>OY987257.1:51393949-52812271 GCA_963920725.1 Rhamphomyia laevipes
CCGTTCATACCCAGGCTTCTGTAAAAGCCGACTTTTTCTGACGGCAGCAAGTATCCTGATTTTGTGAGGACCCTGAAATCTCTTGCCTAGGTGTGTTAGCCTTTTTTGGGCAGACGATTTGTTCCGCAGTACCTTCATCATTGATTAAGTAATATCTAACACCAATTATTATGCGTCAGAGTCAATTATTATGTGTGGTTTTTTTAAGTGTGAGGACCTCTTTAAGCCTTTTTTTAAGAAATCTAAGAATCGCTTCCCTTAATTTATGTCTGGGATATTGTTTCCTTATTACCCTCCATTATGTGGCTTTTGGCGATACCTCAGAAGAGTTCGGGTCCGATAATGTAGTCTATGTTCTTTATAGTTCATAGTTATTAGTTAAGAAAAAACTTAGTTTTTAATATATTTACTGACAATTATTTTTTTTGATCGGTTAGTTGGATTATTCAAAATCTAATTTATTTGAATTATTCATAGTATTTTACAAAAAGTTATCATTGGATATTAAATCTTACACCATAAATTATATAGTTTAGTTACAATCAATCTTTCATAATTATTTTTTAAATGGTCAGCCTTGTAAACCATTCTTCTAGATCCGCCACTGCGGTTGTTGTACTATTAATATATTACATGCGTATAAAATTCAATATTTTTAATGGGTCGAAATTAATTTGAATCAAATGAATTATTCTTTGGTAACATAACAAAACAATTAAATTGATATATCAATAAATTTAAAAATAGAAAATACTTTTATGTAATTTGATCATTTCCTTAGTCATTAATTTCATTTTCATTTATTTTTTCTAATAATATTTCAAAGAATTATTGAAGTAAATTTTAGTGTATATGAGGAAAAATTATGTAATGAAAGCATTAGAAATAAAATAAGTCTGATAAATATTATTCAGGATTTAAAAATTTAAGAACTGGTTGTGAAGTTATTTTTTTTTTTGTGTTGAGACGACATTGTCCCTTTACAAACACAATCTAATCCAGCACCAGCAACTGAAACTCAACCGACAACTAACAGTTCTAGTGACGAATATTTCAATATTGACCATATTATCCAGTCATAGTGTTTTTCTGTGTGGGACCACTACAGAAAATATAAATTTGAAATAATCCAGGATAAACATTTAGCTATGAACACAAACTGTAAAGGATTTCGGAAGAAAATATGCTGTCTTTTTGGAAATCTTTTAAATTTTATGGAGTTTATAAAATGTTATTTATGCAATTAGTGTTTTGCCAATGTTTGTAACCAGACTCATAAAACGGATTAATTTCTATCAAAATCGGTTAGTTGGTTGGTTTGAATAGAGGGAAGGATACAAATCCAGGCTCCTAGATCACGAGGGTCCAGTTGTACACTTGGTATATTATAGCTTTTCTACCATAAGAACACATCATTCCAATTCACCTCAATCATTAACGCAATTAGTGTTTTAAATTGTCCACCTTCACCATGTCAGCCAAGAAATTACGTTCCATGTACATATTTAAATCTTTTATATCTTACTGCAACGAAGGTCAGTGACAGAGAAGTGTTCTAGTTTTTCTTCCTCTTCCCCACATCCTCTACAAATTTCAGTTTCCGTTAAACCTAATCTTCCTGCATGTGTTCTGGAGTAAATAATCAAAATTAATAATTGCATGATTGCATCAATAAAACGTAAACTGATTAGTTACAAAAGAAATATTATAATACATTACAGAATATGCTAAACATATATAAAAACTTTCATCGTTTTTATGATCTTAAACAAATTGGTTATCTATATCATTATAAATTCAATGAAAATGATACAATTTTCTTTTTTGCGTGCACAAATATTATATTTTATTTTACTTACATTGTATATATTTAAAATTGAAGAAATATAAAATTACTATTTATTATAGTAACGCAAAATATACTAGGGCAGTTTGAAAAGTTTTGACAGCGACAGTGGTAAGAATCTTTATTTAGGAAGGTTTATCAACAACAGAAATTCATGCAAAGATTAAAGGATTAAAGAAATCTACTCATTAAATTTCAACAGTTCACAAATGGACTGACTGTTGACTGTGGTGGTACAAACTTTGAAAAAGATTCACGCGTGTTAATCGATTAATCTTCAGAAATGTAAAAAAAATAATTCAGAAGATTATTTAATATTATAAATTGGATACAAAAATTATGTAGAAAAGACCTGCTTTACAAAAGAAAATATACCATTTCACAAATATGTGAATTATTGTTCCCTTCCCTCATCATTTCACAAATATGTTTTGACCATGGCAAAAAATGAATGAATTGGGAGTACGCATTTAACTCTTCACCAAATTCACCAGATTTTGGTGATCCTAAGGACTATCATCATCTATTCCCGAACCTCAAAAAAAGCAATTGATGCTAGCAATTGTGTCCAATCAAAAAACAATTGATGCTATAGAATTGTTACAAAAAGTTGAACTAAATCTGGACTTGAAGGTGAAAAATATAGTAATTTTTAAACCCACAAAATTCGTTCCTTCTGGTTCTCTTTCAAAAGTTTTCAAACAGCTCTCGTATTCTTGTAAAATCGTGCAATGCTATATTTTGAAGATGTAAATACATGAATTTTATTGTAAATTAATTAATTATAATATGGTGAAAGTTTTTCTCTTGAATCTTTTGTTTCAAATGATTTTTGACAAGTAATTTTCAATTATTTTGTATATACTCTCTAATTTAATAAATTTTCTTTAAAAAAAAATTAAATTTTCAAATTTGTGAATTTACAGTTTAAAATTTACTATAATATTTTAGTAAAAAAATCATCAATCAATCATTATCATAAATATAAAAACTTGTTGATACAAACTTTTTGGGGCAACATTTTGGAATTCAATTTTTTACATATATATGACTGTAAAGATAACAATGAAACCGGAAGTGATAAATCTAGAAATATACAGTTTTTTTTTTATTTAATGTATTTTTAGTTCATCACCACAAAATCTCAATTTACATTATATTGTCAATTCAAAAATATAATATTGTGTAAACTAAAACATTAGTTTACAAGCACGTGTTACATGTTACCATTAACCACCACGTACTACTCTAATTTACTAAATCTCTGCACGTTTCTAAAATGAATATATAATTACTTTAACAATTTAAAGATTGTTTTCTTAAAATTTCAAATTAAATGTAATATAATTTATAATATGTTACAATCAATCATAAACAATCATTTTCATGACAAATAAAATGAAAATTTTTAACCAATATTTTTCATCGTATTCAATTACGATTACCACTTCTGCTGAGGTAAGGATTCTACGCAAAATTTTCGGTCCTATTAACGTTGTTATAACCACGAGTTGTATTAGCTATATGAAAATCTAACGACTGGGCTGATAAGGTCACGTCACGACGACGATGAACAATCAAGCTCCAGTAAAGGCTGTTTTTGATTCATATCGAAAAGAATCCGATCTAAAATGTTTGATGAAAAAATGATGTAGACATGAGATTATGAACATTATTAGAAGTTGTATACAAGCTGCACAAAATTGAGGTTTCAGTAGGCATTACAAATTATTAGTAGCCTTGTACTAATAATTTGTAATGCCGCTAAAGTAAAGTAACGTAAGTAAAGGATGCTCTTCCACTACCCAAGTTGATTGAAAAAAGAGTAATTACAAGGCCCCTTAAGTTGAGTTGTGTTTAAGACTAGCTTTTAATTGTGGTTGGTATAAAATGTCATTTTATTATCAGTTAGTTTCTGGCGTATATTTTATAATCATTTTAAAAATAGTAATATCAATTTCAATTAATCATTTTTTATGGAATTTATTATTAATTGATCGTTTGTATTATAAAAATTGTGGCTAATTTGTATGAGATGCAAAATGTTAGTTTAGAAATCAGTGGTTAATGGTAATTATTTATCAAATGATTTTTATATTTAATAGTAGCACAAATTTACTTTTGGCATATAACAATATTATAATATACGAGTAGATTTGGAATCCTTTTCGATATTTTATAAACCTCTAAAATTTAGTTTACTTAAATTATACTTAAATTATTTACAACTGAAATAAAAGAAATAATTGCGCGAATGAGATAATAAAGGCCTTCGATTGACATTGAGAAAGACAGTAGACTCCGAATCAATTAAAAAAAATCAGGAGTTTTATCATAGATCTCCTTTAAATTCGTTTCTCTATACTGTACTATCGTAAATTGTTTTAACAAAAGTCGTTAATATCTTTCACTACATAAAACAGAAGCTAAAATAACAAATGACTCCTCCAAAAATAACATAATTCTCATAAAACACCAATGTTATTATTAATATAATTTTGTCACCAATCAATTTATTTAATATTTAATAATTCTTTATTGTCATTCAAAATTTAAAGAACCAATTTTTTTAAATTAAAAATTAATTATATCATAAAATTTTAAATTCTTGTTTAGTAACAAATTAATCATTAATCATAATTATTATTATTTGACTTTTATCAAAATTTTAAATTCGTTGTCAGCACATAATAATAAAAATTATGTTTTTTATGTAACTTATAAACAAATAAAGTAATCAAAATGAACATCACAATTTAATTGAAAATAATAAATTAGATAGATTGAAAAACAAAATATTTATAGAAAAAAATTTAAATTAATAAAATTGTAATATTTCTAATAACAGATAACATAATATTAAAATTTACCATCTACACATAATTTCTGACCTTGTAAATTAATTTAACACCAATTTTTTTTATGTTTTCAATACATGAAATTGATTTTGGGTTGTGAGACATTATTCATTCATTTAAATTTAAATTCTTACTAAAGATTTGCGGTAGCTTCTTATAAATATCCAAAATTGATGTTATCAAATTTGTACTCACTAGATTAGATTACAAAGAAGTTGTTGTAAATGTATTACAAAGTAATGCCTTAGCGCACAGTGACCTATAGACTCAAACAAGTATCATTGGTCCAGTTCAAAGCTTCTGTAGTAATTTGGAGCTCTGTAGAAACTTGGAAATCAACAAAGTTAATTGAGATGTCAGAAATCCCATAACTCAGCCTTTTAGAAGCAATAGTTTCACAATTTATACTCTTAACAGCAAATTCGAATCTCTAGAAATTGTGTAAGTTAGAAGACTTTACAATCAAATGTTATAAATGTTATTAAAGTAGGATTGCGTTTAAAATTTAAACATTGCAAGATAAATTGACAGGCTGCGATAAATGGATGAGAGATTTCTGTTATTAACACAGTCGTCAGGAATTTTCCAAACTTCTACATAAGCTTTGAACTTTACTAATCATAATTGCTTAACTTGAAGTAACATTTAGGCGTATGTCAATTTTGATTATGAACCCACTGTATAGATAGAGGCTGATACTAGTAGTCTATATTCGGTGTATTTGTAAGTTTTTATTCGTTAAACTAAGTATTTTATATGCAAATATCAATGTAAATCTGCATAATACAAACCTAAAACACTGATTCAGAAATTTAGATAATTAAGAAAAACATTTAAACCTATTTCTTAAATTGATACATGATTCGTGTTTAATTCAGTACATTGTACAACATAATGTCTCTATGTCTACCTCTTTATATAAAGTTATTTTAATTTTCCGTTGATGCATTCTTTTCTTGGCTTTAACTTTGTGCCGACTTTTAAATTCCGTTTAATGACAATCTGTCTTTTTTTTCACTAAATTTTTAAAATTTTTACATAATTGTTATGACGAAAGGTTTCTTTAATGAAATTTTATAGCAACAGAATCTGTTAAAAAGCAACAGAATAAGTTGAATTTAAATTTTTCTTTAATGAAAAATGGTAAAATCAAAAATTTATTTAAAACATGAAAATTTACAAACAATGTAAAATGTAACAAAATTTAGAAAAGTATTAAAATTTTATAAAAAATTGTAAAAATATTCACTTCTTTTACAGCACTTAAATCAATATAAAAATGCCCACCACGACTTTGAATTTAATCATAAAAATTCACCTGAATAACAAAAAAAAATATGTACATAATATTTTTTTTTATATAATCGATAGTTTTTTAAAATAATTGGTTAACCGAAGAGAGGTGCGGTTAAAGAATGCCTAAAACAACATAAATTTTCTAATAATATGATTATGAATATATTAGTGGTTCGTCTACTTTATTGTACCATAAGTTCCAAGATAAATAAATCTCTACTTTGTAAAATATTCAATATTTAAGATACTAACTATAATTTTTGTTGAAATCCAATTTAAAATTTAATTACTGTATAAATGAAATAACTTTTTAAAAATCTAAAAATAAATTCATCAAACTATGAAGAATTTTTATAGCTTCCAATTAGAATAACTTCATAGACATAGTTCCAATTTAGAATAAACGTTTTTATTGCTATAGGTAAAGGTAATATAATAAACGAGTTGGGAGATTTAAATTTATAAGATTTTTTTTTATTTTACCTGCATGGATGATCAATTGTTTTTCCAAATAATATCAGACATCAAATTTTAATTACTTGCTACTTACTTTTGCTATTAATCTATTAGAAGGCTAATAAAATCTTCAGCGTTTCAAGCAAATGCAATTTATTTATTATTATTGTATATTATTTTCAATTGGCTGGATAATATAAAAACAGACTTTTTAAAATTGCATACTTTTAGGCTAAGCGAATATTTTATTTTTGAGAAATAAAAGAAATCTTTGAATTTTGTTCTTTCAGCAGTCCCAGTCCCAGTAGAATTAAATTATTTTGTAAATATTCAATCAAATTATTAAGAGACACCCTTAGTAACTGTTGTAGGATTTATAATCAAATATTTCTTTATTGAAAATTGGTATTTATCATAGTAAATGTTAACCTAATTAAAAAATAGTTCTTGGATTTGTCGTTTACTTTTCTAAATTTCATCATTTCATATACTAATGAATAGAAATTTGATATTTTACATTTATTTTAACCTGATGCATTACTTGCAGAGTAATTGATGTTTGCAATGCTAGAAAATGCTTTAAAATCTTCATATAAGGTTAGACTATATAATATTATTTCTAAAATAGAATATTATCTAAAATAGAACCATTAGAACCTATAATGGTTCTATTTTAGATATACTTTCACAAGTTTTCTGGTAGCATTAAAAACAAATATCAGTACTTAAAAAACCCTATAAATATATATTAAATTAACTACACGGTAAGTTCTTATGCATGTCAGTTCTTGTTAATAATTAGATTTTATACATTTTTATTAATTTTTTTTATTTTTCAATATTTTTCTTTTTTCGTTTTTTTTTTTCCTTAATTTCAAAAAAAAAAAAAAATTTTTTTTTTTTTTTAATTTTTTTTCATTTTTTTTTTTTTTAATTATATTTATTATACAGGCTGTCCATTTAATGCACTTAGATTTGGACATTTATCTAATTTATCGCCTTCAATTTGAAATTCCTTGGGTACTCGTCGCCAATTCTGTGCATCGAAATAATAAAATGTCCCATGCTCTTTTGTACCATTTTTTTCAATATGCGTTATGCCAGGAATTCGTGTTATCCAAACTTTTTCTTCTATGTGATACCTCCATTCCCGACTATGCCTACAAAATTATAAATAAAAACTTTTAAAATAATATATGTATTAATTAAATATCCCAAAAACTTACAGTTCTGCGGCTGCCATTAATTGCATCACGTCACCAACATTTGTATAAAACAAGAAAAATAATAAATCATCTTTATATTTTTTCAACGCCAGACTTGATAATTTATCTCGTATTGACACATTAATCAAGTATTCGGGCGGAACATTATATTCTATATCCTGGGCTCTAATAAAATATTAAAAAAAAAAAAATTTTTCAATATTTTATTACAATAATTATTATAATTTTTCTTATTTTACCTGCATGGATGATCTGAAAATGGTCCAGCAAAGGTAGGATGAAGATTTTCTTGAGAATTTAAATTTAATCCTAATCCGGTTAAATCTTGTCCCATAGCTAATGTAACTAAATTCGGATCAGATTCAGCCGCACGAATAAATGTTAATAATCCAACCATACCAAATTGATTGTTAACCATACTTGCTGGTATATTTGTTACTTTACCTATAAAATAAAAATTGAATTAATTTTATTTTTAATATACTATTTTGAAATAATGAATTTACCATCAGGCGATGTTTGAACACCTCTTTTTATTGATTTTTCACTACTCGCACTAATATCATTTTGATGTTCAATACTTCCACCAAGTCCAGTACCACCAATACCACCACTACCGCCACCTATTAATGATGGATTCTTTTCTGAACTATTTTCCATCATATTATTATCTGTTAAACCATTTCCACCAACACCACTACCCGTCACCGTTGTTGTACCGTCTGTTATTTGTGTACCAGGTAACGCTGGAAAATCTTCACTTGACATTTGAAATTCTGATTGTTCGGCTGATGGCTGTTTAACCATACCAACTGAAATATAATATAACGACAAAATAAAATACATAAATAATAAAGTAATAATTATGAAATATAATAACTTGTTTTAAACATATCGTATGTAATAAATAAATTTTTAATATATAATTTATAAATAATTTTTAGGAAAATTATACAAAAGTTAAAAGCTTTACTAATTACACAAATGTACAAATAAAATTATTACAAAAATTACAAAAATCAACAAAATAATATTTAAGATTAATTAAATTACTCGATAAATTTTATTTCGAACAATAATAATTGTATATTATTTAGGAATTATTTATTTTTTTAAAAAAAATGTGTGTGCTTTCTTTGATTTAAAAAATTTAATTAAATATTTTCAATTAAGTAAAAATTTTAATTAAAATAAATTAGTAATGGAAAAATATAATTTTTTTTAGCAATATAATAACTTTCAAGCAGATAATATAGTAAATCCCTTTTAACATCATAAAAATTTACTCTGTCTAGTTACTAATCTGCGATTCCGTAGCTATAATATTATGAATCGTATTAATTAAAACAGTTTTTATTAATTAAATTCCCATCCAACTCAATAAATCCGTTAAATCTAGATTTTTAATTATGTAAAGTAAATTGTTTTTGAAAATTTAGTAGTAATTTAAGACATTAAGTTAAAAAATCGTACCAGAGAGAATGGTAATAGTGTAATTTTGAAGTTTGTTTTCGAACAGAACAATTTGATCGACAATATTAATCTAAAATAATTACATATATGTATAGTGGATTAAATAAAAGTGATTTTAAAGAATTAACGATATTTTTAAACAATATTATCAAATCTTGTAGAAATTAAATACAATATTATTGAACATTATTTATAGTTAAGTTATACAAATCAGAAATTTACTACAGAATGCAATTAGTTGGACCCATTCAACAATAATTGTTTATAAAATAAAATTTATTAAAATATTTTTAAGATTTTGTACTAATTGAAAATATTTAGGATTCAACAAATGCACAATTGAACGAATGAAATTTTAAAGAATATAAATTGTAAAAAAAACATTGTAAAGTAAGTAGTACATAATATAAATAAATAAAAAACAATTTTCAATCTATTTAATACACAGAAATTTTAAAAATATGTCTTATATTGTTTTGAATCCATAATTAAAACATAAAATCGGAATTGTGTTATTATTTTAGTGTAATTACAATAACTGATATTAAAATTAATGAATAAATATTTTAAAATAATTATTGAAATTAGTTTTAAAATATTCAATATAAATTTTAAAATATTTTTGAAATAAATAATTTAACACTTTTCTCAATATTCCATTAACAGAGGTCCATTAACTCTCCACTAATCATAAAAAAGTTATAAAAACAGATGCAAGATACTAAAACAAAACTGTATGTGCGAGGCTAGAACGACTTTTTAGAATTTCGGAACTTTTTTTTAACCCTAATAGTAATGACAAGTGAATGAGATAAAAAATTATAGGAAAAAATTTAAAAACCATGTAAAATATCAAAATTTGTAAAAATTATAGCTATAAATTATCAAATTATCGACTTTTAATCAAAACCGATTGTGTTCTGAATTTTTGAAAGTCGGTCTACCTTTCCTCTATCGGCCCACATGTGGTTTTTTAATATCTTGCACCACTTTTTTCCAAAAAAAAGTCATTTTGAAAGTGCTATATATAATTTTCTTTTTTAAATTAAAATACCAACAATACCAAATTAAATTATACTTAATTATACAAAACCACCACCAAACAAAAATAATAATTAATTACAATATAAAAAATAATAGAACAAGAAAACATAAAACAAAATTAAATACAAATGATATAATTATTAATAGGTGTAATTTTTTAATTAAAATTATGTGAATTATTTAATTTTTTATAAATATAATTTAGTTTTTATTTATTTTGTATATTGTTTTTTTTTTAAAAAATAATTTTCTGAATTTGAAAAACTCACAAGAGGTTAAGAAATTACCATAAGGTTTGCTTCCGGGTGGTTGGAGTGGATTTGTTTGTGGCAGTGATTGGTCATTTTGACCTCGTGCATTCGTTAATGACGGAAATTCTGATAGATCTAACAACGGTGGTGTTGCAGTATCACCAACATTTCCGCCAAATACAGAATGAAAATTATTGAGAGCATTACCACCACCGCCAGATCCATAACCACGAGATGATTGCATAAATGAACCCATATTTGACTATAAAAAAAAATACATGATAATAAAATTTTATTACACAATTTGCTTTTTTTTTTTTGTAAACTTACCATTGGGCCACCAGTTAAACTTTGCATTGTTCTACGGTCAGGAAAATGTCGTTGTCCAAATAAATTTGCTCGTCCACCACCAGTTGATAATGGTGGACCACCACCAATAGCAACACCGCCAACTGATAATTGATTATTACGGTTTGGTGATAATTGAGGTGGTTGAGATTGTCCATAATTTGCTCCACCTCCCGTAAAACAATTAATCAAATCTCCTATTTTTTTTTTTTTTGTTATTTATAAATTTATTACTAAATATATTTTTTAATTAAAATAAATATTATTTACTAATTTCACCTGGAAATATTCCTGATGTTGGTGTTACATGTCCTGATACAGAACTACCACCAAAACCACCCGTACTTCGACCAGCTAGTGAAGCACTAGCTATACTTCTAGGCGGTTGTTGGAAATTTAAATTCGCCATAACCTGCAATATAAGAATATTTATTAATATTATAATATTTATATATATTTGTAATAAAAATTCGAACAATTAAATTAAAATTAAAATTATGAATTTTTTAACAAACCATGAAAAGATGTTATATTAAATATTTTGAAGTAAATAATCATTAATATTTTAAAGGTTTTTCATTAATTACATCATAAAATTTAATTCTGATTGACTTCATCAAAAAAAATATCATAGATTAGGAGTTAGGAAATATATAGTTGTAAAAATAAATGATTTTGTTTCATGTTACAATTTATATAAAAAAAAAACATATATCTAAAACTATGTTTAAACAGTTTCCAGTAAAACTAGGCCCAGTAAAACTAAAGAAAGCTAAGAAAATATATACAAAATATAAATATATACGAGAGATCATTAGATCGCCATCAAACTGATAAAGATTTTTATAATAACTGCAAAAATATTCAATTTGTTGACAAAAAATTTTAATTACAAAATATTAACAATGAAATAAAATCATTTATAAGCACATTTTTGTATGTATTTTATATTTTCAATATTTATAGATAAAATTATCAATAAGGAGCAACTGTTAGGGAGAATAATATCAATTTCAGTATGTTAATTCAATTAATATGATAAGAATATAAATTTTAGATATTTTAGATGTTATAGATAATATACACAAAGCTGATGCTGTACAATGTGATAACATATTCGCCAACCTAACTTTCGATCAGTTCGAGATCATATCAATATTAAATTCTTCAAAAAAATTTAAATACCTATCAAGATTATTAAATTTGTAGCATTATTTTAATTATTCTAAATAATACCTTTCTAATTAATTATTTAATTATAAAATATTCAGACTTTAATAACAGTTGTTTAACGAAAATATAACAGTTATTATAAAATTTTGATAAAATACTAGAATAAAACTTTCGCATTTCTGAAAAAAATAGATTTTTTTAAGAAATTTAATCAAAAGTGGGGAACTTTAAATATTTTTTATAAGAAAATTTATTATATTATTTAATTATGTTAATAATTTCATAATTATAATTATTAATTGAAGATTTTCATCAATACTTTTAGGGTTTTAGGATTACTTTTGCATAATGGTTACTATTTTAATTATGCAAATTTAATTTATGAATTCAATATGTTGACAAAATTGAATTTATCAACATATATGGACAGGTTTTGGTATAAAATCACCAAAGTTTATTGGCGGCATATTATTTCTTATTTTACTGAAAAAAAAATTAATTCCAATTCAATTTATTTATTTTTTTTATTGCAAAATTTATGGTTATAAATTACTTATTTATTTACCTATCTGAATTGTTTATTATTGTGGAGTGTTGTATGAAAAGCATTCAATCTAAAATGGGCAAATACAGCCGCATTTAACATTCCAAACACAAAGATTTTATTTAATCCTTCTTCTTGTGCTTTCTTGTCTTTGATGGTTGACAAAAATTTCTTGTGTCGGCCAATAATTTAAATTTTGTATCCTGCTAGGTTGATTGTTCAGTGAAGTTTTTAATTCTTGTTGTAATTTTAATCAAGTTCACGCGGTTTTTTTTTTTTTGTATAGGAAAAATAATGTTAAATCCAAAATAGTATATAAACCCGTTAGGAAACCAGATAATATCGTAACACTATTTTTTTTTTGTTGCTGTATTTATTAAATTGACTTCAAAATTTACATCAAAAAATTTGTTTTTGTGGTTGTGTATAAAATTTACAAAAATATAATAATTTTTATAAAAATATCTTTTATTATATTTTTATTTTGATTTTGAAAATATGTAGTTTTGAGTACTATAGGAGGAAATGACAAGAAAAAATAATTCTATGCGCACAATAATTTTTCAAGTTAACACTGAATTTTGGTTTTTTATACTTTTTAACACACATAGAAAGAAAGAAGAAAAAAAAAATAAAAGTTATAAGTATTTTTTTTTTTTAATTGTATTGAGAAGCAAAATGATGAAAATTGCAATGCTTTTTTTATTGTCCACCGATAATTTTATGATTAAAATTGATCACCAAACTCATAAATTTTATGAATACCGAAATATTTTATTGTACGTTGAAAATTTTTAAACAATTGTTTATTTTATTATTTTGAAATGATTATTTAAAGATGATTTTTTTTAATAAGATTTTTTTTCTTTATTTCTTTGTAATCAAATTTCACCTAACAATTTTTTTTTTTGTTTGGAAACTCTGCTCGTTCGTTGGTTTGGCAACTTGTATAACCAGTGTTGTTAAATAGATGACGTGAATGTAAGGGATATTTTTTAAGTTTTAACCCAGCGAAAAAAAAATTTACGTAAAATATTTGACGTAGTTTTTACTTGCATATTTGACGTCGAATGAACGTCGATTTCTTGACGGGCAACATAGTTAAATTTGATATTGTGGTTCGCGTAAAGTCAAACTTCAGTTTTTTTTTATTGTGTGTTGTGAAATACAGAAAAGGAAGAGGTTTTAAAATAATAAATTTGTAGTGAGGAAAGTAGGTATGTTATTTATAATTTTATACATAAATTTATATATAAAATATATTTAAATTTAAAGTTATTTATATTTTATATTTCTTAATTTAATTATATTAATTTTTTAGTTGTTGTTGTTGTAGATTTATTTGTTACAGTGAATAATACCACCTTCGAAAATGCCTAAGATAACAGTTAACAGAAATTTTGCCTCAAGTCATCAATAGACAAAACGATCTTTGGAATATTCAAAGTAATAGTTTTGTAACAAGACCGACTTTCAGAATTACACACAATTTGAAAGATTCATGTTTTATGTTGGAAAATAATATACCTTTCCGTGTTATAGATTCTAAAGTAAATAGCAATGGTGAAACTATCATTGTGGGTCACAGATTTTTAGATGTACAAGACTATTTTACATATCCGTTTTCTTCTGCGACATATCTTAATATTTTTCTAACGAAAAAATTATCCACTGTAACAGAAGAATTTTCAATTAAACAAATAATTTTTAAATTTATGATTTTACCAGAAAATAATAATTTTGTTTTAATTCCAGTTCTACATACCATTTAAAATATGGCACATAATAAAAGTATGTTATTATTTTAACTAAGAAATATTTTTTTAACTATTATTTTAAAATAAATTATAGCTAACAAAGAAAATGAATGTACTCCAAGTTTGTTACAACCACTATTCAAACGTGCTGGCAAAATAAATAAAATAATTACACCAAAAAAACTTAAAATAGATAAATCAGATAAACTTCAGGTCTTAATTAATAAAACAGGTAATTTATCAGTTACTTATTATTATATACGTATATATCATTTTCAGATTAAATTAAACATTTTTCATATTAAATTAAACATTTTTCAAAATATTTTAAACATTTTTAAACATTTTTCAATATTAAAATATATTGGAAAATGTTTAATTTTATTTGAAAAATGTTAATTTAATTTGAAAAATGTTTAAAATATTTTGAAAAATGTTTAATTTAATCTGAAAATGGTATATATTTTTATGAGAATTACTAAGATAAATTAAAAAGTATTACGGTATATCTAATTTTTTTTCATACTAGGTATACAGACTAAAATTAATAAACCAAATATATCACAGTCCAAGGCAAATATATTCATTTTACCAAAGCCCTCGACTTCAAAAATACAATTTGACAGCGAACAAATCTCTTCTGGACAAAACATATTTCAACAAGAAAACCAATCACAATTTTTAGGTAGTTGTAATTTCACAATTTATAAAAAAAATTATATTATAAATAAAGCTATAATTATGAAATTTTACAGATGAAGACAGCGAACAAATCTCTTCTGGACAAAACATATTTCAACAAGAAAACCAATCACAATTTTTAGGTAGTTGTAATTTCACAATTTATAAAAAAAATTATATTATAAATAAAGCTATAATTATGAAATTTTACAGATGAAGACAGCGAACAAATCTCTTCTGGACAAAACATATTTCAACAAGAAAACCAATCACAATTTTTAGGTATAGTTGTAATTTCACAATTTATAAAAAAAAAATATTATAAATAAAGCAATAATTATGAAATTTTACAGATGAAGATAGCGAACAAATCTCTTCTGGACAAAACTTAAATTTTAATGCTCATGGTACCACAACTATTCAAAAAAAAAATATGAATGAAGACCTGGATACAAAACTGGAGAGATTGTTAGATGCCGTTGCAAAGAGCAATGTGCCAGCTCGCTTGTCAGCGGTCGAATCTAAGGTTGACATTGAAAGAAGAGTATCTTCGATGGAAGTAATGTTTTCTAAATATTCAGAATATATGAACGAAGTTGTGAATAATGTGAGAGAAATCAAAGATCACATTATTAAAACATCCAAATATAATATAGTTCTCCCATTAAATGCTGATTTGGAAGAACTAAACTTAAAAATTGAAAATGATTCAATTTTTGCAGCACAGTTGGTATTTCATACTACTAATATTAATCTGAAATAATACTGAAATATTAAAAATATTTTTGTTTAGGAAAAAAAATTAGAACCGTTTAAACCAACCACAAATTGTTGTCCAAATGCAGTGGGATTGGCAAAAATCTTTACAGATAATGTTTTAGTGGAATATAACTGGGACGGGTCTCATGGGCGAAAAGAATTTCGACTATTAAGAGGTTTGAATCAAATATTGTATGGTAAGATATTATAAATTAATTCAGTTTGCTTTATTCTAATAATTATTTATTAATTTTACAGATGCTTGGAAAGGAGAGATATTCAACAATAAAGAAGGTTATGCAATAAATATAAGAGCACAAATGCATGCGGCTCGGCAGCGAAGGTTCCAAAGGAACAAAAAAACATCAAATAAACCTGACACTACACTGTGATTTTTTTTTATTTTTTACATATAATCAAAGATTATATAAGAATTCATTATATACCATCTTTGATATTTAGCAATTTCAGGTGAAATTAAAAAACTTCAGATTTAAATTAAAAAATTTCTATTTGAAATTCAAAATCATTAGTAATTGAAATTTTTAAATTTGAAATAGAAAATTTTGAATTTCAAATATAATTTTTTTAATTTAAATCCGAAATTTTTTAATTTGACCTGGAAATGTATAATTAAATATAGTCTGAAAAGTACAGTCTGATTCTGATATATCATGTATTATTTTTTTTAAGAAAACAACAAAAATAAGTTTATTTTGTTATTTTATTTTTACTTAATAATAATGAATTATATTTTTATTTTTTTAATATTTTTTAAATAAATTTAAAATTGGAAATTCTGTTTTAATACTATATAGTTGTAAATTATTTTTTAGGAATTACAATATTGGAAATTTGTACGTTATTACTACATTTAAATTTCAACGTTAAATTCACGTTTAAATCTTAACGTTAAATTCACGTTAAAATCTTAACGTTAAATTTACGTCTAGTTCTTAACGTTAATTTCATGTAAAATTCTTAACGTTAATTTCATGTAAAATTCTTAACGTTAATTTCATGTAAAATTCTTACGTTGAAAATGTGCATAAATGTATGCGACATCGTTGAAAATTTTATATGGGCGTTTGACGTACTTTTGACGTGCGTTTGACTTAAAACCTCAACGTAAATTTTACGTAAAAACCAAGTAAAATTTTTCGCTGGGAAATATTTTTAAATATTTGTGTGGATGTGTTGTTTTAAATAAATTATCCTCCGAAATATTTTCAATGGCGATAATATGTATTTTCAATATTTTCATTATATACTTCATTGTTAAAAAGAATTTTGCGGAAAATGTAGTAATAATTGTTTAACATACTATACTTTTTGAATTTAAATTTACATAATATTATGGCCATAATTTATATTTGGGGTTAATTAATAATGTTTCCATTTTGGCATCCAATAAAGTAACAAGTAGATTTAAAATATAAATGCTATTTATTAATATTAGCAATATCAACAGCAATATAAATTTAATATTAAAAAATATCCATAATAAAAAAGTATAAATTTCCTTCATACAATTTTTTGCACAGCCCTTATATTAATAATTGTTAAGTTGGTATTCCGGGAATTGTCAAAAGAAAAATTTTGCATTGCGGATAACTTCACAAATATAAGTGTTGCAAAGCATTGTAAAATGTACGAATTCGAAAGAAAAGTGGAATGTTGAATGAATATATGAATATATTTTAAAAAATTAATTATACTTTATTATTTTTTTATCTTAAAATTACTGCTAAATATTCAACATTCAACTCTTACCTGTTCAATACGAAACTATTTGCCATATTTTGTGCTTTGTGCATCTCTTCTACGCTCTCAATCTTTGTTAATTTCAAAATCATCTTTACTTGCACATTGTTTCGATACCACCGTAATTGTTATTTCTGTACAAAATTGAAAATGTTATTTAATTGGCCTGTATTGTAGAAAAGTTTATATAATACAATAATTCATAGTAAATATGGTAATATTAATTTTTAGTATTTTTACAAATTAATACGAATTTTAACTGCCAGTTATTGTAAATGTACAAAAATTGATGATTTTTACTCAAATGCATTTTGAATTGCTGCTCCAGTGATTAAAGAATGTAAAAATCACCAATAGTCTTTTTTAAATGTGGAAATGGCATTTTTTATAGAACAAATTAAAAAATCTAATTTGATTTTCATATGATAAAAATTGGTAAATAAACGAAATTCCAAAGAGTACATTATTTTTCCAATAAGTACATTTCCAAATAATGAAACGGCAACACTTTGTTACATCACTTCAAAAAATATTTTCATTCAATAAAAAATTTAGTGGAGCAAGCGTAGAACGCGAAGTTAATATTTCATTAAAGATTCTTGCTTCATTTATCTGTAAGTTTTTTTTTTTTTATATAAAATAATTAATATTTTAACAATTAAAGTTAATAATATTATAATATCCTAATTAAATTGATATTTTATAGGTGGAGTAAAACCATAACGTTCAATTAACCCATTTTCAACTGAATTGAAAAATTTTCTTTTTTTGCCAATCGGAGAAGATTTAATTTAGAAAAAAAACTAAAAATGGCTTTAAGCGATGCAGACGTTCAAAAACAAGTAAGTTTAAATTTAATAAACGATTAAAATCATATTAAATATATAAAGTTGTGCTAATTATAATTGTAAAAAGAGGAATTATTATTTTTCCATTTTGACAATCGAGCCTAGTCATAAGATAAAATTTTATGTCATGTGAGCGAAAAAAAAATACAGAAAAGGGAAAATTTTCAATATAATTTTTTTTTTTTTTTTGCGGAATTGGAATTAATATTATAGTTTTTTTTAAATATGTATTAAAAAGGCAATTAATAAAAATGCAATTAATAAAATTAAAAGTATAGCAATAGAAATTAATTATGATTTTGGGTCACATCACATGACTTGACAGCTGAAAAAAATACAGGGTAAATCATTTAAGTCTTCAATGTTTCAATACCACACAATTTTAAACAAAGTGGGGTTTACGAACTTTTTAACTTATTACTCCTGCTCACTTTATACATTTGCAAAACTGGACAACTTCCTGACCAAGAAAAAAAAATATTATAATATGAATTTCTTATATATATGTACATATATATTTAAATTCTTAAATCTAAATGCAAAGATGTATATATAACATCATTTTAAAATATGTATTTATAATTTTTAACGTCCTATTTTTGAAGTGGTTGCTTTAGAACTAGAAATATAATGATTAAAGAAGTATTGGATATAAAAGAAGTGAAAGTTTGAGTTACAACCGATATTCACGATACAATAATTCAGATGGTAGTTGATTTAATGCCGGATTCAGAATGCTATGTCAAATGTCAAGCAACTCAGAAACAGTTAAAATATAAGAAATTACTTATATTCACAATTCTTAAACATATAAAAGTAATTAGATGATTAACGTTCTGTTGAATTAGCATTTTGAATCTGGCATTAGAGTTTTCACTAAAATGGTATAAAAGAATTTCTTGAATTTCATTAATGAAGCCATTACTTCAGAAACTGATTCAGTTGCCACAATTTAGATAACATAGCCACTTTTAAAAAATGTTTTCCCCTCTATATTTCATCATGAGACATTTTATTTTTACAAATTTAAGTATAAAGTTGATCCGGTAATATTATTAAAAATCTATAATTAATCGTCGCAAAATTAAATTATTTGATATAACAATTACATTATTAATATAATATTAAATGACATTAAATTAATCGCTTAGATTAAACATATGATGGCTTTCATTGAACAAGAAGCCAATGAAAAAGCCGAAGAAATTGATGCAAAAGCTGAAGAAGAATTTAACATTGAAAAGGGACGTTTAGTTCAACAACAACGTCTCAAAATTATGGAATATTATGAGAAAAAAGAAAAACAAGTTGAACTCCAAAAGAAAATTCAATCATCGAATATGTTGAATCAAGCCCGTTTAAAGGTAAAAAAAAATATATTTATAATTTATAATTATTTTATAAAAAAAAAAAAAAAAAAATAGGTACTTAAAGTACGTGAAGATAGTGTACGCAATGTATTAGAAGAAGCACGTCGCCGTTTAGGTGAAGTAACTAAAAATCCAACTGCTTATCGTGAAGTTTTACAAAAATTAATTGTACAAGCTCTTTTTCAAACAATGGAACCAAAAGTTTTATTACGTTGTCGTCAAGTTGATCATAATTTAATTGATACAATATTACAAAAATCAATTGAAGAATACCATGAAAATACTAATAAAGATTGTATTATAACAATTGATAATGAAAATTATTTGGCACCAGATACATGCGGTGGAGTTGAATTAATTGCTTTAAATGGACGCATTAAGGTAATTAATTATATAAATTTACTATTAGTTTTGATAATTTTAAATTAGTATTAAAACTGATTTAATTTATTATAAATTGACGAGTTATTAATTTTGTAAACTTTATTTATACTGCCAAAATATGTTACATTTTTTTGCAAATATTAATTAATACTTCTAACTATTTAACTTTTCATTTAGTTTTCAATTTCCTCAATCGTAACGTAAACTCAGTAATTGGAAAGTTAATATTTTAGCTAAATTAAATACACAAGAATATATTATTTAATTAAAATAATAAATTCAATAATAAGAGGAAACTCCGAAACTAAATACAACTGGAATATAATTTACTTAAATGATTTTAATATTAATTTATCTTTAAACACTATTTAGTTATATAATGGTTAAACGTTACCAATAAACTTTATCGTATTAATTTTAATATCATTTCACTATAATGTGGACAAATACAATATTGACAGATTAATCAAAATTTGTTCAACTTTATAATTAAAATTTAATTTTTAGGTCCCAAATACATTGGAATCAAGATTGGAAATGATTTCACAGCAATTGGTACCAGAAATTCGTAATGCTTTGTTCGGTCGTAATCCAAATCGTAAATTTACTGATTAAATTAAATAAGAACAATTTTCTTTTACAAATATATATATAATTAAAATGTTTTAAAAACGAAAACTTTTAAAAATTATTATAAACAATAAAAAAAAAAAAAATATCTATACAAAATATGTTAAAAAAAAATTTGATTTTTTTAAAAAAAAAAACAGTTAATTACACACAAATTTAAATTAGTTTTTCTTCTTTTTGTTTAAATAAAAATAAAATTAATATATTTCAATTTTTATTATAATATATACAGTAAATATTTAAAGTAAAATAAAATTTGTGTTCTGAATTAAAAATTAAAAATTTCTAAAAAAAAAAACGAGAATAAATAAAATATGTAAAGAACATCAAAAAAAATATTTTTAAAAGAATAAAATAATATTTTTTTTCAAAAAAAAAAAAATCGAAAACATTCCTGAATTCGACTCTTGCAAAGCAAAATTATTATTGCATAATTAATTACATTATTTTTCTCTAATAAATTTTTGTTGTCTAATTTTAAGTTATAAACAGTTGATTTTTAATATAAAATATTATATAATTTTTTTTTTTTGTACGAAATCAGGCATGTTTTTTAGTCTCCTAGTTACTAACTTAATTAAAATTCCGTCGAATTTTTTTTTTTTTTTTTTTTGCTTGTCAATCCATCCATTATTAAATTTTAGTTTTAAAACTTTTATAATATGTATATAAATTTTTTAAAACAATTATTTTTTTTTTTGTTTTGTTATGAAATTAGTTAACAGCATCTCATTTTTAGTTCACCGAAATTTTTTCTGTATAAAATGATAAAATTATTTAAAAATTAGAAAACTTTCCGGCAAAAAAAAAAACTAATTAACTAATTACAATAAAATTTCGCTGCACTTTAAATGTTTAACGAAATCATGCAAAAGAAAAAATATATTTATTTAAAAATTTATATATACATACAAAAAAAAAATGGTTTTAAAATTAGTATTTATCCTTCTTTGTAAATCTTTGTATTTTGTGGTAGAATAGTTTGAAATTTTTTTGCCTAAAACTAATTGGAATTCAATAAATATATAAAAAGCGATTATAAATTATAAAAAAAAACTAAAAAAAATATATACAATAATGTGTGATTTTATTATATAAATTGTTTTTATTAATATATAATAATTTTAAATAAATAAAAAACGGCTATTTTAAGTGTGGTGGTAAAATAATAATAACAAAAACAAAAATTATACATTTGAAATGTACATAATAAATAAATATATACTTCAAAATTCAACCCCTTTGATAATCGCAATCAATTATTGAAAATGAAAATTAATATATATATTTATTGAAATTTCCAATTATATACTAACTATTTTGTCAATACATTTTCTTTCTGTAAAAGGAGACTTGTATAAATAAATATATATTAAAAATTTGTAAAAAAAAAACTTTTTAATTATATCTAATAAAAAATAATGTTCAACTTCAATTTATGGAAAAATATAAAATATATACATATATTTATATAGATATTTAATTGTAAAAAAGGTAAAAAAAAAATATATAATTAAAAATTAAGAATCAGTATTTTACTGTTAAACAAAATTTAATAAAGATCAACTCAAAAAACCCCAACGTTTTTTTTAATTATTAGTAAAACGTTTTTGAAATTCAGACAATTTTATGTTTTTTTTTATTAGGCCTATCAAAGTCTAAGAATAATATATAAATTATAAATAATTATTTCGTTATACATCGGTTCAATTTTTTTTTTATCCAAAAACGGAAATTGTTATATTATTTTTATTCATAAATTTGAATTTGTTTGTCTTGTATAAATAATCTTGATAATCTCTGATGAATATGTAATAAAAAATTCGTATTTTCAAATTATTGTCAATCAAATTAATTGTATTATGTAAAAAAAAAATGTTATACAAAAACTACTTAAAATGAATATTTAAATTATTTTATATAATCCGCTTTCGTGTTCTCTAATTGAATTAAAAATTATTAATATTGTTGCATAAATAAAGTGTTTTAATCGTTGTTATTGTATAAAGAAATTGATAATTAGATAAATTTTCTTAAATTTAAAATTTTTAATTTTCAATAAATTTAATTTATTTTCAAAATATCTTCATATATATACTAAAAATATATAAAATTCAAATAAAATATAATTTTAATTTTGTTGCAGTTGTTTAAAAAAAACCGTTTAATATTTGAAAGATTTTGATTTTTTTTTTGTTTCTTTAAAATTTATATTATATCAAAAACTTATTTAATTGCATATACAGAAAATGTAAATAATGTATAGGTGTGAATAATAATAATAATAAAAGTATTAATTACTAAAATATTAAAATTTTAATTATTTTCTGTAGAAAATATGATTATCTTTAGTTTTCAAAAGTTTTCAATAATTTGTCGATAAGGTAGTGCTATAAAATTTATATATATAAAAAACGAATGACAGTTTTAGATTTTTCTTAGACAAAATCTATTTAAAATACATTTCATTTTGACAGTTCACTATTTATTTTAAAAACGGTATTTTTTTTTTGGAGTTACGCATTTTCGTTTTTTTTTTTATATTAAGAAATAAGAAAGCAAAAGAAACCCGCGCTTTTACTTTAGTTTTATTAGTTATATTATAATTATATTGAATCTGATTGTAATAAATGTGTTATTTTCACCACAATAGTTAAAAGATAGCTAACTGGAAATTAAAATAGGTAAGTGAAATATGTACAGACAAATATTTTAGATTTACACGGATTTACATATAAAATTCTGATTGGAAAAATTTGCATCCAGGCATACAGAAACAGTTTTTTTTTTTTTGCAAAGGACTAGTTTGATATTACTCCTATGCAATAGATCCTGTTTCTGTGTGGTCTGTGGTGTTAGTGGGGTAATTAGTATCCTCTATGACTATGGATGGCTATGCTATGAATGATGCTAAAGTTGTACTCTAATTAGAGGTTAGGGTATTCAGAACTTAAATTGAGTATTTTTACTTTTAGTATTATATCCTAAACTTATTGGCAGCCAGAGTTAGGATAAATTTGTCTAATTGTTTTAAATTTTTTTTAATATAATATAAATAAAACACCAGGTGTTAATTCGTTTTATAATTTTCTTTTTCTTAATATATGTAGGTATTATTAAAATAAATTATTGAAATCTGATATAATTTTTTGGTTCCCAAATTACAGTGTCATTTCTTTAATATATATATTTATTTATATAGTTACGTGTTGATTTTACTTTATTATAGGGATTTTGGCCGCGTAATGTTTCCTATTATACAGAAATTAAAATAATGTTTAAATCAATATCAAATTTTCCTTAACGATATGGAAGATATTAGTTGCGATGAATAAGTGGCAGCATCAATCAACAATCAATTAAATAATCTACAATTGTATAATGAAATATAATAGTGCAATGCTTTTACTAGTTGTACAATCTAATGGTAAACATTTTTTCATCAAAAACTGCAAATTCTGTACTCAAACTATTGCACGTTACGTTAGTTTAGGTTATAAATAATGGTTAAGCAACTGATGGATAGATTCATCAGTGGACCAGTGAAACTGATGGACCATTATTGTCCATTCGTTGAGTTTTACATTCAGAGTGCGAATTGTCAAAAAGTTATAAAATAATAGGTTGTCTCTCTTAACATTAGTAATCTGGTTAAATGTGATTATAAAATCACATTTTTGTTTTGCCAATTTCTCTGAATATATTAATTTAATTGAACATTCGGATTTTTTATGACTTGAAAGCTATAAATCAGTTAAATTTGGGATAAATAATCGAGTTGCGAATATGTTTTTCATGAAATCTTTCAATTTTGGACTTTAGATTTTCTGAAAATTATTGAAAATCATTCTACATTGCATGGAAGTTTTTTAGATTTAGATGATATTTTTTTTTTTTTTTTTAAATTCAACTTTATACGCGTATAATTCTTAGCTTCTTAATAATCTTAAACTTAAAACGATATTAGACAGTATGTTTTACTTCCGGTATACATTTAAAATTTAACCGATCTAAAGCTGACTTATTACAGAGAATCAATCAAAAACATTACAATTATTTTATATATTTAAGTTCTTAAGTTACCCTGTATTTCGTTACCAAAAAACTCTGTAAAATTGTTAAGAAAAATACCTATATATAAAGATTATGGCAAAAATCTACCTTTATTTCTTTGTATACCTGAATGTATGGCAGATGTTTGATTTCTATTATATTTTCCTGTTCCAAAAAAACTAAAAACGCACAGGACAAAAAGAAGCATCATTAAAATATCGAGTAAAAAAACCAAAAAATTAATTAGCATTAAAATAAAATATACCCTTAAGATAAATGTTACACCACCTTGTGATTTGTATATTAAAAAAAAAAAATGAATCCTTATAATGAAAGCCAACTGGCATCTCTTAAACTAAATTATTTAATAAAAAATGGGGGGTTAAACTGCAATTTAATTTATTAATTTCATTGCTTATTTACTTACGTTGGGGTTCAACATAAAATTGCACATTGGACTAAATTGTGATAGTTTTCTTCAATTCGATAAAACGAACAAATTGATTGTGACTTTTTTCTTATGCTTTGGGTTACTGTTGTTGTTGGCACGTGCGTCGATCAGATCCCGCATAGTTTATTCAAATTAAGCAGACGCCAAGGAATAACCAACACAAAAAAACCTTCACTACAAAATATTATATTCTCTTGGTTTTGCAGATGTTTTTAGCTTGGTAAATTTATAATAATAATATTAAATGTAGAGAAAAAAAATCATCCATCATTTAATCTCTCATGAGACAAAAATTATATATTGAATGAAAATTATGAAAATATTTCATAAATTTTGCAAAAATTTATAATTTATAAAGTAAAATTTTTTAAAGGGAGGAAAATTAAATTTATATTTATTTTTTCTATGCATAAAAATTTGATGATTGTATGGTATTTTTTTAGGTTTTATATAGAATATGGAGCTCTTATAGGAATAACCAATCATATTGAACTGAGTTAACAAAACTTAAGATAATGTGCAACAATATGAATTTAACATAAATTGGAGAGCCTAACCATTTATTATATGGGTATTCCGTGTTAAGCAAGAGCAACCAGCACTGAATAAGCGTCATAGTATTCATATAATTAGTTATTTTCAAACTTTTCTGTGTTAGTTCATCATATTCAATGTTTTTCATGTGTCCCCACAAATTCGATTATATTTATCAGCGTTTACACTCTTTATATATAGTACCATAATGATGTTCTAAACCAGCGACAGTCCTACTTTCAAAGTCGATATAGTTTTACATAATTTCCTAGAATAACAACAAGTTTTATAAATTTTATTTTTGTATAAAATTTGTATTTTATTTTAACTTATTAAATAAATTCTTTCGTGTGTAAAATTGATTTCCAAAACTTCACAAAACTATATTTAACTTTCATCAGTCTATGTCGTCGTCGATTTACACAAAATTTAAAAAATTAGGAAAGTTTTATTGATTTTTGATAATCATAGTTGTATTTATTTCTAATGATAATTAATTGTGTGCACAAAAATGCAGCAATTTCCACATTATTTATCACACCTTTAGACCATTTAATACTTGGAATATTTAAAAGCTGTGAAGGAATTTATATATAATAAATCGAATATTTTAATATTTAAATTTAAAATATTAAATTTTTTAGAAGAAATGTTACGTATATATGATAAAGTCGTGTCTGGCTTAAATCAGACATTAATCGTCATAAAAACATCCTTGCAACAAAAAAATAAAACAGACCAAAAGGATATTTTATATTAGTCCTTTCTGTAATTATAGTTTAAATAAAATTATATATAAAAAAAATTGTTATATTGCGCTGCATTACAATTTTTATTCAATTTTGCTGTGAAGAGTATTCACAGCAAAATTGAATATCACAACTGATCTAGAGCAACTATAAAATAATGAAAATCGAATTTAATTTAATTGGGTTCAATAGAATTTACTTGTGGCGCGTATTAAATTTATATAAATTCTTTTACAGATAATAGAGGTCTTCATAGGTCAAAACTAGACACGAAAATCATATCCCATTCTTATAAACCGAACTCTTACTAAGGTTATATTTTTACAAATATATAACAGCTTCTTTAGTAGTCAAAAAACTATATTAAGAAATGTATAGCGTGTTATAATAAATATAGTGTAATATCGGAACTTTTAGCTAAAAAGAATATTCATATTGGTTATGGGTATTACTTCATTTAGGTTTTTATAGTTAACTATATTTAATAATATATATTTATACATTTTTTTATATTATTATTCTTTAGAAAACTTTATATAATCGAATAGAGAAAGATTTCCTGAGTTTATATATATACATTTTAGATAAAAAATGTATAGGAAATTTTGATGCTTTCACCGATTTGGTTCGTTGATTTTATTATATAGATAAAATGGAATACTTCTTAAATGGCAATGTTTACATATTTATAGATAGTTTATATATATTATTTCTATAAAGTTTCTATATAGTTCGATTAATAAACATTATTACATTTGAAATGATACCTTTATATTTAATAACCTCAGGCTGTTATGGATATATGTAGTCTAAAAAAAGATATTGTTAAAATTAGTTTACGTAAACTAAATGGGAGCCATGACAAAGATTATTTGTAATATTTCCGCATTCAAATTTATTTATAATTACTTATAAAGAATCTTCAGATGTAGTAATATAAAATAATTTGAATGACATTAGAAATTACCAATATTTTAAAAGTCGTTTCATGTCATTTTCGTTTGTCATCATATAATTATTTTAAAATAATATTGTAGATTAGATACAATAGGCTGTTCGAAGAAGAAAAGTATATTAGCTTCAGAAAATTTGTCAAACTGCGTGAAGTCTAGAACGAATTAGACTCCCTTACATTTGCATAGGATATATGTATTCCACTGATTTTTTTTTCGTCTTCGGAAATTTTTCAATATTTTGCAAGTGTTTTCTTAAGTTGCAGAATAGAGTAACCAGCAAGTAATGTGCGTACATTATTCCTGTTCATATCGTTTCGTTACATTGAATGGTTTGACACAAATTGCTTCGAATATGCTTTCAATTTTGAATTTTTCATTCTTTTATCGCTATTCTCGTAGTGACTAGATATATGCAACAAAATGGTACGATATTGATGAATTTTTACTCCGAAAATTTTCTAGCTATAGTATACCAGCTACCTTCAATACCATATGTACCGGCTCACAATTGAATGTAACGTGTAAGATTAATAACTTATAAATTTTTCCTTTAGGTATTTTTTTTGGCTGATATATTTTTAAAAATTATATACCTAAAATTTGATTATACGACCATAAATAAATTTGCATCAAACGGTATTAGTAAATCGAAATGTTAATATAAATCTTTAGGCAATATTTTTACATCAATGCTATAAATAATATTTGACACATTTTAAATTTTAAATAATTTGTATGTGATTATTAATATAATTTTGTCGGATTGTATATCTAAATTCAATTTTTATTTTAATACTAGAATTGAAGTTTTTTTATATGTTTCTAATAAGTTATGTAAAATCTTAATTGTTTTTTTTACAGGCTGTAGGTAGGCTGGCTATTAAGTAATTCAAATTTATTCAAATTTATTAGGACTATCTATGTAAACTGTAGAGATTTAATAGAAATTATTTATTTTAAACAAACTCTTTAATTTTAATATAAAATATATTATTATTTTTTATTTGGGTTTTATTATTTACTAGTATATTATATAAATTTATTCAAATATAAATTATTTTTTATATATAAATGTCGGCAAGACCTAAAAAAAATATAATAGATTAGATCAGAAATAAAATTAGGATGTTTAGTTGTTTGAATTAAAGAAAAAAATCTTGCAAAATATTATTTAAATTTATTACTAAAATATTATAATAAAAATTGTACTATTATATTTAAATTATTGGGGGACTGATGTCAAAATTTATTAGGTTTTTCAATTCTTTTTAAATCAGGTTTCATTTTTTTATTTTTATTTTTATATTTATATACCTCTTTTTGGTAATATTCACATTTACAAAAATAGATTAAATTATGATTTTAATATTGTTTTTAGAATGCTAAATCATATTTTATTGACAATTTATTGAAATTTTCATATTGTTGGTTCAAAGTATTTTTTCTGTGTTGAGAATATCGTATAGAAAACGGTCCTAGAAGTTCCCTTTAATCAATCCCTTCTCAATTTTGTCTCAGAAAATGAACTTGACACTCGTTACTTCAAAACCCACTTTAATGAATCCCTTGTTTTTTTAAAAAATATATTACTTATTTAATATAGTTAACTATTATATTAGTTAACTATATGTCATTTTATTTATTTTTTTATACATTATATAGATAATAATTGATCATGAATTTTGTAAGATGTCATAAATTTTATATCATTATAATTTTATTAACCAACAATACGCAAATAAATACGGAAATAATATTTACGTAATATCTGCTTAACTTAAGTTGAGAATGTTATAAAAAAAAATGAAAAGAAATTAGATATAAAATACATTAATTAAATACATATAATCTCTTTTAAATTTCTGAAATTAACTTTATATCGTGTCATATAAACGCAAAGAAAGGTTAATTTAACTTGCATTTAATAAATAATTATAATAAATTGATTATTTTTATTACAAATTTTTTTTTTAATGAACAATAAATTTAAGAATATGAAATGGAATTAGCTTTATTAGCCCAATTAATCTCAACACAAGCAATGCAGAAGCGGTCAAAAAAATGAAACAATATAAAATGTTGAGTTAACCTTAAGGTGATCCATTCACAACGCAACGCGCAGAAATTCGATAATTCGAATTTCCAATGCACGTTGACAACTGAATTTGAAAATAAATTTTTATTAAATTTATAAATTTTTATCATTATGTTTTCGTTTGATGAACAATTGATTGAGAAGGTGAAACAAACCAAAAATTTTATACGATAAATCAAGTCGGAGTTAATTAATATTTCACATAATGTCATTTATATGTCAAACGCACTGTTGTAAGCGTTGAGACTAATTCCCCGGTTACCAATGTAAATTTTATTCATAAATTGACGTATACAAAATTTTTAAATCTCTTTTGTACATCAATATACATATATCCATTTTAACAAACGAATCAAATCAATCTGTATGCAAAATTCCATTCAAAACTAATAACAATATTATTATTATATGGTCTCTCTAAGATTTACTGCCCATCAAATAGGTATATAATTCGAAATAATTTAGAATGGTTCCATTGAATCTATCGACTTCATTTTTTTTTTACTTTCCCTCCGTCACAATCACAACACTTCATATTTATTCAATAATTTTTAATATATACGAAATAAGTTAAACTTTAATGTTGTGTTAATAATTCAATATATTTTGTCATGTACTTGAAAATATAAATTTATTGTAAAAATTACTTAATATAATATATTGAATATACTTACACTTGTATTGCATTCAGATTAATATTATAAAATTCTCTGGAGGATTAAAATGGTATTTTAAATATTATAAAATTAAAGAATTATTTCCTTGTACTGTAGTAATATTTAGTAATGTTTTCTTTATAAATGATTATTTTCGAATAATTGTACTTAAATTAAATACAAATTACAATTACAAAAACTAAAAATTTATTGATAAATGTTGCATTAAAATTATTGTAATAGCTACTCTTGAGTGTTAACGATATCAACATTTCAGAACAAACAAATATTTTTTATATAATAATAATACAGACATAAAAGATATTTTTATGTTATTTTAAATAACGATTTTATTATTTATATAAATTCTATCTGTTCTTTTCTATACAAAACCAAACAAAACCTTTAAAATAATCGCAATTTTTTATTAAGCTACCAAATCTAATTATATTGTTCATTTATTTATATGAATTCAAAACAAGATCTATAAATTATAAATGAAATAGGCTGAGATGGGATTTATTACAAAATAATAAAAAAAAAATATAGTAAGGTAAAAGTTGTATAGTAGCTTTTGTTGTTAAGAATAGTACTGTATTTTCTGTATTTCACAATTCCTTAGAAGAAGCACCTAAGGAGGGAAGCACATAAGTTTTATTATATTAACAAAAGAAATTTATGTTTTATGTATATATAGATATACTAGTTCAATATTGAATTTAAAAAACGGGAATAAAAGGACATTAAAAAAAATAATATGAGTAATCACAATTGGACAATGTAGTAGCATTTTATTTTGTTCAAATTCCATAATTTTATGTTCTACTTACTATAACACTAATCTGAATAAAAGAATTACAGTATGTGAATATTGAAGATCAATTTAAATTTATGTAATAAAAATATTAATACTAGTATGGTAAATTAGATGTCATCTTCTTTACATGACATAATGTCCTACCCAGTGATAAGAGAGATCTTAATTGTGAATTCGTGACTTGTTTTCTTACTAATAGATATCTTGATTCGTATTACAAATATCCGAGCTCATAAATTTAGCCACTATTTTAACATCACTCACCAATGTTTAACACTAAATCATACACCAGTTTCAAAAATTATAAATTTGGCAGAATGTGTCTAACGTGCTGCTTAAATACATCAAAGTTTTTGGCAAAATGGATCAAAATTTGTAATAATGTTATATTATTTACAAGACTAAAGATATCATAATTGAGTTTCATTTTCCTTTTTTACTGATGCTAGAGATTTCTTGATATCGTATTACAAGTATCCGAGCAAGTACATTAATGTTAATGGAGCATAAAATTTTAACTACTACATCACTCACCAATTATACTACAAATTTTTACCATTACATCACTCACCAGTTATAAAAATTATAATTTTGACAGAATTTGTCAAGTTTGAAGAGAAAATATTTCAAAATTTTTGGCAACAAATTTGTAAATTATTTGACAGAATGTAAAATCTGTGAAATATGTCAATTCACGTTGGGGGAATAAGAATGACATAATTTAGCAAATGTAGATTATAACTTTGGCAGAATTTGTATGAAAATCAGTAGACAATATGTTAAAAAATTGTTTTGCAATATGTATTAAATTTGTAATAAAATATCTAAATTTATTGCAATGAATCAGATTTGTAATAAATTTGACAACATCTGTCACGTAAGCATAATTAAAATTACATAACTTTATGAAATTATATCGTAACTTATCTCTTCAAACGACAAGGTTTTCCTTAATAATATTACAGTATTGAGCTTCTATCTTTTAATAGAAATCAAGTACGTCTCCTAACATACTTTCTCACGAGACACTGCCACCTGAACTACCATCTCAGAAAATTTGATATCGTCTACTTATAGAATTTGTAACGATGATGAGGAGACGGCCTCACACTTTCTTAGCGAATGTGCAGTACTGTCTTTTAAGAGATTTCAATCTCTTGGTCACGGGTTTCCCACACGTTTGGAAATCTCATCCAGCCCACTTAAGAATATTCTCAAATTTATTAACAGTTTGAGCTTTTCTAGTGAGCTCTAAAAACTTAAGGGTACTACAATAGGCCTATCATTGGTCGCAGTGGTATTTGGGTCTACTTGCCCAACCCTTACACGTTCCTAAAAACGCCATCTGTTGTGCGCGACTGTTATCTCCAAAGTCTATGTGAAAAATTAAAGTATAAAAAACTTAAAATCATTAGATTTGAAATTAAACCATTAAAATTTTAACTAAAATAAATACTCAAAAACAAAAAATAATTAATTGCGGATTGACAAAAAACTATTAAGTTTTTTTTTTTATTGATTCGTGCCATTAGTTTTTTAATACTTCTTAAAAGATTAAATTCAATAGATTTTCTCATTTTAATAATTTTAATAACGCACTCATAAAACTGAGTATATTATTATTAAATATTAAATATTCGATAATAAAATAAAAAAACTGTCACATAAATATTCTTTGACAAAGTGATAAATCACTTTTTATTATTTTTGGGTTCACAATATTGTAAGTTTTTTTTTTATTTTCATCTTTAGCGAAATAATTCTAAAAAGTAGTTGATATTTTTTGATTGTGGATGTTGATGATGATTAAGAAATAGAATGGTGAAATTTTTTTTAAGTATTGTTTCATGTGAATTTTTGTGATCGATTTGATGTATCGAATTTGTTTTCGATTTTCTTTTTTCATCCGTTTCAGATATAAGAGAATCGAGATCCGCATAAAAAAAAATCGTGTTCAGTTTCAGTGTGTTCTGTGCGAAGACCAAAAATGATATTTTTCCAATGATTACAAATAGTAGATTTTAATTATATTTTTGGAAGTTGTATGAAAGTAAGAACGAAACTACAAATTGGTTATTAGATACCTAAAGTTAGGTATTTCGAAATCACAATTATTTTTTAGTTCTAACCACTTCTCTAAGAAGATGATCCATTTCAAATATAATCATTCTGTATTATAATATTTTATTGATTATAATAGCAGTGGTCCTTAACTAGTATGCCATGAACTAACGAAAGTGTTCGGTCAAAATCTGAAAATCAGTGAAAAATTATAACTGTCATTAAAAGGAAAAATTTAGTTGTATTGTACTTATTTATTTTGGCTTCTATAATTTTCTATAAGTTGTATGACATCAATTGAAGTGTACGGACGTTTTTCTTGTAAAATTGTAAGTCTTCTTTGATTCTGAAAAGATTCACAACAACTGGACTCTATGGAAATTAGAAATGTTACCATTTATATTATGTCAAAATATATTTTATTTTAATTATGTGTAATCTAATGCAGTATCAGAATTGTCAACCAGACTCTTTATTCTAGAAAGCAGAATCTTTAATAGCTAATAGATCATAGATCCTTATTAATTTGATTTACTTTAAGCTATTTCTTTTTGGAAATGGTTTTTTTTATACATTCTCTTATAATTTTAATTTGCTATTTTATTTAATGATTATATTCAATTTATTTGTAGATAAATGAATATAGGGTTGTGAATTTTTCATAATTATAAAATTATGAAATGTTTCTGTTTTTCCTATTTAATCTTAAATAATTGAATTATTAATAATATAAATTGTAAATCTTGTAAATCTAATTGAAATGTTCTTAGTAAAATCAGTTTTATTACGAATAATAATTGGTCCAATAATTTCATTTAGGGATTTATTATTATAGAAAATCGTAACATAAAGTATATGATTCAAGGCAAGGTAGCAGATTCGATCATTCACCGATAGGCACCTAAGAATCTAACCAACCTAATCTCAATAAAACAGAAAATATATTTATATTTTCCCAATCAATCCATAATTGGTTCGAACCATATTTTTTAACATATATACATATTTTTATTCGAAATTACTCTTTTAATCCCAGTAATTTTACTAGCAATTGTATGATTGTATCCCTATTTCCATAGGGATACGATTTATATTTCAATGTTGTTTTTTTTTAAATTTATAATATGTTTGTGTCATTTTTATTAAACCGAATATTATCACACATTTTCATTTATTTTACAATAAAAAATTAAAAAGGTAGATAATCAAATTTTATATTTGGGTTACATAAAAAATAATGTATGATTTCAAAATGTAAATAATTAGGGATATTTATTTACGAATTATGATTTGGTTCAATAATTTCATTTAGGGATTTTTCTATTAATGCGAATAATTGTTCATTTATTTCCGGTTTATTTTTTTTGAATCCTCCTCATTACCCTTGACAGTTGAGCAATTGTTAAAATGTTTTTATATTTCTATCACGAAATATTTGATTTGACTGTAAATTCATGTTTTTTGTTGTATTCGTATCCTGGTTAAAAGGAATGTAATTACCAATTTATTTATTTATTTTTAATTTAATGTTTTACTAATATTTAAATTCTCTTTTTTTTCTAGCTTCAAATGGATTGAAGATCAAATATGATGGAATATGAAATTTATTTGGTAAGTAAATAAATTATTATATTCTAATATTTAAGAAAACTAGGGAATATACTGAAAAGTTAAATATATGAGTATACTGACGATTATGTTATACATATTGTATTAGAAATATCTAAATTATTGGCTAAGCAGCTGGTTCTAATTATTAATTAATCTGTATTAATCCATTGCGGATATTGAACAATTTTCTCAACATGTATACAGAAATTGCTTTGAGAACGAGCTTTAAGAAATGAATTTACTCTTACTAATCATAGTTTTCAATAATCCATACAGATAATTGGTTCACTCAGAAGTTCTTATTTGACCGTTTTCGTTGATAGGAAACCTTCTGTTTTTGATTAATTGTGAATTAGAAACTCAATTACTAAAATTACATATCCGTACTTTTATATATCAATACCGATTGACGTATTGGATGTGTAAATGTAATGATATCAAATGTCTTTTTGATTAAGAAACGAAACTGATTATCGAATATCTACTGATTTGGGTAGAATACATAAAACCTAATCAAAACTGTATTTGGTGTTACCTAATTACCGCGATACTCAATGTAATGGAGCCATACATTTTCTTAATAGATTTCGGGCTTGTTAGATTGAATAAATAATAATAATATTTTACTTTTTATTAAATGAATTAATAATTTATGATTTATACTAAAAATTATTACTAACCGGTAAAAGTTTAGAACAAAATCATACATTTTTGCAGGTAATTCGGTAAGGAGTTTTACATAAATTTTTAATAAGTACCAAATTCATAATTTTCTTGAAAATGCAGTACTTCTTAAAAATCAAATCTCCTCTTCTAAGAATCTTATATTTCTGCAAATTTGAATTTGTTGTCTATTATAACAAAAAAAGGAATTTAAATTTTAATATTTGCAAAAAAAAAATTCCATTTAACTTTGAACTATATTTAACCGTGACAAAATTCGTGTTTTTTTTTTTTTTTTTTTTTGAATCTATAATAAATGATCGGCTATAACAAAACATTATTTTAATTTTTATTTTAGAACTTGTAAAATTAGTATCTTAACTGGCTTTTAACAAATAAATGCTGTTTTACAATGTTCGACATTAATAAATTCTAAACCAAAAGTTTCCTTTTATTTTTGAATTTTTTTTATATATTATTTATTATTATTATTGTTGTTGTATACCTTAAAAACAAGATCATATTTCAATTTAATGTTTTTTTTTTCTACAGGTAAAACATTGGTAGAATTATGGCAACCAAAAATTATACTTAAAATTTTATGGTATATAAATGAATTTTTAAAGGCGGTACAATTTTAAATATAATATTATTTTTCTAGCTAAATATATAATGTTTAATTGTCTTCTGAGTTATCCTTTTTATTAGCATATAAATTTCATATTTTGTTACTATGTCTGTCTATCTGGTATAATTGTTCATGTTAGATCCGCTTGATAGTTATGCCGAATTCAGAATCCATTCATAATTTAAAATTATAAAAATAATAACTTAATAGTTAACATCTCCTCGTGAATCAGAAAGTATGGCGTATACGTTGGCGTCTCCCGAAATAAAACGATTCGTATGTGTAAAGACCATCAAAGTTTTAAAGTTTTACAATGACAAGTCTTAAGAAATTTTAAATTTCAAAACTTTATAAGGTTGTCAAAATTTGAAATCCGATTTCTCGGCCTATTTACGTCGGGAGCTCCAATACAAAATGTATGTGCATTAGCAGATTTTGACAGATGTTGTATACCATAGGTTCTAATTTAAAGAGAGGTGCAGAAGTTGGACAATTTATGCGGTATTTTGCATTGCGTTGAAATATAGAATTCTGAATCCGACATTAAGTTCGTCTCTCTGTCCGTTGATTTGCCTCTCTATTCATCCATGAGTATATTTGTCTACTAATGCTGCATAGAGTAAGTAGTACACACTGTAAGAGCCTGAAATAAATTTAAATGTCGCACTTTCCGGTTATACATATTTGTATCGTTCATTTACTCCCAATTGAAAATGAACGATACAAATATTTACATTTTTAATGGCAGTTGGAAGTTTTGTTATTTAATTTTCATCTTGTTGTAAGTTTTGCTAAAGTTTTGAACATCAGAAATTAAAAATGCAAAGAAAACATGGATTCTTATCTGAAAATTGTGTAATTATTAATTAAAAACGCGACATGTAGGTTTGACAATGACTTTACATTGGAATATCACAATTCGTACTATTACAATTTTTCAGTTTTATACGTAATTTGCACATATTAAATGCAATTGGTTATTAAGGCCTCTTTGTGAGTCGAAATTATTGATTATTTTTCTTTTTTTTATCTTGCCCTTCAGCCGATTATGCCTGCCAGGTAATATTTTATTTTCATATATGAATAATAATGAAATTGAAAACTGTTCAGGACCGTTTCGATTTATATGATCCTGTAGCTGATCCAGATGTTTATATAGATTCAGAAGAATATTTGAATTCTATATTACTCAGCAGTTTGTCTTATAACACCATCATATTTTTTCAGAAACATTCTTAGGTACCACTGTCTGAGAAAATGTAGTTCTGTGGTCAAATTTTTATAAAATGCGTCTGACACAGCAATTCTTATAAAAATATTGTCATATGAAATCTTGGTTGACACGTCCAAATTAACGAGTAACAATAATGCCACATAAAAATGATGTTGCCAATTATTTACCAGTTTTATTATTTTCTTCTTCTGGCTTGTACTTCTTCAATCATAATGATCTGTTTTCGTATTACCAAAGAAAAAAACTTTATTGTACTTAGTTTTTGGAAAAAACTAAGGAAATTAAAACCAGTTTTTTGCATTTATTGAATTTTTATACGCTATTTAAAAACCGAAACAAAAGTCCACATTCAAAATGAAGTATATTGTAAGTAATAAAAGGATAATCTTTAACGAACTACCAGGACTAAAAGTCTGAGCAAATAAAAGGAGATCTTTTAAACATAAAATTATGTACGATATTAGACAAACATTTCAGATCAGAGATCATCTTCTTAAATTTAAATACGTTTGAAATCTGAAAAACCTGTTTTTATCATTTCGACAGCGTGACCGAAAAAAAACCCTTCATCCTTTTGTAGTTCTCCTTATTTCTAAGAAGCATTATAAAAATTGTCGCTGTAATTTGCAAAAACCTAAAAAATTTGTTGTATATATAGATTTTATGAGGATGAAACATGCAGTAAAAATCATCAATAAAATACAAAATATCAACAAGAAAAAATTCGAAAGAAAAAAAAAATATTACATTGTTATTGTAATTTTGGTAATCGGTAAGATTTATGAAATTTGAATCAGTAATTTGAATCCTCTTCCGTGAAGAAATAATAAAAACTGGTTTTAATTTGTATACGTTTTAAGAAGGATTTTTAGTTTTTTTGTGGAATTTTGTTAGCAACAATATAAAATAATAGAAAATGTATTCATTTTCAAATTATATTTATTCAAAATTGTTAAGGAAATTTACAAAATTTAAATGGTTTTGCTAAAATTGATCCAGTTTTTAAATCTTTGCACAAAAAAACAACAAATACGAATTACGAACAATATAGGCAGATATTTTAAAAAATAGATGAAAGATAAAATAATGTAACCGACTACGCTTAGCCATTATGGCCGATGTAGTTGGAAATAATATGGCCGAAACTATTAGTTAAATTTTGTAATAATTTTAATTTTTAACAATAATTATTTGATTTTCAATATGTTTTGTAAGAGTTCGTCAATTTAAATTTTTGTTTTAGTTCTTTGTCCTTTCACGTTTTTTGAATCAGTTTCTTTTCGATCGTTTTCACTTAACTTTCGACCTACACATGATCGTGATAAAATTAAAATTATATGAAATTTATATTCTATCTATGTGATTGAATAAAGTATGAGAAATGATGGATAATAACATCCTCCAAAAGAATTAAAAGTATTTCTATTATATTTAAATTAATTTTTAAATATCTTTGATCTTGTTCTTCTAGTTTTCGATATGGTTTAAAATAAATGCGATAATCTGGAAAATAGTTAATCAAATAAAATTTTTATTTGAAATTTTTACAAATTCGATTTATTTTCTGGTTGAATGTAATTTCAATGAAACAATGTATCCATTAAGATGTAGGGAGTCTCTTGGAGCTACCTCAAACTCATCATCAACAACATTATTGTTAAAGATGCTATAAAATTTAAATTATCATCAACAATCGATAATATTATATAGATAACAATTGAGGGATATAAATATTGCTGAGCTGTTTCACTTTTAAACCTACATGATTAGTTAAAATTCAACGTGGTCCAAATGATTAAGATGCAGCAGTTAAGTCTTCATTGTCCATTCATATCAAAGTAATTATGAATGAGTAACTTTCCTTGAAGCTAGTCCTAGTCCATACAGCTGCGAATGTACTACTCCTTTAAACATGTTCCATAATATATCTCATCATTGTGAACAATCCCGCTTTTTAACGTACTACGATTTAGAATTTTTCTAGGCCAATTCTTATTTTCTAATTAACCTATACTTTCTACTTCGATATTATTTCAATTTATATTACAAATTTTAAAATATGATTTATTATAAAAAAATCTTCTTCAAAATATAATCAAATCTTTCCGAATCTACCCATTAATTTAAATTATTTACATATTTAATACCTTAAATTGATCCTACATTATTTATTTTTGCACCTATTCTTTGTATGAAATTTTTTTTGGCACACACTAAAATAATCATAAACTGGAAAAGACGAGAAAAACATGGAAAATTCCTGTATAATTTCTGTAAAATAACTCAATAAAAATTATTGAATGGTTACAGACGTTAAACACCATTGTAGATTATGTTTTTTACACTTTTCTTTTTTGCTAATGGTAATTTTAAAATTATCTTGTACATTGAAAAAAAAAAAGAACCTGTCATCAGGTGAATTAAACCTTGTTTACTTCACATTTGGAATCCCCCTACACAAATATTCAAAGATTATTTTATATTGAAAATTGAACCTTCTTGCATAATATTTTTTCTTTATTTTAAAAACTATATTGTTCTTACCGAAGAAAAAAGTAGCTCTGAAAAGTCGTGATTCTGTTTTATATGAATAAATTTCAATTTTCATCTTTTTTTTTATGCCTCGTAATTTTATATTTCAAATATTATTATGTTTACTTACCAACCACACAGTTGATGCCATAGTTTTTGCTAATGTATACACTTTTAGTCGATAACAAAAAAATATATATAAATTTTTGGTCCAATGCATCATAAATTTATATATAGATACATTTTTCAAAACAAAAAAATATTATGCAAAAATGTTTTAATGGTCGTCTGTCCGTTGGTCGCGAAATATGCTTTTTATGTATGTATTTTTGATAAAAACCGATGACATTTACAAATTAATGAAAAGAAAAACCGACGATTCATTGCCGTGTAATTGAGGAAATTTATGTCTACAAAACGATTATTAAGAAAAATTGTAAATTTTTAATAATTTTCTTAAATATATAATACAAATTTCCAAATTTTCATTGAAATTTAAACAATCTCCTTCAATTTTGTTTCTATATTAAAAAGTTTTCAAGAATCTTAGACCCACCAGGTCTCAAACGAAATATTAATTACTTATGTTTGTATAAAACTTTTTTGTTGATGAATTTTTGGATTGGATTATCCGTAAATTAAAAGTTTCTCAAGTTACACTAAGCTGGGGATAATGATAAAATATTTTTAAGATGCAAATTTTGATGTATTAATTAGCTAATTTAGAAATATGTTACATGATTTTTTTGAAAAGATAATCATTTAATTTTAAAAGTTAGCTTAAATGATTAAAACAGGATATGATGAATCTCAGTTTTGAGAATTGATTGGGAATGTCGCATTTTCTTTCAACAATAGTTAGCTAAATAGAATTATTTTGCAACACACGAGGGCTTTTTGAAAACTTTTGCAAAGGAAAAATCAAGAAAGAATTTTGTTGGTTAAAAATTACTTTATTCCTTAATGTAGGCTCCTTAAATTTTAACACCACTGAGTCAAACGATTTTATAACATTTCTATACCATGTTTTTAATGATTGGTATCAAGGCTTGCAGAACAAATACAACCATCAATTCACTGCATCAATTGTTTTTTGATTAGACGAAAAACGCTTTCCAAAAATGTTTTTTTTTCTGGTTTGTGATATATAGATAGTAGTCCGAGGGAGGTAAATCTGGTGAATACGATGGATTCGTATACACCAATTCGTTGATTTTTACCATGGGCAAAATGCTTTCGTGAGGTGGTCAATTGTCTTGATAAAAAATGATTTTTGTTTTTTTTCTAACTCACTGCATGAGTAATTCTATCACTGCATAAAATATTCTATTTTAAAATAAGCTTTACGACAGGAATTACTGTTTCAGTTTCAAAAGTTTTCAAACCAGTACCGTACTAGTACCATAAAGAAATCTGTGAATGCGTTAAAATACAATTTTGTGTGATGTCACCCACGTATAATTTGTTAAACAAACTTGGAGGAGCATCGATGACTATGTCAGTAATTTAAGTAAACTTAAAGGAACAGCGTTGGTCAGGAATTTAGAGCAAGAACGATTACCTGGTTAATAATTTATAAAAAAAACTTAAGGAATCTGCGATGACTAGACCAGGAACTTCCATTAATTTGATCTGATTGTGTCACAGATTTCCTAATAGCTAAATACACAGAGTGTCAATGAATTTATGTACTTCTGATATATTGAAAACATAATTTGAAAATGTAACGTTCACAAACTTATTAAAGCAATAATTTACCAAACATTTTCTGTAATTTTTCTTATTTACGGAATTCTAGGTGCGGATATTCCTCTAATCATAATTACAACCGTCAATATCGATCATTTATGAACGGTCAATATCGATCATTTTATTATTTCTATTCAATTTCACTAATCAATTTTTTTTTCTTCATATTATACTTAAATCTCGAGACTAATATAAGTAAATTCACCCATTCGCAGATATAAAAGTTAAGGTGAAAATATTACATGGCGATGGGTGGACGTGGAACGTTAATAATTTGTCTATTTTTTCGTTTTTCATATGTTATGCAGACAACTAATTTAATGTATAACTATTACTTTACATTGGTATATTTCTCGTATATTTTATATTTAAAATTGAGTTATGCCTTAAGAATATATTTTTTTATAACTAATATTTTAATAAAAATGAAGTCGATGTGTTACAATAAACTATTTTTCATTCCATTCTTGTTGTAATCCATAAATCTTTCTATTATTTTCATTTCTAATGTTTGTTGTTAATGTATATCGTGGCATAGATTAAGTTTTAGGCTCTTCGAAATAAATGGAAGTTATAAAAATTAATCAATAGTTGAATTTAATAATAATAATAATAATATAGATAAATTCTTATTTAAATTCTTCGTAAATTTATAATATTATAGATTTATTATGACCATGAACGCATTTACTGTAGGCAATTGCCTAGGGGTGCTTAACATTTTATTTATTTTTTGCAAAATTTCATAGAACTTAATGAAATCAAAATTTAAATATATAATTAAATTATGTAATCATAAATAAATAATCATTTCATTACGTTTATTAATTTTTGATTTAAAAAAGGGTAAAGTTTTCATTCTATAGATGATCTTACCATTTTTTATGCCAAGTAAAGCTTTGTACGAAAACTGGATGGAAAATATACAAAGTATTACAACAAATATCAGAAGATGATAGTCAGATGCCAAACTCAAATTATTACCATTCAAATTAATCGGCTTTACTGCGTTTTTATGTAGAAATCCACTTTTGATCGGTTCTGGTTTAAGGCAATTTCCTAGGGGCGATTACTAACTAATTTAAAATTGCATTGAATTGAAATTGATTTGTTGATTGTTGTTGAGCCTAGGGCGCGGCAAAAACAATCAAATGCGGCACTGATTATGACATAATATTATGGGTACAGTCTTGGTTCTAAAAAAATATTCTTAGAAAATCAGAAAATTCTGTTCGTTGTTATGTGAAATAATTTATGATCAAAATTCATAATTGTAACAATTTTAATGATTTATGAAGTTTTGGTGGAATAATTTCCAGGTATATTAAATTAAATACACACGTGTGTTTCTAATAAAACCTTTATTGTCTTTTTTGTCATTCCAGTAATAATTTTATTAGATAAATTCTGAAATCATTTCTTTCCCCTTTTTAACGATCATTTTTTTCTTACTATTGTTCATGATATACCTTCTTAAAGGACATACTATAACTGTCTTCTTTAACAAAACCGGAACAATTTCAATATCGCGTTTCCTATTTCATCACAGGAAGACCGATTTTCTTTTGTATAACTATATATGTATTTTTTAAATCCCCCTTTTAAAAAAAGGATATGTTCGTCCTTTACAATAACGATAAAACAAGCATAAACAAGTCGTTGAATATTCACGCGCGATTCCTTTTTTTTTTTTTTTGAGAAAGGAAAAAAAAATAACAATTATTTTTATGATTTTGAAAAAGGAGAAAAGGGTCCTGTAAATAGAAATATAGTAATATGTATTAAAATTGAATAAAAAAAAATTGAAATTGTTATCCTTTAAATCGATTTTTTTATGTTGGTTGTACGAGTTTGACATTGAACGTGCAACATGTGATTTAAAAATAAGGTTTTTTCTTCTAGAGTTTGGTTTTTTGTTTAGTATTTGTAAGGAGTTCGTTTTTGAATAGTTAATCTTCTTCTATATCATTCAAATTATATTAACCAGTTTCAAGGACATAAATTATTATAAATTGGGTAATTCTGTGATATATATAAAAGTTTTAAAAAATGAAGCAATTAAAAGTTTTTATGTATCAACAAACTATTTGAAATTATTACGTGTGAATAATATGAAAACTGAACTCAAGAAACCAAGCAATTGATCTAATTGAAGCGTGATATCATTTGGTTATCATTTAATTGAAGCGTGGTATCTTTTAACCTACAGATAATAAAGGTATTTGCTCTTTTTCGGATACTACCAATAACAAATAATCAGTTTCCTTCCTAAGTCTCAATTTTTCGCATGACTAGTTGTCTAGACTAGACTATCAGACCTGTCTGTCTGAGTGTAATACAGTTAGATTATTGGGATGGTGTCTGTAGGTGGAGAAGGGAGCTCTGTCCCATCTCGCACATCTCGTAAATTTATTCTGATATTCTCAATTTGAACTTTTATTACAGAAGAACTGAATAGTATTGTCATCAAATCGGTTAGTGGTTGAAAAATATTGTATAATTTGAATTTCAAATATATTTTCAAGGTTACAAATCGTATTTCAATAAACTAAAAACCAAAGAAGAAAACCCTATTTATATTTTCAATTCTAATATTTACACACACATTTATATCTAGCTTTTGTACATATGGAACCCTTCATTTTTACATAATTACAAATCCCTCTATTAAAAAATAAATATTATTGCTTTAGGGGTTTCACAATTTACATATATAATTTTTGAAGAAGAGGGTTGATACTTTTCATTTATTTGATAATATGACGCATTATTTTATTCTCACGCTGTTGCTGTGCTGCGTATACATATTTTTTTTTTATTTCATATTTAATTATTATTTTATAATTACGACTTAAAATTTTGATTATATAAGAAAGTCTATAATTTCGTCCTTTTGTCATGTATAAATTTTTAATTCAAATTTGCTGTACAACTTTTAGTATTATCAAATTATAACTTAAAAAAAATTTAATTTGAAAATACTGATTGGAACAATTAATATCGTGCTTTTTAAATCTTGACACGAGAAGCAATTCGAGAAGATGGTTTTGTAAATGCGAATAGTTTCTTCTTGAATCCAATTTAGTTTCATTAAAATTATGGTTTTACGCTTTATAATTTGCAAAATTTTTGAAGGGACATTATGACTTCGATCTACGAAGAAATTATGGTAACCCAAAAGTTTATAAAACTGATATCTTTGGGAAGAGAAGACCCAAAAACATCTTAATTTAATCAAAATTTTGAAAATACTTTAAATACTGAAAGTTTAACTAGCTATAATTCAAATTAAATTTTATGCTATGCTTTTGGCCCTGCTCTGCTTTTATTATCACGTGTACCTGCTGGTTTCTATATATGAAACTGATTGTGAAATAATTCACATTGATTAGGATTTCTCGTGGCTATAATGCTTGCGCCATTAGTGATTAGTGTACCAAATAAGGATAATTTTATCTAATGCTTAGATAAAATTCAAAGAAATGAAATATTATGTTGTTTTGCCATATGTCAAGATATTTTATAGTAATTTTTTTTTTGAAAAAGCTTCTATTTTTTTTTTTTTCAAAAAATTCCTTAAGGGATCAAATAACCCTTGTATGCCAAAGTAAGCGAATATATTTTCATTTTTTTTTGTTTATAAATTATTTTCTTCCAGGTATAACAAGAAGTAATAATAGGGGACCAGGTGCTGATAAAACATTATATTTTTTTTGTTGTCATATTTCTGAAGCACGTTCCGATCGTAAAAGTTTTTGTTTTTAATACCTCTAACAACAAGAAAATAATAATTTTGATGATCATAGTTGAAAAAGCCTGATTTCTTCTCTTTTATATTATGATCCCTTTTTTTAGGAAACATTTTTTGTTGTTGAAACTAAATATAAAGAATAAATATCCTTTATAAGAGGACATAGAATAGGGTCCTGTATACGCTTTGGTAATTTTTAACAAAACAATGATTTTAAAAGGTCAAATACAAATAAAAAAAAAAAAATTTATATATTTCTTAATATATTAGCAATTTTTTTTAAGAAGCTTAAGATATAAAAATATTTGAAATGTTTATTTGAATACTTTTAACTTGAATGCGGATATTTGATTTGGATTATTGTAAAATTTCAGTTGGTATGATGATGAAGAGAAATGTGTATACAATAACAATAATATATAAATCTGACATTTTAACTGATCATAATTTTAATATCATGCTGTTTGTGTTTACATAAGTGACTCAATTTAGTTTCCATTAAAATATATTAATATTATTATTTAATAAACCAGAAGGTCCTTTAACGATGTTTTATGGACCAATTCATTATATTAATGTGAATTTTATTTATGATTATATAAAGAAAAAAAAAATTACAGGACATAATTATCTGCATATCATTAAGTTCAATATACTTCAACAATAACTTTATTCGGTTTTAAGTTTCGGCGTTCAGATGTAAATGGCATCATTATTGATTGTTAGTTATTATTATTATTTATGTTACGTCTTGTTCTTCTAATTTTCAAACATGTGTAATAGAAATAACAAGTTGACGATACGGTAATGACAGGCTAATTTCAGTTTTGAGTACCGTAATAGTTGTGAATTGAAGATATGATAGTCGTAATAATCATGAATTTAAGTAATGACAGTCCAAGTCATTATGAATTGGAGTACTTTTTTTAAAAAAGCTTCTGTTACTTTCACAACTAAACACTGACGGAAGTTGTTGCTGCTGTAAAAGTAATTTTGAGATTTTTCAGATATTGTAATTGTCACAACAAACTCGAATTCGGATAAGAGAGCCATAAAATCGATGCTTTCGGCCTTACAGTAAATTCGTTTCTTCAAACTCCATTTTAGTATGATAACCTCAATTCAGTGTCGATAACCATATGCCAAACCTATGATTTCGGTCAGTGTGCGTTACTTTGAAATATAAATACTTTTTTGAAAAAATATTTTCTTGTTCAACTGCCTTGACATATTTGTTATATGTCTACCGTCAGGTCACGGTCTTCAACACTTGAGTTTATGTGAAGCATTATATTTATAAGGTGTAGAACGTCCCACTACAGAATCTAAAGAAATTAAAACTACATTTTCTTCATTTGAAGTTTAATTATAAGAATTTGCTATAAAACGCTTCTGGTAACGCTTCATGTTCGATGAGCAAAACTATATCTTATGCTATGATGGGTTAAGTCATCGAACATGTGACATATGTAAACCATTATAACGTATCTGTTACGGCAGTGCCACCCTTAGTACTCGCACTTAATTAGTAAAAAAAAAAAATTATAGTTTAAGCTAAAATCCTTTCGGACAATCTATATAAAACTATGAGCTTATATTTATGCCTTTACAACTAAATTTATTTAAACTTTTTTATTTTTTCCATCATATTGAATTTTTCAATATCAAAAATTCTAAATAAAACCACAAAATATGAATTTTTTGTATGGTTTTTATAATGATCTTGAATAACATAAAATAATGATCTTGAATATCAAGGAGTAATTATCATAATATTCAAGTTTTGTGATGTACTGTACCTTTTCTTAAATAATTTTACCTGACAAAGAAAAACTTGTACTAAAAAAAAAAAAAAAAAAATTTTAAAAACTCCCGAAAAATATCCAACAAAGCCAGCAAGCAAACACAGACATAACAAAAAAGCTAAGTGAATGAATAAGAAACACACATATCCAAAATGTAGAGCGGAAGTCGTAAACAATGGACAACAAAAATCACATAAACCGAAGAAACAGCAGCAGCAATATATGCAGAAGCATCAGCAGCGCTAAACAAAACAAAACATAATAATAAAAAAAAAACTGAAATCTCTTTTTGAAGATCAAAAATAAATTTTCTTGTGAATCCTTTAGCTTGGGCTGGCATCATCAATATCATTTTGTAGCTTGTATAGAGGGAAACAATAGTGCTACTTTGATCTTTAAAAAAAACATGGATGCGATGATGAGGATTAAAAATTCTAGAAAGGAAAACGTATTATGGAGAAGAAGAAAAAAAACACAACTTATGTTTGTAACCTCAAAAAAAAAATCTTAAAACAAATAAGGAGCAGATGTTTAACGTATTTAAAATGTACACGCATAAATAAGTACATTATTTATAAAAAATTGCGTTAAATTAAAGTCTTCTCAAAATTTAATAATTTGATGAAAATAATTTTCTTAATGATCTTTCTAAATTAAGTAATTTTACATAGGCTTTGCCTTCTCTTAACCTTCTCTTTAACCATGATTCTTAATATGTTTTTCGGTTTTTGTATGGATTTAGTCTAGCCTCTTATATCAAATTTCGATATATATTTTTTATCGTCCTTCTTGCTGTACCTGTATTAGACTTAGTCTTCCAAGTACACTATTTGCATTTTTCCAACCGAATTTCAGAATGTTTAATTTATGACAGAGTGTAAACAATTTGCTTGTTTCTACTCCGGAATTTTATCCTATTGCATCCACAATTTTCAAATGAATTTATCTTGAACAATTTTGTTCTTGGTAATCTAAGTAAATAGGCACCACAATCTTTTTAAAATTATGTACAAAAGTTTTAAGGATTTATCAAAAAATTCAAATTCTTCATTTTTCGACCATCCTAAATTAACATTAAAATTATGCACTAACAATAAAATTTCATAAAACCATCTGTCTTTTTTTCACTGGGAAAATTAAATTGAAAAACGAAAATAAATTCATCTTTTTTTTGGTAATGCTTTACAAAAGATTGTGGGCTTCCCAATTTTTTTTTGTATTTTTTTTTTAAACAAAAAAAAAACAAAAATGTGGGATCAAATATCCAACAAAATTTTGGAGCCAACATTAAAATTTTCACATATATAAATTCAAAAATAAAATAAAAATGCTGGAAGATTTTTGTGGTATTATAATGCAGTGTGTACTCATATTGGCAAATAAATAACATTTTGTGAAAAGACATCAGAATTAAAGATAAAAAGACCCAAAGATTTTCTTAAAGAAAAAAAAAAATTATTTTTGCATTGATTTTTATATTTCTTGGTTAATGAGAAAATAAATATAGATATTAAGGAAACGTGTTGTCGGTAAAGTGTTTATTTACCACACAGTTGAATGAACAAAAATATTATGAACCGTAAAGATTTTTGGATAATTTTAGTTTCCATATTAAATTTAAGAATTATTGAAAATATTATGAATAAATTAGATGGAAATATAAAACTTCACGGTACCCGAACATGAGATTTACATAAATGTTATTGTTATCTTCTAATAATTGCTCAATCTTTACCTATTGGATTCCTGTTCAATATTCGAGACATTATCTTAAGCATCGTAACTTACAATACTTCTTTTCCAGGATGAAGTTGTTAATATGAAGCTTAACCACCATTCTGGAAAACCGTTGTGGGCATGATCTGTTTAAGCGCAGGCAAATTTTAGTATATATACTGCAACTAACATCACAGTTCGTCACTGGAGGTTGGACATAACCATGGTTGGGATTGCATTACAATCCCTAAAAGCAGACCTTAAAAAATATTCATCTCCAACACTGGCAAGCTTGTAACAAAGGGAAAATAACGAAAAACTAATGGGGAGTATCGAGCGAAGTAGTCACCAAGAAATACTTACAAAATAGCAAAAGCTCAGTTAATCTGACGGTTGCGCTCTTAATAGGACACTCAATGCAAGAGTTGTAACTTGCCAAGTGGTCATCCTACATATATGTACATCTCTCCAGTTTAATACCATATTGGATTGGATTGAAGAGGGGAATCGCTAGCATTTCATGCACGTAGTCTAGATATATGCCCATTGTACCCCTCTCCTTTCCTTAACATTACACAGGCTGCTTTGACTGGGTAAACTCTTATAAGTTCTCTGATGAATTAGAACTGTCTATATTTAAAAAAAAATCTATAACCTCGAAAACCTCGAGTTGATCAGATATAATGACAATTTCAAAGTTAAGCAATTAGAATGGTAACGTTGACGGTTACTTACTGTACTAGAAAAATGTCTACTGTCACGTTGAAATACGACTTTGACACAAATAGCCGCGTAGCTGAAAATATAGTAGAAACTTTTTTTTTAATTAAGAAGTAGCAATAGCAAGCAATAAGTAATATAAATTTCACAAAAAATTAAAGAAACGGCAACTTTGAAAAGTCATTTAAAATTTAAGGTCACCGTCAACGCTCTTACTAGCACTGTGTTTCCAACTTTAAGCTTTTAACGCCGATTTGGCGTAGTATACATACAATAATTAATTTGAATATTGGGAAATATTTGGAAGAAACCGACAGTGACAGACAACCAAAAAGTGAAATATTTTTACAAGTTGGGAAATATTTGAATGAGATCAACCGACGAATATATTGGGAAAAATTCCATCAAATTTTTTAGAAATTGTCATCATGAACAAACAAAATGAATAATTTTTTTAAATATACTCAAAATTTCATAAATAAAATAAACAAATTAAAGATCACTTTAAAGAAATGCATATAAAAACTAATTAAATCTTATATATTTTAATAATTTAATTAAATCTTTTTTTTTTAAAATGTATCTTTTGTTTTGGAAGGGATACAATTGTATTTCAAAAATTAAAAATACAAATATTGTAAAATTGTCCATTGCCCCCTGATATTATAACAAATATTTATTTTGTTTGATGGTTACGGTCTCTAAAGGAATATTTTAAATATTGTTGTTAATTTAACCATTTTTTTTTTTTTTATTTTATTTATTTTTCAATTTATTTATACATTTTAAAAGATTTTTTTTTAGCATATATTTTTTATTCCATGAAAACTTATGGTTATTGTTATTTTTAAAATATTATTTAAAATACAAAATGTTACATTCAATAATATTTTATTTTATGTTTTACTTACTCATTTATTATTTTTGGTGAATTCATTATTTTAATTTTTATATATAAATGTTGTGCAATAGGCGCTGCAACTGCTGTAAAATAAATGTTCGACAGGTGTTTTATGCGAACAAAGACTGCAAAAAGAAAAAAAACGAAACTTTTACAATACTTTTTAGTTATTTCGGTTATATCTTTTATTTGTGAATATTTTTTCTTATTTTTTTCTTTTTTTTGGAAGGAGAAATTCAAAATACTAGACCAGACTCAAATGATTTCACAGATAGTCTAGTTTCAGTGTTAGTTTGAACGTTTAATATTATATTGATTATAACCAACATCGATGACGAATCTAATGCCTGAAATACATGTGCAGAATTCTGCATGTAGCATAACAAAAATAATTTAGAACACAAGGTTTTATATATGTGTTGTGTAACCAATTATGGAATTCTACACTACAAGCAGCTGATGCAAATTATTTATCTAATCACGCTGATTAACGTCAATGTCAGCACAACACAAAACATTCAGAATGATAACTAACAAAAAGTATTGTGGCATGACAATGACAATTGTAAAATTCGAAATCATATTAAATTAAACAGAGAAGTTTGTAGTATTAAAGAAATTGAGGAGCAATTAATTGAGCTTATAAAATTTCATGATATGAAGACTTCAAAAATATATTTGAATTTGAATTTGTTGTGCAGAGCTGTATGCATCGCTGCATGCAGAATTGCTACCTACGCAAAGGATTCTGTAATTATACAAGAAAATATTAAATCTGATTTCAGTAAAGACAGTACCCAGAATAAATCATTTGACAGATAATCCTCTATTTTTTGTCCTAATATTTTCAGATTGACATAACACAATATTGCGGCTATGTTTTTTGATTATTTTACCAGAATTCCAACGAAGGATCATCCTTATATTCTACATATTTACTTGTAGTTAAAAGTAACAATTACTTTAAAAAAATATTCGAATAAAATACTCGTATATGGAAATCGTTTTCTATTATGAATGAAGCGGCCGCAGTCAAGGTAATACCAGTAATTGGTAGTTAGCGATACCAGTAATTGGTAGTTAGCGGTACCGATAACTGTAGAATCATGGGTAACGGCACGTTCCGGGTATTCGGAATAATCGACAAATTAAGTGTTTGCTTTACCATCTCCTTGACAGTGCTAGAACATTGTTGTCCAAGATTTACTTTTTGTTTAACCCCACTTTTCCACGTTTTCGTAACCATTTTTGAAAGGATAGAAGTTACGTATTGTAAGCACTCGATAGAATATAAACGAAGCAACACAATCAAACCAAACATTCGATTTAAGATTATATATTTGTTCTCTAGATTCCTTATTGATAATGAATTAAATCGCTTTATGGGAAATGGTGGTTTACTTTGACCAATAATGGTATAATTCATAATCAAAATGAAATACATATGTAAAATTATTCCTTCAGTGAAATCATTTTATTGAATTACAACAATTTGTTTTGGAAAACTAAATTTGCTCGATTATATTATTCTTTAGATTTCTTACATTATTATTCAAAAAAAAAATTGTACTTGGTCTCGTAAAATGTATATAATTCGTATTGCGTGGTCTTAATAGGACCAGTAGATTTTTACAACACACGAAATTTATTTGCCAAAAAAAGAAAACCTTTTTTAAACATTTATTTTTTGGCAACAACCACCAACAAAAAATTATCTTAAATATACAATCTGCTTCAAGCCTTTCAAGCAGCAGATGTTGTTGTAAAAGGGTTAACTATTATTATATCTGTCTCTAACTAATTCGAATGTATTAAGAAAATTTCTCAGTATATACAATTAAATAATTTTCAATATTATATTTATATATTTTGAAAACTTTTAAATACAATTATTTTGACTGATTACTTAAATGAGTAATTTTTCATAAAATGTTCATTTCATTTTTATGACTTGAGAAAGGATTTTAAATTGTTACACATCGTAGCTTTCATTTTAAGAAATTCCATATATTTATTGTTGTTATTATTATTTGTTGAAACTGTTTTGACTGGGTCACATTAAATCAGAAAAAAAACTGATATTATTTCAAAAAAATGTGAAAAGATGAAAGGTGGAATTATTAAAACTACTTAAAGAATCGACTCAAATTAAAGAAATTAGGTGACCAAATGATGGCAAGTACATTTTGATATAATAATCATATACAATTTCATAATTTAACATGTCAGGAAGTTTTATATCGAATTTTAAATGAACATCTGTACTCCGGACAAATCAAGGATATCCTTAAAAACGATATACAAACCTATACCAATAAAATTACATATCATTATCATTTCAATTTTCTTCGCATTATCTTTCAGATTCTTCCTTTATTCGTTATTCTGTTAATTTCATTTTAATTATCCTTTTTTTTTTAAAAAACCCTAAACCTAAGGGTGACATCTGGTGTTTACCTGTAGGTTAAATAATAATACAGAATTTATTGAAAAAATATTCATGTTGAAATTTTCATTTTGTTAATTTTTGTGGTCAGGTGAGAGAGGTATGTCGATTTTTGTCTTGTTTAACGTTTATAAATTTTTAAATTTTCATTAATGTAAAAGAGTGCGGGCTCATCAGTTTTTGGGATTTTTTTTTTTGTTGAAGAACGGATATAAAGTTAGTTTTTTGTTGTAAAATACAACAATCATCATTAATATTACTAACCACGAACACAAAAAGGCAGGTGCTATAATATCTTTTTAAAAAAAAACACAATAATTTTATTTAAAGTAGTGGCTTCTTTTAATATTGATTGAGATATTTTTGAGGTATTGCTTTGTCTTTTGTATAACTCAAGTATTTATTCTGAAACATAATATTTTCATTGTAATTTGTCTATAAAAAAAAATCATTTTTATCAGGTCCAAAGGTAACAACAAATCTTAGTATTTAATTATATCACCGGTATTTGCTTCCTTTCTCCTACTTTCAGATGACATTTACATGTTTAAGTAAAGCTTGTTAGTTAATTACTGTTTTAAGATTGAACTTACAGAATTTCTGTATTTGAATTTTCTTAGTAATACATTAAGGAGGTTAAAATTTGTACAATAATATATTCCAATAAAAATAGAATTCCGGAATATAAAGATTATTCAAATATAAATCGGATTATTATATTAAATGTGGTTTACGTGTCACCCCTAGCGGATTTTATCAGAAACCATCAATAGACTGAGTTGTTTCCAAAAAAATTTTAAGGGTGACGAAATTATTCATTGGAATAACAAAAGCGATTCACCAAAAAGTTTGTATAATTTTCAACATGACTGGTCAATAAAGTGTGGTCCTGATGTAGAGGACGGTCACACCAATTGATAATAAGGAAAGCACTATACTAAACTCTGGTAAATAAAAATATTTACTAAAAAAATTCATTACGATTGTCCTTTTTATTGGTTGAAATTCATATTTGTAATGAATGCAGAAAAATATATGTACGCATTTAGTCAAAATTTATAATTAATGTTTTTTTTTTTGCCTTAAGGTAAATATTTTTCTAATTTTCTAATTAATCATATTGTAATACCTTTCACTAAAACGTAACAAAATATAAAATTTATCTATAATTCTACTCTACAAAAAATTTATCATTGATTCTTGGGTCTTTATTAATAAAAAAATTATTTATTTATTAATACTATATAGAAATAATTCCAATTACTTTGTACTGACGACGTATATATACCAGAACTAGAGTTCCAAAAAAAAAAATAAGCAGAATAACGAAATATTATTCTGATGGGAGTTTGCCACACCTTGTATAAACTAATAGACTATTTCGACATGCATCCATTAAAATATATTTTCTGTAACATAAAAAAGAAAACAAAAATCTCTGTTATAATTTCCGTCTCTGTGGTGGATCTATACATATAACAAACATAAAAAATATGTAATAACATGTTATTCGCGAAATGGACTTTTAAAATAAATAACCCAACAAGGAAAATAATATTTTGTATAGAAATATTTTTATCGCGATTAATCTCGGTAAGTTTTGTATTTTAAAGATATTTTAACTAAAAAAACTTGAAAATTGTGTACAATATATTTTAATAAATTATATATATGTACTGACATATATACAAAATGAATAGTTCTACAAATGACTTCTATCTAATGCAATTACAAAAAATGTTGAACATATTACATTAAAAATATTATACACTTGCTCTACTTTCATTGGGATGTTCAGGAATCCGAATTTTTTACTGTGTGTTAGGGAATAATGGTTAAATGAAAAATTTCAAGATCGAAAATTTTGTGAAAATTTCATATTCAATCTTTATTTGTACTGTCTTTTATTTGTAAAACAGAAAATTAAGTTTTACGGACCAATGATTTAAAAAAAGGTAGTGGAAGTTATCTAATTTTTAAAGATACTCTATTGTTAAATATTTCAGCATTATCATAATTGGAATCTAAATTACACAAATCTAATATAATTATAAAATTTTTTAAGAAACTAAAAATCTGGTATATTTTATGTAACGCTTTTCTAATCCGTCTATCTATCCATCTATGTACGTGCTTGTATATTTTTCGTATTGTTATTTAATATAGTAAAAGTTAAAATCTTAAATCACTAAAACTAGCATTGATAAGCTTGTAAAATTTAAAATCAAATGTTGTCAATAAACAATTCTTAAATTTTTCGCTAGGCGGCACTACTTATTCATTCTGTTTGTAATATTGTTTGTAATAGCAAATAATAACAATTTAAAATGGTAAACAAAATGGCGGAATTATCATACAATGTTATTCCCCCTAAGTGGCAGACAGTGCAAGTTGAAAGATTTCAAGTTTTAGACTTAGGCTAAGTTCAGAGTGCTGCAATGAGCGGTGCTAACGCTATGGTAGTGTCAGCTCGGCTTATAGCTTCACACTATATGTGCACATAGAATATTCTATAAAAAGTGTTTAGGAAGAGTACAAGCTTCTTCAAAAGTCAAAAGAGCACCTTAATGTGAAGCCACTGTACAGAAGTCCTGCTGCGCAGCTTTTACAATTCTTTAGTGCCTATATTTTATTGTTCAACTTAAACATTGTAAAGAATATCAAAGAAAACTCTTACCTAAATACTAACAACAGTCCAACATTATTTTGTATTAAATGTATAAAGTACATTAAAATTGTTTAGTGAATTAATGTTATATTATGGTGCGTAAAAAAAATATTATGTTAAATGTAAGATTTCAATTAAGCGTTTTTGAACTTTGTTTTTTTTTTTTTTCAAATACAACGCGGAACAAAGTTTTTCTGTCGTATTTGACACTAACAGCAGCTTGGACATTGTCGAATGTCTTTGTATACAAAAAAAAAATTTAAAAATTATTTTATTTTTCGATGTTCCCGGGCCACAGTATTCCAAGTTAATTTAGAATATTTGTTATCTGTGATGTTTTTCAATGATCCATACTCAGGTAGGCGTACGGCAAAATTTTGAAGCTATCAGGGTTATAGGAGAAAAGATATAGTTCTTTGATTTCTAATCTATGTAAAACTTTATTGTCACAACGTAAGGTATCTTGAATTACAGCATTTCTAAGTTTTCTATCTTAAGTTAGAAATGATGCACGGTATCATATTTATTTTGTAAGTCCATCTAATTAAAATTACCAAGAGTATTCAAAATTAAATGATTTCAGTTTGAAATATGTTAGGTTAAGTTAAAATACCAATCTAACTTAGTTTTTATAACTAATTAATTTGTTAATTAATAATGTAATATTTTAATTTGAAACGATGCAGAAATAAATGATTACAAATTTTTTATGGACTTTCAACTAAGACAGAAATAAAACAGTATTTTAATGATCTCCTGAAAAGTGTTAATTTTGAGTTAGAATAGTATGGACTCGGGGACATCATTTTGATCCAAATTCGAATTGATATCATATGAAATATTTGGACTCTAATACACTATTAAGCATGTGGGAGAAAACAAACCTTGAAATATTATTAAATCTCTGGATTTTCTGGAGGATATGTAAATAATTTAATTTTGTTTTTGCGTTGGTACAAAATGTGTCATTACACACCATAAACTTCTCATATAATAATCATAAAAAATGACAATATTTACACGAATGACATTATAACATTATTTGATAATGATCTTTAGTTTTAGTTTTTTTATGTTGTATGTTTTTTTATTGAATTACATTCGTGCCATTTTGATTTATTGAAATTATATTTAATTTTTTTTATATATATTTTACTATTTCTGTCATTTTGTGATTATTATAATGTTCTTTGTCTGGTGGTTAAAATATGCTCTTAAAACATTGTTATTACATATTTATTTATATGTTTTATTAATTCCGATTGCATTTTGAATAAGTTTTTTTTTTTGGGTTTTTTGCTTGATTATTGGTAAAAATAAAAAAATTATAAACATGAAAGCAGGTAATTTAAAGATTTCTTTTCAACTATTAAATTTGTATTCAAAAATTGTATTTATTTTTGTTTGTTTTAAAAGTAAATATTAAAGTTATTTGTCATAATGTAATTTTAAAATACAAAATTCATGAAAATAATAATTAGCAGAATATTTGTAAAGGTCATTATTGCTGGTAATATGGTAACTTATTATGTGTATAATAATTTCGTTATTAGCTTTTTATTTAGAGGCTATTTCTTTCTCCATATAAGAAAATAAATGTTAAAAATTAACCCTTTCGCGTTCATTTGATTTTAATATGAATATTATTTGCATGAGTTAAATTTTATTCTAAATATAATTCTTGTATGCCTTGTACGCCTAGGTAATAGTATATTTATATATTCGAGAAAATTGAGAGGAATACTTAGCTATATACTATTTAAAACCCAGAATACACTAGTAAAAACTTCATAAGAAAGAAGTTGAGGAGTACATGTACTTGGCATACTATTTCCTGCAATAAATAGATATACCAGCAGCAAGCTTGCAACAGCTTCTAGAGAAAGCTGAACATCGGCCATTTATAACTTCAGAAACGTATCCACAATTCGCTTTAACTAAAGTGTAATTAAAATTGGTTTTATTGTTTGGACAGTTTTGTCCTACTTAGCAAGCATATTCCGCGTTGCTTCCAAATGGAGAAGTTGATATCAGGCCGACACGAAGCTTAAAAGTATTAATCTATATAAAAAGTTCTACAAATATGGATTTATTTTCTATAAAATAATACTCAACAGTTTTGCACTTTGTATTTATATAATGGCTAACATCTTGACACTGTTTAATCAAAAAAAAATCGTGTTACATAATACAATTTTTGTCGGTTTGATCGCAAATGGGTTTAACCTTTAACATCATAATCAATTACAAAATTGATATATAGAAAATAAATATTTGTTTTATCTTAAAGTTCTTTAATTACTAATTTAGAACAAAATAATTAAAATTAAAATTCGTAAAAATTATTAAAATTGGATATGCAGACTTAATGATTAACAACAGGCCAACTCACGAATAATCAAACCTTGTATAAATAAATAAATAAATTGATTGTATATCATAATTTTAAAACCAAAAACGATTGATTATAGAAGCACGCATGTGCACATCGAACTGTTTTGTCCAGCCGCTGATTAAACACCTGCTAAACACGGTTATAGTCATCTACTATATTTGTATTTGAAATTACAGGTTTTAGGAGTGGTTTTTAATTTGGTAGGAGCGCTTTAAAATATACAGTGGCCGCTACAATCAGGAACTATAAAGTTCATTCTAATCTAATCTTTTCATTAAAGTTGGCACTAAATTTAAAATTTTCTTGTATACAATTGGAATATCTATGGACATGAATTGCGGGGGATTGAAAAAGAAATAATACAATTTTTAAAACCTACAATCAACTCTTTTTTTATTATTGACTTCAAATAAAATCGTGATAAATAACAATGTAAGGGACAAACGGACAAATCAAACGAACAGCAGTTGGTGATATAATTTCGATTTTTTTTTTTTATATTTATTTTATTATATATAATTTATTATTAATTGACACCACCATCATTAAATAATATTGACATCCAACGGACCAAACGGCAGGTGAATTGTATGATCACATTATTATTTGTAATCATCTATAAAAGTTCAAATTGGGTTAATTGGAAATATATTAATTTTACACATAAGATAAATGAAAAATAATAAAAAAAAAGAGAAGAAGAAATTTTGTTAAAAGGAGTCACCATTTTTATATTGAAATTATTTATATTAACATTTTCTCATAAAAATTAAAAAAATATTACGTTTAAACAAGCACACGTGCTAATTTTCAATAAATTTGTGTATACCTTTACCAAAAAAAAAAAAAAAAAAACATAATTTTATCACCTGCCGTTTATGGCCCGGTTTATTTTCATCAATAATAGTCCTTAAAAAGAATCTTTAGGTGGATTGAAATTTTTCAACAGATTAACAGTTTTTTTTTCTAGATTTTTCCTTTTTGAATTTTCTATACTATTTTGCTCAATGAACACAAATTTTACCTTCAAAAACTGTTTTGAAACAAAATAAAAGGTAAAAAAAAAAAAATGGACTTACAAATAGTGTCGAAGAATTGTAGAAGCACGAGACAAAAATGTGATTTTTTTTATATACAATTGAACTGATAAACATTTGTAAAGGAAATGAATGATTTCGATATTGTCTTTAATAGAAAATGAAAATCTGCTCTCAATAATGACACGAAAAGAAAGTATCCTTATGTAAAATTGCAAGCTGATTTTTTCTTATTTTTTGAGCAGATGTGAAATAGAAATTATTATTATTTTTGATAAGTGTCCTTACCATACATGATTGATGCCTAGTTTTATAGTAAATCTCTTAACAATAATAATTTTACAGATAATTTTTGAAAAAGTCCAGGTAATAAGAATGATGAGTAATAAAAGCAAACTTCTTAACGTATACCTAAGTAATTGACAAATGTATACGAGAGAATATAACAGATTTACGTGTGGATAGATAAATAAATTATTTTTGCTTTATAAGGATTGATAACATTAAATATAAATAAAAAAAAGGACGGGAGTATGTGATCTATGTTCCTGATCATGTATAAACTTTGAAGAAACGGAGATTTTGCCTACAAAAGGAGCAAATTCAATATTTTTAAGCCTTTTAGTAATTCTGTCGTTTTTTAAATTTCTACATTGAGAATGAAAAGAATAGAATAAGATTGTCTAATTTTCAAGTTATGCTCTGGAAAGATTGATACACAGTTAAAGAACATGGTTAAAGGGCTCCTAATAAATTTAGTAGACTTATTGATCATAACATAAATTTCACCGATTGATTCAGTGTAAGTTGAAACCCTAGAACACCTCATATTGCCGCTGCTAGGCTCGCCTAAGAAGTAGAGGTTTTAAAGAGGTCTCGAATTGCAGCACCAGGAAACTTCAAATTTGTTGCAGTTTTGAAATCCTTTAATAAATACTTAGTGCTAGTTTAGTTATCCATGAAGTGTTACTGCTATATGGGCCCAATGTGGTATATGCGAGGCTCTGTTATCACTATAACCTAACCTAAGCTAGTAGGATTAATACATGATTACAGTATTGTGGAATCAACAAGCAATTACACGCAAATGTAAATTATAGTACAGGAATAACTAGAGACAACTAATTAAAAAAGCGATAATACAAATAACCAAAATCTTATAACGATTGATAAGGACAATTATATTGCCTCCTAAGTATAGCAGGTAATATACTCATGTCATATGCACAGGCTAATTCGAGCTATAGAGCTCTATATTTTAAAGTGTGTGATTCTTTGGTTTATTTTAAGAAACAAAGATTGAGTGTGTGAAGGGTGTCGCTCTGAATAACAGTGTGATTAAAAACTCTTCACACTTCATGACTTCTGAATTATTGATCATAGTCATAGTGGTCCTTTAATAGAACGCAATTGACTATTCCATTGAAATGGAAATGATGTTATACTATCTAGATAGATTGATACTGTATAGTTCATACTAAAATTAAATGAGCTACTATTGCATCCTTAAGTACATATAGGTATAAGTATTTGTTAGATTCACGATTTTCACATTAATTGATTTTAGGAATTATGTATGTATGCTTTCCAAAATTTTAAAATAATTGATTAATTGACTACATTTTAATCGATTGCTAAGCGATTTTAAAGTTAATTTATCATCAGCATTTGAATTTTTCTTAAAACTTTTAACTAAATTGCCATATTTTAAAGATTGTTGGATTTGGACATGACATGCAGTAATCTTAATATATTTTTTTATATTTCTCATAAATGTCGACAATGTCATGGTAATTTTAAGGATAAATGGAGCAGATGCAATTTTTTTTTTTGTACAACACTTTTGATTTATTTCGCCTTGACATTGTTCAGCTTTTATTTTCTTTATATTTCTCAAAATATTTATTCTTTTATTTAAGCCAGAGGATTTCATCTTATTATGCCAGTTTCTAGTTTTTGATGAAGAAATTAAAACCTCTCTAATTTTCAATAAAAAATATTTCCAAAAAAAAAAAAAAAATTCAAAAGAAAGAAAAATTCCATTACGTTATTTTTTTTTCTGCTGAATTTTATGCAATTATGCACATAAACAAGATTTTTTTTTTTTTGTCATATTTTAACATGGGAAATATTTGCAAACATGTTTCCTGGCCATGAATTTATGCAAAACAAAAAAATAAAAAGGAAATTGAATAAAAAAGGATAATAAATATTTATTTCACAATATTCATTTAAATGCGTTTTGTAATAGGAGAATCGGTTAATACATTATCGTGACAGGAAGAAAAAAAATTGCTTGTAGCGAATTGAAGAACGAATTGTGTTTAATCTGTAGACGAATTATGTAAAGGTGATTAGTAACTATCACCTATCACAAGTCAAACTACATCATTTTTACGGTGATTGTCGCACTTTGTGATATAGTATTAACATAATAACTAATTTTGTGTTAAAAATATTTGTTTATTAAAATATGAATTTCGAATATGTGATTCGTAACGAATCACTTTACATAATTCTCATTCTGGTATGGTAAATTAAATGAAAATGAAATCGGATTTTTGCATTTAGAATACAAAAGCCGATTTAAGCCGAAGAACAAAAATATAAACGAATTTATTTTTTTTAATTTAAAAATGGTGTCCGTACAAGAGATTTCGGCTAAAATGTGAAAATGAAATGGTGTTTTAATGATAAATTCAAATTCGTTTTCTCCAAATTTTGCAAACCCATTTTGAATTGCACATATAATTTAATAAAATCGGTTCTCAATCCTGATCTAGGAGTTTTTGCAAGAATACAAATTCAATTTATACTCGGTATATGTTATACAAAAACAAATTTCTCTAATGTTTTATCAAACTATAAATCATTAAATTATTCAAAATAAATATTGAATTTAGTACTACATCGATGACCACAATTCATAACCTCGTATGTGATTTTTTCAAGTTTTACAAGAAAAGTAAAATATTTGGGCGTGCATAGTTTAAAACGTTAAAAATAAGAATTAGGTTCCGAAGTACTGCATCTACAAGTTGTAGTTACGAAATACTGGAAATGATTTTTTTGTGATTAACACTAAAGTTACGAATTACAAGTTTAATTTGGGCAAGTTTTTAGTAACTTAATTGTAAACCAGATAATCTACCCCGTATATTTTTAAACGTTATTGCATTAAAAAAACTTACGATACTATGAACTTACGAGGTTATGATTTCTTACCCATCGAAATAAGTATATATTTTAATCCTATTACACAGAATATATTAATAAAATTGGAATTTAAATTTCTAAAATCCAAATTAAAAAAAATTGCATTTAAAAGTAATTTGATGCATCATAAAGTTCGATTATCAAAAGTGTTATTGCGCGTGCGCCCCCATTTTTTAACGTTTAACAACCACAATTACGTATTTTCATTCCTTCTTATAATATAGTGACCAAAAATGTTTTCTTGAATGACGAATTCATTGAAGCGATTATTTAATTGTTTTTAGGCTCTTCAAATTAAATATTATAAAATTTAGGGTTAAGAAATTGCACAGTGCAGAAATCTCTATAAAACAGAAGATTTGCAAAATAAATATTAATTGTAGTTAACTATAATTTTGACACCCCATTTAAGAGGCAAATTTTTAATATTCTTTTTATTACTATTTAAGATAAAATTCCCTTGCGTTTTACATTACTAGTAAGTCGTAATTCCCTTTTTGTAAATTATTTTTGGTTTCAGCCAAGGGAATTGACAAATAAGTCAAAGTGCACTTTTCATGTTTTTAATGTTGTTGTGTACATATTTTATAGTTATTGGTATTAAATTGGATATTATAGAAAATTATTTATTAATCAGTTTATTTTTTGGGTATTTGCAAAAATTTTATCTAAATTATTTAATATATTTAATTTTTTTTTTTAATTTGAAATACTCATAAAACCGACAACATTTGAGTTACGATCTTGTAGATCTTGTAACTTGGATACTAGGTGGAATAGATTAAGGTATTTCGGATAGAGGTGGATGTGTTACTTCAGTATAAGTTTTACAATATGTTCCCCAGCCTCTTAATTAGCACATCTTTTTATTTTTTTTCAATCCTAACCATCCTTATCAAGAAGATTAATCTTTGTATGACTTAACTACCAATAATTTCTAATTATATTTTTCTGTATCATCTGGAAAATTATGTACATTTACAATATAATAGAAAATAGACAGTTAAAATTTGATCTAAAATTAAAACTTAAATATTTTCTTCATGTTGTTATCACCGTCAATCTTCACTAATACTTCACTCTGAAATTGTTTTATATTGTTATATAAAAAAATATGCAAAACGTTTAACATATTCTTCTATCTTATAATTATTCATAATTCTTTATCTTAAATTTTGTTGAATTTCTTCTATCACCTAAGGAAGTACAATTTAATTCTTTACGAATTCGGAAAATTATAAGATATTTTTAATAAAATTCTGAAAATTTTAATCAGATAATTATTTATTAAGTGTAGCTTGAAATATTGCAAGAAAGTACTACAAATTTTTGGTAACTACTTGTAATTAATTTGAAGTAACCTAGTAATAATTAGTGTAAATCTTGATAGTTTCCCCTCGGTAACTATGAGAAATATTTTGTATATATATCATTTTGATAATTAATTGATTTCATGAAGGGGAATCGCTAGGATTCATGCACTTGGGCTAAAAGTAGGACCAGTGTACCCCACGAAACCTTCATGTTTACATACACATGAACTGATGGTTAACTGAGCCAACATAACTCTTACGAACGAACCAGAGAATTGATTTCCATCCCAAAACTTTTGCTTCATTTAATAGGAACCAAAACATTTGCGAAAGAGACAGTGACATAGAAAGTGTTCAATCGACTCGCGTTCGTCTTCGGCGTCTTCTACATATATTTAATTCGGATCGACGTATTTTAAAGACTTCTGATCCCTTAAAATGGAGTGCCCTATTAAGATCGCAGTCGCTAGATATACAGAGATTTTACTGTCAATATTTATCAGTAAATTTCATTTTCACTATTTAATTTACTTGGACCACTCATTATAATAAAAATGCTTTAAAAAATCTTGATAATTTCCGGTATTTTTTTGAAGATTTAATTTCAAAATTTATTTTTCTATAGAATTTTTATTTTCCAACTTCGAAACACATCAAATTATTTATATCAATAAAATAAGAATTGAGACATAAATAAAATTATAAATTAATTAAATACAAAAATACAAAATAACTTAAACTTTTATTCCTAATTAATTTTATATATAAACTAAAATAAAAATAAATAAATAAATATCAAATTATAAATGCATACAATTTTTATTTATCATATTATTTACAAAAATATTTCAAATAATTTTTTATTTATTATTTTTAATAAACAAAATTTTTATGCCATTCTTGCACAAAAATTTTATATCAACGGCGGCGATCAGTCATTATTTAAATAAATTTTGTCTATTTAGGAATAAAAATGTAAAATTTTTAAAAATAATAATTTAAAAATCAAATTAGTAAAATTGAAAATTTCAAAAATTCAAACAGAAATTTTCATTTCAATTTTCTTTAATATCGTTAGAAAAGTTACGATATTATTACACAATTCATTTTACTTCCGTACCGATCTCTCTCGCATTCAATTTTCATTGTCAAATATATTGAAACGAATATGGAACGAAATGAAATGAAATTATTAATCCTGTGGATTTGATGTTTGTTGTTGTTGTTTATGAATCACAAAAGCAAATAGCAGCAGCTGCTCTTGTTTGGTGGCCCTTTTCTGTTGTTATGATGACATTGATATTATTTTTCTTGACTGTGACCCTCATGCTTTCTTCTACTTTATGTTTTTTTTTTTGTTTTTTTTGAAAAACCAAAAATAATGTTTCATTTTCCAATTCGTTTCTACGATATTATATCAATTCAAAATTCAAAAAGAAACACACAAGATAAAAAGCCCACAACAAAAAAGTAACAAAAAAATTTCTCGTGAATTCGTTTCGTTCGTGATATGATTGTGAAATTGGTGCGATGAGATTGAGTTTGTGTGTGAAAATGAAACAGACAGTACATGAAGAACTTCGATAGAATATGAAAACGACGTAAAAAACATTTTCAAATCACTTGTGCGCGCGCTTCCAACAGTGACGGTTGGGTTGTTTCTGGTTATTTGAAAATATAATTTTCTTCTATTTAAAACCAATTTTTAAAAATTGAATTTAACAAGTTTTTTTTTAAAAAAAAAAAATCGTTTGAAAATTATTTCGATTTAAATAATTTTGATTATTGAAAAAAATATTTAAATTCAAATTTTTGTGATTTTCTGTATAAATTAAAAAATATTGGAAGAAAATATTTATTGATCCAAATATTATTTACGTTTTTACCTGAATATCATCTATCTACCTGATATTATTATTCGACTACCTGAAATTTCTTCAAAATTATATTCTGCTAATTGTGGAAAATAATCATAAAAAAAAAAAATACGGTCAGAAATTTAATTTTGAAAACGGCAAAAATTTATAAATATAAATAAATTTATAAAAAACAAAAGACCTACAACAACCAGAAAATTGGTAATAAAGCAAAATAACAACAATAAAAAGAGGTACCACCAAAATATGAAAAAAAAAATCTGCACACTGTTGTTATGAACCAGTCAGCCAGCATTGAATCATAACAGCATGGATGGTCTTAAGTGCTGGACGCATGCGTAGACAATTTTTTTTTTTTTTTGGTTCGTGGAAAATTTAAATATTATGTGAAAGTAATTAAAATTAATTTAACAAAAATAAATATAATAAAAAAAAAAACGTAACATTTTGTGACTTGTGAAACTAATTCTTGTGAATTTTCAAAAAAAAAAAAAATTTTAAATAAAATTGCAACAAAATTTGATGACAATTCAAAATCATATTCTGAACCAACAATCAAAAAAAATTGATAATCAATCTTAAAAAAATATAAATAATTTCAATAAATAATAAAAAAAAAAGCGGATATAAAATATCAGTGATAACGGAGCTTTGTCTTTTTTTTTGTTTGATGCTGTTTTTTTTTTATCTAATATTTTAATTTTCATAGAAAAATTTTAACGAAAAAAGAACCAAAAAAATTGGGGACACATAAAAAAAAAAGACTTAAATTATTTTAAAATAAACAACATTTAAAAAGAAATAATAATTTTTTTTTGGTTACTTTTGAATATTAAATTAGTTAAAAAAAAAAAGTTTTTAAAAAGTTTTTCGTTATTTTTTGGTATTAATAGTAAAAAATTAATATTTAAATTATAATTATTTTAAATGTGAATTACGGTCGTCGTCATAGCTTGTCAGTCAGAAAAAAATGTAAGTCAAATTTTTTATTACTTTTCATAATTTTTTATTTATATATTTCTTAAATTTCATAACAAAAATTATATATATAAAAATCATAAGTAAAAGTTTAGTTAAATTTTTAGAACTTATGAACCAGAACGTCCTAGTAACGAACTAGTCTTGTAGCTGTAATTCCTAAATGAGCTATAAGTTATTTAATTATTGTTAAATTTTGTAGTTCAAGTTCAATGTCTATCTAAACTAAATGCTAAATAGTGTTAGGGGTAGGTAGGGTATATAATCGTTCATCAGTTTCGTTAATTGCGAATTATTAAAATTATTAATTTATCATTAATAGCTAATTATTGTTTCTGATTTTCCACAATTTGATATTTCTTTGACAAACTTTGTCGGAAAAATCAAAATTTTCATTCATCAAAATTTATAATTTTAAAACATATATTTTTAAATTTTAATAATGTCCATACGATTTAACAGTCTTCAAAATAATTAATTATAAAAAAATAATTTAAACTGGTAATTGTCAGGACTTGGATTTGTACAATAGCTTCTCACAGGCCATAACTAACTTGTTATGATATCATCTGAATAAAATTCTGTGAAAGATATAATGGTCGCAATCGCAATTATTAGGAAGATTTATAACCTTCTAATTAATTTAAAACTCGACCAAATAATAATTTAGTTCGGACTGGAATAAGAAATCTGTGAGTAAATATTTGAAGTATGAATTTGAAAATTCATCTTGTATAAAATAAATGTAACTGATTTTTAAGTAATACGAGAGAGTATGCTAAACGAAAAAGTTCAAACCCATTAAAAATTCACAAATTATATTGAGACTGTAGATAATTCGTCGGCTGAAAACTTGTTAACACCATTTTTAAGATTTTTGAAAATTGTATTTTAATGTTTGAACCATTATATGTAAATGTAAACCATTATATTTTACATATATAAAAATCTGACCGATAGGGTAGTTTTTTTTATAAACCGTTCATTGATTTTAATTAATTTCTAACAGTTTCCAGAGGTCAGACGAATTAACTTATAGAAAATATTATCAAATTTGTACAAAATCAATTTTGTTTTTCCATAAACGCCACATATCAATATGTAAATTTATATTTGGGATGTATGTACGCTAATTTTTTTTTAGTATATAGGTACGTTAAATAAAAAAAAAATATTTGGAATAAAGCAAATTAAGTTCTATTCAAAACAATTAAAATAAAAAGACCTAATTAATATGTGCTGAAACTAAAATATAAAATAATTACATTTAATAATTTATACTTCAACTTCAAAATACATTCAGTGATAATATGCTTTATCAGTTCCTACCATCATCTCGCAAAAAAATTCTCACAATAAAAATTAATAAATTAGAACTATAAAATTAACGTACTGAATGTATTATAATTATACTGATCTAAATCTTAGTCGATAGCTGAATTTAGATGAGTGTTGTAAACGATAAAGCTGATCCGGAAACCCCAAAAAATTTACTTAAGTCAAAAACGAGTCAAAAATGTCGTTTATGGCAAATAAATTATAAATTATCAGCCGACGAATTGATATCGTAAATTTGATTTTTATAATGTAAAGTTCCTAAAATGTAAAGATATATGAAAAGTGTATAAATAATTTATAAAAATTAAATATAAAAAATTGTCGATAATTAAACGTCAATTTCTAAGGTATAATATTTAATTGTCAGAATTTGATTTTTACATTAACAGTTTTTTTGTTTTGTTTTGTTTATTTTACTTAACCATCAGTTATCAAATTATTCTATTTCACAGTTGAGAAAATACAACTAACTTTTTCTTTAACAACGTCTTATAAATGTTGGGATATCGTCAATTTTAAGATAATTGCTTAAATTCGTATACATTATTCCTTTTCCCCTCGTCTTGACAGTGAAAATTATTATTATATTTTATGGTAAAGTTAACACGAAACAATTTTCCGCTAACACATTAAAAAAAAAAAAATTGATGTAATTTTAATTAAAATGTAATTTAATTTAAATTTTTAATCAATTACTTTAATAATAAATACTTAATTTTTTTTTTTTTTATAATATACGATAAATGCAGGGTGAACAATCTTATAAAATTGATAATCATGCTGTGCTTTTTGATCAATATTTTAATTAAATTTATTAAAAAATTTTTAGATTTTTAAAAACATTAGAAATTTTTGTATATAATATTTATAATTTTATTGATATAATAACAAAAATATTATAATTAATAATTGTATATTTAATTATATACAATTAAATATAAATTAAATAAATTTATTTTAAGAAATTTCCCTCTAACAATTTCTCTTCATGATGATAGCAAGAGTTTCGAGAGTAAATTAATTATAAATTTAAATTTAAATTTGCAAAATATTTTAACGACTACTTAATTAAGTATAATAAATAGAAATGATGTGTTGTGATGGAGAAAGACTGGCTGAAAAAAAATAAATGATTTGACTCAAATTAATTTTTATTTATATTATCGCACGCTTATGTCCCTACCCTATGCACAATAAAGTTATGTTTCCTTACACAATTTCTAGAGAGTCCTTCAAATAGTCCTTAATAACATCTAATGTAATTTTTAACGTATTTGAAAACAATTTGTTACTCAGATTAATTTTACTTAAGTTTTGGTGCCTATAAAATTCGGGTATGTGATCTGAAATTTTGTACACGTTCCGGAAATAAACTATACATATTGAAATTTTTTACAAAGTACTGTTAGGTATAACAATTTCTAAGTTGTGGGCTAGTTGAATAACTTTTTTTTTAGTAATGTAAATAGAAAGATCATCACATAAATTGACAAGTCGAACTTAAAATAATCACAAAGGCAAACCGCTTTTAACAAATTTACAAAAATAAAAAACATTGTGCCATTCAAAAAAATATTAAAATTTTCATTATATTTTAATTTTATTTCGTTGTGACAAGCATAAAGATTTTTTTTTTATTATGCTTAAAAAAAAATCCGCTAAAACGAAATTTTAAAATGCGGGAAGATTTATAAATAAAAAAATTATCCAGTGTCGTATAATAATATTTTCAAATTAAAATCTGACGTTTCAGAAAAACTAAAGATATTAATTTTTAAGGCACTTCTTGCTAACACAAAATAAAATAAGGGCTTTTCCGGACACTAGGACTTTTTTTTAAAGAAAAAAAAACATTCAGGGAAGCTTCAAAAAATAAATTAATAATTAATTTTGTAAATATTTCGAGAAAAAAAATAGAAATACAAAAGTACCAAAAATTATAATCCGTTCGCGATACGATACGTTAACCAAATATTTCAACGAAATTTTGTGTTTTAATGGAAAACATTAGACTTGAAACTGGATCACTTTAGATCTCTGTGAACATGTGAGTCTCGTGTGCCTGTGGAATTATACAGTACAAGAATTTTGATCCAAGCTGACGTTTTTAAACATCTAACTCATTTTCGCTGTATACACGTCGAGACGATACTCCTATACGCTGGCGTCTCCAGATATAGAACCTCATACATGTAATGATCATCAAAGTTTTCAAATATGATGACACAAATCTTCAGAAATTTTAAATTTCAAAACTGACTTGAAGTTTTATACAGTAGTTAAAATTTGAAATTTGAATTCTCGGCGTATGTACGTCGAAAGCTTCAATATAAAATGTATTTGCGTGAACCTATTTGATCGGTATCGTACGCCACACGTTCTGATTTATGGAGAGTTTTAAGTTGTTCAAATTAAATATAGCCCTACATTAGTTTTTACAACCCTTTAAGACTGCTCTGATAATGATTCTACTTAAAAAAAACTTAACTTTACGACCAGTTAAATGTGGCGATTATCTTTATTGCAACACCCAAAGAAAATTTTGCGTTGCGTATTTTTTATACAGACATTTACATTATAACAAGAAATATTGCAGATTTATTGTTTTTTTGGGGGAATAACTTTCGTTATCGATGACTCATAACATCTTTTTATTTATTTATTAACTACATAATACAGAAAAAAAATCTTAACTTATGAAAATGGTATAATATTTAAAATCATCGCAAAATCATAGAAACTATTAACTTCCTTGTTTGTCGTCTTTATTTAAATAATCTCCCCTTGGCTTTTAAAAAAAAATTGTATCTTTCTCTCTCGGGTATTCATGCTTTTATTATTCATTTATTAAAATATTTTGGAGTAATAAAATTAAAATTTATAATTTATATTTTTTTATATACATATACATAATATTTACTGTAATACGTATAAGCTTTCGAGATTCTACCGTATTTTAATTCATGACACAATGAAATCCACTTTTCCATGACGAATAATTCTCGAATTATTCACTTTTACTAAATCTTTTTTTTTTTTGTATTGTTGTACTGTACTTCTGTACTGTACTAAAAAAACAGACTATTTTCCTCCCCCTTAAGATAATACATACCGTAAAATGGGGTAAAATGGATTTCATATAATTTATAACAATATTTCTTGCGAATTTTGTGCTAATGATGAACGTATTTTGTCATTAAATATTATTGTTAAAAAAAAAAATGAATTTAAATTTAAATTTAATTTTTTAATAAACAACATAAAAATTGCTTAATTTTTTAAAATTTATCAATCAAAATTGATTGATCATCGTATTTCAAATGTCGATTTTATTTACATTTTGATGGGTTCAATTTCTAATTAATATTGATTTTTTTTGTATCCATTTGAAAAATCAATCAATGAATCACGATCAGTCCAGTTAACTTCAAATTTATTTTGAATATATTTAAAAAAACAAAAATTAACATTTTCTTTCAGAATTTTCCTCAATTTTCCCCACTTGACCGGTTTTCAAAATTTTATTCATAATCTTGATCAGCGATAATTTTTTTATGAGTTATATTGTTATGAATCTATAATGGAGTTTTGTGATGGAAAGATTGGTTGAAAAAAAAACAAATGGATTTTATACGCAAATTAATTTTTCTTTACGTTTTCGGTGATGGAGGTTCCAAAAGTGTAAAATAAAAAAATATTCGATATACATGAACGTGATTTGATTTAAATATCAGAGATTACTTTTTCTGTGTCGGCTTTACACTACGTTCACGCTAAAATTTATTTTATATCGCTTAATAGTAATTGTTATTCGATTTCAATTATATTTAACATACAATATAATTGAAATCGATTAATAGCTTTGTCACGTGATCTAATTTATGTCGGTAAGTTTAGTAGATTCCTATCCTATATCAAAATTTCCAAATTATATAAAATATTACATTCTTCTGATGCCATGAAGAATATGAGAAATTTGGAATTTTCTACACGTTCCTTAAGTTTTAAAGCACTGTTTTGACTAAGTCCGTGGTTTGTGTTACACCTAGAATATAATTTTTTTTTCTTTTTTTTTTTTGAGTTGAAATTTTCATGTCTACACAATTTATAATAAAAAATTTATATAACCAAATATCTTAACTCAATTGTATAATAAATGTATGGCAAAATGCTGCACAGCAGCAGCTGATTCAAATTTCATCAGAGTTTATTTACTTATAAAACAAAAATTTATTATTAAAATTAATTGTTGACTTTCATTATTTAGTTCACAAACTGTGTCGTGTCGCCTTATATATATTATTATTACCGGTCGGTTATTTAATTTTTTTCTGAGAAAATTATTTTAAATGTGAACTACATCAGCTAATGATAATAAACTACCCACGCATTTTAAGACCACCAAGCAGATTAGTTGAAATTGTTCTCATATTAGTGAGTACGTCTCGGTTGATCGTCATTCATCAAAAAAAAAAAAGAATTCTATCGAAAATGTTATTAAATGTCGTCGATGTAATAATTTTTAAATAATTGTCATCGTCGTCGTGAATCGTCATCATAAATATATTTAGTGTTTTGTCAGCGAAGACTTGGTTTAACATAAAATTTATTATTTGCAATATTCTATCTAGAATTGAAACTTCTACTTTACTTAAGATTTTATGAATTTTTTATGTTATCGATGTGATTTTAAGTCGCGTGTGTTGTTACAATGACCGCCCGCGATTTAAAACAGAACTCTGAAAATATAAAGTAAATACAAGTTTGAGGAGTGAAATTTATCTTTATTATATTTTAATTTTATGATTTTATTGTATATAATATTTATTCAATAATAACAAAAAAGAATCATAAAAATTTGATTTTATGCTCAAGTTATGTGAACGGCAAAATAAATAAAAGAATTGTTTAATTTTTATTGGTTTAGTTTTTATTATATTGAAATTTTAATTAAAATTGCAATTTATATTATTTAAACAGTGTTTGGTCACTTACAATTCTACAAAATTCATATCAATAACTAATAACTAACAATCAATAAGTCTTTGGAGGTTGATTTTAATTTCAAACAGATTAATTTATGGCAAGTGAAACTTCTACCTACAATTACAAAACACTACATTATACTTTATGATATGACACTGGTAATTTGTCGAAAAACTTGGATCTACTTAACATTTTTAGCAAGAAACACATCCCTACACTTCTCTATTGCTGTTATTCAATTTAAATATAAAATCAACATAAAGTAAAGGCACTAAAATTATTTGCTTTTGTCGGTTAGTTTTTCGCAGATTTTCAGATTTTGACGAAATACTTTCGCTAAGTTGGTTAAGAACCACTGACTTAAACATTACTGAAATGAATTTACTAATTAGAATGTTATGTATTATGTAAATTATTAATTTTGAAAACTAATATTATAAATACAATTAAAGTTAATTATTTTTTTGTTCAAACTCCAAAACAAAATAATTCTTTAAAATAACATTGATAAATAATTAATTTTATTGGCAAAATTGACAAATATTACGACTTGTCAAAAATTTGCATTAGTGATTCAGTTATTTTAATATGGGATTCCTTTTGTCATTATTGGTCTTAACAATTAAAGCTTAGGCTAGTACTATTGCTAATAATAAGTTGTTATAAACCACACTGTTATTATGCAAAAACAAAAAAAGCGTAGCTATATTTTAAATAAAATTCTTCTCCCGAGGCCATAGCTAATGGCCAATTCATTATATAGTTTGGATATTGAAGATATTAATTAATAAAAAAGCTCAAGGAACAGTTTTGTTAAACCCAACTGAATATATATATATAATATTACGTATATATAATATTACGCGTATTTAAATGTAAGAATTTATTGAAAAAGGAATTATTTAATGAATTTTTTAATTTTATTATTGAATTTATTGGTTATTTATGGAAAGAATTAATACATTTTGAAATAAAATTTAGTTTTACATAAATTTAATATACAAAATAAATACAAATTCCTCCAAACACTTTATATATTTTAGGTACTGAAATATTATTTAAATTTTAACACAAATTTGGATAATTTGAAAATATTCAAAATATAGTAATTATAATAACTAATATCTACAGTCTCGGGAGAAGCATATCTTTTACACGATAAATTATCCGATTTGTGTTATTAATGTCAACTTATTTTATTAATTTTTGAGATTGTAAATACTAAGACTTTATAAATTGATGGTAATTAGGACTTTTTTTTTTTTTTTGGCTAATTTTATGAAACAAAATACAATTTTTAATTATTTTTGTTAATTAGACTAATAATTAAGTTGAATATTCTTATTTATTATCGTTAATATTTTTGAACATAATCTTTAAAATAAGATGTTTGAGATAAAACTTAATTAAAACAGCCAAAAATTTACTTAAATTCTTATTTACAAGGATTGAAAAAATACAGGATTTAGTTTTATAAATAATACAATTAAAATACATAATCCTTTTAAATATACAGTGCAGTCGTTATATAGTGAATAGTTGAAATAAATTTGACTTTCAAATTAAATTTGTTATTGAAAAACTTCTTATATTGAATTTGCATTGATAATTCATTATGTAATAATTGTACTGTAGAAAATATTAAAATTATGGATTTTAAATCTGTTAAATTATCGCTACTTGTTTTAATTATAGCCAAATATCCGCGTTTTATAATCGCTTTTTATCTAAATACTTAATCTTTAAATTTATTTCCTGATTATTATTATAATCTGGGAAACTCGTAATTATCCAATATAAAAATTGTTCCAAGAAGAATATAATTATATTAATGATTAATATTCGGTAATAACAACTGCCAATAAAAATTTAATTTTAAGGTCACTATTTTCTTGTATTATAGTTATTCCTTTTGTTGTAATAATGGCTCTGATGTTCGGTTATTTTATAGAACTATTTGAACAACAGAACGAAATCATTTTTTTTTTTTTTTTTGTTAGCTGTTTACAATTTAGATTTTATTTATAAAGTGACACTGCTTCAGAATTTAACCCTCAAATGACGAAGGAGAGTATCACTTTACTATTTAAATTTTGTATATTTATATCTCTATTATATCACTTTGTCCTTATTGTATCGCTTACACAGAGTATACGTTCAAAATGATGCTATGAGCGGTGCTGACGCTATGGTATGCTGATGGTTTTATTTATGCAATCTGCTCATATATATTTAAACTAGTGCACAGATTGAAGGAAAGCTGATTTTGAAGATAAGATCAATGCATAAGAGTTTACCTGTACAGTTTTGGTGCTGTTCAGATAACAAATATTATGCAATTTCGACGTTTGTTTTTAAAAATTGTGTTTGAAAGTGAAGATTTAATAAAATAGTTATTGTCTGCTAATTTAAAAGAGGAAAGTAATGTAGTATGCAATACAAAACAAAACTCCTCGCATAGCTAAAAGCTTTATTGTTTATACTACTCACTATGTTCAATGTACAGCTTCATAGCTACACTCACCAGGTTCAACTTCATTCAAAAGCTAACTCTCTAGTTTGAAGCACCCAAAATTTTAAACTTTAGAAGCCATCAAAATCCTTGGTTTCAACAAGATTGAATCATTTTAATCTATAGTTGAATTCCTATTTCAGTTTTATGTTTTCAAGATTAATTTTTTTTTTTTAATTTTTTCCGGCGTTAGGTAAAATTTTCATATGGTTTTAATGGGTTAAAAATGTATTTTTATATAGTTTATAAAAATGTACAGTTTTACTGCCCTTTTCTTGTTATGATTCTTATGTCTTCTCATGATTCACAATTGCTATTGGCATTATATACATACTTATAAAAATATAATTGGAAAGTATAAAATATATAAATGTAATTGGAAACACTTTTAATAGAAATTGTGGAAATTTGAGTTTTCACTGTGAAAAATTATTTGAATTGGTTTTAATATAAACTATAAAATGGTTTTTTATATTATATTAGAGAATTAGAGTATGGTCCCCATAAAAATTACGAGATTACATAATTAAACTTTTTTTTTTTATTGAAATACATTTTTTTTTTTGCTTTACTTTTGTATTTCTTTCGATAGTCGAAACATTTGATCAGGAATGACGGAGGACAAAAAAAAAACAATTCTTACACTATTTTTTGTTTTTTAAGATTTCGTGATATTTATTTCCTCTCATTACGGGATCGGTAGAATTTTAAAACAAAGTAAAATGAACTTTTTAAAAGATATTTTGCCGCAAAATAAAACTTTAAACAAAAAAATAAATATTGAAAAGAATCGATTCAGATACACTAAAGGGCAACAAAAAACAGAAATTGTGTACATGCCAAGTTTTTTTTTTTGTACATTTTAATTTGTGATTGGAAACTTTTTTTTTAGTTAAATTCATGCTAAAATGTGGTTTGTAATTTAGTCGTGTTCTAGTTGTCAAGATTTTTTAATCTTTTAAATATTTATATCATAAATGATGATTTACAAAGAAATTCTAGCTCGGTTTATTGTAATATCATAGCGCAGCTAATGAGAAGAACCAATTAAAGGGATATTAACGCACTTGGTTATAGCTTAGTTCTTAGTATGTCAAACCTTATATTTCATGTTATAAGCAAAGAGAAAGGTCAGAATTAGTGTTACCATTATGCACTCATTTTAATTTTAACATGTAATTCTTAAAGTGCTGGGTTTGATAGACGGTAAGACAAATCTCTCATGATTATCAGCACTTTAGAAGGAGAAAAAATGTAAATGTGACTTAAGGTCGTAACGTAATAAATATCTTCTTTCTTGTCGACCAGTTGTTTTCAAAGTATATTGATGAATCGCACATCCTTAATTATAGATTGTTCCAAATTTAATCGGCAACTTTTAAATCAAAAGAAATTTCAATGTTTCTGTAAAATTGCTGAAAAATATAATCGTTTTTAAATCAAAATGTTAAAAATTAAATGATAATGTTAATCGATGTTCTTATAGTTTTCGCGGTTCAATAATTCTTTTTTTTTTTTTTAAATATAAGAAGAGTTCTTGTAGTAATAATGAAATGAAAATAATAATAAAGAAAACATTTATCTATAAATTGATGGTTTTATTATAAAAATCTGATATTTACATCAAGTTTTCTATAATAATACTAATAAAAAAGCATTTACTGCTAAACATAATAAGAAAAACTTTTAACTTTATTATTTCAAAATAAATTTTAGAAAGTACTTTAGATATTATTTGGATGAAGAGATTTCAGACTTTTAAAAGAGTGTACTTGTCACAAATTACAATTTATATTATATTGAAATATTATATTAAGGATAAGCAATTTTAAAATCTGTCCGATTGCAAAGCAAATGGTTTTAAAATGAATGGAAATATAAAAACATTAACACAAAAATTCACTTTGTTTTTAACTACAGATGACAATGTCAACGGGTGTTGTAATTGTAAAATTAGATAGGTTTAGAGTAAGGATGGACTGCAGACAGATATCCCTTCTAATTATTGGTCACTAATCAAACACGTACTGTTGATGAAACATTACAGCTGTTTTAGTGACAAGCAAACATTACAGCTGTTTTAGTGACAAGCAGTTACGTTTCTGAAGGTACGACAACATAACCTTCGAGGTGTCGAAGTCGTCATGGCATCAATGCCTCACAGCCAACTAGTATGTCTTCAGCCATTTTGTCCTCGTGTTAACAGAACCTACACAACAGGTCCATTGATTGATAAATTGTGTTGTGGGTGATGTTGTCATGTAAGAAAGCCCACAATTGTTCTACCTTTCTGCCTATTTATTTGAAGATACTCTTTTGCTCGGTCCTGGAATGAATGCCTTCAAATGTCTTAGCCTCCACTCATGTTTCAATGTAATTCATGGGATTGGTATTTTTTTTTTCTTCATTTTGTAGAGTCTTGAAGTAGCTGCTTTGATTCATCACATAATAGTTCTGGTCTAATAAGTATGTTGCTGGCTAGAAGTGTTATAATAGAATAAAATAATCAAAAGAATATATTCACTTTTACTTGTCTAAGTCTAAACAATCCTTTAAATTTTATCGAAAAAGAAACTGTGATAATAAAAATTTATATGTAATCAACACTGTGTAAACATATAAAAATATTTCTCATATTCCGAGGAAAATGACATTGAACCGATTCGATATAAATCAAAAAAAAAAAAATTAGTTTATAATTAACCAAAACTATAATAAATTAAACTGAAAATTTTTAATTATTCGAGAAAAAAAATATTACTAATTATGAACTGTCTGTCTGTCCGGCTCTGTCAGTGATTGGGAATACTAAATAATTTAAATTTTAAATATTAGGTTAATTAGAAGCGTTTTTTAATTATATTTGTTTGATTAAAATTTTTGTACAAATTTACAAACCCCCGCGGTCTTTTATTTCATATATTTTAACTGTGTTATTTATTTTTTGTTTTCTTAGAATTTTTGGCCAAATATTGGTTGGCTTGTGTTCTTTTTCTCCCAATCATCAGAGACCCCCATAAAAAGTTAATTTTTGTATTATGTTTTTTATGTATACGTAAAGAATTAAAAAAAAAAATATTTAAAATGAAACCAGCAATTTAGTTAAATATATTTTGTTTTTGTTACCGCACCATCGCATTTATAAACAAATTTCCGTCCGACAACATTACCACCCTCCGCTATACCTCCGCAACATAATACATAAATATAGTTTCTATGGTGCTTTTATGTTTTGTATGTTTTTTTTTTTTTTTTGTTGTGGATAATTTATAATAACAACAAAAATTCAATCTTCCAAGTCTGATTTAAAAGCATTTTTGGGTTAAAATAAAGATCATCAAATATTCGTAGAAATCTATATCGTTATACATATTTATTTATATACATAATATTATTTTTGTGTCCAAGTCTTCTTAACCTAAATAACTTTCTGTTTTTGTTTTGTTTTTTATTTTTTGCGGTATTAAAGCGTTTATAAATTGGTTTTGGATATTTTTTTTTGCATCGATATCGATTTGTTTCCGTTCTGCGGTAAATTTTCGATACCAATAATATTTGGTTTGTCTTGCGAACTGTTTAGTTTTTAAAATTGATTTTCAAAGGTTATTTTAAAAAGAGTCCATAATAAATATTGCTGAATACATATTTAAAATAATTGAGAATAGTCCATATCAGTGCTGTTGTTTTAATTTTTCTGATAGTATAGTTTTCAAAAAATTTAAGGGATGATTTTGCCATTTTGAAGAGTAATTTCCTTATACATTTTTATCGACAACAGCTGGTACCTAATATCCAGTCTCCGAGGCTTTTGAAGTAGTCTACATCCAACTATATTTTTAAATCCTAATCAGTTGTCACTTCCTACGACATACACAAAATCTTCTTTATATAGCTACACTAATGAGAATGACATTACTATATTGATTATTTATAATATAAACTATAAGATTAAAATAAGATTATTATTTTGAAAAACCTTCAACTAAGTTTTAACAAAATTCAGTAGCTTTAAAGAGAATAATTTTGTTTGGCAATGACATTTGTAGAAACAAATTTAACAATTTATTGATTAGTTAAAAAAAAATCTCCGTTACGGTCTGATGAAAAATCGTAAATTGTGAAGATAAAAAACGCTAATTGCACGGCAATGTTTTAGGAAAAATCTAACGATATTCATTTTCATTAAATTTTCCATCCGTGTTTTTTAACATCGTATACGAATAGTGTTATGAAAAGTCTGAAATATCAATGTTGTTTTGTTACGAGAAAATAAAATTCGATACATTTTTCCAACCATTTTTCAAAATTTACATAGTAATTAATAAATTATTGTGTACAGCGAAATGATGACACGTAAACGTTGATATATCAATCACTTGGGGTTTATATGAAACGATCACTCTATAAGTTGATTTTAAATGTAAGTCCATATTTTGTATTGAATCAGCAGAAATGGAAAAAAATAATATTGATAATATGTATATTAAAATTTTGTTGAAAGTAATCTCTAACATAATTTTTAATTAATTTCAACCTATTTCACTCAATACCCTTTTTTAATCGCTATAGAAAAATGATCTATTTTAAGATTACTATTAATTACCATAAATTTTGATTTATCTTAATAATAATTTATTAGATCATCATTCATTCGATCCAATTCGATAAATCTTTTTTGTTAAAAAATACCATGTTTTTTATTATTATCCGAAATTGTTTTTTTTTTTTTTTTGTTAAATATTTATTGACATTTTGTTATCTTTACGAACCAATCAATTTAATTTGAAACTCGTGAGAAAGTTTTTTTTCTTATGCTTTAATAAATAATGAACATAAAACCAAGACATAATTCCAGGTACGCGCCGGTATATTAGGCCCAAAAGGATTAGAAAATTACTTTCAATATAAAAAACAGCTTTATAAAAAAAGGTGCTACTGGATTGGTATCAGTATGATTATATTACAAGTTATACTTTGCACAAAAACAATCGATGATAATTTATAAATATCGAAAATTATACACGTAACCAAAGTCTATTACGTTTATTAAGTTCCTCTATTTTCTTTTCATATATCCTCTATTTTTTTTTCATATATATTAATAATATTTTCTTTTATTACAGGTTTTCACAATTCTTAAGGAAATCAATTAGAGTCAAGAGATGCGATCAAAAATGGACTGAGCAACTTTATAATGCATAAAGATAAGTACTATAATATTTATGAATGAATCTCTCGGAAAATTGTTAATACATAATAAAATTGTGATTAATTACAGCATAGTAAAAATTGGTTTTATATGTTAATGAGTGAACGGTGATCGTATAGTTAATAATATAAAATCGTCACCGTAGTTCTTGAGTGTTCAATATACCATTTTGATAAAATGCGTTTGGCGCGAACCAATTTGTTATCAAATATTAATTCATATATTTATTCTTCAGAGATTATTACTTGTGCAATATCTAACTTTTATTAAAGTTCATATGATATTGAACCAAATTTTGTTAAATATTCAATTTGGTTGTAATAATTAATAAACAATTTTGTAGTTACATATTTATGGATAAAAATATATATTAATTAAGAAATAATGGCAAATGTCAAAATTAAATTTAAATATAAATTTTCAAACAATTTCGTTTTGAACACTTATAAGCCAGGCTGACGTAATAAATTTTACTATATAGTAATATAGTTAAAATAAAGCAATATTATAAAGTATTTAATAGAACTTTATAAATTTTAATTTTGTATTGCTCGTTTAATGAAACAAAAATTGAAGCGTTTATGTCAAAATATATCAGTACGCTGCTACTATGATCATTTCCGTTGAAAAATACTTGTTGATTGAAGCAATATTTCATAAATTCATATCTGTATTAAAAAATCGTCGTATAATTAACATTTTTATGTAAATCAGAAGAATTATTTCATTATCTTACTCTAATCACTAAATTCAATAACGTATAAGAAACGTACATTTTTTTAAATATATTAATTTCAAAACTTTCCCATAAAGAATTTATTTAAAAAAAATAAAAACGTAATAAAAATACCCCAGGCGCTAAAAATTATCATACCTAAGTAGAGGGAAAAAACCTATTACAATAATTGTAATTAAATATCTCGATATTATCTTTACTTTCATCTTAAATCACTGAACGCCCATACTTTCTGCATGCTTTGATTTGATTTCGTTCCGCCATTATATAAATCACATATTTTCTTGTTTTTATTTTTTTTATATATTGCGTGCCAATTTCTAATTTACTGTCGATACCAATTAAACGAATTGGGAGGTTTATATATTTTTAACATATATTTAAACGATCCCACTAACATGAATGTCAAATATTTTACAACAAAAATTATATTTGAAACTAAAGCTTGAGCTACAATGTATCGATCAGTTCAGTATCGATTCGTTCAGTAGAGTTCAAATATATTTCGGTCTTCATATATATTTTGTATGCAAAATCAGTAGAATCGAAAGATTTTCATATGATTGAACTTTTACGAATTCAAACTGAAGCAAATGTAATTTGACAGTCTGAAAAAAAAATTACCTGTAATGGCTGGTAAACATTTTATAGAGCATATTAAAAATTATCCATAATAATATAATAAACAAAATAAAAAATTAGATGAACATGAGAAATTTCAAACTGACAAATTTAATCTATCGCAATCGATAACTATGTGTTCAGTCTACTACTACTTAACCAATCGACTAGCAACTGTACAAGACCATTCGAAATTGAAATTGTAGCTCGAGCTTAATTCTCTGATTTAGTAATTTTCAAGAATAATCAAAATATTTGTGTAAATTTATATATATTCTCACTTTGTAATTCGTTCGGCTGGTTACATAAATCTATTAAATATCCTGTTAAGTGTTTGCATGCAATTTATATTAAATTTATATTGTACGTACATTAATTCTATTTAGAAATAATTACACATCTAAAAATTAATATTCATTAGGGTAAATACATAATCTTTTATAACAAACAATTTGAACATCGTATGAGAAATATCGGAAAAATTAATTTGTGCATATTACAAAACGATCTTTACACGTTTATCGATCGTTTATAATCTTTCTTTGCACACCACTAATATAGTAAACATTTTTGAATTTAATATCTTATATTATTGAAGCAAGTAAATTCCAATTTAATCCTTAATCGATGTAATAAAATTAAATATTATGTAAGAGTAAAGAAGATTATCGAAAAAATAAATATTTTTATCTGATTTTTTTGGTATATATAGAATAAAAATCTACCGACGACCAACCACACTAACAAAAAAATTGTATATTGGATGAAATATTGCGTGACCATATTAGATATACTATAAGATATGATGTGCTGCTTAAAGAAGCACTCTTTCTCAAGTGTATTTATATTTATTATTTTAGCTTCTTTATTTAATAAACGCGTTCTGTGGACTGCATATAAAATATAATTAATCAATCTATTTAAAATTAATACTATAGAATCTGTTTAGTAATTTGTGTTTTTTATTATGAAATATGTTGTGAAACGTTTACATAATAATAATTGTTCATTCATAAATTTATAAAATACACGCTTTAGTTTTACTAGAGTTTTAAAATATATTATGTACATAATTTGTAAATTCTAGTTGAATAATTTACGTATTCATATCATAGATATGCCAGCTTCGTAAATAATAGATTAATAATTCAGAAACTAGACAATTTTTTGCAATTAATTCAGAACTTTATTTAGAAATTGAAATAATATTTATTAGTTTTGGTGGTATTTTGAGATTTATTGAATAGTTCGTTTATAAATTCAGGCACTCATAATTGTAGAGATTGCCCATTATAGCAACGTAAATTATGTGCTAAAATTTCATTTTCTCTTGAACTTCCCATATTTTATGGTTCACATTATGTTTTTCTTATGTTAACCACTTTACACTCCACCGAAATGTTATGAGTATTGAAAGAAGTAGACTAGATTTAAGTGACTTCTGAATGCCATACATCTTTACAACTTTCAATCTGTTAGAATTTACAATTCCGCAAGCATTGCAGCAAAAATAATTTAGAATAATTTAGTTTTATAGGTAACCAATTACATGTAATTTTTTACTGCATATGCAGCCGATGCAAGTGATTTGTATTTTTTATTTTCGGTGTGTAGCGATAATGCTATCACAACAGAAAACGTTCCGATAGCTTACGCGAATTTTGACAAATTTGAAATTCGACATTGATCAATAATCATATAAATTAAACAGAAAAGTGTAGTGTTAAAGAAATGGATGAAAAATTAATTCAGCTTTAAAATCTCATGATTAATATGAAAATAGGAATATTAATATACACAGAAATGTCAATATTAGTGTTCCCAATACCACAGAAATGTCAAAATGTGTTGCCAATATATTTAATATTTTCTTAATTGTAATAATTTCGTAAAATAAATTAAAGTTTATAAGTAATAGTAATAATAACATAAATAAATAAATTGTTTAATAAAATTTTAATAAATTTTCTCAATTTCAATTTTTAAATAACTCAAAATTTATGTTTTATTAAAATATTTATATTAAATCTTCAATTAAATTTTTATCTCTCATCTGAAATATGTAATAACAAAAACATAATTGCTAATTATCTATAATAATTTCTCCTATTTACATAAATAATAATTTCCATTACTATTAAATTTGTACACATTTTATGAAGGTGTGTTACCATATAATAGAAATTGTCATTAAGTCACATATATTCAAAGTCATTCCATATCATAATATGAGTTATGTTCATTACATTTTGGATGTGCAATATAAAAATCTCTATTAATTTTAAATTAATTTTCTTATCTCTTTTTCTTTAGTTAATTCAAACCATTTCCTATAAAAGTCTTCTAAAATTTCTAATAAATTTTATGAAATTTTCTTATAATTATTTTTTTAAAAAAATATATAAAAACTCTTTAATTGCAATTTAATCTTTTCATTTTTATTTGTTTTTGTGGGTGTAACACATTTTTTTTAAAAATGAAATGCCGTTTTAAGTACTACCCAAGAGTTCTTTATATAGTACATATAAAAAATATGGCAACCAAGAAAAATCTTCAATAATTTTGCTAAACAAAAATCAATCTTCAAAGAATTAATGTATAAGAAAAACAGAAAACTAATCAAAACTATTATGATATTAATTTGATCGTGTGGTAACAAAATAAAATGATCTTTTATAATTTTTTATAGAAAGGTTTCTAAAATTTATTATATACGATTTTATAAAATTGGAGCTTACAAGTAAAAAATATGTAATTTAAAACCTTTTCATATAAAGTGAAAGAAATTTCTTTAAATCTTTAGCAGTTTAGTTTGCAAAAATATAATCGAGATTCTTTCACTTTAAAAATAACATTTTTTTTTATATTTTTTTATCTTCAATTAATACTTTCTGGCCGGCTAGAAAGAACGCAATTTTCGAAATGACAGTGTGAGCCAAAAGTAAAAATCATTTCGATATAATCGTTGTGTATTAATTTGTTTCTAATAATTCGAATTATCTTAACGAGCGGGTACATTTTTACAAAACTTTTATTGTTAGCTTCTCGAGAATTATTACTTTTGACGAGGTAAATTTAAAAAAATGAAATGTAGCAATTAACATCAAGTTGTTCTAATAATTAGTATACTATTTAATAAAAAACTAGATTTTGTTAGAAAATTAGGAGCGAAAATCTAAATCAGGAACGTATCAATATTTACAAGTTCCTGTAAATTTCGGAATAATTTTTTCTTACAGTATGCAAGTTTTTTAAAATCCTTTTAAGTCCTTTTAAAGTAAATAATTTACGATATTATTAACCGAAGTAATAGCATTAAAAGATCTAACCGTTTTGGGGTAAATTCAACAGAGGTTCAGTAAGATCTCGGAGCCGATGGAACCGATCGGAAAAACCAGCTACAGCCTGGGGAACCACCTAAATAATCATATTACATATGATCGTTGCTTTGGTCTCTCTAAATAGCACACCGTCTCAACTTCATCTGAATGTTACGTAAGATGGTACTATGGGTCGAAAAAGCCTAAGTGTCTATACTTTTGCTGCGTGAGTACTTACAGTTCGGTTTCATGCATTCAATAACAAATATGCTAATTACAAAAATTATACTGTTTATATTTAATACTACGATATTTACATGTCCCAAAGAAATCAGACACAAACTTTCGGATCATCCTGTATATATTGAACAATGAATTATATTGTTAGTAAGCATCTGGTTAAGTAAAATTTGCGTTTGTAGCGTTATAGATAAAATGAACCATAAAAAAAAATTAAAAATAAATAAATTTTTCTTATGGTGGCTCTAGCTATGTGATGTATTGTTGTTATAGTTAATACTTTTGCTCGCCGTTTTTTATGATAGACATGATCATAAGTTATAGTTTTTTTTTAAAGTACTATATTATTTAAAAAGTTCATTGAAATTGTTTTTGGTATATATTTCTAAAACTATCACGACATCGAACTTTAAGTAAATTTTACATTTAAGGAAATGTTATAAGAGTGTAATTTGTTCAAAAATAGCAAATTTAATGATTTACTATTTTTTTTTTTTTGTTATTTAGATTTTGATTATTTTTATATTATTTGCGCTATTACACTTAACATTTGAATTAACATATAAAAATTTTATGTTGTCGTAGTGCACCTGGTCAAAATTAAATTATATACCTTAGAATAGGAGGCAATAATTATTGTTGATTTTTGAAAATCATAAATTGATAATAAATTATGTGATAGGAAAATTATACGAATATAAATAAAAATTAGCGTAGATTTTGTAGGGGGTGATATATAACTTAATTCATTTCAAGCAATAATAATTTATAGCTTTATTTGGTTGATAGATCAATTGTAACAATTATTTATGCAGTACATACTAAGAAAATCATCCCAGCATTTACTATAATAAATACAACAGAGATCTGCAAGGTTATGAACATTATCAAAATCTATACTTCGGTCCGGAGAAAGTAAGAAGCCATTGGATAATCTTTAACTGCAAAGCTATGGGCAACTAAAACGTTAAAGGAACAGACTAAGATGAAGACCACCCAAATTAGTTGATATTCTTATAAAGAACTGTGATTTTCTTTAACCGTTTTTATACAAAATTTCCTAAAATACATTTTTTACGTTGGATTTTTGATCGAATTTTCATTAATGAAATAATGATAATCCATTTTGACCTCAATTTTACCCTTAAATTCGTATCCATAATAGGACTGAAAAAGGAAATGTAACCCTTTAGTTCATATTTCTTCCTAATCTATTTGGTTCGAATTTCCTGGCGCCAAATATCTTCTGTCTAGTTTCATCCAAAATATTGTGAAATTAGAATCATTTTCCTCTTGTTATATTAGGATGTTCTTTTGTGGAAAAATTGATTTTTCTAAATTAACCTTAATTATGGTTATTCCATAAGGAAAGCAATTTCTAAATAAATTCTATTATATTTTTTTGATATTTAACCGAAGAATTTCTAACAAACAACTAAAATAATTTATTGACTCATATCATTTATATAAATCTTGCAAATATGTTTTTACACTTCCAGAAGTCAGCAGAACGCTAACTAATTCTATTCATTATAAATTTTTAATGTTTAATAATTTCATAAAAAAAACACACATTTTATTTATTTGTGAAGAAGTAATTGAAGAAATATAAATTTTTTAACAAGTAAAACGTCGAAGTTCAAGAAATACAAAATTGTGATAATTTTTCATTTCTCTATATATTTTTGTTGTAAGTAATAACTTGGTAAAGTTTTGTATATTGATATTAATTATCGTTGCGTTTGAGTTATAAAGTTATATTTAATTAAATGACTTGTGAAGCTTTGCCATTATAAAGAGTAATCGAGTTTCTGTGTATAGATTTATTGGTTGGTTGGTAGATTTACGGTGACGGAGGCTGGTTTATAGGTATTTACTAAGCACGCTAGCGCTGGAAAAATATGCAAATGAAGTACTCGATTGTTTCTTTTGCTATAGCACCACTGGATTTACGGGATATCGTGATTTATTAAACTATGTAAAAATTATCAATTTTGTTTCATTACTTAATAAATCCGTTTGATGATTAATTACTTTTGTTTACTAGATTACATACAAAACGCTTTCAAGTTTCTCTTTGTCAGTTTATGTGTTATATCATATCCCTTCGGATCTAGACTAGGTCCTTGGACCTTATTTTAAAAGCCCCCAAAAGTTTTTGTTAATTTCAGGCCTGCAACAAAAAAAAATATATATTTATGAAATTTTTTATAATTGTGTGATTCTACACATTCTAGAGCTCCCCCTTAAAAAAATCAGGCGGCCTTCAAAACTAAATATTCGAATTGATGAACCTATACCAGTACGGTGTCGTTTTAAATGTTAACAATACTAAAATTTCGCCTCTGTTAGAATGAAAAAGTAAAATCTTTTAAAAATTCAATATTACAAAATTTATGTTAACAGGAGGTTTTTACTTAAGTATATTATAAAAGATTTTTTAAAATTGATGTCATCAGTGTGTACCACAAGCAACCATAAAATACATAAAATATTAAAAACCACATTCTTTTGTACGGAAACCAACTGCAATAATTCAAAAAATTTATCCAGACCGACAAAATGCGTTTCCTCTGAATACTAAAAAAAAAAAAAAAGAAATTCAAAGCAAAATTAAAAATTATTAATATATAAACTAAAAGATGGACTTTTAGTTTTAATAGCTTCTTAACTTATTTTAAAATTACTTTTATAACTTAATGTTTAATATATTTAGATAAAGTAAATTCTTCACTCAAAAACCATTAGATTAGATATTAAAAATCATTGCAATTACTGAAATTTTGTATAGTGAAATTCACAACTTTTGCAATTATCCATCTGACATTTAGATCTATTACTACATATCCAATTTAACCTCCTATTTACCATAAATTATTTCTCTTTTACAAAATAACAATTTTATGATTCTATCTAATAAATATTTATGTTGTAAAATATCTAATTTAACTTTTACCGTTTTTACAAAACGTTTTAAGTTGATGCGTTCTAAATTGACACATTTTAACTATCATATCAAACAATATTCCCATATAGAAGATAAAGTGATGATAATATTAACAAATTTATTTTTTTAATCAATAATTTTCCCAAGTTCCAATATTAACAAGAAATTTCCCATCAAAAGTTAACAGACAGCTTGTCTTCATTTTAGTTATAATCCTCCTACAATAAATTTCAAATTTTGTTCTTTAATTTGTAGATTTGTAGATTGAGAGCTATGGCAACAATTTTACATAAGAGTACACGTCATTTCATTAAGCATGTAATTTGGATAGTTTATGTAATCATTTTCTATATCAATATAGTTCTTTAATGGAAAAAAAATATTGAAAACTTCCTGGGGGCTTTTAAATAAGTGTTAAATAAAAAATATAAAATTGCAAATATTTTCCCTTAAAGTCGTAGTGTAATGATATACCTATATATAAATTTTAGAAGAGTAATTTATATTATTTGAATTGCATTTTGTTTTTCTGGACACTTCTTCCTGATATACCTCGACAGTGATAATACCAACAGATAAAAATTCTGATATTAAATATGCAAAAAAAGTGTGACCATCTCGACAATCAAAATTAACAAGTTTTCTTTATTTTTGACTTGAATCGTGTTGTCAGGATTTTGTACGAATCCAATTGCCACAGATCCACCATTTACCTTTTCAGTAGGATCTAAACGATCTATTAGAGTGAAACTATGAGTGGTGCTGAAGCTGTGCTGTGGTGTAAACTTTTTATATGATAGTAATTTGCTCACATATTTTTAAATGCTTGTGCACAAGAAGTGGATCGAACCTGTTTGCTGAGCGAAGCTGCTTTTGAATCTCAATGTTATTAAGTTCTCCTGTACAGTATTTAATTTTGTTAAAACGTTAGCAGATCTTAGTCTATTAAAAAATATCGTTCATTATCTGATATTTCCTATTAGGTAAAACCAACATTTTTGTGATAGTTAAATTTTTTTTTTTACAATTATATCTCTGAATTTTTTATCTATTTCATTACTAAATAAAAAAAATACCGTTTATATGAATCTAAAGTAAAAATTTCCACATTAAATTTTTTATTATCCTTTTTTTTTTTTTTGGAAAATCAATCTTTGTATAGCACACAATTTTATCGTTTTTCTTATTGTCTTCTTTTTGGTTATGCTGTAATAAAAAAAAAAAATATTTTTTTCTGGTTTGCCCATTTTTGTCTCGTTTATTTAGTGCTGAAATTATGTTTACAACACAATCTTTCACAACATGCTCTATGTACACACATACATTTTGTCTTCGTCATCTTGACCTAAACTTATGTTCATTCAAATTTCACTGCGCACTGCGCACACTACACACAACAGCCAAAACATCAAAAAAATAATCGTCTGGAGTACAAGAATTTTTCAAAAAAAAAAAAAAAAAGAAACTGTGGCGGGCGGAGGAGTGTAATGGCTGTGGTGATGGTGGTGTAGACGGTTGACGGCAGCAAAACATATTATTCTAAAGAGGAAAAGAACAAATTCGTGTGATTAAAAGTTGAATTTTTAATATATAGAACTGTGATGTTTAACCAGTTTTTATTCTTATTCACGACGCTTTCTCTTTAATAATCTTATTCCCAAACATAATCAGTAAACCAATATTTTTACCTTACTACACAAAAAAAACAGAACTACCACTCCACCTTACTAATAACCGTTACGACGACGACATAACAAAAAAAAGATACTTTTTAAACATAGTTTGGCTATAAAAAAATATAATATACATCACAAAAAAAAAGATTCAGAACCATTCAAAGAATATTTTCTCTAATAAGTTCGTTTTTATGATGATCAATCTTCATTTTTTCACTTATACTTCTTTGTCCTGTGAAGTATTTATGCAAACTGCGATTAGGGTAACAGATGGAAATATTAGTTTTTTTTTTATATAAATTATAAATCAAATAATAAAAAGATTGTACTAATTGAATGAAAGTATCGTTTGGTATTAGTGCACTATCCTGTGAAGAATTACAGATCATTAGTTCAATTATTGACCGAAACATTGATTAATATTTACTCAATTTTAATTAGTAATGGAATTATAAATCTTAGGCCCAACCAAAAAATTGGGGGCTTAAGAATGCAACTGATTATTTGTTTGGATCAGCGAAGGTTAAAGAAAGATATTGTTAGTATGTAGGTCCATTAAAAAAAAAAGAAGAATATACTAAAAAATATTTTTAAAGTTTAAGGTTGGATTCTTGCACTTTCTCCATATGATAATTTACTATTCACAGTGGATGAAGCTCTGATGGTCCCATTACCGAAAACAAACAAATGTTATAGAAATTAGATACAGCAACGCTTATAAAAGCAGTCAAATAAAAATAAATATAATAACTTATTTATAAAAATAATTATAAGCTACCATAACTTCTATGTAGTTCACAGTTTTGAAAAGAACGCTACTAGTCCGCTGTGATACCTGTCAATTCTATGAAAAATAATAGAGCATATTAATTAGTAAAAAAAAAAGTAATACCATAGTAATAAAAGTACTAAAAAATTACTTCGATGCTCTCTCTGGCTGAGTTGAAAGCATCACTACTAAAAGCCATTATATTGATTGATTCCATATACAATTAATTGATCCAAATTTAAGTCGTATGTCAACATACTAATTATTTTCAGAGAAGCCTAAAACACGTCTACTTGACGCGATTGCGCCCAAAGCGCTATGCTGTCATACATTTGGTGCCGGGTTAAACTCATACATACATTTGGTGCCGAATCTGCTTTAAACGAGCACCAGTAATCAAAATTTACAATATGAAATTGTGATTAAGACTGGGGAAAAATAGTAATCCCCATTTAATATCCATTAATGGAAACTTATAATTTTACAAATTATGGTAACGTAACATAATTAAAATTGATCTCAACATTCTAGTTTGTATTTTATTAAAAGTTTTGGTTACCAATCCTTATTAAATGTGCAACGTTATCAATCATACGCGAACACTCTTGTTACAATAATTTAATGACTCTGACTGGACAATACCTGCACTCTATACCTCATCTATTTTCTCGCTAGAACTATAAATAGAACCAAGCATTAAAATTTAATATTCTCATAATATTATCAAATTACACAATCTTTTAAGATTCTATCAATGTTTCTTAATATGTTGAAACTATTTCTTCCAAAAACCTCTAATTTGTTTTTATACAAAATACAATAAAATATTTCTTTAGGGCTTTTATCAATCGCAGCTTCTCTTCGTTCTATAAAATCTTAACTTAATTTTTTGCCAAAAATAAAATTGTTTTCATAAATTTTGATTTTTTTTTTTTTTAAATCTAATTTCTATTTAGTATGATATCTTAACAATTTCATAAAACAGAGGATGAAATGAATTTAAGTGCCTCTATCTTATATATCTATATTTTATTTATACCAGAAACAAGTTGTTATATGCGCGATGCTCTAAGCGCTACCATGGGAATTTTTATGTTGTGTTATGTTTTCACAAAAAAAAAAAAAAAACACAATTTTTGTACACAGGAAAAAGGAATTTATCATCATCATCATCATCATGATGATTTTTTGATCGTCATCATTATTATTATTATTATTGCGTTAGAAAATTACTATAGTCGGCATTTCTTGGATCTCCATCTTTCATATGCCCAAACCCAGAAAAAAAAAATTGGATTGGAAGGATTTTAATAGTTTAAAAATTATATTTTTTTTTTTTTTTTGGTTCCTTTCTTACCTCGGCCTCGGCTATGTTGTAAGAAATAATTTGAAAAAAATCAAAAAAAAAAACCACTTTAATATATAAAAAAAAATACGAAAATATTCACCAGACTTGAAAAAGCTTAAATGATATTAACTGAGCCGGTATTTAAGTTTTCAGAAATTTCAATCAAATTTTTTTTTTTTTCAGAAATTTGATAGTTAGTCTAAAATTTTGTGCAAGCAAAAATCCCATCTTCCTATTAAAAAATTCCATTTTTATATCATTTGGAAATTATTTATAAGATTTACCAGAATAATATTTTTGGGGGCTGTATAAACTTTTTGAGGTGTAGATAATGTGACTTTAATATCAAAACATATTTAAAAAGATTATTTTTTTTCTGTTCAAAAATTAAATTTTGTAATTTTTTAAACATTTTATTGACATTCTTAATGTTGTCGTTCAGTCGATCGAGATAAAATTGATGGGACAATAAATAAATAAGGAAAAAATTACGATATATTTATAATTTGATGATGATTAGTTAGTTACTTCAATTTTGGTACCATTATATAATAAATTTAAAGAAAATTAAGATATAAATTCTCTGAACCAGATTTTCAACTTGTGCGTTAAAATAAAATTTATTTAAATTAGCAATTTTAATGTACTCTTAACGTCTTAACAAGATATCAAGTTATATACTAGATACAAGTTGTTGGCCTCAGGGAAAATATTACCGGAATAGAAAAAAAAAATAGGCGAATTAAAGCTAGAAAGGACGCAATATCTGGAAGTTATCATTAATCATATTTGAAATAGTTGTGGAATTCGAAATTTATAAAATTAAAGTTTATATTTCTTTAAAATGTTTAGCTAAGTACAGGACTTCCGCACAAGTTCCTGTTGTCGTTTTTTTATGGAGCTAGCTATATGATGGAGGAGTTCGGTCAAGAAATTTGAAGGGGGTTAAAAGTCTACTACTTGCATGCATTTTTAAATTTAACAATTAGAACTAAATAAAGATTTTGTCTGAATATCAATTGGGAATCTTCGTATTTCCATCCCTCAATTATAATAATCTGTTAATATTTGAATTAGAGGTAACAACGCCATCTATGGTAAATAACATATTACCATAATTTCATTTATTTCTTTGGTGTATAGATGATTTTCGACCAATTTATTTTCTAGAATGTTTTGTTTTTTTTTTGACAGTATGGAATATATTTGAATAATTTTACACAATGCAACATGATATATGAAAATTCTAAAAAAAAATCTTAAGAATATTTTATCAAATTATATTCTGTTTATGAATTTCAAAAAAAAAAATATGCTTTTATCTTTTATTGCAATATCAAATTACATAACCGACAAAATAAAAAAATCTTCAATATTTTCACCTTCACTAAAATTTTACTTTTGATTATCGTAGATTGGTTTCTTCTTTTTTTGTGCTGTTTGGATTTTTTTGGTATTATCAAATGAAAAAGGGACAATATAAAAATAGATCCTTTTAATAAAAAATCCTGTACCCCGTACAGAAGCATATCAAAATTTTTAATATTTAGTCAGTTATGAAGAATTCTCTGATCATTATTTAAAGTTTTTGCACAAAAAAAAAAAATTAAAAGATTTTTAAAGAAATTCTCATATTTCATTTTTTTTTTTTTTTACAGGTATTAAATTTCTGTTGAAATTTTACCAGGTAAAATTTAATATTTGAAATTTTAAAAAGATGCTAACTTAAATTTATTGTAAAACAAAGTTTTTATAAACTTTGTAGTTAAAAAATCTTTTAAATAGTAAATTTTTATTACAAATTCACAATATTTTTTATAGTTTATATAAAAAAAACTCTTTTAATTAAAACTGAAATGATCGAATATGTTGAAATTTAAAAAATGATAATAATATTATTTTTAATTGTTTTGCATATTTTATACCAATTTAAATACTTAATTGTTATTTGAAATTTTAATGGTAAAAATATACTAGAATGTTGTCAGGTTTACCAATTACACTTTTTGTTAGAACTTCAATTACTTACTTATTCAGCACTACATGTGTGGTGAGCCGAAATCGAGGAAAGATGATTTTTCCATAGAATTCTGTTCTGGGCAGCATTTCACCACCTTACGGTTATGTTCATCCTCACATCCGCTTCAAGACCTTCCTTCCACCGAAAATATATGGTCTCCATTTTTTGGATTCAAAGCTAGCTTTGGCTAGAGATGTGTTATTCATTTGCACCACATGACCTAGCCAGCGTAATCTTTGTATGCGACATTTTTTGACTAGGTCAGCCTCGTGATACAATTTATATAGCTCGTGATTAAAGCGAATTCTTCAAATTTTTCTCTCGAAATATCCTAAAAGTGCTTCAATTTTTCTCTCGAAATATCCTAAAAGTGCTGACCCTACGGGGTAGGTACGAGAATACTGGAATTAAATTAATTCACTAATTTATAGCTGTCCCAGTCATCATTATTCATCAAATTTCAACCATTTTCAAAATAACAATTAATAAAATTTTACTATATTTAAATTTCTACAAAAATAAAATTATAATTTTTTAGCTATGGCTAAAATAATGGAAGTCAGTTTTTCCAGCTATTAGCAATTACTAAAATATTGGAGAAGAAATTGTTTATTTAATTTAATTTTTAACTGCAAGCCACATAATTATTTCAGTTATAAAATAAAAGTAACGAAATATTTTTTTTTTTTTTTTAAATATTTGTCAAAATTTTACGGATATAATGAAACTTTCATACTTTCATGTGAAAGAGTATGGTTTGAATTGTGATTGTTCAAGTGTTAAATTAAATTAATTAAAAAAATATATAAAACACCGCGGAATCGGTACTTATATTATAAACTATTAACTTTTATTCCCTTCTTTTTCACTTCTAAGTGAATGCAGAACAAAGTACATAATTAAAAAATTCTTACATAAACAAAATGTATTGCATATTTTTAGGTGTCTTATAAACATTTTTTCAAATTAATTACTAATTTATTTTTTATTTTCTTTATTTCAGATTTCTTGTGAAAATATAATAAGATTAAAATATTTAAAAATATATTATAATATTTAGAAGATTTTAATATTAAACGTCTTTTTAATCTGTGTCCAAACATAAAGTGAAAAAAGATTTTAATGTGATTTTTTTTTTTTAATATCGTCTGCTATTAAATTTTTATAATTCACTATTTTTTCTTTATAGTTTTTTTTTTCTTTTTTGCAGTTATTAAATAAATTATATTTTATAGCCATCATTTAATTACAAATTTTCACATAGGACGGGAAAGTGTCAATGTTTTTTTTTTTCATTTTGATATTTTATCTTAATATTGCACTTGTCCCGGCCTATGTGCGATTTGTCTATAATCAACATGAATTTAATAGGAAATTATTATGTAATTGTATAATTTATAATATTAATATAATAAATATTATAAGTGTTATGAATTCACAAGAATTTATTAAATATAAATATGTCATTTAACTTTCGTAGGTCGTGCCTTGTGCGTATTTGATGTTTTTATTATACCCATATTGCACTTGTCCCGGCCTGCAGGTTGTGATTAATTCAACATTTAAAAGATTTTTTTATTGATTTTTTACTTTTTTAATTAATATTATGTGGTAAATGTTCTTTTTAGATGAAATATTTATTATTGCATATATTTATTTTATAGCTGCAACTATTAAATTAAATTAATATGTGCCGCTAAGAAATCCTTGTCTTCCCTAGACAAGGAAAATGAAACATTTGAATTGTGAAACTAAGATATTGGTAGCTATGGGACGAAAACATTACGCCTAAAAGTCTAAAATCATGATTCTTATGAATAAAACTACGTCCTGATTATGTACAGGAATAGACATGAGAGATGATTTGTTTTAACGGAAACCTAGGAGGAAATGCTAGAACACTGCCTATGTCACTGCCTTGCGGTAAGATTTAAACACTGGAAAAATCATTTTTTGACTTGAAATGGAAGAAGCGGACAGGTTTAAATAATCATATTGAATTCATGAGAGACGTGAAGGAATGATGTGCTCTAGGGTAAATAAACCTAGTGTACAACGTAACGTGCCTTCGAAGTCTAGAGTCGTGTTTCATTACTTCTCTCTCATTAAACCAACCAACCAAATTAATATTATAATGAATGATTATAATAATTATCAGTTTTTTTTATGTTTTTTCAAAGTATGCCATCACTGGATATACCAATCCAGTTAATTGTGTGTACTAACATTTCCGTGCTATGGGCACCACAAATTATTAATTCAGTCCTGAGTAATTGAATATGAATAGTATAGAAGCACATTCTTATAGAAGTTCATTCTTCATTATTATTTTAAATTTAGATTATTTTTTCTTTCAAATTAATAAATAGTAAATTATTATAAACTAAATATTTTACTACCTAATGAATCCTTTGAATACACCATTGACTTCGGTCACTCCAATTTAAAATTCTGAAATATTTCCATTCTCATTTTCGATATTAATAAGTTGTTCATAGAACATACTACAAAAATGTAGTAAATTCTAAATTTTATTGACTATAATCAATTCATTTACTTACAAAAATTTGAATGCGAATCATTTTGCTAGTATAAGTTCTAGTAACTAGCAGGAAATTCCATTTTTTCTTCACATTTCGTGTAAAACAGGAATTGATGAAATAATTATGGTAGGTAACTTATATATCAGTATTATATCAAATAAGAACTATAGTAAACTGACATCGTAAATGCTAAAATATACAAAATATTAATAAAACGAATTACCAGAAATATTGGAAGTTAAACCAAATTTATACCAAGAGTTCAACTGAAACAATTATGTTGGAAAATGTTTAATGAAATATCGAATTATATCACAGGCCAATTGATTGAAATAAAATTCGAAAACTTTGATGCTCAATAAGTAGAGAGTGAACTCAAGTATCCAAATGAATTTTGATTTTATAAATGTTGTGGAAATAAATTAATTTTACTATACTAAAAAATATTAAATAAAAAATAATATCTAAATATTTACATAATAAAAACAAGGAAAAATTCTTATGTAATATAAACATTAAATATAAAACTCGTTTAAAAAATCATAGAAAAAAGAATCTTTATTTTTGTACTGTTCAAAAAAACTATAATTAATTTTTGTATATTTTTGTGGTGAAAAAAATGCTGACCAATTCGATAAATTTAAAATGATATCAAGTGATTTTTTTTTATTATTTTTAAACTAAATATTAAAAGAAATAATTAAAAATCTTGTCGTCGTCGTCAATCTTAAGAGAAAAATAAAAATAAATATTTTTTTTTTCTTTTTTTAAGTTATCAAATTCATTTTAAAATCGTTTTATGATAAAAATTATGGTCCACCGGAAATTGGATTGAATTGCAATGTTTGTTCCCAAAAGAATTTATTAAAAAAAAAAATCCATGTCAGTGGTAGGCAAGTTGCATATATTTCAGTGCCCAACAAAAATTTCTTTGTAATTAAATTCGATGTAACCAGTCCATAATATTCCAAGTCAAGTTAGAATAGTTAATATTTTTCAGTGCTCCACAGTAAGTGCACATTTCAAGAAAATTTGAAGCTCTCAGGCTTATAGAAGGAGAAGATCTCTTTGATTTCTATTGTAATTCATGGCTGAAAAGGGCCAAATATTATATCTTCATTATTGTAAGTTGTGATGCAGTAGATCTTTAAAACTTTTCATATATTCTATTGAGTTGGAAATGGTGCACGATGTCATATTTATATTATAAATCAATCTAGTGAAAATTAACAATTATTTATAGTTAACACTGTGATTTCAGTTTGAAAATAGGTTAAGTTTAGTTACAAATTACAAGTAATTATAACTAATTAATTTGTTAATTAATAAATACAAATTTTTCATGGAGTCAACTAGACTGAAATAAAACAGTATTTTTATGCTCTCCTGAAAAGTGGTAATTTTGAGTTAGAATAGTATGGACCGGGGACATCGTTGTCACAAAATGTTTTCAAGTTAAGAATTTGTCGATTCTTGAGAGTTTAAATGTTTATTACTTAATTTTTTGGGTGTTCATTATTTTTATTTTATTAGTTCAGATTAAACATTAAAATTTCAAATATTATCACATTAATTTTATTGCATTTTTATTGAGTGTTGCAAATTATAAGTTTCCAGATTAATATATGAATATGAAGGCAGAAAAGGGAATAGTATTTAATGTATGTATAGATTATAAAATTAAATTAGATAATTCATCAGAAATTTAATATATATCACTAGGTCATCAAAAAAAATATTTATCAAAATTGAATCACCAAGTTTACTAACTTATAATAAGAGTTACAAATTGGAAATTAATAATTTGTCTTAATTTCTTAATAATAAAACAATATTTTACATCTCGAGGGTACTTTCCTTAATGTCACAAAAAATTTTAAAGTTCATTTTCATTCACAATAGCATTTTCAATAGTCATCAATCACAACAATTCACATTTTTTGTTTTAGCTAAGCTTAGGGTAAATTTTGATTGAGAAACCAACTAAGCTCAAGTTGCTGGCTATACCCACACAATAGGTTTAATTAAGCTTAAGCTCAAGCTTTCACTATCAAATCGGGCCTAAGAAATATATGAAAAAGTCGGTGTAACCTTAAGTTATCATCTATTGAGTACTATCCCTCTGAGTCCCATTTGTATATATCACATCCCATTATAATCTGGAACATAACACCAAGCAAAGAAATATTTTGGATTGTAAGATAAATTTGGTGAGATTGCCCGCTTTCGATCAAATAAGTGTGTTAGTTATAGCTTTTAGCGGTAGTCTCAAAATCAGTGGAGTTTTATTAAGTGTCTTGCACAACAATTTCGATGAATTTATTGCTACTTAGAAACACTTTATATAACGTAAATATATATTTTTTTTTTTGGAAATCGTTAGGTTAACTTAGTGGACCATTATTATTGACGTGATTAGTGAAATGTATTTTATAGAATGGCTCGCCGTAAGCTGAATTCTGTAGACAGTAAGAATCTTATAAAATAACACATGGTTTTTAGTGATTCATGATCTAACATCTAACTATGTACCTGACATATGGTATTATAGATGAGCCATTTTTCATTAAAGAAGAATAAAAAAAATTTTCCTTTTTAACAAGAATAAGTGTTAGTAAAAAGAATTAGTAGTCAAGAATTGGTATAGTTAAATCCTTAAAATTATTCTACTACAGTTTGTTTCGTAACCTCGCTAAAGAGTTTACAAAGCAAACTATAGTAGCATACGGCATACCTTTAAGACTGTTCATCTGCTTTCATATCCAAGATTTTCAAAACTTGCACAGTCTCAGTATTCCGACTATAGCGTTTTCATATATTAATTACTTAACCTCTATCATAAAATTTTAATTTTATTATTAATATGTTTAAGGAATATCACAGCAAATAAACTGGTCTACCGCAGCAATTGTCACGATATTGATCTGGAAGTGCAGAATTATGAATACAATATTTGAAAAAAAAAATGATATTTGAGTGAAGCAAGTTAAATTTTAAGTTAATTTGTTTAAAATTAAGCTAGAAATTTGAAATTTTAGTTCGAATTATCTGTCGTCAAAAGTCCAACGAAAATTTCATGAAAATTTCACTTAGATAATAACCTTAAGTTTGTGTGTCCTGTGGTCCTGTCCCTGTGGCTGATTTTCTCTGATTTCTTGTTGGAATTTTATATTTCAGCTTCTGATTCAATTCATTAAATGTCACTTAAATTTTATTATCAATAATAATATGCTTTAAAAATATGCCAACTCTTTAATAACTATAAAATATTATTTTCTATATCAAGTTACAATCGTTTTCCAATTGAAATTTCGTGTAAAAAAATGTTCACCAAAGTTAATAAACAAATAAATAATAACAAGTAAACTTTAATAAAATTGTCACCAGTTAAAATATATCTTGAAATCATATTTTACAAAATTGTTATAACCCAATAAGAATATACTAAAAAATGTTTATAGTTTTTCTATGAATCTCGTAATGTCGTAATATTATTTTATATATTATTATCGTATTTTATTACTCATTTTATAGTGAAGTTTTTAAGATCAGATCCCACCATCACACAAATTAATATAAAGTCAATTTCAACGTCAAATTACTTCAATATTGCACAAAAAAAATCATAAACAAATATTGAATATTATTAAATTGGATCATAAAAATGACTTTATTGTAATATAAATTTAGTTATTTTATTACATACTTTAAGAAATATTTAGTTTTTAGAAAATATTCGTTTACACTATTTCAAATTGTGATCAAAATTTTGTAATATTATTTACAGTTTATATAAATATTACCTGTCCGTCCATTGTTAATGGACTTAAGGTAAGTGTTTTTTATTATAATGTTTAGGTGATTTCAAGGATTACTTATGTTAACTAAATAAATATATGACAATTCTATGAAGAACCATTATGTGAACCATTAAAATTTATTTGAATCATTTATTTGTACAGCATACAGCGAACATTTTTGAGTAGAAAGAACTTCAGTTATAGTATGCGTAAAATCAATTTTCAATTGCCAATTTTCCATTTCTTCTGGATTGAATTAACATGTGACGATGGAGGTAAGTAGCAGCGCTCTTTTCGGAATATGTTTAGCATGGCAGCCTGTTAATTTAAGTTTTCAATGTTTTGTTTTTCTGGATAATTATTATATTTATTTTTATTTAACTGATTGTATTAATCAATTAATGTCTAATTACTAACAATTGATTCTGTTCGGTGATGGAAATATCAGAGCTTAATCCAAAAGTGGATAGTATTTTTTCGACAGCATGTGAATAAAGTGCGAGAATCTAAGCTTAAAGTTTAAATCAATTATTTTCTTTTTATTGTGTTTTTCTGTTTTGTTGAATGATCTTTTAACAATATTTCTTTTTAAGATTGTTTTCGGTGATCCAAACAAATAATCAGTTTCATTTTTATTGGCAATGTGAAGATCGTTTTGGCGTCTAAGATTGATTAGGATTCAATACTCGATTTTTAATTTATAACTATATGTAAATATCCATCGATTTTACATTACAATTTTATGAATGTCCATAATCTTTTCCACCTCTTCCAAGCTTAGAAATTTACATAGAATTCCGTTTGGGAATTATAGCTTGTACTACTCTAATCTCCTGAAATCCTAATGAACCATCATGAAACCCTGTCTCGTTTTTACCAAGTAGGCAGTATCTCTATAACTCCAATTATTAGCAGTATGATATTCCTATTTAGTGATAGGTTTTATTGATTTGACTCTTATATTAACATTTCCTTATATCAAAATCCAGGAATAAATAAGTTTATTTATTTTTTGACAACTAATATGTATATAATAAGCAACTTAAATAATCGATGTAAACTACAGTATGTAAAAACCGTATTCGTACACCTCACTTTTTACATTAGAATTATGCATTTAGAATACGAATTTGAGATTACTAAAAAAAAATTTTTTATATAATAGATCAATTTAAAGCCCCTTGATTTCATTCATGATAAATCCCCAGTAATAAAATAATAATAAAAATAATACTAGTAAAAGGTCATATTATTAAATTAGAAAAAATAAGAATAATAATTATACAAAAAATTATTCAATCTCTTAAAAAATCAATAATTAATTGAAATTAATTTGGCCGGTAATTATAATTAAAACACTTATTTTTAAAAAAAATAATTTTGCGCGTTTTTTTTTTTAAATTTTAATTACGCGCGGAATTTTTAAACAAATTCCGTCCAGCATTGAAGTTGATTTGGCGGGTAATTGTAATTAAAACTCTGAGCGCGGTTTTTTTTAAAAAAAAATTAACTACGCGCGGGTTTTAATATCAGTAAGGAGAAATAACTGGTTTACTGATAGATAATATTTGATACATGAGTGGTGCACATCAGTCATCAGTCATCTGCTTATTGAATAAAATAGATATGAAGACCGGATTTTACGGCAGTTGTTATAAGGACATTGAAGCGGTTAGTTATATGGTCAGTTTCCCGCCACTCGAGCAGGATAAGGTTTAAAATATTTTAATTTGGATATATAAATATATATATATATATATACATAACATATATATATATTATATATATATATATATATATATATATATATATATATATATATATATGTGTATATATATATCTGTATATATTTATTTATATTAAAATCCGCGCGTAGTTAAAATTTAAAAAAAAAAAACACGCAGAATTATATTTTTAAAAATTAGTGTTTTAATTATAATTACCCGCCAAATTAATTTTAATGCTGCGTGGAATCAGTTTATTGATTTTCTAGAAGATTGAATAATTTTTTGTAAATATATATATATTTATATTATCTTGAATCTAGCTGTAGATACAAGAAATTAATTAGGTGATTGAAGTTTATTAAAGAGCCTATACAATACAGCATACAAGCTGCTTTCATATGTAACTATAGTATGTAAAAACCTTATTCGTACACCTCACTTTTTACACTAAAATCATGCATATACTCTAAAGTAGTTTGAATTAATTAATGAAAAGCACACAGTTTTTAGGTAATATATAATTTTATTATTTTAAAGAAAAAAAAAATTCATTCTGTATAAATAAGCGAGAAAAAAAAATAGTAATCTCAAATTCATATTCTAAATGCATGATTTTAATGTAAAAAATGAGGTGTACGAATATGGTTTTTACATACTGTAGCTCATAAGCTCAATATTCGAGTTTTCTAATGGTACATGTTAACTTTAGTTTTTTAATATCATATTTTCTAAATAAATTCATATCAGAATTCTTCCTGCTATTGATTACAATATTTTCTTTCATTATTAGTTATAATAATATTTTACATCCTGCATTGTTAATATAGCATTGAAAAGTTATGTAGTTTATATTTATAAAAACACAAAAACTAATTTTGCACAATAAATTTTAAATATCGTAAAAAATATGCATGATATCAATAAAAATGTAAAATTGAAATTAAAAATTATCAAAATGAAAGCCTTAACAAAAATATCTCTGTAGATATTTTTATCTTAATGATTACAAAAAATTTTGTATTTCTAATATTTAACCAGAAGCTTTAGATGTAGGTAAGGAAGCATATTTTAGGCACAAAAATGCAATAAAAACTAAAATATTTTTATTGAATAATTTATTTACCTAAATAAACAAAATTATAATCTTTATGCTGCCCATACATTATACAACCTGATTTTCAAAGTGTTCTCAACCGAGTTGAGAAATTTTCACCTCACACAGTTCTACTTAGTTTACAACCAATATTATAACCAATTAAAAATCTGTTTTGTAATAATAATAATGTGGTTTTGCAAGGTATGGTATATTAGAAACTCATCAAATTGGATACCAGATAGAATTTAATATAGATATAGAATCAATAAGAATTCAGGCTAAACAATATAACCATTTAAGATGAATATCAAAGAACGGTTGTCAACATGCAAAACTAGTTTAACAGACTCCGAGTCCTAGAGAGACAAGAAAGCAACATCAAAATTATTCACTGCAGTTGCTACAGGACACGCAATACCCAGGAAGCTCGCGATTGACCACTACCTCAACATGGAGACTATTTCTTCAATCGGTTTGTCAACCGTCCAAAATGTGTTGTATTTGTATGTAAATTTGCCTACAGACCATACAACTTGATCAAGTTGTCAACAACGTGTTGTATAATGTATGGTCAGCTTTGCACTCTGGTGGTTGTATTCATAAATTTTTTGGTACAATGACAGTTTAGTTTATTAGTGAGAATTTGAAATGTAATTTTCATATATGTTGTTTTTACTCCTGTATAATACCGCAAATTTAATGTCATTTCACGGCATTAAATAGTTAATTAGTAAATTTAAAAGATAACAATTTTATTGGTTTATAAATTTATTTAGTAATTAAAATGTTTATTTTATTTTATTTATTTAGAAATTATATATACGGTACACAATTTTACAGGACACATATTTTAACATTCGCAACTATCGTTCAGCGTTAATGGACTGGTTGGTCATTGCGGATTTGAGAATATCCACCCAGTTATCGATTTAATAAACTGATGTCCTTAATCAGTTTATTTAAATATTATTTTATTTGTAAATATTTTGTGAAATTTAATTAAATATATTAAATTTAAAATTCATATTAAAATTACTGACACCAAATATTTATATAAAATTAAACAGCATGGAAAAATATTTCAATTCCGATATTTATTTATTTTTCGTACGTATTTATTGATTATAATTTCTAATAAAAAATGCTATTTCTATAAATTAAATAAGGAAATTATTTTTATTTTGTGGTAGAGAGAAATTTTTTTTACTATAACATTTAATTTATATTTATTTATATATTTATTATGTATTTAATATTAATAAAATAAATAAAACTTATAATATTAACAAGTAGATAAAGTCAAATTTAAAATTATTATTAGTGTATGTGGATACAAAATATTACAAAGTTAACTGCCGGAATTTATTAAAATTTCTTTAAATTTGAATTTTAATAGTTTCTATTTATTAATATTACCACTAACACTAAAAATTCTGGGTGGGTACTTTTAAAATATTATAATAATCTTAAAAATAATAATTATGTAATTACAAATTTTTTATTTTACATATTTCAGAATTTTTATTCAAAGTTTTTCATATACCAAATTTTTAACTTTTTAGAAAATGAATTTACAAATTAAAATATTTATTTTTGAATACAAATATTATCAAATAGCTGAAAGGTTCGCCGGAAAGGTTTACTACATCGAAATTTTGGTAAAAAAGAATATTCGATAAATCCAGACGTGTTTTAATCGTACAAATATTATAACGAAATTAATCATCAATTTTTGTGATGAATAAAAATAAGTTAAATTTTGATTAAAAATGATATGCCAGTGAACAATAAATAGATAAGTACAAGTCTAGGCTTGTCACCTCATTATTATTATTATGTGGAACTTTTTAACACCAGAATTAAATGCTTCGAACATGGTTAACATATAGTTCCAATATTACAATGGATTTACTGAGAGATCTGTTTCCATAAAAAATTAACTCAAGAAATAGTGAATGTCGATTCCTCCACGATAGCTGGACAGCACTTGTTGGATTTAACAGCACTTCTTTTGTGGGAATATCTAAAGAGCAAGTTGTATGCCAATATACCAGAAACATAACATTCGTGACGAAATTAATGAAATAATATCGGTTGATATGTGATCTAACAGAGGTTTAGATTACATTGTTTTCCATACGAAATTCGCAACATTCAATAAAACATTTAGTTTCAATTTTCCATAAAGTATTTTGTATAACTTTATGGAAAATTGAAACTAAATGTAGAAAAACTTCCAGGCGAACCTGCTGTATTATTTTTAACATTATAATTCTGGAAATTCAAATATTCTTTAATCGTTTTCACAATTTTGATTTTCGTACTTTTAACTTCCACTACGCATAAATTTAATATGTTATCGTTATTACCCGAACAATTTTATGTTCTCAATGTTTCTTAATTCTTTTAGGGTCCTAATTCCTAATACTCAATTTGTTTAGCTTGCAATCCGGAAATTTCTTTGTTTATCCGCTCTACGTTCAGCTAAACGTATGTTAAATGTGTTGACATATTATTGGAAGCAAAAATCCGATATTTAACCCTTGTTCTGATGTCATCGAAACAGATCCTGGAATGCTCGGAGAGTAGGTTAACACTGACCTTTTCTGAGGCCAGTTCGTTACGTACAATTTTCTTCCAAACTATTACAACAAATTTTTTTAAATTAAATATTTCTTATAAATCTTTAGAGGATTCGTAGGGCTCCTTTAATATCGTATTCAATTCATGGTCTAAATTTAATGTATTGGAAACTATCTACAAATTAAATTGTCAATTTTTATTTATTAAATTTAAAGATTTATTTGATTTATTAAATTTTTTAATAGAAAGTTTACAGACTATGCGATAAACCTTATAAATGTGAATAATTATAGTGATGAAAATAAAAGACCTCTAATATTTCAGTCTACTAAATGATAAGTTTTATTAATTTTAGTTCTACTTTTATTACATCATTAAGATGAAATAATTAGTTTTATATTATTAATTAATGGCAAACATTCAATTTTCAATTTTCAATTTTTATTGATATGACTACAAAGTATGTAATAAAAAATATTTACATTTTTTAAATTTCAATAATATTAATATAAAGTTTTTTACAAGTGAAAATTTATTGCAATTATAAAGTTATATTTATCTTGTTTTTCATATATTTTACAAGTAATGAAATCTACAATTTTATTACATCTTTTTCGAAAACCCATCATTAAGAAAGTTATCGTATAAATGTAAAATAATAAAAATCTAATATTTTTACATTTGTATCGTGTGAAAATTGATAAAATAATAATTAATTGAAATATGTAATAAAAAAAAAAGTATATTTTCAGTGAGAAAATTATATAAAGAAAAATTTTCATATTGAAATATATTTTTTTTAATACAGGATGGGCCAAAAGTCAAGAAAGTGTGTAAAAATTGAATATTTATATTTAAATAAAATTAATTTAATTTTTCGGGATTTTGTTACTAAAACCTTGTTACATCAAAATTCAGGTAATAGTGCGCCTTATTATCTGAACAGAAAAACTCCAAGTTGCTTCCTCATCACCAGCTTCTATTGGAACGCTAAAGTGCAGATTGGCATCATAAAAGATTATCGTCCCCTATTTTTTGAAAATGTAGTTGGCAATACAGTGACAGTGAAAGGGGACAGGTACCGTGATATGATTAGTAATTTTTGGTTCAGCAGGATGGGACAATTAGCTTAGCTAGCACCTAAATATTGGTAATCAATCTACCAGACAATATTTTTAATACTTAAAATTTAAATGGTTCAAAGTTCAAATTAAATTATAAACCAAAAAAAAAATTATTCAAATTTTACACACATGAGTGACTTTTGGCCCACCCTAGATTTAACCGTATAGGTTAATTACAATTTCACAAAAGAAAATTTATTGGAGGTTAATATATAGTTGCCGGAAAAAGAATCAATATAACAGAGGTAGCTGGATATTGTGACAAGGGTGCGGAGCAACTAAGTGGTTCCACCAAAACAGCAGATATTTCGATAGATCCATTATGGTCCCTTCGTAAAGAGCTCTTCTCCGAGTTCAAAGTGCATAACCATTTATTATATATCCTATTTTTTTAAAGCCTTATAATTAAGATAATTCTTCTTCGACTGTTGATAAATCTTGAAGTGCCATGCTACCCAGACTTTTTATCAATATCGCACAAAACTGTCACAAACGAGATATTCAAAGTATGGCTTCCTTGGGTCTCATCACCACACAATAATCAAAAGATATTTCAATCGAACTGGTGTTGACTAAACCTACACAACTTAAAATACTGAAAATCTTCGTGTTTCAGCATATTAATTCGAAACAAACTCCGTAATAGTAACTTCAAATGAACTACGTCCTTGACATTTCACACAATCCTTTTAGAGTTACGCTATTCGGTATTAAATGGACTAAAATGTATGCTTCCATAGATGAAAAATATGTTTAAATAAATAAATAGGTTTCAAGACAATAAATCATTTGTATAATGTTAGCAATGCTTTACAATCATTATTCAATCATTGATTTTTGCAAAACCTAGCCTAATTATTCGCTTGAAACTTTCATCGGACAGACAAAATCTAATAATACAATTAGAAGCTCCATCTATAAACAGATAGGTAAACTATACTATCAATATTTACTAAAATTTAATTATTCAGCACATACGCATGGGAAACTAAATATTCATTAATATTTAATATTATACTAAGTAATTGAAATAAAAATATAATTACATCATATTTACATCAAATTTTAATTAATATTAATTTAATTATTGTTATTTACGACTTTTTATCAATTCAAGAAAAAAATTGGTTTTCTTTTTTAATAAAACTATAAGAATATTCTACCGTTATTAGATGATTTATTAATTTTTAATATTAAATAACAAAAAAAAAATATTTTATTTATACTATATTCAATAAAAAAATTTAATGGTTAACAAAAAATTTTTGCTGAAGATAATAAAAGGTAAAAATCTATAATAAAAATCAACTGGTAAATGAAATGTAATTTATGTGTTGGCGAAATTCTATCTAAATAGCTAAAAGGTTTCACATAATTTTCCGTGATATATAGATCGCTGATATAAAAAAGTTCTATGTAAATAAAGAATTATGAAAATTCAAAATTATAGAAATCATTCTTTTTAAGCCTTAAGGATTTTCACGATCATTTAAATTAAATGTTTTTCATATTTTTTTTTGTATAGAAATTTCCATTCTCTGTGGTTATTAGTGTGGTTTTTTTTACGAAGGAAATTATATAAACCAGGAAGCATAACTTATAATAAATTTAAATTTATTGAAATATTAAATACCATATTTTTTTTTTAAAAAAATAAATATTTTAATATGAAGTTTAAAACAATTAGTACAAATTGAACAGATATTACAGAAAGAGCAAGAAGATTTAAATGAAACTGGTATGGTGATGTGTACCGCACTATATGAGTACATTTAAGTTAACAAATTGGATTTCGGTAAGTGTTAACAGAGAAGTTGGAATACTAAATAGAATATGATGTGATGATTTACGATAGTGCAGTAACAATTAGGTCATCTGATTAAATTATATTGGGATATGTGCTTCTGTACTGGGTGGCCAAATATTCCAAACTGTGGTAATTTTTTAATTTTATAATAAATTATAATTTAATTATTAGAACAAAACGTTTATATCGACGTAATTTTAATAATGAAAATTGTCTATTACGATCAATGAAATTCAAGGGCTACATTCATTTAGCTGTGGTGTTACATTATTTTTTAAAAGATCATTACAAACTTTCAGATTATATTTCACGATTTTGAGAAAATCTTGGTTATTATTTATTTAGAGACGACAGACGACCTAATGTCACTCAGAAATATTTGAATAAAAAGCTATAAAAGATTTCAATAATTTTCCCATAAATTTCAAACTGATTGACTTATATGAAATATGAATTCCATTTAATTGAAATTTTACAAAATAATTGAAAAATTCTGTATACAAAATTTCAAACGTTCCTTAATTACATATACAATAATTAATATAATTAATTAACTATATTTTGTTTTTTATATGAAATATGATATTTCTAAACAGCGTGTACATAAATATTTATATTAACCCACTAATTCAAAAGGAATACAAATTTTGGTTTTTGCCAGAGAATTAATAATTGAACACTCTGAAGTTTCTTTTCATTTATGGATGCAAATGTCACTCAATAAGGTCCTAAACATATGTCAGTAAATATATTAACCTTTCGAACAGGTGGAGCACAATGTATTATTATTGTACATTATGTCGAAAATATGCGGTCTTAAAATCAATGTTGATCTTCTACGTGTAGACTTTAATTGTTTACACTTTACAGTAGAGTGTAGACAATAGCGCAGACAAATAAATTTTGTGTAGACAATGTCGACTTGTGGGATCTGTCAAACGCAAAACTATTACATGTTTCATTGTTTATTCATCACGTTTAAATTAAAAAAAAAACAGAAGAATTCAATATTTAATTATGTTAATATGTTAGATTATATATTACATATACATAATTATCTAACATGCAAAACAATGATTAACAAACATAAAATTAAATACTACATTGTCTACGCGTAATCTATAAAGTAGACAATTTACTATTGTTTTTTACACATAAAAAATGAACCGTATAATAATCTATGTACATCACTTAGACTTAGTATATGTCGCATAACACTATCTACAATACATTAAGCTGTCCATACGTTATAAAACATGTTTATCAACGTGTTAACAACTTAGTCATTGTATCATTTTGGACAAGTTTACAAGACGTTAATCATTTTGAAGGTTGACAAATATGTTGAAGAATTATTCTGTGTTAGTTGATTGTTGTAAGTTGAATGTATCGGGAAGTTTTACAATCAAAATTACGTATTTTCACGTTTTATGTCAAAAGACATAAAAAATGTTTAATGTCATTAATATTTTTTATTCATTAAAATAATATTAAATTTTGAATAGAGAATTTTTTTTTGTAATTTGACATTTTTTTTATATAATTTTACAACAAAAAAAAAAAACAGATTTTTTTAGGGTTGTAAACCAAATTGAAATTACTGTGTAGTGTAAATGTATAGGCAGCATTAGTAAGGGTAGTTATAATTCTAATAAATAGTATACACGCCTGAAAATTGTTTTTAAATTGAAAATTTTAAAAAATTTATGCTTTAATTCATATTTGAAACACCCTGTTTAATATATTAGTTATTTTTTGTTGTTTTCTGTTTTAATTAGATCATTTAAAGAAAATAATTACCGGAAAAAGCTTTATTTGAAAAATATATAATATTAAAATATTGTACATACTTTTTACTTACATATATATAAATTTCTATATATATATAAATATAATTATTTTTTTTTATATTCTTCTTTTTATGTTTGTGTAAAGAAACAAGTTTTTATGATAATTTAATAATTTTTTTTTTTTTAATTTTTTTTTATTATATTTTAATTTTAACATTTAATAAATTTTTCTTACTCTTATGACTCTCTGCATGTCTCTACATACAACAACAAAAAAACAATCTTTTTTAAAAATTTCGACTTTGATAATAAAATTGTATCTCTTGTTTTGCAAAAATTTCTCCTCTAGAAATCATTGCGCAAAATCATAAATGAAATACATACAAAATTATAAATATAAAATCAATGTTTTTAGTTTATTAACATTATTTATATATAAAATATATATAAATTTTTATGTATATTATACAAATATAAAAATTATTTTAATATTTAAAGTATCTGATGGGTTTTTAATGAAAAATAATACTAAATTTTATTAATTTAAATATAAATTTTATTGAAATTAAATATTTATTTTATTTAATACGCGCATCGACCATTACGCATCAAAATAAATTTTTCTATATTATTTTATTATTAAAATATTGTATAAATTTTGTTAAAAAATTTAAAATATTGTAATATAAAAATTTTAAATTTATTTCATGTTTTATTTTGTTGTAATAATTGTACAATCTTTTAATAATTAATTTTTAAAAATCAATATTTTATTTAATATAAATATTAGAAAATTTTTGAGATTTTTCCAAAAGTAAAATATCTTATATTATTTTTGATGAATACGAGGGGAAAGAGGCTCGTTCCATACAAATTTTAAATGGCAGAAAATTATTTTTTCAATATTTTATTTTAATAGTTAATCATGTTGTATAATTAAATTATTAAAGTAACATTATATACAATACACAAGCTTGAAATATAATAATAAATACCAAAATAATTATTCATATTATTTATAATATAAAATAATTTTCCAATTTGTAATCTTTAGAATTAAATAAACTTTGCTTTTTAGAATAGATTTTTTTTTACTAGTATTAATAATTTTTAGAATTACTCAATATCAGTGAGTGACCGAAAGATTAATAAATCTGATGTTGCCAATTATCAATCATTTATTATTTATCATTTTACTCTGGATTATTTTTTATAATTGATTGGTGATATTTTTACCAATCAATTTTGGATAAGAAAGTTTCGTTATAAGCAAAACCCTTGATTTAGTCAATATTTTTTAATATCATATTTTTTTTGTATAACTTTTCATAACTTTTTTAACTATTAATATTATTTTGATTGTCGAGTATAATAAAAGTCTTGGTAGCTTTGTAAAACTTCAAAAATTTTGATGATTTGGTGTAAATGTACTTGGTGAGTTATCAACTTATTTGGTATAAATGTTAAAAGTTCCCCTATAAAAGGTAATGTTAAAAATTCTCAACTAAAAATCAAAAACGGATTATAATGACAAAGATCATTTTCCCATGTCATCTTTTTTATCGTGACTATAGACAAAACCTTAATAACATAAGTCAGTAATAGGAAGTTATTCCAAATCGAAAGTATCTTATGTACTAGTAAATTTTATGCTATATTGCATTCTTTTCATCTTTAAGTTTAATTTGGAACAATAGCTTATGTTATAAAATTATAATTTATTTAGATTTGTCTTATGTAAACTTAAGTATTTTCTTTAGCGCATAAATAAATTTAGTGTAAATAGTTTTTAAATATTTTTCAATATTTCTTTTTCGTACATTAAAAGCCGACTTAAAACATTAATCAAATTGTGTTTTAAGGAAAATATATTAAGTGACTTAATTTTACTACTTGCTTTTTTCAAATTTACTAAAACATTTTAAGTCTCAAAAATCTTAACTAAAATTAAACAATTAGAAGAATTTTTAAATCTAAATACCAGACTTTTATATGTTTTTTAATTCATTTTCAATAACTTAATATACTAAATAGATTTTTTTTCGCAGGTTTGTTTCAACATTAAAAATGCATTCATGAAAAACTATCATTTTAGACTTAAGCTGTTTTAAATTCCTAGTAATTGAGAACTATAATTGTTTCGTAAGTTTTTGTCAAGTTATTGAAAAGACTTATGGAAACTGTTGGTAAAAATTTGGTTGAGTCTTAAAACTCTGTAAAAAAAAATTCACCAAACTATGATGATATTTTCAAGAAACAAAAACCGATGTGGCAGTTATAGGGTTAAATTTTTATTCTTCCATGGAAACTATAAATTACTTACTTAAACTTTTAATATATTAATTCAATTTTTGTGGAGATATATTATTAAAATTTCAGTAGTGAAATATCAAATTTAAAAGTTAAAAATGTAAAAAAAAAACAAGGTTTGGTTTTTAGTTGGAATGAAATAAAATTATTCGGAAAGCTCACCTCTCTACAATTATTTGTATACATCATAATTTTACTTCAAAGCTTAATATTAATATATACAGAAAATAAAATTTTACATTTAAAATTCATACTAAAAATTTCATATGTAAGTTTTCATTATTATTTAATGTATTTTAGATAATTCACCTACACAATAATTAAAATTTAAATTATTATTTAATATATAATCTCAAATATTTATCTATAATTTTTTTTTTTTGTTTTTGTGAATTATTTAATTATATACATATGTAAATATACAATTATTCATATATATTTAACTATAAAAATTCAAGAGGCATTAAAATGTTATTGACCTTATAAGCTTTAAAATTAAAGTTTTATATTTTTAACAAATTTATAAGCTACGAATTAAATTTTTAATAAAATCTGTAAAAATTTTCTTTATAAATTATCAAATTTTCCATTTTTTGATTACAAATTTTCATTTTTATATATTAAAAAGTTAAAAAGACTATAAAAAAAACAATTTTTTAATATATATAATTATTTTTTCATGTTTATTTATTTGATTTTTTATCTTTATATGTAGTACTACATTTATTTCTATATATTATATATACATACAAATCTTTTATATATAATTTTTTATAATTATTTATTTTTTAATTGACATTATTGTTTTTGTTGCTGCCTCTACACAAATAAATTTTTTATTTGCTTTTTTTTTTTATAAAGATTCAAGAAGTAAATAATAATAATAAAAAAAAAAAAGATTTTTTTTTTAAATGAGAAAAAAATAATACAAAAGAAAATTATAAATATAAATAAAAAAATAAATAAACTAAAATTTTAAATGTAAAAAATTTATAGTCCCCTAAGCGGAGAAGCAGCATAAAAAACTATCTTGTATCTTTGTAATTATATTTTTAAAATTTTAAAACCAATACATTTATATATGTAATTATATACTCGCATGTCGTATCTCTTCTCAAACTCCCGCCAAACAAAGCAATAAGCAACCTGTGTATCTGTATCTGTATCTATGGCATTTTTTATAAATACGTTAATATTTGTAAGTAGAGAGAGAACCACAGCAGCACACGAATACCAATTTAAATACTTAACAACATCATTCGTATCGTAGCATAAAAAAAAACATAACAACACAAAACAAAAACAAAATTCGTAAATTCTCAATTTATGTTGCATTTTCAATTTTCATTTCATTCCACACGGCGGATCCGTTCAGTAAATTATAGCTATATTTAACTTCTGACGTAAGGTATTAACTAAATTTTATAAAAGTGTGTCCCCATTCAGTTAGAAATATAGAATAGTGACCCACCCCCATTCAGTTGGAAACTACTTAGCCAGTTAGAAACTAGAAAAGATTTTTGACAGATACAATTTTTGACAGACTTGTATAAACTGTAAAAAATATTTCACAATTCTTCAGATTGTTAATAAGAAGTAAAATAAAAGATAACATGTTTAGAACACATTGCCGAATGTTAATATTTCGAATTAGTTTTTATCATTTAATTATATTTCCATAAAATAATTATCTGACTTCTACTTATGCTAACTAATTCAATGTCAAAATGACATCTATGACGGGCCAACAAATAACAACTTTATTAATTATTCCATATAGTAAAAACTGAAATATTAATCAATGCTGTTCTAAGCTTTTTTATGTAAAAGCTTTAAATGAAAAGCCCTGTCTTCGTTTTACTATGTTCTGAATTCACCTTCCAGACCATGAATAATAACTAGTTCACGTACATAATGACGCTATGAGCTTTTTATATATAAATACACTACAGTAGAGCTTCCAGAACCGCTCATAGCGTCACTCTGTACGTGCACTTAGTCAATAAAAGATCGTACCAGGAATCTACACATCCTCTGAGCAATAAATTTATACCGAAATGCTTAAAGTGATTTATTCAAGTGCTTACAGTGTTTTCAACTTTTAGACTGTACTGAACGTATTCATAATTTAAATTCATTTTCTTCTCTTTTGTATCTTTTATATATCAACGAAATTGAGTACGAACTTTTGTATCTTTTGTATGTTTTATATGTTTTTATTTAATGTTCTCAAATTTATTTTAAAAGATGAAAAAAAAACATACAATTTTTTTTTTCTATTAATTTTTTTATTAATTCTCTTTTACCTCTCTCTTTCTCACAAAAAAAAAAATTAAACTGAACAAATACTACAATAAATATTTTTAGTATTTAACATTTTCATTTATTTTTTTTTTTTTTTATATATTATTTATGCTTTTATTAAAATTTTTGTTTTATACTTATACTTTTTTTAAGGCACTTAAAATACATGACAAAAGATATTTTTACATTTTAGTTTTAAAAATTTGTTCGGCTTGTTCAGACATTTTATTTTATATTAAATTTGTTTAAAAGAAGAGAGAAAATTGTTTTTCAACTTTTAAATAAAAATGTATTTAGTTAAATTTGAAAATTAAATATAAAAAAAAAATATTATAATTAAAAAAGTAAAATATCCGAAAAAGAGAAAAAAAAATTAACCACAATTAAATTTTAAGAAATACATGAGGTTTTTTAATGGTTAGCAAAAAAAAATTTATAAATTATATGAAAAATAAAAATAATTATGAATATTTATAAAAAAAAAAAAAATAATTATTTTAAAATTATTTAAAACAAAAAAAAAAATTGTGAAATTTTAATTTAGAATTTTTGTTATTTTTTTTTTTTTTTGTATTTTTGAAGTTTTCAAAAAAGATGAAATTTTAATTAGGAAATTCGATTAAAAAAAATTTTTTTTTTTTAATTAAATTTAATAATTGAAAATAATTTTATTAAATTTCCATTTTTTTTATATATTAACCTCCATAACTTTATATATAAATTAATTTTTTTTTTGTTGTTATTATACACAATACACACACTATCATAAATCATATTCTAACACATTTAAAGAAATATTATTCATTTAAATTTTATTGAAGTAGTGTTTGTGCATGCGCCAGAAAATTTTATATATATGGATATATATACTTACACACTTACACACTTACACATTTTCATATATATATATATATATATATAAATAAATTGCTTGTAAATATATAAAATAAATTTCTTGTCAATTTAAAATTTAAACCTTTAGAAACAAAAATAATAAAAATTATTCTCAATTATTAAATAAATTAAATTATGAAAAATTAAATTTTATATTAGATTTCATTGAATAAATTTATTTATTATTTACTTTAAAAATTTATTATTTATATAATTAATTAATTAAATAATTTTTATATATACTTTAAAAAACCCATTTTTTTAGTCTGAACACATACATACAAACAATTTTTTTTATTTTGTTTGTTGGAAATATTATAAAAATAAAATTTATAAAAAACACAATAAAAAAAAAAATTAACAACAAAAAATTAATTATCTTTATTATTATATAAAAAAAAAAAAAAAACAGAAAAACAAATAATTTAAAAAATCAATTTTTTAAAATATAAATTGTCATTAAAAATTTTCTAAATTAGAAAATATAATTGCCAAAATAAAATATTTATATTAAAAATTAAATAATTAAATAAAAAATCAATAAAATTATTTATTTATATTTTTAATAATTATTTATATATTAATAAATTTTTTAATCGTGGCATCTTTATTTATTAAAAAGCGTGGTAGAAAACGTAAGAGAAACGACGACATGGGAGATTTGGATGTTAGTTTAATAAAAGAATTTTCTAAACGTCCTGGTTTTTATGATCGTAATGATGTTAATTTTAAAGATAAATTATATGTACAAAAAGGATGGAATGAAATATCACATAAATTAGGATATGAAGGTAAATTATATTTAGAAATTTTTTAATATTTATATATTAAAAACAAAGAAATTATATATTATAATATTAATAATTTAAATAATGGTGGGATTTATATGTTTCAAATAAAAACTAATTTATAATAAGTAATTAATTCGGTATTTAGTATGCTACTTCAACGCTTCAACGATACTGAAAACAGCTGAAAATACTGAAACTTCCAAGTATTTTAAAAAATATTGAGAAATTTGGTATGTGTAACTTTGTTAAATTATTAGATTTTAATTGTAAATCTAATGCTATGAAACTTCTATCATTACAAAGAGAAGTTCTAAACCTAAGTCTGGATTTAGGTAACAAAATTATTAAAAATAATATAGAAAATACAAGGCAAAACAATCTTAAATACTGTAGCTGTAGCACATCTAACGTCTTGATTTTGTAATAAACAATAATTGTAAATTACAGTTGAAAGCGTTCTTATTATTTGGAATATTTCCAATTGAAATCGGGAATAATTTTTGTATTAAAGAATGATATTAAATGTAACATTTTGTTACATAGATAAATAAATTAAAGCAAATTATATTACGTCTTACGAGTAGACGTAGAGCTCGTACTCTGGGGAGTCCTCCTACCCAAACTCTGAAAGAGGTTTCGAATATCAGCACTAGGAAACTTCTTAAGTTTGCTGATATTACGAAATCCTTCCAATTACTAGACAACCCCTCAGCACTTACTCGAAGTTAGTTATCCTTAAAAGTGGTACCACTATGGACCCAGTGTGGTTTATGCGAATCTCTGCCGCCACTATAAACTAACCTAACCTACGTTTTAAGAAAGAACTTACTAGGTCAAACGATATTTTGAATATTTCTACCTGATATTTAGAATGTTTTCAATTAGATTTTCTGTTTCCCAGGTAGGTATAGCTCTAATGATTCTGAACATATTCTTGAATTTTTTTTTAAAAGTAAATGGATTTCATATTATTTACTAAACACTTTAAGGAACTGCTCTCAAAATAATATGATTATATGAATAAATAAGAATAAAAATCACTGATATATGGAAGATTTAATTTTGTAATTATAATTTAATTGATTGGGCCAAAAAAAATATAAATTTTCCATTTTGGAAATTATATTTTTAATTTTAAATTTTTTTTTTTTTTAATAATTCACAAATTTTAATATTTTAAATCATGCTAAATATGTATTTGCATTAATTTATTCATTATTGTTATAAATAATAATAATTTCCTTCCCGTTCGAATCTTTAGCATAAAAAGTAAAGAAAATCAAATCATTTCTGTTTTTTTTTTCACTTCTATTAAAAAATATTGCTAATATTTTCTGCATATTGTTTTTTTTTTATAACTAAAATTGACCTTTAATTATTTTAATAAATTTAATTGATGAAATCATATGAAATATTTTAATTCAATCTAAGAATTATTTAAGAGATACAAATACATAAAAGACTTTACAGAACAATTTTCTTATATGTGAATACATAAAATCATAATATTTGTTCACAATTTTTTTTTTGTTTACACCTCTACAAGTTGTACCGACCGGCGAAATTGATAATTCAATAAAGTAAGATATTATCAAAAATGTATATAATTATATTTAATTTATGTATTTATGTAATACTTATGTATTGTGTATAGAAAAAATAATCATATGTTTTATGCTAATACAAAAAAAACTGTCAAAAAAAGCTTTATTTAAAGAATGAAACAAGATAGATTTAATAAAATAGTGGGTTAGAGTGACCAAACTATAAAGTTATACATAAACATTAAATATATATATATATATATATACTATGCTATTTGTGATAGCATAGTATTTGTTATAACTCATTTTCGGGTTCAGTCTTACAAAGAAAAGTCTATAGCTTCGGAATGGGTCAATGAAGAAATGTAATTAGATTGGTAAGAGTTTTTTCACTTAGAAGAAAAAAAATCATAATAAATTTTTTTTTTTGTTAATTTCAAATTTGCGGTCTTCTAGTTTCTAAACATCGTAGAAATCCGAAATCTTTTATAGTTTGTTTTAAAGGGAATTTAATTATCAACCTATAAAAACCATGCTTCCCCATTGATCCAGTATGAAGCTATATGGATGCAAATAGTTGATCGACAGTATACCCAGATTTTGTAGTAGCATTCGTAGTAAAAAAATGTATTTTCGGGTACAGGTTTAAAATAAAAAGTATCATCATATTTGGTTCAGGATATTTTGGTCCACCATATTTAAATTTTTAAAAAATGTTTAAATATGTCTTAACATATTAACAAAATGTTTAGCTACTATTGACAATTTCATTACTTTATACAACAATAACAACCCAATAACAGGTCTATTTACAGACCTGGAGTTGCTACAACCACAACAAGAACAACAACAAAATTAAATATATTTTTATTATACACTTTCAATTTTCTTGACTCTGGTAACCCGAAAAGTGTAAAGCACTTATAAAATTAAAAAAAAAAGCTTAAATTGAAAAAAAAATGATTCTTTTTAGTTACAATTTAAATAAAATTCAATTACAAAAATTAAATCTATTAATTTATAATATATTTTTATAGAAATATGTAATACCTTTAATTATAATATTTTGTTGCTTATATTAATTATTTTAAAACACTAACATTTATTTTATATTTCTTTAGAAATTACTATTGTAATTTACTTATAGATAAAATAGTTTTAATCCATTTTACCTAACTGTTAAGTTAAGATAATATATTTTATAATTAAAAACTATTTTATTATTAAATTGTAATTACAATAATGTTATCTGTATTTTTTAACAGTTATGTATATTTTTACAATGTTACCTGTAACGATTACTAATCATTTTACCTTTTTAGTTCTATTATTATTTAGTTAAAGATTTAAATATTTAGAATTTAGGTATATAAGATATTTTGTATATAAATATTCGGAAGATATTCAAATTTGTTTAGTTTGTTTTTATGCATATGTATAGGACAATATCAAAAAGAATATATAGAAAGAGATCAAAACGTATATAAAAAAAATTGTATGGACAATAATTTGAAGATTAAAACCCACAATCATGAAAGCTTGTGGGATTTGTGGGACTAAAAAGTATATTTGGTATTTAATCTGGAAATCTTGAGATTAAAAACTTTTATATGGGCTTTGAACTCTTTCTATAGATACTATTTTCCCTGAAACTGCGTATTAAATTAGTAATCGAGTATCTAATCCTCATCAATCTCAGAGCCAAGCTCCATCTTCTCGTTACCAAGAAAATGGGGCTCGAAAAAGTGACCGATAATTGGTTATTCTAAAAAACTTAATCATATTGTGAGCATTTTACAATCCAACTAACTGCTAATATTATAATAGTTTAAAAATGACAATATTGAATAATCAAATATTTTATCTTAAAGTGATAAGGTAAATTAATGAATCCAGCCAAGTTCTCTAAAACAAAATAACAAAATAAAATGAAATAAATGTATTTAAAAATCATGAATAGTAAATAATAAAATCGTTATAGGTAGACTTCAAAAATACCTTTTCTTGATACCCCATAGACCCCTCTTTCAACCGATAGGGATCACAGTATATATTGATGGGGATCAATATGTGTCGTGGCTTTTGAACTATATTTATATATTTTATATAACATTTTATTGAGATAACTGAAAAATTAAATATTTTTTTATATTTTTATATTTTTATTTCCAGTTCATATGCTAAAAGATCGAATTTATCAATTACGAAATCGTTACAATTTAGAAAAACGACGTCTTGAAGGTTTACGTCATGATAGTCCACATTTGAAAATTGAATCACCATGGCCATTATTTTCATATTTAACATTTCTTGATGGTCATATACGACAACGTCGTTCGTATAAAACAATGATGAGACGTAATGGTTCTGAGGATCAACCATATTTTGATAATAATAGTAATAATAACAGTAATATTGATAATACAAATATGCTAACAAATCAAATTGTAACAACAAAATCAGTTACACGTAATGAAAGAACTGTACCATCAACTATAATAAATACAAGATTAATGGAAACACGACTCAATTCTGCAGCACAAATTTCAATAACATCCAATTCTGATAATATATTGGTTAAAGATGAAAATGAATCAAATGCAAGGTATATAATATTTGTGAACTACATAATTAATATATGGTCTCCTGCTAAATTGACCGACCGGACTAATTGATGGAATTCACAATTGAACGAAAGCAAATTGACTGAACGCACAATCGACTGAAAGTAAATTTATCGAATATAAACAATTGTACGAAAATAAAATTTACCGGAAAACGTGTATAAATATTAGTTTTTTGTATTGGGTAATTTACTTTCGATCAATTTACAATTCACTAAATTGTTTATTCGATAAATTGGTATATTCAGTCAATTATGATTTCGCTCAATTGTGAATTCGGTAATTGTTAATTCGGTCAATTATCCGTAAATCATATTTCTAAATATAATACTATATTTAATGTAAATAATTAATTTTTTATTTTTTATTTTGTATGTTTCAGTGAAGAGGAAGAACAAAATGGCGAACACTATTTGAATCCAGCAAATTATTTGTAAATAAAACTAATTATATTTAATTATTTTTATTTCTAATTTTTATATTAAATTTTAGAGCTGAAATTGGTGGTAGTGGTAATAATGATGATGTTATCACTGTACAAAATGGTGCTGAAACACATCAAAGTAATAATAATACAATTAATAATTCCGAACAAAATTCTCAACAACAGAATATCATAATGACAAATATTAATGGTAATCGTCGTGAAAATATAACAACAGATTTAACTAATGGTAATAGCAATACTGTTGCTATTGCTAGTGAAACAAATGGTAGCGCTGGACGGATACAAGTTAAAAATATTGAAAGTTTAAATTATCGTGATGATTCCCATTTTTTACCACCATCAAAACGACATCGTCGTATATCACGTTCTGAAAAATATGATGCATTTGGGAAATTTTTATCACATGCATTTTGTGATTTAGAAGAAGATAAAGCATTGAAATTAGTTGAAAAATTTACAACTGAAGTTGTCAGGGCATTAATTGAAAATCATAATAAAAATAATACAAATAATACAGATATTAATACTTAAGAATTAATTATATTAACTTACTTTTTTTTATATAGAAATGTAATTATTATTTAAAAAAAAAAAAAAATTAATTTTGAATTTCATAAATTTCATTTTTCTTTTTATTATATAATTTTGTTTCTCCTGTGAGTACATAAAACATATTTAAATCAAAAAATATTAAATGCATTTTAATTTATACTATATAAATCAAATTTAAACAAGATTATTTTTAATTTGATTATTTATTGCTACAAATTGATTATTCTTCTTATTGAAATTTATCAACGAAATATGTTTGTTATACACAGCTCTTTTCTCTTTATGCTGGAAAGGGAAGTTGTCCATTGTGGTACGAATTAAAATCTTGGATGAGTAGGATAGAAAGTTTTTAGATAGAGTCGCCTATGTTTCTTAAAAATGTTAAGTGGTTATCGTCGTTTATGATACACCTCAAAAGTTGATTCAAGGGATTAATTACACAGAACTGTTTAAAATCTTGAAAAATTATATCTCATGAATATATCGAAATCGTATTTCTTTTAACAAATCTTTGTAGTTCCTGAGATTCTGAGGAATAAATCAATTGAAAAATTATGAGTGTAGGTAAAATGATGGAAATGCAATGTTTGTAATTTATTCGATTCATAAAAATTAACAATTGTTGAACATTACATTTTCTGTGGCATTGTTAATTTGAATTTATTGATAAGTTTAAAATATTTAGTACATTTTAATACATTTTCTCAATAATTGGATTTTATATTTTAAGTTTTCTAAGTGATTGTTTTTTACCGCGAAATAATTTCATATTTATAACTGCGACGTTTACTGATTTATCCATTAAGTAGTTAAAAAACTTACAGTTCCATATAGTTTTTATGTTTTTTATATGATTAGGCGAATCAATAATGTAAGTTTCTAAATGCTCCCATCCCAACATCTTTAACTGAATTATTATCTAGTATTATGGTAAAAAATGGAACTGGCACAGGATGATTGTTTCTTTGGTTTCAAAATTAGTTTATAATTGTATCAAATATTGAATAATTTAAAAAGAAAATAACATTTGTAAATATTTTAAGTTTTATAATTTATTTAAATTATTTATTTAATTAATCAATAAAATATTACTAAATCATTTTTAATACTTAATGTATATTATAATATATAGTTTTTTTTTTTATTTCTTAAATATATAAAAGTCGTAAATTACATTTGAAATATTACGTGTTTTGATTTTTTAAAATTTAATAAAAACACATTTATTTGAAATACAATATAATTATGACGCAATCTAATTAAATTTTTATTTTGTTCTATTCAAATATTTCAGATAAAATAATTATTTGTAGAACGAAATAGGGAAATACAACCAAATATTTTTATTAGTGAAGCAAATATTTAATATATATTATTTATTATTTTATTATTTTAGAATATGTTTTGTTTTTCTGTATTATATTTTAATTAAAATATATAATATATAAAAAAAAATTAACATATAAAAAAAAATAGTTCAATACTAAAATTCTAAGTCTTTATTTTAAATGAAATTGTGAAGGCATATTTTTTTAATTTTATTATTATATACAAAATTATTTTATCATTTTTATGTGTACAAAGCAAATATGCTTATAAATACAAAATGATAAGCTAAAAAAATATATTAGTTTTAACATCAGAATATGAAGAAAATACTATATATATATTTTTAAATAATAGAACTTTAAATTCATATTATTTGTTAAATAAACATAAAATAGATTACAAAAAATCCTACCGAATTAAATTAAAAAAAAAGTCTTAACAAAAGTTAATCAATTTTATAATTTTATATTTTTATTGCAGCCGTATTTATGAATTGGTTTAATACATTCATTTATAAAATTTATCGATATTTCTTCATTGAAATAGCGATGAAAAATTTATCAACATTTCGCCAAAGCAAAATACATAGCAACAACAAATTATAACCAAAAAACAAACAATATATTTAATTATATCAATATTATTAGTACACTAAAGGGTTGACGCTATTTCATCATTAAGGATAAAGTATTAATTTTAAAAATTTGTTCATAATGTACTGGTGTTATTGTTAATTTTACTTTCAAAGCTACTACGATATTTTAATAACAATTTTCGAATTTAAAGGGAAAAAATTTAATGGATAATTTTTTGTCAAACCATCATTTAGTTTATTTTCGATTGATATAAATAATTTATATTTGTTTTGTCTTTTCTTTATTAATATTTAAATCACGAAATATTTTTTTTTTTGTTTTCTGATTATATTTATATATAAATGTAAAATACTTTTTATATAATGCAATTATGAAATAAATTTATTGAAAAAATGGCAGCATAAATCTCGATTATATAATTTTTGTTTAAATAATTGTTACCGTCGTTTAATAGATATTTATTATAATTTTTTTTTTCTTTGATATTAGATTCTTTTAATTAGTTATTACAATTTATATAAATATTGAATAATTTTTTATTACGATATAATATTGTGCAAATGAAATAAAATCACCTGTTGACATTTTATAGTGATAAATATATTTGAAAAATTAATACTTATTTTGTATAGTCCATTAAAGTGCAATTTATAAATTTACTAATTATTATTATTATTTTTTGGAAGGAAAAATTAAAAACTTTATATTTTTACAACCATAGAAAGACAAAATTATAATATTTAGAGATAAATTTCGATCAAATTATAAAATATTTATGTAGTAAAATTCATATTTTTTTTTTTTAAATTTATTATTAAATAGTATTATTAATTGTATTTCTTATAAATATTTGTTGTAATGATAATTATTTAGTGAGTTATAACTTGGCAAAAATCGCAAAAAACATTATATTTTTTTAAAATATTTTTATGATTAGAATATTAATAATAATAATATTATTTCTTTTTGTATATCGTCACAATTCATATGTTATGTTATTCAAATGATCACGAGTTTTTCGTGGTGTTGTATATTGTTGTTGTTGTTGTTGATGATTATTAAATTGCTGTTCAAAGTTTTTTAAATTTTTTTTATGATTGCGTAATAATCGATTTGTTGTAAAATTCATTTTTGTACCAGACGATGATGATGATGTTGATGAACGTCTTCGACGACGATCTGTTGAATCTTCTGAATGTAATGGTGTATATTTTCTTGAAAATGTTGTTGTATATGGTGCATTTGTATTACGACCGCCACCAAAACAACGCATTGCAGCACATATAAATGTACACCAACGCCATGATGATGATCGATAAAAACCATTTGCTGTTTTTGATAATAAACGATGATTTCTTTGTTGATTATTATCATTATTTATTGTTGTTGAATTATAATTTGATCGGATATAATTTTCATTATTAATTAGCATTGTATTTTTTGGAATATAATTTGCAGTTGCTGGATTATTATTAATTGAATTTAAATTGTAACAATAGTGAAGAAAATTTGTTTGTTCATTATTGCATTCATCATTTGACGGGGCACCAGTTTCACTGTCAAAATTTCTATCAATTGACACAGCTGGTGTTATAATCATAAATTTACTATATTTTGGATTATTATGATTGTGATGAACAGAAGCAGACTGTTGAATACGATTCGAATTGTTATTATTACTATTTGTTGAAATTGCTGCAACAACCATTTGTGAATTATTTAATTGTTGTTGTTGGCCATTTAATGATAATGGATTTATAATTCCACCAGATGTTTGTATATATGATGTTTGATTTGATTGCATTGAATCTAATGATGTATGCGATGGTGGTGGTGAATGAATTGGTGTTGATGATGTGGAAGATGTTGTTGTTGTTGATGCTGTTTGTGTTGTTGTATCTGATAAAATATTCGAAACAGATGAATGTCGATGATGGAATAATGAATAAAATGAAATTTGTTGGCAATTTGCTGGTTGTGAAAATACAGATGTTACAGCTGGTGATGATGTTGGTGTTGAACCGACAGATGGCATCCATCATCTTGATGTATCTTCATTGCCACTTAAACTGTCTTCTGGCTTTACTATTTGATAAGTAATTAAATACTCCGGGTAAGCCTAAAATATAAAAAAAATATTACATTTAATCTTAATTTATATGCTAACTTATTCATTATAATTTGAATTTATACAGAATAAATAAAACTAAACCTAAAAAGGCAGCAATTGTTAGAAGTTTTGGGCAAAGTAAAATTTGTAATTATTGAATTACCGTTACTAAATTATTTAATTTACCTGTTCACCACGATAAACTACATATTCAGTAAAATGTAAACCACCAGCTGAAGGTCTACCAATGACTGAATGATGTCCAGGTGGTGCATGAGCCATTTTCATTGCACTGTATTGAAGAAATGATTTTCCTAATGCTACACGACATAATAGTAGTTGCCTAAAATACAAATAATCTTTAGTTAATCAATAATTTATTACAAATTTTCATTTTTTTTACCTAGGACAAACATAACATGATTTATCTTTATGTGATGGACATCCAATACCACCACCAATTCCATAAACATATTGATTACTTTTCGAACTATGTTCAGCAAAATAAATACCAGCACCAAACATTCCACCAATATATGCATGACGTTCATCAAAACCTTTCTGTACAATAGCATTAATAAATGGACTACCATGGAAAAGCATACGTTCATTTGATTGTAATGTATTTTCTTCAGACACTTCTTGTCGTCGGTGTACGTAACGTTCCCACAATTTACGATTTTGAACTTTTTGCACCTAAAATAAAAATGAAAAAGTTAATAACTTTTATAATATATATTTAGAACAAGTGATTTAAGTGCAACACAGAAATTCCCAAACTTTTAATTTTTCAAATATTTTCAAAACGTAGCATTTTCCTATTATATTTTCATTTTTTTCTGAGTTGCTTTGATCTGAAGCAGCTTCTGAATCGAGCATTTTATATATGGGTCAAATCAATAACATGTCAATAAAATAAATTGAAATTTTTAAATTTTATAAACATGAAACGATTCGTTTTTTTTAATTATATAAATATTACAAGTAAGAAAACTATACCGAACATAATATTATCGTCCCTAGGGGGAAAAAATTACACTTTAGTCTTCGAAAAAGGTGACTAAATAACTAGTACTTTTACTCCCGGGAGTGAGTTTTTTTCTTATAAATAATTTACTTGAATTTATGTATTTAAACATAGTTTTTAAATAAAAAATAATGCGTTGACAAAAGTATCATTTTTGAGTAAGTTAGTCAATCATATATAACATGAAATGACAAATAATACATAATTACACATTTTATTGATGTAATTATATTTAATAACGCATTACAAAAAATACTGCAGTATTTAACAATACCGTTACATAGTAAAGTTTCACTAAAAAAGAGAATTTTAATTTTTTAAATATTACCAAATTAATATTTAAATAAAACAACATTATTTTCAGTTTTTGTCAACTTACCCTTATTATATTATAACGATTAAAATAACCACCAGCTTGTCCATTATCTCTATGTTCACGAATTGTTGCTTGCATTTCCTCTTCAACAGCTAAAAATTCTTTGTCATCTGGCAATAGATCAACTAGTAATGTACCTGGATTTGGATTAGTACCAAAACCTTTTGTTTGTTTTAATTGTGCAATTCCTTTTAATATTTTATGCCTAAAACCATATGCCGAAACACCAACTTGTTTTAAATCTTCATGGCCCATTTCAGCTAATATTTCTAATGTTATTTGTTCACGTTCAAATAAATCAACTAAATGATCTAACTGTAATGTTAATAGGAAACTAGCGACACTGGAAATTATATCATGATCATTGAGATCATCACAGAGATCATTTGAATTTGCTTCAGCACCTTGAGCTGGACTTAAACAGGCACGACTCAATGGTACCGGGATACTTAAAATCATTGAGGCACCAGTTGGTAAAGTTACAGTTTCAGTTGTAGGTGATATTGTTGTACTAGCAGGAGCAATAGCAGCTGTATTAATAGTAGTTGATATTGTACTACAAGCTGGTGGTGGTGGAATTGTTGTAGATGACGATGAAACTACTATTGAAGTTGAAGATGTTGGAATAATTGTTGTAGAAGGATGGCTGGTAATTGATGATGCTGCTGTTGATGATGAACCTATAATGGGTGCATTTGTAGTTGTTACAGTTATTCCTGATGCTGTACTAATACTGTTTAAAGAAAGATGTGATGCATTTAAGTTTTGATTTGCTAAAGAAGTAGTCATTGCATCCTGTAATAAACATTTAACATCATCAGCTGTTGCTAATTCAATTGGTGTTTGACCTTCTTGATTTTTTGTATATGGATCGGCGCCATGAGCTAAAAGTAATGCACATAATTGAGTACGACCCTTTTGAGCTGATTCATGTAATGGCGTAAAACCCCATTTATCAGTAGCATTTACAACAGTTTTATGCTTAATTAATAAGGCAGCTATATCTAAATGGCCATACGATGAAGCATTATGTAATGGTATAAGTCCACCTTTATCCTGTGCATTAACATCAGCACCATTTTCTAATAAATATTCTGCAACTTCATAATTATTATAACCGGCAGCTAAATGGAGTGGTGTCGAATTACGGCCTTGCGCATCACGACAATTTATGTTTTCAGTTGAAACTAAACGTTGCACACGTGCTAAATTACCTTTTTTGGCTGCATCCAATAGAGCTGAATTACCACGTAATAAATCTGCAACATCTTGATCACCTTCTCGTACTAAATCTAACGGTGTTGCTCCATCACGATTCTTTTTACTTGGATCGGCACCATGTTTCAATAATAATTTGACAATTTCATTTTTACCTTTTGCGGCAGCTTCATGTAATGGTGTAAATTTCCATAAATCAGCGACATTTACATTTGCACCATGCTTAACTAATAATTCGGTAACCTCAAAGTGCCCATACGAACATGCATTATGTAATGGTACTAAGCCACCTTTATCAGCAGCATGGACTTCGGCACCATTTTCTAAAAGATATTCTACAACAGGAACTCTATTATAACCAGCAGCAAAATGTAATGGTGTTGAATGCCGGCCATCTAAATCACGACAATTTACTGTATGCGGATTAGCAACAATTATACGACGTACAGTATCTAAATCACCAGCTTTAGCAGCCTCAAGTAATTGACATTCTAATACATCTGTGTCTGGTGGATTTTTTAAAATTTTAAGTACATTTTCTGATGCCAATTGAGCAGCTGTATAACCTTGTAATGATACTATACTAGCATCTATGGAATATGATAGTAATAATCGACATGCTTGTATATTATCATCACGAGCACAACGATGTAATGCTGTTTGACCTAAACCATCTAGAGCGTTAACTTTGGCGCCACTTTTCAATAAAATATCCATAACATCGTAATGTGAATGATCGGAACCAACGTGTAATGGTGTTAAGAAATCTTTATTTTTTTCATTTAAAAGAGCGCCTTTTCGAATTAGAATTTCAAGAACCTAGAAAAATAATACGAAAATTATGGCTTGATAAATATATATTGACAAATTTTGTTATAAAGCAATTAAAATGTGCTTTTCAAAATTATCAAATTTAATTTAATATTGAAAATGCAACAGTTTACTAACATGATAATTGTATTATGAAATTTACCTGTTTTCGCTTCTGATACACCGATACTGAAACTGCATGCAGTGGTGTGTCTCCAGTATATGGATGAATAAAATTAACAGTTTCTGAAGTTAAATATTTTTTTAATCTTGTTATATCTGCTTGCCGGCATCCATCTAATACACCATGTCCTTTATATTCAAAACCAATACGTTCTCGTAATTCACGTGTTGGTGCTGCATCAATTGCTGATTTATTATGACAATTTAATAATGTTGGATCAGCACCTTCACTCAATAATAAACTACAAACTTCAATTCGACTTTTAGAGGCAGCTTCATGTAATGGTGTAAATGCCCATAAATCATTTGCATTTACATTGGCACCATGTTTAATTAATAATTCAGTTACTTCAAAATGACCATACGAACAGGCATTATGTAATGGTACTAAACCACCTTTATCTTTAGCATGTACATCAGCTCCATGCTCTAATAATATTTGTACAATACGAATACGATTATAACCAGCAGCTAAATGTAATGGTGTTGAACGTCTACCATCACTAGCATGACAATTAACATTTAATGGTGTTAATAGCGCTAATAATTTATCTTCGGCACCAGAACGTGCTGCCTCTAATAATTCATCTTTACGATATTCACCAGTTAATACTGGCCGTATAGTATCATCAGCTAATTCTAATGGTGTTTTTTGTTCAGAATTTCGTATATTTGGATTGGCACCATGTTGTAACAATGCTATACAAACATCAACTTTACCTTTACTAGCAGCTTCGTGTAATGGTGTATAATTCCAATTATCTGTAGTATTTGGTGATGCACCAGCTTCTAAAAGTAATCGTACAACTTCAGCATGCCCGAATGAACATGCATTGTGCAGTGGATGTAAACCACCTTCATCACATGCCTGTATAGATGCACCATTAGTTAAGAGGAATTCAACAACTTCACGTCGTCCATAACCTTAAATTAAATAATTAAATTAACGATTGTTGTTTGGTAATTTTATTTTTAAAAATAAAAATAATTAAATTTGTTTCCGAAACTCGTATATATTTTTTTTGTAACTTTATTTAGACAAATTAGTGAAATTAAATTAACAAAGTAAAAAAAAATGCTAAATTCATTTTTCTGTTCGCTGGCTGCATAATAATGAGAATACTTAAACACAAGTAAATTTAAAGAAAAAGAAATTTTGATTTTCTTTCAAATTATTATGCAAAAATAATTGTAAAGGTTTTTATTTTCTGTATAGTCTACATCCGCTATTATGGTTACCTTTATAACATAATAATTTTGTGACAGCTGCTGACCATAATTTAAAATATATAAATTATTCTGGTAAAGTTTACTAGAAATTGTAGATGCTAGCCATAATTTTACCTAACAATACATACATATATAGAAAATAGATCACAACAGATCATTAAATTAGAATTATTCAAATTTCACAAAAATGTGAAAAATATTAGGTATAATTTAAATCTCAGTTGAAAAACATAATTTACTATATTTTTAAAAAAATATTGTTAGGTATATCATAATTTTATTTTTGAAGCCCTGACCAAAAAAAAAAAAAAAATATGTTCATATTCGTTCTCTACTCATTGAAGGTTTTCATTTGATACCCACGAACCACAACTCGACTATCACTGTTCTACCTAGAGATAATTTGTTTGAATCAGCGAAATCAAGTACAAGGACAAAATGAGAGATATTGTAAGTATGGGTATGTAAGAATGAAATATAAATAAGAAAAATATCTTTTACCCTCAAGCTTGATTTCTTGCACTTTCTCACATGCTGAGAAATAATTTTTTTATTCACAATGGATTAAGCTCTGATAATATCATAGAAAACAAACAAATGTTAATTAAACAAGCGGTTAATGTTAATACAAACAGCTAAATAAAAATATGATTAGAAAAACAAAAAATTAAACTAACAGGTCACCACCTACACAAGGGTTCACAGTTCTGAATGTAAAGTTACCCCTTATGTATGTCGCCATCTCATTATTCAATCCATTAGAAATTAAACAAAACTAAGTTTTAGAACTAAAGTAATTCTAAAAGTATGCCAGGTACTACCAGCTCTCTACAAGTAGAAATATTCTCAGGTTAATAGGTTAAGATACAAATTAACATAGGTTACCACAAGTTTCGCAGTTCTGAATAGAACGCTACTACTTCCCTCAGATGTCACCTGTTCTTTCGAGGCTTAAAAATTTAATAAAAATTGACATGAAAACCTGAATTTGTAGCGCCAGTGTTACTTCAAAACCCAAATTTACAAATTAACAGGCTACCACTACTTCAGGTTTTGCAGTTCATAAAAAAACGCTACTACTGCCCTCGGATATCACCTGTTAATTCGAGGCTTAAAAGTTAGAGGTTTAATAAAAATAAAAAAGGTTAAAGAAAACTTAAAATTGTAGAATCAGCATTAAAAATTTTACTAGGTACTATCAATTTATTTATAAAAGTGTTTCTTCTAATTAATGATTTTTCTTCAATATAATTATAATCTAATATAAGAAATGATTTTGTAATATCTGTCAAATTACAATTGTCCACTTGAATTTGTAGTACTATTAAACATGTAAAGGTCATGAATATTGAACTATTTTCGTACAAACATAATTATTAGATGTACTTATAAAATATAATAATAACATTTATTGATTAAATTATGGACTATATATCTATAAAGTTGTTATTCAATATGAAGGGTGTTAAAATCTTAAGATGTTCAACATTTTACGAGTAAGAGTGCAATTGCTTTTCAAGTTTTTAGTTTAATAAATCATTGGGTCATCCATAAATAAACATTTTAAGTTTTATAAATTACAAAATAATGTTATTGCTGATTTACATGTTTTATCTATTTAACAACTGAATAAGAATTTATAACAATTTTTAGATTAATAATACACTTGACCGATTTTTGAGTTACTTAAATTTCTTTTCAATTTATAAAAGGATATACAAGTTTTTAATATTGTATTTGTATTTGCACATTCGCCTTTTTTACAATTGGCTTGAACTATATACTGTTTTAAATACATCGATATTTATTGCGGTTCGGGGTAACAACTGCTCGGTCAATAACTCTTCATTAAGTAGAACCCAAAAAAGACAAACTAGAATTATTTCCCAAATAAATTGTTAATTATAATTAGTGTATTATATTAAAAAGATAATTGGTAATTAATTAAATACACTTTTATAAAAAAGTGGAAATTCTTCACCCAATTCTGCATATATAGGAAATATTTATTTAGATTCAGTTAGATTTTCCAAAAATTTATTAAATTTTTATGTTCAAAAATTAAACTTTCTGTGGGAAATAACTCTAATTTGATTTTATGAAGTTATTTCACAATTTTTGCCAATGACTAACATTTTATTGACAATCACTAACTACAATTTTTTAACAGAATTTTTGCTAAAATACATAATTCGGTTAAACGTTATTATGTTCAACTAGGTCAAATGATTTAAAATAGAAAAATCAGTAAAAAATTAAAGGATGAATTTTGTCCCTGATCATATGTTTTTCCTATGGAATCGTAAAGCAAAGTTTTTACCTGTAGAATAGGTACATATACACTAAGATTAAATTGACATGAAAATAATGAATTCAAAAAGCATTGAAATGTTGTAATTATAAATACTTTATATTACTTATATATATATATACTTTCATAAATCAATTAAAAATGTTATGTAAAATTAAATATATACTCCTATTTTTTTAAAAAAAACCTTTAATATAATTAATATGAGTAAATTTTAACGTAGGTTGTTATATACCTAAATTATTAATAATATATATAAAAAACTGGTAATAAAAGTAGCAAAATTCACACTTGACATATACTCAATTATGCATTATTAATTAAATTGGGTCAGATATAACTTTAAGGATGTACATTGAATATAACATAAACTATACGTATATACATTAAGTATATAAAAGCAAACATTTTACATTCAAAAATAAAGTTGATTTTAATTTACCAAAAAAATATTTAAAAGTTTATTATATTTGTTAAATAAATTTATGGGTTTTTTGTATATAATATTTTTTTTTGTTTCTATAAATAAATTATATTTATAAGTATATTTACTTTTAATCCAAAACCTGTAAGATTAATATTTACCGAAGAAGAAATAAATACCCTTAAGTATTGACTTTATAAAAATGAATCATAAATGTTGACTCATTGATTTCTTTTAAATTATAAATTAACTTTCAGTTTTTTTCTTTTTTAGATTGTATATTTTAATACAAATTAATAAAAATTACATTAAAATATAAATAAAAGATTGAATTTGAAGATTTATATCAATTTAATTATATAAACTTTGATTTGAAATGATCAAATTCTAATATAATATTTGATAAACTTTAAATTATAATGAAAAAAAAAATTATAGTTAGATCAAAAACTTTAACAAGGTCAATCATCAATCAACAAGCGAAGAATTTATATATAGAAAAATTCATGATAAAAAATTATATTAACTATACAAAAATAATTGTACTGATTTCATTTTTCTACAAAAGTCAAAAGAAAAAGGTTTTTTTTTAGTAAATTTCTTGGAGGCCATTTAAACATTAACAATTATATATTATTTATATATACGTAAGATGTTACATTATAAATTACATAAAAAAAGCATTGTACCAGAAATTATAATTGTACTAAATAAAATATACTATAATACATATACAGGGTGTTCCAGTAGTTATATGCAATACTAATAAGGCGAAAAATGTATCATGTGGAAAAATGTATCGTTACAAAATATTGTAATTTTAAGTATTTTAATATTAAATCACTTAAAAAGAATGTAATATTTTCCACAAAAATCAATGAAATTCAACAAAAATTGGTCTGATAAATCAATGTTACCATAAGACTAATACCTCTCTGTAACTTGATACAACTGACAATTCGTGAATTTAATATACATTTTCAAAATCAGGAAGAAATAAAAAAAAAATAATACAAAATTTTCTTGTAATTTATTATTTTCCATCTTTGTAAAATTTAATACGAAAGAAATATATTTAAATATATTTAGTTTTTTTATAGGCTGCAGAATTGTTAATTTTCGAGTTATTATCTTTCAAAGCTGCTGACTGATACGAGTACTTTTAAGTAGTTTTAAACCTAAACGATTCATTACCTTTGCAAAAATCGTATTTTTGTTGATATTAAAAATATAACATCAACAAGTTAGCTTTCATAAAACACTGGGACAACCTGTATATGTATTATAAGATTGTGTTATACTTGTTATATATATTTCTTTGTTTGCCTCAATGATGGTTTTTTTTAAAAAAAGCTAATATAACTTAAAAGAGCAGTTATCAAACACATAATATTTTAACCAAATTTGTCTGTTCTTGATGGTTTTTTTGCTGGTTTTATTATTTATGATAGTGTTGAAAAAATATATGTATTATAGGCAATATATGAATTTACAAATATGGATATTATAATTTTTAAATTAATTACTTATTCTGGAAATGATAAATTTATCATTTACATTTTAACATATTATTAGAACTCAAAATAATGTGTTAACAACAATAAGTTGTTAAGAAATTGTAGCAACTAAGATTTTCCAATTAATAATAATTAACAAATTAACATAAGTATTATATATTTTGAAAATTGATATTATATACTTCCTTAATAACAGGCTATAAATAAGAACTACACATAAAGTAAATCACGATTTATGGAACGCTGCAATACATTGTTACGATGGGCTTCAACATATATTTATTATATTAGATTTGTATTTTCGGAAAGTATTGTTAATAGACAAAATGTGGACCCTTTTCTGTTATCGATTTTGTTTGAAAGATTTTCACGTTTAGAAATTTTCTGAAGCATTTTTATATAATTATTAGAAGAATGTAAAATCGTATTTATATATATATAATTGCTTCTAAAACAAACAACGAAAACAATCCACACTGTATAATGCTCATATCTGTCCAGATAGAAATTATTTCAGAAATGGACTGAAATATGGGATAATAATTGTTGCAATAATGGTTATTTCAACACGACTTCCAACGAAATTAAATATTTACGAAAAAATCTATGATATACCTACCTACCTAATCTAAAAAAATGTACTCAATTTTAATTGAGATTGAACCAGACAATTCCGAAAGGGTTGGAGGAAAAAATTGTTCTCATAGAGATTATTATATATGAGCAACTCTTTTGTTATTAGTAGTTATATTAAAGGTATATAATAATCAAGTATAGTTATAAAACTATCAAGATTTAACAAAGCTTTTAAATGTTGACCACAATTTTATCCATTCCTAATGTGACCAATAATATTTCATAGAAATCTGTTAAAGATAATCGTGACCTCAATCATGTGTATTTGATTTAAAAAGTTAAAAAAATAATAATACGAAATTAGTAGGTAAATGTAAGGAACTTATATAAAACGCTTTATTGTCAATTTACTGGTGTAGTACATATTACAAATTATCAAGTTTTTAATTATATTAAAAATTCTTAATTAAATTTATATAATTATAATAATTTTAATAATAAAAACTTGTTAATTTATTTATTATGTATTTATGTACTTAATAATTTTGTTTACGCATTTGAATTTTTATTTCTAATTGGTGATTATAAATATACACCTGTTTTCCCAAATACACGATAGTTCGATAGTGTAGTAGATAATCAATGAATATTGAACTAAAAATGACAAAATTGGGACAAAAATTTATAAAATTATGGATTTAATTATAATAGTTCAAGGTACATAATATAACATAACATAACTAATAACTTTTATTTTTGCAATTGTGTTATATATGTTCATGACGTACAAAATATTTTCATGTTAAAAAAAAATCACAATCTGTGAAGTATCAGGAAATATATAATACAATAATAAAAATAATAATAATAAATTTTGTATGTATATATATAAACTTACCAGCTGCAAAATGTAAAGGAGTTGATTTTCTTCCTGCTGTGTCTCTAGCATTAACAGCTTGTGATGTTGTTATCAGTCTTTTCACTTTAGCAATATCACCAGTCTTACATGCTTCAAATAGTTCAAATAACATTTTTTCATTTTCATTCATAGCAGCATCCAAATTGACATTTAATATTGTACGATTTCGACTCGACATTATGAGATTTTTTTTTTATTTAAATAATTTAAATACAAACTATTAAATGTGTAACATTTAAAAAATATAAATTTTATTTATGTCTGCAAAATAATTTTTTTTTTTTTTTGCAGTGGGGGAGGTAGGGGGAATAATATTTAATGGAAATTCAATATTTAGCGTTGCACAATTTATATGTATATTAATATTTTTTTCTATGATTTCAATTTTGTGACCACTAAATATAAAATTTTGTGGCCACCACAGTAAAATAAAAATGGAAATTTTCGATATTTTTATTTTTTTGTTTACTAATTAAATTTATTTTCAAATAAATTGATATTTTAATTTTTTCATTTTCACAAACATTTTTTTCTTCTGACACATTTTATTAAGCGTTTCTTTTTTGTGTCACTTCATATTTTTAGTATATAAAAGAGTTCTTTACTTGTGAGAAAATTTCAAAAACAAATATAAAAAATTATTATAATTTTTATTTTATTATTGCATTAAAGCATTTTTTCTTTTATATATTCACAAGATTCTATTAAAAAAAAAATATTATAGTAAGAAAATAAAAAAATCGAATTTTTAAATGAATTTTATTTTGTTATTGCGATTGCGAACAATGATTCCAATGATTTGAGAAGAAGAAGGAAAATTATTAACTGTCAAAATTCCTCCAGCTGAAAGAAACTAAAATTTATGTAGAAAATATCTTTTTTTTATTATTAGGGAAAAAATCAAAGGGAAATTATTTTTGTACCCAGCAAACATTTCATATTGAGTTTTAGTAACGAAATTAATTTGGAATTGATTAATTAGAAAGTTACATTTAATGTTTATTATTTTATGATTTAACGTGATTCATAACAATGTTTATAAATAAATACAAGCAAAATTCCTCTTTTAGTTGGACGGAATATAAAGACTGTATAAATACTAAACTGTTCTGTATTATTGAATTGATTAATTACCTAGTTAAAATTAATGTTTATTAATTAACGAATAAAAGAATTTATTATATTTAACGTGATTCATTTCCAGATTCCAAGAAAACAATGGTCACCGCACCTATTAGAACTTATTAACATTTTACTTACGAGATAGTGTTACTTTGTTTATAAGAAAAGTAGGACGGGTCGATGTGATGGGTCGAGTTCGAGTACCAAGCATATTATTAGCCTTCGTACGATATTATGACGCTTCACCCTACACCTTGGAAACCAAGCAACCATCTATCTATATTAAATAAACTATTCTAAAGAAATTGAAAAAAATTTACATTTTTAATTTTGTTCCAATTATGAGTGTAATATTTTAATTAATTTCTAAGAACACCTAAAATTATGCTACAATTTTATTATTTTATTGCAATATTATTTCTAGAAATTGAATCATAAATTAATTTACTTTTTAATATTTTTCTGAAATTGTTAAAAATGTAAATTGGATAAAAATCTTATCTATAATAAAATTGTATCCTTAATTGTCTACTTATCAGTAATATTTAAATCTAAATTGTTTTTTATCTTAATAAATATCAAATAAAATATTAAAACCTAATAAAATGTTGTCATCAAACATAATATTAAAGATAATAAATTTTTCCTCTAATGACGGGGCTAATAAAATCATTTCCCTCATAAAATTATATACATTTTTCATTTCCATCTTGAGTTGGAATTTCAAAGAACAATTAAATATATAATTTTTTTTAAAAAGAACTGTCTAAATGAAATTTATATTTGTAACTGTTGTAAAAGAGCCATTGCCAGCCATGCTTTACTCAAATATCATATTAAATATAGTATACTCATATATTTCAAATTATATAGGGGGTTGTATTATACTTTGAATCTCATTGCCTAGTGGTGGCACCCAGCTACACTAACATCATCTTGATTTTGACTAAAGGACATCTAATAAACGGTCGTTCTACTTAATACAAAATTTTCATAATAATATCAATTTGTATATAATAATATAAACAGGAGTGGATGGATATAACAATTACCATTATAAAAAATGTTTTAATTTTGTAAATAGAAAATTCGTGGGATTTATTTTATATATATTTTATATTTTTTTTTATATTAGTATACCGAAAGTCACGAGTCATTGCGGATGAAAAAAAAGATTATATTTATAAGATAAAAGATATATACGGTATATATATATAAAAAAAAGAGCAGAGGGTAATTTTGTGTCAAAAAAATGTTGTGGAATTTAAAGAATTCCAATTAATCCACCCTCGTCCATTACTTCTTATATAAAACATTGTTATTACTTTGATTCAGTGAATTGAAGCAATTTTGGTGGACGAAAAGAAAAATTGAAAATATAAAAAGATATAATTTTAATACATACTACTATGATCACATTTCACACCAATATATAAATGATAATTTCATCCGATTAACAATTTACTTTTTTAATAATACCATTCCAATGTTGATGATGTTAAAAATGCAGTTAAATTTATTCATTGGGCAAAAATTTAAAATCAATTTCTATATAATGAAATGAAAATGATGAAAGTATATTTAAAATGTAGTTTATTTTATGGTCAATTTAACAGAATTTTAATAATATGTTCAATTTATTCTATAGCATTTACTTACTTACTTACTTATCTATTAGATCTCCTCAAAGGGAAAAGCGCACCCACCTCACCTACCCGCCGACATTGTCGATTTCTGATATGTACTTTGTTTAATTCCTCTCAGCTAATTAGTAAGTTTCTGGTGTTACTCTTGCACTGATCTGCGTCAAGTTTGCCTAGGGTGACAAACTATTCTTTATCTTTGGATTGATGGATTTCATTGCAATGCATGCTTTGCAATGGAATTGTCGCCTGCAATTTGAAAATTTCAGTCAGTAATTCCAAGATATGTTTGCCACTTATGCTCACCATTTACATGTTATATTTAGACCTCCAAAATCAAGAACCTTGATAAAACTCTGCTGGAATACAAACTCTGCTGGAATACAAACCCAAAACTTCTTTGATCTTTACCCTTTACAAATATTTCAATACGGAACATTTCCATATAATTAACATAGTTAAGACTTTTCTGCTCCAATGTAGAGTCCTATTATGGGTGCAGAACGTGGAAAATGACCACTCCTAGACTATAAAGCTGTAAACATTCTTCAATCTCTCAAATGAATTATATATCAAATGAAAAATTGTTCAGAACAGGCCGCGACAAAATAGGTAATTTGATCAGGAGATTGAAATTGCAGCGGATTGGTCACACGATCCGTAAAAGCGAAAATTCCATTACAGGTCATACAATGCAAAGGAATCGACTTACCCAAAGAGGAAGAAGATTAGATCGTCCCGTCCTAGGTAAAAGTTGTGGTGAATTGAATCACATTACAACGGTGCCACGTATGTTTATAAACATTTAGCAGATAAGTACGTAAGTATCAGTGTTAAAATATGATTATGGCTTCAGTAAATATATAAATTATGAACTTCAAATAAAGAATTTTATTAATTTGTTGATATCAATTTTTTTGCATATATTCAGGCGTTTTAAAAATAAATTGTAATATTCAAGAAACTATTTCGTACAATTCATATTTATATATATTCATATCGGAAGTCTTTAATGTTTTATTAAAAAAAATTACAATATTTCAATTATTTTTAATTTATTTAATTTACTATATTATAGTTTTATTACAATTTTCAACCCTTTTATTGTAACATGATATTAAAGTATTATTTCTCTGGTCGAAGACTTTCGTTTGTTGGAAGGATTGGTTAAAAGATTAAGTAAAGTTATAAACGTGTTCATACCTCCTACAAATATAATAAATACACAGAATGAAAATATTTTCAATTATATTAAGAAATTACTTTGTTATAATGTTGACAGCAATTTACAGAAATTAATTTAAGGTATTTTATTTTGTTAATAAGAGAAGTAAATTCTTAAGATAATAAAGACTTTACAATTATTATGGTTATCACAGAGTTGATTTCATATTTTGGAAACTTAATTGAAATATTACACAGTAATTTTAAATATTTATTTATATATATATTTATATAGTTTTAATTTTAAAAAAATTATAAAAATATTTCAAATTATATTTACAAAGATCAATTTTGAGACAGAAACACAGCCTTCGGAAAGGTAAACTATTAGAGCTTCTTGTCCGTCAAGTACTAATTATGGTTCACTTTTTCTATATCATTCAATTCAAAATATTATAATATCAATTCCGACAACCAAACTCTACTGAAAATTGGAAATACTGTAAAAAATTCAGTGTGAAAAAACACATAATGATTAGAAGTCGTTACATTTATGTATATTACTTTCGATTTTAAAATGATTTTTCATATTGAGTAAATTACACCAACATGATTGAATTAAAGTGGAACTGCTGATGGTTTTTGCATAGGCCAGGTCGATTATACCTATTGTACTGGATGAACCAGCAACTTATTCGACCATATTTCAGAATTGATTTCCAATCCAGAACACTTGTATTATGCCAGTTCGTTCATATAGTAAGAACTAAAGCATTTCCCTCGCAGGCACATGAGGCAGAAATAGCAACACAAAAAGTGTTCAGTTGTCAAATGTGTTCGTTTCCGTATCCTCTACACATATTTACAAGCACGATCCTTCAGTGCTGAGTGTACTGTTAATAGAGGGTTAATAAATTTGATGTATAAGCTCGTAAGTAATATTGTTTATAAAAGTTGTATATATTTTCCTAACCATAATATTGTAAATAAAAATCTTTTTTTAAAAAGTAATAAAAAAGTAATATTTTTTATTTTTTATTTAATAATTTATCTTCCACAAAAAATAATCCCTTACTAATAAAATTACCTCTTATTAATTTTTTTTTTTATATATATTTTTATTATGATGTACTTTTTTTTATCATATATATAATTCTTACCCAACATAAAAATGGTTTTAAACCATAACTAACCCGAAAGTCAGTGAATTTCATAAATGTTTTTTAAATATTATTAAAAAATTCTCCACTGAACATCAAAAGATCAAAAAGAATAAATAAAATAATAATAATAATAATAATAAAAAAAATGTAAATTTTCATTTTATATTATAATATACTTTTTGTTTGTTGATAAACGTTGAGGACTAAAGAGAAACATTGAAATATTTCAAATAAGTTAGGGGTTGTAATTGGCTTATTTTATTACAAAAATATATAAACGTTTTCCTTACTCACCCTTCAACTTTGTTGCTAAATAAAAATCTGACTAAATTGTTATAGTCATAAAAAAAAAGATCACAAGTAAAAACGTTCCACTTGTGGTATTTATGTTGTTCGACATAAAAAAAAAAGTTAATTCAAATAAAATTGTAATCCATCCTTTTTCAACAGTCTCTAATCATATCCTAAATCTTATATACTAGAACTAGAGATTGAGTATATAAAATTTATTAGTAAAAATAAATAAATTGATATGAAAAGAATTTATATTTATATATTGAAATAAAAGGATATTAAATAAAATCTTTATAGAAATTTCAGGAATCTTTTCGAATGAAGTTTTAAAAAATTAGATAATATTTATAGCCACAAATCTAATATAATTATTAAATAAATGTAAATTTGTAAATAGTAATTTGCACTTAATTTATTAACATTATTGAATTTTGTTACAAATTTTCTATTGAGTTTTAAATTAAGTTTTGGATTTTATTTAAAACTAATCACTTCGGTAATAATTTTAAACATGCTGTGGATTCAAATCAAACCAATTATTGCATTTTGCTAATTAGAATCACATTACGTCTTTGATAAACAATAATAAACTACTTTATTTAGTCCATGCACTTTCAATCACTTCGTGTTCTTCTAAAGTACTATCGAAACAGTTTACTTGATAAACTACTCATAATTGTTTTATGTAAAAATTATGTTAAAAATAGTAGAAGACATTTTTATTAAAGTATGTAAATTTACAAAATTGTAAGAATCTTTCTAGATTAAAATCGTGGTCTAGCAGTTGGATCCTATGTAACGAAATCTAGAATGGTGCGAGCGTGTCAAGAATTGCTCAACCAATTGGCACAAAGACACCTAGTAAGCATATGCTGGGTTCCAGAACACCGTGTCATTGAAAGAAATGAAAAGGTTGATTTATTTGCAAGAAAAGGAGTTGGACGACACCTGTGAGCAATATCCTCAATTCCCCTAAACCAAACTATGTTTGCCGGAACACTCTAAGAAGAAAGATCATACTGTTCATAAATATAACAATCTGTATAGGAAACTGATCTGCTTCCTTACTGGTCATTGTTGGATCGGTGAACACAGTACACGTACTGCACAGTTGATCAGCCCTTTTGAATTGTTCTCTTTATAAAGGTAAGTAGAATTGTTGCTTCTTTTTTGAACTTTACATATGGCCACCATAAAGAGGTTTCGTGAAATTTTATTGTAATTTGGACCTACTAATGAATTCCGAACCATAATTTTTGTTATGGTGAAGAAATATTTAAGTGCAACAAAGCTAATGGCTTTTTTAATAGTGAGGAATTTGTTGTCAACAAATGTTCTTACCGCACTAGCATTTTTCCAAGTCTTAAAATCACAATTACATGCGTTACAAATTTTATTGTTGGTACTCATTTAAAATTGAATTAACTTATAGCGAAATCGATTCCGGGACCAAATACATCATAGAATTACTTTTGTTTTCAGTTAACTATAATTCAGACTCCTCAACCACGAGATTCCCTTACCAAATATCTTCAAAAATTCACAAAACAGTTTAATAAATCTAAAAAAAAAATAGATTCAATGTACCTTCCTTCAACTTATATAAAATATTTTATTAAGTTTCTAACTATATACCTATAATAAAATTACAAACACCCCAGCTTTATAATTATTAATATTAAATATCTTATTAGAATAATCAGAGAATCATAAATAATTATGTATATAAGAATTTTCCACCATTATAATCTATAATTTATTACACTCCATTTTAACTATATAGATTTTAACCATCCAACAAGAGCTTAATTCAAATTTTCATTTATTATCTTTATTTTTGTGAATATTCACTCGTTAATTTGCTTTTTATTTTTCGTTAAGAGAAAATTGGCTTTTTTTAGGTGTATATTAGCACCATCATCATCATAGTCAGTTTCTTTCCTTTTTATAGTCCAAATATATGGATGTCTAGGACTCTGCAAACAAAAAAGAGTATGAGAATGTGTATATAGAGATCCCCAGACAATAAAAAAAGGGTATTATTTGTATATTTATATATAAGGATATCCAGGCGATAAAATTCTACCATGACAAGCACAACAAAAAAGGAAAAATCTAGAAAAATCAACGCAAAACTTAAATGTGTATCCTTTAGCTTGGTGTATAGTATATCATATTACATACTTTTTTAAATAGATATATATATATATATATACAATGTAAAGGTATATATATATATATATTAAGTTTTGTTATAAAATTTTGAAATGGATTTTAAATTATCTTGTTAACAAAGTTTTTGAAGACAATTTTGGTAAATTTATGGGGATAATTTTCCATGGTCTTTAAATATCTATATAGGTAGGTAAACTTAAGATTTTTTGGAACATCATACTCTAATATTATATTTAGGTTTTTTTGGGATAGAAATTTTTATGGTGGTTTATATTGATGATAGCTAAATTAAAAATATGGAGTAGCTTAAAAGAATTCATATTAATAAAAAAGTTCTTTAATATTTTTGATTTATTTTAGTTTTAAAATATTTTCTGAAAAATTGAAAAGTTTAAGAAAAATTCATACTATTTTTTTTTTACAAAGTTAGTATATAAGGAAAGTATATGTTTTCATTAGAAAATTAAATTGAAAATAATATGATCTGGTCTCTGGTATTTGTGAATTTCATGAATATAGTTTTAAAATTTCTGTATAAAATTTGACTGATAATTGTATAATTTTGTATACGACATTTAAGTTCAAGAGTCCCTAACAGACAATTAATATAGTATTATTTGCAAACATTTAAGACAGGACATTAGCGTTGTAAGAAGTATTGGTTTTATAAGGAATGTGTTCATAATATTGATCAATCGCTGATAAATGAAGATTTAAAATTAAATAGTGATTTAAAATTTTGTATATTGTATCCAGCAGAAGGAGAGTAAATGGAATTGTAATCTATAGTTTTGCAGTATGTTTTATATATAAGTTTTCTGATAACGATGAATTGGTTGTCTTCAATTTGTCAAATTCAGTTTGGTAATAACTTTAACGATGTCATAATAACAAATTTGTGAGTGTATTTTACTCTTAATTAACTTATGAAGGCTATTAAAAATAGGGTAAAGGTAAGATAGCAAAATATATAGTGAACTATATTTGAATTATTATTAGTTAAATATGTAAAAGAATATTCTGATATTTAGAAAAAAAAAAATTGATCAATTTATAAATAAATAAATATCAGCAACAAAATTCTTAACATTTTTCTATATGCAAATATCCAATTTTGTTGAAAAATTTATTGATGTGAACAAATTAAATTGTAATATAAAAAGTTTTTATTTGTTTTTCCAACAATTTTCGTTTTTCCTATATAGATTCTGTTTTTTTTTTTACAAAATAATAATACCTGGAATTACATTTGAAGATTTGAAGATTTCAGTGACTCTAATTCATGTTATTTGTTCTTGTAGTTATTATTATATTGAAATGAAACATAGAGCTTCAAAAATATAAGATAAAACATTTGTTGAATTGTTCAAAAATTGCTTGAATCCACGAATCGATGGGTGTATATGTATATCCAAGCAATTAGTCCTTTAATTAGACCAAATACTGTATACCCTTATAATCTAAGAAAATTGAAGACAATTCGTAATGAAACTTTTTATTACTAGTTGATTTGCTAATATTTTCCATCACAATTTAACTAATAGAAAGATAAACTTATGCTTAATTAATAAAAACATGGCAGTCAAAACAGCTGCACAGCTTTATTAACGAGTATGGGCTTGGTCAATTACATATAATTATAAGGGATATCATATGACTGCAGTCATCGCCGCTGTATGTGGCTCTAAACCTAATAAAGGTGCTGTAGAGAGTATCACGATGATTCATGTAGAGAATATCACGACTTCAGTGTATCGGAAGATATCAGTCACAGGCTGTATGACTAACCTGCATTAAACAGGAGTAGATATCGTATTTTAGGTAACTACCGGTTCGATGGACTTGAGGAGTTTGTAGGGATCTGCTAAAGTTTGTTAAGAATGATGCGTGGCTTGAAGAGCAGTAGAGGGGCAAGATTGTTGTTATTCAAGGGGATACATATGGGCTAGTGTTAGGTATATAATCCCCCCCTTACTAACTAACTAACTAATCTAAACCTAAACTAACCTAGCGAATCTAATAAAAGAGATATAAGATATATTTCTATTTGTCTCTAACAATTATTTTCTGCCACTACAATGATTATCAAAAATATATCTAAAATATCAAAAATAAATATTCAATTTTCTGGCTAACCCTTAGAAGAGCTTAGACCTTTGACCAAAATAATAATGCATCCCTGTAATTATTTCTATAATTTTTGGTACTAAGAAAAACTAAATGTAATTCATTTTAATGTAATTTTAATACATATTTCCATTACATTATAATTCTATAATGTAATTTTTTTATATATATATTTTTTCCAACTTATTAAATAAAAATTATATTTTTTCATCCGGAGCATAATAATAGTTAAGTTAGTGGGTGAAAAAGAGGATTCGGAAGAGTTTTTTTCACCAAAACATTAAATTTTTATTTAAAAAATATAATAAAGAAAAAAGTTTCACAGATTTTGGTAATTAATTAAGCAAGAAAAAAATTCTTTTGTAAATATTTTTGCTTTTCGTAGTCATTTTCTTTTTATATGTTTATAATCATTAAAATGATTAAGTAATTTTTTTATGTTTTTGTTGTTGTTGCGGTTTTATTATCTATACACAATAAAAAAAAATGTAATTATGTTTTTTTAGCATAATTTTCTTTTATGTAAATATTGTTGGTATTGTAGGGGTTGGAACTCCGCCCATTCAAAAAATAAAAAATAAAAACATATTATTAATATTTATCATTATTATATGCGTATTCATATATGTATATATAGAAATATTTAATAATTTTTTGAGTTCATATCATATTTTATATTATACAAATATGTTATCAAAAGAATCCCCCTACGAGACTAAATAATAAAATTGATGTAGCTCCATTTTTTTTTTTTGATTATGTGTAAAACCCACCCTGGGTAATCAACCCATATTTAAAAATGTGTAAATACCACCCACCATTTTGTATTTTTCCACCTTAACCACAATGAAAAATAATTCAAATAATAACATCATAAAATTATGATACCAATACACCATAAAAAGCATAAACATAATTTTATGTATGTATATGAAAAATATGATTTTCTTTAATAAATAAACAAATACTTGTATACAAACAAAAAAAAAGAAAATTCTGAATGAAAAGAGAATGAGAAAATTTTTTCAACCATTTTTATTATTTTCAGTTTTTTTCATATATTTATATTTAGAATTTGTTGAAAATAATAAATACAAAATAAAATGAAAAAAGGAAAACGCATGCGTTTTATATAACAAAATTTTTCCATAATTTCAATATTATATATATGTATATAAAAAAATTCCGCCCTTTAGCCATATAAGAGCATCATTATAAATTTTATATGGAAGTATATAATAAATTGTGAAAAGCAAAATGTTCCAACCTCAAAAATAACTTTTAGAGATAAAGTTATTTTAAAATTTTGAAAAAGTTTACATTGACCGACTGGAGATAGGTTTTTTGTATTTGGACAAAATGTATAGAGTAAATTATAAATTAATATTAGATATAGACCATTTTTGTTTTTTTGTAAATAAAATCTTGTATTTTAATACTTATTTAATTAAAAAAAAATACTTAAAAAAATAATTCGATATAGAAATTAAAATTATTTAAAAAAAAATTTATTGGTGGAACAAATACTTTATTAAGTTAATTAAGTATCGTCATTATTTATATTTTAAAGGCCGATAATATAAGACTTGAGCTACTGGATCTTAAGACATTTAACTTTAGCTTTTTTCGAATTGATTTTTCTCTTGGTTATTTCGTTATTTGTAGTTTCAGTTGGTTTCATTTATAATAAATACAATTTTCTTTTTACTTTATTCAATTACTGATAGCTAATAATCATTAGGTTTAAAAATTTTGCGTTGCAATTTGTTGCACTTCTCTATTAATACAAACATAAGATGAAAACAATGGTGAAATGAATATGAGATATAAGTAGAAACAGAATGCATTGAAAATAATAATAAAATTTATCTTCTGAATTCCACATTTTGATTTGGGTTATTTAAACTTTTACATAACGATAGTGTATACAAGATGAAAAATGATAATTTTTAAAGTAAATACAAAAAAAAACATAATGGAACATTTGTTGACGATGAACTAAAAGTGGTCCAAGTCACATAAGATTTTTAAGTTCTAGATTGGTACATTGTTACATTGAAAAATTAAAATTAGTCTATGGAAAAATATTAATTTCCTGTAAAATTGTTAGTAGAAATATTAAAATGTACGCCTAAAAATATGTTTTCATAAAACACACTCAATATAAACATAATGAAAAATGAAACTGAAAATCAGGATTTTGTTGGTTGGATCACTTTATTTCTGAAAGCCTCAATCTATGAAGGAACAAGGAAAAACACTTATACATATAAATATTATTAATACAATGGGAGTTCTGCGGTTTACACGGTTTGGTTAATTTTCAATGAGTGAGATTTGTAAAAAGAAAATATTGAAAATCTGGGAAGAATTATTCCACCCCATAAAGTTTTTATTTACCTTAATTTGATAGATTATGTGGTGTGTACAGTGTACTATTATATATTGTGATTTAGGCTAAAAGAGATTTCTCCATTTTTCAAATTGTAATGGTTAATTTTATGATTTTAAAATTTCATTTTATATTTACCTATGATGGGGTAATGTAATTGAGTATAGATACTTAATGTAATAATATTAAATTCTTTGATATAATGTTAATTTATTACAATTTACAATTATAAATTTATGGAATATATAGTAGTAACAAATTTTGTTAAATTCAAATATATATATTTGTGTGGATTTCATTATAGCCACTATAAATAACAGACATGATGAATATTTCAGATCATCTAGTTCAGATTATAATTACTACATATTTTATATTTTTATTTTGTTCTCCAAAATATTAAAATTTAGCGGTTGAATTCAGATTTCAGATGGTGGCCTTAGACCTTCTCTATCTAATAATGATGTTTTCTGGTGTTTGGATATACTAATTTTATATGGATTCCGAACCATAGGTTCCTTAATAGCCAAGAAATTGTTTCCAATAATATATCAGATTTTTAATAGTGACATCAACACTTTCCCAGTCTTAAAATCATTTTTTTTTAGCTATTATGTAAGTTGAGTTAAATCTGGCGACAGCGGTGTTTCACCATATCATACTACAACTTCACCAACGGCGCTACACTGTAAACTTCTTAAATTTATTAGTATAATTCTAAATCTGTTATGCAAAGTTTGATGTTTCCATCACAAATCTAACGATTTACATTTATTTAAGTGTAATTCATCATTTCTAGAAACTGTCTATTACTATTTCCAGACTGTTCGGTATTTCAGTATTTTCTTATAAATGAAGCTTCCACAAACAGTTTCAGAAGATATCGTCAGTCGTCACCTGCAGAATTTATGTGGTTCATAGACAAACACTTAATTTTTGGCCAATTTAAATAACTAAATTAGAGATCAAGATTTAGACCTATGATCCTCCTAACTAATTCCTGAATAAAATGTATATGAGACACTTAAATACTGATACGACGATGTAAGTAACATCAAATAAAACTAATATATACTGCGAAATTCAGTGTAGTAAGTTCCAAATGCACGTATTATTTTATACAAGGATATTATTTCAACAATGAACTATTTATCATTATTATTTTAATTATATTAGGATCACTATAGACGTATAGACAACTGGGATGCATCGCTTGGTTTTGATATATAGGAGAATGATAACAATGTCGCCAAGCGACGAAGGAAATTTGAAATATTCAATTTGAAATATAAAAACGAATGATTCCGGCACAATAAGAATTTAACTATCACGTTGTTTTAACAAAAAAGCTACTCTTCATAACATCAAATATTATATGACACCAAGCAGGTACAGTTCATCATTATTCAGTCCTAATTTTCAAAGGAATAATTGTGTCTTTTTAAGAATTTTCTCCAAGTGACCGTACCAATCCAATTTATTTTCTCATCTATAAAGTAACTCATCTAATTGGAAAACTCGTGTGTCCAAAAACATGCAGCTAACTTAAGGAGAGCATTTTACATTTTTTTAGTAAATAAAATAATATTGGAGTGGTCTGGGTTAGGATCAACAAAGTAGTCTCTGATCGGTTGGTAGCCCAGAGTTGCAACTATTGATTTCCTAATCTTTTTGTGCGTCTTTTTGGGGGCAACTATAGTAACTGAATCATAGCTCTCGTTACGTATTTTAGGTTAAGACAGCAAGTGCCGAGGTTCTTCTACATGGGGGTGGTTTTCGTTTGACAAATAAGACTGCCACCGAAATAGCCACGAGACTCGAAACACACTTCGGACAATGAAAAGATTTTTAAGTAAAAGGGGAAGAAGAATAATTTTGGTTTTATGGGTTTCATTGTTAATTTATAAATAAAATTTGATTTACATTTTTTTTTTGTTCAAAACTAATAAATTAATAAAATAAATATTAAAATAAATATTTACAACATGTTCATCCCTTATCTATATTATTTATTTATTAATAATATACAAAAAATTTATAATTCGATGCACTTGAAAGTCATTAGTCAAAAAGTGTATATGACAAAATTTTATATTACTCTCTCTTTATATATTAAAATTAAATATTTACACAAGTACCTAATAATAATAATCACATGTTCAAAAACTTGTTATCCCTTATTAACTACATCCCTATATAAATATAAAAATACCAAAGTTTCGTTTTTAATATCATCCACTAACCATAAAAATCCCTAATTTCAACTAATCATTATAACAAGGCTAAAATATCCACCTGCATAAAGTTCACTCTACGATCATCCGATTTATTACACAAAAATTTATATTATCAACAAACCTAACAACAACAATAAAAAAAATTTGTAAGGGTGACTTTATGAACAATAACAAACCACCCCCAGATTAGTTTCAGATGTCAATATAGTTTAGATTGGAACAAATTGCACAAACATATTGAATTTTATTTATCGCATCAAAAATTTGTCATCCCCTAAATTTATGTAGGGTGATATATTTATATATAATTATTAAACTGGTTTTTGCTATGCAAAGTTATTTAATATTTCTTTTTTTTTCCATCATGCTCTAAATATTTAGGGATGTTTTTTTTAATAGATGATATGTGGCTAATGCGACAATATAAAAGTCACCTTATTTCTACAATTTAATGATAATATACAGAGAAATTATAAAGGGTGAGTTATTCCGAGGAATTTTATTTCATGCATCTACTAAATGAATATTAGTTGTAATGAATTTTATTTATAGTTAGAATATAATTTTTATTATTAAAATTGGCATTAAAATAAAGATGAGGAAATCTGTCTTCTTCGTCTGTCTTTTAAAGAGAAGAATTAAAAATTAAACAAACTTACTCTTAGATTTACATTCCGTAGACCAAGTAGGCATTCCAATCGAATTTAGTTTCATTTTCATTTCTATCCGAGGAATTTGAACGCATTGAAAAACTAGTGAATCGAAAACCGGCAACCAACTTAAGGATTGCATCATTTTCTAAGTTTTTAAAGTAAATAGAATAATGTTGGGGTAGTCTTGGTTTGAATCTATAGGAAAGGCTCTGATCGGTTGATAACCCAGAGCTGCAACTCTTAATTTACTAACAAAGTGCTTGCTCTACTTGATAATTACTAGTAACTGAATCAAAGCATATTCCATAGTTACATAATAATTAAAATGGGAATTAAAATATATAGATACATGACAATCTGCATTACAAAGAAGCAGTAAACTCTGTTTGGCTAGATTCCAGTACTGTTCCAGTATTTTACCGTCTTCAGTAAATACATCGTCATTTTCTTTTCAAAATTGTATTCCAAATAACTTCTTTAGAAGCTCAACATTTCATTAACTTCACTAATCGAGATATATATCTATCTCGATTAGTGTCCTTTGAACAAACCCCTACGAATATCAACTAAATTTATTTTTATGATACAAAAGGATAAAAAGGATAATAAGCTGCGAACACGTGTTTATTTTACAATTTCATTTAAATTTAAATATTATATAGGGAATAAATGAAATGATAGTCAAAGGGGTGGACATATTTGATTTAATTTTAAATGTAAAATAACTTAAAAAAAAAATTAAAAGTTAAATATTATTTTTTAAAAAATAAATAAAGTCATCGTATAGAAATAATTAGTGTTAAATTAAGTGTAAATTGTGTGTATATAAAAAAATGTTTGTCTTTTAATTAAATTCAATAATTGTTAAATATTTTAAATTTTATTCATTATAAGAAATTATAGAAAATTTTATGGTCTTGTATTTTTATCAAATTAGATTAGTTGGTTGGTTTACAAGGAGTTGGGTGGATCGGCACCCTTTACTTCGGTTTACAACAATGGATCTATCTTACCTTTTGCATGAACACGATAACATTTAAGGTGGCTTGATTTAAGCTGACTTGATCAGAGCATTTAAAATGAAGCAATTTAGATTTTGTATTTTGATTTTTCGCACGGAAGGAATCTGTTCTAGTTATTCCTCGTGTTCTATTCTATAATGATTTCGCTCACAGCCTCTGAATGTGTTCTAATAATCTCATAACTTCTCTAGACCGAATTTGTAGTCAGACAAAATCTTTTGTAGTAGACTGAATTTGTAGTCAGAGCATATACTGGAATTCGCATTGTCCATATTTTAATGTGTTCCCAGATATTTGATTAAGTCCACCTAAGAGTAGTATTTTTGTTGTCCATTTTTCTGTTAGTTCCTTTGATTAAGAATATCCTAATAGAGGTTGATAACTAGGGAGTCAGTTCATATTTTTTCTTATTTCCTTCGATCATGATGTTTACCAGGTGACCAAATTTTCAGTCTATTAACATTCAAATTATTTCTTAATATTTTGGAAGTTTAATAACATAAATTCTATTTAAAATTAATACCTTTTAATCCATACAAGTGACATAATATTTTTTTTTACAAAAAGGGTTACTTATCAAAAGGAAATTAAAAACTAAAAAGGATTTTGTACTAAACTAAATATCCAAAGTATAAAAATTTGTTAATTTGCTATGACAACTGGAATTATCAAAAGGACGAATATGTATATAAAATATGATGACCTCTGATGATGGCAATGGTTTTTGTGTTTTTATAATGATTTAAAAAAGGATTCAATTTAATCCAATTAAGACTGAATTTTAAATATATTTAATGAGTAATAAAAACCAAAATAAATGAAATTTATAAAATATTTGTTCAAAAAAATAATTGTAATTTAAAGAGGATTTGTTTTTCATAAAAGTTTATTCCATTTTGGTTAATTAAATTTTAAAAGTTTATTTTAAAAATATATTGTTATATATTTTTCAGAATATAAAATAATACTGTAAGTAAATCGTTAACACATACATCAGTAAATCAGGGATGTAAAGTTACCAAAGATGCAATAATGGAGCTGTTTCTATATTCTATGAGGTAATATTTTTTGGGATCAATTATTTGGAAATATATTTTGTTAATTTTGAGTAATAATAATTTAGTTTAGAAAAGTATTGCTAGGTGAAGTAATGCTACCAGCTCACTGTTTATCCCATTACAAAAACAATTTATATCACTCCTAATTACTTGATACAGTTCATATGGTGAACCATAATTCAGATTTTCGCCAGTAACGGTAATTTGCAAGACCATATAGACATCATTAAATTAAAAAGTAATGGTGTACATAGTTATTGACCTTTTAATATTGTTTCAAACCTGCACCAAGTGTCTTTATAATATAGTTTTTTGAAGTTTTAATATAATTTTATAATTACACCTTGAAAGTTCATAGGATTTTCAAGAAATAGGTTCAAACATATATTCGCACTAAACTCTGTGCAATATTTGGTCTATTTATAATGCCACTGCCAATTTAAATACAATTTTTTTTTAAAAAAATGGTAAGTCAGTCGATTCTTTGTGAATATCAAGCTATTGCCTGGAAACGGCTGAAATACTTAGAATTTTGTATGTCAGGAAGTTGCTGAACTTCTATAGAAAGTTGGATATCGATCCAATATAAACTAACAGGATAGAAATAATAGATTTTTTATGTTACGGTGTGAAGAGAAGAGGCAGTATCACACCGTGAATAGGCACAATCCTTAAAATGAGTTAATCAAATTGAATTTATTTACACCTTAAAATCATGTAGCTATTTTCAGTGTAGGGGCTTATTAACAACAGACGACGGAGGCACATTTCTAACCTTCAATATTCATCTAAAAAGTATTCAATTATAAATTATAAAATAATTAGTATGCTAAATATGGTTTATCAATTTTAAAAGTTTCTTTAAATTCAAATTTAAAATAATAATATTTATATAATATTATTAGTTGGAATGGAATGTAGTTTTAAATATGATTTTGAAATAAATATACCACAATTTTTGAAACTATATAAATATTATTTTTAGGATATATAAATATTTTAATAATTTATAAATTATCTTTATATTTTTAATAGCTTCAAAGAGATATACTTTTTTTAATTTAATTCACAAAGATACTTTTTATGTTACCATAAACAAATATTTTTATATTTGTTTTTTTATATTAGCTATCATATAGTTTTATAGAATTTTGTGGGATTTTAAATTCATAATATTAAAAAGTTATATGCAACGTTTATGATATTACGTTTTTAGGCCCTTTTGTACTATATAGTGCGAAGAATTCTTTAGGTTTCATTTTGTCCGTTTGTCTGTTTGTTTTCAAAAAAAAGTGGATTAATTTTTTTTTTAATGGGGTAATGAATGAAACTGAGATGCTGTAGAGGTGTAGGTATTAGGCACTTTTGGCCCATTGTACCACGTAGATAAGGCTAGTTGAGTTGGTTTCCTATTTATTAATAAAGTTCATCTCCTTGGCTAGATGCAGGATCATTAGTTCGGTAGTATCTAGAGCGAATATTTCTATAATTCTAGTTCCATTTGCTCAAATAGTGGTCAGCCGGCTGATACTCTTCGAAGCATTTCTTGAATGTAAGAGACATAACAATCCCTATCCTGTGAAAGTATCGGTTCAGTGGACAGTGTCCCGTCACGATTGCTACCACAATTCTGAGGTCTTTGTGCTTTTCTCCTAGGTAGAAGTTAGACTCTTCGTAGGTCAGGACTTTTGGACAAATATTTGTGTTTGTCTGCATTGGTCCAAGTTTTGCAAATGTCTTAAGTGGAAAATGTCGGGACCATATAAGTGTGTCGGAAACGTCGGAAATGTCGGAATCTTATCTAGCAAAATAGTCGGCTAACACATTTCCTGGTATTCTACTGTGACTTGGAAGAAAGGAGACCCTTTCAGTAACTATTTAATACTAAATAATTGTTCTACTCAAGTTTTGTATTAGTCCTTATAGATAGACGAATTACGATAATATAAATTATGTGATAATGCTAGTATCCAAAACTTAATATCAATGGTCAACCTACTTAAGTTTTATATTTTCTTTTAAACTTTTCTGATGTCCACAAACTTTTGGCACTGATAAATACAAATTTTTGATGATTCTTCCCCAAACAAACAAAAAAACACATTTAAATGAAATTTGGTCGTCATAACATCACCAATATAATTTCCACAATCAAAAGAATTATAATGAAAATTATTAATTAAAATCGCAATCAGTGAAATGGAAAACAAAATATTTTATCAAGGATACTCGCGCTTGTTAGTTTTCAATCCATATAACAAATAAATAATAAATTCACGTTTCAAAACTATAATTAAAATTTATTAGTTATATACAGAATAAAATTATTTAAAATAATTTCATATTTGAAATGTTTTTAATTATTTATTTTTTTGTAAATGGTCATTCACTTTGAAAATTGAATATTAAAATTTAATTATAAATTGTTATTATTCATATTATAAATATGGAAATTATAATGATTTTTCTGGGTAATAAAATATTTTTGTTTATAGGATATTAAAATTTAATTTAAATATATTTATAGATTTTTCCGCCATAATTGACTATGAAAATATAATTTTTATGAATAATTATAATAAAATTGTAACTATTAAATTATTAGAATAAATATACTATGTCTGCCATTTTGAAAATAAAAAGATATATGTATAAAATATCCGCCATTTTTTTTATTTCAAATTTCTTTATAATTTTAAATTAAATTTTAAGTGAGTTTATTATGGAAAATGGAAAATTAATAAATACGATATATAAAAAAAATCGTTCATTAAATTCCATATAAAATAAAATTTGAGTTATTTTATTTAAAAATATAATTCAATTCCAAGGACGACAATGATGTTAATAAAAAATTGCAGGACAATATGAAAAATTGAAAATTTACACATTATTTTGTTATTGTAAAATGAGGAAAATTGCATTTATTATAAAACATATATAAATTTTCCAGTTATTTGTTGTAATAATGAAAAGCGTATATATAAAAATCACAATTCTTCAGAAATATTGTGTATCGGAAAAAGGCGGCGCTTGACTAAATTTACTCAAAAATATATTTATTTATTTTTGTTTTGTTGCCTTTTTAAATAAAATGTTGATTTTTCTAGTTTTCAGGGTTTTGACAAAACAAAATTTTCAATCCTAAACTTTTAAACGAATTAATTATACATCTCTGTTGCCGGATTCAGAATGTTACTTCATAGCAAAACAGTTCAGAAATTGCTCAACTTAACTTAACTTACAAAGTAACATTTAAATATGACATAGAAGAGTGTATACTTAACATTTTGTAATAGCGTTACAGCCAAAATTGAGCCTTTGCCTCTCCATGAGGTTTCGTTTGACAGTTTATTACAATTCAAATATCACTAAAAATTGCAATCTAAATACCAAACTGCTGAAAAATTTAATCTAATTATTAAAAATTTATATATTTCAACAAAAAAATTGAATTTACACATCCCTGATATTAAATATACAAAAATATTATCAAAAAGTACCAACCCCTTATAATTTTTATATATATATATAATATTAAATAAAAAATTGTATATAAAAATAAAATAAATAAATGAACACAAAAACATATAACCAATACAACCCCTCTAAGTGAACTTTATAAACACATATACTAACATCAACTGTATAGTTAAACACAATCAAATTAAAGCTTATCCACCACCCTTGTTTATAGAGGGTGGTTGTTATAAAAAATTTATTTTTTATTTTTGTTAAAAATATATGAAAAATACTATACAATGTTCCACAACAATTGTGAATATACGCGCCATTTAAAAAGTTTATATACATATATACATAATTATTATTTACATATATATACATATATATGTATATAAAGTATATATATATAATAAAAAAAGTTAAATCAAGAGATCTATCGCTACTGCTACTCTATACATGACTATTGTTTTTGTGGGTACATTAGCTTTAATGATGATTGAAATGTGGTGGTGGTGGTGGATGGGTTAAATATAAATCTATATGACCATCCTATATGGAATCTTTATACTCCACCCCATTCTAAATCAAAGCTAAGGAAAATATGGTGTTAAAAATAATATCCAAAAAAGGAGAAACGATAAATTTTTCTTTTATTTTGGACGAGAGAGTATAAAATTATTTTTAATTTTTTTATAAATTCTCTTTTATAATGGTTTAGGAAGAGTCCTTTCTTTACATGTATGCAATAGAATAAAAATCAGGATATAATAATACAAAATGGAGAATTTTATTTATATTTCCTACTCTTTTTCATTTTTAATATATGTATATTATAAAAACACACAAAATTCTGAGTGGAAAGATGATGATGATTACCGGAATTATGCTATTAATACTTAACTATAAGAGTAAAGGATCATAAATGATTATTATGTTCCTCTTGATGATAACATAATAATATCGTATAAATTGAAAGTCATAAGGATAAAAAAGTCGTGAGGGTTGGTTGATATATTATGGAAAATTAAATTAAAAAAAAAACATATTTGTATTATAGATATAAATATTATATGACGATAATTTAATAGAGTGATTTAAAAATTGATTCAATGTCCTTTTTATTATTCAGTTTGTCAGTATCATCAGATAAATACGGATGTGTTGTAAAAATTATAAAAAGGATAATTTTAATTCTAAAAAATTATATGAAAATTTTATAATACTAATTTAATATAAAAAAAAAATAATTGCTGAATTATATAAATTCGTTTAAGTGATCTTATTTTTTTTAAATTAATTTGTGGATTAATTTTAATTGTGATTTTGATGAAAATATATTGTATAATAATCAGTTAAATATGGATAACTTTAAATTCATTCAGGTATTAAATTTTATTATGCAACTTTATGAATTTTTTTTTTGTTGAAAAATATTAATTTATTTGAAATTAATTTAAATATTTGAAAAAAAAAAAATGAAAATTCAAGAAAAATTTAAAGGATTTTGATTAAAAACTAAAATGCAACAAATTTTAATTGTATATATATATATATTTTTTTTGTATAATGTCATATTAATTATTGGTAACAAGGATCGGTTAGGGTTGCTATAATTAAATTTTATTTAGAAATTTCATACAATTATATTTTTCCTATCGTATTATTTTTCATCGTATCCTTTTCGAAAAAAAAATTGTAAAGTTGCAGATAAGTGTTTGTTAAAATTATTTATTTTAATAAGTAAATTAAACAAATTTTAAAGGTAATACGTTTTATAATTCTTTTTAGTGATTATTTAATTCTGTATTATTTAGGGTTTATGCAATCTTAGTAATGTTTATGTCCCCGAAGTTGTCATATTCTTCGCGAGACGAAGTCTATAGGAACTCTACTACACATAAACTAGTGGTTCACATATTAACTGTCTAATTTAATAGGTTTCAAATAATTTTTTATGAGAATAGTGTGAATTTTTATATTTTCAAAGTAGTATTTTATTCCCTTATATTACTACAGAATAATTAATGCTTGAATTCATAATCACAGCTTAACAGTCGTTTAATAACCATACCTTAGCTAATAATTAGAAATTCTTTTGAAAATTTATAAACTAATTTGACATTATCAATTTAAAAAAGAAAATTGGTATATGTAAATTTTTTTAAATCTATATTTTTCAATTAAAACATCACTAAGAAAAATTTAGAAATTTAAAGTGATATATTTAATATGTGTATTAAAATTGACATTAACGATTAAATAACGAAAAACAGAAACAAAAAAATCAAAAACGAATTTCTTAAGTCTACCCAATGGCTCTGATTATCTGAATACTAAACTTAATGTTGTAGTTACTTTCATCGCTTTCAGTTTTGGATTACTTTACGCCGTAAAAGTTGGATTATTCTTTCTACTCTTATGGTTTGGTAAAGTTAGATTTAGAGTACGGTTGGGCCACAGAGAGCCCTAATTGTTGCAGCCATTTGGCTTATTGTGATATCTCTTCTTATTATTCATCACTAAGCCCGTACTTTTAATGAAACAGTAGATCTCCTTCAGTGATAGTCGCCACATTTCCGTAGTTACGACAACATAGCCTTCGAGATGTCAAAGTCATCTTGACATCAACAGCTCACATCCACCGTTTCATATACGTTTGTTCTGCCGCTTCATCCTCGTTTTGACAGAACCTACACAACTGGTCCGTTGATTAGACCAATTATGTCCATAGTAGCTTTTTGAGGTTACAGCTACAGGTGTACTTTTTGGAAGGGGGTAGAGTAGAATGAATAACTTGAATATATAATTCCTTCATACGCATTTTCCAGAGTAATTCTTGAAAATGGACAGAGTTTTATGGCAGCTCACATTTTAATTAACAATCTCTCACAATTAAGTTTGATTTATGAATTCGGGCATTTCTAATTTACAAACTTTGTGATTAGTTCATGTATGTAACTTAAGATTTTAAGTTAATAACTTATATTAACTTTATGTAAACAACAAATAGTTTACAAAATTGATGTCAACATTTGTACATATTTTACTTATTCTTAAATACTATTAACTTTAAAAATATTTTACTACATTATTAAATTCAACAACAAAAAAATATATTACACATTTTTCATTCAATGACTTTACATAATTTATTTACAAAACTTTATCTAAATTCCCATATAATATTTGTATTTACACAAGCAAATATACTTAAATTAATTAATAATAAATGAATTGTCTATTCTATAAATTTAATTACTGCCCTTACTGCTTAATTAAATCTAATGTATGTAAATAAATAAATTTATTAACATTATTTATATAACTAATTTAGTGATTTGTGTAATTTGAATTATATTCAAACAAATTTTTCTACTAATAAAGTTAATTCATATCTAAATTTGTATTTACACAAAATTGGAAATATATACAATCAATTATCATATTGAAATACATGTGTGATGATAGACCTATTCTTATTATTATTATTGTTAATTTACCCTTTTCAAGAGCCCCTAACTTCAAGTGTAATATTGGAAAAAAAGAAGAAGTGAATTTAAGATCCAATTACGAAGTATTTACACCTCTTATCACATATATATATTTATTACACAATCTTATATACGTATTATGTACATATAACATATATGTATGTATATATGTATATTACATTAAATTATTTATGAAATATTTTATTTGTTGTATATTTTCATTGTGAATTGAAAAACAATCTTAAATTATATTAAACTTTATGAAATTTCCTAAAAGTGCAACAAACCATCAGCAAAACAAAAGATTTTTATAGTCCGGAATAAATATAAAAAATATATAAAAAAAAAAAAATGTTTTGATTATTTTTTTATGGATCAAATTAAATTGCGGGTAAATTTAAACCAAATTAAATTTAACACCAAAACATAAGATAACATTATACTTTTTTTTTGTATATAAAACATAAATGCGTTCTTTTTTTTTGTTATTTGTTGCTGAATGGTTCTCGTAATTTGAACAGCGAATTTAAATAAGTTGGAAAATTGTAATTATATATTAAGAAAATATATATACAAGTACAGGGTAACCAAAACTGTATGAGATACTTTTAAATGACTGAAACCTTATAATGAGGATTTTTGTTAATATTTAGCCATTTTTTAATATTTAGTCTGTCTCAAAAACATAGAATCAAAACCTTGTGGGTTGAATTCGATTAAAAATTATGAATTTACTTTTCTAAACAGTATCTAATTCTGTTAGTTATGTCTTCTTATACATTCTTCGTTCATATTTCATTTAACTCCGAATCCTTGACAGCTATTAGGCGTAGATGTAAACATTTAGTCAAAGGATGCGTTAAAAGCGCAAGTTCGAATGCTCTATAACTAACAGAAACCAATGCACATTTTCATTATCCTTGATGTCAATTGTCACGTTGTAAAGTAAATAGTTAAATTCATCTTATCCTATAATACTAGACGCCAGTAAATTGTGTTCTTCTAAAAAAATATGAAATTTTGTTTTTATGTTTCTTATATTGTTAAATATGTCAAAAATATTAAAAAAAAAATCTTAAAAATGAACAGATCCATTAAAACTGCTACATAAAACAAAACTCCTACTTAAGACTTTCTATGTGTAGTGGCATCCTGTTGAGCTTTGATCTGTTAAATTTCAAGATTATATCCTTTTTTCTAAGTAAACCTTTCAGTGGCCTTGTTATATAAATGTACTTCAGATATCTTTGTGTTCCTCAATTTGAAGATATTTCATCATAACATTTTTAAATATGCTATTAAAAAGGGTTCCATTAATTTAGCATGATCTAAATTTCAATTGAGTTTTTATTATCTGTGTGTGTATATATGTGAAAAATTAAAGGGTGTCTGATTAAATTGCAATTCCATTCATAATTCATGAATAAAGTATTAATTACGGATATAATAAATATAGTACATACTTGGATTTAATTACATTAAGATGAACTCATTATGTTTTGTCTTTTATGAATTAGGTTTTTATTTTTGTTTTGTTGCATTTGATATTATGCTTGAATTAATTTCTATCTATATACAAAAAAAAAAAATTCAAAAGAGAAGACAAATTTTTTGTTAATATTATATATTTTTTCTTTAATTAAATATATATGTATATATAGGTAAAATGTGGAAGCCAAAATGTATAAGATTTTACATCCATCAACAGAAATATATATGTAAAAACAGTTCATCGTAAACCATTAAAAGAATCAGATTGTTTTGAATTATAAAATTTAAATAAATAAAAAAATAATTTTAAAAAAAACTTTATAAATAAAAAATTAATGAAATATGTTACAAAATCCATCAAAATATCATCCAAATCCATTATCACATTTTTTGGCTTTACATAATTCAGCTAATAATCATAATCATCATCATCATTATCAACAATCTGTAATTAATAATCATAAATTAAATGGTACAACAATAAATGGAAATGGTATGGTAAATACATCATTAGATGTTGGTAAATCATTTACAATAGCAGCAATTTTAGGATTACAAAAAAATGCTATTGAACAACATCAACAAAATCATCATAGAGATTTTAATAGTGTTATGAATTTATCATTAAATGGTCATAATAATCAAAAAAATAATAATAATAATTCTAATAATAATAATTTCGATATTATTAATAATTGTGTAAATAATAATAATAATAATACAAGTTGTAATACTAATAGTAATAATAGTAATAATAATAATAATAGTAATAATTCTAGTGGACTTAATAATTTTGATTGTGATAGTGTAAATAATGTTGTTAATAGATATTTACCAAATACAAATGGTAATAATGGTCATTTACGTATAACTGCTAATCATTTTGGTGCAGTTGCTGTAGCTAATAAAGTTAATGGACCATCTGCCTTACAAAGTTTACAACAATTACATCAACAACATGCACAACAACAAGCTGCTGCAGCAGCAGCCAGTTTAGGATATCAAAGAGATAAAATTAAAGGTAAAGATAATGAATAGATTTAATAATTTCTTTTAAGATTAATAATATTAGTAGACCCCGGAAATGTAGTATTAAAATTAAATTGTCACCAAAATTCCAATAATTTGAGGAATTACATTTTTAGGGCTATATATAATTTTAATTTGGGCGATATTTCCCCATAATTTTTTTTGGATTGATTAATCATTTACCAAATTTAATCGAAAATTATAAAATATCGAAGTTCGTGCAAACAAATTAAAATACACTGATGATTTCTTACGACAACAAATTTACAGATTTTTTAAAAAAAAACTTTTAGATAAAAAATTATGTTTGGTTTTTTTTTTACTTGTCTTCTTCTAATTCGCAGTGAACTATTGCTTCTGCAACTACTTCTATCCAGATTGGTTTTAAATTAACTATATTTATCCAACCATTTATTTTCTCAATATCTGCTTTTATTGCTTCGAGCAATCTGTTTCGCAGTCGATAACTCGTTCTATTTCTTTCAGAAATTTTTTAAAAGCCATTCTTTCTTCAGGTATTCTTATCACGTAACCTAGCTGTCTTAACCTTTGCGATTTGATCGAACGTATAACATTTTGATGTTCCATTAGAAACTTTTCAATATATCTGATTCTGAAAATTCGTCTAATAATTTTTATTTCGGATGTTAGAAGCTGGGTTGTATCCAAACTTCGCAATTGTATGTAAGAACTGGTCTGATTAATATTCTGTACATACCTACGTTTAGGTCCTTAGATTAGAAAGTTATATTGATCAGAATATAATTTATTTGTAGGTTGGATTTTTTCTTGAATAGTGAAGTGATAGCTGCTTAGATTCATTTCTAGATATCTGAATTCATTTACTAAAAATATCACAATCGGTTATTAAACCTTGTGGGTTACGATTTGTACGAGATCTCAGCATATACTTAGTTTTCCTATTATTTATTGCTAGTCCAACAAGCTAAGCTTTCTTTTTTAGTTTTATTTTTATTCAATTCAATTCCATTCAAAAATATGTTATTTTATTTATTAAATTATTTATCCCTATTCTTATTTTCACTATTTTAAAATGGATATTCCTTCTTTACTAGTTATTTCCTTAAATATTTGATATTCTGCTAAAAAGTGTAATGAAAATTTTATATTTGATAGAGTATGCTATGCTGAGTAGCAAGTATCTACTGAGTGTGCTATGTTATTTTCATTAATATATTCTAAACTACTGTAGCAATATGAAATACTTATAATATTAAAATTATTTAAAGAAAAGTAGCTTTTAAATTTCATTCTACATCAATTGATCAAAAAGTTCTAGCAATATCTTCTACTCTAAAATTACATAAACATAAAATTCTGGTATATATGTAAATATTTTTTTAATAAATTATATTAATAATCAAAACAGAAAAATATAATTAATAACCAATTGGTCAATTTATATCACAAGTGTTTTTTTGCAAACCAAAAATTATCAGTAACAATTTTCATAAATAACATTAATTTCCTAATCATATAAATATGTAATCCTATTGGGTTTTTTTTCGATACAGAGTAAAAATGTTATTTTCATATTAAATCAAAGTAATATCGATTCTGTAATTAGTAATGGTACCAACTTTCAGTTAATATTACGAAATTACCGACGGTATGTTCATCAAGTCCCTTGACTTTAATCCGGTTAATATAATTTACGATTAATATTATATTGGAAATAATATTGTATTCACAAATATTTCGTCTAAATCTAAAAATATTTCTAATCTTTCTCTTCAATATTTTAAAATTTCAGATCATCTTTCATCAAAAAAATCATCCCTCAAAAGTAAACGTGTTCGAACAATATTTACACCCGAACAATTAGAACGTTTAGAAGCTGAATTTGAACGTCAACAATATATGGTCGGACCGGAACGATTATATTTAGCACATACATTACAATTAACCGAAGCACAAGTAAAAGTTTGGTTCCAAAATAGACGAATAAAATGGCGAAAACATCATTTAGAAATTACTCAACAACGTTTGGCATTAATCCGGCAAACGCATATATCAAATGGTGGTGATGAAGATGTTAGTGGTGTTGGTGATGGTGCAACAAGAAGTAGTAGTGGTATTATTAATAATAATGATGTCTCTGATTTAGGAGGCAATATTATGATGACACAAGATATTTTAAGTACTAATCATACAAATAGCCCATTATTAATGACACCAATCAATCATCATCATAATAATAATAATAATCAATCGGAATCAGATTTGTCAATTTGTAATGATTCTATGGATGGCGAGAGTATAGTAGATGGTGATGATACATAAATAAAAAATTTCTTGATTTTACATTTTTGTTTGTTCAGAATAAATTCAAATAAAAAAAATATTGTAAATTATTTTTAATTTTCTAGATTAAATAATAATGAGAATAAATAAAAAATATAATTACATAATAATAAAATTAATATTTTCTAAAATAATTAATTATTTTTAATTATTTATTTCTTTTTGCTTACTTTGAATTTTAGAAGTAACGCAATGGACAAAAATTATAGTTTTGTTTACATTTACATAATTTCTTATAATTTTTACAAACTTTAAATATTTTACTACACAATTCCACCGGGGCATAATTCCACTGGTACTATTCCATTTGGTAACAGTGTAAATTAGTAATCGAGAATTTAAACCTTATCAATCCCAGGCACAAGCTTCATCTATAACTAAGAAAATGGGAAGTATATGTTATGTTAAAGGGAAACATATGTAAAGAAAGAAATTATGTTTTTATCCTTAAGTTTGATTACTTCACTTCTTCACATGCTGGAGAATTAATTTAATATCCGCAATGGATTAAGTTCTGATGTATCCATCATCACCGCAAACAAAAACTATAATAGGTTAGAGGTTAGATACTAACTGCTTAATACTGAATATAATGCTACTACTCTCCTACGTCGTCCACCTGGTAATTGAAACCATTATACATATATTTAAAAAAAAAAATATTTAGAACTAAAGTATAGTTCCAAAACTATAACTAAACTATAAAAATAAAAATATTCGCTAAGAAATTGAAATAGTCTTCCAGCGTCAAAGCATTTAAGTTGATTTAAATTTTTACAGTCCTTCATAAATGCTTAATGGAATTATGATAAATTCGGTAAAATCTAAGTTAAATTGTACAAATTGTATTGTTACCCAGTGCCGGTGGTATTGTAGTTATCCAATCAATTTTTGCTGAGTGAAATTGCGCTCAAAAGTTACTTTCAAATTTCATCAAAATTAGAACAATTTTTTTTTTTGGAATTTCAAATTTCGGTGCAGAATGAAATTTTCAAATTAAAATTATCAATTTATATAAATATTTTAATTAAATGATTTTATATTGAAAACAAAACTAATCAATATTTAAATATATACTAATTTTTTGATATAATTAACTTCAAAATATTATTTTTTATTTAAAATGAAATAAATATAAAATAATTAATTTAATTATTTCATATTAAATCATATTTTTCTATTACAATTTTCCTTGTTCTTCTGAGAATAAGAATTTCTTTTATCCAATATTTTAATATAATTATTATGTAATTAAATAATAAATTTTTAAATAAAATGCAAAATAATTTAAATAATTTATTATTAAAATCAAATTATTCTTATTATAAATAATATATTATATTTTTCTGAAATTTATAAATGATTAAAATACTTATAATAAATATATAATACAAAAAATAAAAACAAATAAATGTGAATATAAATAAATAAATGAAATTTTTTTCTGTTTTTCGTAATTTTTTAAGAATTTAAATTAATTTTTAATTTTATTTTAAATAACTATTTATATATAAAATGATTAAAAGAAAAAACCGATAAATTTATAATGATTTTAACTGTTATATGGAATTAACCAGCAATTTTCTTACCTAAAGAATCTTTTAAAAATTGTACATAAATATTATTTTCAATACCATTTCCTTGTTCATAATATGGCAATGATGTAATTCGTTTTATCCAATCATATAATTTTGGAAAACGATTTTCTGTAACTGGTGCAAATCCTTTACATGATTCTACCGTACATATACAACATAAATCTGCTACAGTTAAATTATCGCCCGCCAAATATGAATTTTTTTCAAGAAATTTTTCCATAAATTCAAAACCTTCATAAACTGGATTAATTAAATCTTCAGGAATTATTGTATTAGTTGTTGTATAAATTGACATCTGTATAATAATGTGAATTTTATAATTTTATGAAAATTATATAAATAAAATTAAAAAAATATAATATATTAATTACCGCAACATTTCTTAAACGTATATATAAAATTCCAGAATCAAAATGTAAACGCTGATCAACCATAGCACGTTCAAATGGATCTTTTGGATATAATAAATCATCTTTAGCATATTTAGTTATTAGATATGTTAAAATAGCATGACTATCAATAATATGACCATATTTTGTTTCTAATACTGGTACACTATGCATTGCATTTTTCTCAAGATAACTTTTTGTTATATGTTCATTTTTAAATAAATCAACAAATTGAAATTTTAATTTTAAATTAATTGCTTCAGCTAATAAAAGTACAGAACGTACACATGGACTTAATTTAATTCCATGAAGTATTAAAGAATTTTCAGAATTTGTAGTGGACATTTTTTTTATTTTTAAATATTTAATAAGATTTTTTTTAAAAAAAAAAAAAAACACAGAATATATTATCGAAACACAGAACGACAGAACCAATGACGATGGTAACTTATCGACGATTGAAAAATAACTGATCGCAAAAAAAAAATGAAATGTTTTATTTAAAGTACGGGAATTCGATTTTTTTTTTTAGAAATTTTTTTTTTATTTAAGTAAATAAAATATAAATTTGATAAGGTAAAGAAGACAATGATTTACCATTCAAAAAGGTACTCAAAATATACAATTTAATAAAAAAAATAAGTTTGATTTCTTTCAATATTAATTAGAATTTTATAAAATAATCTTTGATAGTCTGTGTCGATTCAATAGAAGGTATTTATTTGTGCCTGATTGATAGAGTATTTATATAGAAAACGATAACTTGATTTTAGGATAACATTTCAAAGCCAAAACATTAAAATATACCTTACGTGTGTAATCATTGCTCACTTAGATATTACTTGAACAAGATCAGAGAGTTTAAAGATAGTGTTAAAGAAACTGCGGAACACGTCATCTGCGACTTCAAAACTGTGGCAAAAAAGGTTAACACATCTGCGTAAAGTATTTCTGATTCCTCATGAAATCAAGTGTCTGATGGCCATCATGAAAACTCTAAGGCTTCTACAGAAGTCTGAGTATCAACTAACCAAATACTAATATAGGGTAAACACAATAGATATATTTAGGTCTCAGTTCTCAGATTAGAGATGCGGATGTTCGTACATCTACCTTAACGATTCCATAATAATTTATAATTTAATCTAATCGTAAATATACCTTTACTAACTTTATTAACGAGACAAGCAAACATAATACAAAGGATTAGTTTGAAGAGTCAAAATCTAATCTGAACACTTTTCTATTTCTTTCAATTACTTTTATTAAAAGAATTTAATCTGAAAATGAAAAAGTATAAATAATTAGAATTCCATAGCTTATAAAGTACCAAGGAAGTGGAACGAAAATCTTTTAACTTGTGAATTGTGAATTTGAAGTTTCTATAGACCGATACGAAGAATAAGCGATAACAAATAGACAAAATGAAAAAGTTAAGAAATTTTGAAGACTATAATGTACAAAACGTCAATTCAAATTCAATATAATGTACAGCATACGTTTGTCCATCATAACATATTATAAATTTATTATTAAGTTCAAATATTTCTACAATTGTTTTCGTCTTACTTAAATATTATTGTAATAAATTTTTTTTTTGTAAAATATATAAATGGCACACACAAATTGCTAATTGTTTGGAGAGTGTTTTAATAATAAAAAAAAAATTTTAATTTTTTTATTTTCAAGTGATAAGATAATAAATATAAAAATCCAAATAAATTAAATACCATAAATAAATACATTGTAAATTTGGTTGAACTCTGCGCGTGTTCCAATTGAAACCTTTGCGTAATAATAATTTTTATTTTTTTGATTTTCGATAATGATTTTGGATATGACTATACACATACTTTCACTTCACAATTAAGAATAATAAACGAAATTCATAAATTTTAATATATTCCAAGATTAAAAAAAAACAAGAAGAATAAAAACAAGTTTATAAATGTGGATATAAAGCGCCAAAAAAAATGACCTATTTTTTGTATTTGTAGAGGATTTGCATGTGCAACGGTCTAAAAGGTTTCACTTACATATTTGGGTTTAATAAGAACAGATAGGATGTACAAAAAAAATTATAATTTTATTTAAAAAAATGTTTCAAATATAAATAAATAATTTTTTTTATTGTATTATTGTGAATCTATGTTTATTAATAAATAAATTATTACTATATAAAAGAGAACTAATAAATTTGTTAAGCTATTAGTAAGTGTCACGGTTATTAATAAGTTGTTAATTAAAAAAAAAAAAAACAGGAAAAGCTTTACAATAAAAAAATTTGACACGAGACAATCATAAATTCGACAATCAAATATTTGATATAGAGATAACAAAAGATTTGAAAGGCTTAATATTATTAGTATAAAACTAAAGATTAGTTCACCACTTCGTATGTTATATTTCAATGGTCCCGGTCCATACTATACTAATTCGAGTTAGTATATTTGTGCACTGGTTTTTTGTGTATGCAGCCGACTGTGGAACTTTTAGCAACCTTTTAATACCCTCAGACTTATTATATATAGTTTTAAAATTAATATAAACGAGTAGTTGTGGAATAACTATGAAGAGTGGTGTCACACTTGTGGGTCAAAAAAGTGGAGTTGGCTAAAACTTTTTCTGGGCGTTTTCGAGGTATACGAGTCCGAATTTTCGTACGCGAAATTTAATTGTACACAGCTACATCTCCTAGAATCTCCTAGATTTTAATGAAATTTGTCATACAAGTTTATGGAGATCTTATCCTAATGCTCGTACAAAGTGCCTATAAAATTTAGGATCCGCAGTTTTAGTGGGTTCCGAAATCTAAAAAATACATTGTAGGTGTCTGAAGAAATGTGAAATTTTTAATAAAGTAGTGTTTTTTACAAACACACTGTGAATTACAGAACACTGTTAGCTATAAATCAGTTTTTAAAACCTAATTACGAGTTATCTATTCTTCCTAATTATCAGCTATTTTAGAATATTAACCATTTTTGTTCATGTATATTCTAAGTTTTTTAATTATATATAATTTTAATTAATTTTTTAATTTAATATTTAAAATTTTGCTTTAATACCTTACATTCTACAAACAGTTTTTTCCCTTTTTTAAAAAAGTTACAATTTTAATTTGAAATATAGTTTTATACTTGGTTCCTAACCCTCCAATTATATTAAAAATATACCAATTAAACTTAAGATTCTGCAAAACTATGATAACGCATAGAAACAGAGTTTTTCATAATGTCATGTTTTGAATATTTCTAAAGTATAAAATTAAATTATTAATTATTAATTAAAATAGAATTTTATCTCAAAATAAGAATAACAACAATTATTAATTATTTACTCAAAAGGTATAATTAATATTGCCACGAAAATATTAATTTACAAATTTATCTCTCTACTAATGTTTATTTAATAAATAGATAATTATTGGCAAATTTTTATATACCAATTTAGACGAATTATAGTACAATTATTTGGTATCATTAAAATATTAGCACGTCATTTCGTCGAAAACATACTTAGTCGAAACCCTTAAACGAACACTTCATGAATAACATCTATTTTCGAAGAGTGTACAAAAATTTAAAGTGGTGATGGTAATATAAAATATGAAGAAAATTTAAATTTTAGATTACAGGAAAAATTATACAAGGCTGGAAATTTTTTTAATTCATACTCACAGTTGTTACTATAGTTATGCATAAAGTTAAGATTACCAATATTTTTGACTTTGTAACCTAAACCAAAACATAATTCTAAAAAACGTTTTCAAGAAAATGTTTTTCAGTGGCATATCAGAAAACCTACTAAATTATAACATAAAAAAATTAATTATAAAAAATGCTATCGGCCCGGACTACAATCTAACTTTTATGAAATAAATATGTTTTGGATGATTATATAATTAACCTTGGAGTACTTAAAAGCTTTATGCAAAAATTAAATTAATTCTGAGTAAAAAATTAGTAGATTTTTGAGTTTCAAAGTAGAAAGTTAGTTATTTTTAAATCAATTACACATTTTATTTATTTAAAACTTTTAAATTATATATTTTAGAAATTACGTCATAATGGTTAAACCAATATTATATGGAGTTGAATTAAGTCCACCAGTTCGAGCTGTTCTTTTAACAGCAAAGGAAATTGGTCTTGAATTGGATTTTCGTAGTGTTGATTTGGCAAACGGGGAACATAAATCACCTGAATATTTAAAAAAAAATCCCCAACATACTGTTCCACTACTAGATGATAATGGTAAATTAATTTGGGATAGTCATGCAATTGCAACTTACTTGATTGGTATGTATGGAAAGAATGATAAATTGTATCCAAAAGATTTATATCAGAGATCATTGGTCGATCAAAGATTACATTTTGATTCAGGAATATTATTTCCCCGATTAAAATCAATATCGGTAATTAATATAAATTTTGTAATTTAACTTAATTGAATTTATTTATAACTATATATATTTATATAGGAACTTGTATTTCATAAACAAGATCCCAACATTCCAGAATCAATAATTACTGCTATATATGATGCCTATGATTTTGTTGAAAAATTTTTAGAAACTGATTTATATTTAGTTGGAAATTCATTAACAGTTGCTGATTTTTGTTGTGTTGCAACTATTTCTTCTATACAAGGAATTGCTCCTATTAAAGGTGATCGTTATCCTAAATTAAATGCATGGCTAAATAGGATGGCTCAATTACCTTACTATGAAGAAAAAAATGGCAAAGGCGCTAAAGGTTTACATGATTTTCTTCAAAAGACAATTGCAGCATTGAAAAACAAACAAAAAAATTAATACAAAAATTTAAAATTCTTGATTAACCAAAATATGTGCATTTAAAAAAAAATAATAAACAAAACAATTTTGATATTCCAAGTATTATAAATTAATTTGTTGACAAATAAATCATTCTTGAAATATCAATATAGATTTTGATCAGAGTTCCGAATACTAATTAATTAGATTGTTCTAAATTTAAATTTCAAATCAATAGTTTGAGTTTTTTATATTAAGGTGTTTCAGTTATTAGATCGATCGATTAAACTATATAAATCGATAGTTCATTTTCCATACTATATTTTGTATACTCGTATATAATGTTAACCGATCCATTACCACATTATGAGTGTTGTTTATATAAAAGCAATAAAATTGAAATTCATGCAAAAACATATTTTTAATTTAATTATTATAAAACTTGATTTAATTTTATTATATAAGGCACCGCGGGAAATTTTTTTTACTAAAAATTCCTTTGTAACTAAAATCCGTCTTTAACGTATTCATTTCGATATATCACATATATCCAAATAATGTAATTTCAGTCCAACATCTTTAATATGTTAAGTAGAAATTTGGCGTTTACATATATTTTTGTACATTACATACGTAATGTACATATAGTAAGATTCGAAAAGAATCGATTTAAAAGAATTCGATTAAGTTCAACTTTTACAACTCCACTTATATGCAATTTATCAGTTTAATAATCCAAAACAACAGCAAATAATGGGAGAAAACTTTAATTAAATTGTATTATATATATCAAAAAATTTATATAACAAGAGATTTGTATCGATTTTTGTTAATATTATTGTGTACCTAATATTTCACGTTGTTAATACGTATATATATTATATTTAATATAAGAAAATCTTGATTTGAGTGCTTCAACAAAAAAATCTAAAATTAATAAGAAAGTTTTCTTGAAATTATTTTCTATATTGTTTATTTATTTCTTAAATAATATTTTGCAAACAATTAATATAACTTAACGGTTCGATACTCAACTGAGCGATACATTGTGGACTTTACACTGAAATTAGGTCAACATTCAAAGTTATAAAGCTTTTTAAATAAACTAAAAAGTTTTTATGACTAAAATAGTAGATCTATGGATCTATGAGCTTCAAAGTCGAAAGTTAGTTTGTATTTTTATTTGTACGACAATTACATAATTTAATTTATAAATGGTTAAACCAATATTATATGGAGTTGAATTAAGTCCACCAGTTCGAGCTGTTCTTTTAACAGCAAAGGAAATTGGTCTTGAATTGGATTTTCGTAATGTGGATTTGGCAAAGGGGGAACACAAATCACCTGAATATTTAAAAAAAAATCCCCAACATACTGTTCCATTACTAGATGATAATGGTAAATTAATTTGGGATAGTCATGCAATTGCAACTTACTTGATTGGTATGTATGGAAAGAATGATAAATTATATCCAAAAGATTTATATCAGAGATCATTGGTCGATCAAAGATTACATTTTGATTCAGGAATATTATTTCCCCGATTAAGAGCAATATCGGTAATTATTATTGAAATTTTGTAATTTATTGTTGGCATTAAACGAATTTATATTTACAATATAGGAAAATATATTTTTTAAACAAGATCCTAACATCCCAGAAGAAAGAATAACTGCTATATATGATGCATATGAATTTGTAGAAAAATTTCTAGAAACTGATTTATATTTAGTTGGAAATTCATTAACAGTTGCTGATTTTTGTTGTGTTGCAACTATTTCTTCTATACAAGGAATTGCTCCTATTAAAGGTGATCGTTATCCTAAATTAAATGCATGGCTAAATAGGATGGCACAATTACCTTACTACGAAGAAAAAAATGGTAAAGGAGCTAAAGCTGTTCAAAATTTCTTTCAAATGAAGATTGATGAACTAAAAAGCAAACAAAAAAATTAATACAAATATTTAAAATTCTTTATTAACCAAAATATGTGCAATTAATTAAAAATAATAATAAAAACTAAATAATTTATAATTAAACCCAAGAGCAGAATCATGTATGGTTGGTTATTCGTGACAATCACATATTTAATATTCAAATTTAATCACAAATATTTTTCAGCTGTGTAATGTGAACACAAAAATATAATCAAAATCTGTGACACCACCTTCTATCTCAGAGTGTGCCAATGACCGTGACATTGTAGTTACGGGATGCAATATTTTGATATGATAAAGCCATGATCAATGAATCATTGTTCATAATTATTTGTTGACTTACAATTTATAAAAGTTATGTAAACTATTATATAATCTAAAGGTAAAGGCAAAATAAATTATTTTGAAATTTAAATACTAGTTTAATTACTAATAAGTTAGGTGTTCTACAATTAAGCATATATATTTTTAAAATCAATCTTGGATTGATTATTCATTCAGATCGATTCTAAAATATAAATCGATACTTCAGGTTTAGTACTTATAACATACTATATGTATTCATTTTTTACATTTCCAATTAAATATGTGATGTTAAGAAACAGATTTTTATATCAATTGTGTATGTAAAACCAACGAATTTTATGCTATAATTATATACGTGTACATAATATGATTCTATGATCATTCTAATCACGGTATCGAAATTACAAAAAAGAGCTGTTTAGGGAGAAATATTAATAGGTACCAAAAACGCAACAAACGTTATCCTACCATATGGGCGTGAAGTTTGTAGTTTGTAGCTCTTTAGGCTGATGGGAAATAGGGTAAGCGTAAGAGTGGTGTCCTGTACCATTATATGAAAGACTTGATTGTTTAGTATGGTACAAATCTACAAATATTAGTTTTTAACAAGGGGCGCTTAGGGTTCCTAAAAGTAAAATTTGGACTTTTCATTATCACGATAGTATTGTGAAGTTGTGGTGATCTTAAACATTGGTCTCAAGAGAAAAGAAGATCACAAATCAGTTAAATATAATAATACGTATTTATTATATTATTAAAATTTATAATCCCTAATAAATCTGTAATTGTTAGTTTTTTAACGAAATTAGTTCAGTTCAATTGTATAAATTTCTATAAATATAAATTATCCAAATGAATAAATTGGTGACCAATTATGTAATAAAAATAAATAAATAATTATAATATTGCAAAGGCAAGGGTCTCCAACTTAGTTAGTATATATATATATATAGGTTAAACGCTAAGTATTGACAATTTAGTGAACTGGAACTGGATGTAAAGAAAGTAAAAAAAAATATTTTACAATCAATTATTTTTCGAAAACTGAACTCAACGCAAAGTCAAATCCACTTCGATTTTCTTCATCATTAGCACCCTTAGCACCCAACTGCAATATTTCTTTCTATTGGGTAAATTTGGTGTTCGATATTACACGAAATCGCGATGTCGGCGCCTAACTTTATTATGGATTTCGACGCCTTTCATTTTAGCGTGTAGTAAAAAAAAGTGTTGCAGGAATTCACAAATTTTACGAAAATTCATATTCAATTTCAATTCTGATTGTACCTAAAGAAAAAGAAAATCATATTAAGAATTAATTAAATATAAAATAAAGGTGAAAAAAAATGTAAATTTTATTAATAATATAATTTATTAAATATTTTATAATTAAAATTAGTGAATTAAAAAACGAAACATTTTTTCAATATTCAATTTCCAATTCATTGTGTTCACCGCTCCCTTCACCAAAAAAAAAAAAGAAAAATTTTCTTTTCAAATATTTCTTATGTATGCGAGTCACCGCAAAAAAAATTGTTCTTGTTCGGCATTTCAATAAAAAAAGTTGAAGCAGATCAATGGCGGTTCTTCTCTAATTTGGATACGTCACAATTTATTTAATTTTAATTCTGTTGTTTTTTTTAATAAATATTGTAAAACAATTTCTAATTTGAAAGAAAGAAATATCCAATTTGATTTTAATAGAAAAATAAATTATCAGTTTATTTTTTTTTGTAAGTTTTGTTAAATTAGAGTATTGGTGAAATTTGTAATCAAGAGTGAAATATTACAGTTTTATTAAATATACGATAATTCGTGTAAGTTTTTTTAATATATATATATATATATAGTGACATCATCATTGTCTGGGGCTTAAGGATCAATTTAAGTGTAGTTATTAAAATAAACCTGTAAAAGACAAATAATCGAAAAAAAATTCTAGATTCTTCTCTAAAAACTTTAAAAAAAATTGAATCTAAATTTCAAAAAACTCCTACAAGAATTTTTTACATGGTGATGATGAATTGAATAGTTGAAGAGAAAAAAAAACTACCATTTTACCTCAAGTTGTGGCGGTTGATGACCTCTTTGCTGGGCTACTAATAAAAAAAAGTTCAATTCTTATTGCGACATTCTTCTACCTACATAACGTTGTATATTATTTGTTCATCTTCTACAAAACTAACTTCTCAATTATTGTCGTCTATTCTATAGCAAAAAAATATCGTTGGAATTTTTATTGGTTTTAAAAGCAATGGTTTTTTATATATGGTGATGGAAATATGTAGAATAAAAATAAATTTTGCAATATTATTAATTTTATTTTACCCAAAAAATTGATCGAATCTTTTAAATATCATATAGGTCAAGAAATTAAATATCGCATCATCATTTATATATATATGTGTAAAATATAAACCACGTCTTTATAAAAATTTAAAGCACAACAAAAAAAAAAAGATCATGTACCACGTCGTACATTTGATTATTTAGTTTCCGGTGATGAATTTTAATATGTATTTATACATAGTATATAATAAAATAATGATTTTATTGCTTGATAATAAATTTTTTGGTGATATTAAATAATATTAATTTTTCATATTTTATTTCATTATCATGTTTGCAATTGAACTAAAATAAATAAAAACCTGAAATTAAATTGCTATTGAGAATATTGCAAAAATATCGTGACAAATTTTGATGTTGATTGAATTCAACAATAAATAAAGAGTAAAAAAAATTAGGTTACTTTACAAAATATTGTTTGCTTGTCATTTTTTTTGTCTTAATTTAAAAAACATTTGGTGCCAATTAAATAAATAAACGGTTTTTTTTCTGTTCTATTTAATTTAAAAGAATTAATATTTTTTATTTTTATTGTACAGAAATATATATGGAAATTTCTTTTTGGTTGTTTTTTTGTTACCGGTCCAAAAAATATTTATCGGAACCCTTTAAAAAGAGTGAAAAAAAAATAATCTATCGAAAACCCCTAATTTCGAGACTCCGTCCTAGTTTGTTCTTACGAATGGTTCCATAATTTTGAAAATTATGTTCTATTTGCGGTCTTTAACATTTTTATGTTAGTATTCTGCTCAGCAGAATATATAATTTTCTCTTTCTCTAGATAAAACAAAATCATTGAAGTAATTGGCCAAGGTTACGACAGCGATCATATTTAAGAAGTAGAATCAGTTTTTGACGTAGAATCATAACGAATATATTCATGCATAGTCTTTCCAATTTTATTCAGATGTCAAAGAAAGTGTAAGATTACGATTAGTTTGACGTGTCAATCTCAATATATAATCACTTTTGTACTCCTTTCATATATATGTATATAAATTGGATCATGAATCTATAATTTTTCTAATTAATGTAAGTTGATGACCTGCCTAAAGCACTAAAGTGTTATTTCACCAGAATCAATAATAAAAAAAAACCTGGGAGTATCACGATCAACTATAGACTTTTAGGTTGAAGTTCCTATTCTAGTTCTGTCTAGATCCGGGAACGAATAAAGTTAAATAAAGTTTTGCAATATTTTCTATAGCATTTTTGTACTATTACAAAAGTTCGTAAAAATTGTTTCGCAATTTGATTTATATCATTGATTATAATCGCCTTTTAATTTTTATTCGTTAATTTTGTTTATTTTAAAATTATATTGCATTGTCATTTCGTCTGTGGTTATATCAATTTGTATTCGTCATTTTTCTTATATCTGGATTTATAATAAATAGATTATTCATTGAGATTTTTCCTTATCAAAAACACTTCTTAGCAACAGTTAATTAAATAAACAGTTTCAAATTTTAATTATATTTTGCATTTTCAAAATTATTGTATTTGTGTTGCAGCTGATCTTTTTATTAAGTAAATAAATTAATTGAAATAAAAGTACATTTATAAATTAATAAACATTTAATAATAAAATACTTTAAAAAACATTTATTTTTAAATAATTATTTCATTTTTCTTTTCAGAATTTTTTTTTTAAAAAAAAAACTGAAAAATCTAAAATCAAAGAGGCGCAAACTTAAATTGACATTTTGGTTTTATGGAAATTGACAAAAATTACGAATTTATCTATTTTTTTACTATTATTTAAATCAATTTATCAACTTTAATCAAAATTTATAATAACAAAATTTTTGTTTAAAATTAATTAAAAAAAAAATATTTATAATATTTTTAAATAAAATCCGTCAAGGTTATCTTTTTTTTCTTGTATATTTAAAATTAATATAAATAATAATTACAAAAAAAAAAAAAAGAAAAACAAAAAAAAATTATGCAAATATGGATTTACACGTAATTATCGTTATTGCTTGTGTATTTTTGGCATCATTATTTTCGATATTATTTATTAATAAATTCTTTAAAAGTAAAACCTATGAAGAGGCAGCAGCTGAGAAAAAAGCATTAGTTGAAAAATTATATCCATCAACTAATAATAAATTATATAAAAAACAATCACGTAAACAATTAACAACAAAAAAAGATAAAAAACGTCAACAGAAACAACAACAACAACGTGAAACAACTGAAAATGATTCCAATGATAGTGATGATAATCAATCAGTTGATACTAAATCAATTGAAAGTAGTAGTAGTCCAGTACATAGTTTAACAAAAAAATTACATGTTGAATTTACTGAACCAGAAATTATTACTGAAACATTTATTGATCAACAACAACAATCACAAAGACGTTCTTCAGATACAAAAATTAATTCGAATACTACTATTAGTGGTAATACTAAACAACAACAAAAACGTAATAATAAAATTACCAATCCAAAACAATCTAATAGTGGAATTTTAATTAATAAAAATGAACCGATTGTTATTAATGAACAATTAACAACAATTGAAAATATAAATCATTTTGATATTAAACATCCAAAAGATGTTATTGAATTGAAAAAAGGCAACCAACATAATTCTGATACAGATATTATTAAACATCAGAATGGTAATAAAAATATACAAAATCAAAATATTAATACAAAAAAATCAAATAAAAATCAACAACCAAAATTATTAAATTCCATTATTATAAATGGTGGTATTGATGATTTATTATTAACAAATGATGATGATAATGATGATATACAATCAACAGTATCAATTAAATCATTATCAAATATTGATTCACCAAAAAATTCAAATAAATCGAAAAATAATTATAATTCAAAAAATAAGAAAGATAAAGAATTATTATTAATAATGGAAAAAATTAATTCTGGTATAATTGGTAGTGGTGGTGGTATTGATAGATCAGGATCATCTAATAATACTGGTTCAATTGGTGTTAATTGTATAATGTCACTTGTTAGTAGTGCTGAATTAAATCGTAATGATATACAAATATTAATTGATTATTTATTAAATAAACAACAAGATACAATTACTGTAACACATTCTGAATGGAGTGATGATATTGTACAAAAATTACGTAAACAATTAAATGATAAAGAAAAACAATTACAAGAGGAACAAGATGCATCTGTTGGTTTACAAGCTAAATTACGTGATTTACGTACAGAAATTAATACAGAACGGGCACATATTAATATTACCAATAAAGCATATCTAGAAGAGATATCAATGAAAAAAACTGAAATTAATAATTTAAATCAAGATATACAAAATTTAAATGAAAAATTACAAATTGAACGGCAACAATTTAAATTAAAATTACATCATGAAAAACAAACCAGCTCACAAGAATTATTACAACAAATTCAACAATTAAATGATCGTAATAATTTATTACAAAATGATGTATTACAAAAAACAACAATTATTAATGAATTACAATTATTAGCAAATGCATCACAACAAACAATTACAGATAATAATAAAAAATATGCAGAAATAAATGAGATTTGTAAACAACATGTTGAAAAAATTTTATATTTGGAACAACGTTTAAATGATACCGAAAAACAACAATTAAATGTTCGGCAACAATATGATTTAGAAATGGTTAAAATTGTTGAAAATGAAAAAGATGCAAATAAAGTTGAATTACGTAATTTACAAAATGCATTAGATTCAACAAAAGCTGAACTAAATTTAACAAAAACTGAATTATTGGATAATAAACAAAATATAAATATATTAACAAAACAATTAAATGAACAACAAATTCAATTTGGTACAATTAATAATCAATACCAAGAAAATAATCAAGCAGCAAATGATTTAAAAAATTCATTAGCTGATATGAAAAAAATATCTGATGATAAAGATAAATTTATTGCTGAATGTGAAATGAGATTAAAACAATTAATTACACAAAATGATGAATTAATGAAAGCTATTAAAGAACAGAAAGACAAAAATAATGTAAGTGTTAATATTTTTAATTTTTGTACTTGATTGTACTTGATAATTGCGCATTTGCATGATGAATTTTTTTTTTTTCACAAATCCTGTACCTTTTCATGTTCAATTTGACTAACTATATGTATATATTAAATTTGTTAAGTAAAGTATTTTAGTCTTTTTAAACATGAAAATGTACAGGTTAGAGAATATATACAGATATTTAAGATTTAACATTTCAATGCATGATTCTAACAAACACTTTTTTCTTTGCCTAAAATATTCTTAGAATTTTTCTTTTCATGTTTTATTCAAAATTTTAGTTTAACTTTACATTCTTCTATATAATATAAGATTGAAAATATAATGAAAAACGAATTTAAACAATTAATAAAAAGATTGGTGATATAACTCAGTGATGTATTTAACTGCATTTACATAAAAAAGTATATTTATTTTAAAAATATCCATAATCGTCATTTTAATTTCATTGTATAAACAAGTTTTATAAATATTTATTAATAATTCTGTGTAATTTCTATAAATAGCAATAAGAAATCACCACTTCTTAGTTTTTTAACCAACACAGTTAATTTGCTCAAGATGTATATTATTAATTTGTGGTTATCCATAAAAAATTGAAATTATTAGAACGTTAATACCATATTTTATTGACTATTATATTTGGGTAGCACAAAAAAAAAAAACAATTCCAAATAAATTGACAAATAAATAAAATTAAAAAAATTTAAAATTCAGGTGATCATATTTTTTTTTTTTTTTCATTTACCATCGATTAATTCTGTATTCGTTCAATTGTACATTTGATATATTACATTCGGTAATTTGTTTATTAGGTCGGTTCACATTCTATCAATTTGAGAATTTCCACAATTATAAATTCGATTAAATATGCATAACATTTGTTTTCCAAAACTTAATTTTGCATGAAATTTAATCATTTGAAAGAATATTAAATTTATGTTAACTCGCTTAAAAATTGAATGGAAACGTATTTAACAACCCATATAGAATTTAAGAAATTCATCTTTTATATATCCATGTAAAAGATTTAAAAATTTAAAAATGTTAACCAGTTTTTTTAATGGGATATAATTCTAACCTTTAAAATATAAACTTTACAACATAAAAATTAAAATCTATTTTTACTACTTTTCATACAATATACACAAACTACATTTTTTATTACTCATTTCATATAAATTAATTTTTATATTTTTCAATTTTTTTTTTTTTTTTTTTTTAAATGTGAACAAATCAAAAAATTTACCATTCAATTTCTATTACTGTTTTTGTTTATATGATTATATAATTTCTTTGTATTTTGGGTATGTAGGAATTACGAACGAAGAATTGGAAATTAGTTGATGCATTAAAAAATGCTGAAACTTCAACTAATAATAAAATAGCAAGTGCAACTACTAACTACAAAAAATTAAATAATTTAGTTGTAAGTTTTTTATAATTAGTATTTTTATTTTTATTTATTTGTTATGAAAAATTTAATTAAATAAATTATAGCATGTTATTTTATATATTGTTAAAAAAAAAAGTATTATAATTCTATTTTAAAAAGCAATTACTAATTATTTAGTTAATTTAATATATTTTTAATATTTTTTTTATATTATTTTTAGGTGCAATCTTCTATCCCAATCCCAATTGCTGTCAAATCAGATCCAATTAAGGAACAACAAAATATTCGTAATTTATTACAACGTTTATATCCAAATGAAATAAAAAAAATTACAGATTTAACAATTGATGAATTTGTTGATTATATTCATATTTCGGAAAATTATAATCCAAAAACAATAACAACAAATCCAACTAGTGAAAATTATAATACAAATAATCATAATACTTCACATAATCATAACAATATTAAAACAAATAAAATTGATATAAATAATACTACTAATAAAAAAGATAAGATTAATACTAGTAGTAATAATAGTAATAGTAACCATAATAATACAAGTTGCAGTAGTAGCAGCAGTAGTAGTACCAATAATAATGATACACATTCATTGTTACTACAAAATGTCCAATTAAGGACACATATAGATGAACTGACAAAAATAGTAACTAAAACAGTAAGTTTTTATTTTTGTATAATTTAAAATTTAAATGTATTTTATTTATTAAATATTTCTATATTTCTTTAGGAAAATATGTTAATAAATTTAGAAACACAAGCACGTGAACAAGATGCTCATTGGCGCAATGTTGTACAATCTAAACAAGAAGAAATAAATTTATTAAAAACTACTAATGGAGAGGTACGTAATTGAAATTGTCTAGTAAAATATTCGGATTTATTAATTTTACTTTAATTCCACTCTGGAAATTGTTATTTCGGAAAAAACTAAAACCTAAAATTTATGTAGAAAGCAAATAATTCTCACAATTATCTATTAGGTTTCGGTCTAAGTTAAATTGTACTAATGGTATCTGCCGGTTACATGTACTAGAATGTTTTATTGCAGAATTTATTTTGTATGTTGACATCCAAGATAGTCTGATTTACGGTGGAAATATTTTGAAGGGTGGTTTCTTGCTTTATTTTAAGAATATAATTGTGGGGTTTATCTTCAACATTCCCTTAAAAAGTATACAGTGTTAAAAAGTAACTTCAGGGTTGTAACTTATTAAATCATTATATTCTTAAAAAAAAAAATTGATCATAGAGTTTTTGAGTATTAGCAGTAGCATTTGTGTGCTGCGTATTTATTTTACATATAAAATTTTTGCCATACGGTTTGTCTGTTGGTACAACGCTTTATTAAATATACCTTTAAAAACAGGATTATGATTTTAAATAAATTTTACTAAATATTAGTTTGATTTTAGAATAATAACTTATTTGTATAAATTTATTCACAGACTAAAGTTTAATACCACATTGCTTGAAGTAATCATCAAAACCATAAAATTAACGAATAGTTTTGATGCCAAAAACGGAAATATAAAGTTGCCTCTAAACTAAAAAAAAAAATATAATTTAAAAGTAAAACGAAGATTATGAAGAAACCCATAGTACGTACATTTCATAACAAAATAAAAAAAAAATACGATTTTTATTATATATATTATTAAGAAAAAATATAATTTTCGAAATTATTTGCAATATTTTTTTTTTTTTTTTTTGTTTAAATTAATTTAAAAATATTAAAATTTATTATATTTTTCATTTAATAAATTTTTTAATAATAAATTATTTGCAATTACAGAACGGATAAAATGTGTTCTATTAATAAATCTGTGTATTTATATAAATTATATGTTTTTTTTTTCTTTATACAAAATTCTCTGTTCAATATCTTAGTTAATAATTTAAAACGAATAATACAATAATAATATTTAGTTAATATAATTGATTAATTATAATTCTTGTTCACAGAAATAATAAATTTTTTTTTTTTTTTAGTTTCATTTAAATTTGTTAAAATAAAATGTTCTTTTTAAATTTAACGAAAATAAAAAAAAAATTATAAATATACAATACAAACACAACAATAAAATATATAATTCCAATAAAAATGAAGTTAAAAATTGTGCCGAAAAATTATCTTCAACATGCATGCATAACATAAAATATTTATATATATTTTTTTATAATAAAATACATTTAGAAATAAAAATATATTATATAAAATAAATAAAAAAAAAAAATTCAAAATTGTATAAAAACAAGCCAACAAAAAAAAAAAATATGAAATTTATTCCATAAGTAATATTTTATTTAAAAAAAAATTATATTTAATGGCGAAACACATTAATATAAATTAGTATTCTCCTAAATTATAAGAATTTATATCAATCACTCGTCTTATGACTATAATATTTATTTGGATCGCGAGCAGTCAACGGAAATGAATATTGAAGAAACAGTTCTTATACAAAAGAAGATCTGGAATTATTCTTACAAAATAAGAGGCAAGCCAAGAAGTGATTATTTATGATTCATTCATACAAATTTAATGTAAAATTTAAAATATTGTGAGAGAGGGGGATAGTGAAATTAAATATATAATATAATTCATTCAATGTTGACTTATTTAAAATTATTAATTGTGTAAATAACACATTATCAAATTGAAATTAAAATGAATTGCAAATTAAAAAATAAAAGATAATTTATATTTAGCGCAAATTTAAAGATTACATTTTTATATTAAGAGAGAATATATTTGTCCATGGAATTTTTGAAAATAAATTACTGCAAATAAATATTTTGTATTCTTCAAAAATGCAATGATATCTACTACACATAAATTATCCACTTTCATAAAACGATGATTTTGTACAATTTATAAAAGTCTATTTATCGTAGATGCATTTATATTATCTATAACTTATATTTTGAAATATACAAAATATTCTAAAATATATCAGAAATTACATCGCTCTTATGGACGTAATTCTATTGGTGGATTAGACTGTCAAATTAAAATTATTCCACAATCTGAATATCTTGACATTTTGGCTTGCAAAGAAATTATCCAATTTATGAATTAATTTTCTTATATACTACCATGGTAATAAATAAATCGAAATTTACAGATTTCGAGTAAATCTAGAAACGCTTTTAAAGGTTGAGAAATCTTACTGGTAATTACGAATAAAATATCAATTTATAAAATTGATATGTTTATCGATAATTGTAACTTTTGACTTTTAGAGAAACTGGTCATGGTCCTTGTATACAGATTTTGTTTCGAAATATACTCAATTTAATTTACATTAAATTTAAAGCTTTGGTTTTTAAGATTTTACAGCATTGCATAAAAATATATGTTTAAAAAAAGTTTTGTTTTTATGTTATTTTAAAACAGTTTTGCTACGCCAGTTCTAATAATAGATTGATTGACTATATAGTTAGTTTTTTGATTACATGTGTTTCCCTTCAAAAAATTTTTTTACAAAACTTATGTTAAAACTTTTGTGCAATTTTTCAACAAAAAAAAAAATACATATTAACTAAAATATATTAAAAAATAAAATTGAAATTATTAATAAAATATAATTATAAATTAAGAAATATTATTTAATTTTTTTTTAATTATTTTAATTTTAGGATTTTTTTTAATTTTATATACAAATAATAGTTACAAAAATATATTACATAATAAAAATAGCGACGATGCCAGAAAATTAAAAAAAAAAAAAAAATTAAAACATTTACATTATTTTTTTTTTAGATATAAATTTATTCCATTATTTTTTTACTTTAAAAATTCCAATATTGTGTAACATTTTATTATTATTATAATAAAAAAATATATTATAAATATAAATAATTTATATTTTTTAGACCTTGTTTTATTATTATATTATAAAATTTAAAACCTTAAGTAACTAACTTTTATTATTATACTATACTATAATAATAAAAAATATTGAAAAAAATCGATATTAATTTTATTAGGAAAACTTGTACGAATGAAGCGTAAAACACCAATTAATAGGTATATTAATTTTTTTCAATAAAATTTGAATATACTTTCGTTTTTGTTTTTTTTTGTAAATTACTTTTTATAAAAATTACAATTACACGTGCGACGAAATATAATCACGATCAATATTAGCTAATCAAAACGGTCGAGTCGAATTTTTGATGTTTCCATTGGAATGAAACTGATATTTAATAAATATAAAATAAATTATTAAAAAAAAATAATGAATGTTGCGTAAAACCATATATAAATCCTTCTAAAGAAAGCTTCACAGAAATATAACTACCGCAAGCAATAGTGACGGTTTTTTATTCGTATTTGTAAATTCAGCTTTAGTTTTCTGTCTACGATATTTTTTATGTAATATTTATTTAATGAATGAAATATATTAATGATAATTTAGTATAATTTTCATATTTTTTTCTTTAAATTATATATTTTGTATTTCAAAAATGATAACTATAGTTAAAAGATTATAACGTTGTCATATTAAAATAACTCGATATCCTTAAGTTGTCAACATTTTGTTATGCTATTATTTCAATTCAGAAAAAAAAAATACAAATGTTATGTTTGATAAACTATAAAATAAATAAAAGTAAAATATAATTTATGAAAATTCAAAAAGTAATATAAAAATAACACAAAAAATATATAGTACATAATTAATTATGTCATGAAAATAATATAATAATAATAAATAACATTATATATATTTAATTAAAAAGTAAAAAAAAACTAAAAAAAGTTGTATAATCTTAAAACCAATAAAATATACAAAAAAAAAAAATTAAATAAATATGTAAAACGAAATTTACGTATATAAAACGAAAAAAATAAACTATCTTAATATTATTGTATTAATTTATAAATAATATGTAATGATAAAATTAAATCCTTAAAATTTTACTAATTATTTCTGTTTAAGCATTTTTATTTTATTTAACGTATAATCATCAATAAATTTTGGTGATCTACGAATAATTTCTAAAGTTTATATTTAAATATTATTTTTATCGGACACTTTTTATCGTGCACATTACATTGCTAATACGCTAACGTGGATTTGTTTTTAATTTGGAAAATCTATCAATTTTTTCAGTTATAAACTAAGTTTTCTTCGCGTTTTTCATTTTGATAAAATATGCTCGATAAAATCTCGCAACGAAATATGTACGCAAAGAAATTTGCACTATAAAAAATGCTCGGTAGTTTTTTACCCTGAAATTGAATTCCTTAATCAAACCTAAAATAGTTAATTATTTTTTATTGCTTTGGAACGTTCATCAATTAATTATATTATATTGGCAGGTTAATCATTGTTAAGGTTGGAAAGGTTTCGATATAATTAAACGATTTGACAGTATATAAATATATATTCTAATTAATGAAATTATATTTATATTAACACTTCAAATTGGTAAACAAATATTTGGATGTAATTAATTTTCTCAACTCTTTAAAAAGCCAATGAGATTTGCCACCTACCCAAATTTTCAAATTAATAGTTGTATAAAGATTTAATATTCCAAATTACAAAAACATTTCACTTAAATCTTTGGACATTTTAAAATCTAAATATTTGCGGATTCAACGATAACTTTATTTGAATTTAATTTATTTCTAAATGTTACTTCGAACGGAATAGCAAGCAAATTAACTAAATAAATAAGAACATTTATTATATTTTCGTGAGTCATATATTTATATATTAAAATAATAATAAAAAAAAAACATTTTTTTTTTTTAATTATCTTGGATTATTCTTGTTAGTAATGAATCACTCATCTGCAACACGGCAATTTTATTAGGAAAACTATTATTATTAGGTTTATATACATAAACTACCATATTACCTTCTTCTAAAATATTATGTGAAATTGCATACAGTACTCCGCATATCAGTTTTTTTAATGATAATGTAATTAGATTCATTTCATGAATTTTATTATAATAAACTAACCAAATATTATGATATATACTTAAATATCTTACAATATTTAAATTATCACATAATGTAATAATTGGAATATTTGAACGAAAATGTGATATTTTTATTGCCATTCTACCACTTTTTGATGATAATATTATACATTTAGCATTACAATCATATGCAGTTTTAATTACTGATCTTGCAAATATATCACTTTCAGATGTTAAATTTATTTCAATTGGTGACAATATCAAATCAGATAAAGCAAATTCAATAAAATCAAATTTATATGAATCTAATATTTTTATATATGATGATACAAAATAATATTTCATTTGTGTTACTTTAAGTACATATTTATCTGGATAATATAAAATATGTTTTTGACTATCTGGATGTATAATAATTGATTCATGATCAAATTTATCACCAACAAAAAATTGACCAATTAAAATTGGTTTTCTTTGAAAATAAAATTGTTCAATTAAATATTTTGCTTCATCTGGTAATTGTATTATATTACTATTACATTTTGTATTTGTTCTATAAATATATAATTTTAAACCATCATATTTGTCGGAAATTAATTTTGCATTTTCCATTGATTGAATTTCGAATGCGTAAACAGTTGCAAATAACCGACAATAATTGAAATTTAATGTTTTTAATAAATTTTTTATACTATTAAAGTAATTACTACAATCACAAATTGGTAAAATAATACAATTTATTTGTTCTGCTTGTGAATATTTAATATCATCAATTTCTTCTGGTGTTACACAAAATTCCATGCAACCATGTTTTGGAAATTTAACAGAAATTCCACGTTTTAAAATACCACCACAAATTATTTCACACATTGCTGATATATTAACTTGTTCTATAATTTTTAAACGTATTGTATCTAATATTATATAATCATCAGGTTGTAATTTTGTAATATATGTAAGACAATTAATATAAATAACATTTTTGGATCCTTGTTGTGCAAATTTTCGATCAGCTGTTATTATAATTTTTTGTCCTTTAATTAATATTACTGAATCTAACCGTTTTTTTAATAAACCAGTCACTGGATATCGTGGTGAAATTTTAGACAAAGCAGAATATTGAATGGGATTGTTAATTGCTCGAGAAAGAAAATGTTTTGTTAAACGGAAATCCAAGAGTAGCCTATGACTCTCCTCCAGTGTTCCTCTGAATAATTCAATTATAAATACAAAAATATTATAACCTGCAAATAAAAATCATTAAAGTTTAGTGAATTTAGATAAATGAAAAAAAATCTTTGAAAATATATCAAAAAATACTAAATTCAATAACATTTTATCTAATAAAGTTTATGAAACTCATGTTTATCAATAGAAAATTATCTCGGCGGTCGAAGAAATTGATTCTACTGAATTGATTTTTTTAAAAACGTTCAAGCAGCAATATCCTAGAATTAGTTCTAACCATATTTGAACGAAAGCCCTGGCTTTAGATTTCACTGAAATTTGTAAACAGGCAAAAAAAATATGACTGTGGTATTCCGTATACCACCACCTTAAACATGTTGCTGAAACATTCCAATGATATTTGGCACAAAGGTAAGTTTTGTGATCTAGTTTGTGTCTGTAAAAATTAGGTTCGGTATATTCAGTCAGTCCCTATCGAAATTTACGAATTATATATTAAATAGATTTTTTTCTTCAAGTCTAATACATCTGAAATATTGTTCTTGTTTCGGAAATCATTTATATTCCTGATTTTTTTTTTTTACAAAGCAGTGTCTCTGTTTTATCTAATTACGAGTTATTTGTTCACCCTAGGTTATCAAGTTATTTTTAATAGAAATATTGAAGTATTCATCATATCAATTTTATTCTAAAGAAAATATTAATTTCTCAAGATGATTTTGACGAAAGATTGGAATTGAAAAAATTATAAAAAAATAATTTATATATATCTTACGTAAAGCTTCGAAAACTGTTCCAAAATTTTCATTTACGTCAAAAGCACAAGCAAATCTATTATATCCCATTTCACCAGTTTCTAATACAGATGTACCAGGAAAATGCATATTCACCATAAATAAATTTTTATCATGATCAGTTAATTCATGTTTAGAACTAGTTTGAATCTTTTTTTTTGAACCATAATTATATGCACCAGCAATTAATGTATCACTTGACAAATATCTATAACTGTCTACTCCTATATTTTGCAATCTACTTCCCAAATCTAATCCAGCAACAGAACCGAATTGTGATTGATTTTTTGCATATAAACTATTCATAAAAATTGTATTTGGTAGATCAGAACTGAACATTGGGGCTGCATTCTGTTCAAGTAATATTTCGGCATATGTTTTTTCTGGTGTAACAATTGCTTTCAATTCTGATGAAGTACTTTTTAAAATTTCTCCGGAACTTGTATTCTTCATATTGACAATTTAAAAATATATATGTATATAAAAATTTTTATTAATAATATACGTAAATTAATTTAATAAATTTATTACAGGTTTTATAATTTGTAATTACATTTCTCAAAAATAAATAAACTTAAATCTAAATTCTTATATATTTTATTACTACAAAATAAAATCATACGATACTTTGATATAATTTAATAGTTTTTACGATTTTAAGTAGATTAATATTCAAAAAAATATTTACCAAATTTAATCTTATCATACTCATATTTTTAAATCAATTTGTATTATAATTCTTCAAAAACTCTTTGTTCGTTGCAAGTTAAATTTATAAAAAAACGTTCATTTAATATTTTTATTTATTTAATTATCATTCCGACTCATTTCTTTCCTTTCTCTGGAATTGATTTATCATTAATTTTCAATAGGCATTAAAATTCAGCCAAATTCAAATTTTAGACTGATTCATCGAAAAAGAATGTAATGATTCTTTCGTCAAATGGAATTCGGGCAATAAAAACTCATTCTAAAATAGTTATTTACTTAAACTATTACAATTAGTTAAATAGTTAAAAATATGACAATGAGAATAACAATTTTTGGGGTAATATTTACATTGAAATTAAACAAAATAAAAAAAAAACAATATTATTTGTTATCCAAATTTTTTTATTGATATTTCTTCTATTGAGGATAACAAATTAATTTCGGTATATTATTTTGTTTAATTTTAAAGCAAAAATTGGTTTTCTTGCTGTCATATTTTGAACCAACCACATACAGGAATAGACAAAGTTTTTTACTTATAATATTAAAATTCAACATTTATTAACATATTAAATATATATAGTATAGTTTCATAATTTAATTTTATAATTTTTGATTAACGTCCATCTATAAATTATCTACTGGAATTACCATATGAAAAGGATATTTTAATAATTCTGCAACTGATAATCGTTTTTTTGGATTATGTATTAGACATTTTTTTGCCATCTATTATAATAATAGATATTAAATTTGAGAATAGCAAAAAAAAAAATTATTTATTATTAAACATACCTCAATTAACATTGATGGATAATAGTATGAGACTTCTGGATAATCTATCACAGTATTTGAATTTGATATTAATTCGGCTTTGGCAAAATTATTCTTTATATGACCAAATGGTGTTTTTTTATATAAAAATAAATATAACATACAACCTAGGGACCAAACATCTGATTTTGTTGATATCTAAATTGAAAAAAAAAAATACTTTTTTTTATATTTTGTTTTTAGTAGATTAATTAATTTACCTTAATTTTTGGTTGATCTTTACATGGACTATTACCAGTTGATATATCAATTAATGCCTCTGGGCTAATATAATTAAATGTACCAGCCTGTGAAAATTTAATTATACTTGTACTATCATTGGGTATTCTACTAGCAATACCAAAATCAATTAATTTTAATCGACCATTTATCATTAAAAAATTAGCTGGTTTTAAATCAGAATGTATAACACCTAAAAATATATAATTATTAAAATCCTTACAATATATTTTATAGATATTATTAACCATTTTTATGAATGTAATCCACGGCTTGTAATATTTGAAACCAATAATTCATAAGTATGTATAATGGTAAATCTGATTTATATGTTTGTAAAATTTTATATAAATCTGAATCACCTTTTTCCATTACCATTAATAATTGAGATCTTTTTTCAATATGTTCACTAAAAAAAAAAAATTTATAAAATTTATTTACATATTCTTTTAAAATAAAACTTTGAAAAAATTATTTATTTCTTACTATTCAAAAAGTGACACTACATTTATATTTCCTTGTAATTTAGCTAATAGTTTTGTTTCATTTAAATATCCTTCAATGACTAATTCATCACCTCGCAAATCAACAATCTAAAAGTAAATAAATATAATAAAAAAAAAATATTATTTCACGTACACTTTTTGAAAAAGCTGATTATTCGAAAAATTTAGTTAAAAAGTAAGTAGATATCAAAATTCATTAAATACCAAATTATTATTTATTGGTAAAATGTTATCTCTGTCTGTAAAACTATTTTTAACGAATGAATATATTTACGGTTAATTGTTTATTCAGCACTTTGCTGACATATCCGGATGTTATATATAAAAAAAAAATAATTAATTACCTTAAGTGCACATTCTAATTTAACATCTTTACGTTGTGCTAAAAATACTGAACTAGATCCACCAGATCCTAATTTTTTGAGAATAATATATTCTTTATGATTTATTAATACTATTTTTTCCTTTTGCTTAGTTTCATTTTCTGCTGCTATATTAATTTTAGTAATTTTAGATTTATTTTCATTGGTATGCATATCAGAATTTGGTTGATTTTTTGTTGTCGATTTAAATAATTCAGCATCAGATGATTTTTTTTTATTATTCTCATTTTTCTCTGCTGATAAAGATGGCGAGTTTATAGTATCAGTAGGTGGTGCTGTTGGTGTATCATCTAAACCCAATGATATACTATAATTTGTAATGGATGAAACAGGCGGACGTGATACAGCATATGGTGTTTGAAATAAAATTTTTTGAGAACGCAGTTCATTTTCATTGCTAATCATTCGGTTCCTTTGTACTGTAGAACCCAAATTAAATGGTTGTCGTGAAACAGGTAAAAATTTTGATGATTTTATTATTGGTGTTATAAAATTAATATCATTTAACTTATATGGAGTTTCAATATTCATATTATTAAAATTTAATGGAATATTATCAGTTGTACTTTTTTTATCTGGTATTGTTTTACATTGTGATGGCTGCTGTTGTTGTAATAATATTGGCGGTTCCGGTTCATCATTACTATTAGTATTTTTTATTTCGTTTATTTGTTGATTAAATTGAAAATCCTTATCAATAGACTTATATGGTTTTATTACTCCTATATATTGATTTGCATTGTGGATATTATTTGTAAGTGAATTAGCTTTAGTTGCTTGACAAATATTACCAATTAAATTTTCTGTTTTATTATTTAATATTGTTGATGAAATATTTTGTTTTTCTTTAATTCTATTAAAAATATTCGGTAACAAATTTTTGGAATGAAATTCTAATGGACTTTTAGGTTGTTCTGATAAACTAAATAAAGTACAACCATCACCTTTAATTGTTTCTAATTTTGCTTTATTTAAAAATGAAAATGGACGTCTGGATTGTTGTTGAATTATTGATTGTTTTTTATTACTATCAGCAATAGCAGATATCTGATTATAATTATCATCTAATTTGCATTTATTAAAACCTAATGTGAAAGAATCACCATAACCGGTATCTTTAGAATATTTTTCTCTATCCCATTCATTTAAAATATTCTTATCATTTTCCTTAATTGATTCAAGACTTGCATTATTAGAAATAATGAATGAATCATTCAAACTTTCAGGATTGAAACTAAAAATGTAAGTGAATTTTCAATGTGTACGATTTAATTTTAAAAAACAAATTACCTTTTTGTATCATCATTATCTGGTTCCGAATCTGATAATGCAGGGAGTTCAGATACTCTTATTGGTCGACTATATTAAATTTTAATACACAATACAATTTTTTTACAAACAGTGCAACATTTAATATAATAGTATATTTATCAATATTACTTACAGTGGACATGTACTTGTTTTCTCAATTGTTGATGAATTTCTAATTAATTTTTTTCTGTAATATAAATAATTAAAAATAATTATAATTTATAAATTTTCTTACGTTTTAATTGGCGTTCTATCATCTTCTGACTCTGGTTCTAATGGTGGTAAATCTTTCACTCTTTTCGGTAGCCAGGACATCTTTTTATTATCAGAATTTAGATTCTAGTTGTATTAAATTTAAATAATATATAAATATGCACAATTCTTTTTATTATCAGAATTTAGATTCTGGTGGTATTAATAAATAAATTTAAATAATATATAAATATTCAGAAACTTAAAGGAAAAAAGCTATAATCTTTAAATTTATAGAATATCAGAATGAAAAACAAACCGCTTTGTTTTGAATTTTTGACACAACACAAACCACCGGACCACAACCACAAAGTCTTTTTTTAATGGGTCAAAAATTTATTTCCCGTCTGTTCTACCCGGTTAGCAAAATTATATTAACTCCATTAGTTATTGTTCAGAAAAATTATTCTTTTTTATATGGCATAATCTGTATAATTTTAATATTATAACGTAATCTGTATAATATTAATTCGGTGGAATTGACATATATTATATATATAAATATGTTATAATTGTTGGAATTCTGAAATTAAAAATTTCCAGAAAATTTATGTCGATTATATTCTCAATATTAAGAACTGCCATTAAAACCCCAATATTCTCTGTAATGGGAAATACATTTTTTATTGTAACAAAATGACCTTTAATCGTCATTTTGATATCATTAATAGGCAAAGTGAACTCAATATTGAGTTTCGTTACGAAATGGTCTAAGGAATTTTATGATCCATACATCTTTAAAGCCTTATTCACATTATTAGTACGGCGTAACCTGGAGTACAAGTTTTGTCTCCCTTCTATAAAGACCATATAGTTAGAATTGAATCAGTTCAAGATATGCTTACAAAATTCACATTCCACTAATTTTGCCTCCATACAGGAACAGATTATTTCTTTTACAAATTAAAACCTTGGAATCAAGGAGATTACTAGCATATATATTATTCATATTACAGGTTCTACCGGACAACTAGACTCATATTATGTAAGAAACCAATCTAATACGAATTTTAATCGTAGAACACCATTTTGGTAGAAAAACATATTTAGAGAAACTTGTAATCGTACAAATTATAGAAATTTGAATGTTTATAGCGGTTAATAATCAACCAGTTATATTAAACTTTCTCTTTCTAAAGAGATCAGCAACAATAAATTATTTTTAAATTTGTCATTTTTGTTGTGTAAGGTAAATTTATATTTTTCGACTGTGAAGTTTCATATATATATATATTCTTATAAAATTACGACAGTAATATAAGTTTAAATTAATTTACTTTATTGACTTAATTTCATATCTTCTTTTGAAACTCAAATATAGTTATATTATTTTATATAAAAATATTATAAATGCTAAAATATTTTTTTTTTTTGTACAAAGAAGTTTAAGAGTATAATTATCTTTTTTTATTAATTACTTTGCTGTTGATTAAGTGTCCAAAATCCTACAATGTAAAGTTTCATACAAACATTTTCATTTTTATATATGAAATATTATATATATAATCCTCTTTCCTTTTTTCAAATACCAAAATCCTACAATTCGGATCTTAAAATCTCAACTAAGTTCAGATATTACATTTTTTATATTTTCATTCTAGATTTGATGCCCAGATTATTTTTTTGACGTTTATTTACATATTTCTTTGAGTGACGTCATAATTAAACATTTTTAATTTTGTTCTGTCTCTGTGTAGTGTAGTGGTAGTTCTGTTTATAATTTTGTGATGTGTGATTCACCCACCTTCAGTCACCGACAGAGTCAATGAATGAATAATAAAAGGAATAATAAAAATAAGCAAGTTATAATATTGCGTTGCATCATTTTGTTTTAAAATATTATGGTTAGTTTAGGACGCAATTTCAATATGAGTTCAGTGAGTTATTATATTTTAAATTTTTGCTGTTTTTTCTGATGTTTATTAAATAAAATTTTGTATATTTGTATTTTTAGGGTGCAATATTTTTATCAGAAAACAATGGTGGTGAAGATGATAGACAACCAGTACTTTTAGCAGACAATAGTGGTCAATTTATACCATTAAAAACAATACCAATATTTAGGTAAATATTGATAGTTTTATTTCAAACACTGCTAAACGCCAAATATAAATAAATTGGATTGTAATATATGACATGTAGTATATATTACTCGATACTCGGTTATTAAAAATAAAAATTCATTTCCTAATTTTTTAGTTTCCACTTGTTAATATCTTTAATAATATCTTTAACTGGAATTATGCTAGCAGTTATATGGCCAGACGAAAAAAGATGTGAAGCATATTTTATAATGTTATATTTGCGAGTAATGTTTTGGATTATAACATTAGTAAGGATTTTTTTGTATATTTACAAATATATGTATATAAAATTAATAACTTATTTCAGATTATTGATCATATAAGTAAATATCATCATGAGAAAATACGTTTAAATGGTTATCATGATTTCCATAAAGGAACTACAGTTCATAGAAAATTACCATTTTATATTGTTTCATTATGGAACACAGCTATATTGGCTGTACAAACATTAATGCAACATTTTTATGGTTCACATTTTGGTGAACATTGTATAGAAAAAATATTTTCACCAATTATTTATATAACAATATTCTCAACAGTTGAAACAATTCTATTGAGTTTTATAAATGGTTCATATATTAGTAAGAATTTTTTTTTTTACTAATAATATTTAAATAATTTCATTTTGAAAATATTTTTTTTTTCTTTTTAGGTCGAGTATATAAATTTAATGAGGCAGCCCAATTACCAGATGCTTTACGTGGCAGTCATCATAGTAGTAGTGGTTCAGTTGGATTAGTACAGCCTGGAGCTAATTTATCAGAATTATTAGAAAAACAGGTATTTAACGTTAATGCCGAAATTAAATTGTTTAATAAATTTCCAAATTTTTCAGGCTGATCTTATTAGTTATTTAAAAGACCATAATCTCAGATTAAATCAAAAATTAATGCATTTAAATGCACAAGTACGACATGTTACGATACAAAATTAATATATATATACAATTTATTTTCCTACCAAAACCAATTTTTAATTTTGGAATAAATAATTATATAAATACAGAGAATATAAAAAATCAGTTAAATTTGTTTATTCATAAATGGTTACTCAATGGCCTGTATAAGCTCAACATTAGTACACTGGTTTAAAAGATTAAATAATGATTTATAAATATGGTCGACATGACAAATTGTGAGGAAATTGCTACAAATTCTCAAAAAGAATATTTAAAATCGTTCCAGTCAATGTGGTACTTAAATCAGTAATAATAATTTGCAGTTTATATACATTTAAAGGAGAGAAAGTAAATCGTTAAAATTGTATCTGTTTTTTTTTAATCTTCGAATGATTTTTTTTGTTGTAAAAATTTTTATATATTAAAAATATGTTTCTGATTCAAATATTAAAACATTATGTTATCAATTATAACTTTTTATATTTCTAAATAAAGATTATTGGATGATTTGTTATTGTGCAAAATCAAAATTGTTAAAATATGAACCCAATATTATAAATTATACATAATAAATAAAAAAAAACTTTGATATTAAACTTTTATTGTTTATTTTTTACTAAAAGTTAAAGGTTTAATAACAAAATTGATATTTAAATAAAAAAAAAATCAATAACTTGACATTTATTAATAATATTTATTATTTTAAACAATATAATTTCATTGACTGTGTATATTTTGCATATATTAAATAGAAATATAGTAAAGCCGATTAAACAAATATAATATTCATATTTTGACAGGTGACACACACTTCTCATTCTTCATATTACTCGGTTTGCTATTGATATTTTTTATTTTCTCAACACCACACAAAAATTAGTGACTAGTACAAACAAAAATTAGCAGTTAAAAATCGGTTATTTTTTTTAAAAAAAACTATAAATATTTATATTAATTTACTTATTCGGTCTAATAATTTATTATTTAGATATGAACGTTTTTATCTAGATTTTTTAATAAGTATTTATTTACCACCAATGTGTTTTCTTCGTATATTATTCCCAACTGAAAAGCCACCTTTCAACAGTGGATAACCACAATGTAAATATACTCCAACTGTAGTCTAACAAACAGAATACTTAGATTTTCACTAGGTCAGTGTCATTGTAGAACATATAGCTCATAGCTCATAATAGCAGTTTTAATTCAAAAACGAGATTGAATCTTTACAAAAATCATGAATTTATCTCCTTATTATTCTGATTTTGCAACACAATGTCGCCATGGTCCATATTATTCTGCAACACGATGTCAGTAGTGCTGAAGTTTCTTTAAAAAATAAAAAAAAAAAAACAATTTTAACTAAACATTCAAAAATCATACGGTAAATAAATTTTAATTCCAACCAAACACCCTTAAATTTTCCGATTCTCTCTTTATTTTCCATGTATTGGTTTGTTTTTTTTTTTTAAAGAAAAAGGAAAATTTACCCTTATTTAAATATATCCTAACAAATTACATATACATACAAATAAACTATATATACAAATACAAATATTCACATGATGAAAATAGGAAAAATGAAATAGTGTCGGCGGTTCGTTATTACAAAAATTCTCATTTTCATGTGTTTAAAGTTTATTTTTTTTTTGTATCTAGCCATTCAAGGTACATAAATAATTTATATTCATTCTCTAAAACAAACCCGGTAAATTATAATTATATATATTTCTTGTAAACTTTAAAAAAAAAAAGTTTTTTAAAATTAGTACAAAAATTGTCTTAAATATAATAAAACTTTTTTAATATTTTTAAAATTAATATTATTATAAAATGTGCGATTTCTCTATAGTATATTAAAACAATCAGGAAAAATGTATATATAAAAATTACAAAAATATCCTTCTTTAAAAAAAAAAAAAAAAATACGGATATCGATTGTATGTTTATGTTGTGTTATTTTATCAATGTATTTGTGTGACCGTTGTTCGATCAAAAAGTGAATATACCAGGATATATATTTTATGAAATGGTGAATAAACTACACATACAATATCTTTTTTATGTATAGAAATCAACCCTCTAAATATTTTCATCATCCCCCATCGAAATCATCATTCAGTAAATAATATTATATACCGTATATTAGAAAAAATATTTAAATAAAAAAAAAAAATTATTAAGTGTAAGTTTGCCGGTGGTGTTTGAGTAAAATCGGCGGCGCCGGATATTTCCTCTACCCGTTTTTTTTTTGATTTTTTTTTGTGAAAAAAAAAGAAAAATTTATATTTATCTTATTTTTTTTTTTGTACACGGATTTCCCAAAAAGATAAAATAATAAAAAAAAAAAAAAACCAAAAATTGAAAGTGCGAGAAAGTGAAAAAATTTATTTATTGTCCATAAAAATTAAGAAAAAAAAAACCCTATTATAAAAGAAATATTAAAAAGTGAAAATTAGTCATATAAATATAGAGTGAATATTTATTATATATATATATAGAACCAAAAACAAATAAATGATGAATTTCTCAGCATTTGGAGGCCCATTTTCGGGTATCCATCAATTTGCAGCTAAATTTGGTCATGATTCACAAACACCGGGAGCATTTACAACGCCTGTTGTAAATGGTATTGGTAGCGGTGGCAGTATACCAGATAATCATACCCAACGCTATCAGACAAATGGAAATCATTTTAATCAGAATACAACATCCGGTAAGTGTTTTATATTATAATCAATTTGATTTTGAAGTTATATTTCAAACTATATTTTACTAAATGAGAAAATTCAATTTTTTTAAGGTTATTTTTGTGTAACATTATTTGAAAAAAAAAACCACAAAATTTGATAGTGTATTTAAACTGATAAGAAGGATATATATAAAAAAAAATGTTTTAAAAGGATTTTCTTTTGCTAATGGCGTTTTTATTGATTTTTCCTTATTTTTCAAACTTTCATCATCATGCATATATATACATATAGATATAGCCTTCGCCTTCCCATGCCATTCACCCCAAAAAAATAATCTATATATAGATGTATATATTTTGTATGTACAATGTAAATATGTACAATTTTTTTTTATATATATATTCTTATCACCTAACAAAATTCGAATAAAAGTAATATTAATGTGTACAATCGTACATTTAAACATATGATTTTATTAATAAATACTCTACAATGAATTACAAATTCAAATGAAGTTCATCTATTAAGATTTTAAAAGTCTACATATTAATGACAACTGAAATTATGTTTAAATATATAAAGAGGTTTCTTGTTTGTTAGATATTCTTGTTTTAAATGTCTATGATAATAGCATAATTCAACAAAAACTTTCTTAAGACTCATATGGTTAGTATTTTAATAGAGGATACTGTTTATTATGTAAAACTATCATGAAACTAGACTGTGAATCTTTATATAAAACCATGCGGCAGTAAAAAATATATAAGACTAGGCTCTGTTTCTGTCCAATTATTCTTTGAAGCCGTAAGGAAGCATTCTAGTTAAATATAAATTTGATTAAGTTTGAAGGATATGACGAGAATTCTAATAATGAGTATCAACCGAATTAATCAGTCGACTAAAGTGTTGGTATGTTTATTGAGTTAATCATAGTTTCGGGAAATTATCAAAAAAAAAAAATGTATTTGGTTAATATAAAAGTTTATTATATTAAATATTTTAAATGACCAAATATTTCTGAATAAATTTCGTTAAACAAAATTGATTGATTCCATAAAACTGGTTTATCATTTCTTCAAGATTAATGATTTTAGTATAAATCAATGATGATTATTCATAAAATATTTATTTATTAATTCTTATAGCTAATCCATTTTGAAAAGGCACAAATATAAATAAAATTGAAGACGATGTCATATATTTATATACCAAAAACTATAAATTATAGAAGTTATTAAATTGTCTATACTGTATTAGTTTTTTTTTTAAATATATATATTTAAAATTATATTTTATGTTTTTGTTGTATAATAAAGCAATTCCTTATATACAAAAAGGACCACACACATATAAATACAATCTAAAAAGTATGTATACATTAGCCTTTTTTTTTAAATATATAATGTTCTATTATGAAATTGCGCGGGTTAATATAAAGTCATGAAATCATATATAATTATAAAATATTATATAGCAAAATTTATTGTCATATAAAATCTAGAATTGCTATATCCTTGATCCTTATACACAAAGTTTACTCTCAATATATAGTGATTATTTATATATATACAATGTACACATTATTTTGAAAAAATGAAAAGTATTCCTTAGTTCCAGTTCCACAATAAACCAAATTTTCTATCATATGTCAATTATGTATACAATATATAATATATATGTATTAGTTCAGGATATATATATTAAAATACTCATACATGTAAAGAAAGGAAAATAGAAAACTTTTTCCCTTTCAATTTCAGTGTTGTTAACACACTCTATTTTTACAGGATATACAAAACATATAAGGAAAAAGTGAAATTTTATCCAAAAAAAAGAAAATTATACTTTTCCAAGAAATTCTACAACAATTATATAAAAATATATCCTTTTTTTGTGTATGTAAAAAGAGAATTTATTTCTCTCTCAATAATTTTTATTAGGTTACATTTTTCCTTGTACATTATATGAAAGTATATTAAAAACTCTTACGTAGGAGAAAATCATGACGAAATATTTCATTAAAAATATTTGATTTTCTTCTTTTTATTATAACCAACAAAAATGAAAAAAAAAAAAAAGAAAATAGGAAAATTTTTGTATATGAAATATAAATGCCGCATACATAATCGCGTGTCCTATAGAAATTTCCCTTTCAGTTGAGTTCCTTTCCTTTTTGTGATTGGCATAAAGAAGTTTTCCGTTTCTTCTATACATTTATATATATATATAGAATTTATATTAGAGTGTAGATTAAAAAGAACTTTCATTTTCATAACTAAAAATAATTAATTAAATAAAAAGAAAATTACTTTTTTAAATTTAATATTAATATAAAAAAAAATAGCGGTTTCATTATCAAATAAATTAATTAAAAATTAAAATATTATTATTACAGTGGCAAATACCACAATGCAATACGGACAAAATATATCGATACCGTATTCACAACCTCAAACGGATTTGAACTTTTTGAATACAACTGATCATAAACCAAAAATTCATCCAAAAATTGAACGTGATCGCGAAGAAGGTAAATTTATAATTAATTAATAATGAAAATGATTTTGCAATTTTTCAAAAGTTTGTCTATTTTATTTTATAAATTAATTTTATTTTAAATATCAATTTTTTCTTTGGTTTTATATAATTATGTAAAAACTTATTTTTATGTTTTGTATTTGTATTATATTATAATTTTGTTGTAATTTTATTACTTTTATCTTATATATAATTTCTTTTAAATACCGGCAAATAAAAAAAAATATTCAGGAGATTATATAAAATGTTCTAGGCATTATATTAAATGTTATGTACAAATTTTATTAGTATCTGTTATTTAAAAGTTTATATATATGTATTTAATTAAAGAAAATTGAATTAAATACTTTTAGTTATTATTTTCTGAAAAGTAATTGTGGAAAATAATCTTTCTCAAAGAAAATTTTGAATGATAATATTACATAAACTCTACTAGGACTTATGCTGGAGATACACTCGTCGTTACCGCTCTTCTGATGCTTTAAAATATAATTATTTGTAGAAGTATTTGCCATTTCAAAGCTAAAGTGTCTTCAGGATAAGTGTAAAAATACTCATATCTAGCCAGAAGAAGTTTCAGAGACATTTACTTTATATTTTGTATCATTCTTTTTAGTACATACTTATAAGATAAACAAAATATTTCCAAAAATTAAATTCCATCAATTTTTACACTTCAATACCATAATATCGTATTTCCAATCTGACTTTATCACAGTATATGTTTTATTTTCATCATCTTAATAAACTACACAGTTTCTAAGTGTAATTCAGAAAGTATTAATTTTAATTCAGAAAGTATCAATTGTAATTCAGATTAGTCAATTTTAGTTACTTTCTGAATTAAAATTGACTAATCTGAAATTGATGCTTTCTTAATTACTCTTGGAAAAGGTGTAGACAATTTTCGTCAAAATTTAACCCGAGCACATTGATAAACTAAAATTGATAAAACTAAATTTCAAATTTATAAATTTTTATCAAAGTTATTATGTCTTCGTTTAAAGAAAAATTAATTTAAATCATTATTTCACATAACTGCCAACTTACGGCGTTAACGCAAGTTCTAATAGTTGCGTCTGCTCAACTTGCACTTGTTGTTTCTCAAAAAAAAAAAAAAACACGTAAGACGAGTTGTTCAGAATATAGATAACAAGGATTTTAGTACATAAAACTTAAAATATATGTTCCAACTGAAATTTTATTATCCTGGGTGCTGAGAATTTTCATCAGACAAATTTATTTCCTTCTATATATTCATTATATAAACATCCTAGGATTTTTATGTAATGAACAAATTTCATAATAAGAAATTATTTGTATACTTCTTGTTATGTAAAAAGCATTCAAGGACTTTTGCAATATATAGGTAAATTACATTTTATATCAAAATGTATCCTTTTTTGCTTCTTTATTTGTATATGTGTGGTAGGTTATATACTTGGAAATTTCGGTTCTATTTATTTATTTCTTCTATTTAATAGCTAAAGTGTGTACTGTGTAGGTGCCTATTTATGTATTTTTGGACGACCTCGAAGAATTTTATATAATACTCTATATTTAATAATGTTATATATATGTTGATATGTTTTTAGAATTAATTACTTAACCAAAGAGTATGAGATATTGTAATGATTTCACTTATTCTATGTAATTATTATGTTTATGAAATAAATTTTTTTTTCGTGATTTTTGTGACTATTGAAGCACACCTAAAAAATTAATTATAAATTATTTTTATATAAATATAAAACTGATGGATGGCCTTCATATATAGATCTATTTAAATTGTACATAATAATTTATTAATAAATATTTTTTCAAATTAAATTTATCTATAATAAGAGTTTCTTAATTAACTTGGTTTTTTTCAAAAAAAAAAAACAATTTTAAAATAATTATCCCAATAAATTATAAATATTTTTCTGAAAATAAAGTATTTATTTATTATAATAAGTAAGATATCAAAGTAGATTTTTGTTTGTACGTAGGTTTATAAAATTATACCAGGACCTAAAAAATTGATATTTTCCAAGAAATTTTATCTTTTTACAATTTTTTTTTTGTTGTATTCTCCAGATGGGATAAAGGATGAGGATATAATAAAAATTTAAATTTCCTTAACAATATGGATTATTTATAAATTTATTTTGAGATATATGCCGGTAGCTATATGGATTTTTTCTTTTACTTATATAAAAAAAATATAATTGGTTTGAAGCAACTGGATTAGTTTTCCATGCGAACTTCATCAGCTGTGTATAAAATTTTCTTTCAAGTTCCTTTTCATGAGAACATTTATAGTTTTTCTAATATATTTTTAAGGATATTGTATACAAATTTATTGAAGAATCATAAATTTTTATAGGATTATATAAATTATACTCAAGTATAATTACGAAAATACAAAATCTAATTCGGTTTAGAACAAACAATATAATATAATTTCATAATTAAGTTAAATTATATTTAATGTGTAGATCCGAAAACTTTTCTTTTTTTGGTAAACAATATAATCAGTAAAATAAATTCATATTAATTATGCTGCCCATAGTTAAAGAATATTTGTAGGTGTTTGTTTTTAGGATAGTTAATTAATTAATATATCAATAAAAATCATTAAAAAAAATGGTAAAAGTTTCGGAAATTTGTAATAAAATTTATAATGATAAAATTCCGAAGAGTTCAACTATACAAACTAAAAAGTTAATAATATAATTAACCGAAACGAACGATAAAATTATTGTGAAAATAAATATACAGGAAATTTATAAAAATAAAATAAAAATTTGTATCCTTGTAAGGAAGAAATTATACTACATTGATGTAGACTATTAATCAATTAGGTTATGGATATCTTCGAAATTTTTGCTTTTATAGTTTCAAGTATTTGAAGTTTTTTATTTTATTATAGAAGATTTAAAATGATCAGAAAACAGAATTACAAAAATCAATTATTTATCAATTTATAAAGAAGCCTGGGTTTGAGAGTATCAACTGACTAAATACTAGTATGGTAGGTTGTAGTGTAAGGAGATGGAGGTTCATACCTCTAAATTAATGACCCCATATTAATCTAATCTAAGAAAAAACATATAATTTTGCGGTGGATAAAAGCATAATGTATGAATAGATTAGATTACAGACGAATGTATTAGCAAAAACAGGGACTAACCAACCCAACCATTCATGGAAACCAATTCTTAAATTTCTCGAAAAAAATTACTAATGAAATCCTTGCATTAAGCAAAATCAAGCTACGTATAATAATTAAAATAGCGAAAGTAGTGAATAATTAAAAGTAGTGACTATCAATTCTGTTCGGATGATAAAGTAACTGCGGAATACATCCTCTACGATTACGAGGCTGTAACCTGGATAATGCTAACACTCCTGGGTAATGGCTTTATGATTCTTCCTGAAATAAGATGCATGACCGTCAGGAAAACTCTGGGCTTCTACCAAATACTAGTAGGGTATGCTAGTAGGGTATATATATATCTTAAGGTTATAGTGTAGGGAGGCGGAGGTTCGTACTTATGTCTTAACAACCCCACATTTATTTAAATCTATTAAAAATAGATTAAAAAAAGTATACTAAGAAATGAAATATCAATATTTTTACAAAATACGCTGTCACCAATACCGCAAAACCCATAATGTCCTCCGCCCATCCTATCAGAACGAAAATAACTATTGTTTTTCCACTCTATTAACTAAGTTACCTTTAAAATCAGTTTTTCTCCTATAATTAACAAAAATAATAGCAATTCGAATAAAATTTCAATTCGCTCGACCTATAATGATACGTATATAATTTTTGACAGATTCTATAAATGAAAGTGTTGTCTAATGAAAATAATCCTACTTAGCTATAATTAGATATGATAATTTTGTTAAGGTATTTGAAAAGTCCGAAGATTAACTTATTGTAACAATTTAATATTATATTTTAACAAACATATTCGGGCGGTAGTAAACTTAGGGGATTATAAAATCAAATTAGTTTTTTTTTTTGGTATAATCTAATTACATAATAAATCAAATTTGCCTCTTTAAGGACAAACATTAATTAATTATTTTGGTTTTTATTTAGTATTAATATTATTTTTTATTTCTTAAATTTTATTTAGTTATAAATCATTTTTATCAAATCAAATTAATTATTTAATTTATATCTTTTTAATTTTTCTACAAAAATATTATAAATATAGTTATTAATCAACAAATACTACAAAATGTTAATCAATCATGGCAAACACTTGCTAATACAGCTAATACTGTTGATTATTCATCACATTTATTATCAGCAACACTGCCAATTTCAATACAACACTTCCTTAAATATTCCGAAACAATAAAAAAAGAATCATCTGGTATTGTTGGTTCACAAATAAATACTGGTAATTTAAATTTAGGTAATTTAGATACAACAACTGGTTTCAATATAAAAAATGATGTACTTAAAAATGGTACAAATTTGGCTAGTTTAGCATTGGGAAATGTTGCACAATTAACAAATAATTCACATATTAATAATCATCATACTAATATTAATGGTATTGTTGGTACTGGTAATAATAATAATAATAATATTGGTGTTAATAATAATGGTATGGATAATAATGTTGGTAGTGGTGTTGGTGGTGGTAATACTGTTGTTGGTGGTGTACAACATGTACAAAATATACCAGAATCAACAACAGCAACAACAACAGCAACAGCTACAACAACTAGTACTGGTACAACTAAAAAAGGTAAAAAAAAGAAACCACCAAAAGAGAAAAAACCACGTCCAAAACCAGGTGAAATACGTGAAACAAAAGCATTAGATGGTTCAACATTATATTGTTGTCCAGAATGCCAAATGGCATATCCAGATCGAAGTTTAATTGAACAACATGTTATATCGCATGCTGTTGAACGTAGATTTGTTTGTGACATTTGTAATGCAGCATTAAAACGTAAAGATCATTTGACAAGACATAAATTATCTCATATACCGGATAGACCACATGTATGCAATGTAAGTAAATTTTTTCAATAATTTAGGTGTATTTAAAAAAATATTTAAAAGACAATATTAAAAATATAATTTTATTGAGATAATTTGTTGATGGGTGTTTATTTTAATTTTAAATTTAGATATGCATGAAATCCTTTAAACGGAAGGAACAATTAACATTACATATTGTAATTCATTCTGGTGAAAAGAAACATGTTTGCCAAGAATGTGGAAAAGGTAAAATTAAAAGTTATTTAGTTTATTTTATAGTACAAGATTTGATACTTCAAATTCAACCTTTTTTGTAAATCAAATTCATCCTTTTGTAACCGAAATATTTTCTTATTCATTAATAAATCAAATGAAATGGTTCCCCTACAGAATCTGCTGATAATTTTATATACATATTTAGATAATAATTGATACACAGTAGTTTCAATATATTCATTAATTACATATATTAAATGTTTAAATTAGCCACACTTTCTCAATATTATTTTATCTTTTACCAATTAATTTATGAAATAAATACCGAAGAAATTAACCAAAAAATATTAAAATTATTAGTAGAGTACGCAATGATTTAATGCCAATACTGAATGATTATTTACGTAATTCAGACAAACTTAGATTCTGTAACCGTTTGGCATACTCAACGTTACATTCTGTGACCGTTTGGCATAAGCAGGTGTTATTAACTTTCGATCGTAGCCTTGTAGGCCAAAATATGATCACAATCGGCACAAATATATAAAATTTCGTTAAGTCAAATTGCATTTGATAAATTTCAGTTGGAAAAGAATGAATTTGATATTGAAAAGTTTGAATTTGAAATGCAAATGCATTAAAATACTTTACATAAAATGTTCTCACAAATTTATATTACATAATTATTGTTATATAAATAAAATTATTATAGGATTTTATCGTAAGGATCATTTACGTAAACATACAAGATCACATATTGCAAGACGTGTTAAATCTGAAGTTTCCGCTCAAACAAGCGGTAATAATAACAACAATAATAACTCTCAGAATCAACCGCTTCACGCCTCCTGAGGTTCGTATAAGGACTTTTGGTAGATTTTATTGAAATTCTAAATAATATTTAATCTAATTAAAGAAAATTTTCATATCAGTGAGTGTGATATTAAAAAAATACTACAGATTAATTTATAACATTGATTAAAAAAAAAAAACTGTATGGAATTTTCTTTAATTAGATTTTAAATAGAAATTCAATAAAATCAACCGAAAGTCCTTCCGGATAACCAAAAAAATTGCATATTAATGCATAACAAAATACAAAATTAACAATGAAAATTATATACAAATTGTGAAAAATAAAAGACCTGAAATGTAGAGCAACAGAAATTATTACAAAAAAAGATTCTGAAAAAAATTATTTATAGTTTATAATTTTATATTAAGAAATATACAAAATTAATGAATTATTTCAAATAAAAAATATATACTACAAAATATAAAATTTAATGTAGAAGAAACAAAAACTTTACCAGAAATAAAATAACTATAAAGAAAAACCTCAAAAAGTAAATTAAAATACAAAAAAATTGATTTAAATTAAAAAAATAATAAATAAAAAAATTACCTCTAATAAAATATATATTTTTTTAGTATTATATTAAAATTAAAAATTTTGTGAAAAATATAAATTATTTAAACTTTTAATTTATTTAACATTTTTGGGTACTTTCTAGGTCAAAATGTTTAGCAATAATTTTCAATTAATTTCAATTATTTCAAATTAATATTTATTTATTTTTAGATTATTTAATATAAATATTTGTTAATTTATATTTTTTTTTTATATTTATATAATTAATTAAATTTTTGTTTTATATTTATTTATTTATATCAAATTAATTTTAAAAAAAATAATAATATGTGATTATTTTAACATGTTTCGCACTCAAACTTTTAGATTTATATTACTATCCTTTATATTAAGTGTTAATGATAAATTCACCATTATATTAATAATAAATGTGTCACATTCACATATATATGACATAAGAGGTTACTCGAAAACAATATAATAATTTATATCTAAAATACTCCTTGTAAACTATCGAACTTATCTGTTACTATCGCAAAGGTTCGGCAATAGCTGGATAAATAACTTATTTTTGAAATTAATTTATGCATCAGCATTCTCGACAGTGAATTCCATTTCTATATACAATTCAATATAACGACACTTGTTATTATTTTGACTTGGATACAGATTTTAAAGAATGTATCAGTAATTTCAATTGAATAATATTGTCGAAATTTTGATTAACTATTGGCTATATTCTAAAAATCCTTTCACTTATCCTTTCGATATGTCAAAAGTAGTGTGAAAAATCGAATATAATACAACTTTCAATTTTTACTTTCATGCTATTAGATTTTTTCAAATTCGATTGATCGAATTGTTATATGTGTGAAAGTGGAAGGACTTTAACCATCTGTAAGATTTTAATAATTTGGAAAGATTTTTCACAGAATATACCAGTTTTTATATATGAGAAACTGATATAATATGTGAAAAATATTTCTTTATACCTCAAATCAATAGAATAGGAAATAGGACTACAAGATTTTTATTTTTTTAGTTTATAAATGTTATATATATGTGACGTACGTTTCGTGCTGAACATGTTAAAACTTCTTCTTTTCTAATACTTCCGTTTAAAACTTAAAGAGCCTAAAAATAAACCTTTTTTTTTTACTTGATTATTATACTTTAAAAATAAAATTAAAAAAAATAATTTTAAAATTTTAATCATAAGAACAAAATAGTATTTAAAATTAACAAATTATAAAAAATAAAATAAAATTATTTATGATTAAAAATTTATATAAAGGCCATTATCCCACCTCCGAAAACGGTTACAAACACACTGTGACTGTACAAGTTACGTTGCGATTTAAATATATAAGAAAATCATGTAGGCCGCAGCAGTTAAACCTCACTCTGACTCAAACTACACGATAGACCAGTACCCCCAATTTTTGCATTATGTGTATAGTTACCAAATAAACAGGTTGCCTTGCTTCAGAAAACTCGCCATTGCAATATATATTCAAAACTAGTGTGTTTGTGGCGGGAAAACTGCTTCTATTATTATAATTACCCTATATATCTAATGTCCATGATATTCATTGACCGGTTTTTATCAATTTCATTCAATAAACAACCAGATGAAGCTTCAAGAGCATCTAAATAGTTTATAATTTGGACTGCACATGTTACGTTAATAAAAATTATTACTATCAAAGTAGATCACTCTGGTCACTGGTAAATTTTATAATATTTAATGTAATATTGCTTAAGATCTCAATGCAAATTTTAAATTATAAATTTTTAATTATTTAAATTCAATTTTAAATTTTTTTTTTTATTAAATCTATTAATTTTAATATCCATAAGAGCAGAAACTAAAATGTATAATTAATTATGCATTAATTAATATACAACATCGAAAATCTATTTTCAATATATTGGAATTCCTTAACTTTTAGTAATAACGAAAATACAAAACAATTAAAAGTAATAATAAAAATTAGTTTATAAGATTTTAGATAGTTAGTTGGCAAATATGCTTTTAAATTTAAATATAAATATTAAAAATAAATAAAATAAAGTAAAATTTTACAGGTTTATTGATAAAAATGTTTCTGCAATTAAATTTATTATAAATAAATTTAATTAAAAAAAAAAAAAAGTTATCGATCTCTGTGATTCCAAAAAATAAATAATTAATTTTTTATTTTGTATAATTAAATATTTTGTTTTTATATATTTTTATTTATTTAATTTATACATTTTTGCAATATCATAAAAGATTTTTAGTTTTTTTTTTTATCTAATTATGTTGAAAATTTAAATTATTTTGTTTTTTTTTTATGTATAATTTTTAAGAATAAATTATGTTTTTTTTTTTGGAATTTAAAATTAAGTTTATTATGATTTAATATATTTAAAACCAAATACAAAATAAATAAAAATAAATTTCATTATGAAATATTTCTTTAAAATCAACAAAAATATAAAACTAAAATTTTTAATATTACTGAAATTTTTTTTTAACAGTTTTTTCTTCAATAAACCAAAATTAAATACAGACAACTCTCGGTATACGAACGAATTCGTTCTAAGACTTTATTTATTATTAGTCATTATTTCCATTAGTATATATTCAATATGACGAAATGAATGTTTACAGTACGGTTTAAATTTTTTACGTTATAGTTAACATATACATTCATTAAAAAATGATTCATTACAATAATATATTTTCTGCTAAATTGATCTGTAATACATGATTAAAAGATTAAACAGGAAAATTCTTGTGAAGAAAACTTATTTAGAAATTGCTTTATAATATTAAATCATTCATCTTTATCCGTAACCGTCAAGTCTCTATTCGTAATCGTATTTGAATTAAAATGTTGTAGATATCTCTAATAGCTACCGCATCTGCCTAACGTTTTCACTAGATAATTTTACTTAGGCCGTTTCTGCCTAAAAGAATGTACATCGTGTTCATCTAGGTATAAGGCCCGTTTCCGCCAGTACACGTCGGCACCAGCACATATTGTCATTTTGGATTCGTTATGTCAGTGTATGTAGTTAACTAGTTCAATGATGGAATTCAATCTAATATTTATATACTATACAAATTTGAATATAATATTAGTCATGTAATAAGTTTAACAGTAAGTCATATTAGTTTTGATATTAATTATTATTGAGCACTTTGTTTGAAGTTTCGTAAACCGAGAATTGTCTGTAAAATATTGTGTAAAGCAGAGGAACATTTTTATATATACATTTTCTGTGTAAAATTTTATAAATGAAATTAAAAATATATGAATTTTATATTATTTTTAAATCCATCTGCATTTATAGATTTTTTTAGATAAAATAACATAATTTAACTTATACAAAAACAAAATTTATAATCTAAAAAATTAAATATAAATACTGAAAAAAAAAATACAAACTGAATTTATATACAAACTGAAAGAAACAAAAAAAAGTTCAATGATACAAAAAGTTACTATACAAAAATATTTATACAAAAATTACACAAATTTATAAAATTTTTCGATACAACCAAAAAATGGGAATTTTACTATATAATTTTAGTAAGATATAGAAAAACAAAAATGGATCCTTAAAATTAATTATGAAAATATATTTTTACATTTTTTACATTAACCAAAAAAAAAAAAAAGAAGTACACAAAATCTAACAATAAAATTACAAAACTATATACAAAAAAAAAAGAATCACTCAATAAAATTATAGTCATTCTTGCTAACAAAAAAAAAACATAAATAAAATAATTAATTAGATTTTAATGAGCAGCATAAAAAAACAATTTAAAGTTTATATTAAAAAAAAAATTATATAACCAAAAAATTATGCTATTTAACGTTCTTTCATGTTTAACTCAACCTAAATGTATAATTAAAAACTAATTAAAAAGTTATAAATTAAATGTATTATTGAAAGAAAATATATTTAAAAAATTAAAATGAAAATTAAATTAACAAAATATTATGCAAGAATGAACTTTTAAATAGTTACAAAATAAAAAAAGTGTTGTTTTTATATAATATTATTATTAATTAATTAATTTACAAATAAAAAAAATGCATTCTTACATAAAATTTTAAAGGCAAAAAAGTACAAATCTTTACAGACAAAATTATTAAAAACATACTAAAAAATTTATAAATAAGATAAAATTTTATGTGGAAATAAAAAAACTACAAAAATAAAATTTAAGATTTATTAAAAATTTAATAAATATAAAATGTAAAAATGTCAAATATATTTTGAGTATTTTTAAAGTTATTTAAAAAAAAATATTTAATTAAAAAATAATAATAATTAATTTATACTTATATTATTTTTTTACAAATATTAAATTAATACAATCCGGAAACTTAAATTCAAATTATTTTGTAATCACAATTAAAGCTAGAATCAATCACATTGCCACCGTCTCCGTCACGTTTATAGCTGTGTAAAATACACAACTTTATAATCCAGTTAGTATCAATGTAAGGAACGCTCAAAAAAAATTTTTAACCAATATAAAATGTATGGAAGCAGTTGTGAACATTCACAACGCAACAGAGAAGTTCGGTACTAATTCGCAACAGAGAAATTCAATACTAAATTAGTATCAACTATCAACTAATTTATAGAAACTGATTTGCTGGCAACAAACCAACTTATTATTAAAACTAATAGTTTGTTGCAATTACAGTTTAAAGCTTCGGAATCTATATATAAACTTTGAAGGTCCACTAACTAAATGATAAAGAATGTTACTATCATTGAGATTTTATGTTCTCAAGTGGAGTGAATACGGAAAATAATACAACAAAAAGTGAAATTGACACTTCTTTTCGTTGGTATAAAAAAATTTGGAAAGTTGGAAAACTTTCTTGACACTGTACCGTGTGTGAGTGTGTACTGTACAAGTTTCTGAATATGCAAATACAGCTGAGACCTCTGTTAATATCTTCTAGTTTTCTGCAATTACGAAATCCTTGCGACTTGCTAGATAATGCCTCAATACGTCCTCAGAATTTATCTTTTATCCATGAAAATGACAACATTATGAACCCAGTGTCGTCTATGAGAGCCGTTTGGAGGGCAAATTTTGCTTTCTACTTTGGTAATTTATGATACAAGAATTTTAGAAAATGAATTGTGATTAATATACAAAATAATACTTTTGAGTTTCCTTTTTGATTTCAATTTAACAATAAAATTTACATAATTTTTATTTTAACAAATAATTTTTAAATAATATATATATAAAGAAATTTATTTCATAAAATTCAATTTAATTAAATTTTATTTTATGTGATTTTAGATTGAGTGAGTTTGTGTGTAACTCAATAAAAATATTGATAATAATTATTATAAATATATAAACAAAAACTTACATAATAATAATTAGTTACAAAATATAAAAATCTCTAAATTACAAATTTTTGCACGTCAATGTTTTCACATTAAATTCGTATTTTACAATCGGCAAATTTATTAAAAAAACAATTTTTGAAGTTAATTAATTATTTAAATTAAAAAATCTATATATAATTATGGTTAATTATGATGAATAAAATTTAATAATTAAAAAAGAAAAATTAACTTTAATAAAATCTTTAAATGTTTAATTTGTAAAAGTGAACATAAAAATTATATAACAAAATGAAAAAGAAAATTAAAATATTTATTATAAATATATAGAAATTAAATTTACTCAATGTTTGCCATAATATTTGTTATTATATTTGTATAAAATATGTCATTGTAAAAAAAATTTTTTCAAAAAAATAATCTGATTTTAATCTGAATGTAATTTCAAATAAAAATATATTTAATGTTTTTTAAAATCAAAAAAAAAAAAAATCTTACTAATACGTATTTTTAGAAATTTATTAAAAATATTTATGAACAACAACAAAAAAAAGGACATATAACAAAACATAAAATCTCAGGGATTAGTAAAAAAAGCAATTTTGAATAAAAATGAAATAAATTTTTCATTTTTTCGAATTATATTTATGAAATTAACAAAAAATTAAACAAAAATTTAAAATTGAATAATATATTCTAAAAAAAAAAAAAATTAAAACAAATTACCTCACTCAATTTGGTCACATAAAAAAAAACCAAAAAAAAAAAAACTGAAGAACACACAAAAGTAATGAAATGATAAATTGATTGATGATAAATAAAAATTAAATATAATTTAAATTAATAAAATAATAAATAATCTTATAAATTTATGGATTTTCGAAAATATCACAAATGTGTAACATAGAAATGACATAAAAGTTATGTGCTTAGGTCATAACTTGTCCATTTAAAGTGTTGTGTGAAAGAGGTAGTGATAACGTGAACGTGATGTTTAGGTGTCGAGTTTAATATTTTAGTTTGATATCCATATTATTACTAAGCCTACTCCCAAAATTGTTATGTTGTGATGTATTAGGTTTTTGACTCCAAGCTGAGACATCGCTTTAAATGAATACCAGGAATAAATATTGAATTACTATATATTTTTAAGGCTGGGAAAAATGCTAAGGATTGATATAATTAAAAGCCATCAGCTAATTAGTTTGTTTCACTAAAATTAATAGGTCGAAATTCCAATAAAATGTCACGAAACCTCTTTGAGGAGCAGACCCAAGGCTTGATTTGTTTTGTAGCGCCATTACAACGATATAACTATTATCATTTGAAGCCAATTACCAACCACTTAATATAAAATGACTTTATAACTTGTTCCAATGACGGCTTCATTGTACCAAAACAAATCTGTGGTTTAAAATTTACATAAAATTAGATTTACATTCCAACAGTAGATGTTGCGAGAGCCTCATTATTAGATGTGAATGTGAATTAAAAACATTTTAATTGATTCATTATTAATAATAATTTGGAAACAATTACTACTGGTAAATATTAATTGAACCCTGCATTACTATCGTGTGTATGTAATCCTCCCTAATTTGAAAAAAAAACTCGTTCCAAAATTTAATTGTAAAACAAATGCGATAGACCTAAATCAATCACTCTGTATATTTTTCAACATATTCTGTATAGTTTTAACAGCCAGGATATTACATCCACTTTGTATTTTATTAACCAATTTATTATAACTTATAGCTTCTTCCCAATATGACCTTCCGAAGACTGTGTCTTCAAATATAAGTTTCCTATTTGCATTTTACAGATGTACTGCTTTTAATTTGATTTGAATACAGTACTTTCAATAATATCTTTCCATAATAAATTAAAATGGGCCAAAAAAATATAATGAATAAATAAAATGAACTAAAATTTCTATGCAGTGTTGCATTTTAATGATTTTAGTTGATTCGTCGTATAAGTGAATTTAAAAAAATGGTTAGATTACACTCATGATTAATAAGAATGGTACGTATAATAATGTTAGTAATGAGGTGTGAAGTGAGATAACATAAATGATCATACACATCTGAATATCGCCGAAAAAATAGACTCTGTTTGCACGATATTTATGCATTTGTGTTATTATTCGGAAAAATTCATTTAAAAATATTATATAATTACAAAATTTATGAATTTAATTTTCGAAAATATTGAAATAATACAAACTTTACACTAATTAACATGATTTAGTTTTTGTTTAATTTTACAAATATATAAAAATTAAATATATTTTCCGAAAAAATTGTATTTTTTTATTTTCAATTAGATAAAAATTAATAAATATTTATTAAATTTACAAAAAAATAACGTGTAAGGAAATTTATAGTAGAGTAGAAATATAGAATAAAAATTAAGAAGTGCAAAGGAATGTAATTTTTAATAAAACAATTAATTAAAAATTTTCTATAAATATAATAATTAATATAAGTCATTAAAAAATTTTGAATTCAGTTTCTAATATTTATTTTTATTTAACCAATTACTTAATATAATTAAGTAATTTTTTTTAATAATTATTATTTATTAATTAAATCATAATAATTAATTTAATTAAATAATTTTATATAATAGAATACTTAATTAAGTATATCGAAATTATATAAATTAAAAAAACTTACTTAAAAATTGTATTTTTTCAATAAAATTAAATTTACGATATTAATTTTTTTTTTAATTTAGTTTAAAATAAATTTAAATATTTCAGGGCAGATTATCGTGCACAGTTCATCGTGGGAACGCAAATTTTATCAAATATGAAAAAATAAAAATGTAATTTTTTTGAAAATTCCTGGGAAATGTGAAAATTCTTACAAATTCAAAGAAAATTTATTCTAAAATAAAAATAATATACTCCTAAAATGGACAGTATTTCAATTATTCATTATTTTACTTCGAGAAGCCAACTTTCACAGAAAAGAACTTTGAAATATGTTCGTTTTTATGTTCGTTGCTCGATCGTTGATATATTTATTAATTTTTTTATCATTACGTTATATTTGTCCAAAGTTAATTCAAACACAATGAAATGTTCTCACGATGAAATTGTGCACGATAAAAAAGTGTCGGATGAATTGTCCACGATAATCTGTCCTGTTACCAATTTAAAAAGTGTGGTATGAAAAGGACTGAATTTAAATTAGAAAATATTAAAAAAAATAAAAAAATACAAAAAAAAAATATTATAAAATTGGAAAATGAATAAAAAAATAAATAAATAAAAAAACATAAAATTGTAAATTATTTTGAAAAAAGACTTTGAAAAATATTGGTGGAAAAAAATGGAGGATAAGACGAAAAAAAAAAAAACAAAAATTTTAAAATTTATTATTGTAGATGTAAATCTAAGTTTATTTAAGGAATTTGACATGAAAATGTTATAGTTTTGTACGAGTATAAAAAAAAAAATTGTAGGACATAAATAGGAATTTGATATTTAAAATAGACCTTAAGTATGGTAAACAAAATGTTTAATTAAACTTTTTTAGTAAGTAATTTTTTATATTTCATTAAAATATAAATATAGTATATTTATAATAATTTTTTATTTAGATATATAATTTGTTTTTAATTGTAGAATTTTGTTTCATAAAAAAAAAAAAATCCATTTAATAATTTTCTTTTAAAAATTTCACTTTTTTATATAAACTTTTAATATATTATATAATAATTAAACGAATTATGAGTAAGGGTTTAGTTGTGTGTGATTCAGTAATAATAATAATAATAAATAATAAAAAAAAAAACGAAAACATAAAAAAATATTTAGAAAAACTTAAAAAATGGGAAATTACAAAACCAAAAAAGGAACAATATAATTAAAAAAAATATGTATTTGTACTTGAATGATAATATTTTGATGATATAATTAATAAAAAAAAATATATATTATAATAAATAAATGAATATAAAAAAATATTATTGCAATTTTATTTATTTTTTATATAAATTCTTTTAATATAATCTTCTTTTATGGCAATTTCTTTCCTCCACATTATTATAAATAGATACATATTATATTCATCGGAATTTTTAATAGGGATCAATTGATTTTATGATGTAGCAGTTAACAACTTGATCATAAATTCCTACTACCTTGAAATCTGATAGATATTGCTGTGCACAGGGAAATTCTTAGTTAGCCCGCTAATAAAATGTTTTACTATATTATAAAAAATAGTGTGGCTTTTTAATTTATAGAATACAGTGATTCCATACATAATGTGCTATGCAATTATCCAGTTTTCTATCTAGTTTAATATAATGATACCAGGAGATTTGTAACTAAAAAGAATTAAATTCTGCTCATAGAAATACAATTACAATTTTTATTTGTGGATATGATTCACTAAAATATATTTTTAAATTTTTATATCATTGAAAAAATTCATTGCCAGTCACTATATATTTATTATCTGGATCCAGGTACCAATATTTCAACTAATGTTACCATATCAAATAAAATTTTATGAATATCTACAGTTGTTATTAGTTTTGTTATTAGCTCAGAAACGAGATAATACTATTTATCATTATTTGTAGTTATATTATTTTGTGTTTTTTTAGGATCCTAAAGCCAAATATTAGATTAATAATACAAATTGAATCTTGTAGATCCAATACTATCTCGGTGGTTGAACCATTACGACTTAAAATATTTAAATATTGAAAAAGTATAAATATAGCACTGTATATAAAATTATTAAAATATCCATTCATTCATAAAGTGGAAATTTGTGGAAAAGGCATACAAATTATAAGAATTCTGAAATGGAAATATGTCAAAAATAGGGGCTCCTTGTTGGTGTATATTTTAAGCGTCACAGTTATATGACAAAAGGGTAAAAACACCTCTGACTAAATTTCATGTCACATTTTTAATTTATAATTGGCATCTTCTCTCCAGTTATGGATTATGAGTTTCTTGATTGGATTGAACCAAACACTTAGCTGGAGCGTTCATGTTCATCCGACAATGTGTCGAAATTGTTGTAAACTTTGGATTTTAATACGTTTGACAACATCAATATCTCCGTAAATCTCATACAGCTCATCATTGTAACGTTATCTCCAAATTCCATTTATGGTAGGTGACACCATGAATTCTTTCTTTTAAAAAATTCCGCTCTCGTAGATCAGGACGGGTATGATGAGGATTTTGTAAAGTTATATGTTTTTTCATGAAAGGACCCTTGGCCTTAAATTGCTTACTTAAACCAAGCTTTGGAAATCATTATTCTACGGTATATTTCGGGACTAATGTTATTGATATTATTTTTTCCGATCCCAGATATATAAACTCCTTCATCTTAATTGAAATCATAGTTATCAATGCTGATATATTGACCTAGTGCTAGTCCATAATGAGATAAATTTTGAATTTTTGTTACTAGATAACAAATATTTATAATATCAACATAAAAACAATATTCAATCTAATAATTGGCAATTTATATTTAATAGAAACTGATGAAAAAGTTAGCTACTAGTATAATGAAATTTGAAACTTTGAACTTTGATTAAATTAATGTTCTGAATATTATTATTAAAAATAATTTAGTGGAAAGATTTACATTTTATTTAATTTTCATTCTATAAACATTAATTATTTAATAAAACTAATGGCAAACAACTTGAAATCTATTTGCATGTTTGCTGATACACAAAATAAATATTCTGATACATTATTTGTCTATTAAAAAATAAATTATATTTTTCTAGCTAAATTTCTGATAGCCTAGTTAAAAATTGAGGTATGTATACGGATAAATTTCGGAATAAATATATATAAAAATTTGTAATATATAAAATATATTATTATACAAATTTCTGTTTACACTTCTTCTGTCAAATTTCAATTTAATTTATTGTGTAGAAGAAACAAAATAGATTTTATAACATTTTTTAAACTAATTATCACAATATAAAATAATTGAATTGGTTTGAAAGAAATCATTTATGAATTATATCAGTTTTAAATTGTATCTACTGATATGATTACAAATAATTATATTAACAATTTAAATTTGACTGAAATATTTTGTTCAAGAAAGTTAGGTAATAGAACAGTTTAGTCTCTTTCTGTTCTAGTCTTTTCGAAAAATTCTTAAGAGAAAGTAGTGAAATTTTTGATAGCATTATTCTTGGTTCAAGAATCAGGAGAACAGAAAAGATAGAATACAAAAAAAAAGTAGAATATTATATTATTGGTCTATATAAAATTATAATCAAGTTTCAAAATAAATATATGACTAATATTATGTCATAAATACATACAAATTAATATATACAAAAAAAAGTATCTACAATAATAAAAGGCTTCACATAACTTAACTTGTCTACTAGTTAAAATTTATATTGAAATTTCCTTTGAAATAGACAAAACTTAAGAACAATAAATAATTTGTTCATTTTATAATAATATGTAACTATATTTTTCAATATGATCTTATTTATATTTTATCTAGGAGGAGGAAACAATCCAACATTTGTTGTGTCATTGCTCTTCGGTACAATGTAAAAGATTTAAAAAAATTGGTAGTTTCTTTTTTAGAAAATCTTGAAGAAGCGGATAAACTGAAGCCGGTCAAGATGATATCCTTCATTAAGAAGTGAGATCGGTCGACCCGCTGTAACAATGATATAGCGTGGAGGTCGGTCACGTAATTCATACTCCTTTAAAACCAACCAATCAACCTATATTGTATCTAATTACACAATTTAATAATAAAAAAAGATTACTATCACAACAATGACCTATGTCACGGTCACCTGTTGGTGAATAACATATTTTTCTAAAAATTGTTTACTTAATTTTCTGTACTACAATTGTTAAATCGATAATCAAACAAAATCATTTCTATACCAAACAACATAATTATTCTAATCATCATCATTATCTCCATTAATAATTTAATCATCTGGTACTCTTCAAGATAACATTGATTAAAATGTCTAATTGGGACTAAAACTCGCACTTTCCTAAATAATAAATCTTCAATTTCTGTAGGTGATTGACCATTTCCTTATTTCTTAGCTTTTCCACATTTTTAAACATGCTATCTTTCCACTTTCCACATACATATCTATATTACTAGTAATGTTCCCGTCTATTTCATTTCCTCACTGTCAAAATGTTAATTATTATAATGATGATTTAATTTATAATTATTTTGTAAAGAGGAAAAAATCTCAATTAATATCAATTTTGGGATGAAGACATATAATTTTTTGGTAACAATTCAAAATATTGTTTTGTTCGTCTCATTATTTTTAAAAATAAACTATTTATATTTTTCTTTATTAAACATTTAAGATATTTTATTGTATTTCTTTCTTTTTTCACAACAGAAGACAAAGTTTTGAGTATAATAATATTTTTTTTTATAGTAATAATAATAAATTATACTTGCCTGGTATTTTCAAATTGCTTAAAAATAATTAAATTATAATTTAGAATTTAGAATTTAAATAAATAATTTGCAAGCAGACATTATTTTTTGTTGCAAAAGAAAAATTTAGATTTAGTTTTTAGAAGCTTAAATAGAAGGCTTTAATAACAAGTTAAGCGTATGTTTTTTATTTGTTTTGGAAATTTATATAATTAAATTTTGATATATTTATTAAATATAATAATTAAAATTCAAAAGAAATATTAGCAAATATATTTATAGAATAAATACTTTAATTAATAAATAAATAAAATAATTTGTATAAAATTTGAAATTATTATTTAAATTTTGCGCATCATTCCGAATTTATTTATGTATTTAAAGTAAATAATAAATTTTATTATTTTTCATAAATGGTACATAGATTATAATTTTCCGTAATGAAAATTGTGTTCTTAGCACCACATTTAAAAATTATTACCAGCTAATAATATTATTAACACTTAAAAAAAACTTTATTTTATTTCTAAATTTGCATTTGAGAAAAGATTTTGACTTCTATATATTTATTTGGAAAATTTTTGATGTTTATTATAATTTTTAAATATTAATTTTTTTTTCAATTATTGATTTGATTTTTTAGTTAATTATATTATTATGTGTGTATAAATATACTTATTGGATAAAAGTATAGATGCCTTAAGAAATTATTTCAAACGAAAATTTATTTATATTTATTATTGTTAATATATTAATAGCTTCAGTCATTAGATGATAAATTTTAGTATAAAAAAATCATATATATTTCAATTTTTAATGAACATTTCATATTTATTAGTAATTTTTTTTTTAAATATTAAGCAATTCATATTATTTATTATTTCCGTTGGGTATTTATTCAAAATTTAATAAAAATTAAATAAAAAATTACTAAAACCAAATTAAATACAAATCGTATTACTTTTGTCAGATAAAGCAAAATTTATTAAATTCTTTATATTAAAATGAATTAAACATTAAAAAGATTATATTTTATCAACTCTTTTTATTTAATAAAAAATTACTTTTAAACAATGTAGACACAGTTAAATAAGATAAATTATAAACAATAATAGAAAGATTCTTTTAATAACTATCAATCATCGACTTAAGGCATCATTAATTAATTTTTAATTTTTAGATGAAGAGATAATTCTTAATTTATTTTTTGTTATATATTATTATTTATTCCAATATATTTGACTTTATTATTAAGATTGTTGTTTGCTTTAACAAATCTAGTTTTTTATGTAATACTTTTGTTATTATTATTATATTTTATTGTACTTGAATAAATTTATTATTAATATTTTATTACTATAAATTTTAAAGAATTTTTTATTATATTTTTCTACTATGAATTTCAATATAATTATTATTTATATAATAGTTTCGGTAATATATTTTAATTTTTATTATAATTGTGAAGATTTAACAAAAAAAAAAATCAGAAATATTTTCAAAAATCTGATTAAAAATATAACCCGGAACTTTACATTTTTCGTACTTTTGCATTAAAAACAAGAAAGAACAAAAAACAAAATTTAAATATTATAAAGAATGTTTTAATTTGGCCTTTAATTTTAACTGTAATTATTTAAAATTCATATCAAAAATAATTAAAGCAATAATACAATAAAAAAACAATATTTTAAAATTATGAACAAAAATACAATTTCAATTAAAACTTTATTTAATAACAATAACATAACTAAAATATGATTTTTTTAAATGTTTTTTTTTAAATAAATTAAAAACTTATAATATTGAATTCTTTAAAAAGAAATTATTGAGTATTCCTGTTGAATGTCTTATTGAACATCTAAAAAAAATAGTATATATTTCAAAACCATTGTACAAATATATTTTTATAAAAAACTAATGGAGTGTATTTTTACAATAGTCACCAAAAAAATATATATAAAATTCGCGTAAAATCAAAATATGCAAAATTAATTCATAAATAATACTTAAAATATACCATTGGTAAAAATATCACAAAAAATAATATAATTTTTTTAAAAAATATGTGAATTTAAAGTCATATTTTCAATTTTTTCTTCTTCTTCATTGTTGCATTTCCACAAATTCAACAAAATTCATATTGAAGCTTGAAGACTTAGTGAAATTTGAAATAATAAAAATAATTTATATTTTAAAACTAGTTAAATTTAATTTAAAAATTTTTGTAAATAAAATTAATAATATTTAAAATTTGGTATTAAAATTTGATTATTTCTTGGCAATTTATTTATTACACAATAAACAATTCGATTTTTCAATTGTATAAGCTTAAAAGTTCAAAGTAAGTTGCAAAAATTGTTGAAAATAATTATAATATAGCTATGAATTTTGTTGATAATATATTATTTGTGGAAATTTAATTATTGCTATATAAAATTTTCATTTAATATTTCATTATATTAAATATTATATTTTGTAATATTATATTTTTATGTAAATATTCCAATAATAAAATTCATTAAATATATTTCTAAATATAGTAATAATAATTATTAATTTACTTTCTATATAAATAGCTTGAAATTTAAATAATTTCAGCTAATTTTTTTTTAAATTATACTTTTACAACGGATAACCAAGTGCCGCCGATAATAATGGTTCCCATGATCTATTTATATCCATATATAATTTTATGCATTGCTCAGAAACAATATCATCTTCATCCAAAATAGTGATAGGAAATAAATCATTCTAAAATTATTAAAAATAATAATTAAGATAATTAAAAAATATATAATATTTTAATATTTAGTTCAATTTACATTTTTTGCTTGCCAAAGTTGTTCCAACATTCGTAAAAATCTTTGCATTTCTGAACTGCTTGCAAAAAATATAACCAAATCATCTGATGTTTCTCGTACTTCTTGACATGAAAATTCTAAAATACACCACCAACTATCATCATGCGATGGAATACGTATACCAGTCATTTCTTTTATAGCAGCACATGTTAATACTTCTACTCCCGAATTTTTACCATAAAAACTTGTCATATTTGTATGACTATTTTGATCATTTAATTTTTCTGTTTCATAATTTATTGTAGTTGCGGATTTGTTGTGATGATACGATAACTGGTGATGATCACTACTAGTCAAAATATTCATAGTGGTATTATTTGTTGATCTAGATATTATTGATGATTTAGATGGTGTAGAATTAACTGAAGAATTTGATCGTTGAGTATTTGTTATAGATGGTGTACTTACAACTGAGCTCATCTGTAAATATTTGAATATTGAAATTACATTTTAAAGAAATTATATAATTATAATTAATACTAACCGAATATTATATTTATATTAATAATTAGTGATGTGAACAAAAACAATTTTATAATTTTAAAAATAAAAATCACAAACACCATGCTTAAAATAAAACTATAATTAAGAAATAATGACGAATAAAATTAAGAATGATAGCAAAATATTTAATTAATAATGAAATGATTTAATTAAACTTACAGAATTATAATCAACTACAAATTTAATAATAATTATTATCAAACCCAGATTAATATTAATAGCTACAATTAAAAATTTGAAAATGCAGATATTAGAAATTAAAATTTAAGTAAAACTTCACGTTAATAGTTGGATCATCCTTTATAAACTAAAAATTAGTGATTTTATAATATATAATATTAAGGCTTACCGCACTGTTAATTTCCATTTCATTTGGTTCAAATATTTCTTTCAATGGAGAATTTTTAAGAACACCTTTTCCGCCAATTGTTCCTGCAACTGGCTTGTTAATGTTACCCCTTAGCGGAGCTGTAAAATCTTCTCGCAATGTAATTAAATGATTTGCTGTCATAATCAGTGTACAACCCAACGTTTTATGCTTCTCTTGCATTTCGAATAACTGCTGAAAGTCAAAAAGGAACACAAAACAAAAATATTTAATTATTTTTTTAATAACAAGTTCAAAAATTCTATTTGCTAAAATACATACTCCACTAGCAGATTGTACCAGCGCCTGTAACCATTCCGATGCAACATATTCATCTGGTGCGGCTAATTGTAATATATCATGTTTTAATAGAATTTCGAAACAATGTGGTCGACCAGTTTTAACAGCACGTCTTGCACCTTGACATTCAGCTAATGCCATTGCCCAAGTTGGTAATTTTTGACTAGAATCGTTAAACATATAAAGAACACCAGCTCTAAAATATTATAAAGTTTAGGCATATTTTTTGAATTAATTTACAAATTATAAATTTTACTTTAATAAAAAGTATCCGGCATGCCAGTTTTCATTTCCACTGCCATTATCATATAACCGGCGATGCATTAAAAATCCTTTAACATTTGGCCCTAATGGTTCCTGTTCATTACCCAATGTGCCAGCTGGTACATTTATTACAGCATAATATAACCAATTATCATTTTTTGCTACTGATGAATTTTTCCTTACAAAAGCTTGTAACGGTGCCAAATGTCCTAATGTTAATTGTCCAACAGCTGGCAAAATTGAACCACTTCGACGAGCACATAATTCTAAATTTGCAACAAGACCATCTGCTGGATAAGGTCCACCGGCCAATAGAACCTGTTGCATATCACGTGTACCATTACTTAAAAGAACTGTATTGCCATAAGGTCCCATCTAATAATTTAAAATGCGGAATATTTTAATATTCTAAAGTCTAAACTATTTTCTATATAAATATAAAAATAAAATGTTTACCAAAATAACATCCAATTCTGAATAAGGTAAAATTAATTTATTGCACAAACAATTTCGCACCAAATCTGTTACATATAATGCCTTATCTGTTAGAAAAACAAGAACTGGAGTCATAAAACCTTCTCGACTATATCCTGTATATAATTTGAAGACCTGACAATGAAAAACAATTGTTAAAAATATAAATAATCTTAATACAAATAAAATTAATTAACCTTCATCAATACTTCAGTATCATCTCTTAAAATATTTAAATAATTTCCATTGAAAATATCAATTGAAATTTCACCAATACCTAATTCAAAACGTGATATATCACCAGATATTTCAGATTCTAAACTACCACCATTATTACCATCACCACGAATGCCACAAGTTTCACTTAATTCTCGTCTTGGTGAAGCACTACCAACACCAGACATTTCAATTTCCATTGCAATTTCAGCATTTAAGTCTTCAATTAACTCTTGATTTTTAGCTTTAGCACCTTTTACATATAAATTACCATTTAATAATTTATTTTCATTACGAATTTTTGATGCAAAGAAATTATTTTTACGTATAGATGATTCAAGAATTTTCTTTTGTGTTACATTACGTAAAAAACGATTTAGTAAATTTGATTTTGGTGGCTTTAAATATGATGAAGATGATAACGATGATATACCTGATGATGATGCACCAATATTTGGTCCACAATCTAATGCTTTTTCAGGTGTTAAATTTTCTGGATAATCAATAATCACAATATCACTACTATCATTTTTATCTGTATCAGTAGTTGTTGTTGTTATTGTTAATATATCATCAAATTCTTCACTTAAAATTGTACTCTTTGATTCACGTCCGCTACCACCACATGAAAAATTAAATAGATCTGGACTCATACGAGTATTTGGTAAACGTTCAAAACGTGTTACACCATTATTACCATTTGATCGTTTTCTTAGCGGCGAAGCTAAATGACGATTTTGTGTTGTTATATGTAATTTATCAATACAATTTTTATTATTAAAAACTTTAGTTGGTGATGATATAACATTTTTATTTATATTATTATTTGTTAATTTATGCCATGATATATCAGACATATTATCGTAATTATTTGATGTTGTATCAGAATATATAGATTGTTTATCTGAAGAAGAACCACCACTTGAAATTGATTTACCCTTTGGATTAATACGATATAATTCATCTTTGGATGATTTTCTATCAAGTAATATATTTTGATTTTGTGGTGGTAATGAATATATTGTCTGTGGTGGTAGAGTAGAAATTTGTGCATTAATTTGATTTTCATTAAATTGTTTTGTTTCAATTTGTGATTGTTTTTTATTATTATCATTTTTCTGTAAATATTTTAATGATTGATCAAATGATTGTTGTTGTAATGGTGGTGGCGGTGGTGGTCCGGTTGGAGATGTTATTGTTTTTGTTTCTTTTAATGTTTTAAATATATTAACAAATGTTTGTTTAATTGGATTTAATTCAATTAAACTTTTTGCAATTGAATTTGGTGGCTCAGCAATTGGTGTTGGTTTTGCTGAACTATTAACAAATTCAGCATCACTATTATTTTGAGCATTAGATCCGCCACTACCACCAGCTGATTCATATGAATATGATACACCAGTATGTTCAAATACAGTACTTTCACAATTAATAATATATTTATTACGAATTTGTTGCATATCATTTGCAACAATATCTGATGGATTATAATCGTCATCATCATCACCGATATCATTATTATTATTATTCTCATTTTTATCTAATAAATTTTTATTAAAATTATCATTATAAATTTCATCATTTTGTATTTGTTGATATACTTTTTCATCATCACTATTTTGTCGTGTTGGTGCATATAAATCCATTTCATTTTTACGCCTCAATTGATCATCAACATTATGAACAAATTTATTTGTTTCGTTTGTTGTTGATTTTGGACCGCCATCAAGACTTTTACTTAAAAATGGTCGAGTCTTAACTGGTGAACAGCAATAACAATTATTAGCATATGTATTTTCTTGTTGAAATTGTTTTCTATTATTTTTTAATTCTTGCTGTTGTTGATCACATTGTTCATTTTCTGGTATACATTCATAAACAGATTGTATATCCTCAGAACCTTCGGGTACACCACGTTCTGGTAATGGAATTGAAAATATACTTTTTAATGAACCAAATATCATTTTACTATTATCAATTAATTGATTCATATCGTGTACATTAAATTTTTTCATTTTTGTGCTTAAATCATATTCTTCAATAACACTGGTTTGTCGGGATTTTGTCTTTTTTAAACAACTTGTTTTTGGTTTTTTCTCTTTACTCCAAACTGATTTACGAAATACAGTTGTAGTTTTTGTTGATGATTCATTATAGTAGGGAAAATCGCCATCATTATTATCATCATTAATATTTGGTTCCGAGAAATAACAATTATCACTAATAAAATTATTATTAGTATTATTCATACCAATACAATCACATGAACTTGATTTAGCTTGTGAATATTTTGATTTATGATGATTAGAATTTGTATCAGTAACATTATCATTATTTGCTCCAGTTTCATCGGAATCTAAACTAGAATTTGAACTAGAACATGAACATTTATATAAAACTGGTTTTTGTTTTAGTAATTCTTTAGTTTTTCCTTCATTTTTTTGGTGTTGTTGTGGATGATATTCAAATACTCCGGAATTATCATATTTTAAATAATTACTATCAATATTTTCGTAAACATCAGCATTGCCGTAATCTAAAACATCAGAACAAGCATTACGGTAAACAACTCGACTAGATTGATTTTCATTTTGATTTGTTTGGTGTAGTTGTTGTTGTTGTTGGTGTTGACGGCCGCCAGCAGCATCACCTTCAGAACACCATGAATATCTGAAATTTTGTAATTTGGAAATATATTTTAACAATTAAAATATTATTTTCGTTGAATTATATAGAGATTTACTATAGAATAGAATTTTTGTTGAAAAAATTCGAAAATTAAAATTAAAATTATAATAATTTATATTGTTTCGGTATAAATTTACCTTCCAGCAACAACTCCACTTTTTCTACCATTTTTATATGTAATAAAACCATGTTCAATATGTATATTATCAGTTCGGGTATTTTTTAAAATATCCTCATGAAAAGAGACACGTTTTTTTGGTGCTTTACTAGGACCATTTAATTTTTTCGCTTTACGACGATATACAATATTTTCAGTTGTATCAAAAGTTGAACAATTACTTGTTATCATAATATCATCCGTATTATTACCAGTTTTTTGTTTTGTCATGAAATCTGGTTGTTTTTTAATAATATTTGAATTTTCCAAATCACTTTTAGTTATTATACCAACATGATTTTGTTCACTAGCACCGACATCATTTATTGCCATTACTAAATCCGGTAATTGACCATTACCACTACATCGATTATCATCAATTAATTCAAAACCATTTTGTGATGTTATAGATTCAATCATTAATTCACTAGATTCAGAATCAAGTAATTGAACACCTGAATCGCTTGGTGTTGTATCATCTAAAATACTACCAACACTTGATGTCATTATATTATTTTTGTATTCGTTTTGTAAATATTGCTGTTGTTGTTTATTAGCTAAATTTTGAAAAGACATAACTAATGTAGAGTTTTCTTCATTTTTGTCTTTAATATCTGTTGTTAGTATTGGTTCCATAGTTACATCATATTCTGATGGCATTTCAACTAATGTTTCTGAAATAAATTTAAAATTTTAAATAGATGAGGAAAATATTTTCAATCTCTGTTAATTAAGCTGAAAACAAATCATACATATACAATATACACAATATATTTATATATATATATATACCATAAGTGAAACACAAAATGAATCATTCATTTATTTATGTAGAATAAAAGAATAACTTAAATTGCAGAGATGTAAACATAATAAAAATTAAAGTTGCCTCTATAAAAAATCAGATTTGAATAATAAAATATTATTATGAAATCTCAATTCATATTTTTTAAATCGAAATTAATTAAAAACGTTTATTGTATGAACAATATCCATTAAATTTAGGTTATAAATTCCAATTTTTTTAATTAACTTAATTTACAAAATTGAAAGTAGTAGGTATATAATCCACTTTTTTATATTACTTATTTTGTAAGTTAATCAATTTATAAACTAATTAAGAGATAATCTTATCTTTAAAATATTTAAATAAATAATAATAAAATAATTCAATTAACTATATACAATATAAATTAGGATCAAAAAGTTTAAGTTAATATGAAAAATATTTTGTTTTTGACTAAATATTATTTATATGTGCTCATTGAACTGTTCTGATAAGCTTTAACCAATTTTTTTTAAAATAATATTAATAAAAATAAAAAAAAAGAACTGGTTCAACTCCGAATATGGGCTATTAATATAATATTTTGGAAATTTCTGATACATTAATATGGATTTATTATGGAGTGCAGGAGTGCAGCTAATTACTTTTAAGATAATTCTATTTTTGGAAATTATAAAAGATATAAAACATAAAAAGACTAGAATTAAAATCACAAATACTAAATTTATTGTTTTACCATAAATGAACAGTTTCCAAATACCATATAAAATAAACTATATGTAAATATTTTAGTTTGACATATTAGGAATATGATGATTTATCTATAATTTAAAAAAGCTATTTCTGATTCTTTTTAGTACATTATATAGTTTAATTACAAATAAAATCCTTGATCTTGTAAAACTTTTTTTTCAACCATGCACAAAAATTGTTCAAATAAAAAAAAAAAAATTTTTTTGGCAATAATCTGTAATTCCTTAAGAAAATTATGGTATATTTATATTTATGTATTTTGTATATGAAAAAAATCAACGTAATAATTGTATATACTTAATATAAAAGGATATCATATACTAATACTTCATACTTCATACAGTATCAGGAAGTTGCGAAAAATCAATAAGATTTTTTCCGTATTATAATTTATATAAAATTTTATATAAATTTTAATTTTTAATTTTAAATATTGTCTGTGATGTAATTTTTTTTAAATTTTAAAAAGTAAATGTAAATAGTAAATAAAATTAGTTTGTATTTAAAATAATAAGTCTATTTTTAAAACTAAATTAATCACCTTCAACCTGCTGCGGAAAATCCATATTTTGATTTTGGTTTGTCTTTGTTTCTTTGGTATTTTGTTTTCAATTTTTAATTTAATTTTTTTCATATAATTAACATTTAATGAAGTATCAATTTCATTTTATATAACTTTAATTACATGATAATAATTAGATTTTTATTTAGAGTTGACTTTAAATTTTTCTTTGATTCTACAAAATCGACATTGACTTCACCACTTCAAGACACAGCACAGTAGATTTTTTCTACAATTTTTGTTTTGACGGCGCAAAGTTGATTAGTGTTACCATTGGCAATATTTAGAAAAGGAAAAACATTACGTTGCTAAATTATTTACAGCAGCCAACGTAATCATTTTTGAGAATACAATCTGTATAAAATTCGGTGGAAACAAATACCAATAAAGACAAAGTTGAAATATATAGGTACCGTTATTATTTCAATTGACACTAATTTGCAATTAAAAATCTTGATGTGAACCTTTCCAAATGTATTTGATAAAATATTATATTTTCATACATTATTCAATTAATTACATAGCATACTTTCGATTAATTACTGTGACAATTTTCAAAATTTTAAGTTGAGCCACCTCCAAATGTTAAATAATTTTTAACTCCATATTTGTATTAACGGTGTAGATTTTGTGAAACAATTAACGAATAAATTTAAAAGCTGATACAAAATAAATTAAGCATTTTATTTATAAAAGTATATTATTTTAATTAAAACTCTCAAATTGATTTAATAAAATTTATTTAAATCCGGATATTATTTAAGTATAAAATTTGTTAGTATTGACTAGTGAGGATATCTTTAGCTAAAAAAGAGTTTAAAATTGATCGTGTTGAAAAGCAAAGGAACAATCTTTATAGTTCAATGTAATAGCAACTATATGAAAGTTGCATTCGAATCATGTGTAAAATAAAAATACATTTCTCATTATAAAAGTGATATGGATCATGACGTAAAAAACGATGTTTCACAAAATTGATCTTTGAATAAATTACGACATGATTCAGCCACAATTTCATCTATTGTTTTTGATAACATTTCTTCATTCATGTCATTTGTAATAATATTATCATTTTCTTCTAAATCCTTACAATTATTATTACTACAACTTGTTGATGATTGCGGTTCAACAAATATTGATGTATTTTGAAAGAGTTTCTGAAGACTATCTTCATTTAAATCAGAATTTTTTATTGGTGCACCATCAACTACTGATTCTTCTTTGGATTCTGTAAATAATTTCTTCTCCTTATCTGTAACAATTTGTTCTAATTTCTCAGAAATTGCTGATAAATTTTCTGATGATAAAGGTGAAACTGATGATGTCGCCAGATGATTATTTAGTTCACCAGAACATTTGTGTGTTCGAAGTGTAACTTTATAACGAAATGTTTTATTACATAATTGACATGTATATGGTTTTACACCGGTATGGGTACGTTGATGTACATAATTTGATACTCTTTGGCGAAAACGTTTACCTAAAATGAAAAATATTTATTAACAATATTTTATTATCAAATTTTTGGGATCTTTTGTACTAGTTTAAAATGTTTCAAGGTTTCGTCATTTTCCGTCAACACTCTTGTGGTGTTCGTGGTATGATACAGGTCATCAGTCACATTAACTGAGATACCAGACCAGACCCTGACACCCTCTTTGAAAAGTATTTAAAAGAAGTACAAAAGTAACAGAATTAGAGATTAACCTGTTAATCTAATCTCACTTTTCTTTTATATGTACATACCACAAGTTTCACATTCAAATGGTTTTTCACCACTGTGAATTCGCTCATGATTATGCAATGTTGATAATTCCTTAAATGCTACACCAAAGAAATAATTTTAAAATTAAAGAAATTTTGTAAAATAATAACTTTATACCTCTTCCACATGTTCCACAAATATGTGGTTTTTCATCACTATGGTATAGTAAATGCTTATGATAAGATTGTTGAAATGTAAATGATTTTTTACAAATTTCACAAGTATATGGAGTTTCACCTACAAAATTAATTTATAGAGATAATAATTTAAAATTTATTTAATCTGTACAATCATCATATAATTCTTTGGTTACCTGTATGTATCCTTTTATGTTTTTTTAAAAAATATTTCGTTGTATAAAATTTTGAACAATAATCACATTTCCATGTTTTACTCGTTTCATTATTACTACGTGGACTTAAACTACAATCATTTTGTCCATTCTCAATTAATATTATGTCTTCACTTCCATTTTCACCAATTTTTGTTGAAGAAATTGTATTTTGTATCTGTTCTACTATTACTGGTTTTTGTAATACGAAATTATTATTGGTAATTGTCGTCGTCGTTGATGGAGAAGTATTTATTAATGTTTTTTGAGAATTATTTAAATCTAAATTTAATGTTTGTTGTTTCATATTAATCATACGAATTCTTTCACATATATTTAATTTTGTTGTTGATTTATCAGTACCAGTACCACTACTAGATAATCCTAAAAGATGTTTAACTTTCAAATGTAAACGTAAGCGTGCCTTCATTTTATATGATTTAGAACATAAATGACATTGGAATATTTTTAATGAATTATTATTGTTAATATTCGTCATTGTTGTTAGAGAACTACTACTATCATTATTCATGTTTTGTCGTCCAATAGGATTTGATGTTAACGATACAATACAATTATTAAAATCATCGATTTGATGCATTACTTTTGTATGCATTTCTAATACATCATAATTTCCAAATATTATTCCACAAATATCACATTTTGGTTCAATATTATTTTCAATTTTTGTAGTATTATCTAATTTTATATGATTTTTTATTATTAAATTTTCCATTTTAGTTTTATCTAAATCATAATTTACGATATCTCCTGTTGATTTAGCTTTATTTAATGTTTTTGATTTGATTAATTCTGTTGTAGCTTGTGTTGTAGATATTTCTAATGGTGTATTGGTATATTTAAAAATATCTATTGCATTACAAAATGTATTCATCGTAGTGGTTGATGATGCTGTTAATAATTCACAATTTAAATTTTCTTCAATTTTCTTTTGATCATTATCACAAATCTTTGTTGTTGCTGTACATTTATTTTCATCACAATTGATTAAATTATTATGTGTTATTAAATGTAATGTTAATTTATCTAATCCCATTAAAATTTCTGGACATATTGGACATGATAATGGTGAATTAATAGCTTTTATTAAACTAACACGAAGAGAGGTAACTGACGTAAAACTAGTTTGGGAACAAAGCGGACAGGGAACAGATATTGCACACATTATAATTGATGGTATTAATTTTATAGTAAATAAAATTCGCACTTTTATTTTGGAATATCACAGAAAAATAATATTTTAATTTTCTTTTGATTTAAAAAAAAAAATTATTCACATAAAAAACTATAAAATGTTATTGCGTAAAATATTTATGACCTTTAATTTTCATAAAATTATAGAAAATATAAATATTTATACTCAAACTACTTATATATACTTGTAAATTTTATTTTAAATTTCTTTTTTTTTCTTTTTTTGGTGGAAACATCCGAAAAGTTCTCACCAAAATGTGAAAAAGAAAATTAGTCATAAAATTAAATTTTCACAAAAATTATTTTTTTGGTTTTTGGTATATTCAATTCAGTATTTTCGACACTTTTAGAATAGAATATTATATGTATATTATTAAATTTTCATTTTAGAAAATATTATTTTAATGTTACAAAATATGTCTTGCTATAGTAGATTCTTATGCTCTTCATTTAGCATAGGATCGAAAATATAAAAATGTAGGTATTTTTCTCTTTAATATTTAAAAATAGAATTTAAAATTTAAAATAAATACTAAAGAATTTTGTTTTTATTTTAGAAATATATATTGAGAATAGTATTCATTTAAAACTAATCTCATTTTTAGGCTAGTTGGGAACACTTAAAGGAAGAACAAAAAGAAAGTTAAATAAATTAAAGTAAATGGTATAAATAAATAATAAATTTATAAATTCCATAGTTTATTTAATAAAAATAGTAAATTTACAAGGATGTATCTTATTACCAACATATTTTTCTTATTTATTCGAGTTTTGAATTTAATACGAATAGATCACTAGTGAATTATTTTATGTTTATTATTTTTATAACTATAATATTACCAAAAATAGGTAGTTATTGAATAAATTTATTACATCTTCTAAATTCATTCATTAGGTATTAGAAATAGTGAATATATTTGATACGGATACCTAATTTATCAAGCATGCCTTACCGGAACCAAACACACCATACTAAAAATTTGTTTGGTTATTTATGTTGTTAATAATACTCAATTTAAGTATTATAGTTAAATATACGATTCTGCCATTTTTAATAATTAACACCACCCAACAGAAAATCGCTAATCATATTAGTTATTTAAATTGTGATTTGTGAATATGGTAAAGTAAAGTAATACATAAAATAAAATAGATTCAGTAATTTACTAGTAATTTTAGGTTAAAAACAGTAGAGTCAATCAATGGGGACAGAAATAAATAAAAAAAAAAACTTTATAAATTAAGTTTATTTCCAGTCCAATAATGGACAAAGCTAGTCTAATTGTTATTTATTGCTACGCTATGAAAAAAAAAAACGAAAAAAACTAAATATAGAATATATTTGTATTGTTCTGGCCAATAAAAGATTTTGGTCCCATCTTTTTTTGTGGTCCACTTTTGGAATTTTCCACCATCCTTCATTATGCACGTATCAAAGATCTCAGTAGTCTAACCCTGATAATTGGTCATACTCGTTACACAAGTTTATTACAAGATTATGTCGTATATTTCTTAGCAAACTATATTTGCTAACTTAATATTTTGGAGATATACAGCCGAACATTTTTCAAGCTAATTCAGTTCTGTCGTAAATTTCTTGTCTTGTAGCTTTCATTCATTTCTAAAATTGTTTTAACTCAATAAAGATATAAATTAAACTTTATTCATTATTTTTTCATCAATTTTACAAGGTAAATATAAAGATTTAGATCTACATATTATTAAATTTACAATAATTTGTGAAAATATAAAGTAAATTTTAATAAATTTTTTATTTATTTAAAATTTCATATTATATATACACGTTTTTATTTGTATTTTATTTTTTTATTAACCAATATTTTGTATATACAAATTTATCCTTGTTTCTATTATTTTCAGTAATCAGTGCACAAATAATCTTCACAAAAATTATAGATTTTTTTTCTTTTAAATATAAACGCAACTAATTTTAAAAACTAAAGTTATTCCTAGCTATATGTACTTAAAAACAAATTAAACAACAAATTAAGTAAAACAAGTTGTGATTAAATGATAAATTACTAATAAAAAAAAACGATCTTAGTAGTAAATAATTAATATTAAAAATTGCGACCTCTTCTTATTTCGGATCACTTTCAAGATTTTATTAAAAAAAATAATCTAAATAATGTCATTTTGTTTTTAAAATAATATTACACTTAAAAATTAATATTGCATTTATTACAAAGACATTTTTACGATTTTTTACTGGGAATAATTTTTTTTTTGAATTAATAAAATCACAATTTATGTTGTTTTATGGCTGAGTAATATTTATGCTGAGTAATATTTATAATTATGTAAGCAATGCATTTAAATATGAAATAGATTTTATAAAATACAATGTAAAAACATTAATTATTATATTGTTCTAAACAAATTTTGAAAAAAATTATATTGAAATAATTTTGTTCTTTTTAAATCTTTTTAAATAATCACTGATGGGTAATTTAAAATAGTAAACTCGTTATTTATTTTAACTTGTATTTTCAAAATTAAAATTTATTATTTTAGTGTCTATTTATTATAGTAAAACTATGCAGAACATTTTTTTGAAATTGCTTTTGAAAGAAATAATCACTCAATAATTTCTAATTTTATATTGTTTTATATATATATATTTCCGGTCAATTCCTAGAAAAAAAATAATCAAAAAATTAAGCTGATTTTGTGCACTTTTACTGAAATAATGGATACTTCAGTAACTTCAAATTTGCTAAAATTTTATAGAAATTGAATGTCTGTGAGTTATTTTTCTGTGAATTGACCGAAATTCCTAGATCATATTTGATAATACAAAAAAAAATTACATATTATTTTAAAATATAAATAAAATTATATATGTGTACAAATTCTATATATGAAATTATACAAATTTTTACAGTTTAATTTATACAATTTTATATTTTTATAGTTTTCTTTAAATTTATAAAAAATTTATTGCTTTTAAGCTACGCTGGTTACAATGTATGCGGAAAAGTTATAAACTAAAAACTAAATTAGTATGAAAGTGACAAAATGCACAATTTTATTAGCTTAAAATTAACTGAAGAAACGAATTTAATTTAAAATTATACTGGTGGAAAAAAAACAAAACATTATTTAATATATAATTAGTTATTTGCAAATATATTTTACTTTCAGCATGAGATCTATTTTTGACTTCCGAGAAAATATAATTAAGTAAATGTTATTATTTTATGCAAATCTATAATATTTTCTAAGATACTCGACCACACCAAAAGTGTAATAGCTAGCAAATCTATTTAATCATTGTACAATTGAATAGTCTTAAATTAAGAAAAAAAAAATATAAATATAAAATTTATTTTTAATATTTTTCACAAACACAGAGCTAAATAAGGTATTAATGATTAAAACACAAAAAAATACTATTGTAACTTAAATAATTAAAATTGATATTTGAAATTAAAAACAAAATGAAAAAAATATAAAAATAAGAAATAAATTTTAAATGGCGAGAAACTAGGCAAATATAACATAACTTTTTTTTTTAATCTTATTAAATAAAAACGAAATATATAAATTTATTTAATTTTGTTTACATAATATTGCAACATTATTTTTTTTTGTATTTTTTGTTTTAATTTAACTGTGTAATACTTAATTTTTGTTTGTTGTAAATTGATATTAAAAATATATATTTCATTAAATATGTGATTTTAGTTTTGATTATTTTTAATTATTTAAATTATTTAATTTATTTTTTTTTTAGTAAGAAAAATAAAACAATTTCATAAAAACTATAATAAAAATAAAACAAAAATATTTAAAATCTGTTAAGTTTTTTTTTTTGTTGAAAAAAAAAATATATCAATTTCTAAATATATCTCATAAATTATTTTGTAAAAATGATAATAATTTCGTTTCATAATGTTTACTTGCTTCTAAATTTCTAAGTGAATGACGTTCATTTGGATAAACTTGTAATTGATAAGGTTTATTTGCTTTAACCAATGATGTTATTAATTGTGAAGTATGATAAAAATGTACATTTTCATCAATTAAACCATGTATTATAAGTAATCGATTATCCCTAAAACAATGAAATATTTTTGTTTTTAAATTATATTTTAATATTATAATCTATTGAAACTCAAAAAATCTTACTCTTCAGGAAATCTATGAATATAATTAAGCACCGAACCAGCTAAATAACCTTGTTGATTATTTTGAGGTAAATCCATATATCTTTCAGTATAACCAGTATCATAATATTCCCAATTTGTTACTGGTGCACCAGCAATAGCTACTTTAAATATTTCTGGATGTTGTACTAAACCCATTAAACTTAAATAACCACCTAAAAAATTAGAAAAATTCTTAGAATATATTGTAAAAAATATCGTAATATAAATCATCAAATTTACCATATGACCAACCATGAATTGCTACACGATTCATATCAATATAACCAAGTTGATCATTTAATATTCGTAAAACTTGTACTTGATCTTGTAATTCAACTTGACCCATACGACATCTTAAATGACTTTCAAATTTAACACCACGATGTCGACTGCCACGTGAATCAACACATATTACACAATAACCTTGTGCTGCTAACATATGCATTCGTAATTGACGCATTCCCTGTTAAATAGAAAAAAAAAAATGGAAAATATTTATACCATTTTTTATGGACAATAGAAATAAATATTTGTCACCTTAAAAGTATTATTAACAGTTTGGACTTCTGGTCCACCATAAACATTTAACACAGTTGGATATTTAACACCAAGTTGAAAATTATGTGGTTTAAATACCATTGCATATAATGTATCATTATTTTGTAATTGTGGTCGATAAATTTGTGGACAATAATGGGATTCTGGTATACCACCTTCTAATAAATAACCCATTGATGTTAATTGGATACCACCAACACCACCATTTTGACATGTTTGTTGTACTTTTAATATTTTACATGACGGAAGACGTTGTATATTACAAAATACTTGTAACATTAAATTGCATTCCTAAAAAGATGATTTGTATTTTAAAAGAAATTATTTTAAAATATATGTAATATATATTATTTAATGATTATACCTCATTAAATTCTATTGAATATGAATAACCAGGTTCTGTTAATAATCTTACATGTCCCGGTCTCTGTAAACTAACAACATATAAATGTTTTTCTAAAGGTGTTTCTCTTAAACCTAAAAAATAGACAAACGATTTTGATTTATCTACCCAAATATTACGACCTAAAACTTCCCAATCGCCAGAAGTTAAAGCAACCTTTAAAATAAATAAAATAAAATTTAATTATATAAATTATCAAAAATATATCCAAAATTGATAGTTCTTACTTTATTAATAATATGAGGTACTAATGATTCACCATCAATATATTCAATATTATCATTATTTTTTAAAGCACTAGTACAACTACTATTTCCACCATTGATACCGCCAATTGTTAATCCATTTAGACTAGATGTAATTAGATATAAATGACGGAAACCAGTTTCTTCAGATGCCCATAAAAACGTACATGTGGTATCGGTAATTTCCAAAAAATATAACGAATCGTGAACATTTACCCATGTTGTTGAAGTTTGTGAATAAATAACCTAAAAATAAAATGCATATATTAAAAAATTACAACAACAACAAAAACGTGAAATATAAAGTTTATGTTTTTTAATTACATGTAATGGACTTATTATTTTACTATATGGTGATTTCCAACTATGATCGCCAGTTGGTGATGCTGGTAAACTACTATATGCTTCACAAAAATTATCTGATGGTATTAATATTAAATCTAAGCGTTGTTGTTTGCGGTTCATTGCTTGTATCCATACGCTAAAAACATATAAAAAAATAATAATGCATTAGTTTCAAAATTAATTTATATTTTTTTTTTTTTGTATATACTATTTTGAATCTGGTGTCCATCCAACACGTACAATATATTCTAACCATGGAAATTTAACAGTTAATGAATATGGAAGATCTTTTATGCATATATCCGTTATTTGTAACGATTCATTTAATGTAAATTGTACTAATTTTAATTTTGATTTAGCATTTGGTGTGCCAGCGCGTGGAAAACGATATTCTTCATATTCACCAACAATTGCTTGTGATGATGGAAACGTAAATAAACATACATCAGATTCATCAACTTCTTCAAACACAATACGATAATTACCGTCTAAAAAATTATAATTTAATTAATGTTTGTATTCAATTTTTAGTTTACTTTTTTATATTGATTATTTTTCAGCCAAGTATTAAAAATTATTGATTAAATCAAAATTGTTAAGAATTCGAATTTGTAATTATAATAATTAGTTTTTTGCTAGTATATAAATAATTAAAAAATATTTAAATATTATACATTTCATACACATTGTTAACAAATTGTTACTTAGTTTTTATTCAAATTTTCTATTTCCGGATAGAAAAGTTAATTACTTACCATCACTATTTGGTTGCCACCAGTATCCTTGATAACGACTAAATTCCTCTTGCATAACATAAGATGGTACACCAGCACTTAAAGGATCATCAGTAAATGATCGTCGTCCATCATGAGCAAACGTTAAACGTTCATCATGTGCACTTAATGTATGTAATACCCATATATCACCACCACTAACATAAGCAATTAAATCAGAATTTTGAGGACAAATTTGAGGATCTAATGCAGCCCAATTTGGGCATACCCGTAATTGTGTTGGAAATAATGGACCAGACTGTATTTTAATTAAAAAAATATTGTTTCACAAATTTATAATAAAAATAATCGAAAAAATAATACTTACATTATAACCAGTATCTAAACATTGATATAAATTACTTGATACAGGAAATACTATTTTACCACTAGGTTTATGTATTTCATATGATGTAATACCCCATGTTGATAATCGTTTCCGTTCTAATGTTAATTGAACTTCACGTGAATTAATATTACTAGAAGATACATTTGATATTGACGGTTCCAATACTAAATTCCATTGTAACCTAAATGAAAAATTATATAAAATAATTAAATTATATATATTAATATATATTTAGTCAATTTGAAATATACGACATTCGTAATATTTTTTCATTCTTATATAAATATTAAATATACCTTTTTGTTTGTGCTGATTCTGATGGATTAACATCTGTATACAATAACGTTGTTTCCCAACCATTTGGTGGAGTACTTAAAAAATATATTCTAACGCGACCATCCGATAATTTACGAAAATTTACATTTATTGGTACCATGCTAGATAAATTTGCCAATTGTTTTCGTAAATCATTAACAACTGCTTTTAATTCTGACCATGATTTTTTACTACCCATATTCATGATTATTTCAAAGCGGAAAAATATAAAACAATATTTATGTTGAAATTATACCAAATTTTTTTATTGAATAACTTTTGGATGTTGCAATGGAATTTATTCAATATTTTAATTTTGACACTTCTTGCCTTGGTCAACTTCACTTTTTTTTTAATAATTTTTTGGTGACCACAGCAGCAGCAAAAAAAATTGTATATAAAAATTAATTCCTTAAAACTAAATTTTTTGACACACAACACAAATTTTTGGTGATTTTTTTTTAATTACGTAAACAATTTTTTCTAATTTCTTATTGTAATCATTTCTTATGTTCGAATTAATGAAAGCAAATAAATATATATTTCTTATAAATTTTTTATCTCCAGTAAATTTGTATAAAAACTTTTTTTCTTCTATTTGTTAGTCGAGAGAAAGTGTATTTGGCCCTGGTGTAAATTTTTGAGATGATGGTAAATTTAAAATTTTGACATTTAATTTGGCAGGTGTAGGTAGATTTTGATGGCAGAAAGTAAAAAAATACCGTGCAATGTTGGTATTATTTTCGAATTGTTATATAAATAAAAATAAGATATAAAATACAAAAATTATTAATTATGAATGCAATGAAGAGTAAGAGGAAGTTTTTTTGTTTAATGAGATAGTTATATTTAGAGTACAATTATTTAAAATATAAAAAATAAAGTTATTTTATTGCCCCTGTTTGTCACGATACAATACATATAATGTCTACACTACAAGTAATAAGAAACATCTATTAAATGTATTATTATTTTATCAATAATACGAAAAAATAATAATTTTATATTTAAATTTGTATTAACACATCTTGTACAATAATATTGTACAACAGATATTTGAAAATTTAAATTAGCATATATTGCATATCTTATGGCTGTCGAATTTCGGAAATAAGTGAATATGCGAATGCGATACTGGGTCGGAAAAGAATTTATTCGAAATTGAATTTGAAGTCATTTGATGTATGACGTTTTCCTGACAGTATATAAACACCGATAAACACCGCACAATTGTATGTGTGTGATTTGTATTAAAGAAATTAATAAATTTGAGATGCAAGTCCTGCAAAAGTGTGTACATGTGCATTAGAAGATAGAAATTTTAAATAGTTTGCCTTTGATTTTATCGTATTTATAAATTTTAAAATTATATTTAAAAATAAAACTAGTTTATTATGGATGTTGGTGAATTGTTATCATTTAAACCTGAACAAACACCAAAACGTTCTCATGATGATGATATCGATGATATTGTTAATACGAAAAAAGATTTAGACCGGGCAAAAAAACTTCGTCGGATAGCTGATGCAAAAGCAGCAGCAGCATTTACTAAACCAGCAGAGATACCGAAAATAACTGAATATCAATTGTCCGAAGAAGAAAAATTGAAAATTGTTAACTTTGTGGAAAATGAAGAAGCAGAAGGTGATGTACTCGATGACGCTGGCCTAAAAAAATTAATTTTATTATTTGAAAAACGTAATTTAAAAAATCAAGAAATGCGTATGAAATTTCCAGATAATCCTGAGAAATTTATGGAAAGTGAACTAGATCTTCATTCTGTTTTACAAAGGTTTTTATTTATTATAGCAGCTAGTTATAAAGTATAAAAATTTAATTTAATAAATAATATTTCTCTTTATAGTTTAAAAGCTGTGGCTACAGTTCCTGATTTATATCCAATTCTAGTTGACTTACATGCTGTTCCAAGTTTATTGGAATTACTTTCACATCAGAATACTGATATATCAGTTGCAATTGTAGATTTACTGCAGGAATTAACTGATGTTGATATATTGCATGAAAGTGTTGACGGTGCTGATATTTTAATTGATTCATTAAGGAAACAACAAATTTGTGCTTTGTTAGTACAAAATTTAGAACGATTAAATGAATCGGTTAAAGAAGAAGCAGATGGTGTACATAATTCACTATCAATTATTGAAAATTTAACTGAAATGCGTAATGAAATGTGCCGTGAAGTAGCGGAACAGGGTCTGTTAGCATGGTTATTAAAAAGATTAAAACAAAAAACACCATTTGATCCAAATAAATTATATTGCAGTGAGATTTTATCAATTTTATTACAAATTGATAATGAAAATCGTTTAATGTTGGGGACTATTGAAGGTAAATTCATGATTGTATTTTTTTTTTTTTTTTCTTAAATTTTTCTTATAAATTTTAAGGAATTGATGTTTTACTTCAACAATTAGCGATTTATAAACGGCACGATCCACATACATCCGAAGAACAAGAATTTATGGAGAATTTATTTAATTGCTTATGTTCAGCATTAATGACAAAGGAAAATCGTGATCGATTTTTACGTGGTGAAGGTCTACAATTAATGAATTTAATGTTACGTGAAAAAAAAATGTCGCGGAATGGTTCTTTAAAAGTATTAGATCATGCAATGGCTGGACCGGATGGTAAAGATAATTGTAATAAATTTGTTGATATATTGGGTTTAAGAACTGTATTTCCACTATTTATGAAAACACCAAAACGTAATAAAAAACGTTTATTAAGTGGTGATGAACATGAAGAACATGTTGTATCAGTAATATCGAGTATGTTAAGAAATTGTAAAGGACCTCAGAGACAGAGACTTTTAGCTAAATTCACTGAAAATGATCATGAAAAAGTGGATCGTTTATTGGAATTACATTTAAAGTATTTAGAAAAAGTTGAATCAATCGATAGAGAAATTGATGCACAGTTAAAAGTAATAATTTTGTTATATTTATTATAGAATATAAAATTAAATATTTTTTTTTAATGAGTAGAATCCAGAACTTGATGATGACGAAGAAGCTGAAAATAATTATATTAAACGATTAGCTGGTGGTTTATTTACATTACAATTAATTGATTTTATTATATTGGAGGTTAGTGCAACAACGGATACAGTTAAACAAAGAGTTGTACAAATATTAAATTTACGTGGATCATCGATGAAAACTATTCGTAGTTTGATGAGAGGTAAATAATTTTAATTATGATGAAATACAATTATATAATTGAAAATGATTTTACAGAATATGCTGGTAATTTAGGAGAAGCTGGTGATAAAGAATGGAGAGATCAAGAACAAGCTCATATCATATCATTGGTTGATAGGTTTTAATTACAAAACAAACAAATAAGGCCTTTAAAATAGCCACTGTAGTTTTTTTTTTGTAATTTTTATAATTATATATAAACTAATAAATTAACCAATATGTAATAAAGGTTTTTCTAAATACACATTTATTTTTCTATTATAGTATGTTTGCTTGCCCCTATTTTCCGATACCTACATGAGAATAGCGATATTTTTTATTATTATCAACTTCTTTATTAGCGCATTGACAGCCAAACCAGTTTAGTGTTGATTTAGTATGAGACTTCTTCGATATATAACATTTCCAAGTCAATTAATAAATATTTTTCGAAGATAAATTGGTAATTTTAAAAAGCCTATTAACAGAACATACAATTCTGTAAATGCAGCACACTTTTAGTTATGACATTAATTAAACTGTGCTCTGCTTTCAATCGAGAAAACATTTACAAAAAAAGACGAATTGGATTTCACAAAATACTAATTTGTCATTTTGGAATAAGTTATTCCAAAATGCTGTCACATAAAAAAATTGTAAATATAAAAAAACAGTAAATTATTTCCAAGATTAATAATTTATTTAAATTTATTTTAATTCGTTTTGCATAATTATTACAATTTTATATAGAATACATAAGAAAAAAAGTCAACCAAAATATAAGATTTTCTATATTATTATGAATTCGTTATAGAGAATATTGCGGTGAAAATCTTGTAAACTTTTAATAAATATTATAAATATAGTATTTTTTTAAAATAATTTTTGTTCTCTGTAACTAATTCATAAGATGTCCACAGTTGGTTCTTTTCTTTCACATAATAATTTAATTAAAAAACACTCAAAATAACAGAAATAGAAAAATAAAGATTTATCTAAAAGTCTTTTTTATATCATCAAATTAGGATATTATTTTTTTTTTTGAATTTTCTTGTCGCATTTTTTTAATTTCCTTTTATTTTTTTTACCACCTTTTGAGGAGCTGGACAAGAAATACAAATTATAGACTTTTTAATTAGATTTAAATAATAATTGTTTTTTTTTTCTTTAACTAAAATATAATATTAAATAATTATAAAATCATTATTATAGATGTATAATGAATTATGTTCTGAGGTTTTTTTCCTTATCATATTGTTTTTAATCAATTATTTTAATTAACTAAATTGTATAAATTTATGTAAAAATAATGTACATATTTGTTTTTTTTTTAAATATAGAAATTTAAATTTTCGCTGCTAAGAGCTAAGCCCATTGCTTAATATGAAAACTGTAGTGTTTAAAAAATGTAGAACTAGTGCAATTTATTATCTAAATATTACTGTTGGACAATAGCTTTCTTTTTAAAAATATAATTTGAAAATTTTACTGTTTTATGTAGTTATTTCTTAGTTAAAAAAAAGTTATCAAATTATGTAGTGATTTTTTCTTTGATCTTAGATGTTAAATATTTAGTATATACTTGGTAACTTTTTCCTTCACATTAAAAATATATTAATTAATTTATTTAGCATACTCTGGTATTTCGAAATTAACATCCATCTTAACTTCACGTGCCAATTTAACAATTTTAGCTAAATGTACAGCCATATTAGCAGCTTCATCTAAATCATCGCGAGCTAATATTTTGAGACCAGATTTTTTAATTAATTCACGTGCTTCTGCTACAAGATTGCCCTAAAAAAATTTCACATTTTTTAAATTTAAATTAATTTTTTAAAAACAATTAATATTTATATTTACTTGTAATCTAACAACAACTGGAATTTTCATATTTAATTCCTTAGCAGCGGCAATAATACCTTCAGCAATAACATCACATCTCATTATACCACCAAAAATATTAACCAAAATAGTATGAACTTTTGGATCAGCTGTGATAATTTTGAAGGCTTCCTAAATAAAAAAAAAAACAATGTAATAATTTGAAATAGTATTTTATTCAAAAATGTTACTTTAACAGCAGAAGCTGTTGCACCACCGCCAACATCTAAGAAATTAGCTGGATCACCACCATTCAATTTAATAATATCCATAGTTGCCATAGCTAAACCGGCACCATTAACCATACAACCAATTGTACCTAAATAATTATAATATTGTATTTATTTATTTATTATCTTTCATATAATTTCTAACCATCTAATGTAATATAGTTTAAATTATATTTAGCAGCTTCAACTTCGGCAGGATCTTCTTGTGTAAAATCACGATAAGCAAATAATTCCTTTTGTCTGAATTCAGCATTATCATCGAATCGGAACTTAGCATCAAGGGCGTAAACTATTTAAAAGAAATATTAGATTTAATATAATATATATACAAATTTGACTTTGGATGACATTACACAGGAAAAAAGCAAAAGATAAAGAATTACTACTATAGGTTAAGTGTAAAATTGTACAAAAATTATTTGATTAATAAATTATAGGTAAAAAAGAAAATAGATTAAGCATTAATTAGGGAGAAAAATCCAAATAATTAAAAACTTAATTTTAGTTAGGAAATCTTTAAATAGAAAATCATATTCGCAGAGTCCCATATACAATAGAATACAATTGAAGTTCTTAAAATATTGAAATTTTAAATATTATCAATTTTTGTTTTCAATTTAAAAATATTTTCCTCATGATTTTTTACAATAAATTACAAATGTAGGTTTATCAAAAGTAAACAAATTAATATTACTGTCACCAGGTTAAATTTATGTTAGAAAATAATATATATTTTATATGAATAATATTTTTATTAAATGGCATCTTACTTACAGTTCGCTAAACGAATGAATATACATGAAAAATGTAAAAAAAAAAAAAATGAATACATTCATTAAATAAATTTTGAAAATTTTAATTTTTTTTTATGAAAATTGTTTTTAAACAAAAAAAAAGTCTGTACTTACATCCTTCAATAGCATCCTCAGCATATGGATTAATTTCAATCAATAAAGCATCTTTTTTTATAAACAAATCATACATATTTAAAAGCATTTTAGCTGTTTCTTCTTGATGTGGGCCACCCAAACCAACTTTATCTGAAATTTTATTGGCCAAATCTTTAGTTAAACCCTCAGATATATCAATTGGATAATATTGAATTGCTTCTGGTGTTGCAGCAGCTACTTCTTCAATATCAACACCACCTTGGGATGAAGCAATTATTACTGGGCCCTAAAAGTATACAAAAAAAAGAGGTCTTAATTAATATTAGTCTTTTTTTATTTTATTCACGTACATTAAATGCTCTTTCCATCATTACAGCAAAATAAAATTCTCTACGGGGAAATTTACGTTCTGTAACCATTACTGAATTACATATACGACCAGCTTCACCAGTTTGTTTTGTTACAAGTAATTGATTAAGCATTTTACTTCCTATTTTTTTGGCATCTGCTGGTCTGTATATATATATAATTTAATAAAAATCAATTATATGAAAAAAAAAAACAGTTTTTTATTTACGTTTCTACAACACGTACACCTCCTTTTAAACCATTTTTAAAAGTACCTTTACCACGACCACCAGCTAAGACTTGAGCTTTTAATACAAGATTATTTGTTTTTAAACTTTTTGCAATTTCTTCACATTCTGCAGCAGTTTTAGCAACACCAAATCTAAATAAAAAGATTAGAATTATACAATTTGGACAATAAAAATTAAAATAATTATGTTTTATTATTATACTATTTATTATTGATATTATATTTTATTATTAAGATATTACGTCTTTGATTTTTATTACTTCAATACCGGAAATTTTTATATTGATTAATTTTAATCTATTACTAATCTAACAACAACTAGACTGTAATTTATTACCTAAATGTTCTTCTTATGTATATTTAATTTATCTTATAATATTGCAGCTTATTTTGACTATCTAGTTACTGATAGCTGTATAAATATTTATAAATCTATTCATTTTTCAGTTTATTAATTGATTTTTGTATTCTAAAAATATCTTCTTGTTTGTTAATGATAGATTTCTACAATTTTTACTATATATATACATTAATTTGGTAACTATTAAGCTAATTCACATTATAGAAAAATTTTAATGCTTTAATAAATTTAATTCATAAAACTGATAATTAAAAAAAAACATTCTGTTGCACAATAAAAACAAATACTAATTTCGAAATTTGTTTATAAAAATTAACTAAGTTCAATGACAAGTTATAAAACAAAATGTAATTATAGAACACCAAAAATAAAAATCAATGATAACAAAATATAATATAAACTTTTCATTTAACTATATTTTAAAATAAAATTAATTCACAATTGACCTTTGGATAGTCAATATATAATTTGAACAGCAAATAAAGGTTCAATTTATATATCAATAATTTTTTTTTTGAAAATCATCTTACTTTGGTGTTGGAATACATGCTTCATTTAATAATGTATATGATACGTGTTCTTGTACATTTAAATTACGTCTTTGAACACCGGCAGCTGCAAGTCCCAAAATCTAAAACCAAAAAAAAAAAAATCATATTAGTTTTAGAGGTTTAATAATAAAATTTTTTCTTCTTTTTTAAATTCAATGTCAATAAGCTTTTTTACGTAATATTGTTAGGAAGTCATTTGGTAATTGTTAAAATTATTTAAAAAAAAAAATATAAATTAAAAGAACATTTCCAATTATATAATTAAAATAAAGAGTAACATGTTGTTAATAAAATATTTTCGTACAAAAGATATAAATAAGTTCGTTGATTTAAATTGCTTTTTTTTTTATACTAAATAAAATTGTTACGTCAGTCCACTAGTTTATGGACTTTCTTTAATATTTTCTAGGATTTGAAATATAATAAACAAAATATTGAAATTAAAAAAATGATTTACCTTTTGACTAGCTTTTGGACAAATAAGTTCAGCCAAAACACCAGACCGTGATAAAATTGAAGCCATTTTCAAAAAAAAATCTGCACTTTTAGATGGAGAAAATATAAAATTTTCCTTATTCGTTTCACAAAAAAAAAATTCTTATGACTTTGACAGTTAGCACAAAGTTTTTTTTATTTTATTTGTCGAAAAAAATATATCAAAATTCTTGTTCCACATAATTAGGGTGCGTTCTGTAAATAAAATGTACATATATTTCTTCGATAGATGTTATTTTTAACATGTCCGGTTACAATTATAACGTCCGGAAATTACGTTGGGTAATTATTTTAGAAATTTTCTTTAAGTTAAAATAAAAAAATAAATAAAAATAATAATTAATTAATTTAAAATATTGATAAACATATAAATTTTTTACGTTTTATTATAAATTTTCAATAATAATTATTTAAACCATTTTAAAGGTTAGGTTAGTGAGTTATTGTTATTAGTGAGTGAATGGATTTTAAATAGCTCAATAACAAATAAACATTTTTAACAAATATATTGACCAATCAATTATAATTTTATAATTAACTTTACCTTCGAATATAATTAATTCAAATGCTAGTGAAATATTTATCCATAAGGAATTACATATTTTTTGGTGTACTTTTGATGGCAATAGTTTTGTAAGCGCAAATGTAGAAAATTCAGTTGGTTGGTTGTTTGCATGGACTGAGATTTTCCTTCACATATAAAGGACACATGTATCTGTAATACACTCCCGCCGACGTTTGCCTTCTTGAACAAAAAATTTCAGCCCATTCTACCTCTGTCATGAAGGCCATAAATTTATCCACTTTTATTTCTGCTGGTTCATCAGACAATTCAAAAAATAACATTCCAAAAACTTAAATCTTTTATGTCTGACAGAAATGACACAAAACTTGAATACGAAAAACTTACTATTGAATTGGATTGGAGAGAGGAACGGCTGGGGTTCAATCACTTAGGCCAAAATTAAGCACATTGTATACCCCTCGAGTCCTTCACGTTACAAGTACTGCGGTGCCTGTCTAAGCCAGCCGGGTTAAGGTTTCCAACCCAGAATAAGCGATCCATCCATTTAAACTTCTAACTCCAGCCCTGGAATATAAGCAAATAAATTAAATTTTTCTTCGTAAGAGTTTATTTACTACTTGCTCTCCAATAATACTTGATTATAAATAAAGAATTTTCTTCCTCAATAGCAATCAAAAAGCAACAAGCAAAGTATGAAGAAATTGGTAAAACAGAAAATCTATATAATAAGCCAGCTGGACCGGCTTTCAAAAATAATACTACATTACAGGTTATGTTTTTTTTGTTTATATATTTCTACATTAACAAACACTTTTACACATTTAACATAAAACAATTTATTTTTTGATTCTGCCATTTTACACAATTTTATACAGAAAAAGAAGAATTATAATTATTTCTGATTATCATTTATATACACCGGAGAAAATGTTGCAGACCAATATTATAGCTAGACAATAACCAATATCATTTTTATATCAAGAAAATTTGAAATAAATTATTATAATTAATATTGACATTTCCTCATTCTATAATGAAGTCCTTGAATAAGAAAATCACATATAATATTTTTTATCCTATCTAATAAGGATAATAAGAACAATGTTCTAATGTTGATTTATTAGTTAATAATATGAAGACCATTCTACTATGAAATATTATTTGCCTGAAATTTATGTATTAACTATGATAACGAGAAGGTGATATTACATAAAAATTACATGTAGTAACCTTCTTATAATATATTTTTATAGGTTTTTAGATTAGGTATATAGCAGGATATAAAATGTAAACATTATTTATATGTGTTCTTTTTGGGTTCTTGTAAATGCACGCATCATAAATATACAGATATAAATTTTATATAGTTAATTCTCCCTTCTGTATTACATATCAATCTAAATAAAAATTTTACTTTTTGGACAATATTTAGATTCCCATATGAAACCATAAAAAAGTGCATTTTGTAATTCTTGAGATATAACAACAAAATTAATTATTTTCAGATAAATAATCGAATTTTTTTCAAATATTTTCATATAGTATATATTTGGAAAAAGTAATTCATTTTATGCCAGAGTACGACAGAATATATTTTTTTTATATTTAAATATTTTAAGCTTTAGTTCGGTATCCCTGAATTACTTATACCTTATATATATAATAAGAAAAGTGAGAGAACCCTCCTGTCTGGCCAGATTACTGGTTGTGCACCACACACTCATACACAATATTCATTGACAAAATGAATTAATTTTATTTTGTATATGTTTCCAATGAATTTTTTTCATGGGGTATATTACTACTATTAATTATACAATAGAAACTTCCATCAATTTGAATTGTGTATATAGAAATTAATAAAACTTAATAATTTTTTTTATGTAACTGACTAAAGAATTATTGAACTGTAGTAATACGGAATTACGTATTACTACCAAATTGTGGTAATACGGAATGTACGAGTTAGAAATATTATAAACTATTTGTTGAAGTTTCCGACCTGTAATTAAACTCAGTGCAGATTTTCCAACGTACTCAGTTCTGTGATAGAACCATGTTTTCTTGTCAGTATGTTTTACTTCTTCTTGCAACACTGTACGACACAATGTATTTTTTTTGTATATTTTGTAGCTGTTTTTGTGCCTTGAAGGCAGGACTGGAAACCAATTTGTATTTTGTTAGTTTGGTGTTTAGCGGTTTTCCATTCAAGAACATGCAGTGTTCAGAAGGATGACTCAATGTATTTCATATCCATCTATGTTCTTGTCCGGGAATATACCATATTGTCCAGGATGTTTGTGAGTGTCCTTGCCCAGAAAGTTGTACATATAATACGTAAATATTTGTTTATACTAGTATTCTTGATCAATGGTTTGAATAGAAAATCATCTTAAATTCATAGATTGTGTTTATTGCTAAAGTGCTATTTAAAGACTTTTGTAATGACTGTAAATTTGTAATTAACCCCTTAAAAATCTTATATCTATGTGTTAGTATATTTATGTGTTTGGATATAAAATATATATGTGTGTAGATTTATATATATATACATATATACATATTACCCACTATATTTATATCCAATTCAAATGCACAAATATTAGTTAGTTTATTTTGTTACTAGCACTGTCAGTTTTAGATTTTAGTCTTGTTTGATTTTTGGTATTGGTTTGAGTTAATGGCATTTTGTGTTTATCCTCTGTAAATCCAAACAATTTTTACTATAAACAAGTACGATGGCGCAGTTTTTTCATACAATTATTTTCATTAAAACAATTCGTACTCTACTATGTAATATAGAAAAATTGTATTTATTATAAACAAAAATTGGCTTTTTATAAAAGGTTTTTTTTTATATATATTTTGTACATAAAGCCCGACTAAAAGATAAATATCATAATAGTAGTAACTTATTTATAGTATATATAGTATTTATATTAGTATATTTTATGCTTTAAACTGATAGTGTATAGTGTAAAATGTGATGAAAATATAAGTATAATTGAAATGTTATTTTTCTAGTTTTTGAGTAAACGTTGATCGTGAATGAGCTAACAAAAAAAATAATAGAAATAAAAATTATTGTCTAGGAAATCAATAAAAAATAAAATTAATATATTTTAAATAAAAATATTAACAGGAGTTAATACAAATTATGTGAACGACGAGTGTATATTTTAATAAATTATGAATTTATTTAAAAAACATAATAAAAAAATATCAATTTTATTTCAATAATTATAATATTATATTTGAAAAGTGTGTTAAATTTAAGAAAATTAATAATATATTTCCCAAAACATAAATATGACTCACGAGGAAGAGGAAGAAGTTAGATCACTTTTAATACGTCATAAAGATCGTATTATATTAGATTTAGTTGGTACTGATTTAATAACAATATTAGTTAAAAATTCAGTAATAACAACAATTGAAGAAGAACTATTATTATTACATAATATAAGTAGTAGTAATGATAATATTAAAACAACAACAACAAATAATGATAATTTATTAAAAAATTTAAATTGTAATACAAAAATTATAAATAAAAATAATAAATTAATTAAAACAAATATTAATAATGAATGTAATAATTTAATAAATAATGATATTGGTAGTAATAGTAGTGAAGATACTATTACAATAAGTTCATCATCACCAGCATCATCTAATAATGGTGGTGGTGAAGTTAGTGATATCGGTGATATTAATAATAGTGATTTAAATAATATAAATAATAGTGGTTGTAATAGTAATGATACAATTACAATTAATAATATTAATATTGATGATAATAATGATTTAACAATAATAAAACCAACAACAAATTATTTAGAATTAAAATGTTTAAAATTAATTGATATTATTGCTAAAAATGGTTTTCAAAGATTTAAACAATTTTGTTATGCTATTGAAAATGAATGCCCCCAATTAATTGAGGATTTAATTAATGATCGATTAAATAATGGTATGAGATCAGTATTAAAATTATAACAAAATTATAAATTATTATATAAATTTCAAGTTTTAAATTTTCAGGTTTTTTTTACATATATTTCGTTTAATTACCAAATGAATAGAATATAATAATAAATAATTATAAAGTTATAAAGTTTTTTTTATATCTAAAAAAAAAAACGTTTAAAATTAATCAAAATATTTTTTTTTTACTATTAATGATGACAATTTTTATGAAAATATACGGTATATTTATGGAAAATTTGTATTTTATTAATATACTAAAAAACTATATAGGAGGGAAAGTTATGCTTTATGATATATAAGATACGAACAATATTTATGTTAATTATGTTTTGTTTGTAATATTTTGGCAAAGTTTTTTTTTTTTTTTTAAATTTCCTAGAGTTTTTTTATTTCTTAAAAAAATATCGTATAAATTTAACGATGAAGAAGACTTTTTTTTTATTCTATTAAAATTTTAATTTCAAATTTACATATTTCAATTTATGCTAATTATGACAGAAATGAAGAATAAAATTTTTTGAAACCATTTTTTGATAAAATATTTTTTAGATTGGATTTAATTTCAAATTCTTTATAATCAAAGTTTTGCTTTGGAATGCGAAATTTTATAGTTATTTAGAAGTTTTACAAAGATTATGTTATTTTGATTATAAAATAATATCAAATTCACATAAACGATTTAATTTTATAAGGATAAGACATAATAGCAACCAAATATTAAAGATTAGAATAAGTTATTTTACAATTATATTTGAAATTATCTGTGGACTGATATTGGATATATTATAAGAAGCAGTAAAATCGGTTGAAAATGGATAATTGTATTAATGAAGTTTACATTTAAGTAATGATTTGTGTCTGTTTCCGCTAATAATTCTTATAAGAAATCTTTAGTTTAAAAAAAACTAGATACCAAATATTAAAACCAAAAAAAAAAAAATCATTGAAATTCAAAATTAAAGGCCCAAACGTAATGTGAATGCAAACTGATAGCGCTAGCTTTGAAAAATGTTTAACATTATGGAAATTAATGAAAGCAAACGAAATGCTTGCGCTCAAGAAATAAAAAAACAATGAATAATGTTGAATACTAACCACCAGCGCTCGAGAATTACTACAACACAGGAGCCAAAATATTGTTAAATATCTTGTCATTTTTGACTATGTTCTAATGTGGGCGGGGAGGCAAAATATTGTTAAATTTTAAACAAATTTTTAAAGTTTTACAAATTTTTGAAACGCGTCGTATACTACATCAACAGTTTTTAGAATGTCTAATGTATACATTCCAAAATTTCTAATTTTGTATAAATATTGCTTTCAAATATTACTTTACAATTTTCTTCCGCCAGGATTGTGTTTGGTTTAGTTAAGATATCGCTATTGCGATTGGGCCTTTAATAATTAATATATATTTCTTTTTTTATTTGAATTATATAAATTCCACCAAATAGTAAAATACCGAAAAATTATTTTAAAGAAAAACCTTGAATATACAGATAAATTTGAAAAACAAAATTCCAAAATAAAAGGCCACCATCTGGTCTATATTTAATTTATGTACCTGAAATCTTAACATTTGTTGAAATTGTTTAAAACACCTTTAAGGATATGGGAATTTCAGAAATTATATAGTATAGTTTGGTTTTTTTTAAATATTTGATATATTTATAATAAATTTACAATATCAAATTTTTTTTTTAATGTTTTTGTTCACGAACGGAACGAATTCCTTTGCATAACATTATTGCACGTTTTCTAGATCAGAAAAAAAGGCGAAACAATCATAAATTACGTGCCTATTTCAATATAAATTTTGTAATTGCTTAAATTTCTAACAAATCACGTACTAATTGATTTCAATTTAGCTATTATCAAAATTAACTAAAAAAAATTATATTAATTATGTAAAAATCAAATCAAATTATATTTTGTAATTCTTTTAAATATCCGAATAAGTTTTACAAGGATTTGTTTTTACTTGACCTACAAAATTTAAATGTTTTTTTTTAATTTTTGATTAATTGTCTTTGAAATAAATAACAAAATAAATTTGTAAATCTAATTAAAAATTGAGATTAATAAAATTAGATTTATTTAATATGATATACATTTAAATAAATTAATTTAGATTTCTGGTTTTAATAAAAGGTAAATATAAAAAAAAAACACATTAGATAAATCTGAGTATTTCCGGTATTATTTTTTGTAATAAATATTTTTAGAATGTTTTTAATATAGTCTATAATTAATTGAAATGTCGATATTATTTGCATTCATATATTTGGAATAATAAATAGATAGTTACTAGTTACTACTGGTTCATCGAGTACATCACACTGTCACTGTATCAGCAACGTCTTAACGTTTAATTTAACGAGCCTTAGTCTTTTCTATACTATTCTTAATCAAAATGACCACTTTTCAGCAGAAACAAAAAACAGTATTTCCCTGTGCCCTTGTAAAACAGCTATTGAAAATAGGTCGTTTTGTTAATGGATGAAAATTTATTTATGCAAACTATTATAGATTAAATTACAAATTTATTAATTATGTATAACTAAAAAGCTAAATTACAATAAACTAATTTACTTTCACATATTACAACTCCACCTAATAATATTTCGAAACAGATATGATTATATAATTCTAACTTGAGTTGGAATCTTCATGGTCAGTAAAATTGAGTTTCGAATTACAATACAAATATAAGATATGCCTGTCATACTTCTAATTCATTCAATCTTTTCAGATACTTTAGAGAGAATCGTTTGTGTTGCATTATTTTTCCTTAAATTATTCTATGCCGAATTTCTTAGAATATATATAATTGCAATAAATATTTATATAACAAAATATGATTTATAAATAATTCAAAATTTGGTTACCTCTTCTATCTTAAGATAGTATAGATAGAATAATCTTACATATGAGTTAGAATACACTAACAAAAAATCAAATATATTATTGTGAATTGACTTGTAATAGAATAGTCATTTGTAATGACTTACTAATTGAATATTTATGGCTTTTCATTCATATATAAATATAAATCTTACATCTATATCTTTTCACCTATATAAATTTCAGTATTTCAATATTATGCACCTCAGTATACTAAGATATTATTCACTCGAATGAGAATACAAAAGCCGACATATAATTTATCTTTATAGACGTTGTTTTCTGAATCAGAATCTTTCTTGTATGATGTTCTTGATCAAGTTGTACAGTTTTATTTAGAGTACTCGCTTATATATTACAGTATATCACAATAACTGGTGAGCTGTAACGATCACAATTGTAGTCTTATTGCTTTATCGATTAAATCTAAACCAAATATAACATAAAATTAAAAGTTAGTCTATAACTTGATATTAAAATGCAACTATGACTCACTAGGAAAAGGAATTTTTTTTATCAATTTTAATATGTCATAAAAATGGTATTACATATTACGATATGTAATTATGTAGTTATACTTTCAATTTCTTTGAAGCAAAGTCTTTCAAAAGTTCTTTTTATAGAGTTAAAATTGTCTATCAGTTTTTATTAGTTTTTTTTATGTGTATAATTTTATAGCAATAATTCTCGGAAGTTTTTGATGTTATTATTATATTAGATTGTTAGATACTATATAATATAAACTTAAAATATATTATTGAGTGTTAATTATAATCTAAATATTCAATTTTTTTAATTTGAATTATCCATTTATAATTCGTAATCTAAATCTGCTCATATTAAGGAACTTTTTTCACTTTATTCAATCATCTCTCCGTTGGGATGAGGGATGAGGGATGAGTGAATAGATGCGATTTGTTTGGAAAGCCTGTTACATTGTACGAAGTTTTTATCATTTTAGATTTCATCCATATTTTGATCTCTAATTAAGTTTGAAGTTTGAAGATCTAAATAATATAATTGTAGGTTTTCTATAATTACATACTTAAATTCATAATCGTTTGCTATAATAAAATTGTTTGCTATAATAAAAATGTATGTTTTTTCAAAATCTAAAATAGCAATAAATTAGGACAACATAAATTGATAATTTTTTATCAAAATTGTAAACATTTATTTATTAATTTTATACATTTTAATAATAATTTATGTTAAAAAAAATTTAATCATAAATTTACCCAAAAAAAAAAAAATGGTTTTACGTAAAAATCTATAAAAAAAAACATAAAATAAAATCTCAAATCATCGCATGAGAAGTGAAAGCCCACCTAATTTTGCACCTTACTAATTTTTTTTTGTAAAAATGTCAACCGTTTTTTTCTTTCTAATCAAATTTATAATTCAACCATAAAGTAATTTCTTGACATTTCCAAAAATTAAAATTAAATTAAATTTAATAAAAATAAAATAAAAAATTACTCTCCCTTTGATTACGTTATAAAAAATAATCTTTTTAGGTGTTAATTTATCAAAATATTTATCAGTGATTTTTATGTTGTATATTTGAACAAATTGAAAGATATTTTTTTTATATGTATAAGATATGCTTTACTTTTACATTTTAAAGAAAACCAAATTTTTTTGATATAGAATTTTATGAAATAATATTGAAAAAAATTAAAACCTTTAATGGAATATTATTATCAATATTATATAAATTATTGTAAATTTTTGAATGTGGGCTTTTTAATGACCCACACACACAATTCTTTAAAATTATTATCAAAAAGTAAAGTTCCCTTTCAAAAATTGGTAATATATTTAAAAATGATTGAACTTACAAGTAACCGAATTGAGAACAGAAGGTAAATTGATCGAATGCACAATTGGGCGAAACGTTATTTAGCGAATATACTAGTTGAACAAATGCAGATTTAATCGATAGCATATTACTTGATTAATTTACTGAAACTAAATGCACCAAATGTGGTTTATAATTTAAATATTTATATATATATTCGGTAAATAATATACTATAAAACTCAGCAAAAGAGATATTATGACCCTAACATGCCACATGATAGGTCACAATCCTTTTAGTTACTACCTTAATAAAATTGGTCTAGCTGGAACAGAAAGCTCTGCATAAATGGCAAATAAGGCAGAACACATTCGCTGCCACTGTGAGGCAACATCTTCTTGGAAAAGGTTTTCTAACAACCGAAGAACTGACTCCTTCAAACTTCCTAGGCTTCTTTAAGTTTATTAGGTTGTGGTATGTAAAGGGGCTATAAACGCACAATGGTTCAATAATATTGCAATGCTCTCTTGCGCTTCCAATTTATGAAAAAAACATATTCGGTAAATTGTCAATTATCCATTCGGTAAATTATATTTCGGTTTCGTTCAATTGTGCACTCCCCTATAATTTCAGTTTCGCTCAATTGTTTTTCGGTCAATAAGAAACAAATCATCTACTTACATAAATTATTTCATATTTCATTAAAAATAAATTTAATTTATTATTTTACAATGCGATTCGGTAATTGTTGACCAAAATATTGGATAATTTGAAATTAAATTATTTTTAAGATGGTTTTGATTATTGTGATACAGCATTAGTGGGTTAATAATATTGTCGTGTTTTATTGTTAAATATAAATTTTATTGAACTTGTGTAAAGTTTATGCTCACCACATTCATAAATTGTTTACGCGAGACAAATTGATATAAAATATTTATATATAGCTAGATAGATAGATAAGGGGCTATTTACATTGCCAGGTATAATTGTAAATAGAAGATAATAAATTTGTATTTATAAATACTTAAACAAATTATAGATAAACTTTCTATAATAAAATTAATTTTTAATCATTCCATATAATTGGATTATCTAGATTATCTTGTTAATTTCCATTTAAACAAATATGTCTGTCAGAAAGACTTAATGAAATATTATGCATATCAGAATTGTAAATCACTAATTTGTTGTGTAGTATCATTGGTAACAGGTAAAAATTACTATCTCGAGTAGAATACATCAAATGAAATTCGGTTTATTGGATACACAGACTGAAGCTACTAACTTTAAAAGACTATTATTGAAATAGGATAAGATAGAGCTACATGATTGATACGCAGAGGCCTCTAATACATTTTTTGTTACATTTTTGGCTTCTCCACCTTCGAAAACGTAAAGAAAAGTTCGTTTGGGAGAAATTCATTTTTTACTACATACTCGTAAAATGTAAAATATTTGATAAACTTCAAATATTTCTACTATAAAATTTATAAGAATATGAATAAAATTATAAGAGGTTTATTGTCAAATATTAAAATTTTATTTTTTTGCAAAGTAACCAGCCCCTTGTGTAATATTTAAAAATTTAAATTGTTAAATATCATTTTTGTTATTTAATTTTCCATAATATAATTCAGAGATTCAATTGATCAACATTCATCACCATTGATGGTGGTGTTGTCGGTTTTGAAAATGTCGTCTGTCCAAAATAAATCAAATAAATCTTTGTGTAATGATAATTTTATTATTATATAGAATGAATGCCCTTTTATGGATTTGAGATACACATTGAATGAATGTAAAGATAACATGTATGATCAACATTTTTTTTAGAGAGGATGGGGAAAGTGGTAAATTTGGGTATTTAAGTAGAGTTGTATTTCTTCAAACTGACTGAAGATATTTTTGCGTAAATTTCGCTAAACAATGATTTTATATTTTCAGTTTAATTTGAATAAATAAATAAATAATATTTCAACCTACAATGATCACCATTATATTATATGAATTGTCTTTTAAAGAGCTGAAGAAGATGAAATGATTAAATATGTAGATTTTTTTCTTTGAACATTTTAATTGGGATTGGCAAAATTCTTTTAATTGAGAAAAGATTATTTATTTTGCCATGAACAGCAGGTGTGAAAATTTAACCATTTTTGGACAGAATTAAAAGATAGAACTTTATAAATTAAATTACGTAGGTGCTCCAGCTCATACTTTTGTTGTAATAGAATTTCTATTTGAAATAGTTTTTTTTTACAATTAATCACTTTATATCGCTCCCGATGATTTAATTTCATTAATAATTTCATTTTTCAAGTTTTTGGAACAAAAAGCAAAGGTTAAATGAACTCATTTTTTGTACTTATGCCAATTTGTCGGAAATTTAAACAATTGGAAATTGAGGAAACAATCAATTAATATTAAAATATGTTCATCAATAAAAAATATTAAATAATTTACATGATGTTCTATCAAATTTTAGCTATAATCAAGCATTTTGTAATTGTGTTCATCATTTCTCTATTTTATTATCTTGAACTGTTGGAAGAATACGTTTTGTAGTCTTATTTTACACACATAACTATATAGTTATGCCCGATTTCACAGTAAGAGCTTCAGCTCAAGCTTAACTAAACCGACAGTTTAAGTTCAGTTGGTTCGTCAATCAAAATTTACTAAATCAAAAAAAAATGTGAATTACATATTTGTGAATGATAATTGAATATTGTGAATGAAAATGAATCAGCTGATTATAAAATATAATGTGAATTAACTTTTACTATATGTATATATATTTATTTATTATTTATGTGTGTTTAAACTAATTGTCAAAAGTGAAGCCAATTACGGCTTAAGTTAAACCTTTAAGGAAGTTTTAAGGAAGTTTTCCCTGAGAAACAAGAAAATAAGATAAACTAAAGTTTAAGCTTTGATAAAGGCTTTAACTTTTACTGTGAAATCGGGCATTAATTGTATTATAAGCTAGTCTAAGTTCCGATATATGCTTTTGTATTTCTAAAATTATATATAATTGATATGACATATGAGTATCGTTTAAGGGATCGTTTTCCCTATTATTATTATTTCCTATTATTTTAATTTTCTATTAATTTACGAGTTTTACATATGATTTAAATTCATGTTTAAATGGAAATGATTAAATTTGATATAATCTAGTTAGTAGCGATACCTTTTCGTTGCTATACCTATTTAAAATTATTTTAAATATATACTTATTTATTCATAAAAAATTACTTTTATAAACCTTCAAAAAATAAAAAATGGTTTTCAGTGTTTCCAAATTCCATTCAACTATAATAATTTTATTATATAGAGAGCAATTAAAATTGTAAATAATTAAATTAAGTTTCTTTCATAAAAAACAATATTATATAAATTCCAATATTAATTAAATGAAATTAGCCTGACCTAACCATATTGACCATAATTCATATATATATGAAAATGACCAAATAGTTCAAATATAATTCGAATAAAATTAATTACTGTCCACTCAAGCTAATAAAAGAATTTCGTTCACAAATAATAATTTTTTATTCTATGAGTTTTTGTGAACGTATAATATGAAAATATAAAAATTGGTATAGTTAGAAATATGAATACGTACCGATTGTGGCACCAGTTTTTCATTTGTCACGTGCATTGAAATTTCTTAATCTTATTTAGTCTGACAAGTTAAACATTATAGATTTTTTCAATGATACTATGACAATATTTTTAAAATCCGTGTCATATTGATTTTGGTCTCCAAAATTTGGTACATTTCCTATATCGTTACAATCTGATTCAATTCGAACCTGTAGCGAACTGGTAAAGATCTCCCATAGGAACAATAAAACTCCTATGTTAGCAAATGTTAGCTTTACAAAAATTATCCATCTCTGCTCTAAATTAAATTATATTTCAGTGTTAATTTATATTATAATGTTGATCGACTTGTATACATAAAGCAGGAGGTCATTTACCCATAATACGATCATTAAAATTGAAATATATATAAAAATTAATATAGAAAAAAAAAGAAATCATAATACTCCGGTTTCTGTTATTTTCCTTTTACATTTTTTATATATATTAGTAAAAAGTAAGTCACAACATTTCAGAAGAAGTGAAGCAGGAAAAAAGCACTTTTTAAATTTATATAAACAACAAATAAAAAAAAACTTTTATTATTATAAAAATCATCAAAAAGAAGGAACACAGGAGAATCGAAAACTAACAAGACATAAAAAAAGGGATTTTAAATATCATCTGGGCTAATTTTGCGCGGATGGTGTAGAATTCATAGTCGTCGTCATAATGGCGAAACCAATGATCCCCATCACATAATACGTCTTTATTATTCTCGCTATTTAGGAGTGGAATTTCCGGCTAATTGTACTGTTTTTTTTTTTGGTATATTATGTCTTCATAATAAAATATCTTAAATAGTATTCTGAATTTATGTATTTTTGTTATTCAACTTTATGTTTTTTTAGACTACTGTGTCGTTCGGTTTCCACCGTGTTGAATGGCCAGCCGCAAAAAAACAAAAAACGAAAAATCCGTTTCAAAATGGTGTGTGCACTCTACAAAAAAAAAAAAACATAATAAGTAAATGACCACCAGTCCGTCAATTTCAATCTATATAAAAAATGTGAACAAATTATAATTTTAAAATTAGGTATGCAGTTATTTACGCATGAATACATTTTGATATTTAGCCATTTTGGCGGTTGTTATATAAAATGTGCCCATTCTCCTCTGCATTACATATACACTTTGACTGGAATTAAAATTATATTACGATTTATTATATTTTCGATTTAGATTCTGATTGGAAAATTATATTTAGTACCAAATTAATCCTTAGAAAAAGTTTCTAGATTATTTAACTAGGTTTAAAAAAAGTTAAATGTTAAAGGAATTATTGATTTGTAATGTTGAACTGTTGAACTAATCTAAGTACCGCAGGTAGGGGTAGGGTAATTAAAAAAAAAAATACGTTACGCAAAGTTATTCTTCATTTTTCATTGGATTTGCGAAAAAATGTCGACACATCAATATTAATAAAAGAAATTCCATTAAGACAATCAAAAATATTATTACTGACGTTTGTGATGTTATGTTATTGAATATAAATCTTTAAGTTTTAGTACAATAATTGAAAATATTTAGATAGTTGTGTGATTACTTAAGTGAAATTACAATAGAAATTTTTATAATTACTTGTATAATTATAAATTTAAGAGCCAGAGAAAGTCAAATTACAGAGTACAAACACTCTAAAACAATAAAATTTTAATGGGTTGTTAAATTGGCATTTAAAGTTGTACATTATTCAATTATTGTACATTATTCAATTAAAGACCCTTCACAAAATATCAATCGGTTGTACAACTTTTCATTCGATCAGTCGAATGTATAAAAATCGTATATTTTTATACAATTTCCTTGAAAAATCCAACTGTTGCGATTTTGATTTGATTTTTCATACAATATTTTGACACATCGAATGAAAAGTTATACAACTGATTGATTTTGATTATATGAATGGACTTTTAGAATTAGACATTTCATCTCTCAGACACGAAACATTTGTATTCATTATTTGTTTGCAAGAATTTCCCAAATTCAAATAAACTAAATAGAATCTCTTATACGGTTCTCCACAAAACTCGCATATCAATGTTTTTTGTGCATAAATTAGCTTAAAGGTTAGGCTTTTGGAAAGTCTATATATACGACAACATTGGTTTGAGTTGCCATCCATTGAGCCCAGACAAAAAACAAAATATTATTGTATATTTTTATGTACTCAGACAGTTTCAATTTTCAAAAAAAAAAAAAAAAGGAAATAAAAATATCTTTACAAATGGAAATTTTACACTACTATATCCACTAATATAAAAGTGTGGTTAGAGAGAGATTTATGTAGCATCGAAATACGAGTTTTATGTTCAATTTTCATTATATATGTTTTTAAAAGAAGGGACCATAAAATGAAATTGTTAATTATATTTCCATATTTTTATTTAAATTGAAAGTAAATAAAAAAAATTTTGTTTGGAGGACCATATAATTGGATTATGTTTAATGGAAAATTAATATTTGCCTAATTAAAAGTCAGTGTTTACATTAGTTGTAGAAATTAATCAATTGTAGAATAATTATTAGCCTTTTTAGATTTTCTAAATATATAGGGTAGTTAATTCGACAGTATAACACGATAGTTACGGGACAGGTAAATAAAAAAGATTATTTAAATTATTGAGGGATCTTTTTTCAGGAGCGAGGTGATTTTAACTTTGCATTTTACAAACAACGTATAGAAATCAGTAATCTTTTATATCTATTTTTAATGGGCATTTAATAGGTAATCTAATAAACACATATAAACCATAATTCTCCATTGTCCCAAAAATTGTTTCCATTTTTTTTTCTGATCGAACCCAAAATTGGCTTTAACTCGAATTGGCTCAGAATCCGCGAAAGTGCACATAAATTTATTTGCTTCGATACTCACCACAAATAGCGTAATATACCGTATACACCCTATACCGTATCAACTATATACACCCTGTATATTGAAATATTTTATAAATAAATATTTAAATAATTTTTCTGAAATTCTGTTTATAAACAAGAATTTTCTATTTTAGAAATAAAAAATGATTCACTGAAAAAAATTGACCGACTCTACAATTGACCAAAGGTAAATTTATCGAAAATAAACACAACTGTACCGAAAGTATACTGACCAGAAAAAGATCATAAATTTAATTTATTCATTTAAGTAAATCATAATTTATTTTCCTATATTCCGTCAATTGTGTTTTCGCTCAATTGTGCTTTTTCGGTCAATTGTACATTCATTCAATTGTGTGTTGTTTTCGGTCAATAAAAATTCATTCAAAAAATTTGGTTTTCATTTATTTAAAATTGTAAAATTAAAATTCTAGACATTGTCTAGTCAATTAGTTTATTATTGTGATTTTTAAAGTTTGTTATTTTTCAAATAAAATATTTGATTTGATATAAATTTACACTAATTTATTATATATTTAGGGTGCGGTGTAGTTTTTAAACTGGCGGTCATAAAATATATATTGGTTTAGTCATTATATTGTAATAATGTCGTTAATAAAATTTGAATAGAATATAAAAAAAATTCAATTATAGCATAGAATATTTGATATAAAAAATAGTGTTTTGCGCAAGTCTCATTTTAATTTTAGCCCCATAATAATAGAAATTTAAATAAATTTCTTTAATATTATTAGTGTTTTTAAGGAAAGCCTTAAAAATTTAATAGTCAATTTTTAAACTAGAACCAGACAAAAAATTCATTATCATAGCTATATATCCGGGATGAACTTTTGCTTCTTTATCAATGATTTTGAGTTTGTGACTGCAATTTGGATCTTATTTATATCAATTCCGTACCATAAGTTTCTTTACCGTGACGAAAGTTTTAATTGCAACAAGCAAATGGCTTTTAATAATGAGAATAATTAGACATTTGTTTTAAAACTATCAATTTAGAGTCTAGAGTGAAACCCAAAACCTAATGCATCACAGTATAGAATATTATAACTACGCTATCGAAACGATTAATATTAATTCGACATATATAAGAGGAAATAATCACATTTTAGTTATTTTATGATAATCATTATTTTAAAATTAATTCCTTTATATGTTTTTAATGATTTAATGGTAAGTAAAATTAGATTATATTTTTCAGGTAATTTATTGTGGTTAATTGTTCATTTATTTTGGTTCCTTGTGGCTTGAAAAAAAAAAACAAGATCATTAATTTATTTTTTACAATTTTTTATATAATATAATTTGGAATTTAATACAATAATTTCTGAATTAACCTAAATAGTTATGTGTATTATTGTATTCGATCAGTAATTTATAAAAATATATATGGAAAATTTCATATTTTTGAGGAGTTCGAAATATTTATTTTATAATTTAAAGAACTTTTTTTTAAATGAATATTTAAGACACGGCGTTGTGAGCTATTACTCTAATAATTTTGTTTTTTTATTTATTGTTAAAATTATGATTTCTGAACAAAAAGTTATTAAAATTTCAATATCGTAAATAATTGGCTTATTTTTAGAAAATCGATTAGTACCACTTCAAATTGTTTCTCATCATTGTAATATTATTGCAACCGTAATTATTCAAGTGCAAATTTATAAATCCATAAGATAGATTCAAGGGTGGAATATATTACTAACTAATTACCTAAGTAGATAGAGAGCGAATCAAACTTAAGTAATTTAAATAATAATTTCCTGGAAATGGTATATCAAAAATCAAAGGAGTGGATATTATCGGTCATTTCCGTCGTTTGATAAAGCAGCTAACCCATAGGCATAACCCTCAAGGCAGTATAGTATTCGTCTTATTAGGCAGTACTAGTAAAGTTAGTTGTGTTGGTTACTAGGCCCTTAGATGTTATACTAAAATCTTTGCTAAACTATCATTTTATGTTTCAGTAAGCTCTAAGAGTTAGAATAAATTACTTTAAATTTTAACAAATTTTCAATTTCCCCCTTTCTTTCAAGTTGTAAAGAGTAAAGTCATTGTCCTTTTTAAATTTATTAATCGTTTATATATTTTGCCATAATCTTAAACAACTACTAACTTTTTCTTCCCTTATACACGATGGAAGAAGTAGATCCACAAAAAAAAAAAACCTATTATCAAACTTGTGTATAAAGGTATCGTGTTGTGCTTGAGCAGGTGCTTAACACCAAATAAGAATCAAAAAAGGAATTGCAAAAGTTTCTCATGATGCAAATGAATACAATAAAAATAAAGTTCTAATTATCATCATCAAGGGTGGGGAAATTATAAAAACTCCTCAGACACAATTTGAAAAGTTTATGGCCGAACCATTAAAACTAACAAAATTTATTTATTTATTCTGCACCAAAATATTCTTAAGAGGTTTGACTTAAGTTGCTCTTAAAATTCAATCAACTGAAAAATATATTTATGGAAATTGAAAAGGCAAAAAAATAAATTAAAATGATTTTTCTATATTTAATTTTTCTGCTCCCATAATTATACAAAATCGAATTGGTCGTTCGTTGCACCCCTTTCACTAGATGAAATCGATTTTTATTTTAATATTTTTAAATTTAAAATTATAAAAAATCATTTGGACAAAGTAAAAGAATTCGTTTTTTTTTTTTTGGTTTTTGAATAAACAATTCCAATTTTATTTAAAAATATTTTGTGGTTCAAAAACTTATTAACTTGGAAATTTTATGCCAGATGCCCATTTGAATATGTAGTAATTCTAGGAATATCGAGTAAATTCAAGCTTTTTTTTTTGAAAATTGTTTAAATTCAAATTTTCATTGAACAAACATTAAAAAGTCAATTATAAATTGAAATAGAATATTGAACAGACCATTTTTTATTATTGGTTTACTTTTACTTAAATAAAATTCCTAGCAAATTTAGTTTAATATTTTTGGATTAAATAAAAATTATTTGAATTGCAGAATATTTGAGTTTCGTAATACGAATTGTATACAAAATATATTTTAATTACAGCCAAATAAAGATTAAAGTCACTGGGACGTTTTTTTGTATATAATTACTGCAAATTATGTGAATAAAAATGGTTAAATCTATATTATTATTATACAAATTTGGAGATTTAAATAATGAATTTAGTATAGTTTTGAAAATATTTTGTTAAGTAAGAAGTTGTTCCATTATTTGAGCTAATCCATCTGACTTTTATGAATAAACTGCAAAATATATTTAAAAAATCATCATTTTACCATAAATTTGAACTTATAAATTAAGTATGAAAGAAAATAATCTGTGAAGTTGTTGCATCAGCTCAAATAGATTAACTTCATTCTTTGCACGTTCAATTTCTGCTGGTCTGTGATATGAATAATATTTCGAATGTTAGTTTTCAGATATTGAACCATTCGTGGATTGTTATCATAAATTGTTAGATTGTCAGCGGCCAATTGATTTGACCAATTGGAAAGATAACACCTAAAATTCAACCTGGAAATTTTGAGCTCAGTAAATCAGTTGTTTCATCAGTTGCCTTCTGGTTAAATCAAAATATTCTCGAAATTCACGTTATTCAATTTATAAAGATGTTTTTATTATAAAAACCCGAAACAATATTCGTGATCAGATTCAGGAAAATGTATGCAATGTAAAATATGCTGACGATCTTATAATAAATTATTAATATTCCTAAATGCCCAGCTGCCAAATTTAAAAAATATCTGTTTGAAAAGTAAAAAATTGAATGCTTTCCAAATTGGTCAGTTCATATTCAAAAAAACTTCTTTATTAAGTGATGAGAATTATTGTGGTGACTCAATTTCATAGAAAAATTTCCAAATTCATATTTAATCGTATATTTCATATTTAATTAAAAATATGTATATAAATTCCGCCTTCATTAATAACATAAAAAAATACTTATATATTAATAATCTAAATTCCCCAAAAAAAAAATCCTTTGAATTTTTTAACAACATATCAAAAATATTATTGATTTAATTTGTACCCATCAATTCTACTCCAAAATACCATAAACAAAATTTTACCTTTTTATGATAATTTCCTCTTTCTTATTTCATAGAAATCATAGAAATAAAATTACCTTTAAGTATCTTTTTAAGACGGCTTCTTTAATAAAATTCTAATGAAAATCATAATTTTTAACCACCTCCAAAATAAAAAAAAATTAAACAACATAAAATCTAATGATTTTTTTTTTTTTTCATATATCAAAGCTGAGTCATTATTCACAAAATTATTTTAATAATGTTTTTTCTTTTTTTTTATGTTATTCGTGTAGTTTAATCCCTTGAAACAGATGGATGAGATTCATCTTAGTCAAGGGCATCGTATGTACCTAAAGTCTCGAAATAACATTCTTTTTATAAAAATTCAACTGTGGAAATTAAACAACACCAGATGAGAAAAAAAAATGTTGAAAAATAATATGATTTGTTTGTTTACTTAATTTAATGAAGTGCACCAAAAAAGGAATGCATTTAATAATGAATTAGTTAAAGAAAAAAAAAAAGAATTGAAATTAAAATTTAACATCCTACTAAAAATTGGAATTTTTTGATTTAAAAGAGTATATATGAAAAAAATAGGATAGGATTTAAAACAGAAATATTTATATTTTCTACAATAGAATGAAAGTTGACTTTATTGATCCAAGTATATTTTCAAATTTATACAAAAATTGTATGTGTAAATAATTAACTTTGTTGGTACGGAATATCTCATTGGATTTGTGGCGTGGAAAGAACAAAATACGAAATGCTCTTAGAATTCAATATGATGTGGTACTAGTATACTGGTAAGCTTCCTAACAAGATCCTGCGGGCTTAGAAAAGATCTACATACAAAATAAGACTGTCAGAAAATTTATTTGTGTATAGTTTCTGTGAATGTATAAGGATGAAGAAAAGGTAAAATAATATGCAAATGTGAACCTCTAATGTCGATATAACTGCCCCCTTGGAATAATGAAATATAATGGAATATGTTTAATAAATAGTATACACACTTTATCAGTGATAATTAAATAATATTCAAATGTGAAAGCGTTAAACTAAGTTTGTAACGAGACCTATTAAATTAAATATTTGTCTCTATCACTGGGATGGGACGCATATATGAGACAATTCTCTGTTTCGGTCGATAGACTTTCTGGCTTAAATTTAATATTTTTCTCTATCACTGGGACGCATATTCGGTCGTGTAGAACAAAACCATCTTTTAGTTCTTTTAGTTTGTATCAATTAATAATTTCTGTTCATTTTGATCATTCTCTATCACTGTCTACAAACAATAGTAGAACTGTATGAAGAAGGAGTTCTGGTTTAGAAACCAATTCTCTGTTTCTGTCGACAGAGTTTCTGGCTCAGCCAACTGTCATACCATATTAAATTTGAATTGTTCGAGGGCTACAATTGATCTAATTCTGTACATGAAACCCTAGCAGTTCCCCTCTATATAAATCAATCAATCAATTATCTTCAGAGTGAAATGAGTACAAGTACGACATATTAAAATACATTTTTTTTATTATAAAACTAGAACGTAAACTTAGAAAATGTAAATAAATTTGAATGTTAAAAAACAATTCTGAGAACTTAAAATGTAATTTTCTCAGGCGTTCGACGACATCAAAAATTAACATGTTTTTTTTTCCTGTTTTTAAGTCTAATTTTTGTAAATTTAGTTTAATTATTTTACCGGTTATAAGAATCATTAAATTTGATTGTACTACTATAGTCTGAATCTGAACACTGTTGGTATTGTTGCAAATTTTTGTTTTTGTAAGCAATTTCTAAGTTTCTATCTTTTTTTGTATATCTGAAACAAATATTAAAAAAATTACTGTGCAAATTTCATAAAATTTTCTCATCTTTTGGGTAATGAATAATTTTGTATTAGCGAGTATAATAAAAGTTTTATAAATTAACATTAAACATTTGCATATTATTATGTATTTGAAAAGCATAACAATAAATTTTACCTACAGGCAACATTTTATTTCTTTAAAATTGTATTTAAGTTTTCTTTATATTGTATATATTTAAGTATAAAAATGATTATTATATTAATAATTAAAATTATGAATTAATTTAGTTAAATATATATAAAAGAAATCTTATATTAATCACTCATATCTAAAATGTTGGAGTTAATGTTATTATGATGCTTTATTGTTTTTTTTATGTAAATATTTTATATAAAAAAAGGTTTTGAATAATAATTTATGCTTAAGAGTTTAAAAAAAAATATCATGAAAAAGCGTTGAGTTCATTAATTAGCATATCACTTTAATATCAGACATTATTTAAAAAAATTATACATTTTTTTTTATCATCTTTATTTGTAATTAACGACTTTTTATTAATTTAATTTTATTTATTAATTTGTTTTTTAATTATTTGTTGATATTTAAAAACCACAATTTTGCAAACTTAATGAGATTTATGTGGAATCTTCCATTTTGCTCTTGTGCCAACAGATTATTAACGAATACTATGCTTGATGTTCAGAGTTCAGCAGCTGATAGTGTATATAGTTGACACATTTTCTATATCAAATAGGATAAATGATTGCTGGATAGATTGACAAAATTGTTAGACAAAGGTGATGGATCCTATTTCACCGGATTTGTTCCCTTCTGTTCTGGAAAACGTTTTTAGAAAAATACATTTTTCTGGTTTGGGATTGGTTATAAATAGAGAAGTGTTTTTAAGATTCGTGTATGAACTTTATTTGGTGAAATGCCAGTTTGATTTAAAGAAGTTGGTCATGAATTGAAATGAACCAATTAAAAGAAAAGTTATAAAGAAATGTATTAAAAACATAATTATTTGGGACAATTGGTTTCGTTTAAAAACAAAAAAAAAAGTTTGCTTACATAAAGAGTATGATAACGAAATTTAAGGAGTATGAACCATAAATTATAGCTTGCACAGAGAGATATGGATCGTTCATACTCAAAATAAACAAGAATCAAAGAATACTAAATATCCAAATAAGTTAACAAAATTTAAATATATAATTGAAACGTCAAAAATAGCTATTCATATTACCAGATTGGATAATATGAATATAGGACGAAAATAACTACTGAAGGGATTCCAACAGATGATACAAGATAAATATTTTCTTGCAATAAATATTGGGACAAATGCTTTAATTAAAAGATTAATTTTACTTTTGCATTTGTAACATAAACAGCATGAACATTAATAAATACATAAAAAAACATAAAGAATATTACTTTCATATTTACTATCATTATTATTTGACCTTTACTGTACTTACATCATTTTACATTCATTTATACCAAAACTAGATTATTTCAACAAAATTTCATATTTTTTACCTTTTTGCATATTATAATATTTTTTGATGTAATTTAGGTCAATTACTATTACTATTTTTTTTATGTTTTAATTGAATGTTTGTCAATTTTTTTTATATTGAAAATTATAAAGTAAAATTTAATTTTAAAATCTCATGCAATAAATTTATATTTTTGTTATAATTTAAAATTTAAATCAAGGTTTAAATTTCAGTGTTCAGTCGCCAAATAAAATAATTTTATGATAATATTATAAATTAAATAAAATGTTTCTCTAATTTGTGGTAATCTTTGATATAGTAATAAAGTTTATAATTTGTCTGCAACATGAAACGATGAAATTTAATAGGACATTACTATATAAATTTAGTGAAAATTAACTTATTTTTATATCTTAATTGTCATTACTTTAATAATACGAACTGCAATAGATAAAGTTTTTGTAATGAGTTTAAATTGTGGTTAGTTTGTGTAAATGATATTTAATTAAATAATTGTAAATACATAAAAAATGTACAATTAAATAAATATTTATATATAATTAAATAATTATTATTTATTTTTTACTTTCAGATTCTCATTCTGTCCCAATTAGTTCAAATGAAGAGAAAATCAAAGAAGATGAATCTGAAAATACGGAAAAGTAAGTTTAATTTTGTAATAAATGGTAAATAATTCGAAAGTCCGAAACTATGTCTGACCAATTTAAATTATAATTAAGGTGTAAATGTGACTGATTTTAATTATTAAGGTTGTTAATGACTTCAATCACAGAAAGATTATTTTTGATCCATGATTTTTTTTTTATTTATAAGCCATAGTAAAGATTGCTCATAGATTTTGTACGAATATATGTGAAGAATTCCTGATTGCATTTACAAACAAAATTTTGTCTACAATACAGAGATGGAAACCATTTTTTTTTTTACTGTAGTAGTTTTAGTTCAAAATTATCTATAATTTTTCTTTTGCTTTCAATATTTAAAATATTAGGATTTCGTTCGGTTTTGGTACATGATTTTTTTTTAAATAAATACTAATAGTATTAATTATTTAATTAATTTATTTGTAAATTTAAATTGTAATTATTAATTAAATAACAAAATAAATTAATAAATCAAATTTCTTAAACAAAAACTATCAGTTTACAAATTGCGAAACAAATTCTGAATAAAAACTTGACAGTTTGCAGTTTTTCTTTAAATTTTAAACGAACCAAAAGCAAACTCAAAATGGTTTGGTTCAGTGATAATTTTAAACCTGCATTCAGTTTTGGTTCGGTTCGATTAATGTTTTTCAGGTTCAGTTCAAAACTGGTTTCCATCTCTGCTAGAAAGTTTACTGACCTTCATTCTATTTAGAAACTATGTCTGGGCACTGACAAATATTATCTATTTTATGCACCACTACAAAGGTATCGATGGTTCGTAAAGATATTACTATGTTTTAAATCCGATTTAAATCTATATAACAAATAGAATAAAAAAAATATGTTGATGGTTCAATCGGGCAATTATTTGGAGCTTAAATAAAGGCGCTTATCTTTGCCCTGATCTGTTATATTTAATAAAATCTATAAATTATGAGCAAACTAGATATTTAAATACTATAATAATATTATTAATATAATCTAACCAATCAAAAAATTCAAGCATACAATAATTATTTAGTATTAATAAGCTATATAATTCCAATATACTATTTTAAGGATGTAGCTAGTTTTAAAGGACAGACTTTAAATTGGTATTATAAATTTCAATATATTATTTCATTTAATGATATATTTTAGTTTTCTTCGGGTGTAAATTATCTGCCATTAAATTATTTTTTAATATTATTTCAATTTTAGTAAATTTTAAAAATTATGATCTAATTTTATTTTTTATTGGCATAAATATTAAATCTCAACTCTTCTAACTTTAAATCTAACAAAACACCAACTAAAAATCTAAATTTTTTACTATTTTTTTATATCGTCTGAATTAATTTTATGGTCATTGGACCGTCAAACCGTAGAAACTCAGCGTGATCAGTGGCACAGCCAAAAACCACAGTGGCAAAATGCTAAAAAAAATTAGTATTTTTTGGTTTGTTTTAAATATGGTCACACTTCTGACTCCTAATACCTTTAAAAATAATTGAATTTCCGTTGCGATAGAATTTTGACTGTATATAAAAAATATTTCTAGTTTTTTTAATAAATTATTATTTTTTTTTTTAAATATTTTAATAGTTTTCAGTTTTCATATAATTTTTAATGGCAATAATTAATTAGGGTTTGATATTTTAAAATATTCAGAAATTTAATATATTTATTTACAATAAAAAAAAATAGAATTTCTTAATAGTTATAAATAAATTATATATTAATTTGAAATAATAATTTATTCATAATTTTATAATACTAAAAAGTCTAATTAGTAAAAGACTGTTTTAGTTCAGATTTTTGTAAAATTTTTGATCATAATTTCATTTCCATCGTAAAAAGTATTAATAAAACCTAAATTGTTACGAGGGCTGTTTATTAGTTTTGAAAGTGAAAAAGAAAGAACGAATTTTGTGGGTTAAAAATTAATTTATTTTTCAATATAGTCTCCTTCAAGATCAGCTCAACACACTACGTTTAACGTTTGTATAGCAAACAACTCTTTTTATAATAATTAGAGAATGAAATAACTTCTTCGTTGAAAGATTGCAGCAATGAATTTTTTGATGGTAGTCCGAGGGTGCCAAATCTAGCCGGTCAAGTAATTAATACTTTAATTCATTGTTTTTTCTAAATGATTTTTTTCTTCTGTAAATCAGGTATTTTCTCTTTAATTTATGAATCCAATTGATACAATATAGGCTTCTATAATATTCCAAGTTAATTATTTTAATCGAATAACAAAATTTCTTTTCAATTCCAAAAAAAAAATGATAGAATAACCTTTCTTGCTGAAGGAACTGTCTTTGGTGCACTTGAACCAGCTTGCAAGCATTGTTTTGATTGTGGTTTTGTTACTGGTGTGTAGTGGTGGATCCTAAGTTCATTCATAGTTATAAATTAAACTATATTTTCCTTTTAAACACACTTGAGAAATTCGCATTCGAATTCGTTTTTGCTAGCGTGTGATAGTAAATGCGGTACCAAAGCTTATTCATTGTTAAGTCATCATGCAAAATATGATAAACTCGTTCTGTTGAGATTCATATTGCATTTGCTATTACATGCACATACAATTGTCGATCAGCTAATACCATGGACTTGTGGAAATATTTCTGATGTTGCAGTTTTTTAATGTTTGTAAGACACGTATAAACTTTAGATTCCATCTGTGAACAGTTAGTAATGAAGGAGCAGATTTCTTTAATACTTTAACCATCGTCTTCATATGAATTTCTTTTGTGGATAAAACTTTGAAGACAAATATTTTATCCACTGTACGATATTTTATTTTTACCATTTAAAAAAAATCAATAAGACGTCAACTTTTAACAGCAGTCAACAAGAAATGAATTGACAGATTTAAATGTAACTTGTTTCATATTCTTACAACAGGTAAAAATATTAAAATATGTTGATATTTGTTTTACGAATGGATTTTCATTTTCGAAACTTTTCAAACGGCCCTTGTTACAAAAATATACATTTTAAAATTGTTACTCTATTGTAAATTGAAAATATAATTAAAAACCCTTAAAAATTTACCTTAAATTTGAAAATTCTAATTTTATAAAGCAATATATTTTTTTATTTAGAAATATACTATAAAAAAAAATATTTAATCATCCTAAAAATTTATTGATATGAGCACGAAGAGCCCTTAACTTAACACTTTAAACTCTGTATATATACGCACTATTCACCATAATAATGTGAACCGGATGAAAGACTGTAGAACTATATAGAAAATATCCGGAAATGAATTGTAATTTATTTAATCACCTTCTTCTCAAAACGATAAATTCACAAAGTGTTACTAAATAAATTTTAATTTTAGACAGACAACACGATACAATTCAGTTTTGAAAAAAAAAATTGATAAATCTTTCAAAACAAAAAAACTAGAAAAACAACATAATACGATTTTATATTCGACTGCAATGCATCCTTTCAGCATGGACAATTATGCTGCACTATTATTCCCATATGTGAACTATTTATATTTCTCTTATGAATATTTAAATTACATTAATTTTTTGTTTAAGTATAAATTGGAATATTTTTTGTTTTTGTATTTACATGAGCATTTCTATCTTAAGTGAATACATAAATATCAAAATTAATAGTAATAACCCCTTTTTTATAGCTGCAAGATATGCTGTTCTTAAGTGTGCACTTCTGAACTAAATTTATGGAATTTTTGGAAATCATTTATTTTGAATGAATTTCTTGAATTTAAAATGAATGTATAAAAGTATAAAAGAATATTTTTAAGAAGTTTGTTGGTTGGTTCAGAACAATATTGGCTTAAATTACGAAAATTAATTGACGACATTTATTGTATAGTTTAATCTTTACTATATGATGACGGTCTCAAAGAGTTAAATCTTGTAGAAACCCTTGAAAAGAGTAAGAATTTTACCCTTAATTACTTGCACTTTAAAAAATGTTTGGTTAGTTTGTCGACGCTTAAACCTATGATTTAAGATAAATATTCATATTTATATTAAAATTTATTTAAAATATTCTTCTTAACATAATCGATTAAATTCATAATAAAATATATCGATCTGATCTATAAATTACTATTTTAATCAAGATATCGCAGTGATCGATAAAATTAATTCTTATTTGGTTCATTAAATTCGTATATTGATTAAAATGTAATATCAACAAGCCTACGAGTTTGTACAATAATTTTCTAAATTGTCTTATATGCAATTATAGTAGGAGGATATTTCCCCTTTATTTTCCTCTTTGTATATTTTATATAGTCCATCAACAAAGTTATTACAGAAAAATGATGCACTAAAATTTATTTTCCATATATACATAATCACCGCCACCGCAGCATAATTTATGACAGTCCCGTATTCATATAGTTTTGTATATATCTCATGGGAACTAGGTGAACACGTGAATTATACCGAAAGCATAATATATTTTATGTTTTTTTGAATGTAGCGCATAAAAATAATATCATAGTTTTTTTTTATGGAAAATGAATCGACATAATTTGCTGATGTTTACATTTTGTTTGACAAAATATAGATCAACATAAATTATTAAGTGAAACTGTATTTCTAAGCATTAAGCATATTTTTTTAAGAGATTTTTAATTTAACATTTTTTTTTTGAATCGAGAGATATTATGAAAATTGTATATTTCCGGAATTGTTTTTGTAGATTGACCTATTAGAATAATTATGATAATTTCGGTATCGTATGTAATACAGATTTTTACACAATTTAATTCATTTTAATATGTATTTTAAAATTATATATTATTTATAATTTATTTGCTTTCATTTGGTTATTAATATTAATTTTTATATATAATTGTTTTAAAGGTAACATTGCAAACTGATTAACTACAGATTTACTCCCTGAGACTAACAAATATTTCCCTGGGAGGCTTAGTTAATAGGTTATTTCTTTATCCGCAAAAATGGCTAAAGTAATACTCATTGAAGAATACTCATTGACAGGAGTGCACAACGACTGGTTTTTAGATTCGTATCTTTACGTAGCAATCAACAAACCAATTTGTTTTAGAAATATTTTGTGGCATTTAATTTTTATATAAACTGTTCAATTTTATGGATATTTGAAAAAAAAGAGATCAAAACTCATATATAAGTTTTTATTGTGGGATTGAATTTCAAGATTCAAGCTTATACTTATATTAAATATTATTAAAATTTTATTATTTTATTGAATTTTTGATTAAAAAAAGTGTTCTAAGAAAATGTATAAGTATTGCTTTAAATGAACGCTCCATTGAAAATCTTTTTGATCTGTAGAAGGTCTTGCCGTTTTGATTACAAGATACAAGTAAAGCTTTGTACGAAAACTGGGCGGAAATATTCAAATTATTGTAACTTTTTCATCTCAAGTTATTAGCATTCAAACTCAAACTATTAGCATTCAAATGAATCGACTCGAATGCGTTTTTATGATCACATTTTAGAAATCAACTTAGCATCTGGATCGGTTGTAGTTTAATATACCGCACTAATTTAAAATTACAATCAATAGAAATTGATTTGTCGATTGTTGTTGAGCAATATAAATTTGTGATTGAATTTGTTGAGTAAACATCAATTTTCTGAAGTTCTTAAGAATTATAGGTCGCTTCAGTATAAATTAGCTAGGGGTATGCAAAAACACAAATACGGCACTGTTAGAACACATAATTCCATATTGTTTACTTTAAATCTGCATATATAAAAATTGGAAATTATTAATTTAAAACCTTCAATAAAATTTTATACTTCATGTCTACACAATTTATAAGTGAATCTTCTATGTAGGAACACTAAAAATTATAACAATCTAATTGTTTCATAATCTGTTTTATTTTATATATATATATAATATATATATTTTGTAAAAATCCTACAATCATTATTGCCAATAAATTTTTACTTCTGCCCACATTCTTTAATAATTTACGTTTTTTTTTTATTTTTTGCCTACTAACCAGAAAATTATTAGCATTATAAAAAAATAAAACAAATTTCCTCCATCCGCAATGCATTTGTAAAACATATAAATTCGAAACGAAACAAACTAAATATAAATTAATACAAAAAAAAAAAACCCACAAAATATCTTTACCAAAATATTTATGTTTGGATTATAAAATTCATATATTTATTATTTCATAAAATTTATAAAAACAAAATAATCAAATCAAAAATAAATAAAAACATAAAAATCTTTTTAAATCTGTTTTTTTTTTTTAATAAAGTTCAAATTAGTCGTGGAATTTATTAAAATTCACGTCACACCACAGTAAAATTGTTAGTGATGGAAAAAAATGGAAAAAATCCACCACAACAAAATCTATAAAATCTGACTAGAATTATTATTTTATTTAAAAACATTGACCAAATAATTTTTTTTATTAATATTCTGTAAAGTCATGGTACTTTGCTGTTATATTGTCAGTTTTTTAGATGGTGGAAAGCATAAAATTGTGGAATTATACTTTAGATTCTTAGAAGATAAGCTTAAATGTTTTAATGGTAAACTTATGTTATAGTTTGATCAATGATTAAGATTTCATATTTGGTTTTATCAAATTAACACGTTTTAATTTAAAAGCTTTTAGCTATATTTAAAAATGAAAGTTTTATAGATGGGCTATAATTAGGTTTAAAATCGTTTTACAATAAATATCCATCAGGTTATAAGGCTACAGCAGTAAGAAGAAATGTCAGTAACATAATATCTATATCAATTATCAAGATATGAATGTAAGATTTTAATAAATATTTTGACATATAAATTAATATATTTTCATTAGTAGTCTAATACCATAGTGACCTACTAATTTTTGGTGTTATATCGGTTAATACCAATTAGAAACTATTTTTATAGTCAGACATTTACTGGGTCCTAGTCTAACATTAATGATTTTGAATAATTTGGAACTATAATTATATTTAATCAGCATATTTATGTTCTTGCGGTTAAATTAAAATTAGAAATTAAAAATTATTTAAAAGGTTCAGTTTCTAATCACTACAATCAAATGGGTTATTGTGATAATTTCTACTGAATATTAGCTTCTGAATAAGCCCAAACTGTAGATGAAAGAATAGCAGCTATTTCCTTGACAACAACTGAGTCGTGACCGCAGGAGTGATAGTGTAGCTTTCAAGGTGTTATAGTTACTCTGATTGATGTCAGATGCGTAGTGTTTGCCAACTATATAATGAAAAGTCATTATATAGTTGGCAAACACTACGCATCTGATCTGACATCAATAAAATTGTATGTAGGTGAATGGTTTTTAAGATTACAGTGATCTCTAAGTAAGCATATCATTGTTCTGCCTTTCTTCCTCTTCATTTCAAGAAGCTTTATTGCTCACTTTTGATTCTCAAGATATGAATAGCTTCGAGTGCCTGTTTACTCATTTATAATGTTTAGTAAGATATCAATTTCAAAATCCTCATTAATTAATTAAAAATATTGATTATTAATTTGTCATATATATATTTATAAAATTATTTCGGAAACTGTTATCCAAATCCCATAACTAATTTTGTTTGTTATATTTGAAAAATTATACAAAAAATTATTACACATTTACTTCATTCTGATGATTACCATCAATCTGCAGGTAGAATAAAAAATTGAAAAAAAATATAAATATTAAATCTATTAAAAATTATTTTATAGAATTTTAATGTTTTAATAATTATTATTACAATAATTGTGAAAATGTCTTCCTGGAAATATACAACCAAAATGAAATCAACAATTTATATTGTTAAACATTAAATCCATTAGCAACAAAACTAATAACTAAAATTCTAATACATTTATTAGACATTGAAGTGATTTTAAGTCACGTCCGAAACAAAACAGAAAAAAATTTGACATTAAAGTTTTTGTAATTTTATGTTTTTTCGGTTCTGGTAATGTTTTAGACACACTAATAATCACTTGTCTTGTATCTTATGGATCAGATTTTTTATGTTTTTGATTTGTTGTCGTATTTATAACTAATTTAGAATTTTAAATTGTATTTATAAAACTAGAAAAAAAAAATATTATTTAAAAAAAAAATAGTTATTAAATTTTAAACTGCGCAATAATCGATAAATTATAATTAAAAAGCACAGTGGGAATTAAATGTAAAATTTTGCAATTTTATTAAAAACTGCTGGAAATATTTACCATATTAGTTAATTAATATATAATTTTAAATAATATTGTGGCGTTATTTTGCTTTAGAAAAGTGATATAACGCCATTAAATAAAGGGATTAACGTCACTTTGATCAATGAATTAATGCCATAATTAATGTTAACAATTGTTTTATATTAAGTAAATTTATGTGATAATTAAAAGATGATTAAACGTAAAAAAAAAATCATAAATCATATTATGTAAAAAATTATTATGTACAAAATATTTTATTTAAATTAAATATACATAATTCAAATTTTTAATTGTAATGTACCAAAATGTTAACCAATTTTTTTTAAAAGTATTCTGCACAATTTGACTGCAAAATGGAATTTTTGATTTAATTGTTATAAGTTTATTAGTTTTCTGTTCAAAACAATTTACACATAACTTACATTGATTGGATGAATAAAGTATTGTCATTCACTGATTTTTGAAGTAAATGTTGCAGGTATTTGCATTATCAGATGTACTTTGTACGATAAGTTTCTTCTGACGCTCCTTCCTCCTTATTACTATGTTCTTTAGTCAAATTATATTATTCATTTCTAATTTGTATCAGATTCAGATATAAAATTGTTATTCTTGTTACTTTAGTTGCATTAAAAAATTAATGAAATATTCATTTTCTATTTCGATATTTTAATCACCTTAACAATACGAAATAACACCACAAATTACACGTACAGAACTAATCCGAAAGTGAAATAATGCTATTATGACGTTATTTTCACGTCGGATTGAATTCTAAAGAAAACCAAACTCCTGACAACGTAAATTAATTTATAATTTTTTTCTCTAATCATAAGATTCAAACTATATTTGAATGAGATGAGCATGAGCTATGTGCTATACAATTACTGAGATTGAAAATGAATTGTTTTGTTAGTTAATTTACTGATAACTTTATGGAAGACCAAATATAAGATATCTTTAATATTTAGTCTGATTTATGACCTTTTTAGAGGTTAGTCTTATCTATGAGAATATTTCTACTGTCCGATCAATAAATAAATAAAAAAAAAAAAAACTAAATTAAATGGTATCCAAAAATTAAAATATTCCCACTGTTCTATAGTGTGAACACTGATCGGTGGAGAGTATTAGACAAATTTGAACATATGTCAAGAATAAATAACTCCTTAAAAAAAATACTTTATAGTCGTGAATAAATATTATGTCGAAAATTAATACTATTAAGATATATTTACAAAGTTTCTATTTGTCTGTAAAATATTTGTCGTACAGATTTAAGTTTTTAAGAAATGTTATATAGAAAAAAGTTTCATTCAAACAACACAACTGATTTATAATTTAAAGCACGCCATCCTCGTGAAACATGTTCTAATATTTACTATGTATAACATAAGTTGTTGAATACGAAATTAATATTTTATAAAAGCAAAATTGCTTCAAATAAACTTTTTTATTTTTTTAAATTTCTTATGGTTTTTCACAGGGCAAAATAAATCAATTTCTTTAAGTATTCGTGTCAGCTGCATTATAAATAGCAATTTTTTAAAAGTTTGAATCAAATTTTATTCAAAGTAACAAAAATTAATATTAAAAATTAAAATTATTTTATTTTAATGAAAACCTGTGCAGGGGCAATTAACTTTAAATAAAATATATCCATACATATTTTTATTATTATGCAAAATATATTTACATAATAAATTTACTGGGTGTTCTAGTAAAATAATAATGTCTGCTGTCAGTATCAGAAAATAGTTAAAAACATAAAATTTCAAAGTTCGGTTACAAGAAAAAGCACAGTGAATTAAGTTTGAAAAGTGAATCACTGATGTCACACGGATAGTTACGTGTTATCTTTTCAATTAGAAGCAACAGATGATCAGTGAAAACCATTAAAAGTAAGACGCAACGATTATCAATAATTTGTCGAAATCGTTTAGCCATCATTTATTCACTTTTAGAAGTTCCTGAAATGAGGAACTTTGTTTGTTTTCTTTGGCCCTTAACAAATTTTTCAAAATAGATTTATTATTTATTTTTATAGCGCCCTGTGCGATAGTTAAACACTTCTCATAATGACTCTGGATCATACATTGTAAAGGTGTATATTGCTTCTTTTTTCGTCAAAAGATTTGCCTTTACATTACTGTCAAAATAATTGTATAAACTGTTTGAATTCAATGCTAAAGATGCTTGAAAGCAATCCCATATCAATCCCAACTTGGACCTTTTAACGTAACTTGAATTTGGCTATCCTAGAATATGATAATGGACGATTTGATTATAGGCTTACTTTAATTACAAAGTTCAATGGCTCATATATAGCTCGAAAATATTTTCTTGTTCGGTACATATAATTTCGATGGAATAAAATCCCGCACGCTTCTAAAAATAGCTTACATTTTGATTGTGATTTTTGATCTTTTTTAAATATTTTAAAACCATAACTACAAAAATAATTTAGGAAAACATTCATTCAGAATAAAATCGACAGTAAATAATTTATAGAGAATTTGTTAGTTTATGTAATTTTCAACATATCTTTTCATAAATTCTTATGTACACTCTGTTTAATTGCCATGCAAAAACCATTGTTACACCTTATAACATATAACATATTTTTTTTTCTTTATTTATTTATTTATTTAAATAAATAAAGACTGTAAATGAAGTGAATAAATATTTATATTAGTTTTTAGTATGTTTATGGCGAAAATTATCCTGGTAACAAATTCTTTCTTGTAGAAAACATTAAATAATTATTGATTTTATAAATCATTATTTTGTTTGAAAGTTTTATGAGAAATTATATAAAAAAATGTTCTGAAGATACAACTTTTAAATAAACTAAATAAATAATTTAACTTTATAGATACTACATAAATTTTTTAATTCATTATTGTCATTTTATTTATTTTATAATATAGATAATAATAATACCAATAATCTCTGATAGTTTTAGGCAATTTAAACTAAATATATAAATCGATAAATCGAATTTACTTATCAAGATTAATATAATAAATATTTAAGGCAAATCAGTATATCAAAACCAGCATCATCCAATAAATATCCCTTAAAAATTATCTGTGATTTATTTATCATATTATATTGTTTTTTCATCCCTTCCTTCCACTTTGAATGTATATTTGACTCCATAGATTGGACAATCTTAGAATATAACAAAAATGTATTTAATAAATATTTATTTAATTTATTTTAGTTCTCATCCGTTCTAAACAAACGAAAACATAATTTATTTTCATTTATAATTTTAATATTTTTTTAACCATTCATTTTTCTCCCCCTTTCAATTTCGATGAAATTTATTGGTATCATAAATTAAATGTCGAAAACAATAATTCTTAAATTAAGCAAAAATATCGAATAACATTAACCTAGAGAAAATATTCAAGGAATCAGTTTCATAAATGATAATCAGCTGTGAGTTAATTTTAAATATATTATACATTCATCAGATATCTACACTCCGCTAGCGCTAGAGCTAGATTAAGTACGGGAGGTATAGTAGTATAATTTTTTATAATATAACATTGAAATGGACTGTAACTATTATTTGAATATTATATTAAAAATTATATGATATGGGCTCAAATGGTTCAATGGTTCTATTTAACTTGGCCGAAAATATGGGCTCAATTTAGCCGAAAATATGGGCTCAATAGTTCAATTTAACTTGGAAAAGATTATTTTGACTTTGGAAAAATACTAATTTCACTTGGAAAATGATTAATTTGAGCTCTATTACGCTAGTTACACCATTTCAGCTAGACGAGTTTAAAAGTATAAAAGTTCTGCTTAATAGAGCTACCAACTTGACTTATGTGAAGTAAATTATCTTTTGATAAATATATTATTTTTAACTTCGTGATTTTTGTTGTTCGATATATTTTAATTCGGAATATGATGGCAGCACCAATTATATTTGATCTGACTATCTATTTCTGTATTCTTCGATAAATTCACAATTTCATACTCAATTTATTTCAGTCAAATTTTGTCCTGCATTTTAGTCAAATTTTGTCCTGCCAGTTTAATTGACACTTTATTTAAATTTTATCTCTCTATTCAGTTTACAAATTTTCATCGATAAAACTGTCTAAACTTTAAGTAAAACGCGCATGTTCATCATCATATCAAAACTTTTAAAAGAACATTTCCTCATTTTAATTTCTCAAAAATTTTCAAAATAATATATAGTTTTGTGAGTGTGTCTCGTGGAAAAATCTATTAATGAAAATTGTGAAAACTTTTATCTACTAAAACCAATGTTTCATCGAACTATCTATAAAAAAACCTCTTTAAACAAAATTTCTCTAATTCTATTTTTCTTACTCTGACGATTTTTATCAAAGAAAATTCAAAATTTAAAAAAATTAAATAAATGAAAAATAAAAATTTCCCGTGTGCCATTTGTCGCGCATTTTCTTGTTGTGTCTGACGAAGTCTGGGTGAATATATCGTGTTCAAATTTACGTTTTTTATATATATATATATATAAAATATTTAAATTATAAATAAATAAATTTCTGGCCAGTAAAATGTTATAAGATATTTTTAGTTTAAATAAACTGAAAAATAAAAAAATTTAATAAAATTTAAAAATATAATTTACAAGAATAATCATTAAATTGTCGCTGTCCAGTTTGTAAATTGATTTTTCTTAAATTATATTTAATTAATTTATTTAAATAATGCAATTAATTTGAAGTGAATTTTACCTGATAAAAAGAAAAGTGAATAAAAAATTTCTAAGAAGGAAATATCATTATAAAAAGAATTTAGTGAACTGTGACGAATATAATTATAAGTAATACTAATAAAATAGTAAAATTCCTCCAGTGAATTTGGGACGACAAATATTTTGTTTAAACCTCGCGTGTTTATATGAAATTAATAAAATAAAATAATAAACAATTTTAATTTATTTTATGTTTTTATGCTTTTATGTTGTCAATTGACTTGGAGCGTACGGAATTTTAAATATTAATTGGATTAATTTAATTGTTAACAACATATAATTAGGAATTTGATTTGAATATTTAATTAGTTTTTCATAATTATTTGAAACGAATAAAATTTATAGTGTATTTAATGGAAATTAAATTAATTTTTTGTTAATTAATTTTTATGCTGTAACTTAATTATTCAATATACTACAAATCGACTTAATATTTGGATAAAATAGTTAAATAAATTACAAAATGCTTAAGAAGTTTTTAACTAATAGTTCAATTCATTAAAAATCCCTATTGGTTTGAAGGGAAGGAGAAGTAACAAAATCCCTCCATACACCTAGACTTCGAACGTCCATTGTAAATCTCTTTTACATTGTAAATGTGATGTGAAATTGATTTTTGATGGAATGTATTCCATTCTATTCAAATTATTTTATTGAAATCTAACATTAAATTATATTTCATAAGAAAAATTATGCTTCGAAATTTCAATTTTATTTAAATCATCTGTTGAAAATTATGATATTTTTCGTAAATGGGACCAACAACATTTTTTTTAATCACTCTAATAAATCTTTTTTTTTTATTATTCTGAAATTTTTGAGCCATAAAATTTCTATGTGTCATAGTTCAAAATTTTGGGATTTGTATATTACAAATTTGTTTTTAATTTTTCGTATATAAATATATCAATAATTTAGAAATGAATCATCACAGTGTAAAATGAAATTATAATTTTTATTTATTACCCTTTTGAACATAAACCTAAATTATGCTGACTTTACTTTTTGAAATTCTAAAACATAATTAGTCAATTAATTTGCTATAAAAAATATTTTAATTTTGACAAAATATTTCTTAAAAATTTACATAATTAATAAATTATAGTTTTTAATAATTCTTAAAAGCAGAACTCTGTAGGTAGTCTTTCTATAATTTCATATAGTTTATAAAAGTTCTGTAAATTTAAACTTTTAATCATAGATTATCGAACTCTCAAAAATCTATACAACCAAAATTCAAAATAATTTTACAAGAAATAGAAAAAATGAAATATCTTTTCTACAAATTGTTTAAGTCAAATATTTACTTTTACGTAGATTTATTTAATGATTAATTAATTCGACAATATAAATTGAAATTCACAGATAATTCAATGTCAGAGGGAAAATTAATTACCAAATTTTACCTATAAATACAAAATCAACAAATATAATAAAAAAATCTTTCCAAAAATATTTTTTTTTATTTATTTATTTACCAAAATAAAAACATAAATAATTAAACAATTTCTACAAATTAATCAACTGCAAAAACAGAAGAAAATTTCCAATCATTCGCACTTTCTTTTGGGATAATGATTTATTTATAAAAAAATTCAAATTAGCTAAAAAAATTATTAATCAATCGTGAATTAACATAAAAAATTAAATATTGTATATAATGATGGACTATCAACCGCAAAATTTCACTTGTTATACTGTTCCAGAATGTAATTCTGATGATGAATCAATTCGTAGTCGTTCATCAACAACAACAGTATCAACAACATCGTCAAGTGATAATTTAATTTTTCGACGACATTCATCAGTACCAAAAAAACAATTATTTCTTAATAGACAACAACAAGAATTTGAATCAGAATCAATAAAATCACCAGGTCCTTTAGGTACTTATCATTATGCAGATGGTAGTCATTCTCCACAAATTGGTTATTTTGTACCATTATCACCATATTGTTATTTGAGTCCACCAGTTCAACGAAGGCGTCTCAGGTAAGATTAAATATCAATATTGAATTCATCTTCCAAATAAATCTGATCATGAGATTATACAATAAAACTAATGGAAAAAGTTACTTCTTTGAATGAAATAAAATTTGCAAAGTTAAAATGAAATGTGTGGTTGCTGATGGAAATTGGATATGTAAAATTTTATTAGTTGTTGGATAAATAAAATATAATCAGTAGTGCCAGTAGTTTGTTCTTTGAGATTTGTAAAAGAGTTTATTAAAATTTACATTAATTGTGAATGTTTCTATATATACATAATAAAAAAGATTATGAAAATATTTACGATATGATATCTCGAATTTTGTGGTTTAGATTAATATAAAATTGAAATTGAATGCAAAAAGGTTTTGATTTACAAAATTTTAGTTCCCTTGAGAATTTTCTTCACAGATTCTACGAGTATTTATGTAATGTTGTGACTAGTTAAAGAAATGGATTTTACTCAAAACATTTTTTCTTTATATTTTTCGCGCACGAAAATTTCAAAGAAAAAAAAGGAAATGTTCCACGGTTCCACGGTTCCACGTAGGCGAATACGTCCAATACCGCACACACAATGCGCTTGGTGCACAATAATATTTCATATAGAGTTGTAATCAGATTTGAATTAAATTTAGCGTACCGGTTATTTTAGCACAAAGGTTAAATTTTAGTTCTGTAACTTTGTTAGATTAGGTTTGGTTTTAGGTCGGTTGCTTTATTCCACGCATATACCACGAACGGTCCTTAGCGTTACCACTGCCTGGAGAATAATGAATGCGTCCACAGTATTTGTCGAGTTGTTTGAAGAAGCTCTAAGGATTGCAAGCTTTTCACGAAATTCAGAATCGTATGGATTGAGATTCTTGAAAACTCCTCGAGTTTAGAGAAAAACGCTTGCTGAAAACAGGTTGTTCTTCTTTTTGCGAGTGCTTGAAAGTAGCACATCGTATATAAGACGCTAAGTGTTTCTTTTTGTCCCAGTTCCTTGCAGTTTCTGTTCATGATACTTGTATGTTGTGGTTTTCTTGCATTGCGTGCGGGATAAAGCAAGTATGTATTTTTTTTTTTGTTATATGTGCCCCACATCATTTTCGTGATTTAGATAGTGAATGAACTCTACCGTCTTGTTTCACTTCTTCTATTTTCTTGTTTTGTTTGGTCTCTATAAAAAATTTAAAATTATATAAAATTTATAATATTATATTCATGCATTTTTTAAAAATCACTATTTTTGTAGAAAGAACTCTTATAAACAATTACAATATATGGGCTACCCCTAGTTTTGTTTTCATTTTAAATATTTAAATTTTTCTCCCATTAGTTTTCTGCACATAAAAATCGTAAAACAAAATTCTATTTATTTATGTTTATTTCTTTTTATATCGATTTTATTAACAATTAAATTTTTATTTTTAATTTCAGAGATAAAACCGATTCAGATCGTACTCGACGCTCAACTAGTTATAGCGGCACAACAACAACTCCAAATGGTCATTCAATGCCAATTGCTGCACCACGTCGTAAATCACTTATGTCAGTACCACCACCACCACCGCCACCATCATCAATATCAATGCAACAAATTGTTCAACAACAAAAATTACCATTGACCGAAACAAATCCAATAATAACAACACCATCATCACCAATTATTCCCAGTAAATTTCCACAATCTGAGCATAATTTAGTATATCAGAAAAATGATCCAATAAATATTATAACAATTAGTAGTAATAATCCAAGTAGTAGTAGTCGAAGAACATCAAATAGTAGCAATAACAATAATAATAATAATAACAATAACCAAAATCAAATAAACCAAATTCAAAGCTATTACCAAAGTCCATCAACAATATCATCTAGTAATTATTCATCATTATTGTGTCATGCTAGTTCAGCATCAAGTCCAGCTGTTGTAAGGAAACGTGAAAAATTATTACATCGTTTTAGTGATGCAGCAACATTAGGTAGAAAATTGAAAAAGAAAAAGAATATAAATCGTGGATGCCATTCGATGACCGAAGCCATTGAAATGTTAGCTGATCCTGTTATTGAAGATGATTTTTTCGTAAGTACATTATTTTGTTTTTTTTTTTGATTAATTATAATTTTATGAATCATGATATATTTTTTTTTTGTTGTGTTTAATGTTTAATTTATGTTTACAAATTGCGTGTTGTTTGTATTTTGTGTAACATGCAACATATGTTTTTGAAATGGGAAACATGAGACTATACTAAGATACTTTTTGTAAAGTAAGATAATTTTGTTATAACTGGATTACACCAATTAAGCTTTTAAATATATATAATTATTAATGGGGTTACAGAAATTTACGGGATTTAGTAATTAAAATTAAAATTTTATAGAGCATATTTAAGAGATTCTGGGAAATATGCAGTAGCATGAATATAAGTTCCCAGTAATATGTTTTCGGTAAATTATTAAAATTTTATGTTAATTTCGAATTAACTTTAATTTATTTCTACTTATTAAATGAGAATTCTGGAAATTACAAAATAATTTAAAGGTTTACAAACACAATGTCTTAAATGCGTGACGTTTGATACTTTGTTCCTCAGTCAGTTATCGTTTATTCTTCGCAATACGGCTAAACCTAGAAACTTCAAACCAACCTAAATCTTTAGTAGATCATCCCAGATTTTGTTCCCTGAATCTTTATAATCCAAAATTTTGTATTGAGAATAATTAAATCAATTTCCATACAATTTTTGTTAAATAAATATTTTTAAGTTACGAATGGCACTGGCATTAGTAAACTGAGATGTCTTGATGATGAAATTTAAATATTTTAATTTACACATTTAAAATATTAATCCATTTTTAAACGAATAAAAACAATTTATAACCGCCATCTTCAAATGTTACAAATATTTAATAGAAATACAAAAATGCCTGGTTGAGAAATTGACTCGTCAATCTAATCCAATATTTTTGATATGAAATTGGTGAAATTGTTATTTAATATAAAATTTTAAATACTTTTCTAATGGGGCGGAATAATTATTAAAAAATATCATCTAATTTTTTTATTTTTAGTATTTTATATATAATTAATTAGTCTATACTATAGTAAGGCTAATTGATTATAAAATCGATTAAATTGGAATTACAATTTTAATCGCTAATGACAAACACTTATTAGACTTCAAATTTGTAAATAAATATAAATAAAAAATAATATAAACAAATTTATTGAATTTAAAATTTTGGTTAAAATAAAACTTATGTGTAGTACTAGGTGTCATCAAATGTTTAAACATTTCAGTAATTTTAATGCTACATCAAAAAAATAAAAATTTAATGATTGCTCATCGAATTTTTAATGTTCGTTAAAAATAATCTCTGTCGTTCGTTTAATGCCTCAAAATCACATAATCATTTTAAATTAATTATACTTCATTTACAAGTCCTCTTCTCATCCTTTTATTTAGCTTTCTCCTTCCACTTTCAATTATGAATAGTTCAATTGTGAACCTAGTCGTACATCGCCCTGCGATCTTTGAACTTATTAATATTATATATATTCGGATCCATTGACTTCTTTATAGTGAGGATAGCTTAATTGCAACATGATAAAATGGCTTTATAATATTGATATATTTTGTTGTCCAGATTTGTGGCTTATTCCACATTTCAACTGTTAACATTTACAGCAATCTTAAAACCACATTACATATTCCAGCTTTATTATTGGTACTTAAAGATGAGTCAAATTCATTAGAACGATATTAATGTATTAATCTCCAAAGTTGCACTACATATTTAGCTTCACTTCTATTTAAAATTAAGTTTTCAATCATCACTCTGTATTTAGGGGGTGTATATTCATATTAAATTATGTTTTATTAGATCTGTTATCACGCTTTTAACAAAAAGCATATTTTGTACTTGACACTTTTGTCGCCTCTTTTAATTTTCTGTTTTCTAATGTTGAAAATTATCTAGCTTTGCATTATTTTTCCAATAAAATTATTTTTGATTTTTAGTTTCGATATTAATTCAGTTTAATTCGGTCAATCGTTACGAAATATACAAAAATTTGTAATACAAAATCTCCTGAAATTTCTAAATAAAATATTTTAGTTGTTTTTAAATCATAATCCAATTAAAATAATAATAAAAAGATACTTAATTAATAATATTCCAACACTTTTATTGTAAATCACCAGCAACAAAATATATTAAATGAACCTCTGCTCTCGTTAATTGAGTGAGTTAGTTCGTAAAATAATTTTAAATGAAATCTGAGTTTCCCTCGAACTAAAAGGCAAAATTAATGGAATATATAAGAAATTGTATTACAAAATTTAGCCTATAGCCACAGTTAAAAGAATTTTTGTGAATATTTCTAGGGAGACAACCTAGAAAAATTAAATTCTATGTTGTGTTCTTTTTTTTTAATTATTATTTAATTGGATTACGCGATTTTATTTTTCCTATATATTTTACATTTTGAATAGTTTATCGATTTCGAAAGAAAATATTGTTGGTTTTTCTTATTATTTGTGCATAATTTCGAAATTTCATTCAGTTTATTAGTGTTAATTAAGTGTTTATTTAGAAAAGTCATGAAAATATATTATAGTGAAGAAAATATGTGAATTAAAATAAAACGAAAGATATTTCAAGAAAATTGCATATTCTTAGGCGTATAATTAATTCGAATATATACTAAATAAGTGATTGTACATAAAATATGAAAATATTTCTTGTGAAATCAACGAATTTTGAAATAAATATAAAACTCTTAAAAATGAATTCATAAAATTTATTCCTAATAGAATAAATAAATTGGAAATTATAATGAAATTCCTTAAATTTCAAAGTGTAAAATCAAAATCATCATCGTCACGTAGAAATTCATCATCATCACGTCTTATACGTGGCCCATATATACCTACTCATATCCGAAATGGAATTGTTTATCCAGAAAATCATTATACGAGTAGAATGTTTGCTGCACAACAGCAACAATTAATAACAACACCACCACCGCAACCACAATATCAACCATCACAATCAAAATCACCACCACTTGAATATATTGTTGCTGGTTATCATAATCGTCCTTGTGAATTTCTACCAAATAAAACTCATATTGCTGGTGAATATTTATCACCAATATCACGAAATAAATATTACGCCCCTCAATTAATACAACAACATCAACAACAACAGCAACATTATCAACAGCATCGACATCATCGGACAATAAATTCAACACCTAAACGTTCTGATCAAATTTATTGGATGCAACAACAATACAGTGATGGTACATTAAAACGTACACGTAGTAATAGTTTGGGTAGTCGTGGTTATATACGTAATGTTGATGATTTGTTAAGAGGTGATAGAGGTACAGCATTAGTTAAAGGTGTACAAGCTCATCGAAGAAGACGTAGCAGTAGGGTGAGTTTTTGATTTTATTAATGGCGGACATACCAATTTTTACAAGCTTATACATCTAAAATTGGAATTACACATTTTATTCAGTTGGATGCTTCTTGTTTTTAAGCGTTTTACACCATTTTTTATTCATACGACGGACACAAATGTAAATGCCATTACATTATTATTAATTGTCATTATGAATTTCTCATTAAAATGTAATTTATGCCGTCAACTTTGCGAAATTGAAAATTCTAATCCTAATGCGTTATCTATGTTTGAGGCATTATGGGGCTATACACCAATATTAGCATTGCCTTGAAATTTCGTCGCGAAACATCAAATTTAAGAGTGAACGAATACATTTTTCATGTCGGCGTCTTTATTCGATATTAACCACCTAAACATTAGAGTTACGAAAGTTACACTTTCCTAATTTATGTTGTACGTTTCTTAACAATAAGCTTCTCCGTAGACTACAATTCCTGAAATAGCCTTAACTAATTAATCATTAATTAATTCTGAATAGTTTAAATTAATACAGTATTTTTATAGTTGAAAATAAGAAAGTCAAAATTGCTCAACTATATTTTAAATTTAGGTTTTTTTTTAAAAAATAAATGAAAAACGGAAATTTAAACTTATCAAGACACAACACTACAACAGGATATCATGTTGAGACTGTGAGTCATCCGGTTTAGATTATTAATATTTTCCAACTAAAAAAAAAAATGTTTTTCCTGATCGTTTTATTTTACCAAATTCTTAATTAGATTCTTCTGAGTTGAATTGAATTTCGTATCATCAAAACATAAAAAATACCTTAATTTAAACGCAGGTGCAGAATCAAGTTTTAAAGTTTATGATAATTTTTGTTGTTTCTTGCTGACTTTCAGTTTCAGTTCAACTTTATTATGCAGTTTTTTTTATTTAAATAATGAAATCGCACTATAAACAGATTGAAAATATAATCTTGTGATATGGTTCGGTAATGGAAAATATTTATATGATTTTTATTTATATGATTTTTCAACATAATATAAATATTTTTTTTTTATGTTTTTATTAAAATCTTTATTATATATTACGTTAAGTACATTTTTTATTATTGCTATCTGAGAGCATAAAAGAATTGTGAATTTTAAAAGATGTCCAGACTATAAAATAAAATAAAATATTTTGTTGTTGTTGTTGGTTTGCTAAAATTTAGTTAAGATATTAGCAATGAATATTTATATTTAATATGATTTCCTAAAAAAATTGACATGACAGATTTTATATTGTATAAATGTTTTTGGCAACAACTTTAAATTAAGTTAATAAAAATATTTTTTTAGTATAATATTATTTTTTTCTGAAAAGATTTTTTATAATTTGTTTATCTTTGAAATCATTAAATGGTTTTTATATAGTCATAATTACAATATTTAATTATCAATTAGAAATATTTATTTTTATATACATATTTGGAGTTTATCCTGTCTTTGATTAGAACGGTTTGTTGAACAATTATAACTACTCCTTACGGACCACTCGATGGTTAGTATGTATTGGAAAAGCTACGCTTGAAGATTTGTGACTATCTAGAGACCGATCTATATACAAGTACCTGAGAAGCATTGTACTGTAAAACATATTGACACTGCTGACGGAATTACCTTTATGGAGGATCAAACTCTTTATATAATTAACAGAATCTTTGTCAGATAATTAGTGTCGCGAAATCGAAATTTTGTAAGACATTACAAAATGATCACAATGCATTTACTAAGAACTTTCCTGTGGGAAAGCGTTTGGTTTTTCGACACCCTTCTCAATCTTACCTAATCTAAACTACATTTAAGTAGTTATTTAAACTTAAAGGTCGTAATACTCGCAGTTTTATGCATTTATTAGCATTAGATAATCTTGAAAAAATAATTTTTAAAAAAATTTTTTTATCAAAAACTTAATAGTCAATTAGTTTAAACTGACTATATCTGATATTAAACAGAACTGGCTATATATTATAAATCAGAAAATCAAAAAAATTCTTTAAACTATTTTGGCTACACATTATTAATTAACAGTAAAATTATGCCTGGTTGTAAATATTTCTAAACTTTAGATATAATTATTAAACATTTGATTTTGAAAATAAATTTTTTTATTTCAGTTAAATCTTCTTTTAATTAAATGATTAATTCAAAAATTTTGTTAATTGTCATGATTAAATTTTAAAAAATACGCCCCACAATGACGTATTGCTTTCGCTTAGAAGAAAAATATTGAAATAAATAAGACTAATTAATTAATAAATTAAATAAAACTATTTTTCATTAATTTTATATTAAAAAGCCTTTACAATTTTCTTCTGGTCCATTATGACTAATTAGTTTTTACAAAGTAGTTTTTTATATTTGTATATTTCTGAATTTTCAAATCTCCATGTTTAAAATTAATCATAAAAATAATAATAATCAAAATAAATTTATACATGAAATAAATAAATTTGGTCTGCTACCAAAATGTATTAAAACAATTAAATAAATGGAAAATAGAAAATGTATAGATTACATTACCAGTAAAAATTGCAGAATTTTATTATACTAGATAATTTTTTGAATAGCACCTTCATTGACATGCAAAGTTTTGTCAATATTGACAAGAATTTTGAGCAAACAAATAATCTGCAATAAAAACCATTTTACTCTAGTACTGTTTCAAACCATTCCCCGGTCAAGGTTTAAAAGTAAGCTCTGTCCTGATGAATAATAAGAATTATGAATTAAATTCTGGCGGAGCACTGTTTGTAAGGAACGAAAAACCAGTGTGATTACTTCCAAAATGTTGATCCAATTTCATTAGAATTAAGTAGACTAAATCAGTTAGATGGAAGTAGTTGAGATCCTCACAATTATTATCGATACAACTTTTAATTCAGAATTATAGAAATCAAATTATTGCTGTTGAAATAATAAATGTAAACCAAAGTGTTAATTAATGCCATAGTGCTGGCGTTACTTGATATTCAAATTACACCCTCTACTTACTAGCATATTCTGCGATTTTAAATAATCAGTTAGCAAAAATTCTTACTGGCAGTTAAAAATCTTAATCGTAAAATCTCTATCCAAAAATCATTAAAATTTTAATACCAACAGTTTGTTTTCTGTAAGATTTTTGAATCATTAACTAAAAATAGAGATCATCCATAACTTTACATGAAACAAAAAAAAAACAACAGAAAAACTTATTTTTATGAACAAAAAATAACTTTTTTATTATTGTATATATAAGAAAAAGAATATTTTAAATGAGAACATTAAAATTCATCGTAAATCATATTCGATCCACACTTTATAATATAACTACAAAAAAAAAAAAAAAAAAACAATCAAGCACAAAAAACAAAAATTACAGGTAAAATATAACAAGTAAAAAAAATAGCATAAACTCAGGTAGCAGCCAGCAATCATTGACACAAAAAAACAAGCATGGCAAGCAGCCATGTAAAAGAATTTATAATAAAGTTGAATGTGTGCGACTGGCCTTATTCAATTCTTCCATATTTATGTATGCATGTGTAAATATAACATAAAACATACACTATAAAATTCAAAAACATATACATATGTATCTTATAGATACTTTCGAAAATTTGTTGTTTATGATATTTGTGGTTACGGTGTAGTTTTATGGATAGAAACAAAAACATACGAGTTTTTTTTAAGAGATTTTTGTGGTGGAAATAAAAAAAAAAATATGTTCTTTTTTTGTTAAATAAAAAAACTCGATTTAATATTTTTTTTTTAATCATTTCAATTTTTTTTTCAAAAACTTGATTTTTAATGTTTTTTTTTGCGAGCTACAGTATAAGTATATAACAGTATAAATGTTTATTTTAGCTGTTTAAATATAAAAAAGAAACAATTAAAATTGGAATTTTTTTTTTCGTTAAAAGAGGGAAGTTTTAATTTTATGAAATGTTTTTTTTTTATTTAAGTACCAACCAGTAACACTACAGAGTACCAGCAAAACTTAGATTATGAAAATGGTAATGCAGTTTTATATGGAAACTGTATTACCATATTTTTTTTTTTAAATTTATTTGACTTTCATTTTTAGAAAACAAGTAAAATCATTAAAAATTATTTAATTTTTAAGAATTTTCTTCTGCAAATTATTTTGCAGATTGATTTTCTCTCATGGGATATTTTGGGTACATAATTGAGTTACGTTGATATGAAAAAAGTTACACGAAAACAATACGAAATTTCATCGATTCGAAATTCTAACGCCCGATTCGAATTAGAGACCTTTTGTTACCTGCGGAATGCTTTTTGATATTGTAATATTATTTTTAAAAAACATTTATAGAAAATTAATAATCATAAAATATGTTTCTTATCCCGCCACTAACATCAAAGTAAACATTTTCTTATTTTCATATATATTTCCGTAATTAATTTTCATTTTCCAATTATAATGTCTTGATAATTTTTGAGCAAAACTATCTACTAAATCCGTTTTCCACATTATTTCTTCTTCTCTATACATTTTTTATGTTTTTATTTCTCTACATTAACAACTTCGACAATTTCTTAACTACAATGCAACAACACAACTACACACTTTGTTACTACATAATACCTACTATAGGAACATCAAACTACAACAATTAATATTTCTTGAAAAAGAACCAGAGTTAAACCAGCTACGAACGGCTTTGGGTTGGTCTGTTTTAAATAAAGTATTGCCGTCCGTGTTTTTGTGCCATTCCCCACTATTCAAATGGAATTCATAAAAAAAAAATATAATCATAAAAAAGCAATTATTTTAAATTAAACAAAAATTTAAAATTGATATTTATAAAATTAAAATTAATAAAATAACTAAACAAATCCGTCGTCATCGTCTTCATTTTTTTGGAATACCAATCTTTTTTTTTTTACGTGGAATACCATTTTTAGCTAACAAAGCTTCGCTAGATTTAATTGTTTTCTTATTGCGCGGTTATCTAAAAATATATTTTTAACGTTTTTTTTTATGTAAAATAAATCATAATTTTTGTGCCTCATTAAAAGTGCCTTTTTTTTTATTAATAAGAAATTATTTTAAGTGGCTTTTTATATATTTTTTTAAAACAACCTGTTGCTTAAAAACAGCCATATTCAAAATGTCAATGTAATAAACATAAATCGGTGTAAAAAAAACAAGTTTTTCTAATTTGAATATCTACAAAAAAAAAAAAAAAAATTGTCGTAACATAAAATGATAAAATTGTAATAAAATTATATAATTTTTAGTAAAACTAAATCGAATTTATTACAAAAATAATAAATTTTGATTTAAAATTAACCGAAACGAAATAAAAAAAAAATATAATATATAAAAAATGCTCATAAAAATTTGAAATATTTAACAAAACAACAACACTTGTTTAAATATATTAATTTAATTGCTTAATTAAAATTAATTATTTATAAAAAAAACATAATCATAAAACATAAAAATGGATATTGTTGGATCACCTTCATCAAATTCGATTGTTTTACCCAATAATCATTTTCGTAATGATTCTCAGGTTAGTAAACATCATAATAAGTTCAAGCTTAACTAATCCGTTTGTGTGGCTTATTCCTTGCAACTAACTTAAGCTTAATTGGTTTCTTAAATCAAAATTTGCCCTAAAGTTAATCTTAAATCAAAAAAATGTGAATTATTGTGAATGATAAATGAAAAATAATGTTAATGTGAATGAAAATCTACCATTAAAATGAATGTGATATTGGAATTTGTGAGTTATATATTTTATTTTTTGAGTGCTTAAGTTAAACTTCACTTTAAAGAAGGCTTAAATAAGTCTTATTTAATCTTTAAGCTTGAACTGAGAAACTAGAAAATAGGTTTAAACTAAATTTAAGTTCTTATTGTGAAATCGGCCATAAGGATTAAAAAATGTTTTTGTATATTAAAGGTTAGAATTTTGCCTTGGAAGAAATTAAAATAAAAATTATTCAAAATTCAAATTTCATACGTGAATTACATTTCATACGTGATAACATTAAACGTAATGACCACATAATACACCTAATGACCACTGTAATGGTTTATGTACAAAATTTTTGAAGTAACTTTTGCAAACAAAATTAATTAAACTAATTAAAAAAAATTATAGTAATTATAACAAATAATCATAAAAGTGAAAATTTTAATTTTCATAACAAAATTAAAATGCCTGCAGTTCGTTGTCTCTAATAGACCGAATAGAGTTGTAAAATGCATATAGAAAGTGGTTATTAAAGGTTTTATGTATATATACAAATACAAAAATCTGTTAAGCCGGTTTTCATGCTTATTTCAAACATTCAAACTATATAATATCTTCGCAGAAATATACTGAATTCAATGCAATTTTTTTAAAGTAATTTCTGGTTTTGTATTATTTTTCAAACGACAAGAAAATATTATACTATATAAATACATAATATTATTATGGTTATGTTTATATACTTTTATTTAAATATACTTATTTTTTTTTATGGATTTTTATAAAAGCATTGTAGAAATTACAACATGGATAAAAATGGTGGTCAGAAAAAAAAAAGTGTTTTTAAGTATCAATTTGCACATTTTTTGAAAAATATTTATGGTAAAAATAAAATAATAGAAATCAACATAGAAAAATAGTAATTATAATTACATTTATTTAGAAATGGTATGTAGAGGAGAGTTAAACATAAAAAATATATAAAGAGAAATTGAATTCTATTAACTTATGGAATTAAAAAAAATTATTGAATTTTCTTAACTTAAGAAAGGTTTTTCTTTTTAGTTTACCTTGGTTAAATGAACATTTTCATTGTTTCTTGTAATTTTATAAAGAAAAACCTCTAATCATGCAAAAGTTCATAATGATATTACACATTTCTTAAAAACTATAGAAAGAATTCATTTTTAAAAAAAAAATTTAGTTGTAAAATCTTAACAGCCTTCGTTAAATAATTGAGTTTCTATTAAACCAATTTTCATCTCTATGATATTATAATACATTTACTGAGTAGTCTAATATGTCGTAACGCTTTTTTAATCCTAGCTAAGTTATAGTGGCAACAAAGATTCATATAAACTACCATGTAGTGATAGTGATACCTTTTCAACTATATGTACAACTAATGTCCCAGTTACTCTCAACATTCACAACGATAAATCACTTCAACGCGCTAACAAAAATTAGTTCGACCCATATGAAATATTGCTAATGTTGATAGTAACTGGTCGGTTATATGTCAGTTTTTTAATCCAGGTTCCTAAAATCTCCTTGCATGTACAACTAAGCCCGAATAGATATTGTGGTATTTGCTATAGTATATCGAAGAATCTCATAATTTCAGAAAACTTAAAAAGTTTTCTTATACCGAATTTCGCGAGACGTTTTCTAGACTAGACTATGGAATTGGTGTAATTTATAATAAAAGTTATTTTTTAACAAATTCATAGAAAACCATTTTATCGATACTTGTATTCGGAGCCGGAATATTTAATCTATCACGTTCGTATTAAACTGAAAATCTATACAAACATACATACATAAATATATTTTCTTTCTATTGCAATGTCCTGTCTTAAAGATTTCTTTTTTTTTTTATTATTCTTGTATTCCTTTTGTGTTTTTTATCCTCGACTTTGTATATAAAAGTAAAATGCCTTTTTAGCTTATTACACACATGTACACTATACAAAAAAAAAATAACAAACATTTTGTATATCTTTCAAATACACACAACTACATACAAAGTAATTATACATAAATTTCATATCTTTTAATTTCCAAAATAATTTTCAGTCTACATTTTTGCAGATTATACAAATGCATTTAAAAAAAAAATGTTAGTTTTATGTTGACTGCAAGACCTAAAAAATATAGTCCTATAGATTTTAAACTGCAAGCAACAAAGCATAACCACAAAAAGATCTTTTGTAGAGATTTTTTCTTATTTATTTATTTATTTATGTTTTTAATGTATATATATGTATATATAAAAAAACAGGTTTTACTTAATAATGTTGAGGACTTTTAATGTTGTACCACTACATAGAACCATTAATAAAACTAATTTTTATATTTTCTTGCATTTCAGGTTTTTATTTTTATTGTTGATTTCAATAATAATAATAATAACTACAAAATACAAAAAAAAAAAAACTTTTGGAGTGAATTAAAAATTTGCCCAAAATATAAAACAACGAAATAAAAAATTTGTTTAGAATTTTATTGTTTCCATTCTTTTTTTTCATATTTTTCATAATTTTTTTGAGTTACCCCGAAGGTTCTTAACAAAATATATAAAGAAATCATGGTCTACCGTAATATTTGTTAAAATCATTTTTAAAAAGTCTTGCAAAATTATGACGAATTCATTGAATTACAATAAATTTATTAAGAGAAAATAATAATTTTAAAGGTGCCCATACATTGTACAACCTGGTGTTGTCAACCGGGTTGTAAAAATTTCACTGCATAAATTTCAATTTGGTTTACAACCGATAATACAACGTTCAACGTCCACAATTTTTTTTAAAAAAAAACATCAAAAAACTATTTTTCTATTTTTCCAGCGATTGTGTCAAATGTCAAAATTAAAATGCAAATTTCTAATAAAAGTTGAGTGAAAAATAAATATAATTTAATATTATTTCAATCAATAAAAAATATTGATAACATAAACATTTAAAAACATATGTTTTTTGACATAAACCGTCAAGAAATGTCATTTTGGTTGTATACAGTTTTCTTATACATTATACAACTAACAACCAGGTCCAGCCCATATAAATTAAAATATTTTAATATTTCTTCAATTGATTTGTCAACTGTCAACCATAAAAATGATTCTCAACGTTTTGTAAACATGCCAACAAACGATATATTTTGACCATGTTGTTAACACGTTGATAAACATTTTGTATAATGTATGGACAGCATAATAAACATAGATTTTTAATATAAAAATAAATGTACTACAGAGAAACACAAAAAAAAAATTGTACTTTCAAGAAAAATATTTCGATTTGTTGATTTGTAAATTGATTAACACTTTTAAGAATTTATATATTGAAAAATGATATAATTTTTCATTAGGGTTGTAATTCTAGATCAAAATTTTAATTATATGCATAAATTTTAATTATCAATCATAATTCGTTTTTTAAAACATTTAATTATAAAAATTGATATAAAATTATGCTGGATTTTCCGTCTTGGCTTACTAAAACACTGGTTTTGGTTTAAAACTAAATCAACCAATGTAAAAACTTTAATTTTAGATGTCGATATAAAAGACGTGAAAAGTCAAGCATTATTCATTAAAATCACAAATCAAATTTAACAGATATTTTGATATTTCCAATTTAAACAGCATAATAATAATAGTATTTTGATTGAGTGACAAAAGGGATTTTGTTGATCGTAAACGTTCTTATTTAAGTTTTGATCATGACCGAATATTCAATATTACAAGCAACCCTGAATTTCATATTTACATTTTTGTTTTACATATATATGTAGGTACAAATTAGTTACCACACCTCCAAAATATGTTGAATACTTTAACAATTATTATTATTATTATTATTAATTTTAAATAAATTATTCTTGTTTATACATTAAATTATTATTATTATTTTTATTACCTTTCTAGTCTCAATGGTATAAAATATAGAAAATATTGAAAAATTCCATAATGATGACTTTTTAATGATAAATTAAATGAGCTTAGCACGTGCAAATCTAATAAATTATTTAATTCAATTATAAATAAATTTTCATTCTTTGTTAATTAATTTTTTATTCCGATTCTTGATGTTAATTATTAAAAAAATAAGATAATATTTAAAGTATGACTAAATGATTATTAAAATTAGTGTTATTTTACAAATATTTCTTATACAGATGAAATATTACCTTGCAATATTTCATTATAATAATTTACTGAATGGAATCATAATTTTCTAGTCAAAATGTTTGTATTATTTTATGTCGTTATTAATTTAATTGATCGATATTTTGTTATCAAATTCAAAAGATGGTGTTGAGCAATCATCTTTATTGTTTTTCGAAAGATATTTTTAAGTAATCTTACGACTTTATTAAAGCTGATTTGTTAAAATTGATTTATTAATGATTTAAAGTTCTAGTATCTGAAAAAATTACAATTTACTAGCCCAAGTTAAGTTTGCAGGTGCCAACAAACACCAGAACAATATTTGGCCGATTGGTATACGTTTATTATTACAGGTCGTTCCCTTAGCGAATCTGAAAATTCTGACACCTCCTCCAAACTAATTGATGATAATTCCATAAAATTGGTTTAACTGGGATTCTGTTGATACTTGTCTGTAACTTTAATTATCGAAATGTCTTTGTATCAACTAACCATAAATGGTTTATCATAGTTGAGAGCATTTTGGACATTTTAATGAAGACAGTACCAAAAATCCTTCTGCATATATAATAAAAACCTTATTGTACTTGTACATATTCTTAAATATTTATCTATAGCTTGTAGCCAAAGCAGCTACAGGTAAACCATAAAGATTATTTTTTTTTAAATTACATATATATTAGTTTTTAATTTAAAAGAATGAATTTGTAACCATGGGATATCGAAACTCAAAACAAATCTAATAATTTCCAATTATAGACAAAATTATTTTTTTGCAAATCATATAAAATTAAGAAATTTATGAACTAAAACTAGTTTTTCAAATCTATTAAAGAAAATTTATCATTAAATTCCTTAGCAAAAATCATGATTTGAAATTTTTTTTTTTTTACATTAATTAACACTTTCGCAATTCACAATTTTACTAATTGTGTAAATTTTTGTAAATTTACACAAAATTTATTTATATATGTAATTTAGAAATATTTGTGGTATATTTATTATACTCACAAATATTTAATTTTACAACTTCATAAATCTAATAAATAAATTTATGTATAAATAAAAATAATGTTTTATTTTTTTTTTTTGTAACAATAAAGTCCAATTGAAAATGGAATTTCTTATACTTATAATAATTACAAATTTATGTTGCAATCAATTTTTCTGAAATCAATGTGCGTATGTATATTATTATTATATATGTAATTGTATATAGAAAATTTTTATGCTGGTGCACCTTAACAACATTCCACAAAATAATCCAACAATAAGTCGCCAAGATATTATTATGATTATTGCTTATACATAATTTTTTTTTTTGTTAATTTTTTCTTATGTTCTTCATTTTTGACATGCTGGCTTGTTGGTTGTATGCTCATTGGTTGACCTTTTTCTGTAGAATTTAAAAAAAAAAAAAAAAAATTATATATATATATTTCTTCTTCACAATAATATCTGACAAATCCTTCAAATATTTTCCCTGTATATATACAATTTTTATGTTGCCATTGCCATCTATCTTTCTTTATTTAAAAAAAAAAGAATTCCAACATAATTTTTTTTTTTTGAATTTTTTGTGTTGTTGTTTGTATGTTCTTTTGATAAAGAATCGGAAATCATGAAATTTTATGATTATGTTCTATATATGTATATATTTTTTTGTGAAATTTATAACGCCTTTTCATATTAAGAGTATCGTACTTCGAGTTGTTCCTCTTCTTTAATGAAACTCTTCTTTTTGAAGTGCTGATGGTGCTGGAGGAAGAATGGTAGTCCGTCCAGGTAGGCTGTTTTTTGTTTGTCGGGAAAATGTACTTTTTTTGTTGTTGTTTTTATATGTTCGGTAGATGAGTCTTTTTGGGTGTTATCGCATTCCAGAAGTTATAACAAAACAAAAAAAAAAATTCAATAAATATTTCTTTTAAGAATTTTTGGGATGGTTTCGAAAATTTTGGAATTAAACAATTTGAAATTAATCGTATTATTATTTAAATAGTTAGTGAAATAATACATAAAAGTATAGAAAGTTTTAACTTTTACAGCGATAGGATTAAGATTTTCAAAAAATTTTGGATTATTTTTTATGAAGAAGTTTTTTTTTGGGGGGATATAAATTTAGAAATTATTAATAAATTTTTTAAGGTGTTTCTCATATTTCATAAAATAATTAATACTTTTTGATAATCAGGTATATTATTAAATTGATTTTTATATAACAAAGAATTGTCGAAATTAATTAGGGAAATGAAATCAATAAATTCATAAAAATATAACATTTAAGAACATTTTTGTTTTGGAAATACATAAACCTCATTTAATTATGTAACATAAAATTAACTTTTATATTTATAGTTCACAGATTTCTGAAAATTATGAGTCTTTTTTCTTAATTTATTAAATTTTTATTTAAACAAAATCTTTTTCAAAACTTCTATGTATTTTTTGTTTGTATGACTTCCTGTTGACGGGGGGTAGATCATCATTAGCCCACTATTTGACCCATATGAATATCAAATACTATAAGCATCAGCCAATCTTTAGATAGAATACTAAAAATTAAGATTTAAGTTAAAACATAAAATCTTATGCCATCACTTATGTTTTAAAGTTCATTTTTAGATTTATATAATCTTCAAATTTTTATTATTCGTATTTTTGATACCGTCAATATGTAATTAATTCGCTGTCAATAAAACTAAAATTTATAATATATAAATCGTAAATATATGAAAAACAGCTTCATAGGTTGTTAATATGATTCAAAATGAAACCATAAATAATGTTATCAGATTGATCTTAAATATCTCATAATAAAATGATCATTAAGTGAAATGTGATCACACTATTTTTTAATAAATATTCCTGATGATATCAGATACTAAATTATAAAATTATCTTATCTCCATTCTATGCTAACAAACAAAAATTTTATTTTGCTGAATTTTAATTTTTACATTATTTTATCTAAAAAAAAATCGTCACATAATTCTAAAAACTATTTTAATTATGCTCTTAAATAATACAAATAACAAAATATTTAGTTATATGACATAAAAACATAAATGTTTATATTAACCTACTAAACTAAATCCCATCAAAATGTTTGTTTATATTTTGTGATTTGAATACTTTATGTATCTCTTATGAATTCCCAATAGTGTTTTAATAAAAACTTGGTAGAAAAGTCCACAAACTTTCAAAATAAATCAGTTATAACAAAACTTAATAATGTTTATTTTACTGGTTATGGTTGCCTTGCAGTATTATTCAAAATGTCAAATTATTTGTTTAGTTTTCTATATAAATTTTATTATTTTTTATTCGGATATTCTGTCATATGTCAAGTATTAATTAAAATTTTTGTTTTGTTACTATATCAATTCTTCGATGGATTTGTTGTTAGTTTTATTAACGATTTATTTCTTGAGGCAACTTGAAGAACTTGTAAATTTTTAATCCAAACATTTTTCAACTTCTTTCATATATTTAAATTCAAACACACCAAAATTTGGTTTATCATACTTTTTGGGAGCTGTGTGCCATTCTTATAAAGTAACCATGAATGCAAGGAACAAAATCTCGGAGAATCAGTAAGAGATGTTTAGTTTTCTCGAATGGTGTGCAGTTTGAAGTTTCCAGATATTCTAGATTAGGAGAATAAGGAATAACAGAAGGACCGACAAACGAATGTGAAGACAAACAGACAGACAAAGTGAAACTTTGAAACATTTTGTGCTAGTATAAAAGTGCCTAAAAAGTTATTTTTTTTTATATAATCTGACATGGTATACAAAAAGAAAACAAAAGACTTTAATTTGCGTAATATTGATATTAGGCGAGTAACTTGATTTGACCGAATTTTAATTAAACAATAAAATGAATAAATAATATTTTTGTTTTTAAGGTTTTTATTTTAATTTTTGATTAGAATTTTATTAAGTTTTTATTTTTATTTCGTCGGTGAAAGTTTTATGATTTAAAAACAATAAAATCGAAATGAAATATATTTTGGAATATTGTAGTAGTAAAAATAATATTAAAAAATTCAATGTCGATACAGAAACTTTCAATAGTGCCAATGCCAATGAAAAAGTAAATGTTTTCCTAAACTATTAATTAATTATAGTTTTGACATATGAAAATATTTACCAGAAATATAAATTTAATATTTTTAGTAGAATCTCACAGTTTTTAAGAACATAATTTTAATTATTCAAATACAGATATGTAATTACTTGTCTCCAGTTCGAAATATTCAGTTTTCTGATATGTTGGAAGACTGCTTCATCCATATTAGAAACGTGGCCGAGCAACTGTAGTCTTTGGATCTTAATTTTTCTCACTATGTCTATGTCGCCAAACAGCTTGTACAATTCATTGTTGTATCTTTGTTAGCTGAGATGTAAGCAAAAATCCTGCGAAGAATGTTACTCTCAAAGGTACCCGAGATATTTTTATCGCTACTTGTCAGCGTCCAAGATTCTGCTCAGTATGTTACTAGCATGACAAGAGCTTTATACAACTGGATCTTAAATGCTCTTGACAGATATAATTACGTGAATTGATTGCTCAATTCAAAGTAGTAGAGGTTGGCACTAAAAATTTTTCGCTTCCATTCGGAGCTGATGAATTATATATCATAATAAATAACACAATCAAGAAAAATTGTTTTTTTCATTAATGGACTACAAAATAAATACTAAAGTAATTTCATAATTACATAGTATTTATATAATTTTCATATAGAAATTTTTCCATGTCATAACAAAATGATTGTAAAATATGTAATTTAATATTTATAGAGGAAATAAATCATCAGCTTTTGTTGTTAATGAAACATAAGTCAAAACAAATTTTAAGGTTTGTCGAATAATTTGTATATAATTTTGTTATATGTCATTATATTCATAAAATTTTCACCTGATAATTTTTCATAAATACAACCATTTTATGAGTAAATTACTTTCAATTTTAAAGGAATGCCATTTTCACCATAATTTTTGTAATTCATATATGATTTTATTTTATCAAGGAAAATTAACATTTGATATTTTAGAGATATTTAATTTCTTTGACCATTTTCATACCATACATCAAATCTTACCATATATAATTGTTTTTGATCATTATATTTAAAAAAGTGTAAATTATTATAATTTTCTTATAATTTTCAAATGGAACATTGTACAAATTAAAATTATAGTATGGTTCACTAAACACGAACGAATTTGTTACAAAAAAAAAAAAAGAAAATTATTACAATTTTCTTTAATTATATAAAATTTCTTAACTTTTTATTATTATATTATATTCAATTTTGTAATATTGAAGTGAATTTCGTAAAAACTGTAATAATACAAAATTAGAGATAATAATTTAGGTTTTTTTTCAATATTTATTTTGTATTTAGTTTAGTTAATTTATTAATAATTGTGAAAGAGGTTTTCTATATTTGGTACAAATTAAAAGTCATTGAAACAATTTGAGTTCAATTATAGTAAGTACATTCTAAATAAGTACAATAAGGATCAAAAAACTGATAAATTGAAGAAATATTAATATAATGTATCTACATATCAGTTCAGTTCGAATCAATTCGTACAGTAACCTGTCGACTGAGTAAGTAGATGGAACACATACACATAGGTATCTATTGAAATCGATTAAGTTTTTCAGTAATATTCTGTAAAACATTTTTGTCAGCCACGTTTTCACTAATAATTTTTTTTGAAACTATCAAAATTCATTTTTAGTTCAATCATTCCAAACTCTTTTTCACACGGCCCTCTACCCATGTGTCATACAAAATATAATGAAGAAATCAAATTTGAATCGATAGTGATTACTGATTGAATCGACACTGAAAACTATTTTTGATATATTGTAGCCCAAGCTTTATGGAAAATCAATCAAAAATATTTTGTTTATCATGATTTTTTTTTTGTAAGTCGAGTCAAGATCAATCAAAATATATTATAATAAATTTCTCTTTTTACCAATTAGGACGAAACTATCTTTAATTACAACATAAATTACACAGATTGATTGAATTTGTGCTAATTTTTCAAACAAATATTATGATGTTTTTATTATGTAATTTAATGTATTGCTAGTTTATTATTGATTGCTTAAATTTATCTTACATTGTCAATATTGTTTTTAATAATTTGTCATGGTTTTCAAATTAATTAATTTTGATTATTCATAATTACAGAAACAGAAAAGTACTAAAACTCGAAAATCCCTCTTAAAAAATAACTATTGAAATTTAATAAATTTATATAGTAATTTAAAATGTTCGAAAGCAAAAATATCGAAAAAAAAATATTCATTAACATGAGTCATGAAAAGAGGCTGTATACGTTTTCATACATGAAATAACCGAAATATAAGTTTCAAGAATTCATTTTCAATTACTTCAAATCATAAATGGTCCAATTACTTAAATGGAAGCACAGATCTCATTTTCATTGATTTGAACAGTTCTTCAACGAGTCAGTAATTTAAAATTTGTCACCAACTTTTTTACTAACTAGGTTTTGCTATGGTTAATTTACCCTTTAAAATTTTTACCGAAAACGTTTAATCTTAACCACTTAACATTTAGAAGCAAGTGTTGGTTTTCAATATATCCGTATTACTCCAGTTGAATATAAACCAGCCATTCACACCAAAACCTCCGACTAGTAACATTCACAATAATTCAAAATCATCGATGATTATTCGAAGATTATTACCATTAATTTCGAGATTTCGTTACAGTACCAAAATTTATAATTATTGTAAACATTTATAAAAACATAATAATTTAAATTATTAATTTTTATCTTACGTTATTTAGTAATCACCACAAAATATTTTTTACAAATTACAATATTTTGCAATAATTATTATAGAAAAATTAGCCACATTTTTTTCCTTGGTTTCACCTTATCTCCCCGAACTTATGATATCTATCCAGCTCATACACACCTAGTATAAAATTGCTTACCTGTTTAAAATTAATTTCAATTCATTATGAAAAATCTACAACATAAAAACATAAGAGAGAAAAAAAACCTAGGTAAATTTAAATTCAGGTTAATTTTTAAACAAGACAAATAAAATGTGTGCACAGATAATTTAGGACTATAAGAGTAAAAAGAAATAGAAAAACTATTCAGAAGTGGCAGGCCTGTATCAAGCCTACGAAGTTGTGGATTTTTGATGAAAATTGATTGCGCAAAACTGTCAGAAATTACATTCCATAGAACAAGTTTTTCTGTTAAATATTTTGCAATATTATCAAAAAGAAAAAAAAATCTTTATGTTTTGAAAAGATAAAATAAAAATATTTTGTAATAATTGAAATTTGATATATTTTTAGCAAGAACATTTTTAACATTTAATAAAAATATTATTAAGTAGAAGATCGTAATTGAAAATGATCATGATTAATTTTTAAAAAGATCACATTTAAAGTTTTTGATCGATCGTAATTCAGAAATGTGATCAAAATATAAAAATATCATTTCAATCAAAATAATTAAGTGTCCGAATAATTTAAAATATTTTTTTCGCTACAAGTTAAATAATAAAATAGTTTATGATAATTTTATCAGATCAATATTTTGTATGATTGATCAAATTTTTAATATTGAAAATTTTAATATGTTGTCAAATTGATCATGTCATATTTGCATGAATCTCAACAAAAAAGAACACGAGAATGTGTGGTAACAAAATGTGTTAAAGTGCTCTTTGGTGTCTTAAACAGTCTGGACTTGGAGCTCGCAAATCGAACTAACCAACCAACCAAATTAATTGGTTTTTATGTATCCATAAAAATTAAATTTTATATAATATTCTATGATCGGAATTTAAAAACTAATCTTGGAATTATTTATACGATAATGGCACAGATGATACCAATTATCAGAATTTAATGCTTTTCGATAAAATTTTGGTGTTTTGATTGATCAACAGTTTCATTACGAAAAAATACTTTAAAAGTTGGACCAATTGATTACGATACGATACTATGAGCAAATGTTTTTTATCGAAATTGAAATTAACAATCGTAACATGCAGTTTTCAATTAACCTAATAAAACTCCTTATTACTTCCGATCGGTATTTATTAGTAAAAGAATTTGGAATAATTGTAGCTTATGCTTGAGATCAGAATGAATTACTAGTACTATTACTATTAGGTCGAAACTGGGAGATTAATGAATCTTTAATATTTTAACATTTTCTTCATTAACTTGCTTCTGCTCCCATACTTTTGATGAATTGATCATCTCGTGATTGTGGTAAATGAATCACTTATGACATTGGAAAATTGTAATTTTTCTCTTCCTATAAATTTACCTCAAATTCTCATATATCAAAATAAGCTGAATTTATACCTTCAAATAATATAAATAAATATCTTCTCAAAAAAAATCCACAATTTCATATTTATTGATATTTAGCAACATGGTAAAATTTTAAAATTCCACATAATTTTAGAATTTATTTAAACATAAAATACATTAAACATAAAAAAACCGCAAAATAACATAAATTCTTTCATCTTGGAAAAATAAACAGAAAAAATTACTTTTTTTCACACAAAGTACAACGCTCAACGCATAACTTTAAGCGTTAAAATTTAAATTTAAAAGAAATGAATGATTTTCTTTGTTATCTAAACATTAAAAATTGTATTTTTAATAAAAACTATTATAAAGGATATTGCTACTTTTGTCCTGTTTAGAATTTTAAAAATGTCCGGTTTTGTATTAGTAGGAAATTTAACACAGCTCCCCATAAAAGATTAATCAGTTTTCTAATATCGTATGAATAATTTCTAACTTCTTTCAAATTTTTTGTGTAATGAATCTTGGTAATTAGAATGCATAACGAAATGTACAAAAATAAAATAAAACTCAAATTATTGTAAAAATTTAGAATTTTTGTTTATATAAATATTAATTAGCTAATAAATATAAAAAAAATATATTTATTCAAATCACGTGATTTTAAACCTGATGGCTAAATAAATGTAAATATTATTTGTTGACATTTTTTCTGGCGTTTGTTTTATCAATAAATTCTTTAATTTTTCTGAAATTTTAATATTCTCGTAATGACATTGACTAAAATTGATTCTTATTTCTCAGAACAATAATACCAAAAAAAGTAGAAAGCCGAATCCGTAGAATAGTTTACCTTTACATAACTAAATAAATATTATAAACTTTTCGTTCCAATTAAATGGCCTGACTACTTGACTATAAATAAAACGAATACTGGTTATGTATTTTCTTAAGTGCTGTTAGTGTTACTGTACCTCTATAACGATATTACCACAATTATTCAGAGTAACATTAACTGTACTGAGACATATACTTTCAATATTCATAATAACGTTATTATTTAAAGTAACAGAATAAAAATCCGGATTTTCTTTACAATTTCGTTAAATTAAATTAGGAATAACGAATTAATAACGTTATTACTGAAACAGTTACAGTTTCGATAACTGTAACAGAAACGAAACTAAATTCTTCCTTTACGGGTAAACTTTCATTATTCAAGAGTAGACAATAGCGTTAAAGTGTAGACAAGTGTCGACTTTGTGAGATCTGTCAAACACAAAATTATTAGTACATTGTTTATCTAGCACGTGAAGTTCTGTTGGGTTTTGGAAAGCCTATATAAATATTGAATTGATTTTATATTGTTTGTTAACATTGTCTACGCGTAAACTATGAATTAGAAAATTGCCTACACATAAATGTAAACGTTTAGATAATGATGTAGTCTACATACATACTTACAAAATATTTTATAACTATTTAACTAAAATATTTAAATCAACAAGAAGCTATTTTTATATAATCTCCTTTTTAATAAATTTTAAATAACTATACGAAATTATATTTAAAATTAAAATGATTATTATTGTTTTAAAATAGTGACCTGATTTTGTAATCTAAAAATATTAAAAAAAAAAAATTATAATTCTGCATAATTATTTTAAAATATTTACTGAAATATTATATTCGTTGCGCATCAGAAAATCTCTCTTTATCCTTCACCCCAAAAATATGTGAAAATCTAATAACGCCCCCTACTTCTCTGTCTATACTTTCTGCATCATATACAAGCTTGAAAATATTAATGGCACGAACGTGCAATTTTTTAAAACAGCTGCATAAAAATAGTTTGTCGACGAATTTACAATCAAAATAGGGTGTGTTTTTTTTAAGTATAGAGTTAGAGTGCTAGTGCTCCGCTTGTTAGTTCAAAACAATGCAATTTTATGTATTCATAAAATGTGCACAAAAACATTAAATTATGCTAATTTTAGAATCTATTTTTGGTTTTTATTATACCAGCAAAATATGTTAATCGGAAAATTGTGGATTTATGGAAAGATTTGTAAAAAAAAATTTCAAATATTAATTATTTTTTATGCATTTTATTTTTTATGCGTTTATATTAGAAAAAGTACAGAGATTTATCTTTTTTTTATAAGGGTAATTAATGAAATCCAAAATTTGATCATAATTAAATCGAAATCTTAATTTCCATATTCAACCCTGGATATAAAACATTTACAAAACTCATAAATTTCAACTTTAAATTTCCGACATTTTTAAATACTTTAAATTATATTAATGACTTCCATTTTTGGTCATTATAATGACACAGTTAACTGCACCAATGATTATACTTATAACATTTTAACCTTGACTTCGACACTATATAAAATAACCTTGGAAATATTTCATATTGTACTAATTTTAATCATGATCTTTAACACTACATTAAATTTAAAGATTTTTATAATGGAAATTAATTTTAATGAGTGAGAATAAATTTTAAAACAAAAACTGGATAATAAAAATCCAAAAAAATTTAAAATAACATTTTTATAATTAATTCTTTTTCAAGATGAACAATTTTATGAATCACCTTCTTGCTACCGGTTTTGAAAAATGTGTTATTTTAAATATTTTGGAACCTTTTTAAAAGTAATAAAACGAATTTGTTTAATTTACTTAACTTCTTACAGCAATGTTACTTACATTTGTATATAGGGTCTATAACTATATCTATAGTTAAGAACTTAAGCTTTGTTTTTCAATAATTAACTGTGGTGACAGTTCTGCCATTCAGTGTTTTTACATATTCACAGTATAAACTTGCCATTGTTATTGTAATGAATTCAATTTCGCACGAAAATCGTGTTAAAATAATTATAATACATTATGAAAATGGTCGATATGTGAATACAACAAATATTTTTTTTATGTAGCTCATATTCATTTAAATTGTTACTTTAACAATCAAAATTGTCACATTTAGGCATCTAAATTGTTAAGAAACTATCATTCATCTCGTGTCATAATGGAGCTCTCTATGGGCTGGCTGTATCATTCATTATTGGTGCGTATTATTTCAAAAATGAGGTTTGGTGCTGTTACTGTCAATAGTGTATAATAAAGAGACATGATAATCGATTTGTATGGGCAATATTTGATAATATGGATATTAACGACATGTAGTTTCAAAAGGACGGCGCTACATGCCAAAAGCTAATGAAACACTTCATTTATTGAAAAATAGACTTGTTGGACGATTAATTTCACGAAGAGGTGATAATAATTGGCCACCAAGAACATGCTATTTAACACATATTAATTTATTATTTATGGGGCTATTTAATAAGAGCGAAATGCTGCAAAGCAATGTGTCCACTCTGGCCGAAAGCATTCAGCTTCCATAAAATTTCAAACCACATAACTTCCGAATCGAAAATATTCAGATTACGAATTGTTCGTAATTTCAAAAATTGTCATATTTACACAGATTGTTCATTATTGCAATTAACATTCAGTTTTTTTGAATATATTTTAATTTGTCTTAAGGACTCTAACTAAATCTAGCAAAAAAGTCTCTAAAACTATGTCACTAGATCGTTCAGTTCAGAAATTAAAGTACCTAAAAAGTGCATACAAGTAATAAATTCCTACTAAACGAACTAAATTATTTTATCAATTTTATCGTATCGTCTTAAATATTATGAAACTAGACGCTTAAATAATAATTTTCGAAGTTTATTGGCAGTTTACTTTAGCTGGTATGAAACAAAAACATAAATATTTCAATTTTTTTTATAGATTTAGGTTTAAAATTACAACATTTTTATGTTAAATGTTTTGTATATTTATAATTTTATAGATTTACAATATTTCTGTATAAATGTACATAATTTAAATAAAATTAAAATTTTCTTATTATATTTCCTTAGTTTTCGGAATATAATTTTCATGTAAACTAATTTTTTTGAAATTGTTTGGTTTACTTTTATATAAAATTTTAATTTCTAAGAAAATGAAATATAATATTATATATTTCAAAATATTTGATACCAAAAAATAATTGTATAAAATTTACTATACTAAAAAACTTAATTAAAATAATTCTTATTTTGTTCCTGGTTGAACCATAAAACAAAAAGAGGTCAAAATTCAAATTGTAATTTTGAAATTATAAAGTTTGAAGGTATCATGAAACCTTTTTATTTGTCACTTTTTGTCAGCCACAATCTCACTGACCGCAATTTATTTTTAAAAAAAGTGCTCGTTGTACATTTCCTACTTAAGTATATTTTTACTATTAATAGAGCTATAAAACTAATAGAATGCCAAAGGCAAACATTTTAAGTACAAATGTTTGACAGCAAAATTAATTCAAATATGATAGTAATGGCTAGGTAATGATTAATGAATCATAACCAACTCATTTCCAACGCTAACAAGCTTGCAATAAGGTGAAAGTAACTAAAAACTTGTGAGGAGTTCCAAACGAAATAGTCACCAACAAATACTTACAAAATAGCAAAAGCTCAGCGATCTTAACAAGGGTTGAGGGATCATGCTTTTAAAATATGGTGATCTGAGGTAAACATGTGGAGAGCATGAGGAGAGGAATGACGTAACTTATGGTACACCAACAACGGAATACTGTGGTTCCTACTATATAACCGAACTGCAAGAAGCAGTAGTTCTGGATTGGAAACTACTTCTGAAATTTGATCGAATAAGTTGCTGGCTCAGCTAGTCACCGCGAAATGTGTAAAGTGAAGGATGCTAGGAGTACAATAAATTTTGGCCAAATTGCATGAACCCCCAACCGTTCCCTTTTCCAATCAAATCTAATGGCTTCATTGAAGTATGTATTACCAAAATATTGTTTCTAAATGTTATAAATTGTAGCTCTCTTGATTGCGGAAATAAATGTTAAAGCATTTCAATTGCCTCCATGTCAATAACTTTTAAAAACACTAACTAAATAATTGCATAAAAGTGGACCATTAAATGTCAAGCGATAATTTTTAAATTATATTAAACTTTATGCTTTTTTTATTAGATTGATTAAAATCAATTTTTTTTTGTATTAAATAATACTAGAAAGAAACGTGCAGAAATCAGTTAAGTTTCAAAAGTAAATCACGATTATTAGATGAATCATAATATTACAACTTAACTGGTTGTTATAATGCCAGAAATCAAACTTTTTTACTAATAATTGCTACAAAACAAAACAAGAATATCGACCAAAATAGCCTGAAGTAAATCAATTTTTTTAATTCGCTTTTAGATTGAAGCACGCTTTTATGTTTTGGCTTGTTATAGCTTTATTTTATATGTGAGATTATAATAAAAAAAACATCGAGAAAATTTGATTTATTACAAAATTTATTTGTTGAAAATATTTTGTGGTTATCGATTTGAAAATTTAATATGGTTTCGTGTTCAATATAAAATATTTTTTAAATATTTAATAATAAAAATTAATTATAAATTTTGATGGTAATTATTTAATTATGATCTTTTGAATGAATTTATTTGAATCAATTAAATTAATGTTAATTTTTAGGTTATATAACTAAAAATAGGCCGATTTATTGTGTAGTATTTTTAGTGTATCATTTTATTCTTATTTACTCTTTATATTGAATTTCATTTTTGGTAAATATTATTTTTTTGATTTAAATCCAAATAGCGGACTGACATTATAAATGAAGGTTTATTATGGTTAGTTTGTAGACTCAAAAATATACTGTCCAGGAGTTTTCCACCACACATTCTTGTGAACTCTAGAATAGATTGATTGGATGAAATTATTTAAGATTCATCTCGTGGCATTAAGGAAATAAAAAAAGATATTTAGTGGCTAGATTGATTAATTCGTTGAAGTTAACACTGGGTAGCCGTAATTACTCTGATAGTTTTAGTAGATTGTTTAATTCGTTGTTGGTTAGCACTGGGCAGCACTAATTACTCTGCATCAACTTTCCAGTATTATGTCCTGCATATCTATAATCTTTAAGATAAATGATTTTTTTTTATTTTTCAGAAACTCCATAAAATAATTAATTTTACCACAAAATGATCAATTGCATTAGAAAACCAATCGATTAAAATTCTATTTATCAATATGACAGTTTGTAGTAAGGTTTGTAGTGATATTATAGTAATCAATTTTCCCTGATAAAAAGTAATTTATGAATCAAAAAGTTCTTAATCTACTCTATATTTTATAAGTGACAGTTTAATATAAATTGTTCAGACTTCAAATAATTCAAGAAAATTATTATCAAAAATTTTTCTAAAGTTTTCCATCTCATAAAACTTTTTATTTTATATATATAAATTTAGAAGAACTTTAAATCTGCAGATTTATTTCTTTTTATAGTTTTTACAATAAATATTAAACGATTCTTCTATAAACTTTTCCATCATTATAAAAATCTAAAAAAGATAAATTGTAAAATTTTCTGTCTGATTATCCTTAAATATTACAGTACTTAACTTTAGGATATTTATTTCTATTTAAAGTTTTATGTTTTTGCTGTCATCTTATAAAAGTTTTCAAATTTTCTATTTTTTTTTTTTTTTATGATTTTATTTTATTTTGTGAAACCATTTTCTTTGATTGTGGAGTTCATAGATTTTATAATAGTAAAAAGAAACATTTATACAGAAATGCAACTATGACATAAAATAGATTATTGTTGACATAAGAAAAAGAGCTAGTTAAGATGAAAGGATATAAAATGTATTGAGGGAATTTAATAGTAGTACAAGGAAATATAAATAAAAAAAAAAATGTTTTAATTTTGAATTAAAAATGCTAACATAAATAAATCTTTTAAAAAAGGATAAATAAGAAATAAAAAATTGAGTAAATACTCAAGAGTTTTGTTATGGATGAAATAATATTATTTTCTTTTTCAAAACCATAATTAATTATTAAAGGATTAAAAATATTTAGTGTAAATGACTGGCCTTAATATAAAAAAATCTCATCACAACATAGTTTAAAGTTATTTGAAGAGTTTCATGACTGGGGACGAAATATCATTGCAATCCTAGTACTATCTTCAAAGTGATTTACACAACATTGGGAACATACTTCCACAATTAAACTGAATTAACTTTTATATGAAGTTTTTTAGAAATGTAATATGAAGAGTAAAACTCTTGAATAATATTTTTGTTTTGTTACTATTCTTTATGAATTTCGAATTTTTCTTTTACAGACTTCAATTAATATAAAATATGCAACATTCTAGATACCTCTTGTCATAATTTTATTTATTTATTCATTCCTCATTCTGGTACAATGACAATCTATGTCAGGATTTTAATAATTCTTTATTGATGCATATTTCTAGGCGAATCAAAATAATTCTGTTGCTTCATTTTATTTCACAAAGGTATTTTAAAAATTTTAAATACGATCATTTACTTCAAAGTCCCTATAAAACGCTTTCAAAATTGCTGAACTTCTATGAAATAAATAAATTGTATGTGTTCGCGGTTTACTCCTTTCATATAACCTGCGCTATGTATCACTGTAAATAATCCAATTTTCCATGAAATAATCCTTTAATATTTCAAATAGACAAACTATATTTTCTGAATACTTTTTCATTGTAAAAATAATAAAAAAATTCTTCTTAAATTTAAATATTTTAAGAATTTCCTTACTAAATTTAGTAAATTTCAATTTATCCAATTCTCCTCTCGAATGATTTATATGAAATTTCTATAATCATATTATTTTTAGACCCCTGCAATTTATTTTAATTTTTACCTTGTACAAAAAAGTCTTTTAAAAAATAATTTAAACATTTTCTTTTTGAGTCAATTAAATTATTGTACACTCATCTAATTTATATCTTCACCCTAAAATTAAGAAAAAATTATTTTTATAACTATCCCATCATTATACGACTAAAACATTTAAATGTGAAAAAAGGCAACGTTCACTATAAGTTCTATATTTAACAATTGAAGGTCAAGGTGCAAGAAACAGACAGTTCTAATATGATGTAGTAAATTACTTTTTTTCACTAAATTAAAATTGTTTCGAAATTCCGTACCGTTAATGCAAGGGCGAGTCGTGAGTCGATATTAATTAAAGATGTTTCATAAACAATGAAACATAAACTGAACCTACATCTCAGTATATGACCTGTCTCATGTCAAGCACACAAGTATTTATTTCGGATGGAAAATAGTTTAATCTTCTTAGTACCATTGACTTTATGGGTTTATAAAATTAAGTACCAAGAACCAAAGACTTTAAATGTATTTGTACTATATTTGTTTTTGACATAATTTGTTAGCACAACGTGCAGTCAAGAATTCATTCTTCTAGACTTACTGCAAAATTTCAAAAATCTTAAACTGTCCGGTTTTTACACAAATCCATTCAATTAATTTTTTTTCCCGCAACAATAAACTAAATTATATTTACATCCGATTTTTAACATAAAGAAAAGTTTCTACAAATCACTGCCTAATAAAAATCTTCAATATTTATTCATAAAATCTTAATTGGATGAGAAAAATTCGAATGAAAATGAAAGAAGAAAATGGAAAAAATGACAACAATATTAAAATCACTTTGTAGAGTGTGCATTTCTATATACTATTTTAATTTAAATACAATTAATATAATAATCTTTTTATATGTGATTTTTTATTGTAATGGACTCAGAACTATAAATTGCTGGCAATTCTAAAAATATTAAATAAACATTAAATTATGGGGCCCAGATAATAAAAACAAATTCGTTATAGAGTACATTATTAAATTATGTATATAGCAAAAAACTGAACCAAAAACGAGACAAGTTTAAAATCATCATAATAAAATGATATTTAAATAAATTAAGATTTTTTACTCGTATATGCAATAATAATTTTGTATATTTTGCGATGTTCAATGTCGAGTTATGTTTTGAAAACATCTGACTAGGGAAAAAAAAGATATACCAACAAAAAACCATCTAAAGATATATTTCTATTGAATTTTAACATCAAGAGTCTATGACGAACCGAATGTTTAAAGGTAAAATAAATAAAGGGAAATGAATTGATAGTGAATCATTTTGCTTATAGCAATTTTGTACACTTTTTGGGGGAAAAAGATTCTAGAAATAAACGTTTAAAAACTCTAGAAAATGTTAATAAAATTAATGAGATTTTGTAATTTTATAAAGTTTAAAAAAAATGTAGACAATTTCGTTGGTAGTTGTTGACTTTTTATAGTTGCTTTGTGACCTTTATATCATTTAAATATATTTTTTTTTTATAATGTAAAAGTCGTTCGAGAACTTTGACTACAAGGAATTTGATTTAAAATTAAAACTGGATGTTTGTTACCTTAATAATTTTTAAATATAGTAAATATTGTAATTTAATGGATAGCTCCAGAAAATTTAAATAAACTGATAAAAAATATAAAAGGTTAAGTCTTTGTAAACAATTTTTTACCTGCTGACTTTTTCTAAATTGCTCAATTTTTCGTTTAAGGATTATTGTATCCTTTATTTACACATAAAAATAAGAAATGCTTCTTTGGAACCACTGATATATAGGATATTAATATCTGAAGTATTTTTGTTCTTGTAAAGATAATTATTTTTGATGAAATTCAAGTATTCAAAATTCTATCTATAAGAACGTAGATAAAATAATTAAGCTCTAGGACTGGGGCATATATATTTGAATTTTTTACTAGTGCTATAAAATAATTGATTATTATAAATTTCAATGTCAACTATTGCCAAAAAAGTATCAATTATGGTATCATTATCGAGAAAATAAACGAATCTAAAATATATAGTATCTGAAACATGATATAATGCTTAATTACCAGCACTGAATCCCTTGTATTATAATTCAAATATTTTTATATACAACAACACTAAAACATAATTTATTTGAATTTTCAAATAACATTTATAGAAATAGAACAAACAAGCCATAATTGCTGAAATTTAATATACTTCAACAGCCGCCACCTAATAATTTGTATCTTTTAATATAATAAGAATAATTCTTAGATTTTCATATGGGTTTTTTCTGTTAAATCTGTTTAAACTATATTATAATTTCCCCTAGACTTTCTGGTTGTTGATTGTTGCATATACAGGGTTGACCAAAAGTGTGTAAAAATAAAATTAAAAAATTTTATTTTTCGAGATTTTATTAATAGAACCTTTAACCAAAATACAATATTTAAGGAGCGAAGACAAAATTGTAGAATTTATATAGATACAAATTTGTACGAAAAATATGGTTCAGAAAAATGAGGCCACACGACCCGAAATTTCTGGAGAACGAATTATTTTAAGAAATTCAAAATTTTAATTGGTCACGTACCCCCAATTTTACAGCGCCTGTTTGTATCCTATGGGGTTTCCTTAAAAATTGGATGTATGCAAACAAATCTCGAACAATAGAGCAACTAATGTCCAACATCGAAACTGATATCAGGGCGACAGAGCCAATTATGTTATAGTGCTACTATGCAAAACGTCTTTTTAAGAACCCAATATTGCTTAGAGGAAAGTCGTGGTCATCTATCAGACATTTTTCATGCTTAAAATTTAAATCGTATAAAGTTCAAATTAATATTATAAACAAAAATAAAATAAAATTAATTTAATCATTTTTCAGACACATGCATAATTTTAGACCACCCTGTATATAAACATATTTCCAAGATAAACATACCCCGAAAATTAAACAAAATAATCAATTGCTATTTCTGTATTTTGTTAATGTTATTTCAGTACTACATAAATAATTTGAAATTCTCTCTCTTTAAAACTGTCTGGTCTGCTGTTTCAACAATCTACAAAAATTTTTGTAGATACAAACAAATACATAGAAAATATACTTAGGTATGTTAAATTTTGAGAAACCATAAAATTCATCTTACCAAGATCATGGTTTTTAAAACTATCTCTTCATATGTTTTATAATTATTATGATTGTTTTCTTTTAATATATTATATATAAATTTCACAATAAACAAATTTTTACCAACCCTCGTCTTCCGGCGGCGGCACATAACTATCATCATTGTCGTCACTATTTCACCAAGCGCACACACTATAACATTTTAATTATTCCGTATATATGTATATAAAGTCTGAGACTTTAATCTTTTTGGATCCGGTACTGAATCATTAGTTTAAAGCTAGACTTGAAAGTAAAAAGTTGCATTTAAGAAATGAAATTCGTTTTAATGAAATCTTTATAAATTTAGTCTTTATAAACGGAAATGATTGAGGCGATCTTTTATTAAAATATTTTATAATTTTTCTATACATTTTTGCGGGTCAACTTTTTGTATATTATAATCTTTAATAATCATTAATAATATTTTATTTAATGTTTAATTTCCATTTATAAAATTTGAATTTTACAAAAAAACCATTAAAAAAAAAAACACTGAAAGTTAATTTAAAATGTAATGGGAAATTAAGAAAATTCAATTTTGAATTAGTCTATAAAAATCTAAGTGAATTAATTAATTTTATATTATGTAAATTTTAATGTTCTTGAATTAGAAATTTGTTATTTTTGTGTGTTTGTTTATTTATAATTAATTTCAATGAAAAGTGAATTTTTTCATATACTATTCACGTTTTCAGAAGTAGAAAAAAGAACTATTTTGCTGACCGTGACTGGTCGTCTGCCTTTGCTGTTATGCCAATAAGAAATGTCATGACAGTATAAATATTAATGTGATATGGAAAATTATATTTTAATTATTATATTGTTATGATTGTTTTTTAGTAATTGTTTTAGTGACATTTTTTTATATTAAATATCAGTTTTTTATTAAAAAAATATGTAATTTTACTGTCGGGTTTATCGTAAGTTGTAGGAAGTGATTGTAATATCAGTGATTGATCAGGCAGAGAACAGAATATTTAAAGGAATCAATGTTATTTAAATGGAATGATTAACCAATAAAAATATCAATTTTTTTTAATTCTGTTAATAATAAATCATTAAATTGTTAATAAAAACTTGAATTTGTATTAATTCGTTTCGGTTTAGAGACGGAATTAAAAATATTCGTTTAAATTTTTAAAGATGATAATGGAAATTTACTGAAATCTTTAATTCTATAAATTATAAAAAAACGAAGTAAAAAAAATCATATTTAATATAAAATATAACTAAATAAATGATGAAATTTTATAATATTCGATTAAATAATGTTATTGAGGTGAGTGTGTTTTGCCTGAATAAAAATATATATGACAAATATCTTTCAATATAACAAAAAAAAATTCATCGGTTGTCTCATATTGTTGTTTTTTATGTTAAATTGCTAATTTATTTACCACCTTAACAAACATAAAATTTGAATAAATATTTATTTACATAAATTCATTGAAATCTATATTTATAAGATACAATAACAAAAAAATCATATGGTCTTCGTTTTGTTGGTTTTGTTATCGCATCATATAAAAAAAATATTTTGCGCCTACGCCCAAATTAGAAAGACAAATCTGAAAATTTAACTTTGATTTTCACTTGTTAGTTTTGTTTACTAGTTACTACTTAACGTATCTACAGGGTGGGCGAGAAGTCAAGCATATGTGTAAACATTGAATAAGTTTTCTGTTTAATCAGGGAAATGAAAATTAATGTCTGATAGATGACCACCATTTTCCTCTATGAATTATTGGGTTCTTAAAAGGACATTTTGTATAACAACATGGGACAAATGTGGCTTTATCGCTCTCATTTAAGTTTCTATGTTGGACATTAGTTGCTCTATAACCCGAGGCTTGTTTGCATACATCCGCTCGTCCAAGAAACCATGTATAGAAAATTAATAGGTTCGGTCAAATCTGGTTGTACATGAACGTGGCCCATGAAATACTGAATTTTTTAAAATAAATCATTGTCCAATAATTTCTCTTGGGTCGAAAGATCATTTTAAAATTGTAGGACCCGATAATCCTTTCTGATATCAATTCTCACCATTCTGTGTATTTTACCGAGTACAATTGGCACTTGTGAGGAACTCTTCCAGTACTACAAAATTATTTATATAGCCATTTCGTTGCTAATGCCCTTCATTCTCATAATTTCGGTACGATCTTTGAGTTAGCAATATTGATCGACTCTTAGAAAAGCAAAATTCTTTAATTTTGTGTCAGCTGCTCGTTAGTTAAATTTTGATCTTTTCGTATAAGAAAGTTCTATAAAAAAATACCAAAAAATAAGTTATGCAATTTTTTAACACACATGGGTGACTTTTGTCCCACCCTGTATAAAACGATTAATTTTAATCAAGTGTGGGTTTAAAAAATTAACGACATTTTTTTTTTTTGTATTTTTATCAAAATTAATTGTTGATTTTAGGTTTTCTGATTTTTCTTAATTCATTTGCAGTTTGAATGTTATGAGAATTTGTGTCAAACACAAATTAACATTTAAGAAGTAATTAATTTATTCATTGATTTAAATAAAGTTTAAAAATATTTTTTTTTTTTTTTTAATTTATTCATAGTGATTTAATTTAATGTTTTTGTTTGTTTATTAGGGTGACAGAACATCATGGGAATATCATACAGTATCAGTGACACGGGTACCAGGATATGGTTTTGGTATTGCTGTATCCGGTGGTCGTGATAATCCACATTTTGCTAATGGTGATCCATCGATAGCTGTTAGTGATGTATTAAAAGGTGGACCAGCTGAGGATCGTTTGCAGTAAGTTACAATATTCAATATTTTGATATTTCTAGATTAATTTTTGATTTATAATCTATAAAAATTAAAATTCTATTAAAATTTAACCTTTCACTTATTTTAAAACTCGTAAAACAACGATAAATCATAAAGAATTTTAATGGATTTCAATTTAGAAAAAATATTTGTGTTTTTAATCTGGGAAATACATTTATGATTTTCGACTAATTGACAATTGATCGAATGCACAATTAATCTAAGCATAATTTATCGAATGCATAATTGACTGAAAGTACTGATAGATAGTACGTAAACTTTTATATATTCGATAAATTCACTATCCGTCAATTGTGAATTCGATTAATTGCGCACTCGTTCAAATTTACTTTCAGTCAATTGTTTATTCTGGCAATTATTAATTGATTTTAATTAATATTTATTTATAAAGATTTTTGTTGAGATTTAAAGTTTTGATTTTAAACCAGAGTTGATTTTTTTTTTTTTGTTAATATGATAAACGACCGGTAGACGTCATAGTTCGAAAAGATCGGAATATTTAAAAATATAATTGACAATATTTTACTAATTTTTACTATATTTAAATTACAGAGTAAATGATCGTATAATTTCTGTAAATGGTGTGAGTTTAGAAAATGTTGAATATGCGACAGCAGTGCAGGTACTTCGTGATAGTGGAAATACAGTAACATTGGTAGTTAAAAGGCGAGTTCCAATAATAACATCCCACCAGCATACACATAGTCTTAGCGGAGTTGGCTTAGCGGGTGGAGGAAATTTAATAAATCCAATAATGCCAAGTAATATTTCACCGCCCGTTAATAATATTGTCCCTGGACAGCCAATTAAAGTTATGTTATCCAAATCAAGTAAAAAGGAAGATTTTGGTATAGTATTAGGATGCCGTCTATTTGTTAAGGTAAAAACACATCAAATAAATTAATTATTATTTGATAATTTATTTATTTAATTAATTTTAGGAAATTTCAACTAAAGCACGTGATCAATTAGCTGCAAATGGTTATTCCTTGCAGGAAGGTGATATAGTAACAAGAATTCATAATACAAATTGTAATGATTCGATGAATATAAAAGAAGCAAAAAAAATAATTGATGGTTGTAAGGAACGATTAAATTTAGTTGTACTGCGTGATATAACAAATCAAGCTGCTGGACTTAATACAACAAATCAATTAAATAATTCTGTTGTTACTGGGGTTCAATCATCCCCGTATTCACATAATCAACAAATCTCGAATTGTAGTAATAACTTGGATGATCCATATTTAGGTAGTAATATTAATGGTGGTGCAAATTATTCATCACAAAATTTATACGTTCAACCGCCAACACGAGGTGGTGTTGCTGTTTTACCAATGATTGGTGATGAAAAAAGTAATTTAACACCACGCGGTAGATCTAGAGGTCCATTAATGGATGTATCATTGTCACAATTAGATCGACCAGCTACACCACCAGGTGGAATAAGTAGTGGAGCACGTCGGCCAGATGATCCACCACGACCACCACCACCACGAGAAGAAAATTTTTATAGTTCACGTCGTCAATTATACGAAGATGATCCATTGCAACGTTCACGCCAATCAGCTGAACCACGTTTTATATCGTTCCAAAAAGAAGGAAGTGTTGGTATCCGATTAACTGGTGGCAATGAAGCAGGAATATTTGTTACAGCCGTTCAACCAGGTAGTCCAGCATCTCTTCAAGGTTTAACACCTGGTGATAAAATACTGAAAGTTAACGAAATGGATATGCATGGTGTTACCCGTGAAGAAGCTGTACTATTTCTACTCAGTTTGCAGGATCGTATTGATTTAATTGTACAGTATTGTAAAGAAGAATATGAAGAAGTTGTTGCAAATCAACGTGGTGATTCATTTCATATAAAAACACATTTTCATTGTGAGAATCCGTCAAAAGGTGAAATGGCTTTTAAGGCCGGTGATTGTTTTCGTGTAATTGACACTTTACATAATGGTGTTGTTGGATCATGGCAAGTATTAAAAATTGGACGTGGACATCAAGAAATGCAACGCGGTGTTATACCAAATAAATCACGTGCCGAAGAATTAGCTACAGCTCAATTTAATGCAACGAAAAAAGAAATGAATGCATCTGAATCACGTGGTAATTTCTTTAGACGACGCCGTTCAACACATCGTCGTTCTAAATCATTATCACGTGAAAATTGGGATGATGTTGTATTCTCTGATTCAATATCAAAATTCCCAGCATATGAACGTGTCGTATTGCGTCATCCGGGCTTTGTTAGACCAGTTGTATTATTTGGGCCGGTATCAGATTTGGCACGTGATAAATTAACTAAAGATTTCCCAGATAAATTTACAGCACCACTTCAAGATGATGACAAATCAAATTCAAAATGTCGTATTGTTCGATTGTCAAATATTCGTGATATTATGGATCGTGGTAAACATGCATTATTAGATATTACACCAAATGCAGTTGATCGATTGAATTATGCTCAATTTTATCCGATTGTGATATTTTTGAAAACTGATACAAAACATGTTATAAAACAATTACGTCAAGGTATACCAAAATCAGCGCATAAAAGTTCAAAAAAACTGTTGGAACAATGTTTGAAATTAGATAAAGTATGGTCACATGTATTTAGTACACAAATAACATTAAATGATACAGATTCATGGTATCGTAAATTAAGGGAAGCCATTGATTTACAACAAAGTGGAGCCGTTTGGATGTCCGAGAGTAAGGTATGTTTACGAAAAATTTGTATAAATGTATTAATAATGATAATTTTTAATAAATTTTAATGGATTTTGGTCATCAATATGAATACTTTGAAGCACATATAATTATTGTTTTAATTATTATATAGTTGGATTAATGGTTAATTTTTTTAAAAATATTAATTGCATTTTATATTAAACTGAAATCAATAATTTTATTATTATTTTGATGGGCTTTAAATGGTGCATCTCAACATTTAGCTTTAAGTCTGAATATTGTTGTTAAATAAAGAAACAAATTAATTAATTTTTATTAGCAAAAGTGTAAAATTTTAAATCTAATTTTCTTTATTATTTTCAAAAAATCTTTACTATATATATTAAAATATTACTTTAGATTAAGCACTTAAATTGGTAACTGGTACAAAAACTAACAAATTACTTTAACTCTTAACTATATTTATAAAAATAGCTACCTGAATTACCTCCTACAGAAATGTATTTTCCACCATATATTGCTCCACCTTGTCAACTTCCATGTTGCCGTCCTACTTCAATACCACGTTATCCACCAATTCGTAGTCAATTAACATTATCTGCAATTCGTTCATTAACACCACCACGTAATCAATTAACAAATATTGAAATACCACCACCAATACCACCAAGTCCAATAAATATACCATCATCGGCTAGTATTTATCATACATTACCATTAGTTCGTTCATCAATATCAATGCCAGGTGGTTTTATTAAATCATCATCACCAACAACGCCACCACCATTACTATCAAATAATTTTATTGATCCAATTAAATTACAAACTACAGATCAACAATATATTCGTACTTCACAACCAAATCTTTTACAAACTTTTGGTAAAACACAAAAAATACAATATTATCCTCAACAACGACAACAGTCGTCATGTTCACAACCCACCGAAAGTTTATCTATGTTAAATTTGAATTCATCGGTAACAACACCATTAACATTATCGCAAAATTCAAATTTACAAATGGATATGAAAAGTGAACGTCGCAGTACACCATATTATTATAATGAATTACATAAAACTGAATCAACAATTTTTGATTCAAACTTAAATTTACGTAGTTGTTATGGTGGTTCTGAGGATCAAAGAAGTACAACTTCTGTTAGTAAAGAAGAATTAGTTGATGATTTAGAAACAACTAATAATAATAATCGATATGATAATTTGTCATCAATATTAAGTAATGGTTATAATTATTCATCTACACCGGGTAATTCGAATAGTTTGAAATTAAATAAAACTTTTAAAAATTCTGATTATAATAAAGATGGTGTTGGTCAAATGATGGTAAATGGAAATATTGGTAGTGGTATTAATAATGGTAATATTTTAAATGGCAGTAATAATCATAATTTTACTAGACCAATTCCAGCTACTAGAAATTATACAACTAATGTAAATGGTTAATAAAATTATGCATTAATATTTTCTTTTTGTGTGGTATTTTGCTATTTTTTCATTAATTATGCATTAGAAAACTTTAAGCTTATTAAGATTTTATATATTGCACTTAAACTGCAGCAATTCATCATTTTAATAAATTGCATGTTTAGTTATTGTCAAATTTTCAATATATTTGTTAGTTAGTATTTATGCATCAGCATTATCATATAGTATTTTTGTGAAATGTTTTTAAGTAATTTGAATTATAGCAACTGATTCAATAATATTTTCAGTTGATTTAATTCATTATTCAGATCATTTTAAACATGTTGCTTTTATTTGCAAACTCTTTTTATATTGAAGTTAATTCATTTAATGATCCACTAATATTTATTTAGTAGATCATTATAATTAAATTATTAACCAAAGAAATCTGTTAAAAGATTTTAAAATTTGCAATAAATGGAAATGTCGTTCAGATGATCTGAGATAATTTTTATTAAATCGATCAGTTTATATTTGATCAATAATCATTTATTATTGATCGTAAAGTAAATCAAAATTAAAGTCATAGAATATGCTTGAAAAACGTTTCACAAAATTTAAAATGTATTTAAAATGTAATTCAAAAAAATTATTAGATTTTTGTTTTTATAAGTTTTAATTAATATATTTAACTAATTCTTTTTATTTGTGTTTTTTTTTTCTAAATTTTTTATATATACAAATATAATAATCATCATGGTCATTTCCCTTGCTTAATTTCCAAAAATAAATTAAATTTATTTACATAAAAACTAAAAAAAAATATAAATATTAATCTTAAATATTCATTATCATATACTATCCCGCCAAATCATAATTATAAAAAAATTGAAATTCTATAAAAATTTTGAAATTAAAATTCATTTAAAAATCCTATAACGTACTTAATTATATTTTTGTTTTGTGCGTTTTCTTGTTTTGAAAAACTAAAAAAAAAAATCCTTTTAAATATAATTTTTTCCATATATCCTTTTTATGCTAATTTGCTTAAATTAAAATGATACCAAAAAAACAAAAAACATTTAAAAAAATTAGCCTGTTGAATCCTTATCGGATGATTTCCTATTCCCAATGACCACATCCCGTTTATCATATGCATCAAGTCCCGAATCGGATTTGGAGCTAAGTCCTGGGCCATCGGCATCATTATCCCTTGGAAATTTACCACAATTGGTTAAATCAAGTTCTGATCCATCGATTGCAACTAATCAGGATAATTTGGATAGGGATAGGGACATTGTTGGTGAAGGATTACCACCCCCATATACGGTAAGAGTTTAAAAATATCAAACATTACATCCTAATTATGAGCTTTATCAATTAATAATAACTCTTTAAAGAGAATTGTCATACAAAAAAAACAAAAATGCTGTTAATTAACGCTTTTATTTGGATATCATATTTTCCTGGATATATTATTTTCCTTCCCAGGGTCGTGGAAAAATGACAGTTAAGAAATAAAAAATCCAGAAGAATATGATACCATTTCCGAAAAACTAATTTCTATTATTACATTTATATATTTTACTTAATTCTATAGCATCCATATGATAATTCAAATCCGCCACAAAATCGTCGTACTACAATGGATAATAAATTTAGTTATACAGCTGGTGGTAATCCAAGTCAACAATTAACATCAGAATCAAATACAAATCGACCACAATCAATGTATGGCATAAATGCACCTGATTTACCACCACGTATTGATCGTGGTGTTAAACCACCTGGTGGTTCTGCGAATCCACAGCAAGGAATGATTGTTAATAGTCCGCACAGTGGTACACCATCACGTACAAATAGTTCTGGTGGTGGTACAATTGGACGTTCGGCACAGGAAAGACTTTTTGGTAAACAACAGCAAACAACAACAGATGAACATAATAATGGCCAAGATGAATATATTACAAGAAATAATACAGATTCAATGGATCGAACACAAAATTCATTAGATCGATCACGTATTATGAACAGTATTGGGAAAGCTGTTATTAGTGGTACTGGTGGTGTTGTAACACAAAATGGTTCATATGATAGTGTTTCCAGTTATGATTCATATAATACAACACAATTATCTGTACAGAATATACGATTGGGACCGAACGCCCCCGATGATCTCAAGTCAGTACCAAGCGCAAAGTATGTTTTGCAAAAAAAAAAAAATATTAATTTTTATTTGGAATTTCATCAATAGAATTTATTAATTTGATTTTTCTGCTCTTTTATGTATAGTATCCGTCCACCACCACCAACAACAGTAGGACCAAATACACCAGAATATCGTGGTATTCATGATCATTCAAGAAGTTTCGGTGGTGCTAATGATTTAAATAGACAGAATAGTCCAGGTAGACCACCATATCATGATGTTAATTCACCAAGAAATATTGGTAAGTCTGATCCCAAAATAATTAATTAATCCCGCGAGTTATTCTAGATCCACAACAACAATCATTATCGTTGAATAGTTTTCTTTGTAGCACTTTTTCATCTCAACCATTTGATTTTTATTTCAGACCCAAGAAATTCACAGCCAGGTATGAATTTGCCGCAGAGACCATCTAATTTAATACTTGAAAATAGTCCAAGAAAACCAGTTCTTGAGACCAAAACTGATTATGGAAAGTATAGGTAAAGAATTCGAAATTATTTAAAGTTCTATTTTATAATATTAAAAATTTGAATTAAGTATTTTTTAAAATAATATTTTCATTTTTATATATTTTCTTCTTTTACTAACATTTTTTGTTGTATGCATTCAGGCAGCGTTTGCAGCTGCAAACATTGCAATTTCATTCTCATCAAAATTTACATTTTATTTCTGTACCCAAATCCGAATTAACAAATCCCTATCTTAAACCAATTTTCCATACAATTTCCAGATATAATACACTTGTTTAAAAACCATTATCACAATAATTATGGCCTCCATAATTTGAAACCCAATTTTGAAATTGTTTATTCTTTGTTTGTCTTTTTGCTTTTGTATCTAAGATTTTTTTTTTTTGAAACCTCAAATTGCATATTTTTTATGTTTAGTTATGTTTTTAACATTATTTTTTATTCATAATATCATCATACAAAACTTTAGCCGTAATAATTCAGCGTCACAAGCCGATTACGCTAGTAAATTACCAAAAAGTCCACATATTGGTGGAGGTACTATACCACCTGGAGCAGTTAATGGGCATGGTCAAATACAACCGCCACCAACAACAAATGGCAATAATGGTGGTGCTGTACCATTTAAACCAGTCCCACCACCAAAACCAAAAAATTATAGACCACCAATTCAACAGGGTGGTGGTCCTCCAAATCAATGGGATAATGGGGTAAGTACCTTTTTTTAATTTTCCTGATGGATTTAACATATAATATATTTATTACGAAATAGGATTCTGGTTCACCAAGATCACCAAATGGATTTTTTTATCCGCCTACACCATCACATCACCATTATAATAGTCAACAAGGAATATCAGGATCACCGCATAATCCAAATGCTAATCAACAACCAATTCATGCTTATGGACATTATAGTGCAGTTAGTGGAGGACAACAACAGCAACAACAATCATATCCATCAACAAATGGTTATAATAATAATGGCGGTGGTAATCATATTTATGGTGGACAATATGTACAACATCGAGGACATCCACCACCACCAATTGGTAATTTATTATAATATTAAATTATTAAAATATATTTTAAACATTTTTTTTTTAATTCTAATTTTATATTCTTGAAGGTAATAATCCATTACATACACCTGAACGTCATGCTCTCGATTTGGCTGGTAGCCGTGAACAACGAGGCTCTGCTTTTGAATTATATCGTAAACCACAAATTGGAACCGCTGGGCACCATCATAATATGAGGTAAGTTTAATTATTTTTAATGCGAATATCATAAATTAAAAGGTTCAAAAGTTCGCCTATTAAAAGTGAAATGAAATTAAAAATTTATATTTCAAAATTCGTTGAAAATTTAATTTTCTCGCATGATTTTCATTGATATTTCTTAGCAGTTTTTTTTTTTTTTTTTAAATCATAAATGACTTATTTATTTTCTAACAAGATTTTCTTCCATTTTTTTAAAATTATTTTTTAAATATTATTCGTAAATTCATTAAATGTTTTTATTTAATTTAATTGCGCAAAACTTCGTCGCACTAAACTTTTCATTTGACATGCGCACAACACTCAAAAATGTCCTGCTTCAAAATTTAATAGGGAAAATTTTCGAATTATTTTTTTTTTATTTTATTATCTTTGAAATATTTTAATCCTTGTTTTTTTTTCTTTTCCTACTAATTTAAATTGTGTTTTTTTAATTTTTATTGGTGTAATTTCTTTTTATTTATTAGATTTTTATTATATGTTTTTCATTGTAAACTTATATATAGTTGTAATATTCGCGAGGAAATAGTTTTAAAAAGTACTAATTACATATTGAGAGCTAATTTGATCTTAAATATCAAAATTTATTATGCTACAAAAACATTTGCTAAGAAGTTTTCAAAAATAGGAGATGAAGATATATTTGAATTGTTATAAAATTACAAAGTAATTGAAGTTTCATTTACAAGCTAATCAATATTCGTACAATCATTGTATGTATAATTTCAAATACTTTAATAAATTATTTAAAGTAATTAAAAAAAATAATAAAACTATTGAAATCCTTCCAAAAGTACTTCAACTACTTTGACCGAAATTAAATAGTATTGGAAATTCTTTTCTATTATATCAGTTTCCGAAACTTATAAAATGCTTGTGTAAGTAAAATATTTGTTGCTTGTAAGGTCCAATACATAATTTAGTTTAGTTTATCGAAACCAGGATAATTTCTAATTATTTCAAATACTTTTTAGGTGTTTCAAATACTTAATATCAAGTACAGAATATAAAAACTATGAAAAGTATTTAACATTTCCAATAATTCTAATCGTAAGATTAAAATTTATTTGAGTTTTGTATTTAAAGTATTTGAAGTATCGATAAGCAATTCAAATACATATTAAAATACAAGTATACTTTGAAGACTTGATATCTCTGATTACATAATTAGCGTCATTATACTAACCTTTCCTTCATTCGAAAGTTGTTATCTGTTTGAATATTGTTTAAAATTAATAGTTAATTTTTTTAATAAATGTGTAATTAGCTCTTAAACTTATTTTCTATAAACGATTTATTTCGGTGACGGGCAAACTAATTTTCTCCTGATCTTCTTCACATTAATTTAAATAATTAGAAATATTATTAACATTTTTATAATAAAGAAAATCATCATTTTGATAAATAAACTATGTGTAAATGTTTTAATAAATAAATCATAAATGCAATCAAAATAATTTTTTGGTGGCAGGCGAGTTTGTGTGTGTGTGCGTGTATGAATGAATGTGTATATGTTTATTTAAGTATTTAACATTTAATTTATGCATTTATATTATTTACTCTTCATTATCCTACTTTTCTCAAAAATAAATTATTTTCCAAGTTGTATTTTCCACATCTTTTAAAAGAAAATAAAAAATTTATTTAAATTTATATATAAAAAAAAAAGAAAAATTAAATATTAACCAAAACACAAAAAAAAAAAAACAGCGAAATGGAGCCATACGAGCGATATTATTACGAAAACTCACCCCACCATCCTCATCTACATCATCAATCACAGCATCATCATCAGCAACAACAACATAACACTATAATGTATGACGATATGAATGAACAAAATTATCGTCATTTTTATGCTAGCAATAGTGGTAGTAGCGGAAATGGTACACCACCGCCATTACCTCCACCTTTACCACCCACTAAAATTAAAAAGAAATCAGTATTGAAATCACCATTGATTGCATTGAAAAATGCCATTATTAAATCTACTCGTCCGTTACGTCGAATGAATAGTATGGTTGAACCAGAACGTAAAATAAAACCATGTATACGTCGTCAATATTCAATGATGGAACGACAAATGAATCGTGTCCATTATCCTGAAGAATATCCATCATATGCCACTCAACCAATTCAGGCCAGACATCCTCAATATCCAAGGCATGAACAATTTTATCCAAATGATATGAGGAACAGTACATATCAAAATTTAGAAACTGAAGATATTTATGGTAATACAATGCAGGGACATCGAGATCGCTTACGTCAGCAGCAACATCAACAACATCAACAACAAATCGATATGGATGATATGTATGCGAATCGGGCATTAATCGATTTAGAACGACGTCAAGCCGAAAGTAGAATAAGTAGTAGTGGTAGACGAATTGTACGTCGTCATAGTACAGCAGATCGTACCGGTTCACAGCGACCTGTTATCATTCAAAGATCTGTTTATGAACCGGACGATATATACCAAAGTCAACAGGGTGCTTATATGTTACATGAACGTCGTGCACCCGGTTCTGAAGTAATGCAAAGGCGACGTTTCTATTCAGATCCTCGTCAGGCACAGGATGAACCTACATATCAATCACGACGAGAAATGCATCGTAGTCATTTGTATCAATCCCGGAAAGAAATGCAAGAACGAATTGCACAAGGTAAAAAAGAGATTGAAAGAGAATTCAGTCCACCGCATAGCAGTAGTCAATCAGATCGTGACGAGAAATCGGATCGTGAATCAGTTTATCAATCTCGTACAGAAATTATACGTGAAAATGGTTTGAAATCTCGATCACAGTTAAGAGAACAAATCTATCAAACACGACGTGATGCAATGGAATCAATGGCTGAACCGATTTATGTTTCAAAACGCGAAGTAGTTGTTAAACATGAACCAATTTATGAGGCTAGAGAAGAATCAGGAGTATCACGAGAAAATATTACGGATGAACGGAAAAATGAAGAAAAAGATTTCGAAAATAATTCTGATGAAACAACACATTCTGATTTACAACGATCAAATGACACTGTTATAGAGAACAGTATAGCATCAATTGAACAAAAAGCTCCTCTTGCAAATACCGACGAAGATCAATTGGATGAAGACGATTCATCATCATCAAAATTACCAACTTCCCCTACTACAAAAGTTCCTATTCAAACAGAATCATCTGCACCATTGACACCTCGTGAATTCCGAGCACCATTCCACATATCAAATATCATTAAACGTACAGCACCACCACCAATTGATCCACCGCCAGCTATTGCAGCTAGTAGAACTTCTCTAGAAACACAATATACATCACAGGCTAGTTTACCAGTTGGACCACCAAATGCTTCTAGCACTCCATATGCCAGTGATTTAGCTTTACCTATGACCGGTCCAGTTCCTATTTCAATGTCATCATCATATCATCAGATATCAACTGCATCAGATACTGATAAAACTGTTGTTCCAACGACAATACAATCACAATTTCCTACTGTTCCACGGGAACCATCAACAACATGTGGTGTTTTTGATGAAAGTGGTGGTACTTTATGTGATAATGTTTGGAATGTTGCTTTATTAATTCCAGCCGGTGCTATTCGGCCTGGTGTCAAACAAGAGATTTATTTTACTGTAACTGATCCGAGAATGAGTCAAACTGTTGGAGGACCTCCATTGGACATGGAAAATGGTTGGTTTTAATTTTATATAATATTTGCATAATGTTTTGGTTTTCTATCCACAAATTGATTAAAACACTTTGTGTATGTGTGTGTGTGCATCCTTTTTTGTTTTGTGTGTGTGTGTGAATGCATTTGTGAATAACAATAATTTTGTTTTTAATGTAAAATTCTTTTGCTTTGCTTTTTGAATCTCTTTTAATTAACTAATTTGGAAACTAAATTAATGACATAAATATGTAATTACTTTCAAGAGATTTTATTAAATATGCTAGTTTCTAATCTAATTCTTTATGCTTTTGGGTGCATGCTATTTTTGTAATTTTATTAACAATTTGGTTTGTCACTTTGTATATTAATTTAATTAAAAACTTTTTAGACTTTTCAACAAAATTTTAGTGTTTTTGATTTTATGGGAAATGTAAGTGTTGGAAAATTTATAAAGTAAATTCATAAAAACGATTATTTTAGTTCCTCTCTGTAAATTTTACGCTGCCTATAATTATTACATCATGATGAAATGAAGTATAAGCTATAAACGGATCAACTACATATAAAATAAAATAAAAATCGTGTACATGTTTCTGACTGACTGACAAATCCGCACGTACATTTCGAATACCAGAGTTGTTCAGTTGTTTGTTAAATAATGCAGTAAAAATGTAATGCAGTATCATAGTAATGCATTACTTTAACGCAAAGTAATGCATTACTTTTAATTCATATGAAGTAGCTGGTACTGGAGTAATGATGTTGATTTATATTACTAAAATAATGCATTATTTAACGACTCTGCACAATAGTATATTTTAATTTTAATGAGAAATTATGAGGTGATTTTGAGCGTTCGAGATTTGTTCTGCCGGGATTTTTAACAGATGCTAGATGCATAATTAATTGAATATGATTAATAAAATAAGACACAATTTATTCTGAAATTATGTGAACAATAAAACTATCCAGCAAAATGTTTTAATTTAACTACCTTATTTATAAGTTAAGGGAAAACTAAAACTGGATAGCAAAATTGTTATCAGGAATTATATATGAAATTACGAAATAACCAGAGAAAACACGAATTTTTCTAATTGATCTATTATAATAGTCTCAGATTATATCAGAGCATGCGTTTAATAATTACATTTTAGCTTATCATAATTAGTTAAATTTAAATTAAACGGCTAAATACAAAATATAAAACAGTTTTATTCACTTGATCTTTTTTGATACATTTTTGACAAATAAAAACAATTTTTTTAAAAGCCGCAGGACATACAAACTTAAGCTTAGCATTAAGAGCACTGTGAAATGAAATATTTAAACAAATTATATTAACCACTTTAATTGAAAACTAAACAGAATTTACGAATATCACAACTTTTTCATTATGAATTCGATACCACTAAACTGAAATTAGGAACGGATTTTTTTTTTTTTATAATATCACAATTTCACAATCCATAATTTGTATGAAAATTTCATTTCACAGTGAACTCGATACTAGCTTAAGTTTGTTTGGTTTGCGGCTTCGTTTGACTTTGACAAATAAGTGGAAAGTTCTATTAACTGTTTAATGAGTTTAAACTAATTTTTCTATTTAGCGAATGGCTATTTTGAGTAACTTTAATCAAAATGTATGTATAGAAAGAGTTTAAAACTCATATAAAAGTTTTATTTCAATATTAAATCCACAACCCACAAGCATAAAGGTTTGTTCGAATACACATATACTTGCACAAAACCAAAAAAGTACATATATCTATAAATATACTTTTTAGTTTTATAGAAGTAAATGAGCATTTGAAAAAAGCTTTCATACTAATGTCCAAAATTTGCGTCCATACAAAAACTTTTACATAAGTTTTGATCTCTTTCTATATATACTTTTTGCTTTAATAGATGATAAAATTATTTTCATTTTATTTTCTTCAATAAATTCTACTTACTAATTAAAGTTATGATAGCAATTTTCTTTACTTTCTTTCTTATTTTCATATCAAAATTAATCAAATTGCTCTATTATTTATATTCTTTCACGTTTGAACATAAAAAATTTTTAATTTTTGTTTTAGTAAATGAAAAATGTTTTGGTTGTTTTTTTTTACATACACACACACATGAAATTTATCACCAAAAAATATGAATTTTTTTTAATTAAAATAACTAATAATTTTTTTATTATATTTATTCAATTTTTTTTTCTTAATGAAAAATTAGGTGAAACGATGTTATCACCTCTTGTAATGTGCGGACCACAAGGACTTGAATTTAATGTACCAGTTACATTAAATATACCACATTGTGCCGGACGTACAGCATCATTAGGATTAGCCCTTAAAGCAACTGATAGTGAAAAAAATTTACATACTGAATGGGATAATATTGATTTACCAAGTAATACAGCTGCTCATACAGTTTCCGTTAAAGTAGATCATTTTTAATTTAAAAAAAAAAAATATCAAATAATAAAAAAATTAATTTTTTTTTATTTTAATTAATTATTTTTTTAAATTATAAATTTTATTTTTAATTTTAAATTGTAATCATCAAAAAAAGAAAATTGTATTTAATTAATAATATTGAGAATTCCAAGTTCATGTATATTTTGTGCCTTTTGCTGTATAAATTTAAAACCACGACATAAAAATATTATAATAATTAGCATTACGTACGTAAAAAACAAAATCATAAAAAACATAATTTTTTTATTATTTTATTTTAATTGTTTTAATTTCATTTAATTTTAATTATTATTAATATTTTTTAATATATTTTTAGTCAAATATAAAATAAGACAATTTTTATTGTAAATGCGGATCTTAAGATATTTTAACGTTTTTAATTTTTTTATTTTTTTTGTTTTTTTGATTAATTTTTAATTATTATATATTTTAATATAATGTGAAACATAAAAGAATTATTTTTAAAATGATATTTTTAGAGAATACAAATATATTTTTTGGATCCATGAATGTGACATAAAATATTAAATAATTTTATGTGAAAAATAAATAATATATATAAATTATATTGTATATAATAAATTTTAATTAATTATATATATTTTCAATTTGTGTAATTTCAATATTATATTATTTTATTGTATTTTAAATAAAAATTTGTAAAATTAAAAATAATATGAATTTTATTTTATTATTAGCTTGTGATAAAGGGAAAACTATACAAAAAATCTTTGAAGCATCTCGATCAAAGTATAGTTAAGTTACATATGGGGATTAAAAGCTTGTTTTACTAAGCGAACCATGTTCATTCTCCATTAAACCGAAACTAATCTAAAGTGGATTTTTAAAATGTCATAATAAAAGCGTATTCGAGGCGATTCATTTTGAATGCTAATATCTTGAATGTAGCTTCTTTTAAATTTCAGATGATAAGGTGTAATCTTCTGATAGTTGTTGTATCACTTTGAGAATATTTTCACCCAGTTTTCGTACAAAGTTAGGCAGGCATCATAAAGTCAAGAACATGTAGTATCAAAAAGATTTCTAGTGGATTGCCTATTTAAATTTAAAGCAATATACTTTCCCTTAGAACACTTTATTGAATAAAAAATTCAACAGTATCAAATAATATAATTTGAATTTCTTTACTGACTAATTTAAATATTTAATTATTCCATTAATTCGGAATCATAAATATTCAATATAAATGATAAACATTAAAGATTTTATTCATGAACATCAAAATAATTGACAAAACTTCAAAGATATTCACGATCACGGTACTTCATTGAAGTATCAAATACTTCAAAGTATTTTTTCAAAATACTTCAAAGTAATTTACTATAAAAATGTGAAGTATTTAATTTCATTACATTTGTTGTTAAAAAATGTAAATACATAATTACTTTTTGGAAAGTATTTCAGTATATATTTTCATTACTCGGTAAATAGACTGTCACTCAATGCTATGACATCACGAGTTTAAAATACGACTATCTACCTAATACACCAACACCAACATCGTAAATGTTTTTGATTTTTGTCACCATCTCTTTAACGTGTTATATGACACAGGATTTTAAAGTTGTATGAGACAGAATTCAGTCAACTGCTGTGCCAGGTGTAATATAAACTATTTTGAAGGGTACAATGGACCTATAATTCTGGCCTGAGTCAATGAATTCTCCACGGAATATTTTAATAGAAATTTAGTTTTAAACCAATTTTTAAATTCATTTTAAATTCTTTTAGAGTGTTTTTAGTGATTATTTATGTTTTTCGTTGCTTCTTTTTCGATATTATTATACAGAAATATAAGTTTTGCTTCCAATTCATCGAATAAATTACCACCAAAAGAACCTTTTCACTAATACTGTGATTTATGGAGTTCTATGGTTTTATATACTAAAATAAACTGATATAAGTTCGTAGATTAATTTTATGTTTAAAAAATTTGGAAACCTTAAAGAAGATGATTTATTTTATGAATTTAAAAACCGTGCGTATTGAAAGACTTCTTTTAAAGGCAAAAGGATAAGTATTTACTTTACAATTCCTCGTCGATTGATACTAAATTTTCCTAAAGAGAAGAACACTGTTTTTTTACTTAGCTGATTACAATAAATATTTAGTCGAATTACTAATTTTAGAATTTTCAGTCAATAATTAATGGTGAAAAAGAATTTATATTTGGAAAAGCAAAAAAGGAATTTTGAATAGAATGTTCTTAGATGCCAGAGTTCTAAATTTTTTGTATATATAGCAATAGCTAGCTATTAATTATGTAGAAATATATTATTTTTAAGGTTTATTTGTGAAAATTTATAAATATATTTTCTTTTATTAAACAACAACAACGGAAACTAATATACAATATGTAAAAAAAATCGTAACTAATTTCTTCTTAAATAGTTACGTCCTTCAGAAACACTTAAATAATTTTACGCTTTGGTGAGTTAATTCTGGAGCACCACTTTAACAAATTCCAGAGTATGTTTTCCTGTAAACGTATACGCCAACGAGTTATGGTTATTCAGTTGTGGTATTCAGAACTAACGTGTTCTTTGTGATAATGAATTAAACTTTCACTCAAATTTTGATAATTTAGTTATTAGGCTAATTCCATTTTATCAAACGTTGTTCTAAGGGGTATTTTTACTCTTCTGTTATTTACTAAGACCATTTATATGCTACCGAAGTCTGGTCTGCATATCCAAAAGCAAAAGAATTGAATCGATCCAGCTTAGATTTGTAAGATTTACCCTTCGTGGGCTTTACGTAAAAAACTGAATACATTTTATTAGTTAAAAAGAAGCTAATATTAAGTTAAAACAACTAATTTGATAAGATTTTTTTAAATCCGTCTGAAAATATTTGTAATAAATGCAGTCGTGAGAGATCACTAATCATTTTACTAACAAAAATGTTTCTCTATTGAAAATTTATAAATATGTAATTCTATTTGACAAAATTGTAAAAAAAAAACTCTATAATAACTACTAGCAACTAGCAGCATAGTCAATATTGTGAACTACTATCAAAGACCACTAGCTTTTGTAGCGATCTTTTGCTTTGGCAAAATGAAGCAACGTTGAATCCATTAAAATAAATAATTGATTTATTTTATTTTTAAAAAAATCGTGAGAGAAAATATTCTACAATATTTTGGAGAACATTCAGAATTAAATTTATAAATTCTTTTTAAATGAGTAAAAGATAAATTTATTCTCAAAATAAAATAAAAAATATTCCATTCAAAATTGAACACAATTCTTCATCACTTCAGACTTCAGTACTCACCAGAAACTCCTTAGATTCAGTTCATATTTTTTATAGTTTTAATCGTGAACAATATTTTAATTTTTCATAACTTTGATTAATTAATTATATTTTCTGTTAATTAAGTCATAAATAAACTAATTAAAAATGGCATTCCGTGTTATGTGTTATTCTAAAAATAATTTTAAACAAATTTCCAAAATTATTGAAGGTAATTTTGTTAGATGTATGGCCACCGGTAGTGGTTCTAATAAAAATGTTGGATTTATTGGACTTGGCAACATGGGTGGGCACATGGCAAATAATTTAATGAAAAAAGTTAGTAATATTATTGTTTAAAAAATATAATATATGTATCATTAAAATGAATAAACAATTGATAATATTTAGTTTCGCAAATTTTGTATAATCATCAGATTGATTATGTAATCATATCATAAGTTTTTTTTATAAACTTGTTTGTTTTGATTCAATATTCTAAGTTATATTATGACATTTAAATATCTATATTTAATTATTATAATTTTGTTACCAAGTTATTCTATTAATGTTGAAAAATGCATTTAAAAGAGTTCAAAATTTAGTATTCTATTTAGAATTTAAATTAATTATAAATGAAAATGTTTCTATAGAAAATATTCATAAACTATATAAAGAATAATATTAAAATTTAGTATTGCGATTTATTATTATAGTTGAAACTCTCCAATTTATTTCATTTTCAATGTCAATTGGTCATAGTTTTAAATTTTTTTTTTAAATTAACTATCGTTTTCGTTTGTTGCAGTATATGAAAATAAATATAAATTTCAATTAATTTGTAATAGTAAAATTAATTTTATAGTTTAGTGAACTTTGAAGTTTTATGTAAAATGATATTATTTTACATGTACTTAAAGCCACGTAGTAAAATTTATGCTATCAATTTAGAAGACAAAATTTAAATGACGTAAATAAATAATATCATACAGAAATAGCAATCTATATCTTAAAGTTTATATTCATATAGATATAAATATAAATTAAGATATATTTGATTTAATAAAGAAGTTCTACACATTCCAAAAGATTTTCGCATAATATATTAAAATTAGTGTAGATATTTAGTGTATGTAAAGCCAACATTTCCACCATAAAGACAAATTAAAACTTCTTATATTGCAAATATTTTGAATTCATTACGTATTTTACATAATAAATGTTGGTTTAGTATAATTATTTATGTAATAAAATTTTGATTATGTCGTCCATTTAAATATTATTTTTAATAACTTGGTTTCAAAGAACTGATGAATTATATTCAAATTTTAGATAATGTTTGATTTAGTATTAGTAGTAGGATTTAATTTGACATTTGATGTTATTAAAATATTAATACAAAATTATTATCTAATTTAAATTGATTTAATAGAGGTGAAGCTACTAGAATTAAAGATTACTTTAAAGTATTTTTTTTTCTGACAAATAGGAATTAGTACACAGAAATACTATACAGTGGTATACGTATAACGAATCTAAAATTAGGAATTTAAAAAAGTATTTTAAAATAAAATATCAATACCTTACATAGTTTTATAGATCTGTAGATTTATATTCAATTATTATTAAAATAATCAGTTATTTATGCCAATTTATGCTAATCATTAATTTTTTATAAAACTTTAAAATAATTTTAATCCAAACAATTTTCCAGGGTCACAAACTTCACGTTTACGATGTTTCCAAACCAGCATGTGATGCTCTTAAATCTAAAGGTGCCACAGTTTATGATAATGTTCAAGCACTTGCACAAAAATCAGATTTTGTCATTACAATGTTACCAAATAATGATATTGTTCACGATACATACCAAACAATGGTAAAAGATGGTGCACCAAAAAATACACTTTTCATTGATTCAAGTACAATTGATCCAAATGTTGTTAAAGCTATTCAAAAACTGGTCAAATCTAAAGGAGCACATTTTATTGATGCACCAGTTTCTGGTGGAGTACCTGGAGCTGAACAGGCAACATTAACTTTTATGGTTGGTGGTACTGCAGATGAATATAATTCAGCTAAAGCGATATTAGAATGTATGGGTAAAAGGATTACACATTGCGGTGATTATGGTATGGGACAGGCTGCAAAACTTTGTAATAATATGATGTTGGGTATTTCGATGATTGGAATCTCAGAAGCAATGAATTTAGCTATTCGATTGGGTTTAGATGCAAAATTATTTGCAGAAATTGTAAACTCATCGACTGGTCGTTGTTGGTCATCTGAAGTATATAATCCAGTGCCTGGATTAGTTGCAACTGCACCAGCAAGTAATGAATATAAAGGTGGATTTTCTACAGATTTAATTACAAAAGATTTGGGTTTGGCATCAGGTGTTGCAACAGCATCAAATACACCAATTCCAATGGGTGCAATGGCACATCAAATTTATCGTACATTAAAAGCTAAAGGATTAGGAAATAAAGACTTTTCAGTTATTTATGATTTCATGAAAAATGAAAAGAATAATTAAAAAAATTAAAAATGCTATTGGATTTATATTTTTTTAAGTTAATTTTGTTTTACCAATTACCAGATTTTGCATTTATTCTTTTTTTTTTATTAAGTTTTAAAACAATTTTTTTGATAATTATTATTGTATACGAATAATTGTGTTTTTGGAAGAAAATGTGAAAAGAAATATATTAAAATATATTGTTTTTAAAATGAATTTTAGTGAATTCTGAATATTTTAACAGTCCTATAAGTGTTTGTAGAAAAGAAGCACTAATATTTAATAATTATTTATTAACATTATGGAAAAAGGGAGATTATTTTTATTTAGAAATGGAAAAAGTACCTACCTAGAATATTACGATTACCATTATTTATTAACAAAAATATACATGTAAGATGTAACTCAATAGACTTCATTCATGAGAAAATTAAATTTTTATACGACTTTATTTTATGTAAGATAGGTGCTTTAAAAAATTGGCAAGCTAAACAATATTTTTTTTTGAGAAATTAAAGTTGTATGAAATTAAGACGTAGGTATACCAACAAATTATATATTTCTGAATTACAGAAGTTAACAATTTAACCTAGTAGATTATTTTTAAATCTAAAATAAAAATTTACATATGCAAAATAACAACAGAAAAAATACATATTAAATATTAAATTTACTATAAATTTTCAACTTTAACTTCTCCAATACTAGTTCAATCTTAAAAGATGATGTGGAATCAAAAGATCAAGATTCAATCCTGGCATTGAATAACAATAATAGAATACAGATGCCACAAATCCTAACAGCTTTTAAAAACTAAAAATTTTGTATGATTATCAATCGAATTTCTGAGTTTAAAATTAAATCCTTGATATATAACATATTTATTGATTTTCAAATGTATTAAAATGTGATACACTCTAAAAATAATATTTTAAATATTACATTATTTATATAAAATATAATCAAGATTAATTCAAATTTATAATTATATATATATATCCATAGATATAAATAAATATCTCAATTCTAATATATAATTTATAATCTTGAATGATGATTTCTATTTTATTAATGTATTTTTTTTTTTACTATTGATTAATAATAGTACTCGAAATTAATTCCTGTTCATGTACAGACGATATTGCATCTTTAACATAACCATAAATATTTTTTCTTGTATCAACTGTAACATCCCGTACCATTGATGTAAAAAATCCTGTATGCCTTGGTGTTTCTGAATATCTTTCATAATGATCTAATGAATCTTGTAATTTTAATGTTAAATCATAATTTTTTCTAACTACATCTAAAATTTGATCTTCAGTTGGTGTAGATAAACCTTGTTCAGCTAACCATTCTTTAATTTTATTTTGAAAATGTTTTATTATTGCCAATATATTAACCAATGAACTCATTAATTTTATAACATCATCTTTATATTCACAATCAGACATTGTTGTATATCGTAAAACTAAAATATTATAATTAAAATATTTGAAAAAAAAATATATTAATATAATTAAATATTGAAAATTTACGCATTGCATGAATTTCACTAAAAACCTTCTCTTCTCTATTCAATTCATAATATAGTTCGTCATAACTGTTTGTAGTTGCAAGAAATGTATCTCCATATGTAATAAATAAATTAAAAATATTGACAACCTAATAAAAAAAAATGTTGTAATTAAAATTGTAAATATTATTAATAATTTTTTTGTTCACATACTTGCAATGACAAATGAAATATATTACATTTTTTAACTAAATTTTGTTCTTGCGTAACTAAAAATCTTAATAGTCCAATAAGTGCTGACCATAATTCTTTCCATGGATATTGTAAACGGACTCGACATCTTTTCTGATAACATAAAATCCGATGTATTACACCAATACATATTAAATATAATTCCATTGGAAATTTTTTCATTAAATGTGATACAATAAATTCTACTAATAAATCTAGTAGTGTTGCGGCTAATGGTTGTGATTTACCCATACGATCTAAACTTAATTTACGATGACGCATTTGGGCACGATGTAATAATACCTTAAATGTTAAATTATTATCATGCATCATTGAATTAGCATATTGATCTTCCGAAATACATGTTAATATTAAAAAGCACAATTTTAAATTTGCTACACTTGATTCATTCTTATTGTCTTGCATTACAATTGAACTATAGAATGGAATATTTTATGTGTAATTGATTTTATATAATTTGAAATTATTATATGTTTTTTACCAATATTGAAAAACTGCAACCAATAAATTTGTTGGATATTGTGTTATATCAATAATTGGTGCTACGGTTAAATCAGGAACTGGTTGATTTACATTTAATGTATTACTAGGTGATGGTGGTGCACTACTTTCTGCCTGTGTATGTGCCAAAGTTGTTATGAAATTACGATTTAAATGTACAGCTTCATAAAGTGCTAACAATAATGCATTATTAGCTTTAATTTGTTGAATACGTTCACAACCTTCATCAGATACAAACATATTACCAACAATATTTGATAATGATGAAAACCATGATGATGATTGTACATTTGTTAAATTTTGCATATATTGTCGACAAAAATCAATTAACGATGAAGATATCATTTGACCATATCTAAAAATTAATATATGAAATTTTCAATTTTGATTATTAATAAGTTTTTCCTACCCATTCAATGCTAATTCATCAGCTAGTATTGACAATTGTACAATATACGGGTTGGCTGCTTCATGTTTACGATAATTAACCAAAACTGTTAATAATATTACAATATCGTGACCATGTTGGGCACGTAAAGTTGAATCACTTAGGATTCGTACAAATGCTTCAAATAAACTGTGTATCATTAAATATTCAACGAGAATATTTTGACTAACATTATCTGAACCAGTAACAAGTATTAGGATTAATTTAAGACACATGTATCTAGCATTTTCTGCAACATCACCTAAAAAAAAGAAAAATCAAAAGTTTATAAATTTCCAACAACAAATTATTCGAAAATATATACCTAATAAAATATTATTGCATTGTGTTAATAACATTCCCATTTTTACATCCATTTGTTCAAATTCAAATATTGTCCGAATTACATCAAAACTAGGATCCGCAGCCCTTTTAAATATTGCATGAAAAAGGGCACAAAGTGTTTGTAAACTATTGCAAACTCTTTTTGGATGAGCTACAAAACATAAAAATTGATAAAAACATTTTTTTAATACAATAAAATACTAATTGGATTTGACATACTTGAATCTAACATTTCTATACATTTTGAAAATATTAAATTAATATTACTCCTTACTGATATCAATTGTTCTGGTGTTAATTTAGCCAATTCATTATCAAAACTTTCAACATTTGGTTGTAATAAAAAAAATTCATTCCAAAATTCTGGATTTCCTTCATTTGTAGGATTCTCACCATGTAAAAATAGTTCATAAATATAAACAACTTTTTCTTTAGGTCGTTTTGATGAACCAGAACCACTTCTTTTTCGAGACGTCATTATAGTTTTGATGCAATTTTAAAGTTTATTTTGGTATTATTGTAATTTATTTATTATTACTTTTTTTTTAAAAAAAATATCTTAAATACTAAACTTTGGAGTTATATTTTTTGTGTAAACAGCTGTAGGTGTTTAGAGAAATGTCAAAACGTCGACAAACTGATAATAAATTTGCCAGTAGATGGCATTCCTTAAATTTAGGATATGATGTCACGAAATTCAGTTAAGTTTTATTGATCATCAATACATTTGAATTTTGTAAGAAACAAAAAGTAAATAATTAATGAAAACATAAAATTATAAGTATTAGATATTGAAATAAATAAATATAATTTTAAACTACCAAACTTCTTATAATAAAATTTATAATCTGAAAATATATTTTCTTATATAATTAGATCAAAATATAATTTAAATCGATAGATTTATAGTCGTTGTAAACCATTTTCTGGGGAACATGGCAAATTTTAGTAATCATTCTATTAGCAACGTAATTTTCTATACAAAATTTCGACTGAAAGCAAAAATATCTAGAATATTTTGCGTTAATGAACTTATTATAGGACAAAAATGACAATTAAATAAACACGAAATAATTTAATTTTGATTCACTTTTATTTATAATAATTATAATAATATATTTCATATATTTATAAATGATAAATGTAATGTTGATGCCGGTACCGGTTATATGCATTTTGTAAAATAATTTAATTTTTCAGTAGTTTGCCTTCGTTCGTTTCATGTTTTATGTTTGTTGTTTTTTATTTGTTTATTAACTCAATTCATCGTTAAATCTCTGAATTTATAATGAGCTCATCATTTAAAGCTTTGCTATATAAGCAAGTAGAAAGTTATTAAATTAACTAGTTTTAATTCAGTTGTTCTGACAAGTTGTTCGTGGAAAATCCCCATTCTATAAAAAATTATAATTATCATGAGATTCGCATTAATTGGACTTCTTGGTAAATTTATTTTTATTGTCATATTGTTACATAATTTATTTAACTTTTAGTCCGACATTAAAATTTAAAAATAAATTTAAGAAAAATTCTAATTTTTGATTTGTCGACAATTTTTTTTTAATGTTGAAAATTTCATGGTCGCTAATTATACATTGTAGTAAAGCGACACTTAATACGTGATTTGTGTAATTTTTTATATATTTTGTTGATGAGCAATTATTTATTTTAATTTATTATTTTTGATCTGCAAAATTATATGTAATTAAAAGTAAAACCGGAAAAAATATAATTTCCAATTTTTGAACAAAAGAATTATAATATTTAAAAAAAAAAGTTTCAATAACAAATAAATTAATATAACTTGAAATTTGCAATTATTTAATTGATAATAATAATTTTAATTAATATATTATGTATATATAAGTTTATTATGAATTTGTATATAACAGAAATTTCGTTAAATATCCTCGTAATACTCAAGTGTTCAAAATCTGTAACAATAATATAATCAGTGTCCATCACTATCCATCATAGCGTAAAATATTATGAATACATACCTTAAATATATCTCATTACTAAAGAAATATTTAAAATACATACCAATATTAAAAATTAAAATCTAAATCTCAATAATCATTTAATCAATTAATTTAACTCGTGTGTATGACAAAATAAATCATTTTAATGTAAAATGATTAAATATGAATATGTAAAGTGTAAACATTAACATTATTTTACCTCATAAATAGTAATTTATTGTTTCGCCACTGATATTTTATTCTAAACAAAATTGCTAAACAAAATTTGATAAAAAAAAAAAAAAAATTGTTTGCACAATAATTTTCTTAATTGATTAAATTGAATAATTTATCAAGCCAAAAATTATAAGAACATTCTGGGTTGATACAATTAATATATAAAACTTTCACAAAATCTAATCTTTAATTTTATGTGGGTTAACAAATCCTATTTTATAATTTTTTCAATATTTAATACGTAATTATAATTAACATTCATCTTACCATTCACCAATGCCGATAAATTGGTGAAGTTGGTGTGATTAGTTTCGTATTTTAAAATTTTATTCCTTAGGTGCAAATTGTAAAAGCAATTAAAATAATTTATTTTTAGTTGCTATACTTTGTGCTGTGGCATTTGGTAAACCAGCTAAATCTACACCATGCGGACAAGCCTGTTCACTTGAGTATCGCCCAATTTGTGCTTCACCAAAATCAGGAAAAGGTGCAGATTTGTCATTCGGAAATAACTGCGTTTTGGAAAAATATAATTGTGAACATAATGACGCAGGTAAATTTAAAACTAATAAAGAAAATATTGAAATATAACTATTAAATAAAACAATTTCCTTCTAGAATATGCTGTGAAAGAAGATGGAGAATGTCCAGGAGCTGTTGGTATTCGTCTTCAATAAATTAGAAATTATTATCAGATATTAATTTAAATTTATATTGTTTACGGATAAGAATATAAAATAAAATTATTAACCATTTTTTTGAAATTTTCACTCTATTATTTACCAAAATGAAAAAAACTTAATTGCCATTGTAATGGCTATCTTAAAATAATATAATTTTTTTTTATATTTTAAACCAAAACCTTAATTAACTAACAACATCAATTAATTTAAATTCTAGAACTATTAATAAACTATGAATTTTCATTTTAAATATAACCGCATATACTCAGTTTTCCCACAATTAAATATTTACAAAATACAAAGATTGTATTTGTAGATGACAAAAATTTCGTTAAATATATCCTAATCCTCCTATAAGTGTTTAAAGTTGGAAGTGTGCAGTGAATTAGGCAACTAGATAATCAGTGTCCATGTCCATCGTAGGGTAAAATATCTCTTCTTTACTAATGAAATTTTTTAAATACCTATATTAACATTATAAATCTTATTTATAATAGAAATGTATAAATATGATTATGAATATTAATTAATTTAACTCTTGTGTTTGACAAATAAATAATTTTACAATCATTATTATATAAAATGATCAAATATGGTATACGCCTGTGATATTTTATACTGAAGAAAATTGATAAATAAAATATTGATAACAAAAATTATATTAATGTTTGCACAATGTTCTTAATTGAATAATTTATGAAGCCAAAAATGATGAGAAAATCACTGGGTTGATACAATTAATATATAAAACTATCACAAAATCTAATCTTTAATTTTATGTGGGTTAACAAATCATAAATTTGTAATTTTTTCAATACCTAATACGTAATTATAATTAAAATTCATCTTACCATTTTTAATAATCTTAATACATAATTTTTCTGGGATGAAATGACCTTAGAATTGCTGAAGTCGGAACTGTCAGATAGATTATTTTCTTATTTTAAAATATTACTCCTTAGGTATAAATAAAAAAGGGTACAAATTGTAAAAGGCAGATCCTTTAATTAAAATGATTTATTTTTAGTTACCATACTTTGTGGTGGCATTTAGTAAACCAGCTAAATCTACACCATGCGGACAAGCATGTCCACTTAATTATAACCCAACGAAAGTTCCACCAAAAAAAAAGATTTATCAATTTTTATTCGTTTTTGGAAGTATATATTCGTAAATTGTGAAAGTATTGAAATAAGTATAACAAATAAAACAATTTCCTTCTAGAACATTCTACGAAAAATGATAGAGAATGTCCAGGAGCTGTCGGTATTCGTCTTCAATAAATTAGAAATTATTATCAGATATTAATTTAAATTTGTTTTCGTATATGAATATAAAATAAAATAAAATTATTTAACTTTTTTGAAATTTACACTCTATTATTTACCAAAATGACAAAAATTGATTGCCATTACAAAGCTATCTTAAAATAATATAATTTTTTATATTTTAAGTCAAAAATTTAATTTATCAACATCAATTATTTTAAATTTTAGAACTACATACATATGAGTAATGAGTAAACTACGAATTTTATTTTTTAATTATAACCATAATATATATAATATAATCAATCACTCAAAATTTTTCCACAATTACATATTTACAAAATTCAAAGATTTTTATATCCATTCAATTTATTTAATTTCAAATATATTTAAATGGTTTTCTTTTGTTTGATTTTGTAATCGGCCAATGCAGCTTTAATAGCATCTTCAGCTAACATTGAACAATGTAATTTAACTGGAGGTAATTTAAGTTCATTAGCAATATAGGTATTCTTCAAATTACCAGCTTCATCAATAGATTTTCCCTTAACCCATTCAGTAGCCAATGAACTAGATGCAATAGCTGATCCACAACCGAATGTTTTAAATTTAGCATCAATAATTTTACCATTTTCATCGACTTTAATTTGTAATTTCATGACATCACCGCAAGCTGGTGCGCCAACTAAACCAGTACCCACAGTTATATCTTTCTTATCAAGGGCACCAACATTTCTAGGATTTTCATAATGATCAACAACCTAAAATAAATGGAAATTTTCCAATTTTTATTACGTTGTTAAGAAAAATGACCGGGGCAAAAGATTTCATAATAATTGAAATATTATATTTTTCATATAAAAATATATGTATATTATATATAATTATATTGGACTTACATTTTCATGATATAAAGCAATTGGAACGCTTTGTACTCTCTTCAACTGATTTTGAAGAAGACGAGAAGCTCGAGTTAAAGACATATTTTATAAATTTACTTTTAAAAGTTTAATTGAATCCTTTAAATAACAATATTTTGTTTTGCAGAACTTTTCTTCTAATCTTCTAAATGCCGATATATAAACTACGCAATAGAAAAACAAAATGTCAAGAACAGCTGATCTGATATACTCGATTATTTTTATACTTTTACCCTTCAAACATATTATTTCATTATGGAAATTATCCCTCTTTACATAAATTAAATAAAACATTAAGTTAGAAAGTATGAATTAAATATCGTTAAGTTAACAAAATTAAAATTTCATATCACATAATTTTTCCATGAACAGAAAACGACAAATGTGTCCAATCAATGGAAAAAAGGACATTCATCAAAGAAAAAGGACATTAATATACTAACTACTAAAAAAGAGATTGAAATTTTCTAAAATTCTTCTGTAAATTAACAAAATTTAATAGCAATTATAGACTTTCCTGAACTCCTGCTTTTTTATAAAAAAAACAGGAATTCCTGTTGTATGAAAACATTGTATGTTTGTCGAAATGTTGTAAAATTTCCTGAAGTCTATAGTAACTTAGCGCCTCAACCTTTGTCTATCTATATATGGACTGCTAGTGACCAATTTTATTTCCGAGTCAACATGAGTGGAGCCAGCTGGGTGCTGCCTGCAAAAAGATAAAGAAACGAATTATTATGCACAATTTTTAATTTAAGTGTTTTTAATTATTACTTAAATATAATGTTTAATTTTAAAACAATATACACATAATTAAATTTAAATTTATTAATTTAAAATAAATTTTCAACTTTTTTTTTTTTCTTTTATATTTAAATTAATTCTCTAAAGAAAGCATTCGACATAAAATTAAAGTTTAAAATCAATGCCACTAAATGCCACTACTTTTTTAGTTGACTACGGTTTTTATTTTAAAAATATATGAAAATTACAGATTGGTAGCAGTCCCTCCATATCTATATAGTCAAAGGATTGTATTTTGACACATAGTGAAAGATTGCTTCGTTAATGTATGCGGCGAATTCCAAAAATTTGTTTGCAGGGATTTTATGTTTACATAAAAATAAAAAATGTGTATTTTTGCAATGACAGTTTGATATTATTTTTTTTATAAAGAAACCGGAAAGTTCTTTTTTACACGTAATAATTAATAACGATTTTATAAAAATGAAAAGTAGAAATAAAGTATTTTATGTAATTATATTTTTATTATTTCTTATTTCCAAAACTGTGGAATCAAATAAAGAAAATAAAACTTTTGTGGCTACAAAAGATTGGCAAACCATCGGAGAAGGTAAATTATACAAAAACTATTTAAATTCAATACTTATTTATACACGGTGAAAATTCAATATTTACATTGAAATTATAGGCCAGGCAATACCAGCTGGTCTTCATGTACGAATAAATTTACAGACCGGCAAAAAAGAAGCAAAATTACTTGATGAAGATGAAAAATCAGGTAAAGCAGTTGCTCAACTTCCTGGTGATAATAATACAACTGATCAAATATTAGAAAATAAAGAAAAACCTAAAATTAGTAAACAATTAGAAGAAACACTGAAAAAAATTCAAAAGCAAACATTAAGTTTAGATTATTCGCCGGAAAAATATGAAGAAATGAAAGAACGAATAAAAAAATCGTTTAAAGATTATAAACAAATTAAAAAGGATTTCAAAGACTTGAAAATGAATATAAAAACTGATTCTGAAATAATAACTGGTTTATTTAAAGAATACAATAATACAGTGAAAGATGCACTAGGTAGTAAAGTAATATTATCTATTCTAGAAGATTTCAATTATTTAGTACATCAAATTGATAATGCTGTATGGTTTATAGATTCTGGTGGTCTTGATATTATTATACGACCGATGATTGTTAATCAAACAAATATCGAATATCGTGTATCATCTTTACGGCTTTTAGGTGCATTAACACAAAATAACCCAAAAGCACAAGTTAAAGTTTATGAAAATAATTTCGGTAGCTATATTAGTAATATTCTATTTAGTTCATTAGATAACAAAGAAATATCAACTGGATTATATGCATTTGGTAATCTATTAAGAAAATTTCCATTTGCACAAAAGGAAATTTTATCTAAATTAGGTACAAAAGCTTTAATCGAAGTACTGAAAAAGAATACAAATATTAATAATAAAGCAAAGACTTTAACTTTGATTGGTGATTTAATTACTGATAGAGAAAATATTCTAAATAAAAATGAGGATACATCATTGGAATTGTTTAATCAATATCGGCAAGTTGAATTAGATATTTGGTTGCAAGAAAATAGATTTTGTAAAATTGTTCTAGATGTTATGTGGACAAGTAAAAACGAATTAATTAATCAGCCTGATATTACAGATGATATTATTGAAGCATTAAGTTCTAGTCATAAGATTTGTTTGCCAATTTGGTCCAATAGTTCAGTATTGAAATTAACATTAAATTCATTGGAGGATGATTTTAAAATTGCAACTACTGAATATTTAATAGAAGTTGGACAAAAGATTTCAAAATTAAAAGAAATACTTTTTGTTAGAAAACTATATTTAAATGATGAACTATAAATATAATTAAATTAAAAGTTTCTAGTAAAATTATGTCAGAAAAAAAGACAGTTTATTTTATTTTGCCAAATTAATTGTAAGTCTTTTGCATTGTTTTTACTTTCTTTAGATTTAAGAAATCTAATAATTTTCAAATTTAAAAACAAAAACGAATAATTTAAAGAATTTATAGAATGATTCTTTTTTTGTAAAGAAATTAAGATGTGAACGTTTAATGAATGTTTTTAATCTAGTTTTAGAAATATTAAATATGTATATATTATTTAAATTAAACATAAAAAAAAGTTTTTTATTTATTCACTGAACCTGTTTAAATGCCGGTAAGAAAAACAAATTATTCAATTTTAACCTTGAAAATTAAAAAAAAAAATCCAAAAATTTTAAATTTGCAGTAAGTAATAACAGATATGAATATTTGAAGCACCTAAATGTATGCACTCGGTATAGGTATACTTTTATATTTACAATTTCACAGGTTCTGATTTCTGACTATACATTCTTTAAAATAAAAGTTTGTAATTCTAATATAAGAGAAGACAATTTATAAATAATTGAACAATCCTGTCACCTCAGAGTTTTTAAAAATTCAGAAATCTCGATGAATCAATCCTTTTACTTTGAAATTGTTTATACAAACTAAAATTGTGAGAGTCAATAATTTCAATAAAAAATTAACGATATCTGTAATACAATATAATTGAAAGCCCTTGATTATAATTATACATATACCTAAATTCAAATTGGCACATTTAGTATCCTAACTGACATGTTGGTTTTGTCAGCAAAAATTGTACACGATCCTGAAATGATTCCTGAAACACTGTTACTTATAATGTTATAAATAACTACGAGTTTTGGGCTACCTATAGTTTAGTAAATCTATCTTTCAATAAAGTGTAATTTCGATATCGCGGGATCAGATTATAATGTTCGAGATGGTATAATTCGTAAATTGGTTTTATTGCTATTAATGGATTTTAAATTGAGAAAATAATATATTAATAAATATTATGGTATACTATATTTAAGTTTATGAATATAATTGTAAATTTATTTAAATATGTAATATTATATAGGAATAGGATACAGTTCAGGCGAAGATGGTGTATTGGCTACATTATACATAAAAGTTCTCAACTCCACGATAACTTAAGGACTTTAGAAAAACTGATCGAAATTTTCTAAAATTTTTACAGAAACTCATAACTCTTGAAATATTTTTTATCATATTTTCATAATTTCGAAATTTGTTTAACTACGAATTCTTTATTAAATTAAAGGAAGTCATTAAAAGTACAGTATACTGGGTTTTATATGGACACAGGAATCATTGTACATTTGTCAAAATTTTGTAAATTTTCCTTAGGTATGTTGTAACTCAGCTTCAACGCTCTGTCCCTGGATATATAGTAAAAAAGTATGTTTAGATTAATTTAAATATAATGAAATTAGAAGAATAATACAATATTTTAGATAGAAAATAGTTAATATCTACAATAAAAATTCGTTATTTTTGGCGGCATTCATTCAATTCGAAAATCCTGAAAATTATAACAAATTCTTTTCATATTTTTCCATTTCTCAGCATAACAATAAATTGTTTTTTTTTTTTTTTTTAATGGTTGAAAATTATATGGAAAACACGAAATATATTTAAACATTTAAATATGACCAATCGAAAATAGAGTATTTTTTTTTATTCTAACATTATAATATCTATAAATTATAAAATTTTAAACAAAAGTCGCGATAACTCTGCCTGACAGAGGATCAAATAAGATAATATACATATTTTTATTATATTAAATTGTAAATTTTGACCATTGTCCTTAAAAATCGACCTATATATATAATTTTTGCAATGATCCCTTTTAATTTATTTGACCCCTTGTTACAATTTTTTCTATACATTATTTTTTTTTTTTTTTGAAATCCTGACTGTATGCATCCTTTTCCTATACCCAAAGTTCAAAAATTTTATTTGAAAAATTCGATTTACTATAAAAGTAATAAATTATCCGATGCAATAACAAAAAACAATCAATTTTTCTTTTACTTTTTATTTGGTTAAATGAAATTTATATTTTATGCAATTTTCGGGTTTTTATTATAAGATTTCCTTAAAAATTTCCTTATCTGTGACCCCATAAAATATTGTAATTTAAAAAAAAAATTAAAATTTAAGGGCAACTTTTTTTTTGCACTATTGTGAACCCTTGATCTATATTTTTAAACTTTTTTAAATATATATATATAAATATTATAGCCTATTGTTGACATTTGACCAATGGTCACACAATTTCAATTTTATATCCCAATCAAAATGAATTTTAATTGTTTCGGGAAATAAGAATAAATAGAAATAATATTATAATATACGTTTAAGGATTTTGTGATAATTCCGTTGACGGGGGTAACACCTCAGAACTATTGTAATTGTGTATTGAAAAGGTTATACACCACAGTGGTATTAAAAATATTAGTGTGAGAATTGACCCGCATCTGTTCTTACCCCCTGACCTTTTTATAATTTCGCTTATTTTTTATTTGTGTATATTTCGTTAAAGGACAAATATTAGGTTACACAATGCCCGGTAAATAAAAATCATTGAATATTTGAATTAATACCTTCTTTGATGGAATAAAATCTAGATTAAAATAGTAAATTCATTAATTTATCAAAATTTTATAAATTTATTTTTTTGAGAAAATTAACGATGGACGTTCATTTATTTCAATTATATTAATGCAATATATAATATTGTAAAAATATAGTATATAATTAGTAAACGTTTTAGTTAATAATGCCCGTTTTAGTTAATAATTCGTCTTATAAAATTCAATTAATTAAAATTATAGTTTATATTATATTAGAAATATATATTTAAATTTGAAATAAATATTTAATTTTTATTTTATTTACTTCAGGATATTTAACATTTGGTTGGCTGATATATATCAGTTTCTTAGGTTATATTATCGACATTAAACTTGAACTTGTTCTTTCAAGTTGAACAAAATCCGCCAGTGAAAATTAATTTACTACTTTCCTTGGAACATATGTAAATTCTTATTAAAATATTATATTATACAGAAAAATGAATTAAATTATATAAACTTAATTCCTATTTAATACAAATTAACATCGAGCACTTCATTTGGAAGTGCACAACACTAGCTAGAACTAGATATTGATACCTTGGTAAAATACTACCTTAACGAATTAAACGATTTAGATCTAGACAAACGGCTTCCGGAAACCATACATTTTAATAGCAAGAGATGGATCTAAAATAAGCTCATCCATGCTATAGGGTTCACGAGAATTGCTAAAGCGCTACTTGAGGTCATGGACATTCTGTCGGGGGAACGCCACTCGAACCTACCAACCAACGAATTTACATAATTATTATGTAACGAATTACATATAATTCATCGTATTTGAAACGAATTATTATATAATTCTCATAATATAAATTTAAAACAAAAAATGCTTTCACTTCATCATTGCCTAAACTTTTTCCTCTTATCATTCATTAATATACTTTAATCAGTTATAGCGTTAACTTTCCGTTTTAAAATAAATTGCAACGATGTTAAATCTTAAATTCATCCTAATTGAATCTCGAATTAACTGATTAACTGATAAAGTCAAACATTTTAGTTAATATATCTGATAGTTAACTGACTGAGTACTAATTTTACTGTCTGAGCTCTGACTGAGTACTATTGACTCATTGATAAACTACTGCCTGTGTAATATTTTTTTCTAGCTACAAAGATGGAAACTGAAACGAGTTCTTATTATTTGCTGTGGTTTGGTTCAAGATTACCTACAAGTTTTGGTAATAATAAATACTAATATTAATTACATATATAATTAAAAAAAAAAAATTCATATCTTTGTAATTTTAAATTTTAATTAATAATTAAATAACAAAATTAAATATAATAATTAAAAAAAACAAACTAAAAAAATAATAACAAAAACTGAGAGTTTGCTATTTTTTTTTTAATTTTAATCCAATCAAAAGCAAAAATTATTTTTTAGTTATTGGTTTCGTTCAGCTTATTACAAAATTGGGTTCGATTTTGGTTTGGTTTTAGTTTACAGACAATTAGTTCGGTTAGTGATTTGTACTTTTAACAGCATACATAAATATTACTATAGTAATTAAAACAGCAAAAGTATTACTTATATTCAAGTTCAACAATGAAAAAGTAATTTATATATGTAATGATTTAAGTGATATCAAATATTAATAATCTTTACCTGTAGTTATCATAAAATTAATGTAAGTATTAAAAATAGTATTTAAATTAAACGCCATTAATATAATTCAGCAATTTCTAATAATAAATTTTATTTAATTAATTGAATGAAATTGTTTTTTTTTTTCTTATAACAAATAACATTTTTTTAACAGATAATAAAAATTAAAATCAATTTTTGAAAAACTATAGGAAAAAAACCAAAAACTTTGATCGAAATATTAAAATTTTTTATCAATTTATTTTTGTTAGTTTTTTTCTTAAGTTTGTTTTTGTATATACAGTCAGATAAAAAAATATTAGATTTGGAATTATTGTATTATTTCTGGTGATTTATTGATAGTTCAAATTTAAAATATTATTTGCAAGAATTAATTTGAATCAGTTTTTTTTTTAATTTAAATCGAATCAATGTTAGATTTTTTGAAAAATTAATTTTTATAAGTCCAACAAAGCAGAAAATCGATTAAAATTTTCAATTAAATTTCTAATTAAAATAAATCTTTAAATACATGTTTAATCTATGTAAACTAAAGAAGAAACTCTAAAAACTATTAAAATGTTTCCTTCTTCACTCCACTTGGCAGCATCAATTGATAGAGGTTTGGTGATATTTTTTTATTGCAATTTCTATTTACAAATATTTTATGGATTGTGAATGTGAACCATAAGTTTTTCGTTATTATTAAGAAACTTTAAATTGCATTTGTTGTCAGCAAATCATTTCAACCTTAATTATTTTCCCAGTCTTAAAACTATATAAATGTATTGCAAATTTTTATTAGTGGTACTCATTTAAAGCCCACTTATAGCGACATCTCGGTTGCATCTTATCAATCTAATGATTTACAGCTTAGCACACTAAGCTTCCTTTTGTGACGAAGGAAGAAAGAAATTACTTCTTTCAAATATTTAAAAACAAATATGAAACTCCCTGATTATTATAAATTGATCGAAGTCTGGCATTTAATATCAGTTAATTCCAGTTGATCAGTCAAGTGTTTATTTCATCAAAATCGGATTGAAAATAATTTAATTATGAACAAAAAACAAAACTTTTGGGATCCATATAAAATACCAAAGATTCACAGATTAAAATCTGAAAGGATCAACTGGTTTTCGAATGGCGTGGATTTGAAGTTTCTGAAGAATAAAGACGAACAGGCGGACAAAGTGAAACCTTAAAGCATTTTGTTATGGTAAAAAAGTGACTAAACATCATAAATGACTTAAAAATATTTTTCCTTTTGGATTAAACTATTTAAATGTTGAAAATTATAAAATTATAAGATTTCCATCAATTTCCTTTCACATTTATTTTATCTTAAAATCAAATATACAACAAATAATTTCTTAAAAAGATGTTTAAAAAATGATTCTGAAATTGAAAATTGCTTTATTCTAATTTATATGCAAAATATACAAATCGAATACTTATAATATTTTGTAAATCTTCTTTATAAAAATATAAATCTTAAGTTTTTAAGCATAAAAAGAAAGAACTAATCATTGTTTATCTTTTATTTATCCAATGACCATGTAAATGTGTAACAATAATCATTAATCTATACTTATATCTATACATATTTTTTTACCATATGCCACCGGACAAAAGTTAAGCCTACTAAAATTTACCAAAAAAAAAATCATCCTTGTAGAAAGAAAGAAACAAAAGTTACTATACTTTGATCTTAAACTATATTATGCCATATACTTAAAGGTTAAATAGGTTCACTTGTAGCTCACTTTCATATATAAAACCTCAAAAATAGACTACAATATTTTCTTTTTAATTCGGTTAAAATATGTGATGATGAGTCTGCATAATTTTGATGTATAGTTTGAAAATAAAAGGTAATATCCTTCAAAATAAAGTATATCATCCTTTCTAGTACAAAAAAGAAAAGAAAATGAAAGATGAGCATGAACCAGCAGGAAGGATTATCCGTTTAAACTGTGGTAATCAAGATCATAAATAAAATTGAATATTATAATTTATTTTTGGTATATTAAATTAGGCTTATTGCAATTATAATAATTACGAAATATAAAAAATTATTGAAAATATTTTAGCTATAGAACATAATTTATGATTAATTTTTATGATATTTTTAAATAATGATTTTACTTTGTTAAAGATTTCCTATAATATTTTTGCAAATATTTGCAAATTTACAAAATCAATCTTATAATTATTGTGACACTCTATGTAGAGTATGTGTAGAAGACCAATTGTACAAATTCTGTGAAGGCACAGATGAGACGACAGAAAACATACTATACGAATGAATGGGGCTAGAGAGAAATCGCTTACAATACCTCGTTGGTTATATAATTGCACCCTCAGAACCGTGGTCCATGTTACTCAAGCAGCTGTACTGTTCTAACGATAGCACGGGTCTGAACAATAGGGAGTGACGCATAATTAGAAAATGGAAATTACAATAGGTATGGCTGCAATGACTAGGGTTATTTCTTGTTCTCCCTGTAAAACATTAATCTAATTTTATCTAATACGCAGCATTCAGGTTTTTTAATTAAAACTAAGCTTTTAATAGTACAAAAAAAATTTCTCGGCATGTAAATTATTTCAAATCTAAAAATTAAATTATACTGCGAATTATTGTTATCGTAAATTACTTTACATCGTGTAAAATGTACCGTGCAGTAAGTAGTTTACCGTCTGCAAACTTGATCATGGCGAAACAAACATTATCCTTTTACTAAACATTATCACCGCTCATATTAATTAACCTTTTATTATTAAATATTCATACGATATTCTGTTTTACGATAAACTGATCAAGATTTACATTATTACCGCTGCTCGGTCTATATTAATTCAACTTAGAAATATTAGTGCACCTATCTACAAAATTTTGGAGAAAATATATAGTTATAAGAATTATAGCCCCAGTTAGTATCAACCCAAGACTAATTCCGGGGTTATACTGAAAGATTCAAATATGTATTATATATTACGGTAGTAATATATTGAAGTTACAAGTCATATTACAATAACATATTTGATTTTATATGCTTATATGTATATTCTAATTGACAGAAATAAAGGCTAGAATGGAACAAGCTAAAACTATTTTCAGAAAGATGAGTAACTTATTCTGTAAAACCGTTATAAATATTAAACTTAAAATTAAATTATTAAAGTTTTACATATGGTCAGTAATTCTTTATGGTGCTGAGTCCTATAGATAATGAGAAAAACTGACATCAAGAGAATGGAAGACTTCGAATTATGGTCTTACAGGAAAATATTAAAAATTTCATGGAGGGACATAATCACTAAGAGAGCTCTTGAATATATTTTTAGGAAGCATCATGTGTGGAGATAAAGTACATAATTCTCCAAGTAATGATACAAGGTAAATTTTTAGATTGGCCTTGATTCTAAAATAACATCATTCTATCAGAAAATTCATTTCAATATATAATGTTTCTTTAAGTTCAGTTGCAATGTAGATGTAGATAATATTTAGCTTTTGTTGATACTATTTTCATTCTTTAACAGAAGGAAAACAGCTCAGAATGCACCGAAAATCATTTTTAATACCTCTCCAGAAAAGTAGTCAGTAGATTTTTGAAATATTTGTAATTACTAATTCTTAAATTTTATTGCTAAGCTCTCACATAGATCATTGATTGAATAAACATATCAATAATCTGGCTACTAATCGAACGCGCAACTCATCCATCATTACGCCATCACCTATTTTCAGTTGATGAAACTACTTTAAACAAAATGGATAATTCTAGTAATTTCGGTAATATCAGCATTTTCCATCCTTCTAATACTAAATAAAATATTTTTTTAATGAAATTAATTTTATTAAAAGCTTTTTTTTTCCTACGTTTTTTTACAATTCTTGTTGGAAGTGGGAAACTTTTACAATAATTAATTTACCAAAAACCGATAGAAAAAATAAATATGGACAAGAAAAAATATATATATAAAAATAAATAAGGTTTTCTATTATTTTTTTTAAATACAATTTTCTATTTTAGGTATATACAATTTATACTCTGTGTAAGGATATTTTTAATATCCTTAAAAGATCCATTTTATATAAAACAAATAAAAAAAAAACAAGGAAAACTCAAAAAAATATTCGAGGAAAAGACTAAACGCATAAAAAAATATTGATTTTCGTCGGGCGTCTCTAAATATATTGTTTTTTTTATCGTACCCAGTTTTTGTCATTTTATTATTTCACAAATATTAAGGATATTTTTTTTTATTTTATTTTTTGCTACCCCCACAAGAGATTTAATTTTCTCATCCCTCTTGGACCTTTGTACATAAAAAGCAAATATATTTTTATATTTTATTTTGCTGTTTTTTTTTTTTGTATATGTTTGTTGCCTTAACAATAAAATTTACGAATTCCAGTGTCATCGAAAAAAAAAATGTAATATTTTACACCCTCGCAACCAACAACAACAACAACAAACCACCCTTAATTCAGTTTTTAACAAAAAACTAGGGAAAAAATGCCGTAAAAATGTATTATTATAATTATGTTTATATGTGTATGTATATAGATATGTATAAAAGTAACAAAATCAACGAACCCAACACAATAAGTCTTAGAGAAGGCAAAAATCTTTTCCCAATTTAATCGAATCCGTTTTTTTTTTTCATAAACACAGAGTATTGTTTTTTTTAATGTGTTCCAATATATTTATTTGAAATGTCTCCCCTTTTTTATGTAACCATTTTATATTGTAGAATTTAGATTGCCATCGAATACATTCACCCATTATTTTTCATCAACATCATATCATGCCATTTTTATCCGCTATGTATATACGTAGTCATCATGATAGTCTTTTGGCTAGTTTTTATTATTAACTTTTTTCTCGAATTTTGTTTTTTGTCAAACCGTCTTTTTTATTTCCTTCTCCGTAAATATTATTTGACTAAAGAACATTTAGTTACACTGAAAGAATTGATTGATTAATTCGGTTATTTGGAATATGTACTAAAATTTATATTTATAGAAATTATTTGATGAAATCAGCTGCGGTAAGTAAAATATGTAATTAAGTTAAAAATCGACAAAGCGAATGGATCTTATATGATTAACCTGAGAAAGAAGTTCCCCATTACGGAATGGGTCTTATATGATTACCGACTGGACGAAACGTACCAAATAGATAAAATCACGAAGTTGTTAATGAAATTATTTGGGTTCAAATGGTAATTCCGATAAAAACATCACCACTGAGGATAACGCTAGCAAACTGTTGCTTTAACCTTTCAATAATATTCAAAGTTTAGAATTTTTGAAATATCCTATGTAAAAAATCCGGTCACGGCTGGAGAAGGAAGATACAAATAATTACTGAGTACCATAGTGCCATGTATATAGGTAAACATGTACAACAGCTACGTTGGTATGCAGATGTGGTCCAAATGGATGATTCATACCATCATATTTGTAAGAATAAATGTGGGTTGTTGGTATGAGGAACTCTATCTTCTATGTTTATCAGATATAATGGCAAATTAATAAGAACGGCTGGGGTTTTTGCAGTCATTTTGACATATATGATTAAATGTTGTATTTAAATTAAATAATTAACAAATTAATAAGAAATTAAAAATGCAATTACTCAATTACTTCAAATTGTTATATATTTTGTCAAGTCTACGACGATAAAGTTGGAGTTTTCTCTGCCCTATATCTGTAACGCAAAACCACTGCGACTCTACTTTTTGATTGGTTGAAATGCAAACAAAAAAAACCTCCGGAAAACCACCACTTCACATATTCAAATCCTTTTTAAATGTAATTTTCTAAAATTTATACAATTTTCAATAAAAATATTATGTGTTAAATCTTTTTATTGTACAATTTCATATAAATTTGAAAATTGTCTTGTGTTTTCTTTCAGTGTACATAAACTCAAATCAAATTCATTTTTACCACCCTCTCAACAACCATAAAAATGGACATTGTTTTTTGTGCGATTTTCCATTTTCATTTTTACTGATATTTATACAATTTCGTATATATATAAACAAATAATTTTGAAGATTGGACAAACAGTAGAGAATATCACAAAAGGAAAATTTATATCTAAAATAGACAAGCATTTTTTTATAAATGCGAGGGTGCGTTTTTCTATGTTTTTATCCATTTTTTTTTTTTTTTTGCTATATGGGAGTATAAAATTTAAGGATTTTTATATTTTGTAATGTTTTAAGCGTATATATAGGAAGAAATAAGAATTTTTATCGTTTTTGTTGAACAAAATGAAGGAAATATAAAAGCTATAAAAAGAAAATATTATGTACATAAGAAATGGGGAAGATTGAGGTCCTAGTAATAACAAAAGAAATAATAAAAAAAATATATGCAATAATAATAAAAAACTGTATTATTTTGTATATTGAAGTTGTAAATTTCAGAATAAACAATTTTTTTTTTATGCAACATTTTTTTTCAACTAAATTTTTGGTTAATAGATATTATGTAAAAAAATATTTCTGGTTTTTCTATTACATTTTCTATTAAAAAAGTGAAATTCAAATTTAATTAGATACTTTATTTATATTTAGAGTCATAAACCAAATATTCAAAAGTTTTTTTTACCACAGAATTATAACTTTTACCTAATTACACTTTAATTAACTATACATAGAAATTATATAGCAAAAAAAAAAGGGTCGCGACTTAAAATTATTGAATAATTAAAACATTAAAGTCAATAGTTTTTTAGTCGCCAATTAATATATGCGAAAACTGATATTTTTTTAGTATAAAATTAATTACATTTACCTGATTATTAAAATATGGTAATGTAATGTCTAGTCTTTAGTGAAATGCTACTAGTCCGGGTAAAACTTTTTTAAAAAAAAAAATTTTTTTTGTAAATATTTTGATAGAAATTTAAAAAATTGTTTACAATTTAATTCAAACAGCGTCTACAAGCTTTAAAGTTTCTTTGATTACAATCATTCCTTAGTTAACAATTTTTATTTTTGCAAAGCAGGCACTTTTGCCAACCAATCCTAGATGCAACCGATAGAACATGAAAAGTGTAACATGGTCAACAACTGCGACATGTGTTTCTGAAGGTTTCCAGGGGTATACAATGTACATGATTCTGGCCTAAAATTCACAAGTTTTCACTGCGATGACGACATGAACATTTTTGGGGGTTATACAATAATTTTGGCCTAAGTGCATAACTCGTCACCTTATGAATAATTTTGATATGTAATTGCATAAATCTTTCATGGATTCGCTTCTTCTATGTAATTAAACTATTAACTCTTTTAATTTTCATAAAAATCAAATTAAAAATTATATGCTTACCTAAAAAATACAAAAATACATAGAATTATAAATAATATTTTAAATTGTTTTTATGATAACGAAGGTATTTTTAAACGCCTATATTTTAATAGACAATAGACAATTTTAAATATTCGCAAATATAAAAATTATAAAGTCAATTTTTTTCTACCATTTTTATTAAGAATTTTTTTTTTTTTGCAATTATATTTTATTATAAATCATTTTTATTTGACCAATCATAAAAATTTCTGATTCATTTAAAATATTTCTACCTAATTTATTTGCTGTAATACTCAATTTCTTTATTCAGTACTGATAAATTTTATAACCATCACATTTTTTCTTGTTACCTCTTCTTATGACATATCCTTTTCCTAGCAAGGATTAAATATATATAGTGACACAATACCTTGCAGTATTTGTTGACTGACCTTCCAACAAAAAAAAAAATTATTTAAAAATAATTTTTATGAAAAATTTCAGTCTTTTAGTATTTAAATTTAAATTTTTTATGATATAGTTACAAAATATCGTGTACCAATTTTTCAAAAAATATCGTGCAACTACTTTTATTTTATGACACCTAAAAAGGATCATTTTTATTCTTACTTTACAATATCCAATATTAAAGCTGTCGTCATTTTTATGTTTCTTCTCAGACAAAAAAAAAAGATTCATTATCCTAAAAATCCGTAATTAAGTTGTTTAATAATTTTTGTTTACACAGTATTATCTGTTTTATATCCTTGTCATAATTTTTTGTATATTATTGTCATTTATATTTTAATATAAAGAAAAAATATATAATACAAAGGAATTTCCGTGAAAATTTTGACCAATTTTGACCCATTGGTTATACAAATTCACTTAGTTTTACTTTAGTTTCCCTCACGAATATAAGAATATCCATTATGGGAATTCTCAACATTTCCTCCAAGGAATATTATAACTTCTAAGCTCTCTTAGTGCACTACCTTGGGAAGTCGCTTAACGTATACCATCGCGCTATGTGCTGACATCCAGATCCAACGTAATGAGACCCACTCTCTTGTCCGTCAAAAGGCCAAGTCCTTTCAAGACACCGATTATGATCATCGTTATTTAAGTTGGAAATAACATTAATCTCGTATTTTTCTTAGCTATATTCATATAGCCCTCGCAATATTACAGTAGCCTGTAGTAGTCCATCCGATTTCTTCAAATTTTTATGTATATTTGAGAAGATATTTTCAATAGATATTTTCTTCCGAAAAATTCCGATTGATAGTACACTAAATAATAAAATAAATGTAAGGATTAGATTAGAAAGATTACATTGTACGATTCCTCATTTCAGGGCAAGGAATATCACCAGTCAAAAAGGAAACTAGTTATGTTGTAAAAGTTGAGCGAATTCACATCAGAATAAATTTTTACTGATATATTTCTAATAGAAGGTAAAAAAAACTACAAATGGTTTCCAGTCCAAACTTTAAGGATTGTGTTATACTTTTTGGATTATGGACAGAAATTCATTTTTTAAATGAAGGTTCAGTCAAACAAATAAAAACGAGTTCGGGGCAATATTATTATAAACAATTAAATGAAAATTATAGAAGACTTCTTGAAAAGAAGTAAGCCTTAAAACTTTTTGATCTTAATTTTGAATTGTATCAGTTACCATACTTTGAATAAAATTCATATAGATTATTCCGAGTAGTTTGATTTACCAAGAATTTTATAGTTCTCTAACAATTATTCTATAAAATTTATAGCAGATCTATTGATATAAAGGCTGTAGAATCTAAATTATTTCAGATTCAGAGTAATATTTAAAAATAAAATAAAACATTAACTAGATAAGAAAATAATTATTGATAATTTTTTACTTAAATATTCTCATAGTATAGTTTATTTTATGAAGTTATTACCATTATAAATATATACTATCAAAAATGTGTTCTATATTTTCACTGAAACTAGATTAAATGTAAAAAAATATGAAATTTTTAAAAGGATTATTATAGAAAAGGTTATTTTTATTACATTTTACTTCTATTTTTTTGAAAAAAATGTAACCCTTTTTTTAAATTTTTAACCCTTTTAAGCTTATTAAAAAGTGTAATTTACAAAATAAAATCTTTTTATTTTTTAAATTACTTTATTATGGCGGTTTCTTTCATTCCATACTTTCTAAATACAAAATAATAAAAAAAAACTGTCGTTTTTGAAATTTTTAAAACATTTCTCATTTATGATATGATATTATTTTTTATTATTCGTAGAAAAAATTAAAATTAGACTATTTAAATTAAATATTTATGTATCGATTGTGGAAATTCTGTGAAGATAAAGAGGAAATTGCAGAACAAAATATACAACTGTGTGAGACTCTAATGTCCCAAATTACTGAGGAATCTAAATAGATTGCACCTTAGGAATCGTGGAAGATATTTCTGACACAACTGAATAGCTTTATAGACAGTTAAAGGCTAAATCAGTTATAATTAATTTGAATAACGAAATTACAATAAGCCTTGCAGTAATACGGACAGTTTAGATATCATGTCTTAACTAACTAGCTACATATTTTTAAAAAGTTTTCTTAAGATGTATAAAAAATTATGTTAATTTATAAATATTTGTTTTTTAAATTTTTTCGATAATACCAACATTTCTGTAAAGCCTGTAAAGAAGAGTTAATTAATTTTTAATGTAATGTACCAAATATTATAATAAAAATTCATTCTCTTTTCTGGTACTCCATTACTCCTATTAGTTACTAATTAACGAAAACGATATGGATTAATGAAGTGCCAGATAAATAGAATAAATTTAGAGTTACAATCAAATTTAAATAAATTTCAGATAATGCAGTACGTAATATTGGTAAATTGTAATTTTCTTATAATTTCTAACATCAAATTTATTAAGTTTAGGTATTTTCTATATGTACTATTCCAGAAACTAATCAAATTAAAAAATTTCCCATCTAATTACATTACTAATCCTCTGATATACCCAGGTAATCATCACATCAATTAACAATATTTTTATCCATATAATTCCATTAAAAATTTGTAATTTTTATAAATTTTTGTATGACTAATCAATAAACAAATTTATTTCTATATAAAAAATAAAATTCAATTTAACCAAGAAAAATTCCCAGAGTCTACAATATAAAAATATCAATTAACTTTTACCTACTATATTTATATTTAAAATACAATATTTGCCTTCATAATAATTTTGTCACTCTTGTCATAAATAAAAATAATAATAATAAAAAATAAAAGTTAAACCAAAAAACTACAATAAAATCATAAAATATTTTTCGCATAATTTTCACTTTATTCCTTTATTTTTGCAAGGATTAAAATTTCTACAAAAAAAAAAAAATACTAACAAAATAAATTTTTCTAAGAAATCATCATTAAAAACAAATATCCAAAAAATGTTATAGGTAAAAAGTTAAAAACAAAAACAATAAAAAAAATGTTAACCAATCAAAAATCATTAAAATATCCTAAAATTATTCATAGTTAAATTAAAGTCCTTTGAAAAATTCGAAAAATACGTAACGAATTTAAAAAAAAAAAATATAAATAATAAAAATATAAATTTTATATCCATAATTCTAAAATTTAATATAAATTCATTTTTATATTCGAAAAATGAATTTCGAAAAAGGATATAAATAAAATCATACAGAAATCATTAAATTCTCTCTATCACATTTCTCTTTTTCTATTTTATCAATGTGTTTAAGTGTTTGTGTATTCGTGTAGGGATTTATTTAGTGTCGACATTTTTTCAATGAAATTTTACCTAACCTATAAATTTTCTATATGATTTTAGAAAGGGACAAAATAATAATGTTATTGTTATTATTATTATTATTGTTTTTATTATTAAAGAGAGAAACACGTATTTATTTATTGTAATTTTACTCTCTGGCAAAAACTAAATAGATACAAATACATACAAATTATACACCACTCACCACTATATGTACACAATATAAAATAATATAATAAAAAATTATTTAATATTTGAGAAAATTATTTTGAAAAATTACAATTTTTTATTTTCGTTTCGTTTTGTGTGTTTTTTTTTAAGTATTTTCATGGTCCAACAAAAATCTCAGTCATGTCTGATATCTCATAATGAGAAGGACGTGTGTGCACTAAAAAAAAAAATCAACACTGAACTTTTCACCAAAAAAATAATAATATTAAAAAATATTTTTATTTTTTTAATAAATTTATATAAAAAAAAAAATGAATTTAAAATTGAATTTTCGGTGATTTTTCTGTTCATTTTAGTTATTCTTACAGTGTATTAACGGAATAAATTTTAAGTGTATTAAAAAAAAAGAAAAAACAAATTACAATAAAAAAATAATAATAATTAAAAATATAAATAAATATTTTAATTGAAAGAATTAATTAAAGAATTAAAACAGTTTTTATAAAATTTACTAAAAGAATTAACAATTTTTTTTTACTATTTGAAAGACTTTTATGAATTGTCAAGAAAAATTTTTAACAAAAAATAGGATTTTTTTTTGTGGATTATTAAGAACCGTTTTTTATTTTGATTGAAGTCCAATCTTTAAGGAATTTTAACAATTTGGTAAGTTTTACTACATAAATTTTAATGAAAATCATATCAAAAATTTAAAAAATTATTTATATAAAAAAGGATATTTCCAATTTAAAATTAATTGTTTGAATTAATTTAGTTAAATTAATTAATTTTTAAAATTTTACTTAATTATTGTATCCAAAAAAAAACTGATTTTCATTTAATACTAACTTTAATATTTTGTCCTGCGCATTGAATTACGACATTTATAGTACGACATTTATGGTTATTTATTTATAAGTTAAGATTAATATATATAAAAAAAAGAATCTAAAATAAAAAAAAAAAGTTTTTGTCGGTAAAAAAATCACATAAAATTAGCTTTAAAAAGGATACAAATTTGCGACACATAAAATTAATAAATAATATTAGATTTTTTTTAATAATTTAATTAATTTGTTATTTAATAATTAATATGATAATCAATTTAACTATCATTTTACTATTTAAATAATTAAATGTACCTAATCCGCAAGCCAGAAAATTTAAAGTTACTTTCCATAAAATTCCTATTTCGGTGTTGACTGTGCTGTGTACAGACGACCTAATAGTTAATTATAATTATAAATTAATAATTATTATATTGGGCCGGCCTCGACTCGAAATATTGTTATCAAAATAATTTAAACTGTCTTTTTATATCGTAAAGATTAGTATTATAGACTTTCATATCCACAAACCTCCTTGATTATGTAGAAAAAGTATGACAATATTTGTCGCAGTTGGCCTCATCACAGTGGGCTTCATTGAATAGCATATTTATATAGTATCCCCTCAATACTGAAACCTTAATAATAAGTAAATGTTGATTTGTACTATATTTGTTAATATTGGAGTTACATATCCGTCAATGTGACCGATATATAAATATATGACATTCGGAGGATGTAATACAAAAAAAAATTGGTTTTCTTAGGGTTATGGCCAAAATGTAAAACAACAATTTATTGGCAATTTTTTGGACATATTTAATACAATATAAAACCCTCTACACTACAAGAATATTATTTACGGATTTAATTAAAACATGTTTCATATTTTGGTTTGTAGCAAGGTAGAGATAGAAACTATTGTATATTAAAATAATTTATTACTACTTTAAGCAGTGCCATATTGCCGGCTCTAGGTAAAATATACTGAATCACCCTATAATTCTTAAGAATGTTTCATCAACAAATGCAATCAAAAATTTGTATTGCTCAAAACAACAATTGACAAATCATTTTCTATTGATTGTAATTTTAAATTAGTTTCATTAAACCACAATCAATCCAAAGTGGATTTCTAAAATGTCATCCTAAAAACCAATTCGAGATGATTCATTTGAATGCTAGTAGTCTGAGTTTGGCTTCTAACTTGAGATGAGAAGGTATCATCTTCTGATAGTTATTCTAATACTTTAAATATTTCCGTCTAGTTTTCGACCGAAGTTTTACAGGTATCAAAATGGTAAGACCATCTGTAGTAAGAGAAAGATTTTTCAATGGAGCGTCCATTTAAAGCAATTTGCTTTCCTTTAAAAGATTTGTTTGAATCGAAAAATTCACAAAAGTAATGAAATGATTACTTTTTTAATTTTTATTTTTTATTACATAATCTATTTATAGATTTCTTCAATCTCTTTAATTTTGATTAAAACCGTCCTATTTCGAACAATGTTCATAGTCTATTCTATGCCTACATTTACCTGTTAGTTAATACGCCCATGGCTCTAGGTATATATTTTTTATTAATTAGATTATTTTCAAATACCATTAAATTATACTACTTTCAAAAATGACTCAATTATAAAATTTTAGCATCAGAATTTCTAAAATTCATCAATTTTCTTTTTTACCAAATCAAAAAAAAAATGATTTAGTTTAGATTAAAAATGACTCAATAAAACTATTTATAATTTTAATAAAAATGCAAAAAATTATATTATTTTTTTTGCACTCCCAGATTTTTCACAAAAATATATATAAAAAAAATGACCGACAACAACGAAATTGCTTTTAAACTTGGTTCATTTATTTTTGTTTTAACATTAAAAAAAAAAACAATTATAATAAAAATATTTTTGCATCTTACACAAAACAAAAAAAAAACTGAAAATCCTAAAAGTTTGTTTTTATAAAATTAGAAAATCTTTAATGTAAAAGTTTCTGTACTACTAAATTCACACTATATCTTCATCATCATGAGCTATAAATGCGCATCTCCAACGTAAAAATATTGCACACATTTCATTTAAAAAAAAAAAAAAAAAAAATTATATATATAATTCAAAGTCAGTAAAAAAATTGGCAAAAAAATTAAATGCATCTGAAAAATCAACAAAAAAATAAAATAAAAATTAATTTTCTTTAATTTTTTTTTAAATATTAAAAATATACTCGCACACCACATCACAAACAAATAACACCGATGAAAACTTGACCGGAAAATTATATTAAAAAATCACTAATACATTAAAATTTGTATGCAAATGTAATTTTGGGTGTAATAAATTTTAAAGTTAAAGTTATTTTTATAATAATTATAGTTTTTGGAAAAATTTATTGTTTATTAGTTCTAAAAGTTATTATTGTTGTTTTTTCGTATGTCCTTGAATATTTCTGTAATCAACTAAACAAGGTGATTTAAAGTAGTAAGTGGTGTGTGGTGATAAATTGTTGAACACTACAATCATTATAATCTTTGAAACTAGTGGGGATTTCTCAGTTTTCGTGTATAGTTGGTTGTTTGGTTCAAAAACCCATCCACGCCAACTACACCACGAGTATTCCAATTCACTCATGAACACAATGAGTCTAGCCGGTCAAGCAATAACATTTCATGTGTTTAAATCTTTTATATCTTAAAGTAGGCAGTAGGTTTTCTAGTACTTCTCTATATATTGTGGTTTTCGTTAAATCTAATCTTCTCGCATGCTTCCTGAGTAGAATATGAGAGGTTACTATCCCGGTATATAATCGGGCTCTTAGTGCATTCATCAGTATCATGTTTTTAGAATTTTGAGCGTTAAGCTCTCCCTCAAAAGATGTTGGTTCCGTAACAACCATTATGGTTTGCCCAAATGTCATACTATTACTTTTAAGTAGGTTAATTAGGTTAGTTAGTTTAGGAAAAAAGTCTATTCCATCGCATAGCCTGCATCTGATTTACACCACTATGACAAATGTTATCCAAACTAATTCTGTGATGGATTTATGAAGCTGGTTTATCGACCTCTTTTCATTCAGGACGAATGGATTCGCTTTAATAGAAGATAAAATTATAGTTATTCTTGATTATGCAGCAACATTTTGTTTGCTGCAATTATGCCAGTACATTTACTTACTTACTTACTCGCGGTTACAGTATTTATTCGCCTGGACCGAAGATTCATTCCGGCTTAACAATACTCCAGCTTCCGGTTATGTTAAGCATTCCCATATCCACATCGATACCATCCTTTTACCATAAATTCGGTTTCTCTCTTCTGCAGGTTTGGAAACAATGATAACTTTGGCCGATAGCTGTATTATCTTCATTAAAGTGATTTAGCCAGCGATGTCTACGGATCCGACATTTTTGCACTAGGTCAGCTTTTTGATACACCTTATAATTTTACAACAGCTCATAAATTTAATTATTAAATTGCTAATGCGTATATCAAAAATTGCTCATTATTCCTGTATATCAGATAAGGATCTTATTTTGTAATTCAATTTCTCATTATTAAATCACCCTGTTACACCGTCCATATTTGTTGCGCATCCCAAAAAATTATACTTAAAATTTTTAAAAATATCAGAAATGCAAAAAATAAATAATTATAAATAAAATATAAGTTTTTTAAAGCTTTTTAATGATTTTTGCTTGCATCTATAGTCGTAAACTTTCAACACCGAAACAGTTTTTTTTTTCTTGGATGCATATTAATATCATTATTCATTGCCTCTGTACAATTTCATTGCAATAATGTACTTTTAAAATACTTTTTTTTTTTTTTTGCAATAATTTTTACACTTGGCCTTTAGATTTTTTCTTTAAATATTTTATTTTTTTTAGTTCTGTATAAATAATAAATTTTCTTTTAAATGCATATAAAAATATTTTCCTATCTTAAAAATAGAATAATTAATATTACAACAACACAAAATTTGCTGTGTTGGCGATGCATTTTGCGTTAATATATTTTCATTTTTTTTTTTTGTTGATAACTATAAAAAGTGCATAAATATTAGAAATAATTTTTAGAAAAACATTTTTAATTACGTATTCGTTTTTTATTTTTTTAATAATATTCTAATAACAATGATATTGGTTGGTTTGACAGACTGTCCAGGACTCCAAGTAGCGTTTTAGAACTATTTTGCTTCCTCATAATTATTATAAACCCTAGCATGGATAAAGTGATTTTAAATCCATTTCGTAGCGTTAAGGAAATGAACTCTTTAAGATGGTAGTTGTTACTAAGAGAACAATGTCTGACTCTGATTATTGCTTGGCACTCTAATCGTGTGATATGCTCGCCCATCGACATAGCTTTAGCAATAGCAATGTCCCTAATGCGATAATTTTGGGAGTTTTTCTGTTTTGTTTTTCGAATACATCGATCACGTTTTACTTGTCGTTCTACACGTGTTAAGTTCCTTCCAACCCATCATCAGCTAGATGAATCGAACTGGTTTACGTACCAGGAAATGCGATGTCTGGTCACTCTCTCAAAACCCCTAAATAATATTTCGAAGTGACTAAAAAGGCTGTGAAATGCAAAAAAGAAATCAACGAAAACTGATTAACTTTAAGTTAATTGCGGGTAATAAAAAAGAAGGACTTAAAGTTAAAAATAATTAAAAGGTATAAAATTTGAATTGTAAAAATATTGACCTTTCACGAAAATTGTTAAAATAATACAAAAAAAAGAATTGTTTTTATTTTGTTTTTTTTCCTTTTACTTTATTACCTGATCAAAGATATGATGACACTATGACCATTTCACAGATCAGTAGAAAATATTTTAAATTAGCATATAAAAAAGCATTTTACGATATGGATTTTTGTCTGAGAAAAAAATTTGTTTTTAATCTTTTTAAGATGGTTTTTAACTGAGTATCTGTGAAATATACAAAAAAAATCGTGTCCCTTTTTTTATGATATATCATATAAATTGTTGATTCTTGGGAAACAATTTTTTTTATATATATCTAGTTATTTTTAAGGATCATTGTAAAGGATTATAACAACTGACCAACAAAATCTGGTACATTTAAAATGTATTTTCAATATATATCTATATAGTCCGGAAAGGACACTACTGAAAAACATGGTAATTCAGTATATTTTATGTAAATTTAATGAATGTTTTTTGTTTAACATAATTTCTGAGATTTTCGTAATATTTTTTTATTATTATTTCACAATAAAAACAAAATTCTGAATAATTAAAAGGATTTTGTGAAGAATAAGATTTAATCTGTCCAATAATATTGTCTAAAATTTCCATTTGAAATATAATTTATATAAAAAACTAATTATGATTAATTTTCCAAGTTATTAATAAATGTAAAATCATTAGAGGTCCAATAAAAACATTGGTTAATTGATGCTTCCATTATTTTATTCATGTTAAACTCTTTCCTAGTCTTACTATCATTACAAATAACCAAATTGAATATATTACTTTGATTCATCCACCATTTTCTTTAATAAAAAAATTAATCTAAATACATTTTCATTGACGCGACCCTCTTTTTACAATTTGAAGATTTTCTTTTTTAAAATTTTAAAAATCATTTTCCTGAACTATTAAAAAAATATTTAAATTGTATCAAAAATTTTGTGGAAACTTCCTCCTTCTTTGCTTCTCCTCCCACCCAAAATAAAAAAGAAAATTCGAATAAATTTTTATTTTTATGACAATTACGATCACGAGCCAAAATGAATTTTTCTTTTACGAAATCCATTTTCTTTTTTTTTTTTGTGAGGTTTTTAAAAATTGAGTAAAAAAAAGAAACAAATCCAAAATAAAAATTATACGAGGGGTGTGTTAAATATGTAGCCAGAGGGGTCGTATAGTCAATATGAGCAGCTTATATACTTTAATGTTCAAATCTAAAATAAAATATAAAAAAGAGGATAAACTTATACATATATTTATATATATATATATATATATATAGGATTTAAGTAGATCCTAGGGTCGATTTATAAAAATATTACACAAAAAAAAAAAACATTATACGTTTTTTTTTTCCAGTGCTATGGTAAGGAAGGGGAGAATTACATTAATATTATTATTACTATTTTTTTTCCAAACATTGTGATTTTAATGTTGTGATGTTACTAGAATTGGGAATGAGATGGTTTTTTTATGTTACGTATTGCATAGGTATACATATATATTTATTTTGTATATATAGTTAAAATAATTTTTTTTTTGTTAGACACGCGCAGTTCTTATGCCAACATTGATGTAGCGTAGAGTTATATATACATTTACCCTCGTATATAAAATAATATATATTTTTTTTATTCCTGTTTTATTTATGTCTACCCCGAAGGATATGACGTTTTTTTATTAAATATATTTAAGATTAATTTTTTATACAATTCTGGTTGGTTGGAAATTATCAACTTTTTTATGATTTCTATATATTTTTTTTTCAAATAATGGCGCCCAGTTCAATGGCGCCTCATATTTTTTTGTTATTTTCTTAAAAATTCAATGAGTATTTAATTAATAATTAATGATTTTTTTTTTCTTTTGCAGAATTCTATAATGCAAAATTGGGACTCATCATTACAGCCAGCTAATTATGAAAATAATTGGTATGGTAATATATTTCCACAAATTAAAACTGAACCACAAACAACAAATAATTGTGATGGTGGTTCAATATCACCATCATCATCATCACCACCACCACCACCATCACAACAACTACAATCAGTTCCAACCACATCACTAATGGATCATTATATAAATATTAAAAATCATCATTTACAACAGCAACAGCAACAAGGAATTGATATGAGTTCATCATTAACACCACCATCACCGCGTACAGACAGTAATGAAGGACAACAACAACAACAACAATTTTTTGATAATATAAATAATACTAGTTTATTACATCAACAATTACATCAACATCCATTAGGTTTTAATCCATTAACGCCACCTGGTTTACCAAATGCTATATTACCACCAATAAATTTTCATAATCATGATTATTCATTAGAAACAAATCATCAACAACGTTCATCATTACAATCAAATCATAATAATGAACAAGATACAATTACCAAATTGGATAATAATAATTCATTAACGCCACGTAATACACCACCAATGGATGTAACACCACCAAAATCACCAAAACAAGTACCAACAATGATGTACAATAATAGTAACAATAATAATAATAATAGTGGAAATAATAATGAATATTTAATGATTGATAAAGATCAAGAAATAATATCAAATTCATCTGAATTCGTTGAAAGTGATGATGATGAAAATGTTATACGTATGCCAATTTATAATTCACATGGTAAAATGAAAAATTATAAATGTAAAAGTTGTGGTTATATGGCAATAACAAAAATTGCATTTTGGCAACATACAAGATCACATATGAAACCAGAAAAATTATTACAATGTTCAAAATGTCCATTTGTTACAGAATTAAAACATCATTTAGAATATCATATTAGGAAACATAAAAATTTAAAACCATTTCAATGTAATAAATGTAATTATACATGTGTTAATAAATCAATGTTAAATTCACATTTAAAATCACATTCATCAGTTTATCAATATCGTTGTACAGATTGTGATTATGCAACAAAATATTGTCATTCATTTAAATTACATTTACGAAAATATGATCATAAACCTGGTATGGTATTAGATGAAGAAGGTTTACCAAATCCATCAATAATTATTGATGTTTATGGTACTAGACGTGGTCCAAAAATGAAAGGTGCTGGACGTGTATCAAGATCAAAAGAATCAAAATTAGCAGCAAGATTAGCAATGAATAAACAGCAACAAAAACAACAACAAGTTTTAACACCAATTAAATCAGATATCCAAACATTGGTAAAAAATCAAACACAACAACAACAACAGCAGCAGCAACAACAAACGAATATACCGAATTTTTTGCCAACACCATTAGCAAATATGTTACAGCAACAACATAATATGTCACAATTTTTCCCATATTGGAATTTAAATTTGCAAATGTTAGCAGCTCAACAACAAGCTGTTTTAGCACAGTTATCACCACAAATGCGTGAAGCAGCAATTCAATCATTAAATGGTAACACAAATGCTGCCAATACAACTAATAATGTCAAAGAATTGAAAAGTTTTAATGTAGTAGATGAATTTGAACAAAATCATAATAATAATAATAATAATAACGATATTGATGATGATGATGATAATGAAGAAGATGATTTGGAAGATCAACGATCAGAAAGTAGTAGTGCTATGGATTTATCATCACAGGGTACACCAACAAAATTAAATCCAAAATTAGATCAACTAATGAATATGAAAATTAATGATGAAATCACAACACCAACAACAATTAGTTCTTCAAGTAGTTCACGACGCAAAGGACGTGTACTTAAATTGGATACATTATTGTCAAATAAAGAATCATCATTAATTAATGATGATAGTTATCTAATAAGTAAATCAACAAATGAAATGAATTGTTCTGGTACAGATAAATCAAATGATAATGATGAATCACCAACATCATCGACACAAGAAAGAATTGATAATAAAGATGAGAAATATGAAAATAAAACGGATTTAATTGATAGTAATATAAATAATTCGAAAAAATTAACAGGACCAATTGAACCAACAATTACAGCTACACAAAGTATTAATAGCAATATCAATAATAATAATACACCGTTATCAGGTATTTTTGAATGTAAATATTGTGATATTTATTTCAAGGATGCCGTCCTTTATACAATTCATATGGGCTATCACAGTTGTGATGATGTATTTAAATGTAATATGTGTGGTGAAAAATGTGATGGACCAGTTGGTTTATTTGTTCATATGGCAAGAAATGCACATTCATAATCGAGAAAATTTATTAATTATAATAATAATCTTTTTATAAAATATATATTTTATAATGTAATTATTTATAAGAAAATATATATTTTCAAATTTAGAAAGAATCGAAGATTAGTTAAAAGTTTTAAATTTAAATATGGAATTTATAAAATAATTAATTTAAAATATAATTGTATATAATATATAAAAAAAATCATTTGTACATAATAAAACCATTAATTCGATTGTATTATAAAAATTATTAAAACTTTTATTAATTGGAGGTTTATCAGTCAATTTGAGCACAAACTTTTAAGTCTAATGGAATTTAAAATATTGTTTAAAATTTTAGTTTGCATTCAAATCTTAATTAAATGTAATTTGCTCAACAAAAAAAAATAAAATGAAACTTAAATTATTAATAATTTATGGCAAGAATATTTAATAAAAAAAATTATTATAAAGGACTAAATTAACTAATTAGATTTATTATTTTTGTAATCTTTTAATAAACCATATTTTTAAATTTCAAATAAAAATCATTTTTTCATTTCATTTTCTTGTTTTTTTTTTTCTAAGAAGAATTCTAGTCAAAATTTAAAAATAAATTTTAATATTCAATAAGAATTTGAATTTATATATAATCAGAAAAGAAACAAATTAAATAAATAATAATACAAGACAATATAAAAAAAGGTACAAATAAAAAACAATATTTAAATAAAAACCATAAAAAATATTAAATTTTTATTTTCCTTAATTAATTTTTATATTTTCTATCATTAAATTAAGTATATAAAATTTATTATATTAAATTGTACTCAAAATATATTTAATATTAAGGACTTTATATTCTATATTGTAAATTTAATTATAAAAATTGCTTTCAGAGCAGCAAAAAATCAAAAATCCCCAAAAATTAGATTGTAATATTTTTTAAATATAAAAATAAAAATCGAACCAAAAAATTATAACAAAAATTAAAATTTATAAAAATGTAATTGTTTTTAATAAAAACTTCTGAAATATTTAATTTTAAGAGTTTTTCTTTTTTTTTATGTCTATTTAGATTGTAATTTTATAATTTATATTTAATATTTTTAAAACTATATAAAAAAAAAATTATATTTTTGAGCGATTAATAAAAATTTGTTGAATTAAATAAATATTTAATTTGTATTTGGAAAATTTGTAATTGAAATTGTAATTGAATTAAATACTAAAAACGATATAAAGAAAAAAAAAAAATTGTTTTTTTTTATTTAATTAATTTTAAAGGATATAATTTTTAAAATTTGAAAGGATAAAAAAAAATATTAAGGATTAAAATAATATTATTTTAGAATTTAATTTTAAATAATTTGGCTTCAATTTTAATTAAATGAAGATAATTAATAGTAAGAATTATTCAAAAATCTGATTCATTCTCAATATTTCTTTTTAATTATTATCCTATTTACGTAAATCCTTGCCAACTAAAAAAAGGCAAACAAGCTACTTCATATAAAAAAGATATCCGCTTCTTTATACCTAACGAGAGCTCTTTCTTATACCATTTCATTTACAAAACATAATGACTATTTTAAGGAAACACTACAATTTTTTCTTACCATATTTAATCTCAAAAGTACAATCCACAATCCTGAGGTACAATAATAAAACGTATCATAAAAAAAAACTATTTTCAAAAAATAATAATTCTAATATCCTGAATCTGGGCACATGCCAATTATTCGCTATAAATCACAATTTCATATTGTCCGGTCAAATGGACACCCTATTTCTTACAGATATTACCAAAATTTAAAAATATCTATATTCTTTAATAAATTTTCAGAAATATATAAAAGAAAAGTTATATCCTAAATCGTCCACAATTAAGGATATCTGCGCCAGAATTTTTATATCTATATATAAATAAAAGGTCCAAAGAAATAAAGACCGAGTGGCTATCACCCTCAATTCGGCGAGTGCCTAAAATCGTATTTTTTTTTACAATAAGTTTTTTTTTTTATATATATTTTATAATAGAAAAAAAATCATACAACTGTTCCTTTATAGGGGATGAAAGATCCTTTTTTTGTCATGGTTAGGACATCCCAAAAAAATACAAAAAAAAAATATATAAATGAAATTATTGAATTTAATGAAAAAAAAAACGTTTGTCGATTTCAATATTGACCAGAAAAAAATGGATTTAAGTTGGAAAAAAAAAATCACTGACCCTCTATCTTTCGTATTATGTATATATGTATAAATGTGTATAAATAAAATTTTATGTATTTGGTTGTTTGCAGTTTAATATATCATCCAAGGCTCTAACATTGATTCTAATTCATATTTGGCCTATAAAATTGAACGTACAAGGGCAAAAGCAGATGTTTTTTTTTTTCATCGATTAATATAAAAATTTTCTATGGTAAAAAAATTATAAATATGTTTTAAAAGTTTCCACCAACAATGCAAATTTATACATAAATACGTATTTAATATTTATGCTGGCTATATGTAACTTGTAACAACATTTTATTAAAATCAAAATGGTTTTTATGATTTTCAATATTGAATGTATATAAACATTCGTAACAAAATTATAATATTTTTGTTGGTTTTACCCTACCGAAAATATTTATAAATAAAAAGGATTAATTTAAACAATACACGATAAGCTTTAAGGATTAATAGAAAAATTAATAGAAGCACACAGCCATGAAAGGGTTAGGTTAGTGATGATCAACGGAAAGATAGTTACTACACGAGTAGAGATCTAATATTTTTGGTCTGAAACCAAAATATGTACAATATTTATACGTATCAACATTTAAAGATATTAAATTAAATACTTAAAATTAACTTAATTACAAATAACTAAAAATGGAATATGTTAAATAATTAAATTTCAACCGTAAAACAAATTTGAACTATATTATTTAACAAAATTTATAATATCAATAATTTGTTCTATTTTTTTTTTTCACTTTATAAAAAGGATATACATAGTTTTTCATTAGAAATATCCTTGAAAATTGTTATATATATGAAATTATGATCGTAATAAAATTCTTCATCTAATATTTATTATATGATCAGCTAAAACAAATATAAACCGCCCAGTAGTTATTCAAAAAAAAAAAAACAAAAAAAAATTATTATTTCCTTTTCTGGTTTTTACAACTTCTGCAGAAAAATGGAACCTTTCTCAAATATTTGCTCTAGAAGTAATTTGACATAACAAAAGAAAGTAAAACAAAATTTTTTATATGCTTCTAAAGGTTTTTAGTTAGTACTTAAATAAAAATAGGCATTTCGACATTTCTCTTAAACCCTTATTTCTTACGGATTTTCAGTATAATTGTAAATTTTTATGGGAACATGTTTTGTTTTGAAGAAGGGTAAAAAAAATAAAAACAACAACAAAATAACAAAGTTACTATAAAATTAATAAATGTTTAACGTTAGAAAATATAATTAGTTTAATATATTTGAAAAAACTATGTTGGTCTTAGTTTCAATTAGAAATTAGTTTTTAAAATTGGTTTTTTAAAGGATATTACAATGTGCCAAATGGAAGCAGTCATAACGGTGTAGCCCATCTTTACTCTAAACGTAACCTAACCTAAATATCGAAATTGTTAAAGTATTTAATTTTGGTTAGTTTATTTGTCAAAAGCATTGAAGCAAGCTAACGTGTTTAATTATTAATCACATCAGTGACTTCCATAGTTTTATTGGACAAATCCATGCAATTTTTCTAATGAACGTACTTCGTATAGTCTCCTTAATCTTATCTGCTTCAATAGGAATCGTTTTCCCCTGTATCGTAACAGCCTCTGCTTAATTTTAGTCCTTATTTTTTAATTATATAAGTTTACAGATCATTTTTGTCCCATCATTTGTAAATTTATCTATTTTTGTATATAATATTTCTCCTTCTATAGTTAATTCCAGATACAATTTTCTATTTTTCATAATAAGAACTACTACGTAAGTTTTTGGCCTCAACTAAGTGGCAACAATAATTTCACTTTCAATTTCAATCACTTATTTAGTACGCGTTGATAATATTTTCTTATAATAAAAAGATCTTCGGTAGTTATGTATTACACTAAATTGTTGCTTTTAAATTTCCTCTAAATTCTATACAATTCTGTAGGTCATTCATTCTAAACTTAACGCTACTAAGATTAAATTTAAAAAATACAATAACTTAAATTATTTTAATCAAAAGAAATAATTCATAAAAAAAATCTTTCTTCTCGAAAATAAACTGTCATTTTAGATCCTTTTCGATAAAAAAAAAATATATATAAAATCTTCTGGTAAATGAGCGAAAAATTTAATCCTGTTATACCGGATTTGGCCATTTTACTATACATAATAATACATATAAAAAATTGTCTTGATTGAGTCCTTGATGATTTCTATCTATTCAGAAATGATGAAAATTTACTAAACAAAATGAAAATCACAAACAAAATTAAAATGTCACGCTCATCTATTTAATAATTTTCTATTTTCTTTATTTAAAAATCTATTGATATGTATAGGTTTAATAACAACAAAAACTATGATGATTAGTTGTCAATTGGAACATAATACAAATTAGTGTTTTTGATGAAAATTATGCAGGCAGGCGACAATGAATGACTCGTGACCAGGATCAAAGAAAAATTGAGTTATATATTTTTGCTATGGAATTAACTGAATTTTTGAATTAAATTTGATAGTCCTGATCCTTTGAATACAATATCAGAAAATAAATATTCCTTCGAGTCTAAAGCAAACCAGATCATTGTCTGATGAATAAATAATATATGGACTGTTATATCTTTCACAAAATGTTTAGTGAATTTATAGAAAATAATATAGAAGATATAACTCCCAGAATTATGGTAAGATGTTCCACCGAATAATTAATATTGAACATGGTATGAAAAAAAAAAGTTTACGTGTTGCTAAGTACGCCACATTCAAAAATTAACTATACGCATTCTTGAATGCGCGAAATTACAAGCTAGTTTAAAATATTATTATGATTAATAGGAAGTAACAGGTTTACAGGGACGGGTTTATCTGTAAATCTGCCAGTTATCTATCAAAACTGGCTACACTACGCTACAAAAGTTCAAAATCTACTCTATGTAGTTCAAAGTGTACTAATTTACTACGTGAAGAATATAAAATACTTACAAAATATAAATACTTGCAAAATATATAATAATAAAGCAAACAAAAATGTCACTAGTCTCCTTGTAAAATGCCATTAGACCAAGGTACAAGGAGATATATTCAAGTATTTTTGTATATTTGTTAAATATTATTATTCTAAATCTTTAATTCATCAATTTAGCAATAAATTTAGATTTCAAAAGTTTAATTCATATTAATTAACAATTTTATTCAATTATTTAATTATTAATGTTATTTAAAAATATATAATTCTAAAACAAATATCCTTCAAATATATTTGTCAAATACATATGCCTAACCAAAATATTCCAGTTGGTTCTGTCGTAAGTTTCTTATTCCCAATTGTTCCTGAAATTCTTTAAATCATCTCTATACATCTTTTAACTAATCGCCCACTCTTCTTGAACCATTCCGCTAATCAATTATCGTTAAGCGGTTGACATGACCGAGACAATGCCATTTTTTAATGTTTTTACTTTCATTATTTCGTCTAGGAAATTAGTTTTCTCTTATATTCTTATATTAGTAATAAATCGCTGGATTCTAGAAACTTTCAGAAGCCATTTCTCCACAAACATGGTGTATTTCATTTTTTGATGAAATACACTATGTTTGTGCTCCATTGTCATGTCGTGAAGTAATTTTCTGCTTTTATTAAATCCATTTATTTGTTATGCCTAAAAGATATTATTTGTTTTAAATAAAATGTAATTTACGCAATTATTCTACTCACGTTATTAATATATTTATATAATCACGCCATCTACCGATAAAACAAAATATATTTTTTTATTGTATGTTTATTGAATTTAAAATTACCATCGTTAATAATTATTAATTATACGATTTTAGGATTTTACAATATTTTCAGCCTAAACTACAATTTATTTTATAATTTTAAACTAATAATTATTATGCTTAATCATCTTTTAAATAGTTTTTTAATTCATTTAAATTTTATATTCTATAAAAATTAATATACACTTTAGATTAACAAAGAAACCCTCATTTTAATTTGTAACTATAAATATGAAACCATTTTTTTAAATATAAATACAAAAAACAATTTTGTTATATCAATTTTTTTTAGTTTTCCTATACTAAATTAATATTGAAAATGTGCATACGTTTTGATGTCACAAAAATATGATTTATTAGATTATGAAATTTTTATACATGTTCACATAATTTTTTCAATTGCCTAATAACAATTTTTTTTTTATATGTAATAAGATTAAAAATTGCCAAATCATTTTTTTGGTCATGACAGTGTTAAAATTATTGTTAAACAAATATTTTCGTATTTTTATTTTCGTTTTTTTTTTCGTTGTTGTTTGGGTTATAAATGGTTAAAATTTTTTGCTATATCAAAAGTATATAGCTCACCCTCATCATTTAAGTATACAATATTTTTGTTACTTTAAAAAAAGGGAGCCCCTAAAATTGAAGGACTCCGCCTTTAATGATTATTCACAAAAAAAAAATACTTTTCATATATTTTCTTTAAATAACCACGAGCCAAAAAAAAAACTGATCAATTGAAAATTTAAAACTCATACGCATGCCATTGAATATTCACAATATGAGTTTATTTTGAAAAGACTCAAAAGACTCAAGAGGATAATGTGGTAAAGAATTGCTTTATTCATATAATAAATAAAAATACTAAAGCAAAATCATCAGACCTCCTTAAGAATATAAAAATCTCTTCCTGTTTTTAAAATACAAAATTTCCACAAAAATAATATACTAAAAATAGAGAAAATGAAAGGTGGGATACTAAATGTGTCACTAGGGAGCTGAAAATGTAAATAATCTTCTTTTTTTATACCATATTATTTCTTAGACGTAATATTTGTTCAAATGAATTTCAAATATCGCGCATATGTTTCTTAAAAAGAATTTGAAATATTTCTATATTCACAATTTCCTTTAAGGAAGATAATGAAAGTAAATTTTGAGGATATATTTTTGAAAAATTTATGAATATTTTTAATTTATATTATATAATTATATGTTGTTAAACAATATCGTTAAATTATTCGAAGTAAATATAATTACATGAATATAAATTACATAAATATATATAATAGATTTTAATTGGACTCGACATTTTTAGTAAATGTTTTACCATAAAATTAATGAACCTAAATTTTTAATCTTTAACATTTATTATATAATATTTAATGGAATTAATATTAAGGAAATAATTAGTACTTGTTTATTTCAGATTTTATAATTACTTCTGATAAAGTTGTTGGAAAATTCAATATTCTGTAAATGATGCTTCTAATACTTATATTAAACTGACACAAATTTCTATGAACATTCATTACTAACTAAGTTCAAGTCTATAGAATCTACATTAGAAGTTGTTAAAATGATTGGTAAACAGAATCGTAGACAGCTTTTAGTTTTGCTTATTTATATGGCGTTAAAAACTAGAACAGTTCTTAGCCGAGTGCAAGAATCTTTTCCTGTAGATAGTTGTCTCCAATTCGAAATATTCATTATTTTGATGTGTTCGAAGACTACATCTGTGCAACACCGGAACAGTTTCATCTATTCTAGCGAGGTGGCATAGCTATGTGACTACGGTCTTTGAATCTTAATTTTGCGCACTTTTTTCACGCAAATTATAATAGCTCTTAGTTTATAATAATTTAAAACTTTCTTTAAATTTAAAATATTAAATATCTTAATTCATGTCAAAATATATGATGAAAAGATCCACTTTAAAATAACATCCAAATATTTGAAAATACGTAACATCCTTGAAAAATACCCAATTCATCTTAAATTTAATTTATCTTTAAAAAACAACATATCTAACAATAATATTTGTTATTTTCTCTTTTATATCAAAATAACCAAAATGAATTCTAATTCTAACTTTTAAAATCCTTAATTTGATTGGATATTATTATCATTTCAATTTCACCCTTCACACAAAATTCAGTATGGTAAATTATATCCGATTACATAATAAACAACCCTTTTCATCACTTCTCTTCATCAAAATAACATAATTTCATTGATTCCCCTATCAAAACACCAGTAAATTCAGGGTTTCCCTATTAAAAATAACAAAATCTTTTACACCATTTTTTTTTTTTATATATTATCTCATCATCAATGTAATCAACAACACATTAAATATTTTTTTTTATCTAAAACCGCCGAAAAAACTAACAAATTATATAGGTACAAAAAAAACGTATATAATCCCGCAGCGCTGATCAACAAGTCAATTTATCGCGCTCGCGTCAAATATCATTAACTAAATAACATTTCGATCCCTTTTTTATATGTACTCTAATACAATCTTGAAATTTGTATATCATTTCCCTATTCATAAAAAACTACCCTATAAAAAATCATTTTTTTTTTTTAACCTTATCCTGTCTAAAGGCGTGATTTAAAATTTTGCCTTCTCTTTGAACCAAACATCATGATTAACCCCACTTGATCTCGAGGATAATTTGTTGATTTCGAAAAAAAAATAAAAACGATTTTTTATATCCTTACCACAAAAAAACTATACCATAAAAAGTCAAGTTTTTTTCGCGGTTTAAAAAAGTTATGTAAAAAAAATATATTAAATAAGGGCGCACATATCCTTGATTTTTTATTACGTAAGGATACCCTCCGTTCTATTCGATATTTATGGTTATGTACATAGGGGGAAAATATTCAATATTCATAAAAAATATCCTATTATTAAGGGCTGTAAATAATCATATTCTAGAATATGTGCAAAAAATGAATTGGCTAATTTGAGCCATAAAAAAACTATACATATAAAAAAATAGGGTAAAATTGAATATTTTTTTTTTGCGATTTAAAAAAAGAGGGTCCTTTTTTGGTGTAGTTGGTTACAATGATGGTGGATTTTTGTATTCATAAAAAAATGTGAGGTGGATTAGATTTCATGGATTTAACAAACAAATAAATATGATATTTAAAAAAAAAAACAGGTAAAAAATCGACTTTTCTGTACTGAAGGATCATTATTAATCGATGAAATTTGAGGATATAAAAAACAGGTGATGGTTATATTTTTTTATGGTGTGTTATGATATTTTTTTATAAAAATATTTATCGGATTTGATTTCTTCTATTTGGAAAAATTGTCATTTAAGATGAAGAAACTATTTTAGCAAATATATTTTTAATAAAATTTAAGTAATAAAAATTCAGAACGATTGAATTACCAGGATGTGGTTGTAAACTATTTTGATTAAGTGAAACATATGCGGAGAAATTTGTTTTGATTTTGAATAGAATGTCTCAATTGAAGTCTTGAATTGTTGAATTGGAATTTAAGGTGTGTCCTTTTGGTTTAAGGAAAATGATATTAAAATTTTTGAAGAAAAAAAAACATTTGAACTATATTTTAAATTAATTCAAATTATTATGTATAAATGGAGAGTTTAAAGGTTTATTACAGAAAATATATATATGGTGTAGAAATTTAGACGTGTGCCAATTACATATCGAATAATTTTGATATATTGCAGCTGTTGGACTTACGTTACTGAAAGGAATGACTGTAGATATATTCAATTTCAATTGCATATTTGGAAATTATTGATTTTAATAAAATAATACTTTTATATGTTAATATCTTTGAATCTTCTCAAACCTGATTTTACTTCTAATATCAATGGGAAAGATTAATCATATTGTATCTTTTTATATCCTTCCAGGATTTGACGAATTGTTACCAGAATTTTATGCAAACCATTCGTATGAAGTTTATAACAAGCTGTCATCGAATATCTTTTTTTTTTGTAATCGGTAAAGTCGAAAATTTTAATTCCGGAGATTTAAACAGCCTTCAAGTGGGCTGTTAAACTGATTGATGACAGTAAAAATAGACTTTGCTCATAAGCCACAAACTTGTTATAAATTCTATATTTTTATTTTACCACAACTGAAAATGATAAAATTAAACAGTGTCAGCTGTTAAATGTAATTACACAACTAGCACTTTTTATAATTCAAATTTTAGAAGTCAGCAATTATTTCTTATATCCTTTTAAACTCGATTTCTTTTTTACTAGTTTTTAATAACAATTTATGAAATAGTATTCATTCATTCATTTCAATAGTTCTGTAACCTAACTTTTATATTTTGTAGATCCCACAGTTAACATATTAATGACTCCACATTCACTTACGAAAAGAATGTTGTAAACATCAAAACAGCAAACGAAAGTTAAATATCAAGTCATGCCTTGCTCTAGTACTAGTATTTCTGTCCAATCTGTCTCTATCTCTTTATACTAATTTCTTTTTCAATTAGTTCTTGTTTATTCTAATTCAGTAGATCTTTATTTCGGATTCGAGTATTCATTTCATTATAAATACCTGGACCTTCTGTGTTTTATTCTTTGTGACTAGCAAACTCTTCAAATATTCAAATATTTGTTCCATGGGATAGTTGTAATGACTTCTACGCTGACCATAGCCTGATATATGCAATTATAATAAAAAATTATATTTATCAAATTTAAATGATTACAACTAAATTAACAAAAATCTTTATAAAAATTTATTTAAATCAAAAACTATTCATCATTCACTATCACTAATTCAATATCCTAACAATAAAAGGGTAACAATTTCAAGCAGGTGATAAATTGACACATTTATCCTTTTTTGATTATTTAGAAGAGAAAAAAAATCATGATTATTCATCTTTTACGAATTTCAATAGTACTTACATCCCGTGATACAAACAAAATTATAATACACAATATCGAAAGCCATTATTTAATCAATAATAAAATGAAAAAATATTCGCAATACAATTCCAGCTGATTCTTTCTATAAAATTAAAAATAAAAACGTACAAAAAAAATTTATTTTCGTATATATACAATTTATTTTAATGTAAATAGTAATTCCGAAAAAGTCCTTTTTTTTACCACTTCTCGCCTGAATGCAATTGCAGACATAGAGAGAAAAAACAACATATATTTACATCTGTTCTTAATTGGACGAAAGGATATGATGCAGATTGTGAAATTAAATATCCTAGATCTACGCACACACTCTGCCAAAAAAAAATAGTATAGTACATAGTGAATTAATTTACAAAAGATCTATAACAAAATATATTGACCGGGACAACTGCTGATGATGAGTTAAAAAAAAAATATTGTTCATAAAAAGTTGAAAAAACATAGCAAAAATAGTCTAAGTATGAAGGGCTAACATGGAAGGGCTATAAATGTTTATATGTTTTTGTTGTTATTAGATGTAATTTATAAGTTTGCGTGCATTAAGAATTTTCTTAATTTTGCGATATTAACAATAAATGGGAAAAGAAAATATTATTTATCCTGTCCTGGATATATTTTATACATCCTATATAGTTTTTTTTATCCAATTTTTTTTTTTTTGTAATATATTAAAAACCAGCATACTAAAACGCACTATAATCGCACTATAATATGGGTGGAGTTGATTAAAATTCACCCTTATCCCAAAATCCCTTATATTTTTTTAGTGTTCTTTATTGGCTCTCTCAATATTTTCAATGTTTTTGTTGTTTTCCTGTTACTGTCCATTTAGCCAAACTATGAAATATTATAAAAGGATAATTTTCATGCGAAATATTTTTCATTTTGTTTTAAGAAAGTTTTTTTTTTTTTAATAAAAACGTTTAAAAATTTTAGGAGATTATAAAGAATAGTATTTTTAGGAAGTATTAATTAAAATTATATGATAGATTTCCCATCCTTACACTGTTCACAAAATATCCCAAATGCAAATCCACGAAACAAGGGTAGGACACAAAAAAATGTTCGATTGCTATTATCTATGTTATATCTGCTCTGCAGTTACCAATTAAATAAACCTTTTATCAGGTGGCCGCTAATAGTAATAGTCTCGGGACAAGTTATTCCTTTTATTACTGGTATCTAAAAATTAGTCATCAGTATATATTAACCGACAATGGCACATTAAATATTGTACAATTAATTAGTAATTAAAAGACCACACCAACTCAAAATATTAAAAAGTACTACAAAAATTTTAATTTCTATATTAATATTTTTTGTTATATGTTATCAAAATTTAAAATGGGCTACAGCTACATAAAAATTGTATGATTTCTTTTAAAAAGAAATTTTCCAATCAATTTTCAATTTCATAAATTTCTATATAAATGAATGTGGGCAGTTATAGATCCTTTTTCATGCTTATCTATAAGATATTTAAGAAATAGCCGCAACAGGACAACCAAATATAAAATGCCAGACTTTTGAGATACCCGCGTTTAATCCTCCTTTTTTGTTGTTGTTGGTATAATACGATGTTTACCAATTTTATTCAATTTATTGATTAGTGGTGTTTTTATTTTTCAAAGGACGTCATGTGGTTGATTTTATAGTTTGTTATGAAAATTATTTTTGCTCATTTAATAAAGTTAATATATTAAAGACTAACTAAAAAAATATTTATAATCCATAAATAATAATTTTCAGTTAATTTTAGTATTGGAGGTATGATAAAAATTTTGCATTATATTTTTTGTTTTAACCGAAAAAGAATATAAATTAAATAATTTTTATTTCGAAGAACTATTAATTTTCAAATCATACACGCATATGGGTTATTATTTTGTTATTGGTATTTATTAATTATGATAAATTTTATTTCGTTATATTCTTTTAGTGCTGATTAACAAAAAACATTCGCAATTAACAAAAAAGCTGCTAATAAGTGGTAACAAATAACTCGTTGTTATGTTTTCAACAGTGATTTATATCAAATCGTGTTTTGTAAGAAATAGAACAATTCTAAAAATTTACCATCTTTTAAGACACCTTTAACGAATTTTATAGAATTCGTAATTTTAATAAAGACCAACTGAAACTGCTTACACTCAATTTTATAGGTACCACGTACCAAATAGATTACAAAACTTCAAATTTCATTGAAATCGGATAATAATTTATATATGATTAGAACATATGAAATTTTAATCGGAAATTTTGTTATAGAACCTCTGAAGCTACTAACCGATACCTGGGTACGCTTGTGCACAATCATAATGCCAACCTATATAGACAAAATTTCATCAAAATCTGAGATACTTATAATTTTTTTTTTGAAAATTTTCCGTAAAGCAAAAGCTCTTCAGATAAACAGGAAATTCTAACATGGTCCTACTAAAATTATCGATCTATTCTTGTACGGTCATCAGGATGAAGTCCATATAAACCTGATTTTAATTTTATTCAAATCTGACGAGCGTTACTGTGCACATTCAGATGTTAAATGAGTTGTTTCTGCGCAATTCAAATTTTATGTAAACGAGGCACTTCTTTTTGTTAAATTTTTGAACTAACCGACCTCGTAATCGCATAGAAAAAAGATTCAATGCAAAAGTTCTATGCAACACTTCTAGTTATTATAATAACTACTGATAAATTTAGTGTTTCTAATACAATAAGCAGAATGTGAATAATAAATGACACGACTTTATGTACCCAATGGGTCATCTAACTCACACAAAAGCTTACTGTACTTCTTTGAAAGTACTGGTCTTGGTGAAAGGTTCTAACTCAAATGTATAATAAATACAATATTCCCGAAGTAGCCACAGTGATTTTGGAAAAACATTTTCTACTAAAGCGTTATCTATCTAATCTAATCTAAATAACAATTATTTTTTTTTATATTTAATTTTGAAAAATAACAATTTGACCACTGAAATGATCATCTGTCTTTTAAAAACATCTTCCGTTTTTACCCATAAACAATTTTCAATTTCACAAAACTTATATACATTTATGTGCTGTGTAATTGTTAATGAAAGGATATCAATTTATAAAAGATATTATGTAACTTACACCCCTAGTTGACCCATAAACATTACTACTTAAGTAAAAAAAAAAAAAAATCTGAATTTTTTTTTTCACTTTTTGACAATTTCAAAAAAAAAAACTGACCTTTTTTTTAGCACTCAGTCAAAAAGGTCAACCGGCTGCACGTCTTAAACTAACTGATAAATGAATGAAAACAACAAAATTCTAAATATTACTATCATAAATACACTCACAAAAATAATGTCTGCCTGGTTCCTACACAGTTATAAATATTAATTTAAGATGAATGTCCTTTATATTACGGAAATTACTGAAGATGTTCATATGGACTTATGGCTTGGTAAGCTGACCTAAAGTCTCCTCAAATATTATATATAGAATTAATGTCAATGTACAGACCAAAAGAATTTCCTACTTTTCGCTTTCAATATAATTCAATAGAGTTTCCTTTTTATTTATTTCATTTTCGGTTTATTATTTCTTCACTTTAATAATATTTTATACCAATAAATGTCCTTGCACACTTATATCACCTTTAGATTTCATTTCTGCTGTAAGGATAAATAACCTAAAAAAAAAGAAATAAAAATATTTTCTATTGTGTTATGAATATAATAAAAGGATATTTGGCTTCTAATATTATTAAGATTATTTCAACAGTTTTTTTTATTTTTTTTTTTCAGATCAATACTTTTCATAAATAAAAATATTTCTGTTGATTTACCATAATATAAATTATCAAATACAAATTTTAATGATCAGGATTTTTATGTAAATCATATAAATTTGAAAAAATCCTATTGACAATTTAAAAATTAACAGACCATAATGAAAATGATGACAAGATGTTGTTTCTGGTAAACATAAAAACATTGATTACAAGTTTTATGTTTTTCCTAAATAATGTTTTAATTATAATGAGTTTTTAAACACACCCGGTCTATAATATTTAGTATAAATTTATTTTTGGAACAAATTTTTCATAAAAATCTCCTTCCGCATTGCGCGACAAATTTTTTTTTTGTATGTAAAATTAAATTATCCCCTTACCAACAAAAATTTTCCAAGATCACATGTCATCTGACATATTTTCATGATATTATATTTTACATTGACCCGAATTTATTTAAAATCAAGAAAATTATTCCTTCTTATTTTACCTAATACCACAGAATATCTATATAAATATTCATAATGTTATGGCATATATAGTCGTCCTTTAGTCCTTTTTTTGCTTAACGAGATTCACGCACAAAAATATATTTGAATAAATATTCCTTAGTGAAGATGAAAGGTGAAGTCTGCCAGCAGAATAATAATAATAAAAAAATAACTAAATTAAAATTGCTTCCTTAAATATTGAAAAAATACAAATTAAAAAAAAAAAAAAAAATCATCCCTAATCCTTAGAGATCGAAGATCGTTAAAATATCGTGAAAAGGTCATATACAGAAAATTTGAGTGTTATAATATTGAGATGCACACATAAGATTTTTTTTTTGTTGGAAAATCTTATATAAAAAAAAAATGATTTAATCTCAAGTGGTCTTAGAGGAGATTTCGATTTTATTTTTTCTTCTTAAATTGAGGAAGCGTGTATAATATGAACTATTGGTCTGACACGCGCTTGTGGGTTTCTATTTTTTTTTTCTAGAGGGATAATGATTCATTCCGTGGACGGTTTTTTTTTTGTTAATAATTCAAGCAAAGCACGGTGTGTAAAAGATTATTTCGATTTGAATTAACGATATTTTTTTTTAAAAAAAAAATAAAAACACGATTATTTGTTGTAAAAGTAAAAAATGATTTATAAATAAGAATTGTATTATAATTTACATCCTTTATAATATTAGTGACTACAAGGCTTACTAATTACTTTATTAATAATAAATTTTTAACTATTACGACCGTATAAATTTAATTTTTATTTCAAAGATTAATTAATTATTCTAATGATTTTAAATTTTAGTATATGCAAATATAATTTATTGAGTTGGTGTTATATTAATTAGTTTTTAAATGTCAAAGTTACCTTTGCTCTTTAACTACTGGGTATCAGTTGATATGCATATTCTAGTTCTATACTTCATATAATTTCATTCGCTTTTTCATCCTTGGAGCATTTTCTGTGTGTCAATGTCCCTCCGTGCGTTATAGAAGACTGAATTCTATGACAAATCTGTGGTAAGCAGTTAAAATGAAACCGGCCAGTCTGATTCATAAGGAAACTGGAAATGGGTTGATGTGCTGTAGGCGCAAGTAGACTTCGACAAGGTCGTACAACGGGTTTTTATTTATATATTTGAAATTTTTAATTAATTTCAATTTAGAAATGTTTAAAGAATGTTAAATATGAAACCTGTTACCAGTAAGGAAGTGGTATAATAAATTATATCAATCTTACAGCTTAAAATTTAGATATACATATATATTTAAGAACCTAATTTCGTTCTTACATGTTGTAATTTTGAATAAAATAAATATACAAATATAAAATGAAGGTTCATAAATTTATTTAACCGATAAAAATTATGAAAATGGAAAGTGCCATTTTTAAATGTCAGTATTACTCATTGATAATAATTTATTTTGAAACAAATCTAGTAAAAAATATTTTGAACTAATAATTGAACATACAAAATTATTATGAATCATAAACTATAATTTTATAAATTGCAATTAAAGAATGAATTTAAATAGTTTGTAAACGATTCAGTAATGGTTTTTCATATATTTAAAATTTAATTTCTTCATGATAGCACAATTTTCTTAATGGTACTACTTCCAATTAGAATCATGCATACAATATATAATATAAAACAGATATAGAATTAGTAAATACTCAAACCTTAAATTAATATTATTCTTAATTCTAGAACTAAATTATAGTCTTATTTCAAATTCTTATTCAAAATACCATAATTCCTTCAAATAAAATTACAATTTTTCATTTATTTGATTAGTTTCATTAATATTTTTTTTTTAAATATTTTATTATTACATAATCAAATCCATTAATTTTACATTAACAAAATTTACAAAATTATTTACTGGATTAGTAAATATCTGTTTTTATATTCTAAATTATTACTAAATTTAAGAAATTTTATATGCATTAATATTTTTTAATATTCTTATAAGTAATGGAATACAATGTCAATTTGTCAAATAATTATATTATATTTTACAATAATTTATAGTAAATGATTATTAATTATGAAAATTACAAAATTATAATTATATTTTATACTTTCTACAAAATTAATTAATTCAAAAAGTATTACAAAATATTATAACAAAATAATAAATCAGAAAAAATAAAATTATATCCTTAAAAATAAACTGTTAAATTATTTTCTGTTGAACCCATGTTATCGTTTGATGACATTAAGTCCTGATTTTTACCACCATTTTGCCAACCCATTTTTTTACGATTCATTTCATTTGGACTTTCTGAATTTGATATAGAATCACGATCTATTTCACCATCATATAATTGTCCGCCTTGTGCTGCCGAAGCTCTGGTAACTATACCTAAAAGTAAAGTGTTATATAATTTAATTTGAACAAAAATTTAATTATTGTCATATACTTCGAACTGTAGCTGTGTAATTATCTCTTTGTCTTTCCCGTTCTCGTTCTCTCTCCCTTTGAGCTTCTCGCTCTAAACTGGCAGCTAATATTGTAGATGCTCCAGCACTTAAACTACTGCCAGATCCGCCATGACCATTTATTGGATTCGACATTGTTATATTGCTATTCAGACCATTCGTAATCATTTTCTCGTGTGTCACTAATCCAGCCGATGATACAGTACTGTGAGCATGACTATGTACACGATTTCTAGATTTTGGTGATTTTTTTGTACCAACTATGTAAAATGATAGTCCCAGTATAATTATAATAAATGCACCAACAACAATACCAAATATTCCTAAAATATTTGTTGCCCATGATACCCTAGCCATGGTAACACCTTCCATTGTCACAGTAACTGGAACTGAAGTACTACGTGATGGTGAACCGGTATCTGTTGCTGTAGCTATTAAATGAATTGTTGATTGATTCATAGCTGAATCTGGTCGCATATATAAATTTCCCGTAGAATCAATATCAAAGAGATAGGCATACAATCCCTTCAGTGTTATATCTAATTTGTCATTTCGATCACCATCAGCAGCTTCTAGTTTACCAATTTTGACACCATCTAAGCTTTCTGTTTTAGCCGCCTAAAAAACGTAATAAATTACTTTTTTAATATGTACATATTCTAATTAATTTTTAAAAATTTTGCTTACACTTTTCGGCACATTAAATTCATAATGTGAAACTCGGAATCGTGGCTCCCAATCATTTACATCGACTACTTCTAATGAAACTTCAGCAGTAGCATTAGTCACTCCATCGGTTGCGACAACTTCGAAATTATGTTTTGTAATTTTTTCAAAGTCCAATGGTTTCTGTAATATTACTTCACCTAATGTTCCAACTGTAAAGAACTGAGCCTGTACCGGATCTGGTATAAAATATTTTACATGTTTGCCTGGCTTATTTGTGGGTAATGCTAAAATTCGATTTCCAATTGAAATATCTTCACGTACTCTCATAAAAAATTTCTTTTGTACAAAATTCAGTGACGTCATATCACTATGAGTTCCAGGTCGATTTAATGTTAACGTAGTCAGAGCATAACGATCTGGATTATCTATTTGTGTACCTTTTATTACCAAAGTTGCACCATTTAATAAGTCTGAGAAACCAATTGGTGTTATTAAATGTAAAGCGCCAGTTTTTGGATTTATTCGAAAATATTTTGTATCCATTGATTGCACAATTGTATATTGTATAGCTGCACATAATCCTTCATCTTGATCTACAGCTTTAATCGATTCCGGAAATATTTTCAATTCTGCTGGACGTCCGTCTAATGGTAAATCACCACGATAACTTTCTCGTAAAAATTTTGGATTTTGATCATCTGCATCGGTAATAATCACCCGCAATAAAGTATCCGAATGTTTAGGCGGTATACCTTGATCTTGTGCCCGAAGACGTATTGTAAAATTTTGCATTGTTTCATAGTCTAGTGATTTCTTTAGTACCAATGTACCTTCTAGGGGATTTAAAAATTGTACAAAATCTGAATTTGGACCAGGTAGCACTTGATATTCAACTGTTGAGAAAGGTCCTTGTTGATCGTCATCAATTGCCCGGGCACCTTGTAATATTCTTGTACCAGGAACTGTTACTTCAGATAATGTTAGTGTGTATGGAGCTGCTAACCATTGTGGAGCATTATCATTAACATCAGTCACGCGTACATTAACTGGAACAACAAAACTCTGTAATTATACAAATAAATAAAAAATTAATTAAATAGTATAAGGAAGAAAATGTTAAATCAAATTTCTTGGTTTTTCAAATCAAAGAATGACATTTATAATAGAAATTATATATACAGGAACTTGTATAATCATAGACTTAGACTTCTTGAACAAATTAGAGTATAGTATATTGTTTTAATTTTCTTATTATTTTTTTTCTGTAAGTATAATGTCGTTTTTAATTAAGTACAGTCATGCTATTAATGTCCGTATTTTATTTTAAAAAACCAAGTCAAATCGATTTTATTTAAATTACTTTACACGAAACAACAATTCTACCAGAAATAATATTATTTGTGAAAGTTAAAGACCTAACAATTATTATTATAATATGTTAAAATAAAATGGGTCAAGCATAGTCAAAATTTTGTCCTTATAATATAAAAGTGCTGCAAATCCAATTAATTAGATTGCTATATCATAATTCTACATACAAAGATTTGTGAGATATCAGTAGATTTAATGGCGACTGAGGGCTTAGAGCAAATAAGCATTTTTTCATACTTAAAATATAGCATTTTCCATCAATTTTGTATACAATTTGTTCTATATTTCGATAATTTCGAAATTCACATCCTTATGCAACAGGGGCATGGAACAAAGAACCTGATTTTTATAGAGAAGATATAGAATAGTATTAATAGCAATGTACTTTTTGTATTTCCAATGTAATAGGTAGCTTTAAATCTATAAAAACATCTTTTCATCCTTACAATTGAAGCGGCGGAGAAATGTTTTCCTGAACTTAAAATAGCTCGTTAAATACTAGAAAGTAAGTAAATTACATCCTTCTACTACAAATAGCCACATACCATTTGATATGTTGAAGCAAAATAGTAAATAATTCAAAAAATTTAAGCTTTTCATACCAAAATTTTAAAATCATTTCAGAAGTCGTTTAAATTTTATGATATGCGGTTATTTTTTTTTTAATTTATATTTAAAAATTCTAATTCGACTTGGCATGATGTACATTTATATACTTTAATATATTTTATTTTACTTTTTATTCAATAGTTTTGAAACTTCTCGAATTGTTTACCTTAACTGGTTGCTTTTGCATGCAATTTAAACATTTTCTTATAGTCAAGTCAATAACCCCATTATATTTTTACTATAAACTTCCTTTATTTTTTTACTACACATTTTATTGATCATTTAAAAGACTTTTTTTTTGTATATAGTACTTTAAGGAAGTGTACGTATATAGTACAACAGAAGGATTTATTCAAATAAAATTATGTTTGAGTTTGAGAGGGTGTTTTATGAAATTACTTTTCATTCATAGTTTAATTATGGACAAAATTATGTAAATATAATTTTCTAATATCGTATGTAGTAAATTTTTTATATTATTTCAATGTAATTAATAATTTTATTGTTTGTACTATGAAATTATTAATTACATTGAAAGTAGTTTAATTTATTTTGATGACTTGAAAAATATTATTCGCAAATTCTTAAATTTATTCTGGGAGAATATAGTTTAATGTTATAATTAATCAAAATAAAAATCGGTCAATTTTACGAGTTTTTGGAAATTAATATACTAATTATATAAACTTTATTATTTTAATAACCTAATTAAATGTTTTATATATTTTTATATATTTTATATTTAACAATTTAACATATGTATTTCAACTTTTTTAAACAAGAAATATTACAAATTTTAAATTTCATTTCACTCGAGGTACATACTTAGCTTTAATACGTAACGTAGCTTGAGTGTAATAAAATGCTGTATATAAAATGCTCGAGCATTTGCCAAAAAATGCCAAAACATCATCGTGAAAAAATTGACAGCCTTAATAATTGGAGCATTTGGCGCGCCATGCGACCTATTGATTTGAAAAATCTACATTTTTTTCATGACTTTTTTTATGCGAGCTGCGACTTTACATTTATATGAAAATGCTAATTTCACTAGAGCTATATCCTAATCTTAATTATTTAATAAAATTTATAAATAAAACTTACAGGATCAGTTGAATGCCTTCTATCACATATAACATTAACATAAATTGAAGATGGTCCTTTAACACCTTCCTTATCCAAGGCAGTAACTAATGTTAATTCTTTTGTACCTGTTGTAATTTTTACTGGTGCATTTTTCTCTCTCAACGATAAATTAATATCACCTTTATCAATATCTGGATTACCATTAATACGTAATTTACCAATTATCGAACCAATTGTCATATTTTCACTAGCTAAAAAACTTTCAGCTGATCCTCCACCTTCAAGGTAACATCTTGAATCGAGTATCACATTTTCAACTAGAAATATCAAATTTAAAATATTTTTTAAAATAAATTTGGAAAATGAATTAATAATTTTAATAAAAAAGTTAATTTCTTTTTTAACACTAAAATTTGCAAACGATTTTAATTAATATGTAAATAATTTCAATTGGTATAATGTTTAATACCACATTTATAATTCAACTGTAATTTATCATAATTTATGCAATATACATAAAAATGTAATGTTATTTAAAGTTATGCTCTAGTAAATGTTTAAATGTTTGTAGAATTTGTCTAGTGGTCACAATTTTTTGGATATATAGCTGACCTCAATGCATTTTATTTCTATAGCTAATCAAGAAGACTTTTAAATAATTCGGTTTTTATTAGAAAATGCAGTTACTGAAAAATATCTTTTTTTTTGTTATTTTTAATAAAATAATTTAAATAATATTCTTTATTTATTTTGTATTTCCGGATATTTAACAAACCAATAATTTTTTTCAATGTAAACCAGAAAGGGAATAAAAATTCTAACTAAAATTTACATTTATAGAATAATTAATTTTCGTATTTAATGTTATTATTAGTTTATGAACTGATTGGAATTTTATTCTGTAATACTTCTTTGACTGCATGCAAAAAATAAATTGTAAAATTTATGTAGTAACATTTTCCATTTTGTTTTATTTAAATAGTCATTTAAATTGTACATAATTTTATTATGGCATCTTTAAAAGTCTGTCAATTGGAACAAATCTGTCAATTGGAATAAGTTAAATATATTGAAGACTATGCGGTCGTTATTTAACGTTATTGCTGTTATTTCATAATTTAATTTCAGAAATTGTAATATTCTCTGTCGATTATTGTAAGGTTAGTTTATAAAACATTAAATAATGTAACTATGCATATACAGATACTAAATCTACAGAATTTTCTTATTATATATCTAGAAGAAAATAGTTTTGAAATAAGATATAAATTCAAGTATATCACTAAAAATTTCACTATAATCATAATCATAATTTTTCAAGTTTTTCTCAGATAAGATTACTAAAATGTGAACCGACTGTTGAGTTGAACTTTGAATAATTGGAGAACAATCTTTGAATAATTCTTAGTATGTATTTGTATTGGGAGTTGTAGACTAAACATATTACTTAATGAACATTCATATTATTATCAATAAGATTGTCCATAATCTATGGTAGAATGGCATATTAGCAATATGTATTATTGTGGACTGGGAAAAATACTAAAGGTTGAGACCCCATTTGATGACAACAAATATCTCGCTATTAAAAGCTTTTTACTTGTTGCAATTAAATGTTTCTTCACTACAAAGAAACTTATGGTTCGGAAACCATATAAAATTTGTAAGTCGAAATTGCAATAAAATTGTCACGAAACCCAAGGTTCGATTGTCACGAAACCCAACAGGAGACCAAGGTTCAATTTTGGCTATAGCGCCATTGCAAACAATTAATGAACAATATAACAATAAGTATCCTTGTAAATATTAAATTTGAAACCTGAAAAATAAAATATTAAAATATATTCAATTTGTAATTGATGAGTCACGAAAAAAATGTTAATTACATTTTCAATTGAACATGAAAATTACAGATATATATATTATGTTAAATGAAGGGGAGAATTTATGATTTATTTATATTGTTTTTGTAAAAAGAGTGCGGTCATTGCCCAGAAAGGCCAAGACTAATTTCCCTAAAAAGGGGATATTTGAAATGTCTAGAGCTATATGGACACTAATATATCGTGTTAGTTATTATGCTTTTAAATTACAAGCGAACAAAGTACATAGATAAATAAATATAGATTTATTGAAATAGATTATTTTCGCAAAAAAAACAATTGTAAATTTATATACCATGCGTTATTAAAATTGAAATATTTCAATAAATAAGAATAGGTAAATATTTAATTACTTAATATTTATATTATATATTTAGTTACTATTATATCTATTCAGTTATTTATAATCATTTTACAAAATATACTAAGACTTCAATAAAATAAAAGATATTAAGTTCATTGCCCATTAGATCCTGAAATTTACGAATGAAAATTGAAAATAATATAAAGAATCAATTGGTATATAATTTTTGAAAATGATTGCAGACTACTAGTAAAAAATATAGCATTTTATAGATTAGACTTTTATTTTAAATATTCGCCTATCAATTATATTAAACAACGTAAATTTGTAGATTCAGTTTCCAAAAGTTGCAAGTATTTAGAATTAGGCGGTCCAAATTTTAAAATTGCCCGTTCTGTCGAACCAATCAAAATTCAAGAAAAATTGATGAAAGACGAAACGTTGGAAAAGTAAAGTAGACCAGTTATTATATGTGTTAAATAAGTAACATCTAAGGTAGCAGTTGCGTATTTTTTGAGTGCTTTATTGTAATGCAATTTGGTCCCGATTTCAACTTTAGACCATGACATCAATGTCACTTTTATTTGACTCAGTTTTAAATGAGTACCAAGTAATAAAATTTGAAATATGTAATTATGATTTGAAAACTGGTAAAAATGCTAGAGACCATTTGTTGACAACAAATATGTCACTATTAAAAACCATTAATTAAATATTGGTTCGCTATAAAAAATGATTTCGAATCTCTATATAAAGATAGTAGGTCCAAGTTATAAAACTTCTTCGATTTGGGATATATCGCAATTTACAAAAAAAAAACATAATATCAATAAAAATTGTGAATTACAATTTCGAAACAGGAAAATAATGTAATTTCTTCATTGAGGTATTTTCATATTTTATTTAATAACAAAATAATTATATTCCATTTCTTGAACAAATTTATGCAATTTGATTTTGTTAGTAAAATGTTACGCTTGGTTTGATTTACCAAACTAATATTTCTATATATAATTATAATGAATTTGACTTATAAAAAACAAAAACGACAAATCGACCCTTCATTTAATTAAATCTAAAATCATATATCTCCTACATATAATACATAATAATATTGTCTACTTCAACTAATTACAAAATATTTATAAATACGTTTCTGTTATATAGAAACAATTTTCTTCATAACATAATTATAGAGTTTTACTTGTTTTATCTGAAAAATTGAGAAAACCATAATTATTTTATTTTATATAATATTTGTATGGTATTATTAAAATTATTTTAATTATGTAAAATATTTTATAATTATTAAATAAATATAATTTTTATATCTTCATGCATATTACCATGTACAATTTTTTTGAATATTTTTGTAGTAGTTATAACTATACATTTTTAGGGGAACTGAAAGTAAAAGTATTTACTTTAAATTTCACTTTTTATTTAATTAATAACTTTAAAAAAAATATTTTTAATACCCACAAAATTTATTTAAAATACGAAAAGAAGACAAAATGATTTCATTTTTTAAATATTTTTTTTTTTTTGGGTTTTTTTGGTAAGTTAAAATTCTTATACAATCAACATAATTCTAGTGTAATATTAAGCGGGAGTATAGAAGCATTATTTATTATGTAGCTATCTTCAAGACAGGATTTATGCATGAGAAATTTTTTTGAAATTTTGATATACAAATTTATAATATTTAGCTTTATATATACAGAAAATTGTATCTTACAAATATATTATGAGCTTTGTCTTTTGTATGTTTTTTTTTTTATATAGGAATTCAAATTTTTAAATAGAATTTTGTTGACTGACTAATACTTTTGTATGTAGACCTAATATTCAGATTTCACTTGTCTTTTCATTTTATTACCAAACCATTACAAAATAGGTAAATTTTGATGTGCTCTGAATTGAATCTATATGTAATTTAAAATTGATTTTTTTTAATGATTTTGTAGTAGATAATTGTTATCTTACATATTATTTTATGAATCAATTGTTTTAAATAAGTTGAGTCATAAATATAAATTGTATACGTATTTGTATTTTTTTTTTTTGTATTTATGTTTCAATTTTGTAAAAAAAAAAATAATATGTAATTATAAATTTAATTTGAAAAAGGATATATGCTTTAATTTATTTAAACTTGCTTTAATTTATTTAAATCATAGTGTTTTTCCTGCCCCTAGCCAATGCATACTAAAGCGTCCTATAATTTATAAAAAAAATTGATGTTTAATCAACAAATTCATTCAATGATTTTGTATTGCTCAACAAATATCGACAAATCAAATTTTATATTGGTTGTAATTTTAAATTAGTGGCATTAAACCGCAACGGATCTAAAGTCATCATAAATCATAAAAGCGTAATCGAGGCGCTTCATTTGAATGGTAATATTTTGTGCTTGGATTCTAACTTGATACGGTATTTATTTCTGATAGTTGTTGATTGTTACAATGGGTACATTGGTTGGGATTGTCAAATAGCACTGTTTGCTATTTGACAAAGAAAGGTACATTTAATTGTAAATGGATAATACATAATTACAAGCTTTACATCATAAATTAAATATTCTTCTGAAAGTAAGCTGCTCATATATTAGTTTCCCATAAACCCACTAAAGCTACCGACTCCAAATTTCAGGATCACTAACAAAGAAGACAAAATCAACGTGTGTGTGAAATGTCAATCAAATTGCGGGTAACATGCCCCAAATTAAAAGAAGTAGAACTTAAGAAATATAATTGGGGATTTTAACATGAACCACTGAACTATCGAATTTACTTTTTACAGGCAACAACTACATAAGGATACTATCGTTGGTGCCAAATTCAAATTTACACCAAATGCACTTATTTGAAGACCACTCACAATAATTCTAACTACTCGTAATATCATTAAAAAATAAATCAGAAAGTAGTTACTGTCGTTTCTAAGGTAAAAGACGTAAAGATAAGAAAGGTTCTGATGTTTTATAAAAGCTTATACATCAGTCGATTCTACTAAACTATTATTTTGTTAACGTTATAGAGAATGTGCGCAGAAAATTGTTGCATTTAAATAGAATTTATTTGGTTCCAATAAAAGACTTCTGCGACTATAGACCAGTGATATTTGTTTTCTTTTCTTTTGTAATTTCTGCCATATAACAAGCTTTCACTAGAGAAAATTATATATTCCCAAATTAAAATTTTACTGGCCAGTGAAAAACATATCTCAAATATTATAATAATATCTCCAGTAAAAATATTTTTTTTGTTATTTTAAAAAATATTTAAAATCTTCTAGATCTAGACGCCATCTTAAAATTATTTAATGTATATTTATTGTTTGTGTTTCTGTTCGTGTGCGTTCCATTATCCTGTCAAAAACTTTAGCGCCTAAAGGTATACAATTTTTATTCCTTTAAAATTATTTGAAATAAAAATATAAACAATTTTTTTAATTTAATTTGATTACTAGTTGCTAAATTTATTGCAAAGTATTAAGTATGTTATCTAATTTCTAAATTATATGATTTCATTTCATATCTATAAGTTTTCACTAATACTAACTGAAGGTTAAGAAAATATTTTTAAGGTCATTTCCTTTCATAATGTATAGGTAAAATCTTAAAACGATCTTTTAAAACAAAAGTTATCTTTGGAATAAATTATACAAATTACTTAAAACGTTTTACAATTTTGGAATTTTAGCTTCTTTTATAATGTATGACAGAGTAAAATATGATAAGTGTGAGAAATATTTCCATTAAAAATTTTGTATATTTTCTTATGGTGTTAAATTCCAAAGCATTAATAATTGTTAGTTATTTTTTAAATGGTTTACTTTTGTATGTCAAGTTTCTAAGTTAATGAAAAGAGATTAACGAGGAGTTACAATTGGTAATAGAAATATATAATTAAAAAAGATCCGATAATTATTAGTTTTTCCTAGAGATATTGTATAGTTTATCAACATAATATCCTGCTTAAAGTATAGCAGCGTTTCAGTTAATACAAAATTTAGGTAATTTAAATTTTAAATATTGATTGGTTGGTTTGAAGGAAAAGAGATATGGAAAGCCTCCACGCACATCAAGGGTACATTGAGGATGGCTATTTTTACCCTAGTGCACATTACTCAAATTTAATTTACTCTTGAATGCTGTTAGTCTGGACGGTAATCTACTGTTTCCTGTTTTTCCCCCACATCCTCTACAAATTAAATATTTTTATAATAAAATTTCAAAATGTAATATATCTATCATATGGTAAATGGCCACCAAAATAATATTAGACCCGGCTGATTAAATATAATAAAATGGCGGTGGTTGAATTTTAAGTTTTGTCCGGTATGTGGCGATATTATTCGTTAAGATTTTGTTGCAGCATCAACAGCGTTTCTTTGGCTATGCTATAGGTCACACTACTTGAAATAAATTGTATTTAAACTATGTACTAAAATATTTAATGTTTTTATAAAATATTGAATATATTTTAAATTTTAACATGTTCTTCAAACTTTTCAATTGTATATAATATTCAACTGTTGGAACTCAAAATTATTTGTTAAAATTTATAATTTAAATTAGAAATTACCAAAACTTATCTGATCAAATCATCAATTATTTATTGAAATTATATAATATTTAAATAAAATATATATTCTTACCTTGTTTTATTAGACTAGAATAACAAGTAACAAAACCAATTATAATCCAAAAGTAATTAATCCACATTTTTTCTTGTACCACAATAATAGTATATCATTGATAATCGAATTAAAAACATTTTCTATGTTAATCAATTTAAATATTAAAATAATATGAATTTTAATTACAATTTATATTATGCACATTTTTTTTTTTTGCAAGAAATTGTCATAACTTTCATCAATCTCTTATGTATTGAAACTAATTGAATTTTTTCTTAATAATTTTCTTCATAATTACAAAATTTTAATAATTTTCTTAATTTTTTCGTTTCACTTATCTTCTTTTCAATACAACAAAACATTAATGTTTATTAAATTCTTTAATATGCACTTTTTCATGTAATAAATAAAATATGTATTAAATCTTTATAAAACTCTAAAAACTTATACGCTCTATAAATCTCATGTAAATAGTTAGGCTAGAACATATTTAATGTATATAAAAAATAGTCTTTTATAATTTTTAATTTTTTATGTCACAATATAATTCAAAATTCTATAATTATATTTAGTTTAAAAAAAAACAGTTAAATAGTTTGTTAATATCAATGATATGTATCTAAGGTAAAATATATAAATAAAAAAAAATGTAAACAACATTACAACAGAAAAATAAAACAATTTATTGAAGAATAAAAAATTTTTTTATGTACTAATTTATGCTGCTATGCCAATAAAACATAAAGAAACACTTAGAAACTCAAAAAATTTGTATTTATTTTATTTAACGAAATTTTTCACGCATAAATCATTTTTAACATTATTTATGTTTTACTATATAAATGTGATGTTTGTAAAAAAAAAAAACAGTATGAATAGAGACAGTTTTTTTTTTCTATAATTTTCTAAAAAGATACTCTGTCAAGCTTATACAAATTATTTAACGGATTTTCTGCGGTTAAAAAGATATTTCGATTATTATATGCACATAATTTAAATTTCATATTAACATATTTTATATAATAATTTTCATGAATGTCCTTTTTACACTGCTATAACTTTAACCGGAAATTGAATCAATCAAACTGTCATAAATTCAAAAGAAAACTGAAATTTTTTAGGTGTCACTAACCTCTAGCTCTAATTACACTAATAATAAATATAAATATACTTAGGCTTATATTTAATACCCTTTTTTTAAATCAATATACAAAACTTTCACCAAATTCAATAACACCCTCAAGCTTGACCAAAACAAAATTCTCACTTGTTTGTATTATGAATATTCACGATTTAATTTTTGCATATTATATTTTTCGTTTTTATTGTTTTCGTGACTATCTTGATTCAGTTCTAACATTCAACTGAAAATTTAGTCTGGCTGGGATGAGTTGTAGTGAAATTATGAAAATCCTCCACCACCATCGAATTTAAAAGTTATACTGTATATATAGAGAGTTTCCAGTTCACCCACCAAGCGTTGAAGATTTCATTTTAATATTATAAATTTTCAGTTAGTAGTATCACCTTCTTTTTATACACAAATAAAATTGTTTTTTTAGTTTTTAGCATAATTTTTTTTTATATAAATTTTTTTTTTTTGTTCCTTTAGCATATATGTATACATATAGCATAATGTTAAAAGTATATATATTAATATATTCTGATATTCTTCATATTTTATGATCAGGTATAAAATAAATATAAATATGTATATTTTTTAACCTGTTTTCGCATTTGAATACAACGAAAGGTTTCGTTTTTGTTAGAGTTAAATAAACCCCTAAGTTTAAAAAAATATAAGAAATTGTATAATGAAAATAAAGGGGATTATTTCCTTATCATTATTATATATTTGAATAACAGAGAGTTAAAATTTTGGTTTTCTTAGTGTATTTTATAAAAGTTGAGAGTTATAAAATGTAAATATACAGTCAGTGTATAAAACAAGGAATCGGTCAACCGGAAATCACGTCATTGCTGTACATGAATAATATATTATACCAATATGATACACTATACAAATTTACTATATGTATATTTATTATATTTCTTTATAAATATTTGAATTTGAAGTTCATTAAATAATGGTATTTTGAAAAGTTGTATATAGCTAGTGATTTTCGGTAGAAGTATTTCGAAAATTCAAAAATAAAAATAAAAAATACATTAAAACATAAATTGAAAAGAAATGTTTGATTAAGAAAAAATGTCTTTATGCAAAATCGATTAAATAATAATAAAATTAAGTGTAATTAGATATTAAAAGATAAAATTCTTTAAATTTTCTTTTGTGTTATAATGTGTAACGTATTCCAGGGGTTATCAAATATATAATATAGGTAATATTAATTTAAATAAATTGAATAATCAATTCTAATACATAATAATGAAGAAAATAACCATTCACTAATGTTACAGGATTTGCCTTTGGAAGGGAAATAGAACAGATGATTGGATATTTGGTGGAATATATTTTGGATAAAGTATTTGGAAATAAGAAAGTCTTTACATTCTTCTTCAATTCTTCCAAATTATATTCCGGGGGAGAACACATCTGGCGACAAGTTGTGGCTATAAATAAACAAATTTCAATACATCAGTTTTCGCCGAAAAATTGGTTTGATTTGGATTTCTGAGCTTTAGAGATAGTTTACTTGTGATACAACCAAATTTTCAATTACCGGCATTATGGCGATAATTCTTTCTCATATTGTGAAATGTTGACTTTGTACTGTATTCTAATTGATATTGAAAGCAGTCGTAATAACTGTAATGTTATGATAAATGGAACATTCTTATTCTGAAGATGAGACGAATACTATAAGTTCGAAACACAACAATCAGAAGAAGAACCTGAGTCACAGATGCGAAAAACAGATTAAATGAAATGGAATATGCAATATGAATTACCGACGAACGATGGACAAAAACTATAATTGAGAGATGGAGAGATGACATAATAATATTCAACAAAAATGATAAAAATGATTAGGCTGCAGACAGGAAGAAATGGAAACAATTAGGGTAGGCTTATATCTGTTCATAACAGACCAAATTAATGCGTTCAATATAATTAAATGTTCTATTGTACATTTATATTTATGTGAAATTGTAATAATATTAAGATTTTAATAATAATAATACTAATCTAATGTTATATTAAATATTTAATTAACGCTATTCATTATTTGTTTTAGCGACTAAAACTGATCGTACATCGTAGTCCCAAATTTTCAGTTAATACAATTATTAATTCTTAACAGAGTTCTCGATATAATCGCTTTGTACCAACGTTTTATTTCTCTCCAATTTTATGTTTTCAGTTGAAATAAAATACAATATTAAAATAATATATAATAAATTTGTAAAATCTTCAAAAAAAATGTGTTTTTTTATTAAATTAATACGTAAATATAAATAAATAAAAAAAAAACTTTGGTTTTATTGTTAAGACTTAAATAGAATACACACAAAATTGCTATTTTATATTTATTACAAATAAAAAATGTCTTCTATTTTTTTTTTTTTTATGGACGATTTTCTTTTTTCACATTTTTTTTTAGCTCATTTTCATTTTTTTCCTTTTCAATATATTAAAACTTCCATATGTTATATAATTATCAGTTAAAAATGGAATGTAAAATGCCCGAAATATTTTATGTGATCGTTGTGGATTTAAAAATGGTATACTTTTTATTATTTGCCATTCTTTTGTACGACCCGAATAATTTGGTTCTAAATCGGTATATTTTCCTATATCCAAATCTAATAAATAATTACATTTTTGATAATCAAAATACATTCGTTCATCTTCTTGATTCATATCATTAAAATATGGATGGATAATTGTTGTAGCATTTTCTTCATCTGTATAATATGCTGGTAAAATTCCTTTAAATTCTGATTTTAAAAAACGTATACGAAAATTGTTTGATGGTAAGAAAAAACTGGTTGGATAACGATACCAATCTTTACCAATACAAATATTATAAATTTGATCATCACGAAATTGTGGTGAATTTTTAAATTCATTTAATTCCATTAATAAATCCATTGGTGCATGATAATTTCGATAAAGTGCAAATATCCTTGACATACCCAATAATGTACTAATTAGCATTATAAAAATTGCCATAAACATTGTATCTTCAAGATAATGGGATCCACTTTTAAGTTTTATTAATATGCCTTTTATACGAAATATTAATTTCTGAATAATATCAACTGTAACAGCACCGCATAAACTTATCATTGGATAAATTGGAAATAAGAAACGTTCCTCTTTATGTGGTTGTAGTAAAAATACAGCTAACCATAAATACATTGGCGATAAACTTAGGTATGATGGATAATTAAGTGTACTACGAGATTTAGCTGGTACAAATAATAATTCAAGGATAAGCATTATCGGTGCCATTAGAGCGAGAATCTAATATATAAAAAAATATGTAAATTATGATTAATGTTTGAAAATATTTTCATTTACTTACCCAAATAATATTAAAATTTAAGAATCCATTAATTAAATAAAATGTAAATGGTTCTATTCCATATAAATTCGGTCCATGTTCTGTGAATACATTATACAATATAATATTCAGCGGAGCTATTGTTAATTTTCCAAAGAAACTTGTGTCAATAATAATCATAGGTATTAATATAGTTAATCCAGAAATAGCTGTCCATATTAAAAATGATTTCAATTTATTTGCCCTGAAGATCATATCAAATGCAATTGGTAGACCAATCAAAACTGCAAATGGCCAACCTAACAAAGCTGATATTGCTATAAAAAATACAGCCAAATTATGTTTTTGATGCCACCATGCTGCCAATGCAGCACTACCAAAATACATTGAAAATGAACTGGGCAATAATGCTGTACTAGAAATAAACATTCCAACGCTGAAAAGTTGAAATATTAACCATAATCGTCCAATGTGAATACCAAATTCCCTTGATATTGCTCTAAAATTAAATTAGAAAATTTTACATTTAAAAAAATATTACAATATATAATTGCATACTTGTAAAAATATCTCTCAACAATAGCACAAATTAAACCAAGCATACATCTTACAAAGTAAAATATTAATATTGGATTTGGATGAAAGATTTTATTATATATCCATCCAGGTACACCTTGTACCATTAGATATGTATATGATCGAAGTGCAAATTGTGGACTATATTCCCATGTTTGTAAACCCTGTCCATAAATTATATAATGTAAAGGTTCCCAATAATTAAACGTTTCATCACAATCTGTAATATATGCCCAAATCGCACTACAAAATCTTGCACTTAAAAACACTTTAAATGCTGTGTCAATAGATGGTACAGTAGAATTTACTTTAGTTGCTGGTAATTGCCTACCAAAAAAATAAAATAATATGAAATCAAATTTTAATATAACTTATTGTTTTATAATATGTATACTTTTTTGAATAATTTTTTGTTAAATTTAATTCCTTTGTAAGTTTCTTATTAGGTTTTTTCGACTTGAACTTTTTCTTATTTAGCTCATTCATATTTTAGAAAGAAGGCAACTAGACGGTTGACGTATAGTTTTATCCTACCTAAATAGCAAGTAGCATTTAGCAAGAGCAAGTACTTTAGCAAATCAGAAACACCAGAAACCAAATGTAGCAAATTGATAATAAAGTATTTCAGTATGAGCTAAACAAATGCAAATAGCATAGCATAGCAATACTGACTTGACTACTGACTATAGCAGAGAAGGATGGACTATCCAGTGCCGGCCGCAACAATACAACATCCGATAAGGAAGAGAAAGACAGAAAGAAGAAAATTTAAAAAGATGTTTTAATTATAGATGAAAATTGAATTCTATAATTCTGACGTTTCAATTTGACATTTCACGTAAGGATGTGGTGTTGTAGTGTTAGTGTAGTGTATAAAGAAGAGATACCAAGCCCGAAAAAATATGCTCAGCTTAATTAATTGCAAATTGCAATACTGATAAATATTTTGGTTTTTTTCTTCGTTTAATTTAAGATCAATCCTGTATACAAAAAGAGAAAGTAAATTGGTTTTTATCGTCGTCTATATATGTATAGACTGCTGGTAATCAATTTAGATCGCTATTAAATATAAGTAGCGTTTTCAGCGAGCTGCAATTGCGAGTCAACATAAGTGATAATCACAAGCTAGATGAGTTGTATCAGGAGACCGACCTAGTCAAAAAAATACCGTACACAAAGACTTCGTCGATAGCTAGGATTGAACCAAACCTGATGGTAGGCGCAGAAAAGGGAAACCATATCTTCGCTAGAAGGACGGAGTTGAAGTGGACCTGAGGAGAACATCATGACCGGAATCTGGAAAAATAATGAGCATAAATTGCATAAATTTAAGTAAAATATTTTAACATCATAGTACATTAAATTTTCCGCTACGGCTCACGATGAACATTCATCAAGCATAAAAATCAAAAATATAATTGTATTTGCAGCACTGACATAACACTATTATAACATTTGCAACACTGCGATTCTTGATACTGATAACAAAACAAAAACAAACATTATTTAAATAAAAGATAAAAAAGTGCAGTCGCTGTGCCTTCTGTTTTGTTGTTGTATAAAATGTGGTAGTGACGTCACGGTTTACTTAAGAAAATATTTTTGTTTTTTCTTGGAACTTAAACTTAGAAACAGTCACTGAAGTAATAAATAATAGCTTTCCTTGCATATAGTGAGTGATATAGTAGAAGTAGATAATTACATCACATACACATATATAAAGATAATATAAATAAGAATAGTAAATTGTAAAACTATAATCTTAACTTAACCTTAATATGTTCGGGAAAACACCAATCACTGCTCTGCAAGAATATTGTGCGAAAAAAGGTCTTGAAAAACCTGTATACAATTGTATAGAAGCTAGTGACGGTTCTAAAACATTTATTTGTCGTGTTGAAGCTCTAAATGATATGGCTGACGGAATTGGACGTTCCAAAAAAGAAGCAAAACATGATGCTGCTGCTAATATAATTAAACGCTTAAAATATACTCATCCAGATATTGAGGATATACCACAAGCACCACATGAAATTATACCAATATCTGATGCTATAGCTGATTTACGCGATTTATGTCTGCAACAAGATCATCCACTGCCTTCTTTCGAAATAATTCAACAGGCTGGACCACCTGAAGCTCCTGAATTTACAGCAGAATGTTGTGTCGCAACTATTAAACGTTTTGGAAAAGCATCGACGAAAAAAGCTGCAAAACAAAAAGCAGCACAACAGATCATTACTATTATAAGAGATGTAAGTAAAAAAAAAATTACATAATTTTATACACCAAATAATACAATAATATTAAAACAAATTTAAGATACTAAAAGATAATGCCGAGCAACAAATAATTAGTTTAACTGATGCAACTGAGCAGCAAAAGGAAGAGAATAAGAATAAAATTAAAACATATCGTGAATATGTTGAATCTGATATTAAAATTATTCCTGGTACTTTGTTAAGTAATCGACATAATTACTTTAAAAGTTTTAATGTTGAAATAAAAGATCGAGCTCTACAAATATTATCAGAAGACATGTTCAGTGATAAGAATAAATTTGATGATTTAATGTCGGCATTACAGATAAAATATAAAACACAAACAATACCTTCAACAGAAACTGAAGGAATTATTTTTATTGAATTGATATGCGATTTTGATTGTGTATTTGCTGGAACTGTTTATACGGTATATTCTGATATATTGAGTTATTTTAAGGATATGTTGGTTTAGCTTAATATTATATTGAGTTTCTTTGCTTTTATTTTTATTATATAATTTTGAAATTAATACTTTAATTTTTGAGCTTATTTTAAATTACTAAATATTTTGTGGTATTATATGAATAAAAATGTATTTTTTAATTTAAAGTAGATACATATTCGGAAATTTATTTTTATATATGTATTTAAATATTGAAAAGAAATTTATATTAATCCTTTGTATATAGAATTAATCCTTGCATTCATATGGAAAGAAAATATTATAAATACATTCGTTATGAAATAAATATAAAATTATTTCAAAGTTACAATACAGTGACGTGGTTATTTTATAAATTTTGTTTACAATATTTTACTACTAACCTAATTAAAATTGAGGGACTCTCGATAACTTAAAGACAAGTTATAAGAATTGCATGAGTCGTTATGAGTTACCTATTGTTGTTCTTTGAAATATTATTTATTATTATTATAAAAAATATATATTTTCCTTTTATTGTAAGTATTTTCAAAATTTACTTTCGTTTCCCTCGATTGATAGTTTTCAAAAGATAGTTAATCCAATTCGTTACGTTTTCAAAACCGTTGCGTATTCCGCAAAATTCTCCAAAATTTATAAAAAACTATAATTTGCATCTTAAATGTTAACCGGCACTTATCTGCCTATTTTATTCCGTTTCAAAATATTTACGTAGTGGTAAAATGTTATAATTAATTAATTAATAATATAGTATAGTTCTAATATATTTTTATACAAAAAAAAAAACAATTCTTATTTTATTTGAAAAAAATGTGCACTATAAATATACAGAATATTATTTTATTTCAATATTATGAATACTTTTTGTATTCTAGTCACTTTCAGAATCTGTAGCAGGTTTATCATCTTTTTTTTCATCAGTTTTATAATGACGATATTCTTTCTTTAATTCCCACATATTTTTATGAGGATTTTTCATATTATAATCACAGACTTCTTTTAAAATTTCTTTTAAATATCCAATTGGTTGTTTTGTAATCTTAACTAAATCTTTAATATTATAATATTGATGTTTTTCAAATGCATGAAATAACATATCCAATACAGCATTTTTGTCATCTCGAGCCTTTTTACCTTCAGCTTTTTTACGTTCTCGATATTCAATCTATATAATTAAAAATTTCATTAAAGAAAAAATTAATTAAACCAAAAACAATATAAAAAAAATACGTACATTATGTTTATGATCCTTAACAGGTTTAAAGTTTTGTACAACTTTATCAATTGATTGTACTCTTTTCAATGGTTGAGATGCTTTTTTTATTGATTCCAGTTTTAATTTCATATATGTAGTATCTGCTACTGGGCGACATTCTAATTTCTGTACAATACGACCTTCCATAAATAATTTTTCATATTCTGGTATATCATTATTCCCACCAGCTGGTGGTATATTATGTGAAAATACACCTAATGTTTGTTTCGTTACAACAGAAACGTCGAGACGGTGATCACGTGGTATTTGCTCCTCAGGATCTAAATTAACAACAGAATCTGATAGTGTTAATGATACTTGAGCTTTTTGTCCTGGTATTTTATTTATTTTTAATTTTCCTACATCCATATTGCTTGGTGCCTTTTCCCATTTATTAGCAATATATTTGGGTACTTTAACTAACCAAACGCCACGTCCTGCATTCGATAAATCCAATTCTTTATCAATATGTTTAACTGGAACTTCATCCTTAGACATTTCGTTATATTTCGAATAATTAAGTTTATTATTCTATCTTCTTATATTAAGAAATTAATAGCAAAATAATATAAAATATTGTTTCTTTTTTTATATATTATAAATTTATAATAAAAGTTTAATAAAACAATTTTGTTTGAATTTCACTAGCTTTCACATAAATAATGTACTTGTCCTGTCAAATGAACAGCTGATAATGTGATATATGAAATTATATATTTATTATATATTCTTCTCTCTTTTATTAGATTTGCCAAATACCGGTTCATAACATTATGCTAAATTTTTAGGCTAGAACAATAATATGTAATGGAAGAAAGATTTCCCTTTCATCCATCCACACACCATTTCCATATTATTTCCATCAGTTCCATTTCCATATTCTATTCTAACATTCTATGAAAAGGGAAATTATAAATTATATTATATTATAACCTCAAAAACAAGTGGTAAACAAAAAAGTGTAAAATAAAAACAAAAAATAAACATGTCCTCTTCTTCATCAACACAAAATTCTGATAGCGAAATTGACTATGAAAAAGATTTATCATCTGAAGAAATTGTAAATCTTTTAACTGATGTTGTAAGTATTAAATATAAAAGTAATAAACAATGCTGGGACGAAGTATAATATAATAATAAATTTTCAGATGAGAACACAGTATTGCACATACTTAGAAAAATTACTACTAAAAAATTTTGAAACATGGTGTAATAAAAGTATTGGTTTAAATGAGAGTCCTCCAGAAAATTGGATAAAAAAATGTGTTCAAATGTATGAAATGAAAGCTATTAAAACCTGTATGATAGCACAGTTTTATCGAAAATCAATGTTGAAAATAGTACATAATATACATCATTTATATAATAGCTATTATTATATTGATTTATTATTTTTAGATGGAAAGTATACGACTTCATACAATAAATGGTAAACTTGATAAAAAAATGAAATTATATTCTGAAGCTTCGGATCGTATTTTACCAACTAATTACTATCCATATAGTGTAGATGCTACAACACAAACTGTTAATATCATAAATTCTAGAAATGCAGTAACACAAACATCTACAGAACAAATATTAAACGATAATAAATTTAAAATAAATGTAAACAAAGACGAAATTATCAAAGATATTGATATAAAACCAATAAAATATAATTCTATACAAGAAAATAAAGTCGATACAAGTGGTTATACTTATACAAATTTATCATTGGATGAAAAAATTGAATTATTTAAAGGTCGGATATTTAATGCACCACCACAAGAAATTGATACTAAAATACAATCTTCAAAAAAACGTAAAAGATGTTCGTTAAGTCCATCAAAACAAAATCATGAAAAAGTGATGAAAGATAAAAAAATTAAACAACAGCCAATAAATTATAATCCTTTAAAAATATTAAGTCCAGTATTCTCCTCAAATAGTTCTTCACCAATTGAGCAATCAACACCGATAGAAACTATTATTAATAAAACACCAACAACAGATTATGTAAAAGAAAATGAAATTATGGTTGAAAGTAAAGAAGATGATATTGCTAAAGAATTGGATAAAATATTTTGTGATGAAGAAACTGATTTTAATGATATATTTGGTTTAAGCGAATCTGTTGTTACAGATGATGATCTAAAAAATAATTCAACTTTACATGAAATACCGAAAGATCCAATTGATAATGAAAACTGTACTGAATCAAAACCAAAAAAATCAATAATGACGAATATTAAGAAAGAGTATCCATCAAAAACTGATAATAGATTACGAGACAGTATTTGGCCATGTGAACTTCATATGCAAACGAAACATTTACGTGAAATATTAAGTGAAGTTGGTAATGTTTTTGGTATGCGTTTTCATGAAAAACTTAAATCAAAATTTATTGAATTATTTGGTACTGATGATGATCCAGATGATAATGATGATTTTGCACCATATAGTCCATCAATGGAATTAAATGATGTATTATTGTCAAGTTGTAAAGCTCGTATTGCTCCGTGGATTGTTAAATATTTAATGGTTCCAATGAAAGATGGATTAATTAAAGATCGTATTGTGTTTAAAAAATTTGCTAAACGTATGGCAAATAAAATTGTTTCAGAAAATCAATATCCAAGTAAGAAAAATTATTTGGATAATTTTTAAAGAAATTATTTTCAAATATTTTTTTTTTTTTCAGGTGAAATGGATATTAAAGATACAATTGTGGATTATTTTATATTAAAAAAGAGAATTGATAGCGTTGAGGATATTGATATTACTTGAGCGGATAAAATAGGGTAGTGGCAGAACGCAGAAATAATAAATATAATAATAATATAAATTTTATTTTAATTTGCTTTTTGAAAAGCAATAATTAAAATTAGCTGAAATTGTAACTATAACATTAAAAAAATAATGAAGATCATAAAAATGTAATTTAAAATTGTTTAATGTTATTCAAATTTAATTTTATGTATCAATGATGTAAAGCTAAGAGCGTAAAGTAGAAAATAAGATTGAGAATAAAAATTTGAATAAAAATTTAATAAAATTTATATGTAAATTTATATGCAAATGTGAAAAAGGCGAACAATAACGAATACAAAAGAGGAAGGAGGTCCAGATTTTGGTAGGATGTTATTAAAAAAAAAAAAAAACGTTTCAGACGTACTTAAACCTCCCTGATTACTAATTAAGATTACTTTCTAATTAATTTTAGAATTTTGAAGTGATTATTGTGTATATTTTGAATGTTCGTCATTATATTACAAAAATATTTATCGCCTTTAGACAAAGTTAGTTTTAGAATTCACCTTCAGACTTTCGATGAAATAAGGGATCGAAGAATTAAGGACCGATTAGTCCGATTATTATTATTTAAAATCCTTGTTTCGGTTAATTCAATATTAATTGACAAATAGGATTAAAGAAAGATTGCGCAAACAAATTATGTAATAATATTTTAATAATTTAATTACATTTTCGTTTTAATAATAGTAATTTTTTTATTTATATATATTTTTTTATGTGTTTATAAATAATTTCATATGTATGTATGTAGTGTATTTTTGAATTCTTTACATAAATATATTTATAAATATTTTTTTTTCTATAATTTCGTCCCTTTCTTTTTCTGCTTTAATAAGATATGACAATTAAATTGAACAGAAACTATAATATTTTTTTTGTTTTGTTTTATCTAAATAACATATGAATATTTTTTTAAAAAAAAGTAATTTTATATTTTAAATATTGTGTATATTTTATATATATATATATATTTATTAATTTGTATCTATTATATATTAAGAGTTTTTAAAAAGCTTTTAATGTAAGCAGAAAACTAAAATTGATTTTCAATTAACAATAATTAAGTTTCACATTTTTATGACAAAACTCATACTGTAACTTCGATACTTTTCAATCTAAAACTTTCTATATCATTAGATTTTAATTGTATTTAATAATTTGAAATGTCAGTTTTAGTTGTTTGCACAAATATTTACACTATTGTAATATAAAAACTCGGTATTTTTATTTTATTTTTATTTTTTGATAATTTGATTGTTAAATATTATAATAATATGGATTTTTTGTTCAATGAATTAATTTTTATAAGTTTTATATAAATTTTATTTTTAACTTTTTTTTAAGTTTTATTTATTTTTTGTATAAATATAAATATAGATTTTGTAACTAAAACCTTTAATCGAAAATCCGAACTTGTTACACGGTGGTATAAATTAAAAACAAAAATTAATTATTTTAATTTTAATTGCGACAATTTTTTTGAACCTAATTTAGAAATTGGATTTGTTAAAATTGATAATTTCTAGTTTTATACAAAATATAAATTAAATGGATTTACTAATTACTTTAATATATTTATGTAATGTTTTTCTTTTCCAATCACAATTACAAGATTCATTTACTTGTTTATATTTTTATATTTACAGCAAAACAAAAACCTATCGTTGAAAATTAATATACCAACAAAAAAAAAAAAATAATGTTATTAGTATTTATTTTTTATTTTTTTTTGGGAATGATTTTTTTTTAATTTAAACATGTTTCAAAAAAAAAGAAGAAACAATAAAGTTTACCCTAAATAAATCTTAAAAAAAAAAAAAAACAAAGAAAGAAATAAGAAAACACTGAAAATAATATAAAATGAAAATTTTGCTTACAAAGCTAATGTCACAAAAATTACGACGATGACGAAAAATATATATATATAGTAGATAAATTGTAATTCATATATAAATATTTTTTAATCCTTTAATATTTTTCTTTCTAGACAGGTGGCGCAAAAATTAACAAATTTAACAACACTGCTGTTTTTTCAACATTTTTTTGTATGACTGTGTTTATGTTGTGATACAATTTGAAAAGAAAAATAATTGGTTTTGGTTAGCACCATGAAAAAAATGGGCTCTTATTTTGGAAGCGCTGTGTAAATGCCGAAAATCTATTACTTGAAACATAATTTGATCTAAAAAAAATAACGAAAATTATTATAGAATTATAGAACTTTATAGAATTATATTATAATTCAACAATATACCTTTCAACAATAACAGCTGGCATTTGGACTAGTTGTACAGGTGATTTACCATCTTTTAAAGCTTGTGTTAAATTTAAAATTTGGCCTCTCATTACAGACATTTGTCGTTCAAAAAGTCCTTTATCGAAACCTTTATCTTGCTATAATACAAAATTATGAAAAATGTAATAATGAAATTAATTATTTTAAATATAAATATTTAAATATACCTTAAATGTTTTATGCAAATCATTACAAATTTCTTCAACAAAATTCATATCAGATAATGGTGGTAAAACTAAATCTTTAATTTCTTGACTAAAAGGTACTTTTGCCTGTGGCAACCATGCCCAATGATATGGATATGCTCTCCATGAATCTGGATGTTTAAATGGAAATGCTAAACCATTATCAATAGCAGCAATTTTTATATCTGGTAATTTAATAATAGTCCAATCTACTTGATCTTTTTGATTACTAGTTGAAGGTTCTTCATTATTACCAAATCTAACAGCAGTTTTTTGATTTGTTTCTGATTTTGGCATACGAGATGGTGTAAAAGGTAATTGATTTCCATTATTCAATTTTTCCATTTTTGGTGCTTCATATTTAATTAACCAATTATCATTACCACGATCTGTATTTCGTATTATATAATCAAGTACAACTAAACGTTCAAATTGAAATTGAAATTCTTTTGCCAATTTTGGCGGTAATGGTTCATTTTCAAAACGTCTTAACCAATAATCAGCATCTTTGTAACCTTCAACAAAATATTGAAATGATCCTTTCTATATTACAAAAATAAAACATATTATATACGCCAAAAACAAAAATAATATATAATTATGAAAATTAATATTTGAAAAATTAGTTACTTTTAATGGTAAACTCATACGATTAAATTTTGCTGATGGATAATGTTCTTTAATACGACGTTTTAATTTGGCTTTTTGTCTATCAATTCTAGCATAATAAAATGTTTCAGCAACAAGACGTACCACACGAGTTTTTGGTACAATATTTAAATGTAATTTTTGGTCCACTAAACTAGCACCAGTTTCTGATAAGTAACTAAAATTTTTGCAAAATTAATATATATAATTTATTATTTATTGGTTGTAAATATATTTAATTACCCTTGATTTGGTATTAAACATGCACGTCCAAAACAACATGGACAACATAATTTATGCATCCATTTTGTCCATTTTGGATTAAGGCGTCCATACGGTTCTTCATCCTTTGGTTTAAAAACACCTATCATTTTCTAAAATGTAAAATATAATATAAATATTTATAATATTTTCTCATAATGGTTTTAACTATGGTTATATTAAACAAACTATTAACAAATTTACAGTTTATTGATCTGTTTTAACTTGTTTTTAAAGGACTGAATATTTTTTATATTATTTTTTTTTTAATGTATGATTTACAACCAAAAAATTACTTCATAACCTTTAGCAAAATAATAAATATTAGTAATTTTCCCCTATTGTAATCCTCAATTTAATTAAATTTATTTTTTTTGCTTTTAATAATCAAAAAATTCTTTTTAAATATATTTTTAAAAAGAATTGTCAAATTAAAGCATTTCTATTCAATAATTTTGCATACTATTTAATGAATTTATGATTTTTTCTTACCCCAGTTGGATCCTTAACAAAATATGAACCGCTACTACCTTGATATATTCTTTCCGGATAAATTCCATGTTCAATTGCAATTTCAGCTTGTGCTACCACTTCACTAAATTGTGGATCATCTAAAGAAAATCATTAAAAAAAAACAGTAATATTAAATAAATCAATAAATTCATGTAAAATAAGCACAAACTTTTAATAAAATTTGTTCGTAGCATTAAAAGTTTATTTGTATTTTTTATATTTTTTCTAATATTTAAAATTTTCAAATTGAAATGTGTGTATAACTCTTGTCTCAAAGACATTTTATTAATATCTGTTAAAGAATGCTTATACATAGTAATAATTTATGGATTTTTACGAACGACATAGTGACGTTGTCAAAATCATTTAATTATTTAATTTTAAATGTGTTTTATTACCGTTTAAAATCAATAAAAACACGCAATGTTCTTATTGATAAAATACTATTTTTGGATATTAATGAATTTTTAATTTGAAGGAATTTACTTTTACAAAAAAGTAAATTCTTAATATTTCATTAAAAAGTTTTGGATGTTTTTTGTAATAATAAAATTAGTAAATTTAAAAATTGATTGTCTTAATGATATCATTTTTTATGATTTACAAGTAATATACGGAAAATAACTGAACGAACAAATGTACAATTGAATAAATTAACAATTTGACCGAAATCACAATTTAACTAATGTAAATTAACTGAATATAAATTGCCCAATATAAAGCTTTACAAGGTAAATTGATCGTGATGAATTTAGTCGATAAATTAATTAAACTTGGTGAATTTAGTTTCAGGATTAAATAGTATTTTTTTTAATTATATTTTATTGTATTATGAATTCGCTCAATTGATTTCTGTTAACTAGTGCGGATATTAATTTTTATACATTATATTCTAAAATTTAAATAATTATTCAAAAAAACTTAAAATAATTTTTCTAAATTGTTCTTATAAAATTAATAAATAATGAAAATTTAAAATTTCTATTTATACATTACCACAATAATTATTTTTAGTTATAATTGAAATATTATTATAACATAGACATGAATTATCCCAATGTGTTATTGTTTCTTCAATTAATTGAATATTATTTTTAAAACTTCTTTTTATTTGAAAGTTTGAATTAAATATTCTTAAATCTTGTTTTAATTTATCCATAGCAATTACAAACAGTATTTTTTTAAATGAAATATATATTTTACCTTCTACTAAAACAGTCAAATGGTAAATTTAAACTGTGCAAATAAAGTTGATATAAATGGAAAATTAGTTACGATTGATGATAAAATTACCATAAAAGTTTGGTGATAAGTTAATAAATATTTAAATACGTTTTGGTTTATATATTAATTAGTTTGCTTTTTATTTTTACAAAATTCGTTCCATTTTTCTTTTAATTAGTTAGTAAAAATTATCAGCAATTTTGTTAATACATATAATGCATTACATAAAACTGATAAAAATAGTTTATATAAATTTTTAAATTATCGGGTAAAAAAAATTAATATTATAAATAAATGTTAAATTGGTTTTTCTTTAGTTAAAAAAAAAATGTACATAAATAATTAAATGACATTTGAAAAATTTTAAATATTGTATGTATATATAAAAATTTAAAATTTTGGAATTAAATTAATAAAGTTTTTTTTTATATTCGTAATAAAGTAAAAATATTGTAGATTTGATATTTTTAATTTCAACATTTTATATTTTCAATTTGAATCATTAACGTGTCACTTGGCTACGAAGAGTGTGATATTGTCAGCGTGGTGTAAATGAAATTATATTATATAATAATAAAAATAAAAAAATATTAACAAATTAACTTTTGTTTATCGTACCAAATTTTGTTGGACAATTTATGAAATTCATCTTACAATTGCAATACTTCCAATAAGATGATGATGTTAGAGACTCATCAGTTAATATAAGTGGAGGTCGTTCAGTAACAGATGTAAGAGAAGAAGAACTCGTATCTGGAGAAACGTTTTCTGCTATATTTTTGGATAAATGTTAAATTTCAAGAAAAAACCTCGTAATATTAGATATATAAATAATAATAAAATCCAGGTTGAAATTTTAGTGTGATTTATAATTAAATATAATTGAATAGTGTGGAAGTTTTTCTTAAATGAAACCAACATCGAAAATATTTATTGTATCTGCTATGTTGGACCTTTACATAGAACAGTGAAATAAAATATCGTTCATATATATCACCACCATGAGTTCGTTGTTAGGTGATTATTCAAAAGTCAAAATTTTAGATAAATTTTCACAATAAAAATGGAAGAACTCGAATGTTGTCCGAGAGGCGCTGAAATGTTTGTGTTTTATTTGTCTACACTTAAGGTTAATCGAATGAAGTTATTCAAACTTGTTGTGTACAAAATAGAATTATATAAAATAAATAATTGATTCCAAAATTATTAATTTTATATATGTAATTCTATTTTGTACACAATACCAAGTTTGAATAACTTTTATTCGTTTTATTTGGCACATGTATTATAAGAAAAACTTACACGCTAACAATTGGATCATCATTAAGATTACAAGAAATTACGATTTTTACTTGTTTCTTTATAATTTACAAATGGATCGGCGATGCAAATAAATTAGGAAGTATAAAGAATTACACTTAATTATCACACTGAAAATTCAGATCGAATAAAAATGTATGAAAATTTCAAATGATTTGTAAAATCATACCACATCTTGTACACCCATGACATATTGGATCTGTTGACTTATTTCGAGTTTCTACAGTTGGTGTATTACATTTTAATAAAATTATTATTTCTTCATTATTATTAATTGGTGGACGTTCATCATATAGTGTATAAGAATATGATTGCAATACAACTTCATCATTCCATGATATTCTACTTGATTTTGTTACTATGATGTTTGAAAAATAATATCATATTTTCTATTGTTAATTATCGAATTATTAGGAGTTTTATTATAATTGTTTGTAAATCAGTGATTGAATGATTAATAAAAACCGATATACAAATTTTACAAAATTCTCCATGTATATTTAATAGCAATTTTTAAGAAAATATTTATATCAAAATATATATATAGATTAAAATGTTTCGGCAGCTGCGAATTATTTATTTTTTATAATTAAATTACAATAATGTAAATTGTAAACTGTTAATATACTCATCATTAACACTGTTTACATTATTTTTCAATTCATAGATATTTTTAATCTAAATTATGATTTTTTATAAAACTATTTCATTCAAATAAAGAAGTTTATTATTCAAAATTTAATAAAAAAAAAAAATAGTTAAGTTTTGTAGTACCCAATTTTGTTTTACACTGACATCGTACAGCACATTTTTCACAATATTCTGTACTTTCATTTCCATCTTTATTATGTGCACAAATTTTATGTTCATAGTCTTCATCAAAAGAATTACAAGAATCTTCATTATTATTGCAATCATTAATAAGAATGATGTATTTTTTGTAAGTTGATAAAAATATTGAAATATTCGAGATATTAAATAAGCTACCACAGAAAAATATATTATTTTAAATAATACTACCTATTGCCACTGGACAGACACATTTAACATCACACTCTTCACAACATTTTTTCGACGATTGACACGATTCATTTGAAATGTTTTTCTTATCATCTGCACCACATTTATCATTCACATTATTTCTTGGTTTATCATTTTTTTGATCATTCGTATCTGTTTGATCAGGAATAATTTCCTCTCCGTTTTGTGACATTTACGTGAACGTAAATGTTAATTTTGTGAAACATTTTTTTATAGCATACTGAAAATTTTGTGTTTAAAATTGTTTAAAGATTGTTTTTTTTTTTTTGTAATTTTTCAAATATAATTTAATTATTAATTTAATCTTTCAAAAAGTATTTGATGTGTCAACATTTATCTAATCAGTAAAACAACAAAAAAAAAAAATACATCTTGGTTGGCTAAGATAAAACTTAATTTTAATTTAAATTCTTTTTATTTTTTTGGGTATTGCACTTTTTGATTGCATAATATTTGTAAAAGAATTAAATTTTTTACGTTACATTTTATATAAACTGTATATTGCGTGATGGGTTTTACTAGGTATTTTCTTTGACAAAATTATATTTTTGAACCGCCGATCCAAAAAGCAATTTTAATAAATTGTATAGAAGCTTAGTTTTAGTACATAGGTACTTAGTATATATCGTTATTTTATTAATTAATACTTATATTAATAATAAAATAAAATTTTGTTTTCAGAAATTGGTTGGTTGGTAATTAGATGGAATAGTCCCAAACGTTATAAGGTTTCAAATTAAAAATTATATATAACATTAGTACAAATGTGTATTATATATGTTTTTCCATATCCATTAGTATACATGTTTTAACTTTAGCAAAGAAATTGTGAATTATGTTTGTAATGGGTACATTGCAAATAAAATATTCTGAATTAAGTATATGAATTAATTTCCCCTACTAAATAAAATACTGCAAATACCGTAGTGTTTTTTTTTTTTTTTAAAAAAACAACTTTTAATTAAATATAGTTTATTAATTTTTTTAATAAAAACTGACTTGATCCATATGCTATTTAAATACAAGTGATATTGTATCAATTAAAATTTGTATAAAATGCGCCATGGACAAATGTCTATTTAACTTACAATTTAAAATTACTCGTGTCGCTAAAAAATGTGATTTATATTCTATATTAAACTATTAGTCAAGAATTTCATATAAAAATGATATAAATTTCCAAACAGAAATTAGAAAATTTTATTCAAACTTTATAGAAATATCATCATCAATACTGAATAGTAATAATAAAATAAATATTCTCATATTTATTTTACTAAAACATAGAATATACGTTATATATATATATGTATATATATATAATATATATATTAATATTAAAATTGATCGCTAATATTCACATTGTAATTCTCATTATTCACTATTTTGTTCTTTACATACAAAAAGCAAAAACAAAAATGTGTATAAAATATATTTGCTTATAAAAATTATTATAAATAATCAAAACAGAAAAAATTGTTTTACAATTATTATAAGGTCAAAAAATTATGGTTGATAAGTTTCAAAGTTTGCGAAACTTATCGGGTTTCTTATGAAATAAATACGGTTTTACTTAAAAGTAATATTTTTCTCTTAATATTTCTGTTGAATATGTTTTTATAATAAAATTATACACAAAAAATATATGATTAATTATGACTCACCAGGAAAATTATTATTGTAAATAGCATCAATATTATGATCACCACGACCACCTAATAGTGGTTGGTATTCACGACTTTCACCACCAGATTGATCCAGATTGATGCCTTCAAATTCAATATCAGGTATAATTAAATTATCAATATCTTCTTCTTCGTCGTCGTCAGCTGCTGTAATTATTGAATTACTACTGCTCTGACAGCTGCTATGTTTTGAACTTCTTACACTATTATTGCTTGAAGAAGACAAAGAAATTATACTATTTTTTTCATCTGCTAATGTATCTGCTGTCAAATGAATTTCAACTTTTGTTGTTGTTATTGCTGGTATTGATATTGAATTATTGATGATAGTATTCTTTTGTTGATAATTTATAGGTACAATAATCTGTGTATTTTAATATAAATTTAATGTTTAAAATATAAGTTATATCGTCATAATAATTATATATATATATAATACATATATGTATTTAATTTTTTGTAATTACAATTTATATGAACGCATAAATTTAACAATGCATATTTATTACATTGTACTTTTGTTATCGATGATGACATTATGTATGATTAGGCAGACAGAGGTAATAAAAAAAAAATATATTTGACATTTACCTTTGAATTTTTTATAAAATTATCGGAAGAAAAATTTTGTTGATTATTATGAATAATTATTTCGTCTTCTAATTGTAATAGTGGCGGTGCCGTAGTCATTAGTATTCCTTAAACAATTCCGAATCCTTTCAAGGATTTTTACTTTATTTCTAAATATAATATTTTAATAGATCACACAGTATATTATAATCATAAAATTATATATTAAATATTATAAACACTCAATGTTATATTTTATTATTTAAACTAATTAAATTAAAAAAAGATACGCGAATTAAACTATAAATCTGCATATGTTTCTTTTCCCGAAAAAAACGTTTTTTAAAATATAATATAAAAATAATTTTTTTACTGTCTACAGTATTAGTACTTGAAGAAAAACACCAAACACGCATAAAAAAAAATATACGACTCTTTTGACAGTTGAACTTATGTATTAATTAATTGTATATATAGAATGAGAGTTATTTGATAGTCGACTGTTACACATTCAATGATTGATATATAAACACAATGCCCTCGGAGGTGCCATTGTTTCCATTTTAGATATAACCGAGTTAATGAAATATGTAATTATAAAATGTGATGAAAAGAAAATTGAAAAAGAAATGCTTATTGTTTAAATTAAATAAATTTTTCTTTATTTTGCATAGTGTGTTTGTGGAAGAGATACAAAACATAATGTACGATTGCTGTGAGTATACGTTGCAATATCTATATTTCGGAGTCGGATTCAGAAGCTACTACTATTTGCATAAGTTTATATGACATTTGTAAATTCAGTGTGTCCATATCAAATAGATATCAGTTCCTATAGGTCAGACATTTAGATTAGTGGATAACTTTAATTTTATATATTATTGGAACAATAGTTGAACAAATATGTTTGAAAGAAAATTGACTGAGTTGCTGAAGAAGAACGTGAATATGATTTATAATACGATTATTTTTCCATGAGTACACAACGCATACCAGCAATCTTCTGTTTCATGTGGAATTTCATGAATAAAAATTAATTACTTTCTGCAATGTCATAAATATTAAAAATAAAAAATAAATAAATTGTTATAGAATTTACTTTTTTTAGAATTTTTACCCAGCAATAACTTTTTTATATAAATCTAATTATTCTGTTTTCCCAATAAATATTTTTCATTAAAGTATGTTTTATAAATCTTACTCTAGATGTCGTCCTAAGTTAACACTTTCAGATATTCTCTAATTTATCATAGATGTCGTCCTAAGTTAACAGTCAGTTATAAATTTTATTTAACAAATTTATCTCTCTATAGTTTGAAGTGATTTTTATAGAAATGAATAATATTTTTATTTATTATGTTGAAAATTAATTAATTTTTATTGTCAAGAATTTTATATTTTTTGTGGAAATAATTCATATATTTTATTTATAATCAAAATATTTTCCACAAAAATTAGTCACATTAACAGCATGAAAAGCTTTTTGATAATAAAATTTACATCAAAATATATTATGTAATTTTAAAATTTCATTACAACATTTCAGAATCAACTAAATCTATTAAAACATCCGATAATTTTTGTCGACATAAATCATTTGGTGGAAAATTTAATGTTGGTGCACTACTTGGTTCATCAGCACGATCCATATATAAATCAGGTGCATCTTCTGATGAGCATGTACTAATTGGTATTATATCTAATGCTATTCCTAGAGCAAATTTACCATATTGTTTAAGTTCTGTACGAAATCTTTAATAAGAAATAAAAAAATATATATTATATAAAATATTTATATGTATTAATTAAATATTAATAAATATATAAGATAATTTTTTTTTAAATACAATTCCAAACATTGTTCTTCCGAATTACAAAATTCTGCTGGTAATGGTCCGAGAATTTTTAATGATTTATATAATTCACTAGTGTATAATTTTAAAAATGATGGTAAATGTTCATCTCTCATTACTTTATTTGTACAACAATATATTAAACTAGCAATATCTAAAGCTGCAGATCCATAACGTATCAGTTGAAAGTCCACTAAACTTGTCTGTATATAGTATATAAAAAAAATATATATATTTTCTTTGAAATAAATTTCTTTTAATTAATTGATTGATTTTAATTTATATACATATATACCTCAATTATATTTCCACTATCGTCATATCGATATAGAAAATTATTAGTCCAACAGTCACCATGACATATTACAGATAATGGAGATTCTTTGGATACCAATTCTATCATATGTGTAAAAAATGTTGTACTTTTAGAAAATTCATCCAATTTTTTAATATATTTAGAATTTTTTGGTAAAACATCTGATACCTTTTTTAAAATAAAAATTAAAAGAATAATATAAAAAAAAAAATGAAAATATATTTTTATTATAATTACCATATTAATAGCATTTTTAGTTAATTGTATATAATAATTTTTATACCAATCTTCATTTGATTGACAAAATATTCCTTCAGTTATTAAACTTTTTAATCTATCAAATTGTTTCGGAAATTGAAATTTATATGCCAAACTTAATGAATGTAAAACAGCAATTTCTTTTAAAACAGCTTCAGTTTGTGTCACAGTTAAACCTTTTTTACGATCTGGCATCTTAAAACCACGAATTAATAGATCCTCTATAAACAAAATTTATTATGAAAATTACTAAATATTTTTAATTATATATTTATATACCCATTACAACCAAATCATTACGAGCTAAATATGATTGTGGTATTGCTTTGAAATAATCCGAAGTTTTTGATTTTTGGAAATTTATTAGCTCTGGCATAATACTTGTATAAAATTCGACTTCATTACTAAAATAAAAAATATTTAAATTTAAAATAAATTAATAAAATTTAAAGAAATAAAACATTATTTAGTTAAAATTTCATTTTACAAGGTCATGATTTTGCAGCCATTCTACTAATAATATATAATATACATACTTCCAATAATTGGATTATGAATAAGTTTGACAAATGCGCAGCGATTTATATATCCATGACCACGGTGGTAGAGATAGAGTGTTTGGAAATCAGTGTATGACATCAAAATGGAAATTGCATTTTAATTCGAAACTTTAGTTATAAAAGATTATAATTTATTAAGAATTAGGATGAAAGGGAATTTTATTTATTTTAAAATTAATAAAATGGGGTTTATTTTACCCTGTCTGGAGGAGAAATAATAAGTGAGTTATTGATATTGCAGCTACAATAAAGGGTAAAATAAAATAGAAATTAAAAATCGTATAAGAGTGCCATTATCTATGGTGAATGCACCTAATCCTCATTGCACTAAATCAGTTCGTAAAAATGGAACGGCACATTCATATAATAAATTAGTAATTACTGTAGCTCCCTAGAAATATATTTGACCTATTGCTAGACATAATTAAATAACTACGCTTATCAAGTGGTGGTATATAATTAAGAGTCAAATAATATATTTCTCGGCCGACATGTAAATATAAACAAATAAAAACGAAAGATGAACTGTTTGTATAATGGCTGATTACCATAGTTAACATCTTGGCAAATATAGGTAACACTACAAAAGCTTAACTAATATCAGCTGTATAATGTATAGCTAACAATGATTAAATTCAAGTCTTACCGAAATAATTGTACACTTTTGTATGCTTCTCGTCTAGCCAAATTATCTGGCAAACGTTTACATATTACACTTTTTTCCCATTTCAATTTCAAACCAGTTTCATTTACAATTTTATAACCAGTCAAATGTGCTCTATATAAACTTGCTGTATAATTATCACCACGACCAGATCCTTGAGCTTCCTAACAGAAAAAAATATAATTTATAATAATAAAATTAATTTCAAAATTCAATAGGGCGGTAAAATTTATTAATTTATATGTCACAAATAAAAATTACAATAATATAATCACCATTTCCGGTATAAAAAACGAAATTTCTTTCAAAATAAAAGATGAACGAAAAATTTATTAAAGAAATATATTTGATGATATTATTAGGTAATATATTTTAAATGCGTTGTTATTCATAATTGAAATATAAGTTTAAATTAAAGTTACATTATTAAATGTAATCAGTACAACGTCATCAATTATAATTAACCCATTTATTTATACGGTAACATATTATTAACGTTTGTTTATATTTTAAATAATTAACTACTTTTTGAAATATTTAATATCACATTTCAAATATAAAAGTTATTTAATTATAATTATCAATTTGAAAAAACAAAAATCATTAGTATAAGAATTTTGATAAAATGACTTATATTCCGTGTACCATTATTTCATTAACGATTCTAAATCTTTAACAAAAGTGATTCTGTATTCTGTTACGTAATATATCAGTGAAATTATTATAATAGTTATGTTTTCCATTCAATGATATTAAAAGTACGATAATAAAAACAATGTTTATCATGGGTTAATAATAATAATAATTTTCTAAACAAAATTTAACTTACTTCAAATGATTCAATAATAACTCCAGGTTCAAATTTTCGAAATATATTTTGAAATGTATCCAAAGTTAAATGTAAAGTTGAACTTTTTTCATTAATACCCATTTTTAATAAATTATTTTTATTTATAAAATAAATTATTTAATTAAATATATTTAATATTGTTATATATATTTAAATATTGATTTTTTATACCAACGAAATTCCTGAACGAAATTATTATGTTACCAAATTATTCATTAAAAAAAAAAAAAAACTAAATATGTAATATAAAATTAAATCATAAGGAAACTGAAATTTACACAATTTTTATGAAATTATAATGTTGTTTATCTTTAGACCGTCTCGAAAATACTAAAAAACCTTCTCTGCCAATTCTTTTAAAATATTTTTTTTGTACTACTATTTTAATACATAACTATATAAAATTATATAGCTACATAACATATAGATATTATTATATTGGCGACACTATATATATGGCGACACTATATATATGTATTATATACAGTCATTTTTAATAAATACTTTTTTTATAATATTATTTATATTATACTCCAAACCTTTTTAGCATCTTCAATCAAATTTAATATATAATTTAGACTAGTGTCAGTTGCAATTGAATAATTCAAATTATTAACGCCATCATTTTCATTTTAATATTATTATTATCAAATTATATAAATACAGAATCGTCTTAAGGTATGGTATATCTATGTATACAAAGAATTTTTTTTTATTTCACTTTAACTGAGTCATCTATTTATGTTTTATGTTTTTTGCTATGGAATTATAATTTATATAATAACAAAAAAAAATTATTTAATTTTATTGAATTTTAAATATTTTCATGTTGTTGTTTAAATTATTTAAATTTAAGCATAATAAATATAATAATAATATTTATATTATATTGGTCATATTTTTGTTTTCCATATTATTTGTTTAAGGGAAAGGGTTAAGTATTCAATTAACATTGATCAATTTACAATTTATTTTATTCCTTTTTTATGTTTTGATTCATGATTATTTGCTATTGCTGTAAATGAATTTATGTTTTCAAATTTCTTGCAAATTAAATTAAAAGCAATTATAGTATTTTACTTTTAAAAAAGTTTATTGATCTGGAAATGTAAATTCATTTATTTTTATATTGTAAAAATTGATTAATTAAATACTGACTAGAAAAAATTCTTTATTCATTTTAGAAAATATGTAAACAACATAAAAATTAATATATAAAGATAGAATATTTAATAGTAATTACCATGTTTGACAAAAGAAAATTACGTAAAATGTACGAATAGTTTTCAAAATATAACATTTTATAGTCATTTTACACTATATTTCGAGGTAATCCAACAAAGGTCAAGGAAATAAGCTCATGAAAACAGGAAATAAGACCAAAATGGTCTTTAATCATTTTTGAAATAGCATTGTAGAAAAGCAATAAGTTTTGAATAAAACATTAAAGTCAATAATTTAATTATTATTTTTAATATAATACAAAAACCTATAGTAATTATGCTAATTGTTAGTTAATCTCCGATTGAGAGATAACAAAATTACACAAGTTTAAGGGGTTTTGCTATTTAAAACTTCGTTTTTGACCTTTTCCCGAAAAAAGCATAGAAACCATAAGTCCTAACAAAATATATTTAAATAAAGTTTTAAGAAGTATACATTTTGTGTACTCAATTTAAAGGAAAAAGGGCAAAACAATGAAAAGTAAAAGACCATGTGCTACTTTACTGTAATACAAGAAATACAAGTTACGATACGACAACCTATATTTCGTCTATAAAATGGGTTGGAAAAATTTCTAATCTATCGATGTATTTTTAAGGACAAAACCTAAGGACGTGTACAGTAACAAAATAAAAATAATAAATATTGTTTACATGAAAAAATCTTTAACCATTACTGAGTAATTAGTTGTCTTTTCAACGAAATAAATAAAATTATTTAATTCAAATTCAAATTTGCATTAAGCAGGGCCTGTAAAATTAATTTCAACAGTTTGTATATAATTTCGAAGGACATCTTGTAAAATGTATTATTTCAATTTTGAAAAGTTTACTCTCAAAACTTAAAAACACAAAATTCGATACAGCGTTGGTGGTGTAATGGTCAGCATAGTTGCCTTCCAAGCAGTTGATCCGGGTTCGATTCCCGGCCTACGCACTCTTTTTTTTCTTTTATATAGAAATAAATTAGATTTACTTAAGATTTCTCTTTTAATAAATGGAGCTTGTCTTCTTCTTTCCACAAGAAACTTTACTTTATTGTAATTTTTTGGAGAACTAATAAAATACCCAAGTCTTATCACACATCATTCATTCAATTATATTTTTTCTATATAATAAAGTTTATAATAATTTTAAAAAGCCTTAAAAATATCAACTATGTATATAAAAAATGTTTAATCTTCTTTTTTAAATATATAAAATGTCCTTTAATAATAATAAAAAAAAATTATTATTATAATGATATTTTTTATAATTAATTAATTATTATTGCCTCCAGAACTTCCAGGAATAAGCTTGAATTTAACTAGTTCCTGTGAATAAGGAAGTGGACGTCTTGGCCAAACTTTCTGTGCTAATAAAGTTTCACCATTTTGTATATGTTCATGTAATTCTTTAACAACTGGATAAATATATTGTTCAATAAACTCATTTATAGTATACTGAAAAAAAAATATAAATCTTTCATAAATTATTTAAATTGTATATTATTCATACATACTTCATCAAATATTTCAAACATTACTGTTTGACATTCTTTTGTCATAGCAGTTAAATCATTAATAAAACTTTGACTATGAGCTGTTAATTCTCTAACACGAATTGGTGAACTAAAATTATGCCGAACATTATAATCAGACATCCAAGCATTTTTATCTCGTACATTTGTCAAATATAATTGAATTTCATTGAATTTTTCAGCTAATCTTAATATAAATGTATATGTAAAACTGCCAGGAAAGGCACAAATTGAATATAACTGACTATGACGTGAATTTAGTTGTAATTCAATCCAAGCATGTCCTGATCGTCTATTATACAAAAAATAAATAAATGTATATATTAATATGGTAATAAGTAAAAATATTAATTTTATTTACCTATAATCAGGACGGACGGGACACTCTAAAACATTCATAATTATATTATCTTTTGGATCAACACTAAAATATCCTTTGGATACTGTTGATAACGATGTTATTAAACTTGGTATACCAATTGGGAATAATTCACATAATGTTGCAAAATGATCATAACGTTGCCATCCAGTCAAAGCAAGGCCACGAAATCCTTTAGCAAATCTGCAAAACAAAACAACAAATATATAAATAAAAACTCATTTACTCTTAATATTGTTATGAAGTTTATAAAATACCTTCCACCTTCTTTTGCAATAACTGCTAACCATCTAATATTATTTTCTAAATGTCTTTGAATTGGTGGTATCATTAATGTTTCACCAAATGCACCTTTAAAAGCTGATGCAGCCCATGCTGTTGGAAATACTTTTGAATACATATCCCATAATTGTGGTTGAATAAAATGATAAATATCATTAATATAAACCCAAATCATTGGTTCAACATAACTACCAATTTGTGAATGTTGCATTTCACTTAAAGTCATATCTCTTAACATATCATCCCAAATAATTGGTTTTAAATCAGGCCATTTTTCACGTATAAAACTTGCCAATGACGTAACATGTGACAAAAACAATTCATTACGTGATTTATGACGGCATTTATCACATTCACCCATACGATATACTTCATCACAACCAATATGTAAATGTGTAAAATTTGGTGTTAATTTTTTTTTACGTCGCGGATGTTGTAGTAATTCATCTGTGACAGCATCAGCAGAAGATGATGCACCACCACGAACAGGTTGTTGTTGTTGTTGATTATTATTATGATATGATGTAACACTTGAATTCTTATTTAATTCTAAATGAAATTCAACAATTTGTGTAATCATATCTTGGAGAAAAAGCATTGATATTTTTTGACTTGGACATATTGATTGAGGATTTTCAGGTAATTCACGCATTTCTTGAAAACCTTCAAGTTTTAATGCATATTCAAGATGTCCAAATGTTTGAACTAATGGCATAATAGTAAGGCCATTTTGAATTGCTGTTTCAAGAAAATCCTATAATGTTTTTAAAATTATAAAATAAAAATATTTATGTTTATCATTTATTATATTAAATTGTCAATGGTTGTATACCTTTAACTCTTCTGCATTATAAGCATTTTTAGCAGCTAACATTTGTAATGATCCAGTATATGGAAACATATCTTCATATTCAATTAATAGACCAGTTGCACCTAATGTTTTCATAACTGGCAAACATCGTTTTAAAAATGATAACTACAATAATAATAAAAATGTATTCATAAATCAATAAACATAAATTTTTTAAGTACTTTAGGTGGTGCTCCTTTTAAATCTAAATGAACTAATCGTTCATGTGGTGGTCTTGGACCATCTGGACCAATACCCGATATAATTGGTACACCAATTTTTTGTAATTCATGTTCGTATTGTAATTGTCGTTCAGATGATGATAATATCCTTTCATAATCCATTACATTATCATCATTCTTTTCAAATTTTTGCTGAATAATTCTTAAACGTTCCTCTTCAAATGGATTATTTTCCATTGCTGGTGGTGATTTTTTATATTTGCTCGATCCAATGGATGATGCAGTTATTTGTTTTATATCACTACTATCTGTATTGGGTTGGCGTTGATTTCTAATTATTTGGTTTGCTTGTGAAATCAATCTTTGTAAAAAGTATTCGTGTTTTGTATTTGTATTGTCCTTTGAGTAAAATATAAAAAAAAAATAATAATAAATATAATTATATTTATTTTTGTTATATGTACTTTTATTAATATAAATTTATCTCTTGTTCCTATGTACGTTGAGTTGTAAATAGCCCACGACCATAAAGCAATTAAAATAAGAGTTGATGCAAATAGAAGTAATGATAATTTACGTCGCCAAATTAATATTAATATATTTGAGCGCATCTGTAATTAGAGTAAAAATTGCATAATCATTAAAATTTAGTTTAATTCAATTAAACTAATTAAACCTTTATAATGAAATTGTTTAAGAAAATTGAAAAGGAAGTAAAACTGCCTTCAAAAAAACTCTATTAAAAATAATAAAAATTATTATTTTATTCAAATGCCATATGTCAAATATACATTATTATCAAATCAAAGTATTTATATAAAAAAAACTGATAAAAAATCGTACTCTAAAATATGTTTACACGTCTTTTGGAGACGATGTTTTTAATTTATTTTATAGGTTAATTTTTGGTTGACCTCATAGAAAATTTTGATTATTTATTTGATTCAGTAATTACGTACTATTAACAAAATCTTAGAGTTAAGTTGGAAATTAAAAATATTAACTTTTAATGTTTAAATTTACCTGATAAATATAATTTTTATTATATATATTTAACAAATAGATGGCATTAGACAATAAGTGCCCTAGTTTGTGGTACAAAGAGGTATAAACAATTGGCAGAAATATCTAAAACTTTTGGACGGAATTTTAGAGTTAATGCTAGACATGAAAGTTGATGAATCAATCTTTGCATTAATTATATTGTACATATATATGTAAAACACAAATATTGGCAAGTCAATTAATCGTAAACGTCCTGATAAGGTTTTGAAGCTTGTGGATCACGACAAGTGATATCACGCAAAGCAAAACGTGAGAACATTTTATTTGGATAGACCCAGTTCAATTGATATGGACAACATAATATGTGTATAGATACACACATAGGTTTCAAATTGCCCTGGATCGTTGCAGTTTCATCATTGATCATTTGCGATGTATTCCAGGATTTAAGCTTACCTTGGATTGCTACAGTTTCAGCATGCCGATTAAGCAGTGCCCAGTTAGGAGACCTACTATTATCTTGTTTACGTAAAGTATTCTAAGAAACTTATATAATAACATAAATTAATTTCCTAAATAATTTTCTTTGCTTTTTAATCTTACTTTTCTAATTATTATGATATTTTATATATTATATTCATTTTTGTTAATATAATAAATGTCTATTTAAATGTTATATAATCTTTTGAAAGGAATTTGTAAACTATTTTATAATCTACAAAATTAATTTAAAAATTATATTTATAATCATATAGATTTTTTAGTAACTTTATAAAAATGTAAAAATATAAATTACAAAATAAAATTTCAACTATAAAATACATTTCCCTTTGCATACTTGGCATCATTATCCTTTTAATTTTTAATATATACTGTAACTGTACATAAAAAATCCGTATAGAAATTTTAAGATTCCATTCCCAGACGTTGCAATAAATCTTGAATGAAGTAAAAAAAAATCTAAAAGAATTTTATAATATAAATTTTATTTTTTCACTAACAAGTACATATTTCAAGTATTTTCCATTAAATTCTTTTTTCAGAGTGCAAAATTTCGACTCAAAATTCTTCTTGTTTTTTTTTTCAAATATAATATCGTTTTAGTTCACCGAAATGGTATAATTTATAACAGCCTAAATTGTAAAGATTTAATATTAGAAAAATTTACATTAAATATATTTTGTGATGTATTTTTTATTTCTGATGGTATGTTTTCAGAAATTCGGCCTCAAATAAACTGACAAGCAAAAGTGGTAACTAACAAAAAAAAAAACGGAAACTATAAAACATACCAAACCCGTATTTGACCCTTACAAGAGCACAACAATACAGTAATGTCTCAACAAAATATGTTTTGCAAAAACAACGTAAATGGAGCCACAAAAAGGTTATTTCAAATAAGGATCCGTCCCATAAAAACAATATTTTACTCTTTAAAACCGAGTTTACTATAGATATAGACCTACGAAAACTGAAAAATGAAAAAGTATTGCTTAAACATGCTGCTGGATACATTTCAGTGAATTGTTGTCTATAAAATTTATGTTCAATAGTTTCAGAAATTTATAAACCTTTTTACTTGACTAATTTTTGTATATATGAATTAGTACAACAGTCCGGACTATATAGAAAAACAACCTTGAGGAAGGAACTACTTCAAAAGACTGAGCTTACAAAATCCACAATCTATGCATAGCTCAAGACCGGAGTAAATGGAGGAAACTTGTTGTAGGCTTGTGGAGACATTAAAAAAATAACAATATTTCGTCATGTTATTGTATAAAAAATTAGCATACTATTCACAGAAAATCTAATTCTAATCCTAAATCGTGTAACAGAAAACCCAAAACGCTCACAGTAAAATTACTGGAACATGAATCAAATTTGTTGTAGTAACAACATATTTAATATATTATTTAATAAAACTACGAGTATTTGTAATATAAAAGTATATATAAAAACATTAGGGAATTTGTTTAAGCATAATTATTGTTATTTTTTTGTAAGATTTTAGCCATACATAATTTTGAAAGTCTCAAGAGTTTTGATACAGATTTACTTGTTAACAAAAATATTATAATATGTACAAGTTTTTTAATGAACTCATATAAATATGTCGTTATTTTTTATATACTCGTCTCGTAGGCTAAGTAAACATTATATTTAAATTATGTTTTTTACATAATGACACAGAAATAGTTCGCTACATTTTATATTATACTGTATCATTATTTACATACAAAATAGTCCATGATTTTTTATTTATGGTTTAAGTCTTTATAAAAGTTTGTATGCGGTTTCAAGCAAAAAATTTAAAAAAAATATGGTTTTGAAACAACATATTTTTGTATTATATAAAATAAACTTTTTGTACGCTTTTATATGTCGCTTAACTTTATGTATTATCCACCAATTTTTTTTGAAATATTTTATATTCGTTTTTCTGATAAACAGAAAATTATATAGATAAATCGTATCTAGAATAGAGAACCTCACAAATATCACATCACAAACTAAATTTGGAATATTCAATGTAAGTGTTGAAAAGTACTTGAGATATTAAAATGAAATCAAACTATAAAAGGTGGATTTACATATCCCAAGTTTTCTCGTCGACGCTTTCAACCAATCATCGCATATGTAAATCCACCTTAACAATGACATATCAATCTAGAAAAGTTACCAATATTTAACAACAGGTGTCTGACAATCATGATATCAGGTCTTTTGCAATATACAAACATTTTAATAAATGAGGAAATTATAAAGAAGAAGATTTAAACTAAGAAAGTGGAATGGAAATTAATCGGATATAACCTTTAAACAGTAAGCCTGATACATTATGTAAATTGAGTGGTATCCTTAAGGATAAAATGTACATAGTATCTACATTTTATTTTTATAAGTTTCCGTTCTTTGGTCGATTATAGTTTTAATCCTTAAATATATTCTCTTATCTTTTAATATAATCATTTCCTAAATATAATAATTTTAGATTCATAACCTTATATATATGTATATATACATAATAAAAACATTTATCTCAATTACTCTATTACAAAATTTTCCATCAAAAATTTCCTTACTATCATAATTGTTATAATCATATTCTAGACATTCTCATAAGTTTTTAGTATTCCATATAAAAAAAAACTATACCTCTATATATATTTTCATTTTTCCTTACATATTCAACACAGATTTATATCTATATACATATAAAATTAATAAAGGATAAAACAAGAATGGAAGAAAATCATTATAAGACTCTTTATCTTTAATATGTTTCCATTTTACATATAAATATTTTATGTATATTTAACACTTTTCACTTTATATAAGTGAAAGGAACGAAAATAGATTTTGCCTAAATAGAAATTTGATTGCAAAAAGGATATTGACAAGGAAACCACTTAAAAATATATTTAAAATAGGGAAATTTAATAGAAAAAAGAATATAAAAACATATAAAAAATTGTACTCGTATGAAAATGAAATGATTTCCTGTAAAAACAATATTTAGATTTGGATCTTTATTAAAAAATACAAAATTTAAATTTTTATTATGTTATTAAAAGAAAACTTAGAGAAATTTTATATATATATTACTCAATTATAAATAATTTCCCTATTACATTGACAAAGTATTATAAAAACATAAAGAAATGTATGTAAATTTATGTAACCACAATATCAACATGATTGACAGTGAAAATAATTGAAAAATTTTATAAAAAAAAAGAAATTTTAACAAAAGAACATATAAAAAATTTAAGCAAGAAAAAAATATTTAGCATAAACGTAAACTTTGACAGTTAAATTATAGCAAAGTCAGGCCTATCTAAATTATGATGAATAATATTTTGCTTAGATTAATATGAATTATGGTATGAGAAAATTTTATATGGAAAAATCCAGTCATATTAGATTAATTCATACAAGGACATTACGTCATTTTCAAAATTGTCAAAATTTATGTTATGAAACAATAATTAGATACATCAATTATAGAATTAATTATTTTGTCTTTAAAACGCAATTACTGTCAATCAAATTGTCAAGAAATTGCTAAAATCAATTTTTCTTTGCGAGTTAAGACAAAACCGTAACACTAGGCCACTAGAAACAATTAGATTATTTTTTTTTTACTTATGGAAAAAAAAAAAAAATTAAATATAATATTAAATATTATTTATTTAAATTATTAAAATTAGGCAAAAATTAAAATATTTATATCAATAAATATGAACCCAAAAATAAATTAAATTAAACTAAATAAATAACATGCAATTAATTAAATTTAAAATAATAAAAAAACACAACTGACTCGGTAAAAATCTACAAGAGAATGTTATGGAGGATGTAGTGCATATTCAAAAATTGCGCCAAAAAAATCAAGTTTATATCGGCGATGGTTGATTAGTAATTGTTACTCACTTTCAATTAAGTATATTGGCTTATTGGTCAAAATACCAGTTTATCAACAAATAACAAAATATTATATTATGACCAAATATTAGAACTAATCTGGTTATATGGTTGGTATACAACGGTCGGCCTGTGCTACTCACAAAGTATATCCACAAAAATCAATAGTTTCAAAACTAAGTACTACGAAACATATAAACAAGGCTCCCTGTTTCACCTGCAATAGTGGTCTTGATAGAGCTCTGCGAAAATCAATTTTGTCACAGATTAAATCAAAAGATTACCTGAAAAATACTTCTATCAGAGCACACAATATAAAAGATTACAAATTGATAAATAACAATAATGATATAAGATTAAAATGTTAAAATCCATTGGACTTAGTACAGTAGTTAGTATTAATTTGAGTAAACCACTGAGTGGGTGACCTAAGATATTTATCTCATCTCGAATTAGTTATAAGATTTCAAAAACAAATTTATAGTTGATCTTATTACGTTTTTTTTCTTTTTTATTTTACTTAAGGAAAAAAAAAATATAATTAAATATTATATATATTTTCAGACAGAGGGAGTATTTAGTTAAATTATTAAAATAAGGCAAAAATTAAAATATTATATCAATAAATATGAACCTAAAAATAAATTATTTAAATTAAATTAAACTAAATCAATAACATGCAATTAATTAAATTTAAAATAATAAAAAAACACAACCGACTCGGCAAAAATCTACAAGAGAATGTTATGGATGATGCAATGCAGATTCCAAAATTGCGCAAAAAAAAATCAAGTTTATATCGGCCATGGTTGATGTACAGCTTAGTAATTCTTATTCACTGTCAATTATATTGGCTTATTGGTCAAAATACCAGTTTATCAACAAATAACAACATATTATATTACGACCAAATATTAGAACCAATCTGGTTATATGGTTGGTATACAACGGTCGGCCTATACTAGTCAATGCTATATCCAGAAAAATCAATAGTTTCAAACTAAGTAGTACGAAACAATTTGATAAAGGTCAGTTCACCTAACAAAATTTTCCAACTTGATACACATTCCTAATGTCCTAGAGATCTGTTTCTTGTATACAAATTTGTGAAATATAATAGATTTCTAGAATTTAATCAAAGTGTTATTTTAAAATACTTCTAGTTTATAGCTACTCCTAGACTCCTAGCTTAGCAGCTTTTTATTTTATGTCAACTGTTAATCTCTAAAAAGTCTGATAAAACTTTTTATTGGAATTCACTAATTCCCATATATAATTAAAATATAATTAAATTAAAGATTCGTATCAGCACTATGTATATATAATATTGTAAATATCCTTTCAATCAGATTAATTAGAAGTTCATTATAAACACAATAAATATATTCTACCCAAAAAGGATATTAAATTTTAATTGGCTTACACAAAAAGGAAAATAGAATATAAAAATTGAAATAAAATGAAAAACATCAAAAATCTTTTATATTATTGTGTAAAAAAGGATACAATTATATTTGAAAACTTTTCAAAATACTTTTTATGCTTTACATTATGTATCTATATAGAAATTAGATAGTTTTGGTTTTATGTTTCACACATTTCAAGTCTATATGTACTTAAATTTGTAAAATTGTATCTTTTTAAGGATTTTCTACCAAACTTGTTTAAGAGTTTATTAAATGTTTTGATATTATTATAAAGAACAACAAAATAAAAAAAAGGAAAATATTTTATAGAGAAATTTAACATAATTTTTACTGTAAAAAATTATTTGAAACTTTTATTTTACTTTTATGGTTTTACAAAGTTTAAAGTTCTTACATCTCCATCACAAGTGTAGCCACTACAATTTTCCACAAGAAATGGTAATAAAAAGTTATTGGGTTTTGAAGATTTATAGAAACTTTAAGAGTTTAATTTTGTACAAATGTAAACTTTTTATGTATTGATTATCATAGGAATTGTTTTTCGTTGACTTTATCTTTAATTAAAATTTGTAACTAGAATTTATAGTATGAATACATAAAATGTTTGTATACTAAAAGAAAATTAGTAAAAATTCACAAATAAATTATAATGAATAAATGGAATTTTGCTATTTTTTTTATATATTTAGTATCAAATTATTGCAGGAATACGATCCTAGGATTCTTTACCTACTCCTATTTAGCCCCGGGACAGTCACAGAACATATAAATTATATCTTACTCTCCTACTAATAAGATCAAGTCTCTTTGCCATTTTCCCCAAAATACACTGTCAGGATGGCCAACATTAACCGAAAATTGCTTCTATTTAATTATATAAGTATATACTTCTGTTCTTACGCTTACGTTATTGTCATTGTGACCCATATCTAGCTTACGTTCATTGTTAATCTTCAATTTCCCTAAGAGGTGAAGCCAGATTGATCAGCTAATTCAAATAAATATACTTGTCATTGCTAAATATTGCTCGTTGTCATATATATCGCAATTTGAGTCTAACGCAGGGCAGCCGGAATGTCAACATAGATCGTGATATTCTAATATAATCTCATACTCATACTCTACGCAAAGACTATTGCTAACACTTCCGTCTGAAAACACTGTTTACAATATTTAGTGTCTCGAAGAAAATACCACCGCCAGTTCCACTGTCCGTTTTCGATTAGTCTGTAAATATTACAATTCCCATATCTGGGTATGACCAGTCCAATTTCCCATTCTTTACTTGTTGGGATCTGGATGCAGTAAACTTTATTAATAAACCGTGGTACTATATAGTATATGTATGCAATCTCCCAGTATCCAAGTTGTATTCATGAATATGTTGCTGTGAGTAATGACTATATCAAGAACATTAGATTCATAGAGTCCTTTACTGCATTATTTTTGACCATTTCTCTTATAGTGTTATCGGATGCAAGTATACATAAATTAATCTCTAAGAATCAAAATCCTCATACTAATTTAATCCTATTTCCATGTTAATTTATTATACGACCTAAATTGTTACAAAGAGTTTTACTAAAATTCCCAATTGAACCTAAACCAGAATATGAATGATTAGGTTACAAATAGAATACAAAATATTTTTGTAAAATGAATTGCATAACATAAATATTTATGTATATAATTCACTAAAAATTTCTATTTATCAAAAATTTCTACAAAAAAAAAACAAACATAACAAATTGCAGATAAAATAAAATGAATTATGCATAATTTTTCTTTTTGAAAAACAAATTGGTTGGAAAATCAGTTTAAAAATATGAACAGAATGAATTCTTCTTGTAAAAAATATGAAAACATGTTATATGACTTGTCCCAGTTACTGCAAATATTCATTTTAGTAGACTATTAATATTCTTAAAAAAAATAAAAAAAATTTTTGGCTATCTGAGAGATGATCAAATCTATATAACTTACAGAATGCGGAATTTTTATTTGTAAGAATATCGAAGTTTTTATTTTTTTATAGATTTATAAGGAAAATAAAATAATAAATAAAATATGGAAATTTTAAATATTATATTCAGACGTTAAAGATTTTTTTACTTATTCAATTATAGATTTAATTTTAATGACAAGAATCGATTTTAGGTACAGTGTGGAAACTAAATATAGTTAGTTAATCGAGGGTATATAACCCGATATTTGTTCTAGAATTAAAAGCATAAAAATATATGTGTACTTTTACGGATTCAGCCTCGTTTTAAATTGCATTTAATTACTATTTTGATGACCATACTTTTCCATTGACGGACGCAATAGAGCCAAATATGATGCTACTTTATTTTAAGATCAAACCCGAATATAGGCTGTAACTCAAATTGTAGTCAAGAGTTTGGGAAAGTAACCATATGTTGTTTTCCTTCGAATACTACGACAAGTAGCGTGGTATATCTTTAATCAACAATTGAATGTTCACCATTATATAATTTAATTTTCGTTATTTTCATTTTATATTCATAAAATGTAAATGTAAATATCATTTTAATCAATTTGGAATTTAATTGATATATACATTAATTAATTATTTAATTATACTATAATATATTTCTTTCAATATAACCATCAGAAAAGTGTTTTAACTATTTTTTGTTATTATTTGGGAAACTTATTAATATTCTTACCACAAACAAAAGTTTTTATATAGTTTGCTATTTTCGAAAATCTTAATAAAATAATATTATTATAGATACAAAGTGACTCAAAAAGAACGTAATTTAGATTTTGTTTTATTATACCGGCTTAGAAATTGAAAATTGGATATCATTCGATTATAATTTATATTTTCTATTTATTTTGTTATTTTTCAATTAGGAAATTCATTATGAACAATTGCACAACAGAGAAAGGACAACAAGCGATGAAAATTAAATTTATACTTCGTAATAACCATAGTAATCAAAATTATTAAATTCATTGGCAGACTTTAGCCGCCCCTGTTACAACAATAATTTTTTCTTTAAATTCATTACCATCCATTTAAGCATTTATACTTGCAATTGTGAATATCGTAAGATTGAAGTTCCCAAAAAAATTTCAAGTAATTTTTTCATAAAGTTTCCCCTATTTCAAAAACATTCCAACTAAGTTACTGATAAATAAAAAATATTTTTCCATATTTCAAAATTAATTTACTGATTGACATTCAATTACATGAAAATGTCAAATCAATTTTTATTAATATTTCATGAAATGGAATTATTATTTTGGGGAGTTAAGAGAACTTAGTTTTTGTTCGATAATTTTTTTTCACATTTTGCAAGGAAACAAAGTATTTTCATATCACTTTCACTCAGCGTTGTCGGGATAATAAAATCAGTACCAGAGTAATTGGAAAATGTGTGCCAACTGAGTGCCAATTCTAACTTATAAGAAATTAAATATTTACTTATATTGAACCAATAATTCGAGATGGTTCAATATATAAGATCAATAAAAACAAATATTCAATATTACTAAAATAATATTAGAAAGTAAAATAATTCGTTATTTCAGTAGTTATGTCAGTCGTTATAAAAATACATTTTTCGCCTTCATTTCAATTTTAGCAAATAAATTGGGTTTTAGTTATAGTAAATTTTATAAATTCTTATTTTTCCATTTCTCCTTATTTTTTTTACAGCAGTTTTTTACCTTTTTATAAATATAGGATATTAGGTACCAAACATAGTGTGTCTTCATGAAGCAACAAATTTCTAATTAAGTATTTTTTAATCCAGATATTAATTCCAAATTTGGATCACATAATTAAATATTATATAAAAGAAAATTAAAAATATAAGCTAAATGCACAGATTACTAGTACAAATCTTAAATTTACAACAAAAATTAAATGAAATAGCTGATCTACGAGTAACTAAAATACACAAAAATTAGAAATTCCAAAGTAAGTAAATTTACAATAAATTAAATGAATTCGGGTGAATTATTTTCTTAATCTTAATAGCAACTACATCGTGACTTTACGGTCACGATTATTTCGTTAATCACAACTATAATTCCCAAACGTAATCAGCAAAAAATTTATGTAAAATGAAATTTTAGCTGAGATTATAAATATTTAATAAGAAATTTGTTGTTTCGGCAAAACCAAGCGTTAGAATGTAAATTGTCATGATCTTAATAAAATAAAACTAGAATTATGTTAATTAAAGTCAGTTTTAACAGAAATAGCAATAAAAAAAATATTATACACCATTACTTTATAAGTGACTTGTATGTTTTTTAAGAGTGTCAAAATATTAACAGAATGTCAAAATATTTCAAAAGTGCCAGTTTCGACTTCGCTGTTTCTAATTATTCTACATTCTACTACACGAATCGTAAAATATGATTTAATTTACTTTTCGATTTGTAGGTCGGCCTCGGCATTTCCTAATAATCAACTCAAAATATCTTTAAAAAAAAGTCCATACTAAAAATTTTCCGAATAACACACTGTAAATTTTCAAAAATCATATATTTATAGCTTTAATTCGCAACATCATAAAAACTTTTACTAACATAAAACATAATGTATTTTTCGATTATACAGCAGCATACATAATAATCTTAAATACATATATTTATATATGTATATTTCTTCAGAATTACACATTCTAACAAAAATAAATGGGTTTTTATTAAAGGAAATAAATATAAAATATTATGAAAAGATATTTTATACATTTTATAATATAAAGAAAGTTAAATAGAAATTTTCTTTTGCTTTCCCAACAATAATACAATATGTAAAAATATAATGAAAAAATATATTCATCATAATAAAAATTCTTTAAAATATTTTCAAAATGTTTCAAATTGCTTTATTTTGTATATGTTTTTTTGTTTTTAACTAAAAGAAATAATTGCCTTAAGCCTTTTTGACTTCATATTTTCAACTTAAAAAAAAAATGAAATGAAAAACTCCAATTATTATTTTTTTTAAAAAAATATTAATAGTAAGCTTTTCCAAAAAAGAAAATTAAAATCTTATATAATAATTTCAAATTTGTTGCCAATAAAACTGTGTACCAATTATCAATAATACCAATCCCAAAAATATCAATAAATTTATAAAATAAAAATTTATTACCCAAAATTTATATTTTAATATTATATTTACATTTACATAAAAATTACATATTTTTGTGCTTTATGTCCGGTGATAATGTCGCTATAATATTGATTTAAATGTAATTTTATTTTATTTTAACTGAAAATATAAATACATAATTTAAAAACATATTAAAAAACCTGAATTATTAAGGGTAGTAAATAACTCATAGTTAGTTTTTTCAACATTGATTTACAGTAAAACAAAATTTTTCACATCTATATAACGTATTTTATAGAATTCGTAATTTTGATAGACCCACTCAAACTACGGATCCTAAATTTTAAGCACTAGCTAGATGACAAAACTAATATGTACACCAAATTTCATTGAAATCGGATAATAATTACTATATAAATATGATTACCATAGAACATCTGAAGCTACTAACCAACGACTAACCGATGCCTGGGTACGCTTGTGCACAATCATTATACCAACCTAAAGACAAAACACACAAGAGCAAAACACACAACTCTTCTCATAAACGGGAAGTTCTAACATAGTCTTGTACGGTCATCAGGATAAAGTCGGTATGAACCTCTCAAATTTCATTAAAATCTGACGTTGCTGCGTACACGGACCATTTTTTATTGTATTGTCGGATTCCCGACACCGCGAAAATGCCCAGAAAAAAAGATTCAACCAAATCCCAATGCAACACTCGTAATTATTCTAACTAAACTCGTAAAATCATAAATTTCAAATACAGCTACTTACAAGATACAAAAAAAAATTTGTGAGTTTTTCCATATTATGTAGACAGAATATCTTTACGATAAAATGAGCTTTCCAGGGTTTATAAGAAATTTTTCTTGGTATAAATTTATATAAATAAAATAATTAACTGATATCACTCCTGTGACCGGAAAAGGGCAAATGAGAATTAAACTTTAACCACAGATGTTGACGACTAATTTATAATGTTTTTTTTTTTTTTTTGAAAATTATGTAATCTAATCTTAATGAGGAATAAGAATTTTTTTACTCATTAAGATAATTAAATTAGAAAAAAAAAGGGAAAACCGCACTAGAAAATTGTGAGAAAATGAAAAAATAAATAAATATATGAATTCATATTATGGAATGGATTACATTAAGTGAATTGTAAGGCAAGCTGCTATGCTATGGTTATTACAAAAAAAAACAGTGTGTTGGCTGGTTGGTTTGAAAGAACTCTGTCTTCCTTCAAACCAACTAACAATACCACTCCACGCACGTAGACCACGAGGGTCCGTTGTACACTCTGCACATGTTTGTTTATTCTACCATAGAGCACATCATTCCCGTTTACATATTTATTGAACGCAATTATTTTATAAACGGTCTCAAACTACCCGCCTTCTCCATGTCGGTCAAAATATGACTAAATTTTTCATATCTTACCGCAGAGCAGTGTTATATACGGTGTTGTAATGTTTCCTCTTCTTCACCACATCCTTTACATATTGAAGTTTCCGTTAAACCTATAATGTTATCGCATGCTTCCTGAGTAGAATATGGGCAGTGTTTATCCCGCTATATATTGGGTCCTTTTTAGTTCATTTATCAATCAAAATCATATTTCTAGCCTTTTGAATGTTTACATCCCCCAAAAGGTTTTCCTTCCGTTAGAAATTTCTGAACATTTCGGATTGTGTTAAAACATTTCTAAAATCTTTATCATTGAAAACGTAATGAAAACTGTATTTGTATATTTTTTTATCCGATCTGTATATTTACAACATTACATAAACTTCCGTAAAATAATGTCTTTAGTTTTTATTTTTTAAAATTAGGTTTACTACTAAAATACTAAAAAGTAATAATCAATCATAGTCAAGAAGTGACAATCTGACAATACCAATACAAAATACAGATCACTATATCATAAGTTTGGAAATATTCATAAAATTTATATGGTTCTATGAAGTAAAGAACTTGTATAGAAATTCTCCATCCTTGTTAAAAATACAGAATTCAGCAATACATATTTCTATGCTTTTATAACAGATTCTGGCTTATGAACAATGAATTTCCATAGGTCACAGTTTAGATATATTCATATATTGAACGAATAGTTTAATTATATTATCTGTTCTACTTATTCGTTATCATCGACTTAACCCACATTCAAAATAAACGACATAATTTATAAATATTTATAATTTAATATTATAATTCTTCAACTGTTAATTATATGTTAGTTAACATGGCATATTTACGCTTCCTGAATGATGATTATAGTGTATGTCCTAAAAAATAAAGTTACGTATGAAAAAATTATGTCACAACGTATGCAAAAAAAAAAAAAAAAAAATTAGTGTATATATGAATACATTAATTCAATTTCTTTAAATCATAGTTTTTTCCGGCAGTAATTTTCATTTTTTGCGTATGATGTTGTCTAAATTTAATATGAACTATAATTTTTTTTATCATACACTTTGTCATACACTAATTCAGGACACCATTATTTAATAATGCTAAAACTATTATTGAATTGAATGAAAGGATTAATAAATTAATAAAATTAATATAATTTTCTTAATTATTATTCTTCTAATTACTATAATAAATATACATTTAAATTTGATTAATTTATACCTTCATTTTTTCTTATTTTTATACAGTTTAATATAAATCAAGACACCAGAATTAATTTACAGAATAAAAATAAATATTAACACTTCAATTTCAATATGCTTCTCTTTCTTGAAGGATATAAAATTTATAGTATCGGAAAAGTTTCATCCTTAATTTATTATTTATAGCACTTTATTTTTATTTAAAGAGCTTCTTCTTTTTGTTGAAAGAAATATGTATTTAATTTAAGTATATATAACTTTAAATGTACATAATAAATAATATAAAAACATTAAATAAAATCTTTTATAAATATCAACTTTTATTATAAATATATTTAAACACTATTTATAAATCTAATTATCACATTAATTTAATATAGTATAATCATTAAAGGTAACAATCACGCACCATACACGCACATTTTTCATAATAAAATGTATACACAAATAATATATAAGTTAGTAGGTGATGATATGTATTTTAAAAGGACATCATTTCATCTTTCATTTGATCCTTTATTTCATTAATAAAATGTTATAGATAAATGGCACGTACATTTTTATTTAAATCAAAATATCAAAATCAAAATAAATTAATTAAATATTTAATTTTTAGTATAAATTATTTATTTTTTTATAGTTTATTTTATGATTATTTTTATTATTTAAAACATATTATAATACAAAGTTAAATTTATTTTATATTAATATCCTTTAAAGGAGAATTTATATATATAGAATCAAATATTTTGAACGGAACAGCTTAAAAGCGTATTTTTTATATATAGTAAAGAGAAATATATAAGAAATTTATATACAACATTGTATGATGAAAGGTTTAAACCGAATAACATTTATCACAAAGGAGACACTGCGGTATCCAGAGTTGAAAAAAAAAAAATAATAAAAGGCCGTAGGAAAAGTAAAAGTTTTAGTCCTTTTTTTTATATATAGTATATATATTCTGATTAAGCAGCAATAACAGAGAAGTATCAACCCCCTAACAGCAACGTGGAATTTTACATAGAATATGAAAGGATAAATAAGAGAAGGCCAGGCAATGTGTATACAGAAAAAAGCTTTAGTGTATGGCAGCATCAAAATTTATTTTTATTTCGCATAGAGAGCGTGTGCCAAATAATAACGTATACAATATTTTGTATATATACATACATTTAGTTATACGTACAGATAGTATTTTTGTAACACGTATTGAAAGAGAGCTGGGTAAAATATAAGTAATTGTTCTGTAAATAATTGTAAAATATTTCGATTTTTTTTATAATAAATTATATATTAAAATAAAATCTATTAATTATCGTTAAATTATTTAATTTAATTAATTATATTTAGTACAAAATGCCAGAATGATTCAATTTGTTTGTTAGTCTGTTTGTCTGATTTACAGTGTCCTTCAAACTGTGTTTCGCGTAATTTTTTGAGTGTGTTCAACGCGAAAATTTAAATTTTGATATTTATCTTAACAACGCTGAGCTTAAATGAAAGTGTTAAAAAAGTATAATGTATAATGGTAATTTTTCAAAAAATACAAAAAGCCATTTATTGGATACGATTCCGTAGAAATAATCTTAAAAAAAACACAATATACGTTGTAGAAGTTACGTTTGAGGAATATTTTTTAAAATATTCAGCTTAAAACTAAAGCAATGAGCAATGAAATAAAAAGAAATCATATAAAAAACGTCGATTATTTATTATAACTCAATAAAAAAAAGAATATATGTTGCATACCAACAAAAAATATGAAGAAATCTGACTCAAAATCTGAAAGAAATTAAAATAACACTTCAACTTCTAATAATGAATAGGCAACCCAACCATCTATTAACATTTTACATGAACTTCACGAATATAGATCGCAATTAAAGACTGCGAAGGGAAAGGAGCCATCAAAATTGGAGTTACCAAAATTATATACATACAACGAGGAAACCCATTCATTATTAGAAGTTGTGTTAATTGCATTAAGATTCTGTGGAGAATCCCTTTACACCACAAAAAAAATCATTTTCTATCACACATCAGTTTTATTTAACAAGAATTTTGAAAAACAGGGTTCCTTGAAAAATATTGTTAGTGGGAAGGATTCCAAAGGTCGCGAATGGTCGCGAAAAATTTAGAAACTTCAAATCAACATTATTCGAAAGATAAAAATATCCTCAGATTACTCAGATTTTGATACCGACCGTGTATAAAAATTTATAAATTTTTCATTTTCAGAGACACAATTATTGAGTGGATTGATTCTATTTATTTATTAAATATTTATGGAACAGTTCGTAATTATTTTCAAAATATAGTAATAATAATATTAATATCGTCTTGAGGTAAGATACATATATCGTTGTGGGTCAAACTTCAAATCAAAATGAAGTCACCTGCTTAGTAAACTATAATCCATAATATTTGTGTAAGTTTATATTCCATTTATTTTTTGAAGGAGTTTGGAAATTGTAGCCTAATTGTAAGCGATTAGGTCATACTGCTTCACTAATCAAGTAGCACTTTGTAATGAAGCACATGTCAAATTAAAATAAAACAAAAAGCACTTCATTAAATATTGAACAGAAAAAGTATAAAATGTATTTGAAAACTATTCTGACAAATAATCAGAGTACTTTTGAAATTGAGTGTGAGTAGAGTGATCTTTTGATCTACCTATCTCTGGAGTTTAACGAGATTTGTTCTATTGTATATTTTATTGTATATACATACATATATATGGCAGTACTTCAAAACAATTGTGGTCCAACAAAACACATGCAGACTTAAAAAAATAAAAAGGAAAATATTGAATGCTTTTACTACCAAGCTCTTCGTATTTTTTTTATCCTCTTTCAATTGGAATCATTTTTGCGTAAAGTTTTTGCTGTCAACAAAAATAAAATTTTCGACTATTTATTTGTATACAAAATTTATATAATTGTATAGTGCTGGTAGAGCTTGTAATATTTAAGGACTTTAGGGATATACCATAAAGAAAAATTTGTATATGAGAAATAGCAAACAGAGAGATAATATATTAAGGACATAAGTATACGTAGTGCTAATAAAATTAAATTTTTTAACATAAATTTTATTGGGATCCTTGCAACGGTTTGTGTTATAATATGCAAAATAAATTTTCTGAAAGGATTTTTGATTGTATTTTAAAATATATAAAAAATAATAATTAGAAATAAGTTGTTAAAAAATTATAGCTTATATTATGGAACAAATTTCAATGGTCTAGTAGGCCGTGTTATATAAATTTTATCATCAAAAAACAGAATCAAAATCAAAAAATACACAAAACCGTGGACACTAATTATTTACATATGTGGTAGATACGTTCCGGAAAAGCGCATAAAAAGACTCAAAATTAGAAATACGTTTTATAATTTTTATAAATCAATTAAACAATTTTAGTTTGAGTTTAAATAAACTTAAATCGCATAAAAACGTCGATTACAAATTACAACTCAATAAAAAAAGAATGTATTGCATCCAAAGAATGATTTTTTAATGACTTAAAAAATGAATTAATTTATGTATTAGAAAATTGACAATATATGCGGATATAAACCAATTCATATTTTCTCTAATGTTTATTTTTCTATTATCCCTGACAGTAATTTTTTTTGCACTATAAATATTACCTGCCCAATGGAAAACTAAAAAGTTACATTTAAGGATATTATTATACATATACAAATTGAGTTTGGTAAAATGCCTTTTTTCCTGCATAAATATGGATTAATTTTATCAACAAATATAAATATTATAATATATACTACTACAATGGTGCAATATATAACAACGGTATGCAGTTACAAATTTGTACACAATCACAATTACAACTTATACATATATAGAACCCGGTAGGCTAACTTTAAGCAATTTTGTTTATTATAATCTGGTAGGATATATTCTGAAACGTACACAAGGGACAAGTTATAAAGAAAATAATATATAATAAGTTATAGATGGTTATTAACATTGTTCTTCAAAAGGAGATATACAAAAGTATATGACGGAAGTAAACATCAATTAAAATTAAATATTAAAAATGTTAAAAATGATTTAAAAAATGAAGCTATTAAATGTTTTATTTATGTAGTATAAAATATTTATAATAATATGAATTAAAAATTCATTAATTTATCACTGATGTTTAACCCTTGCCCCAACGGTTTTTCTTTCATAAAAGAACATTTAAAAACACTAATTATATTTTTTCGTCCTTGTATATTATTTTTTTATATTTTATCGTGAGACTATATGTTCCTAGTGGTATTTGTGGGTGGGATATATAATCCTATATAATAGGTCGTAACCGTTTTTCCATATATGTATGAAATGATTTTGAGAATCAAAAGTTTTCATCAAATTGGTTATCATAATCAGAGGTTAATGGATTATGTTCAGAAAAATCTAAAAACGAATTTGAGGATTCTGAATTTATTTGATTAATCAATTCAACATAATTCTAATGTTGGTGAAAATGAATGTCAGTATTACGTAGATCTTAATACATTTTTTTATGTAATAAAAATAAAAATTGATTTATTTGCTTCCAATGGGATTACATATCCGAACCAGAACTACGACTGCGACAATATGTTCCCAGTATGTTGTAGGCTTATAATTTATAACAATTTGATCACCTACATCAAAAAATTAGAACAATTAATATTTTGGTAATAATTACTACTACTTATTTTAGCGACTGTTCACACAACTGATTTTTAACACAAACTAAACTTGGTTAAATGGCTTTATAATCGATTAGATATAAAGGTACTTACTGTCATATATTATGCAAAATATCCATAAATCAATCATAAATACCATAAGTAACAAAGTTTATATTTATTGAATTTTAGTTTTCTTAACTTTGCTTGGGACATATTGCCGATAGTGTCGTGATAGGGTTAAAAAAATTTAATAGAAATGTATTTCTCAAAATAAATGACAATTAACTTAAAAAGAACATTTCCACTACTAACTTAATATTTTATTTAAAACTTTGAAGATATATTTATAATTTATATAGACATAGACAGATTTCACTTTAAATAAAAGTTTACTTCTTAACGTTCCATTTAATGTTTAAAAAGTCTTTAAATAATCAAAATTGTATAATGGCAAAAAAAAAATATATTTTTATAAAATTATTCTTGTTATAAATTTGTATGTAAAAATAAAAAAAGTTTTTCTGGATGATTGCGGTTAAGTATACAGAAAGGAGACAATTTATTCATTCAATATTACAAGTAATGTTAGAGAAGAGTGAAAATACACTGATTCCTTTAGAATCAAAAATTGAAACATTTATACATCATAATAGGGAAATATACTTATTAGTAAAAAAAAAGATATCCTTAACAAAGCATACCCTTGTCAAAGTCTAAGTAAAAGTTTGGAAACTTTATAATATCATAAATTTTTCTAATCAAATTTTAATAAAATCTTCTTTCTTTCAAAAAATTTAATAAAATTTATTTGGTGTACGTTACACGAATAATTATATCGGATCAGTGAATTTTCGTTAGCATTATTTTATATTCCTGACAGATTTTTAAATTCTTTATGAACACATACTTATTATTACTCATGTGCTTATTCACAGCAGGCCTAGTTACGCAGTTACAATTAAAATTTAAATAAAAAACGAAGCATTCTATATAACAAAGCTATATAATTATCACTCTTGTGATAAAGAAAAAACCTTAAAGAATTGTTGGGGTGTCACAAGTAAAACCAGTTCAATAAATAACGGACGAGTATCAAATAATTTCTGTGTCGTTGTCGTTGTCTCATGAACCTGCACCGTTTGAGGCAATAGTTAAAATTCGGCAAGCTAGCAGGAAATACTGAAAAAAAGGGAACACTGTTTGCTACCCTCACTTACATTACATCTAATTAAACCTAACCAATTCTACACGAAAAACTACTTACATATATTGAATATTGTCATGTCCTTAAGAGAGAAACTAAAAGAAAAATTTTATGATAAATTCTTTCAAGATCATATTTTTCTATTTTATTTTTCTCTACTCTAATTTGTCAACACCTACAGAATTTAATCTACATTTTATTAATTAAAATAAAACACTTAAAAAAAATAGAAAAGATTTTTTTTACAACATTTGAAAAAAAAAATCACTTGATATGAAAATCCTAAAAACTAATTAAGCAAATACAAGAGACTACAAACTACAAGGTGACCTATTCTTAAGAGCTGTAAAAATATTATACAAATCTAGTATATGTCAGTATAGTTCTTTCTGTATAGTGATGACAATTTTTACATAAAATATTTAAAATTACTGTTGAGTTTATGTAAATATAAGTGCAGACAACTCGAAAAAGTTCATTATTTTTATATTTTATGGAAAATTTTAGAAGCGAAAAGAAAATTTTTCTATCTATACTGCAAAATCTACATTTTTTGTTGCATATGGATTGGTAAATGGTAGATAAAGTGCACATTAATTTGAAATTTTTAAATAAGTATTATAATACGATATTTAAATTTGGAAATTAAAGTATCTAATATTTTAAGAAAGAACTTTATATTAGATGTTCTGAACGTTTTAGTGTAAAAGGATTCGATACTATATCTATAAAACTATTAAGTTTATTTTGAAAGTTTGACTGAATATTAATAACAAGTAATTCTTAGGAACTACTAAAACTTTTGCAATATTTCCTATTAATCAAAATTTATTTGTGGTTCATTATGGTATGAATTATAAAAAAATATAAAAAAATGTGTTTTTTAAAAAAAAGAGTGCGTAGGCCGGGAATCGAACCCGGATCAACTGCTTGGAAGGCAACTATGCTGACCATTACACCACCAACGCTATGAAAGTCTGGTGCCAAACTGCTAATTTAAATAAAATTTTATTAAATAAACTAAAATTATTATAAAATCCGTGAATTGAAAACTATAGTTAAAAACAAAAACGCACAAGCGTTGGTGGTGTAATGGTCAGCATAGTTGCCTTCCAAGCAGTTGATCCGGGTTCGATTCCCGGCCTACGCACGCTTTTTTTTATTTTTTCATTTACTTTTAAATAAAATCGCGGCAATTCTAATACATATAATATTAAAATTTTATAAGTTAATGAATGAAAATTTGACTTTTCATTTGGAGTTGCAGTGTCATCAATCCGTTGGTTTATTCTTTATATTCCTAGTATTAATTTTAATGGGTCGAATAATTAACCCGACAGTTTTTTTATTAATAATTAACCCGACAGTTTTTTTATTATTAAAATACTTTTGTTTATTAATATTAGAAAATTATTTAAATTAAAAATAATATTTATGAAATTCATAAATAATATAATTATTTAATACATAAATTAATAATGAAAATTTATACTTTTTTAGATGTTAAATAGATTAAAAGATATACGTTAAATAGATTAGTGCAAATTTTTCCCACCAAATTTTATAGCGTTGGTGGTGTAATGGTCAGCATAGTTGCCTTCCAAGCAGTTGATCCGGGTTCGATTCCCGGCCTACGCACTCTTTTTTTTCTTTATAAACAAAATTTTATAAACTAGAATTATTTACTTACCAACTTTTATTTGAATTCTATCTAAAAGAAGTTTGTCCTCTTTCCACTACAAACTTTACTGATCGATTTCTATTTTGTATTGAATCATCTAGCAAACTAACTGTATTAGCACGATTTGTAGTCTTTAATAAATACAAAAAGTATTATTAAATTTTATTTTATGAATAAATATTTGTACAACTTTTTACTTACCCATCTCTCTAAATCACAAAATTTAATATCGTAATTACTGCTATTATTTGGATCTATTATTTGATTTCCACTTTCAATTTTTATTTTTTTTAAAAAGATACCTTGTTTGGTTGAAAATAATACCGGAGTTTTAGAGCAAACAATTGTTTTGGTATATGTACAATTTGGTATTTTTCCACCAATATTGTCAACAGCAACAGCTGACTTTTTTCTATTTGCGTCTTTATTTTTAGTTTCTGAAGAAATTATTGATATTTTATTTTTGTTCGTAAACATAATTTTATGTTATTATAGTTATTGATTTTGTAATTATGAATTTATCAACATGAATATGTTCATAGTTCACAGTCATAATAATTGTTAAGAGTATACATTTTATTTGTTATTAGGTTAGGGTACAAAGAATTTTCGGGAAAAACAAAAAGGTTAATGTACTTTCACTTTTAATTTTAATTTTTTAATATTCTGAAATATGTTCAATATATTTGTAATCAAAAGATTGAAGAATAAAAAACTTCAAAATAAATAATTCTGAACATGTAATATGTAAAATAACGATTGTTAATAAAAAATTGTAAAAAAAAACCCACCGGCTCTGCAAATCAATAACGAAAATAATAAGAGAACAGAGAACCAAAACCCCACATACAAAATAATGAAACAGTTGTATATTATATTGGATTAGTATTATATATGTTTATGTTTTACGTATCCGTTCCGTATCCGTAGTTAAGTTAAGTGCTTAATCCCCCAATAACCCAATTTTATATTAACCATTAAAAAAGTATACAATCAATCGGACTTCTGAAAGAACTCACTCATTAAGCTACTTTTACACAATGGGACATCAAATTATCAATGTTATTATTTATATTACAGATTTCTTTATACTATTTGAATAGTATAAGAGTTTAGGATTGGGAAGGAATTAAATTAAGGGATTCTTAACAGCGAATAGTTCACATTCCTCAAACTCGTTTAAAATATAATTCAAAGTGAATTCATGAAGTAGTTATTGGTTACATAATTTTGTGGTGCTACCAATTATTCTGGACTTTTGTTGTTTGATTTTCATATACTTAACTTACTTTTATATAATAATTGCTTATCATTTTCAATTCAATGAAAATATTTACTTACAAACAACTTTGAGTGCCACGACAGAAATTTAGTAATGCAACCACAGAAATTTAGTGCTATAATATGAAAATCCAAAATTTAGCTATTTCTCCTACTTTTTTATATATGTACGAAAAGGGAAACGAAAATGGATGAAAGAAGATAATGAGGATTCACAGAACTATTCTCTAGATCTAGACCTAGACAACACAATTTATTTTTCAATAAATCTATTGGCGATGCTAATGCTAGGTAGGCGCCGTTCATGTATGCGACGAAAAATAAAAATTGCTATAATTTTTTTCTTCTAGTTGACAACTCTTTATATGTACTATTCTTTCTCTACGCCTGTAACTTAAGCTCACTGGGTTTCTGAATCAAAATTTTTTCTAAGCTTAGCTAAAGAAAAAATGTTAATTCTAATTGGAAATAATAATTATTGTGAATGAAAATATACCATAAAAAGTAATGTGATATTGGAATATGTGAGTTAGTGTGCGTATATATATATATATATATATATATATATTTGAGTGCATTTAATATATACAAGTATAAATTTATAATATGTACGAATTTATTTTCTTTTTCTTAATCGTAGCATCGTAGTACAAACTAATCAAAAAAAATATTATAAGTAAAGGAAGTCTTATCTAGCAGGCACTAAGAAACAAGAAAAAAAAGTAAAACCGAAGCTTAATCTGTGGCAAAGACTTAAGCTTCCACTGTGAAATCCATCATTAATTTGTATACATATATTTAATATAAACTATGCTTCGCTAAAATTTTCCATCATTAAAACCTGTCAAATTTAAACATGATTAATAGAAAAATATATATATGTTTATTTTCAGTGATTAATTGTCATGAAAAGAAGTCGATTGGTACTAAATTTAAACAAGTTTCGATAAGTAAGTAAAGTATACTTGAGATTATAACACTAAATAGCATGCAACTTAAGACTTAATATCATGCAACTTGGTTTTTCATTAAAATTCGCCCTAGCTTAGCTAAACCAAATATGTTAATTATTATTATGAATGATATAATATTATTGTGAATGAAAATGTACCATAAATATTAATGTAATAAAGCCTTCATGGCTCACACTGGAAAAGCGGCCATATATGTTTACTGGGTGTTTTCTGCCAAACAATTTTTTTATCTTTTAATCGTTGGTACGCCGTCTAAACGTCAATCTTCAATGTTTTTGTTTTTGTTCTTTTGTTTTGCCCTTCACCATCCGTCAAAATTGCATTTTCGCATTTTCCATTTGTCAACAGCTGGTTAATACAACACATCACTTAGTGAGTAATTTTTAAATAATAATTATATTTATGAAAAAAGAATTGTATAATTTTCAATTTAATTTCGGTTTACTAGTTAGTAGTTACTGCTATAAACATTAGCTATACCTATAACCTTTGTATCAATAGACTATAGCTAAAGACGTTATAAAATTATAGTATAGTCTGCTCCGATCCGACGTCACAACATCAATGTTTTTAATATTTTTTTTTACCAAATCGTAGTTTTCAGACAGTACCAAAATGTTAAATTATTTAATTTATTGATTTATTTAAGAAATGTCTGCTCAGTCTATATAGCAATAAAACTAGGCAATTGAATTGATCATAATATTAAGATATTCTAATTCTGTACAGAAACTAATATTTTTTATCTTTAACTTTATAGTAGCTAATAGCAATGGTCTCGGAAGCTGAATTTTTATCAACATTTGAAAATATCAAAACCCTACATAATGATGCATTTCGCGTTATTGATAATGCTGTACGATGTGAAGAACTAGAAAATCCTATCGAAGCTCTAACTAATTATAAAAAAGGTATAGAAATAATTGATGAAGCATTAGCAACACCAGTCGGTTTACCAGATAATATTGAATCAATTCAGAAACAATGGAATGAAGCATGTAAAATGATACATAAATTAAAAAGAGCACGTGCTGAAGTTATACAACGTGTTGGTGTTTTGAATCAAAAATACGGATCAGCTGGAACAAGTGAACAAAATTTAAATATAGTAAATAATATTTCGAATGATTGTGAAGAAGCTAATGGTCGTCCGAGAACTTATACAGAATTGGCTCAAGCTTTACGTGAAATGCAATGTAGTGAAAATGGCACAAATTCACTTGAATTATTATTCACTTGTGATGGTGTCAAATTGTATCATATTAAACCAAATGGTGTGGTAACAACAACTTCGGTAATCTATATATATAAATAATATTTTACTGCGACATTAAAGAATATTATAATTTTTTCGAAAAATTTCAGGAAGATTCAATTTTACGAATTGTTCGCTTGGAAAAGGATGAAAGTAAAAAATTAAATTCAACATTTTTTATACAAATTATTAAATCAACAACTGCTGTACCAATAAAATCTGATGTTACTGGTGAGTTAGACCAAGAATCACCAAGTCCTTCAAGTTCATTTTGTATTATTCCACATCCAGATGAACCAAGAGATAATTTTGATGGCCAAAATCATTCATCATGGTTATATCCATTAATACCAGGTGTGTCACCATGTTTCCGTACCGAATATGGTGCATTTATATTTCCTGATTTAGAAGCAATAGAAGAAGAAAGTGGTTCATCATTTGGTATTATGATACCATCTGAACATAATGCTGATGAAATTGTACTTGAAATACTTGAATCTATATTACATGGTGTTGTAATTGCTACTAAAAGATATGAAGATTTACCAGGACGTGATATAAGTACATCTGTATCTGAGAATATTATACGTGGTGCACAATGTATTTCACAAAATATTGTAAAAGGTGCTGAAAAAGCTGGTCAACTAATGACATATTCAACACCATATGTAATATCAAAAATAAAACCAGCACCTATAAATACTCCACCAGTTTCAGAAAATGTAAATTCAACTATAAAAGTTGTAAAAAATGTTACTGGAGCAGCAGTTACTGTTACTGGTTATATAGCTAATAAAGTTGGTTCAGCAACAATGGCATTAGGTAGATTTATGGCACCACATGTACAAAAACATGGTTCAACATTATTATCTAAAGGATTTGGTTTAACTGAAGAAGATGCCAATAATAAGGTTAAAACAAATTTTGATAGATAAAGAAATATTTTTTTTTATATTAATTTTCAATTATAATTTAAGATGACTGGTGTATTAACTATAGCTGCTGGAGCTGTTGAAGGATTTGGAACAGTTTATTGTGGTTTAGAAGATTCCGCGAAGATTTTGGGTAATAATTTGAGTAACAATTCTGTTAAAATTATTGAACATAAGTAAGATTTTCAAAAATATTTATTAGTTTCAATGAAATAAATTAAATATGTTGTATAGATATGGACCGTCTGCTGGTTCAGTAGCTTTAGGTACTTTTGATACGGTTGGAAATGTGATTAATCTTGGCCGAAATATTAATTATATGACACCAAGAGGTATTGCTAAAAGAACTGCTAAAAATGCTGGTCATGCGCTCATTGAAGATTATCGACTATCTGCTCGAAATGCTAGAACAAATGCTAATATACCAGCATCAACTATTTATCCAAATTTAACGGCATTAGAGGCACAAGTTAAACAAAAATAATGAAAACCAATAATTAAGATATAGTGATTTTTCCTGCCACACTCTTGGAAACACTAGTTTGAGATTCTTATATATTTATAAATATATTTTTAATAATTAAATGTTTGTAAGATTTTTTTTTTTTTTTTGGGAATATTTTGTGTAAATATAAGTTTTATAGTTTAAAATTTTAATCAAATATGTGGAATAAAATTAATAATAAATTATTATACCAGATATTTGTTTACTATCTAAATCTACAGAGTATATTTCGATAAGTTGTTTTTTCATGGCATGTGCAAATTCAATAAACATATTTATTTTCATACTATGGATTCTTCAATGTAGACAATGAAATTTGTCAAATAATTTAAAGGATATCAAAAATTTTTACCATATTTAATTTGTGTATTCTACTCGTTACTACATTCCAAAGCCGAATCTAATATTAGGGATGTGTTGTGATGAACAAATTTTGCTTTGACCACATTCCTTACGTTTTCGGATGTAGAGATTTCAAAAATACAAAAATAGGTTTTGTTCGCCGATTTGTTTCAATAATATATTTCATGGTAGATGGTAGTTTTTATTTTATTTAATTGAAATTTGGCTTTTCTTAATGCTCTTCAAGTTATCAAATAATATTTGATATAAACTGGAGTTCACTATATGCCTCTGGTAACAGAAACATAATTCCTATTTCCTTCTAAAAAAAAGGTAAATATAAAAAAAGTGGCTAAATTATTTAAAAAAAAAACTATATATTTAGTGTTGTAGAGAAATTAAAACAATTAAAATAATATTTCCTATTATATATTTCTTTATTATACTAAATATTATTTTACTTTTTTAACGGGATTTTTTTTTAATTTCCTTTACTTTATTACGAATTATTTGAAACTATTAAGTTTTATACTGATATTAAATATATATAATAATTCGATTAGGTTTTTTTTACATTTATATAATCATTTACTGTCCTTTCATTTAATATATAATTTAAAATTTTATCATATTTTACTATAATTATAATTTTTTTTTTATAATTCAAAATTAGGAAAACAAACGAAATTACTGTTAGGTTTACACATTTAAATAATTTCAACAAAATCTACTTTTTTTTATAAAGTTTTTTACCCGAATAATTTTGTAAATTTTTAATATGTTATATAAATTTTCATTTTGAACTTTTTAGCATTATTTAAAAATTTGTTATTTTACTTTTCTTAAGTAAAAAATAAAAAATTAATTCATATTTTTTTTTTTATATATTTTAAATATTTTTTTTAACAATTTTTCTTTGATATAATAATACATATCTTTTATATCTTTTTCATTGCGCTACAAAATGGAGTTTTTTTTTTAATTTTTTTTTAAAGCCTTTTTTGTATAATTTTTCTTTTTTTTTTTGTTATTCTAAAAAAAAAAAAGCATTTTTATTTTGTTTTCAAATCAGTCTTGGGAAATATTTCCATTTTTGCGTTCCTTTTTTTTTACATTCTTTCATTTATGTTGTTTATTTTTTGTTTACATTATATAGACATACTTTATTTAAAAAAAAAAATTGTGTTTTGAAGGATTATTTAAAAATAAAAAAGAATTAAAAAAATAAAAATCGAAAATTTGCTATTTTCAACTTTTTATATTTATAGATGAAATGATATTATTAAAGGCAAACTTTTTTTATTCTTTATATTAGATATCAAACAACAATGAATTTTCTTTTTTTTTTTTTTTGTAACTTAATGTCAAATTTGACGGACAATAATTTTCTACATATTCTTAATTTTAACTATATTCAAAATTTGTTTAAGCACATCAATAATAATAATTATTAAAGAAAGAAATAATATATTTATAGAAAATATATATATATGTATTTATTTTATTTTGTTTTGACTAATTTTTATACAATAATTTCGATATTTAAACATTTTTTTCTTCTTTTATTATAATAGAAAACCTTTATTTTACTGTAAATTTAGTACTTAAGATTTATTAAATTTGTTTTAATGAAAAAGTTCTTTTCAAACTTTTTTTCTGTTTTTTTTTTTTTGTAATATATAATATTTTTGATTTTATAGTGAAATTTAACTTATTCTGGCAAGTTCAATATAAAAAATAATTATTTTTAACCGAAATAATAAATATATTTATTATTTTATAAATTACATTGATCGCATAATAAAAAAACAATGTTTGCATTTCGGAATCCACTCAAGAGTAAAACAAAAAATACTTGCTTTTGAGCTTATTTTAATTTTTTACAATTTTTCAAGCAAATTCGTTAACTTTATTTAAAAAATGATATAGAATTTTTGGTCAAAATATAATTTCAAATTTAATATATGATGTTATTTATTGATCATACGGAATATTTTATTATGCAGGGTGGTCCAACTTTGCCTGGCGGATGTAAAACATTTATAAGTTTAGTATTTCTAATATTTTATTAAATTTTTTCTTTTTATTTCCGTTAAAGTATGATTTATTAAAAAAAAAAAATCATCTGTGTGAAAAAAGTTCAAATTTATAAAAACACTTAGTTCAATTTGGCCCACCCTGTATATAAGAAGTAATTTTGGAAACCATTCCAATGAATTTTTTTACATAAAGAATTTGATAATATTTTCTTGTTTCTTTTAAATAGTTCGCTTAAAGAATCAAAAATAGTAAAAAAAATAATTAAATATTTACATGAAAATTTTAGTTAATAAAAGGACGAAAAAGAAAATTATAATAATAATAATAATAATATTTAAACTTAAAAAAATTTATTACTAAATAATAAAAAAAAAATTTTAAAATTAAGGCAAATCAAATATTAAGAACCTTGGAAATTGTATTATTTTAAATTATAATATAATTCGATTTTGCAGTACATATAATGTTGTTCAGATCAATTTCAAATCTCTATAGTTGAAATTTTGATTTGCACAACTTTCACAATTACCGCAAAAATTATTATTAATTGTTCAGATACCGAAACAATAAATTGTTTTTCATATTTTATTCATATAATATGCTTAAAAGTATGAACCAATTTATATTATATTAAACAAAAAATGTATATTTGTGGATACTATAATGTACATTAAAAATGCCCCCCAAGTTTTCCAAGTGCATCCTTCGCACTCAATGGATCAATGACGTTTGTAGTGGCATACCAATAATGTAATGATATACCAATATTTCACATTCAATGATTTTTAATCCCTCCAAGATAATTTATTCATCCATTGCGAGGGCATAGGTTAACAACACAATTCAAAAAAACATACTTTCCTTTCTTTAATTATAATAATTTTTTTTTTTAATAAAATTACATTGAATTTAATTATATTTTTAGCATTTTTTTCAAAATACCATTATATCGATATAATAACGTTTTTTTTTTGTTTTTAAATTTAATTTTATTTCATTATCACCAAAAATATAAATTAATTGGTTGGTTTTTTTTTTTTGTTTTTTTTTTTATATAATAACATAGTATTTTTTTTATCTATATATAATTTAAATTTTTGTTTTCGTATTTATTTATAATTCAAATGTATATACGCGCGCCATTAATTTTTTTTCTTGCGATCAGAGTTTGTGTTAATCGAATATATCAACCAAATCATTCTGGAGATCGTTTTATAAAAAAAATGTATTATTTTATAAGTATATTCATTATATTTGTTAAAAATTAATAAATTTCTATTGATGTTTTCTTATTCCATATATTTTTAAATGTTTAACTAATGTTCCATTAGTGCAGCTAAAAAATAAAGAAAAAAATAAATTTAAAAATAATTTATATAAAAAACTATAACGTTTTTTCTCTCATAATCGTTTCAATTGATTTTTTTTTTTAAATTTTCGACATATTTTTTAATTAATCTAATGCCTTTTTACCAAAATTTGTTAGAACATACCGAAATTTAGAACGTTCGCAATGTTTTATTACTGAGATTATGGAGGACCTTACGTTTTTTGAATTTACTAAATTGATACGATTATGTGAGAACTTTTTAAATGAATAATAAAAATACATACGTGACGGACTTCTACATGAAGGATTACTTTCAGTTGGTGGAGTAAAATTCAAAAAGTCCCAAATTAAAATTGTATCATCATGTGAGCTGCTAACTATTTGGAATTCATCAAATTGTAAACGGAATACACGTCCAGTATGCTCCTTGGGAGTAAATTTGTTTTGTTTGTTTTTGATAAAAGAATATAGATGAAGAATTGTACATACAAGTAAACACACAAATTTACAAGTTTATACAAAATAAAATGAAAAAGATGGAAAACAGAAAATACAACAAATTATTACTCTTAATTGATTTATAGAATTTTTATAAAAAATATTTGAGGGAATATAGTTTCAAAAGTAGTTATGTCGTAGTAATGAATAAAGATTGATTAGACTTCAAATTAGCCAACCCAATACAATTGACCACAAATTTAAATTAACCGAATTCCAGAATCATCCAGAAGCTCTTCTTCCTTCCACTCGTCCTTGTATTATAATTTTTAATATTTCATATTTGGGATTTCACCACTCTTCAGTAAGCCAACAACCCAAATATTAGAACTTATTCACTGGTTCTATCTGATCATTATTATTTGATATGGTTGCATTTTATTTCTACTTATGATCATAAACATAGTCTCTTAATTCTATTTATATTCGATTAATTGAGCATTGTTTTCGGATAATTTTTAATATATTTTTATTATAGTTATTGGTTGAGAAAACAATTATTAAACTATTGTTACTAAACTTCGTTTTTTGGACGGCAGAGTACATACTTAATTTTAACAAATTGACGAATTATGTGAATTATCACGAAATCAAATAAAATTTTCTTATGTAATTCAAATGCATTTACAGTAAACTTTTGAAACTATTGTCCCATCATTTTATAAAAAAAAATTAATAATTACCACTAATGTTTTAAGGCAAAGTGAATTTGATTGTGCCCTTGGATCTAAAGCAGCTACTAAATCCCATACTTTTATTTTACCATCATAAGCACCACTAACAATACGTTTAGAATCAAAACGAATGCATCGTACTAATTCTTCATGTCCTTCTAGTACCCGTAAACAAGCTCCACATTCAATATCCCATAATCTAGAAAAATATTATTTATTAATATTTATAATAAAAATATATTGTAATTTAATTTTATTTCCATTTATTTAACATACGAAGAATTTGTGATAAAAATAAAAAAATAAATTAAAATGGAAAGTGATAATAAATGGCCACAATACAATGCACATGAAATATTTACAATTATTTAATAATTATAACAAAGTTATGCGAAAAGCAAATGTTTGTTTAACAACATGATTAAAATAAATATTTATTTAACAGCTCCAATTTAAATAGAAACATATTAAATGAAAATTTAATATTTCTTTATAAGAAATTTATTCATACTTATAATACATAACATTTGGTATATAATAGTTTTAAATAATATACTTCCCGGTAAAATTATTTTTCATTTAATATCTTTTTTTCATGTTTAACTAGAAATTAGTATCAAATTGTTTTTTTTTTTTTTTAATTACCTAATGGAATTATCTGAACTGCCGCTAACAACTAATCGGTCACGATATTGTAAACAGGCAATACCACGTTTATGTCCATTTAATGTACGTACAAATTCACAACTATGTGTACTCCATACTTTAATTGTACGATCACCACTAGCTGATACAATATATTTTTCATCAAAATCAACAACATTTACAGCTGCCCGATGACCAACTAATACACGACGTAATGTTATTTCAGTTGGTGATGTCATATCCCATACTGCAATTGAACGATCCTTTGAACATGTTACCATCATACCATTATTAAAACGTAAATGTAAAACAGCTTCACAATGATGTATTAATGTATTCACCATTTCACCACTATTTACATCCCATACACGTACAGTTGAATCACTTGAACCGCTAATAATAACTTTATCATCATATTGTAAACAAAGTACTGAACCAGTATGACCAGTTAATGTCTGAAATAAAAGTAAATAATTCTCTTATTATATGTTAATTAAATAGGTTAATGAAATATAAAGTAAAAATTCTGTACAATTATTATTAAACTTAATAATGTTGTCGGGAGAAACCGTTCGAGAAGTTCAAGGATATAAATATTTAAAATATTGTGGATATAATTTGGATAGGGAGAGTAACTTTGTATTTCGCGGATTATTAAATGATTTCTATTGTTATACTGAATTGTTGTTGGCAAAAAAGGATTGCAGAATGTTTGTATTTTTAAATAAAATTTAGTTTAAGGAAATCCAAAGATAAATCTTTTTTTTACATATCCAAAGTTTCTACAAATTGACAGATCGATAGATATAGGTTGACATTGATATCATACCGACTATATACAATATACAACAAACCATTGCGGAAATATTTTAGTATACAATTTATATTTATTCATTTTTGGTAATGTTCTTTTATTAATATGGTTTAAGCAAGTAAAATTTTTCAAAACAGTTTCTATACAGCACATTTGTATCGATATGTATTATATAATGATCAAATTACATTAAAAATAATTACCTTTACACACTGTAAATCCGTTCGATCCCATATTTTAATAGTATTATCTCTAAGACCTGATACAATTTTAACATCATCATACTGTAAACAATAGACACCTTTGGAATTTTCTGAACGACAATTGATTCTTCTTAGCATATGTCTACCAGTTCTCCAATTATTTTCTATACTTTCAATATCCTAAAAAATAATTAAAAAAAAATTATTATTTTCTGTGAAAGTGTACACAAAACAACAAAAATTAAACTTACATTCATTATTTTTGGAAATAATTCACGATAAAATGAATGTGGTCGATGTGTTGTACCTGGTTTTGGTTTAAATAAATATTGTATCCAACCACGACGTTCGGCTAAACCACGCCATAAAGAATCTGTACGAACTTTACGTTCAATTAATTTTTTCCATAACATACCCTCCGATATAACACGTAACCATTCTTTACATACTAATTCAGCTGATTTTAATGAATCAGCATCTAAGTATGATAATATATTTTCGGCAATATGATCAAGACCTTTCTCTGTAAATATTATAATAATAGATTAATAAATATTGAAGTAAATAAAATAATAAAAATATACTTTTTTTTTTATATAAATTTATAGTTGATAAATTATAATTTAAAGTAAATAAAAATTGAAATTTTTATTTTCTGCTCTAATTACATTTTTCTTTTTGAAATTTTTATATAAACACTTCAGAAAAATGAGCCAATCATAATTTTGTTTGAATTAAATATTATATGCTGATAGAAATCTAAAAATTATATATTATATTTCATAACTATTTAAATTATAATTTAATGAATAATTGTTTTTTTTTTTTAATTCTTTAAAATTTAAGTCAATAATAATAAGAACATTAATAATGATTGATTTAATTTAAGCTAAGAAGATTTTATGGAACATTATTTTATAATAGCATTTGTTTTCAAGATTAAAATATAAATTGTCAGTCCGATTATTAAGATATCCTTTTTATACATATATCAAATACAACTAATCCTTTTCTCTACAAATATTGTTGATAAATTTATATAATTATGATTAATATTGGAAAATCTATAGGAATTATTCACCCATTTGGTGAAACATAATTTTATAGTTTAGAATTTCATATCATTGAAGTAAGTAGTGGGCCAATCAGTTCTACCTGTCTCGCAGAACATCTGTATAGAATGAAAATTAATGCCATTAAAGAAGTGCAGGTTGTGCAACTTAAATGTTGTACAGGATTAAGTTCAACTTTTTCATTGTCCTGTACTTGACACAGAAAGGCAACAAAGCAATAATATATCTAATTTTTACTGGGTAGCCAGTTTCAGTTCATTCCATTCAAGAACAACAACCCAATCAAATTGTAAAGATCTGGTTAATAAAATTAGTCACAACTGCACATGGATAGAATTAGAAAAAATGAATATAATAAGGTACGGATTCTCCACAAATTTTGCGCGATAAAAAATTATCATGATGAGATTATGCCGGAAAGGGCGCGCTATATACTAGTGACATATTAATTGTCATCTCGTTCAGGTTGAAAAATTTGCAAGCATCCATTTTAAAGAACATTACAAAAATAATATTTAGTCATTTTTTCCCCAGAAAATTACTAAGAGAAGATGAATTGAATAATCGTCCCAGTACCACTTTTTATCACCAATTTGGTTATAATTCTACAATGATTTAGAATTAATTTATATATTTATTTTCAATTCAAATTTACAAAAACGAATAACAAAACTTATTAAATTTAAAATTATTCACGGTATTATAATTAAATATTTACAATTTAAAATGAAATATTTTTTGAAACGCAATAAATATAAATAAAGCATATAAAATTTATTTATCCAAGATTTAAAAAAACAAAGAACCAAAAGTAAACTTTAAATGTTAAATTTTACAGCATTTAAAATCACAATTTCAATATAATAAATTATTAATTAATGGAAAATTGCAAAAATTTTATTATCATAAAATCATCTTAGAAGGTGTAAATTTCTTATGTGATTCTTTGTTGCTAAATTGAAGGTGTCAAAAGTAGGCAGTTAATAGTAAAAAAATTCTGTGTGAAAATTAATTTTCTTGTAGGAACACCGGAAGACAATTAAGAAGGTAGAGATTAATTTATTAAATAATAGAAGTCAACATAATTATGGATTACGATTATATACACTATAATAATAATATGAGATTTATAAAAAATTAAATTTTAAAATATATAATATAAATGAAGAAAAATAAATAAACTCCTACATAAATCAAAAAAGAATATGTACAAAAAAAGAAATAAAAATATTAAAATATTTAATGTGAAAAAGAAAAATGGAATTTTTATATATATAAACTAATAAAGAAAATTTTGATATTTGCGGTTTTGTGAGAATCAATGATTAAAAGATTTAAAAAAAATTTAAGATAGCATTTCTTTAACCTTTGACACCGAAAAGAAAAACATTTGCAAGAAAAAAGAGAAATAAATAATATTAATTTTAATGATGTTTAGAGGAAGAAGTTTATTAAAAATTCCAATGTTTAAATCGTTATACAGGGTGCCTAGATAAACAAATATTATATCATAAATTATCACTATTCAAAATTTAGTAACCAAAATGGACAACATTAATTTGAGTATAACCGATTATCATACCAAAAACATGCCGACACATCGTATAGTTATAGTAGAATAATGTTCTATCAATACGTAAATTAATTCAATAAGATTTAAAGGAGGCCAGATGGTTAAATACGATTGTTTTTAGGAAAGAAAATATTGTTAAGATCGCGAATTAAATTAAACGGATTTAACATTTAAATTAATCAATTTAGAATTTTTTTAATATGGATAAATGCAGAGTAAATACGAATTAATTTAAATAAATATTAGTTAATTTTGTTAGCAAAACTTTGAATCGTATCAAAAAATATTTGAAATTGATTTCTTGAGAAACCAATAAGAAACAAAATTACTGCGCTAATTTAGTATTAATTTAGTTAAATATTGATAAATTGTTATTTTATATTTTTCCATCATTCTTTTGTGTATAATTTATATTTCCTCATTACAATTTTCCAGTTATTCCTACTGTACAGTACAGAAATAGTTGTAATATATTTTTTTTTTATATATAATTATTAAAATTTGGTTTCAAAATTATCATATGATGGTAATTGGACAGTTTATCGCGCATAATTAATCGTGACGATTATCCTATTTTTCCAGAAAATCGGTTTAAAATATATATGAATCCATAAAAATAGCGTCAAAAAAGAAGCTTAAACTATAACCATCTATAGCTTAGTTAAATAATCTTAATTAAAGCAGGCTTAACTTGAAGCCTATATTGAGAAACTATAAACCGAAGTTTAAAATCTGGCTAAGGCTTAAGCTCGCACTATAAGGCATTAGAGACTTTTTACTTTTAATTTAAATGTCTATAACAAAAAATATAGAACTGTTAAAAATGACCTAAAGTTCTGAATAATTCTTCCATTTTCCGATTACTTAAACAATTTATAAAAATAAAAATGATCCACCAACTAAAGCTTACCAAACAAAACCGACGTAAATCAGCTAGTGAATGTTAGGCGATACTATCAAAAGGGAATGTTAGGCGATACTATCAAAAAGGGAATGTTAGGCGATACTATCTAGAAGATATACGAGTATAAAACAATGTATTAGCACTCTAAACTAAATAGCTCTATTGAACTTTAATCGTGACAAGAATCCTCTTTTTCAGAAAATTGATTTTTAGGCTTTTTGCAGTTTGATTCAATGTGCACCATTCTTCGGCGATAAAACGTGATATGAAATGTGCGCGATAATATGTCCTGAAATCATAAAATAATGTAAAGAAAGCAAAATACGAAAAGTTTTTTAAAAAAAAAAGTTAAATGTTAAATGGTTTTTTTTTTTTATATTACAATATTATATTATATATACAGATATATTATATTCTTGAGAACATGGATGGAAATTGGGTTGAACGTGACAATATAAAACTTTTAAACAGAAATTTATATTAAAATTGCAAACAATTGATGAAGTTTTCTTTCTGTATTGTATTATTTGTTCGATAGCTAAGAATTAATAAAATACTTTTAACAATTTATGTACACAAAACTTGTGCAAAAACCAAAAACAAATGATAGTTTAAAAATATACAATAAACAAAATGTTTTACAATAAAAACACAAATATTAAAAAATGAAAGATATTTTAATAAATATATAGAATGATAATCAAAAATATTATTGGATTAATTACTTTCTTTTTAATTTTCATTAATCATCATTATTTTAGTGTTTCAAATGTAATGAAATGACTAACATTTATAAATAATTATATTTGCGTGATTTCAGTGTTATAATCTTTTTAAACCGACGCTTTAGAACTTACTGAAAATGGGTTATATGTATAATGGGATATATCATACTGATCGTTGAATCATTAAAGTGATCAACTGAAATAAAAATTTAAACTAATGCTATTTTTTTATATATTAAATTTAAAGAATTAAAGTTTACTGAAAAAGCGTACAAACTTTTCAAATTAGCGTAAAATACTTTTAGAACTTGAAAAGATAAAAACTGGACAAATTCTGAGCTGCATTGCGTGAAAAGATCTAGACATTTATATGAATCATTGGAGCATGTTTTTTGTCATTGCTGTTTGCTGTCAGAAATAAAAGATTTAAATTTTTGGAGTGTCACATGCCTTGTGTGTGTGAAGCAGGAGAAATAAAACTGGATAAATTGTTGGGCTTAATGAAAGAGGTACGATGGGCTGACGTTTTTTGAACAAGATGGCAAATGTCAACGGGAGCGTGTCTTTGTGGAATAAAAACGTAGGGATCCTTGTGGTCTCCCTTCATTCAACCTAACCAACCATATTAATGGGCCGCATAATAACTCTAATAATATCAATATAGAAGAGAAAATATATAATATGTATTTTTGTTTAATTATAAATATAAAATAGTTAATTTTATTCATTTGTAAACTAATATTTAGTATATTATAATAAATTTAATGTGATTTGTGGAATTGGTGCTTACTCATTTATCTGTAATATTAGACACAATGTTTGTAATAAGCCAATCGAAAGCTGCTTCAATGATATGTTGCGAATATATCAGTCGAAAATAGATAACATTTAGTTCAAATAATATAATCGTATTAATAAATATACCCCTAAAAATTAATGTTATTCTTGTTTTTTCAATGGAAATTTTTTAAAATGCAGTCTTACAACGTAAAAATTATATCAAAATATTGTATGAAAAACAAGAAATATTTCTTATTGGATTGCAGTTTGCATGGAACTGGTCTAAATAGTATACAATCTAAAGTATATCCTTATTTTGACCAAATGAAAAACTATATGTCATTTAAACATTAACTTTGTTTAATCAATAATTCGAATAAATCGAATTCAAAATTAATCATTTTTGTTTTACGATTATTTCTTATTTATTTGTAATTTTATTAAATAATAATAAAACATTTTTAGATCATAAATTATTATTTACTATAAAGGAAACTGACTCAAAAATTGCGATACAATAAATATTTTCGTTTATCATTTTTAATATATATTATTTGTGCAATTTCGCAAAATAAATAATTAAATATATATTTTTTGAAATTGCATAATTTGAAGTGCATTACTTGTATAACATTTTAAAAATTGTAAACTTGAATTTATATTTCAACTTACTCGGCAGCAATGATATAAAATCTCTTTGTAACATTGGTTTTAGATAAGCATTTATATGACCATGTTGATAATGACACATTCGTGATAATAATTGTTCAACAAAATCAACTTGATCAGATTCATTCCATTTTGAAAAATATGATAAGCAGGAATCACGTTCTGTTTGAAATGTTGGTGATGGTTCTTTCTTTCGTACTGGATCGTATAACATTGTTGTAGTAAACTGAAAATACAAAAAAAATTATGAAATTATTAACAAAAATATAAATTACAAATCGTCGATAATTAAATTTTTTTTTATATCAATATGGAAAAATGAATTACAATTAATTAAGTACATAGTATAAAACTGAATTCGAAAGTAAATAAATTTCCAAATTTCATAATAAAAAAAATAATATAATAAAAGCTAGCAGAAAATTTACATTTTATTTAAAAATACATAATACAAAAAAAAAATGGTAGGTTCATAATCTTATTTTTTACTTATTTTTCAATATACATTTTTTTTTTATCTCAAATCTGGTTTTAAAACCGGCTTTTCGTGACCTTTTTATGATGATTCCGCTTAAATGTGTCTGGTGTTTTGTTTTTTTATTTACCTGAATATGAATTATACTATCAAATATAGGCAAATAAACATAATTTTAATGCCAATTTGTATTTAATTTTATACAAAATAATTATATTTATAATTATTGTAGAGACACATGGTAAGTTTTTTTCAATTTGTTGTCATATGATAAATTAATTTTTTGTAAATTAATCAGTAAATTTAGTAAAAATAAAACTGATAAACGACTAAAATCTGTCTATAAATTGTTAATGAAAGTAAATATATTTCAATAAAATAGATCGTTAAATTATGGACAAGCATTTAATTTAGTAGAATCGTATTTTATTCAACAAATTTTCTACACTTAATTGGTTGCATAAAATTTGAAAGGAATAAAATAATTTTGTTTGTACATATAGTTACAAGCAGAGATGGAAACCGGTTTTTAAAGTGAATTCGAAAACCACTAACTAAACCGAAAGAAAACCGAACACAGTTTTCAGATTATCGCTTAACCAAATCAATTCGAGTTTACATTGTTCGGTTAAAAAATAAAAAAAAAAAATCGAAAACTGTTAAGTTTTTGTTCAGAATTTGGAATGTGTTGTTTCAAATTCGTAAATTGAAAGTTTTTGTTTCAAAATTTGATTTATTTTATAAAACAAACCAAAACAAAAAATACTAGGTAATGTTTAACTAAATCCGAATCACAGCAAAAAAAGAATTGGTTTCCAACTCTGATTTTGTTACAAGCCAATATTTCTGATAGTTAATAAACATTTAAAAAAAAATAATATATAAGTATCTAACTAAACACGTTTATAAAATTAATTATATAATTTATTACTTTAAAAATGGAAATTATATTATGTTTTAATTAATAATTGAATTTTACGGTGTCAAATATTATTTAATTATTTGTAAGAGACTTTAAATGCAAAAAAGAAAATAAGAAATGTTTTATAAAAGTATTATTCAATTAATGGGCTCGTGCAACTGTGTTCATAATTTTAAGATTTACACAGATTCACTGTAACTTTCGATATTATGCAGGGTTATCACTGAGACACAACTTATTCTTAAAAAGAGACCCTATAGTAGTCAGTGTCAGAATAACGTGTTTGATTTTGTTTTAAGATGAAGCTATTTCTTAGTAACAACGATATTGTTGAAAAATTGCTTTCCGGAGCATTCCTAGATTTTTTTTTTATATTAATATCTAACTATCCAAGGGCTCGCGAGAAAGTTAAATTCAGAGTTCACTATACTTTGAGGAAATCAAGCAGGCCAGGCATATCAAATTAATGACCTTTAGATCCATAGTATAATTGTGTTCATAAAACGAGATTATTAACTGTTGAATTTGTATTTGATAGATCAGAATTTATATTAACATTCATTATGTGCAAGTATAAGACTTGTCTTATGCCCGATTTCACAGTGTGAACTCTTCCTCAACCTTAATTAAACTGATTGTGTGACTTAAGCGTGCAACTTAAGCTCACTTGGTATTATCTGAAGAAAAATATGATCTAATAAGTTAGTTAAATTTATTATATTGCATGAAAAACAAAGGTAACAAAAATTTTAACTTATAATTTATTAAATAAAATGTATGAAAATATATAATTAAAATACAGTGTCAAAATCAAAAGGGAAACTTAAGTCTAACCATGTGTGACTTAGTTACATCTTACTTTTAGTCAGGGCTTTATACTGAGAAAATATTAAATAAGTTTAACCGAATTTTAAACTCTTGACTAAGGCTTAAGTGCGTATACTGTGAGTCAGAGTATTATAATTTTTTTACTTTTTATTTAACATGCTCAGGTATCCATCCGGATTCTTGTTGGTCGCGAATAATTAAAATTTAACATAAATAGCTCTATTGAACATACAGCTTTTAGATTCTACTGAACGAGGCCACTATTGTAGTAAAAAAATTATTAGTCATTCAAATTCAAGTATTCAGTATTATTTTCCTTGTTATTTATTTTCTCTTTAATTCAAAATTTCTGGATTTATAATATGTTGTAACAACCTGTATTTTTTTTTATCTATATTACTACAATGCTTGGCTTTAAACTTGGTTTAAATGCGTGGCTTGTTCATTTGAACTTAACTGTTTATTATTTTACGTTTTTTTGGTTGATGATTTTGCAATCGTATACTTTATATATATAGTAAAAATAATAATATTCATCTTTTGCTTTACCTTTTTTTTCCAGTTTATATAAATATATAGTTTTTAAATATTAAAATATATTTTTTTTTATATGATTATTGCATAGAAGAGAGGAAACTATACGTTTCAGGCTAATGAATTTTTACTATTTAAAGTTAATTTTGTACAAAAGTGTTGCGTTGTTGTGAGTTATTATGAAATTATTTTTTTTATAACATTAATTTCGAAAGTTTATGTTAAATTTTATTTTTATATATATTGTATTTATTTATGTAGAAGGTTTGAAGGTTTTTTTTATATATAGTGTTATTTTTTTTTTTTTTTTTTGTAAATAATTCATAATTAAATTTGCAAATAACTTTTTATTTTGCTTATACAGTTAATTCTCTCTAACTCAAAGTCGCAAGGGACTGAATTATTTTTTTGACTTATAAAGAATTTTGACTTGAAGAGCGTTTAACCAAAAAAAAATATTTTTTAATTTTTTATCATTTTCACACAATTTATAATCTGTATGTAATTAATTAACCTAAAGTAGTGGATACAATAAGTGGAACATCTTAAAATTATGGAAATAAAATGTTATTAATTTCAACAATAACAATTTATTTAAACAATAACAAATAAATTTAAACAAGTAAATATTAATAATTTAAGACGGAAAAATGAAGTAAGTTTATGAAAAAAGTTTCCTTAAAGAAGGATTTAAGGAATTTCGGATTGCAGATGACGATATGCCTTCAGTGAATACTCAATTGTTTTTAATGATCCTGATCGTTGAGATTTACAAGGAACACCTAAAATAGAGCACAGTTGACAGTTCAAAACTCTTTAAATAAGAAATAAGCGACAATTCACTTTTTTAAATGTTTTGTTAAATCATAATAATATTGAAAAACATTTGCGGGAACATCATCCTGTGATAGTAGTTTTTCATAAATTATTTTTAAACTTTCCATTACTTGACTATCACTAGGAACGGTGAAGTTAACATTTTCATCCTCAGATTCAACACTAATTTCCATATGTTCTGAGACTTCTGTTATATTTTCAATAATTTCTGAATCATTTAAAATATCAGCAATCATGACACCTTCATCTACATTCACGAATGAATCAAAATCTAAACTTAAATTTAAAGACGTTTGAACTGTGCTCCATTCTGGAGGATCAGTAAAATCAATTCCTTGTAAATCTGAACCTTCAGAATCATTTAAAACATATGGATTATTCATTAAAGGCAAATCGTCATCTGTATTCCAAAGTTCCTTAAATCCTGCTTTAAGGAAACAGTTTTTTATTGTTCCTGAACTTACTTCATTTTTCCATACAACTGAGAGCTCATTAATTGCTTCCAATAAAGTAATTTTAGTAATATGGTTATTTTCTTCAATGTCTTTTAGGTATCTTTTTACTAATCTTGCTCGATAATAGTGCTTGAAATTCTTTATTATTCCCAAATCTAGTGGTTGTGCTTTTGCAGTCATATTAGGTGGAAAAAAGATCAATTTAATGGAACTTAATTTGTCTGCAATATTTTTTGGATGCGCTGCACAATTATCAACAAAAAAAATAACAGTTCTGTTCTGTTCGATAAACTCTCTATCCAGTTTTAACAGCCATTGTTCAAAAATTTCGCAGTTCATCCAAGCCTTCTTATTAAATTTGTAATCTACTGGAAGGGACCTTATGCCTTTAAAACATCTAGGATTCTTATATTTTCCAATAACAAGAGGTGTTAGTTTTTCAGTACCACTCATGTTTGAGCAAAGCATCAGAGTTATTCGCTCCTTGCTATGCTTCCCACCAAAACATTTTTTATTCTTAAAATAATATGTTTTATCTGGGAGGCACATAAAAAATAAAGCAGTTTCATCAGCATTAAAAATGTTTTCAGGACTGTATTCTGAAATTAAGTTTGCGATCTTTGATTTCCATTCATTGACAAGAGCATCATCAACTTCAGCACTTTCACCACAAATTTTCTTATACACAATATTATGCCTCTTCTTGAAACATGTCAACCAACCATCGCTGGCATTAAAATTATTTAATTTTAATTTTTGTGCAAAAGTTAGTGCCTTTTTCTTTATAATTGGGCCGGACAAAGGTAAATTACAGGCTATGGTCTGTTGAATAAAAGTAAGAACAGCTTTATTTAGAGTATTACTCTGACAATTTCTCATTCTTCTTCTATTCAAATTATCAAAGCAAGTTGTGTTGTTTAATATTGAAGATCTCTTTTTATAAATACACGTAACTGTGCTTGGTGGAATTTTATATTCCCGGGACACATCTATCTTACGTTTTCCTAAATCAATTTGTTTGATAATATTTAATTTTTCTTTCAATTTTAATGTTTTGAGAAATCTTTTCGGCATTTTGGGTAAGAAAGATTTTTTTTATATATAATTATATTTCGAGTTAAACAGATTTTGATATACACAGATTTTTGACATACAAAAATTATTTTAATATTAAATTTTAAAGGCCGATGTGATTTGTTTGAGTTACGCGACTTTTTGACTAAGAAGGATTTTGAGTTAGAGAGAATTAACTGTATATCAATATTTATAATATATTAAGGTAGAAATGAAAGAAAAATGGAATAAAGTTTTATTGAAAAAAAAATGTGTATTACTTACTAATTTTTATTTAATCGTATATAATTTTTCATGTTAAATCCAAAAATAATTATATCAGTAATGATCTTTTAATAGGCAAAATATTAAAATATTTTAGTTAAGGTAGTGGGTTATTATTCTTTAATTCATTTTAAGAAAAAAAAATCGTATTTTGAGCACCCTTCTGATGTACCATATACATAATACAAGGTGTCTCAACAAAACTTTTATTAGTATCGATATAAAATTATCTTACAAAAAATTTAAAGCTAAAGTAACCAAACTACTCTTTAAGAAAAAAATACGAATTCGCTTTTTACGAACTCAAATAGAACCGCATTTTCACCTACACATTCACAATAATACATATTATTCTATTTCGCAAGATCAGTTGCGTGCGGTTGCGGCAACAGTGCCGTTTTTAGTTCGTTTTTATTTTTAGTGAACTCTAACAAATCTCTTCGTTTTTTTTTCTACTCTTCTTATTCTTACAATTTTGGTACGCTTACGAAAAAGAAGTCTTGTATTAAAAGGTAACGAAAAGTTTTGTACGAAGAAATGATTTTTTAGGCGGTTCGAAATGGAACCGCTTTTCTTAAAGAGTATAGATCTATTTCATAAAGTAATTAATTAATTGACTTCTTTTTGATTCAAAAATAAAAATCATGTTTTTTTATAATAATGTTAATGTTGGCTTTAAACTTAAAGGTTAAAAGGTTGGGCTGGTAGATTTAACGTTTTCGAAAATAGTCTTGTAATGAAATAGACGTATATAATTATAAAATAATTTTGAAAGATATCGAATGCAGTATATCAAATGAAAGCTTTCCAGACAATTAAAAAAATACTGTTTGGTCCAATTTGTAATTCATATTTAAAAAAAGAAAAGAAGATTTTCTGGGCCATTTGATGATAGGTAAAAAAAAAAATTTGATTTCATTTCTGAATGTAAGAAAAAAATAATTTAAATTTTACAAAGTATGATTGATTGACACAAATTTTACATATTATGTGGTCTACTTCTACTTTACCAAAAAAGAAAATTTTGAATTACCAGTAATTATTATAGTGGTAAATCATTTTTACATACATTCATTACATACATTCTTATTCCAAAATCCACAATTTATCTAAATTTTGTAATAAATAAAATCCCAAAATGAAAACAAATTTTAAATTTTCTTTCTATAACTGATATTCAGTTTTTATTACTTCTACAACTTTAAATACATTTTTTGTATAGCTTCAACAATTATTATAAATCTAAACCTCTACCTTCACTTCAATCATAATATTTTTTTCTTCACAAAAATCTTATAAATTCAAGTACAAATAAATCCTAATAAAAAATAAAATTTATACATTAATGTAAAATTATTTTTTTTTCGAATAACTTTATTTTAATGAAAAATTTCTTAACATAGTCAGCTCTCGATAATATGATTATGGTTCATTATTGGTTATTTGTGTTTCGTATTGTATACCAATGTAAACTGAATCGGAATTGGGAAATATTTTTACAAATTATACTAGTATTTCATATAAGATGTCAACATTTTTGAATAGGCTATTGGAAAATATTAAAAAGTCCATTCACTTCACATATATCAATATCAATCGGTTGTACAACTTTTAATTGGACCAGCCGAATGTCAAAAAATCGTGTAGGGTAAAAATTGACAGTTGTATGCGATATATTGTATGAAAAATCCAACTATTTGTATTTTGATTTGATGTTTCATACAACATTTTGATTTGTGTCAATGATGAAGGCAAAATATTTATAAGGTAATTTAATGGTAAGCATCTTAAATGAAGATATACAGTATTTTTAGTATATTTTTGGAATAACGAACAACCTAACATTTTAGAAGAGCCTAAATGTATAAGTTATTATACATTAAAAATTTCCATACATATTTTCTTAGGGAACGATTTGAACGATAGGAAAATATTTTGTTCCCAATTAGAAGAGCTAGAATAGATTATATATACTTTCGGGAAGTAAGCTATATAGATCGATCTGAACTGCTTATTCTGTTAATGAACTGGATTTTTATTGAGGCCAAAATTTCAGAAAAATTATTACATTAGTTATGGTTAAAATCGAGAATTTACTGTACTGCTTTTATATTTCTTATGTGGTTATTCGAGTTCATTTCCAGCAGAGGCAACATCATAATAAAAATATAAAAATAAAATAAAAACAGAATGAACGTGACTCATAACATCGTAATTAATAATAATAATAAAAAAAAAACTAATAAACTTATTGAAAATGATTTGTAAGAATATTAATTGAAAAAAAAAAAAAGATATCAGAAGAAAATGCCTTCGATTGTGTAAATATTTTCATTTATTTATATAATTTATTAAAATATTAATAAAAATTAGCTATTGTAAGAGGAAAATTTATTTAAATTAAATGATTAAAAAATATATTTTATTATATATAACTTTCACTTTTTTTTTTACAAAAATTTACATTTTTTTATGTTTATAATGATTTTTGGGTATGTAAATTGGATCTTTCATTAGGTTTTTTTCTTGTGTTTGAATCATGTACCTAATTCCAAAAAACTATGAATTTTTGTGGGGTTTTGGTCTTTGGATACAAAAAAAAAACCATTAAGTTTTTATTATATGTTACTAAATATCATATTTTTGGACTTATAACAAATGAATTTCTTTTTGGTAGCTTTGGAAATGGATAAAAAGGTATAAACTATAGACTTAGTAATATATTAAAAAAAATAAAAATTGGAAAATATTTGCAATTTATTCACTTTCTATTATTTAGTAGGTATATAATAAAGTGCGATAAAATAATTTCAAATAATTTGGGTTATCCACAGGATAATTGTGTTAACAAAATTATTGGATTTGTCATGCTGTCCAGTCCATCAATAAACAGAACAATTATTTAAGTTTACATATATTAATTTTTCATAATTTAAAAATTATATCAGTAAATAGTATTTTAACATTTTAAGAAATATAATTAATTAAAAGTTGCGGTTGTTTTCAGTAATTTTGAACACGATTCAAAATCTCTCTATTTATCATTATTATTTTAACAGGTCATTTTAAATATTTATATATATAGAATGATAAATTTAAAATAAATACACATTGTCTCTGTATGCGTAATAGAGTAAGAAATGTCATGAATACTGACAGCCAAAACTCAGGGTCATTGATTTACAAATTTCGTATTGTGTACTGCAGAATACTCGTTTTTCCATAAACCATTAATTTTCCATAACATAACCAAATTTTCCAATTGTTTATTTCTAATAAGAGATTAGAAAGACTCACATAACGATACAAATTTTTGGTTAATTAGCTTCTTTTTCGATAATCAACTGATTTATAAAATAGTTTTTTTTAGTATCAAAATAAAAGAGGGGGACTTGTAAGTACTAATGATTGTGGTGATAAAGTAGGATTTTAGCTTCCAGTAAATAAGCAATATTAGGCAGACCCTGAAAACTTTAGGCGATTTTAAATAAATATTTTCATTAAAACGAATAGTTTTGAGGCAAATATAATATGTTAATGTTAATTTTTTATGATAATTTTTAAAAAAAATTTGGGAAAAGATTATATTGCTTACGTTTTATTAGAAATCCAATTCTCTAAATATAAAGTAGTTACATTTAGTCTAACAAAGGCAGTTATTAATAACTGTTTGTAACAAGTAATTAATAGAAAGCATATCGAAACAAATTATTATGAACAGTTTAATTTATCAATATGGCTAATCATAATCGACTTTTAATTAAATTAACTTTCGTTATGTTCTAAAGTTAAAAAATTTTCCGTTTAAATCCGAAATGTAGCTTATTTTACAGTATGTGGAAACTCGTATATTAATAAATCTATATCGATTCACCAGAAATAGATAATCAGGAAAAGAGCCACTGGTCTAGCAAATCTAAAAAAAAATAATTTAAATATATTTTAATATTAAGTTATTATTATATACCTTGACAAAATGAATACAAAAATTTAAAAATCAAAATAAAAAACTGAATTCAATTAAGTATGCAGGGCAAGAAGTAAATCGAAAATAAAAACTAATCTGTTTTTATACAATTAAATTCAAATAAACAGTTACAAACTTATTATTTAATTTATAATTTTTATAATGATAAATAATTGTAATTTAACTGAATAACCACTTTAAATAAAAATTTAGTCAAACAATTTCAGGCACTTGTACTTCAAAAATACTGTCAAGTAAATTTCATCATTGGAATTCATCCAAACATCTTAATAAATAATTTACTAATTTAGTCAGCTTAACTAATCAGTTTCCAATTTTGGTATATAATTTAAGACACAAGGTTTTGTTAATTTCGGCGACGATAAGATTTCTTAATTTAGGATATGAGAAACATCATTTCAATATAAAATATATTTAACAAAAAAAAATCTAGCACTGAGCCGTAGACAAAATATCATTTCAAAAACCGGTCCAAGTGATTGGTAGACTCTACTGAACGTACAAATTAAGGTTTTCCTTAATAGTTTTCATATTTTGAAATCCTTAGAAAGAAGTAGGTTAGATTTGATTCGGGAGGAACACTGTTAAAGAAGTAAAGTGACACTTTTATAAAAAGAAATATATATATTTTTTAAATAAAAGAACAATAATTATAATAAAAATAAATTGAACATTTATCTTATAATATTAAATACAGACTTTATGTTTATTCTGAATAATATAAAAAAAATCATGTTTATTTTGACGTATATTTATATTATTTATTTATGATTAATTTAATAGAATTTTTCTGTTAATAGAATTTACATAAAATTTTAACTAAAATATAAAAATACCTATATTATATATATATACATTATATATGAGGAAGTATTTATAAGAAAATGAATTAAATTACAATTAAACAATTAAGCAATTTTTGTATAAATAATTTTATTATCTTTTTCAAATACAAAAGCCTTGATTTGAAGTGCAAATTCAGTTTTTTTTTTAAATTATTTATTTATTTCTACATTCTCAAGGTGTACAAAATGAAGTAAAGGTTTAAAAAAAAAATTATGCACTAGTTCAATTAGATTTTTAATTTTTCACATTATTTTCTTTAAAAAAAAATTAGATAAAGTTTCAATCAACATGAAAATATATAATTTTGATGTTTTAAATTTTGAACTTACCTGCTGTGCATTTGAATTAGTTTCATCCATAATTTTATCAGTCTCCATTTTTGTCACTTCTCCTGCCACTTCGGACACCTTCTTCTTATTTCAACAAATCAAAGAAATAAAATCCACACACAACTACAACTATACTATTTTAATATTATATTTCTACCACTACACAAATTTTTCCGTTTTTATTCTATACATATAACCAATACATCTGCACAAAACTTTTCTCTCTCGCGTATATATATATATATATAAAAACTTATATGAAGTAGAAATACGAATGCCAGAAATTACAAAAAATAAAAACTTATGTGATGGAAATTTTTCTTATTTAACTTTTCGACATAAATTGAATTATTTTCCGAATTTCTTCTTCCTTTTTTTCTTGTTTTTAGTTTTTATTACAAAAATTAAATTATTTCCATAAATTTTTTAAGTTGATATTTTTTATTAAAATTTTCAATTTATTATTACTAAATAAATTAAAACAAATTTGTCAGACATTACACATTTTAAGTAAAAAAAAAAATATGTAAAGCGCAAGTCACTCAAATGAACAAAAAAAATTTTTTTTTTTGCTTATTTTCAACAAAAAAAAATGTGATATATTTTCCTTAAGTTAATTTTTATCACTATTTAAAATACATTTTAAAATAATGTTTGATAAATTCTTAATTTAATTTTTTTATTAAAATGCTTTCTATATTATATTTTTATTTAAATTAATAAGCAAGCAGTGTAGCCGTAGCACGTACGAAACAACTGCTTTCTTTTCACGTAGTTAACGTAAAGACGAATCAGTGGGAACTGAGAACGAGAATAGGAGAATTCGTGGAATGAAATGAAATATGAATGTGAAAAAATTAAACTTGCTCGCTGGGTAGTGAATTTGGCATTGGCAGTAAAATTCTCCATATATTTGGTAACAAACGGCAAGGCAACAGTTCAATTTTTTAAGGCCTTCAATACACTGCGACTGCACATAAGTTATATCTTATATGACTGTTGACTGAAGAAAAGTCGTTCATATTTCAATTTCAACTTTTATTTCTGGTATTTATAATTAGTTGCAGTTGCTTAATAATTTTGTTTCAAATGAGATGCTATTTTTTACTTGATAATGAATTAATTATAACAGCGGTTGCGGAATATAAATATCACCTAACTAAAACTAACATACAAAAAAGCAGAATTTGGTTTTCGGTTTTCGGGTTATAATTCAGTCAGTTTCTGTCCTTTCAAATACATTCGTTTTCGTTTTTGTTTGTTCACTTTCTCCAAATTTAATAATTATTAATTTAATTCTTTGATGTATCAGATGCACAAGTACATTTAAAAAAATTAAGTTAAATTCAAACATTAACTCGCAAATATGTTCTTTTTTAATTAAAGCCGGGGCATGGAATCTCAGTAATGTTAGTCGATGACTTGTGAATTGTTTATTTCAACAAAATCAGATGAAAAATGGTTGAAGGATTCTGGGCATTTAAGGTTTCAAATGGCGTTGGTTTAAAGTCTATAGCCCTATAACCGGAAATTGGTTTGAAATTCTAAAACAATTTCAAATAACATGTTATTTTTTTGCTTAATTAAATAACTCTTTCATTACTCCAGTCAGTAAAATTACTTATTGCACATACATTATTGTTAAAATTGTTTAAATTTTTACAATTGTTTTTTATATTATGTACAATACTGTTAATGTTCGATTTTACTTGATAGATTAAAATTTTTGCAGTGTAACGAATTTATTATCTGATAATGATAAAAATGATACTACTAACTAGCGCTACTGTTTGTTACTGTATGCACAAAACAAATTTCAATACATAGTTTATAAACACTAACATTTATTTATCAGTTAACAATTAAAACTAAAACCATCTTAAAAATCTCCCATCATGATGTGAATTTATACAGTAATTAGTTATTAAGTAAATACCATATAGACTGTTCAATATATTGATGTTAGTTAAACACCGTTTAAACATGTTCTAAGCTTTTTGATCTTCGAAATTTTCTAAATTTATAAATACATTAATATTTTTTAATTATATATACTTTTATCTATATATAATATTGCATATAATGCTAACAATTAATATATATATGTATAACAACCATCATATAACAATCAAGATAGTGATCGGTACGGTAAGCATTATTTTATTATTTTCTAAATTAAAAAAAAAAAAACAAATAAAAACATAAAAATGATAAGATTTAAGTGGAAAAAATACATAAAGACTGTAAAATGTTCCGAAAACATTTAATCACATATTTCAATCAAAGTTATACAATGATGTCCACATCATCATCTGAAAATTTTGTATTGAATGGTAAAAAAATTTTAGGAGCTGCATTTAATTATATGTAAGTAAGAATTATATATTTTAAATCAAATATTTATTTTTAATTAAAATATTTTTTTAGGGACATTGTAAAATCACGAAATTTACCAGTGCCAAAAAATCCTGTAATATTTTTAAAACCGTCATCATCATATGTTCAAGAAGGACAAAATATAATAGTAAAAATTGAATTCATAATTAATAATTATTGTTTATTTTCTAATTACAAAATTTAAGTTACCAAAGGTTTTTACAAAAGTAGCATATGAAGTAGAATTGGGTGTTGTTATTGGCAAGAAATGTAAAAATGTTAGTAAAAAAGATGCCATGTCATATGTTGCTGGTTACTGTTTAGCTTTGGATTTAACAGCACAATGTGAACTTGTAAAAAAACAAAATAATACAAATATTTTAAATAATAATCCAATGATTCTTTAATAGGGTGTCGCACGTGAAACGGGACTTCCATGGTCATTTGGTAAAGGTTTTGACACCTCGACTCCAGTTTCACGTTTATTATCAATAAACGAAATAAAAGATCCGCATAATTTAGAATTATGGTTAAATATTAATAATGAATGCAAACAAATTGGAAATACAAAAGATTTAATCTTTAAAATTCCTGATCTTATAGAATTTTCTTCGAAACATATGACACTAGAACCAAATGATTTGATACTCACTGGTACTCCAGATGGTGCTGCACCTATGAAGGCTGGTGATATTTTAGAATGTGGTATGGGTAATTTAATTACAATGAAATTTAATGTAATAAATGAGATATAGATTTAATCTAAATCAATCTTAAGAAAAAATATTTGTTTTGCCTTTTTTATATATATCAATATAATTATAAATCAATACACTTATACATTAATACTATTAACTAATTACAATTTGTAATGGTATCTTTTATGTTTTCAGTATTAGCAACTAACGTACTTTCTATATTATCCTTATTATTAGCAACTTTCATATTATCATTGTTAGGATCGTTTAAATTAATCTTCTTAGTAGCTATCAACAAATCTTCAGTTTTATCATGTTCTAGATCTAGATTATCAGTATGTGAAGTATTTACGATATCTTCTGATTCAGCAGGATCTGTCCAAGTCTTTTTAAAATTTCTTAATTTATTTAAACTTAACATTACATATTCTAGTTCACGTTGAATATTTACACTTTCAATAACTAATTCTATAGACATCTGATAACGTTCTTTAGCAAATTGTAAACTTCGTGGTACTAATACACCAAACCACTTAGTGGGATCTAAACGACCGGCTTCTCTATCAATTGGAAATTGTTTTACTACAAACTTTTTTCCACATAAATTATCAGATTCTACTTCTCCAACATTGACTAATGCACTAAATTCTGGTGTGTTTTCAGTTGGTAATTGATTTATTGAAGCTGAATTTGTACCTTGAATATAACGAGTTTTAGCCAGCAATAAGTTTCCCTCGTTTGTTCGCTTTTCAATGTTAATTTTACACTGCATATGTTCTTCCATTAACTCAAATAATCTAAGTGTTAATTTGTCCATTAACACACATATTTCATGTTTGCTTCCCAATTCTGTTTCTTGATCCATTTTATTCGATTTTGGTTAAAAGTTGATAATGTAAAACTGAAAATCATATGACTTTGACATTTACCATCCCTACACACACTGAACAAATATCTGCGTATTGACAAAATTTCATATTTTCATTTTTAAATTAAAACTACCAATACACAATTGCGCTATTCAGTAAAATAGCTTGAAGTTTCTTACTTCTCCTTCTCCTCAAGACAAAAACACTGCAACAGCAATCTCATATAACTTCAAAAAATAAATAATTATTAGATTATTTTAAAATACTTTTTTTTTCTTAACGTTAGTATAGAAATACTCTTAAAATGTAGGTTTTTTACTACATTTACCATATATATAATATTTATGTAAAAGTGTAATTCTTTTTAAATTTTAGTTAGTGTTCCGTATTTTCTTAATCTTGTTCATACGATGGAAAGTATTGTGTATTGGTTTTGTAAGTAAGTCTATTTAACAAATCGAAACTGATATATTTTTGGTTCGAGACCTGGAAAACTAACTTCTTTAATTGAGTGGATTTTTTTCATTTAAAAATAGGATATTAGATGTTATATAGTAGTAGTGCATATTTTGTTATAGAAATATAAAGTGTTCTTAATTTATATCAAATGATATGGATAAAGCAATACAAATAACAAAAATCATTCTATTTACAGATAACGCATTACTGTATCAATGTGGTGGCACAGTTGAAGAACGAAAAATTTGTCTAATTTTTCATTCTTCAACTGTGTTATCGATATTAAGTGCAATAAAAATTTATAATATATGTATTACAATAAAACCACGCTTTAAATATTGTTCATCAATATTATTTACAGCTAGTGCAGCATCAAAAGGTAGATTTAGATTACACAGAGTGCAAAATAGAGCTATATTAGGCTAATTCTAAAACTAAATTGATACATAAATGCATAAAATATAAAATATCTTTGGCATATATTATAAATATGAGTTTTTCTTTGAGTGAAAAATGTGTTCCATTTGCAGTAGGGGTTTCTGCAATTCTGAACGTATATATATGGATTTGGTTCGGAGTCGGAGTTCGCATTAGGAACAGAGAGAACAGAACACGAATAGTGAATATGCTTCTGAGTTCTGAATCTGAATAGTGAATGCTGAATGACAGCGATGAAAAGTGCGGGGTATTAAAAAATAAAAATAATATTTTGTTTGTTTATTTTATTGAAATTTATTTAATTTATCAAGAATGTCTGATTTAATTGAAACTTTAATATATGAAATTCAAGAAATGGAATCTGATGAAACGTATCATTTATTAACACCACCACGACGTAATTATTTTAGTGAAATTTCTGAAATTTTAACGACTCAACAAATTACAAACACCGACAATGCTATTACATTAAATAGAAAATTGCAAAATATGTTAAGAGAATTGCAAAGAATTATACAAAACATGATAAAAAAATGTAAAGAAAAATATGAAAAAAATGAAGTAACTTTAAAAAATTCTGTGGTCGTCAGTCGAATACGAAAAGAAAAACGTTTTAAGACGTATTTATGTTGTGGTATCCCATATTTTAAAAAAAATTCAACATACTTAAACTCAGCTCCACCAAATTCTGATTATTTATATCGACGTGATGTACAAAAAGAATTATTCCCAGCTGATATATTAAAAAGAAATATATTATGGACAGCTAATGATAAAACTGATATTATAAATGGTGTCAAAGAACAGGTAAATTTTATATACAGTTTTCAATTACATATAATCTATACTTTAATGATTTTATATCACTAGGTTATTTCATATTTAAAAGATGGTAATAATGCAGATGCATTATCAGCAAAAAATACTCGTAAACTAAAAGACCGAACAATGGAAAAAAACGAAAAATTAAATTCATTATTATTAGTAGATTTATTAAAAAAAACAAACGAAAATTTCGTAATAAATTGGTATCGAATATCATCTGAGAATTTAAAACATCGACATACGGAGACATCATGTGAAGCAATGTGGCAAATGTATTTGCGACCAGAATTAAATCGTTCATCATGGTCAAAAGAAGAAACTATAAAATTAGAAAATTTAATACGTGAATATGATTTTTCAAATTGGTCTGATATTGCCAATATAATGGGTGACAGATCAGAATATCAATGTTATGTACATTATATGTTAGTGATATTAGAAAAAATGCGTGTACAAAATCGTAAATGGACAAAAGAAGATGATGATTTATTAATTCAAGCTGTTGAAAAATCACGTATGGGCAGCTTAGTACGTTGGAACATTGTACAACAATATTTTCCAAATCGTAATAAAAAACAATTAAACACACGTTATAATTATAGTTTAGATCCGAAAATTAAAAAAGGTAATTTTACAAAAGAAGAAGATTGTATTATATTAGCTGCTATAGAACAATATGGTGAAAAATTTTCAACAATGCCAATTGCATTATTTCCTGGTCGTAATATTGTACAAATACGTAATCGATATCGAAATACATTACAATATATTAATAAACATCAAATATGGTCACCAGATGATGATCAAAAATTATTAAATTTTGTTAAAGAAAATGGTAATACAGAATGGCGTAAATTATCAGATGAATTTGGTTATCATACGCGAACAAGTTGTCGTCAACGATATACAACAATAATGAAATTTTTCCAAAAATATCCAAACGCAACAGTAAATGATATACCACGTAAATTTAAACAAATCCAAAGTGATATTACAATTGATAATTGGCATACAAAAATGTCTGATTTAGAATCAGAACAAAATATAAGTAAAGATAAAAATATTGGGAAAAAATCTAAAAATTATACATCAACATTACGTTCTGTCGAATTACAATATTATAATTTTTTTAAATATTCTTATGATTATAAATTTGATAAAAACCCATTTATTATATATAATCCATTAAATAATATAAATTTTTTAACAAATTTATTACAATTAAATATAAATGAAGAGTTATTAATTGAATATGATAAATCATTTTCATTAAATGAATATAAATTATTAAAAATGTTATTGAAACTAAGAGAAAATGAAATAAATGTTAACAAAATTAATATTAACATTAAATTACCACCAAATTGGTCGACACTTTTGGGCTTTCGTAGTATTTGTATACAATGTGCATCATTAAAAAACCAATCAGATATTATTAAAGCAGAAGGAAATGATTATAAAAAAATTGAAAAATTTGAATTAGCTAAAGAAAAATTTAAGTCACGATTTAAATCAATATTTTATAATACAACACTATTAAGTCGATTTAATCCTAATACATTAAATATACCAGGACGTCTATCGAAAACTATGAATTTAGGCTTAAAAGAAATGCAAGAAATTGAAAATGACATTGATGAAGTAGAAAATAATAAATTAACAAATAAACTGAATATTAATTTAAATAAAAAAAGATCCCGCGTTTATGAAGAAAATAACACTGTAAAAAGAATAAAAAGTGAAAATAAAGGAAATATGTAAATATAATTGAATTTTTACTAATTAAGAATTATTCCACTGAAGAAATTAAAACTAGTTTTATTGTAAGACATTAAAGAAAATAGCTAAATTTATCGTAGTTCCCCGTAGAATATATTAGAAAGTATTTGTATATTTAAAATCTTTTAGCACTTTGTTTTTATTAATTAACCGCAATTAAGTAAAACATCTAATTTTATATTAACATTATTATATTTTTCCATTGATACCAACATTTTTTCTAACGATACAAATGATCAGCTTGTAAATTTGATGCTATTTCGGATTCCCACTTATCACCATTACATAAAAGTTTTTCCTTATTATATAAAAGTTCTTCATGAGTTTCTGTTGAAAATTCAAAATTAGGACCTTCAACAATTGCATCAACTGGGCATGCTTCCTATAAATTAAATAAATTTTAATATTTGTAAATTATTCTGAAAATATTATTTACTTGACAAAATCCACAATAAATACACTTAGTCATATCAATATCATAACGTGTTGTTCGTCGACTACCATCAGAACGTTCTTCAGCTTCAATTGTAATAGCTTGTGCTGGACAAATAGCTTCACATAATTTACATGCAATACAACGTTCTTCACCACTTGGATAACGTCTTAATGCATGCTCACCACGAAATCTCGGACTTAATGGTCCCTTTTCGAATGGATAATTTATTGTAGCTGGTTCTTGGAAAATATGTGCTAATGTAACACCAAAGCCACGAAATAATTCTGTCCAAAACATTGTTTGAGCTGCCCGATCAGTCATATCTTTGAATTCCATACTAAGTTGTTTGTTGTTTACATATACATAACCCTTTTCTACTTCAACCAAATCTAAATGTTTTGTTGGATCTGCCTGAGCTGCAAAACCTCGTATAGTTGGTTGTAACAGCCTTTGAGCTAAAATATATAAATAATATTTAGTTTTTCCAGTTTTTCTGTTTTTCTACAATTTTAATATGATGACATAAGAAGTCATAACCTCTTAACTTTTTATCTTTTATTATTAATTTTTAAAAGAATTAATTGAATATTATCTATTTTCCAGATAGTATTAATTACTTACTGTTTTTAGCAACAGAAAAAAGTCTTACAGTCGACATATTTCGCAATAATAATGCGCAAAATTGTTGAAAACCAATTGGATTGCAGGCAATTGCTATGGAAAAATTGTATTTTTGACTAGAAGGTAGAAGTAGCAGCTGATAATTGTGACATTTATTATTGACAACTTTTAAATTCAGTACTACCAATGTTTGAAAGTTAAAAAATTTCGAAAATTATATGGAAAAAGTGAAACAAAGCGGAATGTGCAATTTTCGATGGAAATATGGCGATATAAAGTTAAATAAAAATGTGTATAATTAATTCAAATTTAATTTATAAAGGAAAACATAATAAATTTTTATATGTTTTTTCTGTTTAATTCATTTAGCATAATAGCGGAGGTTGTTTAATTGTAGTATGCTAATGGTGTAACTGGGAATGATTGAGAAAAATGCTACATATTGAGATCATTATTTGATGACAAGAAATGTATTTTCATTAAAAACCATAAATTTATGATAATAATAAAAAATTCACTACAAACCAAAAATTTGTAGGCCAAATTGCAATATAGAATGTCACGAAAAATTTATAGAATTATAGTTACTCTCAAATGGGATGACCAAGGAAGAAACAACTGAATTCGTAGAATTGAGAAACTAATGTAAATCCTTCCATTCGATCCTTCTATGACCACACAATTGATTTTTTATTCAAAATATATGAAATCTAATATTTTCCATTTTACTTAACGAACGAACTAATAAAAGCATTGTGGCCGCTACTTAATAATTTCGATTAGAAAAGAAATGACATCGTTTCTGTCTCAATCTCTCAATATTCGACATAATTTTTCGGCACTAAAATGTGTGGCGGGTGTGTTGTTATATTGTTTTTTCTTATCTTTCTTTTTGTCGCGTAGGCCACGAATTTAAGAAACTTTTAATTTTCAATTATAGAATTATAGTTATTTTTCATTGAAAATGTTCAATATTTGTGCATAAATTTATTAAAGAACTTTATATTACTTTCATTCATTAAAGTATCCATAATAAAATGGATAATTTCCAAGTAAATGAGGATCTTTTTTCAAAGGTCAAATACTTTGTAAGCGGGAGTCTTGATGCCAATGTAAGATGAACTGATTTATATATTGTTATAATATAATGTTAATTTAGGTTAACTAATAAATAATAAAAAAAATGTGAAATACATACATGATAATTTTAAAACTATAACTTTATGATTTTAGCATTTAAAATATTTTAACTTTTTCTTAACCAAAAAAAGATAGGTTATTATTTATTTTCTATATTCCTATATGAATTAGTTTTTATTAAGATAAAAGGTCAATAGCAAGATATATTTTTTTGAAAATTAATAATTGAAAACAAATTAATTCATTTTTTTCCAATTACAGCTCGAAGATTTATTAAAACGAGGTGGGGCACAAAGTCGTTCTTATATATCAGAACTTGTGACACATTTTATATGTGCTAAAACATTTGACGAAGATCAAGTAACAATGGCAACTGATTTATATGGTGTTAAACCGGTAACAGAACGTTGGATATTAGAAACTGTGCGATTAGGACGATTAGCAAATCCGAAAAGTTATAATCCTTTAACAAATAATTTATTTCAAAATGTTATCGCAACTATCATAAATGTTAGTAACGAAGATAGAAAGAAACTTTATTCAATGATAACATTTTTCGGTGGTACTGTACATAGAAATTTAACAGTTCAAATAACACATTTAATAGCTGGAATTGGTACTGGTAGTGTATATGATAAATCAATAGTTTTATCAAAAAAATACAATTTAAATATTGTTACACCTGACTGGGTAACTGATTCGATACGACAGAAAAGATTGATTGAACCGTCTGTTATATATCATCCACGATTATTAAAAGTTGAATCGGCTAAATTTATACGCATCACAACTACGACACCAAGAGATACTACATATTCATCAGGTGGTAATAATAATAATCTTACTAATATTATTGGCTTTGATGAAGGCATGCAACAAAGTAATAATGTTACTGATAAGAAACCCAAAATTATTGTAACAAGTGCATCAGTTATGTCAGTTTCTCCAACAGCTATTACAACATCTAAACCAGTACAAACTTTAGCTTCAACTTCACCTGTTACTAATATAAGTAATCAAGTGATCAAAAATGTAACATCAAATCAAACAATACTTACACAAGTGCTATCAAATGTACAACAATCCAATTTACAACAACATCAACCATCACAATCTCAGCAAGCAACAACAATAGATACAAATGTAAAACCAGCACATCCACAAATTACAGCTCAGATAATTCGCACAGTACCAAATAGTGGACAAAATACTGGAATCGTAATTACAACTTTGTCTCAAGCTACACAGTCTGGTAATCAACAGCTACCTCAAGCGCAGAAAGTTGTTTTTGTGAGACCAAAAACTATCGGACAACAACAAATTGTAGCAACAACGGCGACATCATCGGGTCATACACAACAACAACATATAATTTTACAAAAATACGTTCAACCTTCGTCCCAACATCAGCACCAACAACAAATATTACAAAATGTGAATGTGCAACAAACACAGCAACAGCAAAATATGGCAGTGCAACATCAAAATTTAAATATGCAACAACAACAACAACCAAATGTTAGTGTTCAGCAAGTTAACAGTCAGAAACAAAATTTAAATATTCAACAACAACAACAACAACCTCAATTACAAACACAAAATACTACTAATCAATTCCAACAACAAATACAAAATATTCAGCAACCACATTCGCAACAAGTGATCCAACAAACTCAAGTAACACAACCACAACAAACTCAACATCAAACGGGAACCATTAACGTGCAATTGCAACAGAGGAACTTAAAGAGTCCTTCAACACATCAATTATCTGCTCCTCAACAACAACAAATACAACAAACTATGCATTTACAAAAACAACAACAAGTTCATCAGCAACAACTTCATATGCAACAACAACAACGACTTCAAAACTCAGTTCAAGTTACATCGCAGTCAGCCCAATCCTCGCAAATTTCCCAAATACCTAGTTCTCCATTAATACCACCCGCATCACCCCAATTACCACCGCCGTCACCGCAATTGCCACCACCATCTCCACAGCTCCCACCACCATCTCCGCAACTTCCACCACCATCACCACAGTTGCCACCCCCATCACCGCAACCACCAACAACACCACAGCATCAAATCATCCCTCAACAGCAATCGCCACAGCACCAATCGATATCATCAATGTCGCCGCAACCTCAATCTGTGATATCTTCACCTATTCAACAGCAGCAGCTGCAGCAACAACAACCATCAATAGCTGCTCAAATTCAAAATAATCTTCAACAACAACATCATTTTCAGCAACAACAATTGATGCTGCAACAAAACAGTCAGAAATTGTCGCCACAGCAACATCAACAAATTCAATCCCAGATAAATCGTCAGCAACAACAATTAATACACCAACATCAACAATTACAACAAATACAACAACAGCAGCAGCTTCAACAACAACAACAAAATCTACGTTTGCAACAAAATCAAAGTCCACGTTTACAGCATAATCAAAGCCCACGATTACTTCAAAATCAAAGTCCAATGTTAAATAATTCTACGCCATCACCACAACAATCTCATATGGTTGTAGCTCCTCAACAATCACAATCGCCATTACAGCAACAACAAATACAGCATCAACCGCAACCAACACCATCACCTCAAATGACCCCACCACCACCTCCATCACCTCAACAATCACCAATGTCTATACAACAACAATTGAGACAACAAATTCAACAAGGACGACAACAGCATCAAATTCAAATACGACAAGGTGGTGGAACACAAATAATAAATCAAAGTGGAAGTTCACCAATTCAACAACAAATATTAACATTAAATCAACAACAACAAAAAATGCAACAAATGCAGCAACAACAATCTCCTTTACAACATCAACAACAGCCACAGCAACAAATAATATCAAAACAAATACTTTTAACAAAACCAATTGATCCCACTGATCCAGTACAAGTGGCACAGGCATATTAAAAATTCTATAATTTTTTAATAATTTTTCTTAATTATAATTTTATTTTATAGGTTTTAAATCGAACTACTCCAAGTCCCAGTCAACAGCAGCTCGATCAAAATTTAATTTTACGACAACAGATGACTCAGCAAATTAAAAACCAACAACAGCTACACCAACATCAGCAGCAACAACAGCAACAATCTCCTCATAAATCGCCACAACAACAACAAATAATAATTAGCCAAGGGGGAAATCAAATCATTACCCAACGGCATGTTATAAATACATCAACAACTCAGGGTCAGCAAATAATTCAAAGTCATATGCTAAATATTCAACAACAACAAAAGCAACAGCAGCAACAACAACATATTTTGCAGCTTCAACAACAACAAAATCAAATACAACAAAAAACTGCACCAGGACATCAATTTCAATTTGTAGAAAATTCTCAAAGTGGCGGTACTGGGACACCACAACAAGTTCGAATTATACATCAAGGTGGACAACAAATAATTACCCAACAAATTCCACAAAATCAATTATTGCAACGACAACAACAACAGCAAATTGTAGGTGGTACTCAACAAGTAATCAATCAACAACAGCAAAAAATTGTCCAACAGCAAACACAACAAACTACCTCACAGTCATCTCAACAGCAACAACAGCCGCCGGCACAGTTGCAACAAACAAATACTGGATCACAAACAATAAATAAACCATTTCAAACAAAATTACTTATAAGTCAGCAACAATTTAATCAACTAAGTCCACAGCAACAGCAACAAATTTTACAAAATCAGCAAAATCAAAATATAATATTCATTAATCAAGCTAATCAACAACAACAGCAACAGCAGCAGCAGCAAATACAACAACAACAATCTCAAAATGTTCAAATTCAACAGCAGCAAATTATAAATATATCTGGTCAAATACAAGGATCGCAGCAGCAGCAACAACAGTCCGGTCCTTCGAATTTAAGTCAAATGTTAAAAAATTTCACACAAAAACAACAAGAACAGCAACAGCAAAGTTTTTCTCAACAACCTGGAAAAATTACTAATGTTACTGAAATTGATTCGAATTCTGGTGCATCACAACCAACTCAAGTGCCGCAACAACAGCAAATTATATTAAATCAACAACAAAGTGGTCAACAGGTTAATCAGCAATTACAAAATTCACCACAAACAAATCAACAATCACCACAACATCAACAGCAACAAATTGTTATTAATCAACAACAAATTTTAAGTCCACAACAACGTTTACAATATTTACATCATCAGCAACAACAAATTCAATTACAAATGCAAAATAAGCAACCATCTGGTCAACAGCAAATAATCATACAACAGCAACAACAGCCTGGACAATCTCCACAACAAAATGTTCAACAACAAAATTCAATAAATACTCAACAAATTGCTGGACAACCTACAAAACAAATAATTATTCAACAACCACAACAAATTATTATTCAACAAGCTACTGATCCTACTACTACGACTGGTCAAATGCCATTACAAAATGAGCAGGTAATTATTAAAATATTTATAAAGCTTATACAGGTTGGTCTAGTACCTATGGGTTATGCTTATAGGACATATTGTTGATCCACGACAAAATTGTATTTCTGATTAAAAAATAAACGACAAAAAATATAATTATATTTATTTCTAGGTTATATTACAGCAACAACAACAACAGCAGCAGATTATTTCACAAGTTACTTCACAACAATCACAAAATCAAAATCCAACAATTTTAGTACAACAACAAAATATTACATCAAATCAACAAACTAATTTGATGTCACCACAACAACAGGTTACAATACTACAACAAAACCCAACTGGTGGTTTGATCCAATCGTCAGCACAACCACAACAACAACAACAATCACAACAGCAGCAACAACAATGGAATCAACAAAATCTGCCTCATCAACAAACAACAATTGTTGGTTCACCGCAACATCAACAATTCATTAGACCCGGTGGTCAATGGCAAACTACTGGTGCCCCCCAACGACAATTAATACATTTAGATGACAAATCGCATGCACAGTTTATTGCATTGGATCCAGTTAAAAAAGCTGAATATATAGCAAAATTACAACAAAAACAACGTTTAATGGTACGCCAACAAGTTGCATATCAGCCGCGACCTGGTGGACCAATTGTTGGTCAAACCCGACCAACAGCACATATTATTGTGCAAAGTCCAATGCCTTCGGGTTTAACACAACAACAGCAAATGCAATGGTTACAACAACAAAGTACACGACAAGTTTTAGTTCGTTCAGCTAATGCAACGCCAACAACCAGTATTGGTGGTGCTCCTGGTTTAAGTCCATTATCACAACAAAGTAATTCACAGCCACAACAACAGCAAGCAACGTCACAGCAGTCAACACAACAATTTATACTGGACGGCAATGTAAATACACAAAATCAACAACAACAACAAATATTGTTGCAACGGCAACAACAATTACGATATCAGCAACTTCAGTTACAACGTGAACAACAAAAAATACAAGTTGGAAACATTACTGGAACAGCACCGGCAACACAAAATATAACAGTCGAACAACATTCACAACAACAACAACAACAAATGATGCAACAACAAACATCAACATCAAATGCAACACATCAATTAATAACAACAACACCCTCAACGACACAAATAATACAACAACAGCAATCAGAAATATCACAAAATATTCCAACAAGTGTACAACAGGTTGTTATACCTGCTAATGGTACTGGTACATCAGTTGGTACAATTACGGTACCTCAACAACAAATGATGGCTTCAAAAACTAAAACAGCTTTAGCAAATATGCTTACAAATCGTGCTGCAGCAATGACAGCAACAGTTATGCCATCTGAAACAACGACATCTACCGAACCATCTGCAGCCGGTACACTTCGTTTGATGACAGCGCAACATAATGCAGCATTAAATCAAAGTGTTGCAACTGCTGTAGGTCCACGTACACCACAAGAACTTATTATATTACAACAACAGCAGCAGCAGCAGCAACAACAACAACAACAACAACAGCAGCAACAGCATTTAATACAACAAAGACGTACAATTGGTCCAAATGGGCAAATATTAACTGTTAATAATATTGTTGGACAATTACCAAGTGGCGGTGTTGGTCAACAAAATATTATAGCGCAACAACATAGTAGCGGTGGTGGTGGTGGTGTAATTACACCTGGTCCATCTGGTACTGTACTTAAAGGACCACAATTTAGTCCAGTTAATCGACAGCCAATACCACCAAGGCCACAATTTTATGGTCATAATCCAAATTTAAAATTACCACCAGATTTATATTTATTAGGTTGTACATTTTTTATTGTTGAATATGATGAAGAGGACGATCTGATATTTGTTAATGATAAAAATGAAAATGATAATAACAATAATAATTACAATGATAATAATAATAGTAATGTTAAAAAAATTGAATTATGGAAAGATTTAATAAAACAAGCTGGTGGTGAAATGGAAAATGCATATTGTCAACGTGTAACACATGTTTTATGTCGTACACAACGTCATGGTGTTGTTATGCAAGCAATACGTGATTCAAAACGCTGTGTAACACATTATTGGTTAAATGATGTTATATTAAAAAAACAAGTATTTCCACCATGGCAATCATTACATTTACCAATGCCAAATACATTTGGTACCCAAAAACCAGCTACACGTCATTTAATTGGTTTTTCTGGTTTTGAAGGTGATGAACGTGATCGTATTAAAGAAATGATTAATGAATCTGGTGCATTATTTACAACAACATTTAGTAAATCGAATACAGTATTGATTTGCCGTAAACCAGAAGGTGAAAAATATAAAAAAGCTAAAGAATGGAATATACCAGTTGTAAATACAGCATGGTTAAGTGATATTGTATTGGGTAATTTAAGTGGTATGTCACAATATGAAAGTCCAAAATATCAACAGTATAATTTAAGTGGTCCATTTCGTATTGATTATTCACTTGTACCACATTTAATGGGTAATATAACAATTAAAATAATATTATCTTTATATTAATTTTTTTATTTTTTTACATATTTTAAATATAGCTGCTTGGAAAGCACCTATAAATCTTACTCAAGAGGCTCACGAAAGAGTTAAACGATCACTGTTAGAACCAATTTCTGATGAAAAAATCAAACGTCGAAAATTATCAATATCATATGAAGAAGTTCCAGAAAATATTATGTGTGTGGAATATCCTGATCAAAATAAAATACCGAAAATATTATTTTCACAAATTTATAATATATCGGGTATGAAGAGGGCTGTAAGGTAAGATTACTTTTGATAACTCCCATTTAATATACATATAATAATTTAAAATATATATTATATTTTAGTGCTCTTGGTGGAATTGTTGTTGAAGAACCATCAGATGCAACACATTTAGTTATGACTAAATTGGGTAATCGTACAATCAAATTATTACAAGCAATTACATTTATTAGTGATGCTTGTACTAGTAATTGGATTATTGAAAGTGCTAAAGTTGGTAAATTTTTACCAACAGAAAATTATAAAATTATAGATAATGAATTAGAAAATACATTTAATTTTAATTTTTATAATACTATTCAATCACCATTACGGCGTCATTTATTTAATGGTAAAATATTTTATGTAACACCATCTGTTGTACCAAATAAAAAAATTATTGAAAATTTAATTATATCGGCGGGTGGTAAAGTTGAACAAAAACGACGACCAGGTGCTGGTATTCTGGAAGCTAATACACAATCACCAAATAGCTATATTGTTGTTTCAGTTCAAGAAGATTTATTATTTATGTATGATTTAGTAAAAGCAGGCCGACCAAAATGTTTATTAATTTCAACAGAAGGTATTATGAGTTCAATATTAAGACAAATCATTTCTTTCGATGAACATATTATACCATTATTTAATAATAATAATAATATTATTAATAATAATCTATATAATAATAATAGTAGTAAAACTAACAATAAAATAAGTAAATCTAAAAAAGAGAAATAGTTGTAATTAATAATTTTAATTTATTAGCAAATTTATTTAGTTTGTGTATATTAAGAAGAACGTGACATGTAAATAAAAGTTTATAATATACAAAGATGATAATTATAAATATATATATATACATTATTATTTTTAAGTATGTAATTAATAATTCTGAAAATATACAAATATATATTGTTTATTTTTATATATGCAGTCTAGACTTTTAATTTAGTTTATTACCTATCAATCAATTTTATTTGAACAGAAGGAAATTTTGGTAAATAAAGAAAAAAAAATATAATTTCAATGAACTTTGAATAAATATATCAAGGTTTTTTTTGTGTATTTTTACCAAATGTTTTTCTTATGAAATGTTTATTTTAGGTTTAATTTTTGATTTTTGGTGTCGTTTAACCGGCATGTGTTCAGCTAAAAAATATGAAACAAATTAAAGATTATATAATTTTAGCTAAAATTTTATTTTATAATCAATTACGATAATAAATTTGAATGATCATCTAAATAAATTTACTATAATTTAGTTATTATGTGATATAATAATTGGTATAATATAATTAATTTTAGTTATTTTTTAAAAAAAGTACGAGTAGTTATTGAAAAGTGTTGTGAAAAGAAAAGAAACTGGATTTTACTGAAACAATTTCGAAAGTAGACATTATAAAAATACAGAAAAAATGCAATCGCGATTGGCTGTGCAATAAATATCTCAATAGTTTTTATTAGATTTTAATTAAATTTTACATAAAGCTTTGGGTTTTTAGTCGGTCTCGATGCATCGGAAAATATTCGTATTATATTTCGTATGTTCTAATAAGTACCTTTAATTACATAAAGTACTTGTAATCCAATTTGAACAAAATTTGGTGCATGATTGGTTTTGTGATCTAGTTTTTTTTATATATTAATTTTTAATTTATTTCTCTTTAATACGAACAATATATGTAAATTATTCTCTTAAATCAGCTATATTAGTAACTGGCATAGTTTTAGGCGCTCTAAGAATAAACCTGTGTAAATGGTACTAAAAAAGAATAAAATGTCATTAAAGTAAAGTATAAGAAAGTAAATTAAAACTTGAAAATTATAACTAAATAATTTTTACGCTACTTTCTTCATACATTACTTTTATGACATTTTATATTTTATTTTTGTTTTTAAGCTTTAAGATAATCTAAACATTTGTCACCCGGACGTAGGGACAACATAATCATAATATACATGGATATAGAATATAGTTGGTACCTCTAGTTTCTAAATTAAGTACATTCCAGATTATATATTTAACCGATTTTTTTTTACAGAATTGTGTTTATATATAACTACAAGATCTCTTTAGTTAGAGGCTATCTAGCTTTTGTTATGACCATATTTATTAGCATATATCTTTACCAGAACTTTTCTACATATTCAGAATATTTAAAAAAGCATATAAAAAAAATTTATTCAACAAAAATAAACCTAATAAATCTTATTATTGTAAACACTTCACGATTATTGTGACGATTTCTTTAAAATTACATATTGTATCTTATATATGTTTTTATTACAATAAATATTTTCATCCAAAAGCCATTAAACTTTTAAGAACCTGAAAGCTTGGATTTATTTATATTTTTTTTTTTGTTAAAAAGCACAATAATATTAACATTTTTTTTTATATATTATAACCATTGAAATTAATAGTAATAAAAAAAAAATTAATCGCAGCTATTTAAAGAAAAAATGAAAGATATTTATAAGATTAACAACCGGTCAGTTATTCAAACAAAAATTATAGCAGCTTTCTGGATGTTCTTTAAAAAAATTATTAATGTTTTATTGCTTAAAACATTAAAACATTAACAAAAAAAAAATACAAGCTTTACCGAAATTGATAAACTATTTTTTTTAAGAGTAAAGAATTTATAGTTGTTTTACAGGTTTTTTATCACTCTGTTAAAAATAAGCATTTTCTTTTGATAAATAAAAGAAATATTCACTATTAAAAGTTCATAATTTTTCAAATCAGTTGAAGATTATCCTTTGAATATCATACTCCAAAATATTACAAATAAATTTAAATTATATTTCTATACCGGAAATTTTAAAATAATATAAAATAAAATTATTTTATTATAAAAAATTATTATTTACTATATAATGAAATTAATTATTTGTATAATTTTAAATTTATATATTTTAAAAATTAATTGTGATGATAGTGAATTACAATTACCAGAAATACCATGTCCAAATATATTTCGATATTTAAATGTTGATACAGAATGGATTGGTGTTATTGAACTTGAAAATATTCAAAGAGGACAAACTTATATTTTAGCTGTTAATTTAGGATTTGATGATTATATACCGGATGTAAGTATAAAATGTTTTTTTTTTTTTTTAAATTTCATACAAAATTTAAATTTTTTTTATATTTATTTTATTTTCTATATTTTGTAGTCAAATTTTGGAAAATTAGAACTTTTGTATGATCATGAAAAAACACTAAATAATATATTATTTAGTAATCGAGTTTCGTATAGAGTTAAATTTCCATCATCTGATAAATATATACCAAATTTAAGAAAAATTACATTAAATCAAGTAACAATTTGTGAAGCAGAACGTGAAAGTAATATTTTTAATATATATTTAAATTTTTTAAATAATTTTTAATTTATTATTATTTTTTTAGGTGTTTTACCTGTAACATTTATTCAACTTGATCATACACTTTCATCTACATATAAATATTTTGTTAATAAACCAATTACAAAAAAATTCATACAAAATATACGAATATCAAATAAAAATATTTCGAAAAAGAATTTAAAATTAGATGAAGTACAAAAACCACAACAGTTACTGTCAAGGAGATATTTACCTTTACAATAATATAATTATAAAATTGGGTATCCGGTTAATTAATTGAAAACAATTGACCGAAGGTTAGTGATAGGTAATGAACATTAGTCGTAGTAGTTCAATTGTATGTAAACCTGGTCAACTATGAATTAATGAATTAACCGCAAATCATGAAATTCATAATCATAATATATAGAATAATAATAATTTTTGTATTTATTTAAAAAAATGATTTAAAAATTATATAATAATAAATTAAAATTTAATAATTTCCTAGTTTTCATCATATTTATAGATGGCAGTGGTACAATAAATAATCCTGTGTGGAGTATATTTTTTATCATTGGATGGATTATCAAGTGTGGAAGTTACGAAATTGTATAAACCTGCAAAGAAATCAAACATATGATACATAAATTTTATGCCATTTGTGATGTAATACGTAACAGGATATGAATTTAAAAGATCTTCTTTTTTTCTTTGTTATTGATTGTCCTTCTGTGCAACAATTCAACATAAAGTACTAAACAGATTAAAAAAAAAAAAACTTTTTCTGAATAACCTGTTAGGTAGATAAAAAAAACTGCCAATTTGTCAGAATACTTAATATCATATTAGTCATATACAGATTTGTGAGATATCAGTTCAGTAGTGCATTAAAAAAATAATGGGTGCTGAGATTCAGAGAACTTACAGCAAATAAGTATTTTTTGATCCTTAAAATATGATATTTTTCATCAATATAATTGCGATGCGATTTTATATAAAATTTACACTAAATTTGAAAAATTGAATACAGGAGGCTTGAACTACGTCCTATTATTAGTAGTATTAGTAACAATAATATAATTATAAATTGAAATTCTTTATAAACTATAAAGAATAAGATTACGTTTACTCGTGATATATACAATTTATAGTTTAGAATTTCGCGTCCTTGTATAATAGAGGGTGCTGTAAGTACGACCCTGGAAAACTAATCACAAAGATTCATAATATAATTATAATGAATTAAAATGCGGGAAATTCTTGATCTTGATTAAGAAAGTGGATTGCTATAAATATCTGAACAAATCAAATATCGACAGATATTCATTTTGATGCATTTACTTCGAAACTATAATTAAATATATATCAAAAATAAATTATTCGTTTTATTAATTAATTAAAATATATTAAATATTTATTTAATATAAAAAAAATATAAGATAAAATAAAATTAAAAAAATAAATCCATAAAAATACTATAATTATTATGTCATTTTGGTTTATAATGTGTCATAAAATTAATTTTTTTAATTTTTTTCAATAATATATCGTCCGATGTTGTTGTATTTTCAACAATTCTTGTTTCTTGTAAATTTAAATGCGAATAGACCGGAATATATGGTAAGGATTTATCCAATATTGGAAATTCTGTTGGTTTATTAGTTTCTAATGTTTTAATATATTTACCTAATATTGGTTCTTTAATTTTATTAATATGACCACATACTCTTTTTTTATCAATTTGTGTATTTGATGTCATTGAAATATTATTCAATTTATCAGCATCATTTAATTCAATATCATGTTGTTGTTGTATATCTTTACGTAATTGAATTTGTTCAGCTAAAGGATCCGTAATAATACCAGTTAATACTTTCATTGTTGTTGTACTACCACAATTATAAATATCTGGTGGTACACGAAATTCATGATCTTTTTCATTAATCAATTCGTTACGATTTAATTGTGTTGTTAATACTAAACCACCAAGTGTACCCAAATAACGACCACTTAAAGTCCACATTCGTACAGAATGATCATGACTACCACTAAATAAATAAATAAATTATTTTAAATATTTTCGTAATTATATATTTAATAATTGTAATTATTTTATTTTATATACGTTATTATTATTTTTGGTATATTTAAGTAAATAATTGATGTTATTGCTCGGATATGTGCTTTATGTGAGCTCAATAAAAATGGATTTTGATTTTTAGCAATTCTTTTAGCCCGACCATTTATACGATCATTACTTAGAAAGAAAAATTGTAATCGTAATGATGGTTTCGAAATATGAGTATATTCAGATTCTGGTATACTGTAATATATGAATATAATTCAAAGATAAATTTTAATATAAAATGTGTTTTAATTATAGTTATTATTTACCAAAAATTCTGTAATAACCAAATTTTGATATATCCCAATGCTGTACCAGTAAATAAATATTGATTATTTATATCTGTTGTCATTGAAATACAACAATCACCAAATTTATGTGCTACATAAAATTCTGCAATATAACCACCTTGTTCATGCTGTGAATAAACTTGTATCCAACCATTATCCAAAGCAACAATTACATTTCCTATAAATAATTTGTATATTAATTACATAAGTAATAATTTAAATTAATAATTAATGCTAATTATTTCAATTAATAAAAAACGCTGATGACAAATAATAATACGTTTACCGGCAAGTTTTGTATTTCTGTCAAAACAGCAATCTCTTTTTTAAATTTGTAGTCTAACATCTAACAATAATTTAGGTAGAAAATTAAAATGTTTAAAACGTTTAAAATATTTAAAATGTTAAAAGTATAACACATCCTTCCAGACTATCAACCCAGACAGACAAACTGCTATGATATCGTTAATATAAATGCATTTAAAATAAAACTTACCGTGATCTTTAGTAACTGGTCTTGTTGTTAAAATTAATATAGCATGAATGCATAAATTTAATTGAATAAGTAATTTTTCAGGTGATGATTCATTTTTTGTTTCAATCATTGGCATAAATACACCACGGCTATCTTTTCGTCGTAGTTTAACTCTTTTATTTTTTTCTGCGTCACGAATACTACCATTATTAGTTAAAACCGTATCAGTTAGACCACGTTGTCTTGTGAAAACTGCTTTTTTAACAGAAAGCCGACTCATATTGCTTATACTTTGATCTCTTCTACTTCTACTTGCATTAATATTATTACTATTATCTATATCCTTATCTTTATCTTTATCCTTATTTTTTACTTCACTTGTAAAGTATAGCTTAATATAAAAAATAATAGATAAATTCAAAATAAGTTGAGAATATGGAAAATTATTATATGTGTTATTTACATCAAAATGTTTTTGTGGAAATTTAACTTTATGTTTTCTATATGGTTGACCAGTTTCTGCTTTCCAAAAAACTAATTCACCTGTATAACTCCCAGTTACAACAACTTCACCACGTTTACAAGCAGCCGATGTTATATCAGTATCATGTAATCTTAACCAATTTTTACCATCAGCATATTCCATACCTTTAACATCAGCAAATTCTATGAGACGACGATTCCAACCAACAACTAAAATTCTATATATTTCTAAAATAAAATTATAATATTAAAAATGATAAATTTATTTACCTATCAGGTATCCAAAAAATTGCTGTAACTTCACATCTATCATCAATTTTTAAATTTCTAGTACAAACTGCATTATTATATTGCCAAATTTTCAATGATCCATCCCGTGCACCAGTTATTAAATAATGTTGTGATGGATCAAATGCTGCAGCCTTTTATGTACATATAATATAAAAAAAAATTAATGAACTATAAAGTTTATTAAAATTGAAATTCTTAGAGTTGGTTCTCATTTAAAGCTATGTAGATAATTATCCATTTCAAACAATAAACTTAAACTGCAGTTGGATGGATAAAAGAGGGTGGGTGAATCTGCGAAAGACTTATATATAATGAATAGAATTTAGGACAATTACTCCTAAACAACACCGCACAACAAAATCAAGGAACTCATTTACATTAAATACTACAATATTATAAATGAGGCGATTCCTAAACGCTGTTATACAGATGTAGATAATAAGATAATGATGGTAAATCGAAGTTATTACCTATCTGCAAAAATACCAATCAAAATATTGTTGCAAAGTATTCGTTATGCTATTTCAAATTGATGCTTGTCAGCATACACATGTTTCTTCAAAAGTTTTCTGTTGACAACCACAAATTTTGCTGAGAAAATAAATTAGAACTTCCTCTTCTCTAACGCAAAACGCTTAAGAACGTTTATAAATTATTGTTCTAGCAAATATTGTTCTACTCATAATGATAATACGATCAAGTCTATTCTCTACCATAAATCACATAGTTGACCAAGACGTAGCTGGAAGTATCAGTGCAACAATATCCACCAAAAAATAGAAGGATAAAATACCGATGAATGCTGTAATGCCAGTTCTTGACATTATGAAGAACTTTGTTCCATTTTTAAAGATTTCTCATGAGGGAAAATAATATTTACAGACTATAGTATTAAAATGTGATTTATTCGTCTTTTAAAAATCATAGCAGAGGTTTTTAATTATAGCATTTTCAGATCAAGTAAACTATTTTACAATTCAAGTTAACGATTTTACAGGATGATTTAATTCAGATAATTTGAATTGTAAAATCGTTTTTTACAATTGTAAAATTGTTAATTTGAATTGTAAAATCGTTAACTTGAATTGTAAAATGGTTTTTTTTTTTAAATTTATAAAATCGTTAATTTGACCTGAACATCCATTATAACTGTCGTTTTATTATATTTTTCTAGACAGCGACATGTTTTATGATTTTTTGTAAATTTATTAAATAATAATTAGTTTTGTTTAATTTTTCTTTAAAGCTAGGGAAGGCAAGACGCGTTTGTCTATATGGATAGTCCTCAAATAAATTAATAATTCTTAACTTACTGTGATTTCAATATCTAAAATTTGTCCCATTGAATCTTGTGTATGACATTTTTTCATAATTATTTGTCTTTTGCCAGTCCATGTATCCCATACAATAATATAACTATCTAAACCACATGTAACAATATTCTCAAATAATTTATTATATAATACAACTGATACTGGACCAGCATGTGTATTACCATCTGTTAAATTTAATTGTATTTTTGGACAACATTTAATAACTATTAATTTTCTACCAGCAATTAATAATTCATGTGCAGCTCTATTATATAAATATACAAATTGTGTTTCATGGGTTAATAATATTCGTAAATCAGAAAATGTTTGTAATGTTGATAAATCAATTAAATGCCATACTTTAATTGTTTTCATAATATCAATTGAATAACATTTTTTATCATTTGATTGTATAAATATATATACAATACCAGAACGATGACCTTCTAATATTGATGATGCTTTTGATGATACATGTGGTTCCCAGAAACGTAAAAATGAATCTGGACCACCAGTTGCTAAAATTGAATTTTGTTCATCTAAGCAAAATGTTGTAACACCCTTAAATATATTATAATAAATTTTAATTTGTTTTGTATTTAAAAATAGTTAATTTAAAGAAATAAAATAATTTTGTTTTACTTGAGGAATATGAAAAAGACTTTTAATTCCACGGTTATCAATTGCTATTAAACCAGATTTATCTTGACTTCGACTATATATTGCAGCCGCCATATAATATGTATCAAATTTATATGAGTAAAACACTTGTGAAATATTTGTTTGAAAAACATTTAAATATTCTGTGGCCTGCACCTCCGGAAATTTCCCCTAATTTTTTTTTGTAAAAAAGTATAAATTTTTAGTTGTTTTATTTATTTTTGTTTGGTTCATAAAAAATTGGAGACATCAATTTTCAGATAGAATATACCATTTTTATTATGGTGAATTTGAACTGAAACCAGCAGGTTAGGTTTAGTGTAAGAGTGAGCAACATACAGTTTTAATCACTGCAGCCATTTGGGTAAGTAAAATCATAATTATCCAAATGGCTGAACTAAGCTTATTACACGGACAAACTATTGAAATTTTTTATACTATCCTTCCAGCATTTTTACTATCATATTTATTAGATGAAATTAATGAACCAATAATCCTTCTAATTATTCGCAATGATCAAGCCTGCATTGTTGCTGAAACAGTACAGTTGTTTAAGTGACAACCGATTTAGTGCCAGCCACTTTAGTGACAATATTTGAATACCAAAATTACGAGAAACGTTAAATTATTTTAGTGATATAGAAATATAACTACCTTTAAGACTTGATTCCACGATAATTCAATTAAATTAGAATTAGCAGAACTTTTAAATGGACCTCTTAATTTTGGTGAAAATTCTAATATTCGTAAATTTCCTCCAATATCACCCAATAATAATTTTGAATTGAAATCATCTAGTTTTGAAAAACAATAAGTCATTGTACCAATTGCATATGGAACACTTTTGATTACAACACGTAAATGAAAATTTGTTGCTGTTACATCATAAAATCGTAATTCTCTTTCAGTTGAACTAACACAAACTATACGTACATCGGATAGAGCGGCTATACAAAGGATCCAAGTCGGTGCATATTTTAGATATTCTATATATAAATGATGGTTGATTAAATTATAAATTTTAAGATCAATTAAAAATTAAAAAAAAATGTATACTTACGACTTTTAGATTGACCTTTTCTCGTCACTTCTAATTCTGGCGACCAAAAATTAACAGTACCATCTTTACTAGCTGTTAAATAATAACCAAATTGTTTTGCATCGCCATCCTATATAAAAAATGAATTACAATTTTATGATTTTTTTTTAATTTATTGTTTAAATTTTATTTTTTCCAGAACTTTATAAAGAATTACAATAAATTAATAATTACCTGCTCAACTACACTTTTCAAAATTGTCATATCAATTATTGGAGTTTTATGATTTCCATTTTTAACTATTGGCTCTTCTGGTATTGGTAATATTAATGCTTCTTTTTGACTATAAGGATCATCTTCTTGAAAACAAAATATTAAATACGATATAAATTCATCCCAACTAATAAAATCATCATAATCTAAATTTAATTTTAAAAATAATTTTAAATATTGATTATCTGTTAATATTATATTAAATTGTTCCAATAGATCACGAAAATTTGGATATGCTAATGTATTATTATTTGATATAAAAATTCCACGAATTTCTTCAATTTGTTCATATGTAAGCCATTTATGAATTCTAACAGCAAGATCTTCTTGTAAAATATCAGAAATAGGTATTAAGGTTTTTGGTCCATTTAAGAAACGTCGAAGACTATCAGTCATTTTTTTTTTGTTTATTATTTATTTTAAAACTGCCACACTAAATAGCAACAGTCATATAATATTTTATTTTATTTATTTATTATTTTTAATATAACTTTATATTTATATTGACATTTTAATAAATTAAATTAAATTTACAAATTTTTTTTATTAAGGGCTAGTTTTCTTTTTTATTAAAATAAAAGAACAAGTAAATTTATAAAAATAATTAAACTTAATTTAATATTTATAAGATCTAATATAGTTTTTCTTTTACTTATTACTAAAATATATTACCCAGCTATTTTCAATAAAAGCTATATTCAATATTGCCGAAATTTAATTAATATTTAATTCTTAAATAAATAGACTTTGATGGGTTTAAATTTAAATTTGAAAACATTAAATTTTCCTGAAAGTGGTTATAGTTATAATAGTTCTCTTTTAAGTAACGACAAATATTGGCTATGTTTAAATTTAATGGAACACAAGAAAACAAAAATATTAAACGACTGTCAAGAGGTGTAGAATAAGTTGTGGCAGTTGAAGATACCATAACCCATCCAAATACATATCCAGCTTCTTTCTTCGAATCATTCTTGAATAAATTTGGATTATAGTCGTATGTCTACGTTCTTGAAATTTTCAGGTTCCTACGAAGTAAGTATTTTCTTTATCCCTTTTTGTTTCTCTGTGAATGGCTTTTTAAAATAAATTTAATTTTGATAACATAAATAACTAAAAAAATTCTAGTAACGATATATTTTCAATTAATTTTTACGGGGAAATTTGATTTAATCGGTCTTCATTTAATCATTATTTAATTAAACGTGACACGTTATTATCGGATAATCTCACTTCATCGGTTTAATCATTTCATTTCATCAGTAATTGTTCGCGATTTTATAGAAAAATACATAAAGAAGATTTATGGGACAAAAGGTTATAATATTACCATACATCTTTCGATGAAATATGGACGAATGAAGAACCGATAATTTTAAAACGATTGTAACTTTTAGTCTAATATATAGATAATGTCGAATTGCATATGAATATGTTTTTGGAACAAAATCGTTTATCGTAAATCGAGAGTTGTCTGTAAATTTTATTGTAACATTTTTAAATAGCTTCAAAAACTAGTTATTCAAAATATTTTTACCAGTTACTCTATATTTTCTACACTCAATATTACAAGTTATACTAGTATAATTTAAAATTCAATATCTTTATATATTACTCCTACCTCGCCTCTACTGAATATGTATATTATTTTTGAATTATAATAAAATATTAATGTAGCCATGTCCAGTAGTAGAAATATGCTTAGTCGTAATTAACGAAAAATTATTTAAAAATATTATTTGAAAAAGTATATTTACATAATTTTTAAGTAGATTATTTATATTACATTATGTAACAATGGTTCGCAAAAACCTGTAACATTTAAGGTTATCTCATAAAAACTGATTGATACAAAAATCGTTACATAATAATTTTGCATATTTATCAGCTGCAACATATGACTTTTAATTTTGACATAGGCAAGGAAAAAAAATACAAGTGTCAAAGTCATGTACAAGTTCAATTGAAGTGGTTCAAGTACGAAATCTGGCAACAATGGTTTTGCAGAAGATTTTATTTCGTGGCCGTGGTGGTACAATATTGATAAGGAAATTATATCTAAATCTAAACTTATTTTCTACTACTATGGATTTATCGACAAAAAGTATTCGCCCTAAAGTATTTGTAACCCGTACAGATGTAGCTTCAATTGGTCTAGATTTACTTAAAGCAAAGTAAATATTTACACACAAATATTATAAATTTAATAAATAAAAATTATTATTGCCGTCAACAGGTGTGATGTTACTTATGGTCAAACAGTACCAGTGGCACGAGATGAACTTCTCAAAAATATAATTGGTAAAGATGCACTGTTTTGTGCTCTAACTGATAAAATCGATTCGGAATTATTAGATAAAGCTGGTTCTACATTAAAAGTTATTTCGACAATTTCTGTTGGTTATGATCATATTGATATACAGGAATGTAAAAATCGTGGTATTCGTGTTGGTTATACACCAGATGTTTTAACTGATGCTACTGCTGAACTTACGTTAGGATTATTATTAGCTACAAATCGTCGTTTAATTGAAGCTAACAAAGAAGTATATAATGGAGGATGGTCTTCATGGTCTCCAAGTTGGATGTGTGGTCCTGGTTTAAAGGGTTCAACTGTTGGTATATTTGGTTTTGGTCGCATTGGTCAAGAAGTTGCTAAACGTATTGTACCATTTAAACCGAAACGTTTATTATATTCTAGTCGTACTGAAAAACCAACTGAAGCTATAGAAATGAATGCCGAATATGTTGATTTTAATGAAATGATTTGTGAATCAGATGTTATTATTGCAACTAGTGCTTTAACACCAGAAACGCAATTAATTTTTAATAAGAATGTATTTGATAAAATGAAAAATACAGCAATTTTTATAAATACTTCACGTGGTGGATTGGTTGATCAAAATGCTCTTTACGAAGCTTTAAAAAATAAATCAATTTATGCAGCTGGTTTAGATGTAACAACACCAGAACCGTTGCCATTAGATGATCCATTATTAACTTTACCAAATTGTGTGATTTTACCACATATCGGAAGTGCTGATATAAATACAAGAATTGAAATGTCGCGAATAACGGCATGTAATATATTACAGGGATTAAATGGTGAAGAAATGATATCAGAAGTTAAATAAAAACGATCAAATATACATACTTAACATTTTAATTAAGTATAATAAAGTATAATTTGAAATTGCAACTTTTATTGTAGTTAGCAATTTCGTTATTCATGATCAAATAAATTAAATATTTTTTTGTAAAACAGTTTATTCGAAAGTAATTTTGGTTTTACCAACTTTTTAGGTAAAGGTTAGAAGGTTAATTACTAATTACTCTAAAAGTTTGGGAAGGTGTGTGTTATCTTTAGTTTAATTTAAATTTTATAAATTATTTTGCATATTGAGTATGTAAAAGTATATTTTTAATAAGTGATGCCTGGTTTCGTTGTGTTTTTGATGATCATATTCTTAATCAATGCTTTTATTAAGACAAAAAGAGTTTTAAATAAATAAATTTATTTTTTATTATTTCAACAATTTATTTTTTATAAAATATTTGAATTGGTCTGCGAAATCCTTTGACACAATGTTCTGGCACACCTAAATCTTTGACTTCATTAAAACCAATTTCCGATCCAAGAAGATATTCCGTAAAATCATTTGGAAAAAATTTAATCATTTTGTAGTTTTCAAAAATTTCAGTCTATAACAAATAATTTTATTTTTATAATATTATTCTATAATAATTTCTATAATTAACTTACAGTTAATTTTTTTCTTCGTTTATAACCTGACCATGGCTGTGCTTCTAAAATTAATTTGCCACCTGACCTCAATTGTAAAAACATTCTTTTGAATGCTTGCTTTAAACCAGCATCACCAAAATTCAAATGTATCCATTTTGTTACTGATAAACATAATATTAAATCAAATTGTTCAGCTTCAATTTCTAAAAGAATATCATCTCTGAGTACATAATTTCCGTAAATAAATTTTATATTAAATGGAAATCCTGTACGATTAATATCATTAAAATATTTACGTTGTTTTTCAATGTATTTTGTAACTTTGTTTATTAATCTTTTATCAATATCAATACCAATAATATTTTTAATATTAAATTTTTTTGATATTTCAATTGTTATTAATCCACTATTACAACCGATATCTAAAATTTCATTATTCATAAATAAATGTTTTTGTTCTGCGAATATTTCCAATCGAATATCTTGAAAATCTTTTTGATTTCTGTAATTATAATATCGACTATAATTCCCAAATCGAAAAATTTCTTTTGGTTGTGATGATGATGGAATGTTTAAACGTTTTCTTGGACTTTGTGTTGGTTGTATTGTATTAGCGGTAAATTTAAATGCTTGTTCATCATTTGAATTCTTTAAATTGATTTCTTTTATTTTATCATCAGATTCCTGTAATACTTTTACGGTGTCATCATTATTTAAATTTTTTGCATTCTCTAAAATTTCTTGATTATTATTTTCACATCGCAGTTTTTTTGGTAGTGGTTCATCACAAATATTTTCATAATCTGACATTGTTAAAATTAAACGATATATTAATATTAAACAATATTATTTTAAGTAAATAAAATCATTAAATTGTTAAACGTAAACGTATACTTTAACTTTTGTATATTAAAATTTAACCAAAAACAAAAACCAAAGTACTTTTTATTTTCTGTTTATCATTAAACATAAACATATGGTTTTGATATGACAATATACACCACCGGGCCGGTTGCAAATTTAATAAATAAACACTAAACAGAGAGCTGTAAACCTTACAATACAAAGTAAATAAATACTCGTACGTAAAATAACACATCACAATAATTCAAATAAATATTAAATATATTTAAACTAATAAAAAAACAGAACTAAATATTTCTTATATGGACAATATTTATACTCAATTAATGAATAAATAATATGAAAAATTCATAAATAATATGAAAAATGAAATCCTCTATTTTTTTTGCGTATATAAACTACTTTTTGTAGTTTATATACGTCGCATCTAGCGACATGCGACGACAAACATATTCATATACTACATATAAGATGACAGATATTTATTGTAAAATTTCCTCAAAGTTTATTTTACTTTTACAATTAATTATAGAGCAATGTAATCTTATGAATTTGGGTTTTTGGAATTCTTAGAATAATAATTTATGTATTTTATTATTATCCAATAAATAAACGTGATAATTTATTCAAAAACAAAATTTCGTATAAAATAAAAACAGTAGACATGATAGAAATTTCTGCTAAATTAATCCGTGAAGAAACTGCTGTTTATGTTACTGGCGAGAAAGTTGAGTGTTTTATAGAATTTGCACATCCTATTGAACACGAAAATTCAGATTGGTAACTTTAAAAATTAAGTATTTACTGTATAAATTTCTTTTTTTATATAATTATTTTAGTGTAATTGAACATTTGGCATGGGCAAGCGTACAATTACATTGTTACTGTAGTACAACATGTAATATTAAAAGAGAAAAATCAAATTTAAGTTTAGTTGAATCATTTAATAAAACCGCTTTAGACAATGTTGCACAAGGCGGTGATGTTTTGGTATCAACAAAACCAAAAATTTTATTTTGTGATTTAAAATTAAATCCTGGTGAAAGTAAAAAATGTAAAGTAAAATAAAATAAAAATAATGTCGATTTTTAATTTAATATTTGATTTTAGATTTTTTTAGTGAATTTATTCCAAGAGATGGCCCACCTACATATCGTGGCTATGATATAAAATATTTTTATAAAATTATAATTGCAACACAAAGAGTTAAATCAAAAGTTCAAACTTTGACTGTACCAGTTAGAGTATTACCTGTACCAATAATAGCACGACCCGAAGAATATACATCAAATGAAACCCATGAAGATTTTAAACCAACAAATCCATTTTTAGAAAAGAAAGAAATTACAGAATTAGAATTATCATGGGATCATTTAATGGTAAATTTAATTAATAATAATAGTTGATAATATTTTGTTTTCTTTCAGAATTTAACAGCACGTCGTATGCCAAAATTTTATCGTATTACAAATAAACGTGGATTTGTTGGAAGATTTTGTTTATTTAAAAATGATTATAAACTTGGTGAAGATATTGTTGGTACAATGGATTTTACAGATCGTGATGTACGTTGTGTACAATTTTCCGTTAAACTGCAATGTGAAGAATTTTTAATTAAAAATAGTAAAACTGAAGAAATTATTGAAAAGTTTAAAGAAAATATGAATTTAGATACAACTACAAAACCAATACAATCAATTGAAGGTGGTAATGGTGCAGCAACAACATCACAACAATCAGATATTACTGGACGTATAACTAATTATACTAGTTATCATGAATTTTGTTTATCAATGTTACAAACACAAATTATTGTACCAGTTCCATTAACAGTAACCCCATCTTTTGATACTAATATTGTTAATGTACGATGGCGTTTACATTTTGAATTTGTAACAAGTACAATGATGGATTTTGGTGGACCAGATCCAGATAGTGGTGAATGGACGGCACCAGAAGAAATACCAGTTGAAACAATGATTTGGGATTTACCAATAAAATTATGGCCAACATCACCATTACAAATTTGGACACCACCTAGTAATTATTCTATGATTATGAAATAATTTTTTTTTATTCAAATTTTTATTAATAAAATATATATTTAACAAAAAATACAATTATTTTTATTCGCTATCTTCATCGTCACTTTTAGGCTTATCATTAATGTCATCATCACTTTCTTGATCCCAGTTTTTAAGTTTTTTATTTGTCATAAAGTCATTCCTTAATAAATTTGGAAAAAGATTAATTTTTTTTGGATAAACAAAAAGTCAAACAAATTTTACCTTAATACACTCCATTCTTTCTTCCTTTTAACTAATTTTTCATTATTATCATCATCATCGTCATTACTACTTTCATCTTTGATTTCATCTTTAACTGGATTATCAACTAATTCTGATTTGGCTCTATCACCGCCCATTAAAACATTTAAAAATTTCCTTTTATTTATATTATTTAGAACTGCGTCTTTTCTGTGATCTAATGGTCCAGCTTCTTCCAATTGTTTATCAATATCTTTTTGTTGTACTCGTACGGCATTAAATAATTGTACAACACCTTTAGTAGCAATTTTCTTTAAAACTTTTTCACGTTCTCTATCTTTAATTGATGGTTTCATACGAAGTAATAATTTTTTATTAATCTCTTTTGATTTTTTAAGATTTTCATTAATTTCATCTTTATCTGGTTTCTCTTCTTTTATTTCACCATCAATTTCAAAATTATATTTAACTTTTGATGATTCTTCCAGTTTAACACTTGATATTTTTTTTGCTCGTGATAGAATCATAGATTTTTTTGATTTTGGTTTACTTGTTTGTAAAACCTTTGCCATAGAATTTGCCCATCCGCAATTAATTTCTCCAGTTTCGTTGTCGGTACCATCATTTGAAGAATTATCTTCACTTTTAGTTTGTTCATCCTCCATACTTTCCTCTTCTTCAATTTTAGATTTAATTGTTGATGTAACCATCATATTTATTTATTTTTATTTTGTTTTCGAATTGTTACTTTGTCGTGTCCGTGTCGCACGTGTTATATTAGATTATTTGAACTGTCAGATTGATTGATAGCGAAATAATAATGTTTTCCATATTAAAAGTTTTATGTACGTAACTACCCAATGAGAAAATCGACGTGCTTTTCACGTAATAATTACATGTAGGTTTCAAGTCAAACGCACGTCGAAAGTTCGTCAAACGCCCATATAAAATTTTTGACGATGTCCGCGAATTTCAGTACATTTTTTCAATTTTTCAACGTGCATATTTTACGTAGAAAGAACGTTTAACTTTTGACGTTATAATTACGTGGGCCATTTTACGTCGAAAGAACGTCTAATTCTTGACGTTAAATGTACGTAGACCTTTTAACGTAATAATACCTGGAATTTAAAATATTGTGAAATAATACAGAATTCATATTTTTATATAAATTATATTTAATTATTAATTACAAGAAATTCATTAAAAAATAAATGAAAAAAAAACACTAAAAAAAAATTGCAGTCTTAATTGTTGTTCAGGCTTTTCTTTTTCGTCATTTTAAAACGTGCCTTGTGCAAAATACATTTGTGTGTTGTGCATGTGATTGAAAGAGTGTGCCCCTTTGCAATTATATTGCCAAGCATCTATAAAAAAATTAGTATTAGTATTCGGAAAACTTTAATAAATATTAAAAATAAATTACCAAGTAATACTTCATTTAAACCTTTCAATGATCGAAATTCTTTTCGATCATGAGAGCCGTCCCAATTGTATCAATTGTAATTTTGTATTGCAAAAATTGTCCGTAAAGATTTTTGCTAATCCAATTGTGCTTCGACAACAGTTTTGCGTTTGCTTAAAGGCTTTACGTTGTGTTCCTAAAAATAATGTTTTTAGAAGTTTAATATTAATATTTTTATATGCATATATTTTTATGTACATATATATTTTTTATATACATACATTATAAATATAATTTTTAAGTTTATTTGAAAATTTTACACTCACTTTTACAACCACAAATAATAAAAATAAAAATTATATATAGTATAAATTTATATTTTTTTTATAAAATAAAATATATATTTAATATATATTTGTATTATAAATATAAAAACAATCTTACCTGAACTCTAAATAACAACGCAAATTTAATTTCATCACATTTGTCAATTAAATTTATCTTAAACAAAGAAAAGCACCACTACAACGAAAACTCTTCCAATTGACAACACACTTTCCTGAAAAAACTCGGTTACGTCGATTCATCAACGTTCATTTTACGTAAAATATGCAAGTCGAAATTAACTCAAATATTTTACGTCAAATATTTTCTCGCTGGGTATATATATCCGTTCCGTCCGGCGCCTTCACATAATTCAGAACTCAATTTAGTTAGGATGTTGTGTTAATGTTTGTAATTTGCACAAATTTCAAATGCATTAACAAAATATTATAAAGAACCAGAAAATATAATGTAAAATTAAAATCTTATAGTTAAAATATTATTTAATAAATAATTTGTTCTAGAATTTAGTTAAATTTGTCATTACTAAAAGAAATATGTGTTTGCTGACGGTGTAAATAGGCCATTATACGTTAGTATATTTTGCGTAATTTTTGAAACGTCAAATACATTTTGCGGTGCTTCCTTGCTGAACTGGCTGAACTAATCTAATCAACATCAACAACATAACAACATTTATAAAAGAAAAAAGAGGTCCAGTTCTGGTAAATTGAAGCGAATACAAATTTCCAATTACAAATATAATTAAAATGTTGTCCAGAAGATTTACTGCTTTAGAACATCCAACTCCTAATTTAATTGATTGCAATGGTAATAAATAAAAATTTCAATTTTAAATTAGTTTTTATTTATATTTTATATTTAATATATAGATCGTAAAACATTTGCTAGCACAGTTTTATGGTTAGAAGATCAAAAAATCCGTCATTATAAAATTGAAGACCGTGAATCTTTACGAAAAGTTGAAAACTTACAGATATGGGAAAAAGCATATAATCAATTTAAAAATGATTTACAAATGCCAACATTTAATAAACCAATTGAAGAAATGACATGGCTAACAAGTTTAGCAATTCGTTATGAATATATTGATGAATTGGATAAATATAAATCAATAACATCTAAAGAGTTTTTAGAAAAATCCGGCAAATCTAATGAACCTAGCATAAAAGCTGATAATCTCTTTGATAATATGGACTGTAATTATTAATAATTTTTAAAACTTATTTTGAAGAAAGTGAAATATGTATATATATTCATTTCTATATTTCAGTTAATCATCCTGATTTTATTAATGGTGTCCGTATGATAGCTGAAAAATTAGGAATAGCACATCATCCAAATCATTTACTTCAATTAAGTGCAGCGGCTAAAATTATTAAAGAAAGAGTAGGAAAATCTTCTGGTTCATATGAAGTAATTACAGGAAAACCATTTCCTTTTGAAAAGGGTGACGATATTGTTAGTGATGATCCAGATTTAGACTATCCTGTACGAATTTTAAGATTAATTGAAATACATAAATTACGCGATTTGCAAACAAAAATTAATGAAACAATAGTTGCTGTACAAGATTTAACAGCTGATCCAAAAACAGATACAAAATTAGGCAAAGTTGGATTTTAATTAAAAAACATTACAATAATTATACAATAATTATGTTATAAATCTCATCTAAATAACTAAATTCTTTATTAAAGAAAAAAAATCTGTGTAAAGTTATAATTATAATAAAATTAATTTATTGATTTTGTATTAAAATCTTTCGGTATTTTTATTTTGACAGAACAAAAAATTGAACTTAACCTTAAATTTAATTTATTAAATGAAAATGGAGCAAAAAATTAAATCTCGAATTTATATTCTTTGAAAATGACTGAAAATAGTCAAGATACATCTTCAGATTGTTTAGAATGTCGATTAGTTGGTGGTGTTAGTATAATCTTAATTGGTGCATATTTGTGGACACAAGCAAGGAAAAGAAAAAAAATTGAAAAAGCCACAATACAAATTATATCAGGAGGTAATAATCTTATTGTAAAATATTTTTATATTCTAAAAATCAAATTTTATTTAATAATTAGGAACTTTTGCAGTTGGACTCGCAAGGTTATTTAATTTTATTCCTAAGAAGCCAGAAAAAACAAAAATGAAAAATAATAATGAAACATGATAATCATAAGTTTAATGTAATTAATATCTAAATTTTACTTTAACTTTTAAAAATTGTTCAAAGTTATATTGAAATTTATGTGAAATCTTAGTTACAAATACAAATGTCGATATCAAAAAAATTGAATGTTAAGCTACAAATATAAAAATTTAAATAAAAATATTATCGGTTGAGTGTAAATATGGTTCATTAGTTTTTTTTATTAAACACTTGTCAGAAGAGAATTAAAATATTGAGAATTAGATTATAAGAATCAGATATTATGTTATCAATCAGATGCAGTTGCAGTACAAAACACAAACATATAATGTTAAGCTTCATTTTGAATATTGCTCAACATTTAAATATGTTTTCAAATTCAAAAAATATTGAATAATGGAAATACGTTTTGTAATTAATTACAAAGAGTAATTAATTAGAATAGTTGGGCAAATTTGGTAAATTATATTAAAGACCATGAACCATTAACGTGGTTATTGATATTTGGAGTCTTGTCCAGGTTACCTTTTGTATCTATATAGTTATAGATTTCTCATATTTTAGCCTTTTGTTGATGTAATTTTTGAGGGATGAAGTGTTATTTGATCGTTATCTCTATCTACGTAATCAGAATCGGAGATATTACCCAGAGTATAATGATATATGTTCTTCTTTAGATATGAGCAGTTATGCACCTTTCTGTTGTCCTCCAGAATATAGAAAATATCGCAATTTTCATATTTAACATATATGGAATGAATAAATCTAACTAAATCTCAACTCTCAACGTATATAAATCATATCGGCTAACAAAATACTGTTGCTAACAAAATTAATTACCTAGTACTAGTAGTCCTCCCTTTTAAGAAGAATGTATATTAATGCATTCAAATTGTAACTTTTAACAATAGTGTGAAGTAGTTATAATAATTATATATTTTTTATATGCTAATCTTATAATAATTTCTCTATTCTATATCCATAATAATTTATCACTATGTAATGTACTACCACTTAAAAGGCTTAATTGATAAAATGTGTTTATGATAATATTGGAAAAATCCTTGACAATGTGAATAACCTTAAATTTAAAAAAAGGTCTTAAAATATAAAGAATTTGTTTTTAATAGAAAATAGATTATATAAACAGCATGAATAAATTTTTTAACTAAATTAAAATTAATTATTTAAACAAGTGATTTGTATTGTTACCACCTGTAAATTACAAATGATTAGAAAAGATATTTTACAATTTTCTGTTTAAACAGCTTTATTATATATGTAGTACACAAAAATTTGATCATTGACAAATTTTCCAATTTTTTTAAAAATTGATTAGTTTATAAAAACATAAAATCAAAAATCTATAAAAACCTTAACACTAGATTTAAAAATTAAAGTATATTTTCAAAATTTAATAAAACTTCAATCGATTAATTGTAGCTCTTAAATTAACAGAAAATTACTTAATTTTCTTAAAAGATTTCTCTATTTTTTGATGGACTCAACACTAAACTAATTAACTTTAAAATTTAATTATAATTATATAATTTTCATACTAACTATTTTTAAATTAAAAAAAAAAATGAACCGATATTGTATTTTAATTCAATTACTTGTAATAATTATTGAAAAAACATTAGTCGAAAGTCATGGAATACTAATGGAACCGATTGCTAGAGGATCAAGATGGAGATTAAATGAATCAGCTCCAGTTGATTATAATGACAATGAAGCATTTTGTGGTGGTTTCGGTGTAAAATTATAACTTTTAAAAAAAATCTACTGTAGTATAATTTTAATTATATTAATTACAATTTCTTCAAATTCTTAGATCCAATGGGGTATCAATAATGGTAAATGTGGTTTGTGTGGTGATAATTATGCTGATAGAGTTCCACGTGCTCATGAATATGGTGGTATTTATGGTGAACCAGTTATTGTTCAACAATATAGACAAGCAAGTGATATATTTATTAGAGTTAGATTGACAGCAAATCATCGCGGTTATTTTATATTTGATTTATGTAATATGGATACGAGTAATGAAAGTGAAGAATGTTTCAAAAAAAATCAATTACAATTGAAAACTGGTGGTTTTAAATATCAATTACAAGTATTTATTCCAGCATGGTTTGAAACAACCGTTAAAATTCCTAGAAATATTCAATGTAAACATTGTGTATTGAGATGGACTTATATTACTGGTAAATATCAAATAATGTATTTTTAATATTTATGTTTTAACTTCTGGTACAAATATCTTAACTATTGAGGTCACAGAAGAAATATTTTTAAATTTTCTTTAATTTTAGGTAATAACTGGGGTAATTGTGAGGATGGAACTTCTGGAATGGGATGTGGACCACAAGAAAACTATAAGGCTTGTGCAGATATTGCCATCGAATAAACAAAATCATTTGGCGATTTTTTTTTATATACATAATTTAGTTTAAATTTAAATTGTAAATTTGAGTTTAATTTTTAATAAAATTAATATATTTTTTCATTAAATTAAAAGCTAATTTTTATTTATTTTGAAATATATTTATAGAAACTATATAGATAAGAATATTTATAATTTCTCAAATTTTGAGCGAAATAAACTCTATATATTCATAGTAAATGTATTTACAGAATGAATATAAAGTCAATTCAAATATTTACAAATAAAATGACAAACTTCAAATGAATATGATATGATAAAAACAAATTCTTTCTACTTATTCTGAATACTTGGTTCAAATTAATTCGCGTCATTCATCAATTTATTTAAGAATTTAATTAATTCATATATATAAAGGAACGCTTTATAGCTAGCTGCAAGCTGCTACGTAATTTTGAAATCTACTGTTTCATAAGATTTAATAATTTTATTAAGCAAAAATAATAAAAGAATTTTTTTAAAATATATGCGGCTATGTAATAAGTGATGCGCGCCTGGTTCTAAATATATTCTTTCGACTTAAATTTGAATTTATCGCCATTTTAACATTTTTTGATATGAATTTGGAAATTTACACTCAATTGAATGGTTTTAATATCCGCTGCGACGCCGTCCCGGTATTATTCGAAAGTGACTGAATAAAATTTTAAAATATTTTGAATATTTTTAACTAGAATCTACTTGTCAATTAACAGGGAATCATAAGTTTATAGAACATAAAACATAATTATTAAATTTGGTGTATGGTTTGTTATCAGACATTCTACAGCAGATGCAAATAAAATGTATAATGAGATAACGTTACGTTGACGAATAAAAATAAGTTAATATTTTAGTTTCATTGTATAATTTTAGTTATTATTATTTTTCAATAATGACCTGAACCGTCTGAACCGTCTGATATTATAACAAAATACTTGAATTTTATAAAATTTCAACATTTATGATGTCTAGAGAGCATAAACTATGTAAACTTACTTAACAACAAAAAAATACCTCCTTCTTTGCAATGAATAGCTACAGCCAAAATCGAGCCATTGCCTCCTCAAAGAGATTTCGTGACATTTTATTGCAATATCTACTAAGTTTTATATGGATTCCGAACGATAAGTTTTTTTTTATATAGTAAAGAAATATTTATAGTTTTTTAATAGTAAGACTAAGACAATTGTTGTCAGCAAATGGTCTCAACCGTTTGCATGGTTTTCAATATAATTATTGAAAATTACTAGTACTCATTTAAAGTTGAGTCAACATGGAGCGAAATCGATGTCTCGGTCTGGAGTTGAATCGAGGTCCTAATACATAGTCCATCTCAGCGCCACCAAAAGAAATAGCTAACACTACTTATTGTCGGTACAATTATTGAATTGTTGTTTATTTTCAATCATTCAAGCATACATTCATAATATAAATAAAATATAAAATATTATTTGTTTAATTAAAGGTATTATTATTATAATTATTTTAATATATCAATTTAAAGTTATTAATTATTATAGATAAAATATTAAAGACAATTATAATTATATTTATCTAATCTAATATAAATATTTGCCAATAGAAATTATTTAATAATATAAACAATTTATTGTATTTAAATTATATTTTTACAAAACTATTATAGGACTTAAGTTATAAATTGTAGATAAATCTAAGATAAAATATAATTATTGATAAAATTGCAATTTATAATTGGATTTTTTTTTAGTAATATCGTATTATAAAAGAAAAAATTATTAATATTTTACATTTAGTTTCGAATTGTAATCCAAACTTTGTTAATTTTTTTTTAATACTTTTGTAGCAATGAATAATTTAATATTAATTGTATTGATTTTAGTAGTTGTTATTGATTTAAGTTTGGTTGAAAGTCATGGTAGACTAATGGAGCCATTGTCGAGAGCGTCACGTTGGCGATTTAATAGTACAGCACCAAAAGATTATAATGATAATCAAGGATTTTGTGGTGGATTTTTCGTAAGAAAGAATATTATTATTTAGTATGTCAATATTAGTACAAAAAATTAAAATGAATTAGTATACTAAATAGTCCTAAATATACAAATTATGGGATCAATTTAATAGGTACTCTAATGAAGTGCTTTTTCGTGACATTTATCATTATTTGAATAATAGTTTGTCATTTAAAATTTTCCAGGATTTCATATTTTTTTATTTTTTCTAAATATATAAATAATTTTTGTTTTACTCCAAAATTTAGAAACAATGGATAGTAAATGGTGGAAAATGTGGTTTATGTGGAAATGATTATTCAGAGAAAATTCCTAGAGCTCATGAATTAGGTGGCAGTTATGGTGAAGGAATTATTGTTGGAAATTATAAATCGGGTAGTGAAATTGATATTAATGTATTGATAACAGCAAATCATAAAGGATATTTTTTATTTGATTTATGTAATTTGGATGAAAATCAGAATGAAAGTGAAGAATGTTTTAAAAAAACACCATTGAAATTGACAACTGGTGATCTAAAATATGAATTACCAAATTTCTTATCAACTTGGTTTAATACAACAGTTAAAATACCCGAAAATTTGAAATGTACTCATTGTGTCTTACGATGGACATATATTACTGGTAAATATATATTTTTTTTTATAATCCAATTTTAACAATTATAATCAAAGATTTAAATGAATTGCACAATTAATATTTAATAAATTATGTAAATTAATATAATATTTGTGTAGGTAATTCTTGGGGTATGTGTAACAATGAAACAGGTGCTATTGGTTGTGGTCCACAAGAAAATTTTCGAGGATGTTCCGATATTTCAATTTCATTAGATTATGATAGTAGTAATAATGATATGCCAAATTTAATGTCTAAATTAATTCATTTAAATTGAAGTGGATAATGATGTTGCTAAGAATTAAATTTTGAATTAGTAAATAAAATAAATTGATTATATAAATTAATAAAAATTAGTTTTCTGAATTTTTACAATAGGAAGTAATAAATTTGTTATCTACTGATTTTTTTGATTTTATTAAATATTTATTGGAAACAATTTCATAGTTTTTAAAGCAATAGCAAGTAATAAGTAAAAAAATATTACATGGAAGCATAATTCTGCAGAATATATGAAATTAAACATTAACTGTTTCACGAACTTAATTATTAAATTCTGAATATTTATATAATGAATTATAAATTAAATATTGAAATTAGAAACTGGTGGGAGAACAAATATTATTTGAATTCTTGGATAATTGGTATTGTACCAATAGTAACCGGAATTTTTAATTTAAACCATAAAGACATTTTGAAGTTTAAAATATAATCAACTTTAACTAATTTCGTTCGTTGAGTAGGTATTACATTTGGAAGAAGAATAAAATCTTTAAACTCTTTACTTGAGTGACGCTGAATTGGATCAATTTTTTTTATTATTATTTCTTCCACAATTTCCTTTTCACTTTCATACGGAATAGTACTAGTGAATGTTGTATATTTCTTTAGTTTTATTCTAACGTCAAACATATCTCTTTTCGAATCATTACAAATATTTAATTGAAAAGGAAGTTTTTCCCCAGACACAAAACCACCACAAGGAATTTGTAATTCTCCATGTACTTTACCACCAGCAAAATCTTCTACAATGTTAGTTCGCCTCGGCAACTAAAATGACATATTTTAAATTTTAATTATTTAGGTTACTGAGAAAATTATTTTTTATACCTTATTTCCAGGTTCTAAATTTAAATCAGATGTATGATTAACCAGAAATTCCTTTTTAAAAACTTTATCAAATCGTAAACGACAATCAATAGTGACAATTACTTTGTATTTTATTTTGCCATATTCTCTTTCCATAGAAGATGGTAATCCAATTGGTAATGCACAGCTAAATGAACGATTATAAATTCCAGTTGGTAAGTTAAAATAATTTCCATCATGAGATCCTGTCATGTATGTATGATAGTTAAGATATTGTTCATAAGCATGGTGACCTTGTTTGCCTCTTTGCCAAAAAATTTTGGCGTAACCAAGAAGTTCTATTGATATTCCTAGATAGTAGAATACGATTAAAATTTTATATAATATGTATTTAAATTTGCTGGATTTAGAGTTATAAAATAATATATAATTAAAATTTGAACAATTTATATTGTTCGTAATCTTATTAATAATTTAATTACTGTTCAATTGAAATCTTCAAGTATGCAGAAATTAAATGTATAATATTCCTTTAATAATAATTTACTTAATAATTTTCACTATAAATTAATTTTATTTACATACTTCGAATCGATTTCACATTTACTGTTTCCAGCCTAACATGACAATTTAAAACTTTGCCACTATTATAAACACCATCTGGATGATCCAGTGTAATTAAACAAGTTGTAGACATTTTTAAACTTTTTAAAAAAACGCTCCAAAATTTTATAATATATGTTTTTATATAACTTTCTTTTATCAGTAAATTTTATTTTGACCCGAAATTACTACAATTCATCAAACAAAAATATATAAATCTGAATTCATTCATATGCCATGAGCATAAATATTTTTTGAATTATATAAACTTCTAAATGTATTCTAAAATTAAAACATTATATAAATATTTACATATTGTTTATTACATATAACAGTTCTTATTGCTATTTTCGAAAAAGAATACATTCAAAATCACAGCGAATTCAACAAGTTCATATATTTTTGGACAAACTAGTGTACGAGTGAGTAATAAATATAATTTTTATCTTAATTAAAGAACATATACAAATATTAAGAATTAACTAATGTTACTTTTATTTCATTAATCTAATAAGTTAAGGGATCAGATAGGCCAGAGGCTATCAAATAACTATTGTTAACATTAAAAGTAAACTGAAAACCATCAATAGTGAGTAGTTCCTACTTAGTGTGTGATTATATCATGACATTTATAAATATGTATACATTTATTTGTTTTTAGTTAATCATAAAACAACAGTATTGCAAAGCGAAAAGAAAATATAATGTTACATAATTTCGTTATATAACGAAATAATATTTTGTTTTTCGTTTCGTTATTCAAAATATGTAACGAAAAAATTACTGATATTGCTTGTGTATAATAACGTTATATTTTAATTACGTTGTTAAAAAAAATTGTGGTATTAAAATTGATATTTAATTTATATTTAATAAACATTGATTTTGTAATGTATCAACAAAATCAATATAGTAACCGTAATCTGGCGTCTTCACAACAATGTTTCCATAAATTATTCCAAAAACAGGTAATTTTATCATTTAATAGTAAAATTTGAACAGTGTTACTGCAGGGTGACTATTTTTTGTACAAAATTCGAAATTTTTGCTGAATAATTTTTGAAAATTGTGTAACGAAAAAAGAAACAAATTATTTACGTTATCGTAACGTTTTTCGTTATTATAACACAATTTTATTTATAAAACATTATTGTAACGTAATTTTGATAAATAATGCTAATTCATTTCGTTATTTCGTTTTAACGTTACGTTTTGAATAATATTTTGAACTCTGAAAAACAATAAATTGAAAAAGTAATGCGCCAGAAGAATTAATAGTGTGACAAATTTTTCTGTATACCAAAAAAAAATTTTTAGTAACACATATTTTTTAAAGCTATTTTTTAATTATAAATCTGGATGGTGCAATATTGTAATTTAAATTAGTGGTTCATTTTATAGATTAGAAGATATTGATTGATATAACTCAGTTCAAGTATTTACAAATACTGGACAAATTTCAAATGATATAAAAACAAATTCTTTCTACTTATTCTGAATACTTGGTTCAAATTAATTCACGTCATTCATCGATTTATTTAAGAATTTAATTAATTCATATAAAGAAATGACTTTTTAGGTCTATAGCTGCTACATAATTTTGAAATCTTAATAGTTTCAGCACTTTATTCATATTTATAGCAAAAAGATAACGATTAGTAAGCAAAAATAAAATAGATTATGCCATTTTTTAAAACATATTCAAATTAAGCGGCTATGTAATAAGTTATGTGAGCCTGGTTCGAAATATATTCTTTCGGCTTAAATTTGACTTTATTGATTGAAATTCGGAAATTTACACTCAAAAAATGGTTTTAATTTACGTTGCTCCACCCGTCCCGGTATTAACATTCGAAAAAGGGGGCAGGCGCACATTGAATAAAATTTAAAAAATTATATTTTTGACTAGAATTTACTTGCTAATTAACAGGGAATCATATATATAGAACATAAAATATAATTATAGAACTTGGTAAATGGCTGGGTGTCATATACAAATAAAATATATAATTCATTATTCAAATATGTAGAATTTCTGATACGTTGTTATAATGTGTTATATTAAAAAAAAAACTGTAGTGACAATTGATATTTAATTTATATTTAATAAACATTAATTTTGTAAATATAATTTCATTTAATTTTTAAGGTGGCGTTTTTCACAACAATTTTCCCATGTTATACAGAGTTACTGATGCTGGGTGAATATTATTTGTACAAATTGCTACATTTTTATTTTTCAATTATCACATAGTGTTGGAGAATAGCTTGGAAACTATTACGAAAAATAAATAACTTTTAGTAACTTTTTATAGTTTATTTATTTAAAAAAACGATAAAAAGTTTCTACTAGCTATAAATATTCATAGATAGTTTTGGAAACGATTAAGGAACAATTCCTAATATAATGACAGTCATTTTATAGCTTAAAAAATATTTCCATTAACTCACATTTCATTAATATGGTTTCCATAAATCTATAAATAAATGTTTTGTAATCAAAGAGTATATAAATCCACAATATTGTAAAAAATTATCCAGAACATAAATTTTATTATTATATTGCCCAATTAAAGTGACCCACACAATTATCTTTATTTAATACACCACCAGTGGATTTTATTATTGTAACATCATGTGGATTAATTGAATTCCCATTAACAAAAGAAGAATTATCAAAATTAATATTAGCACATTCATCATTACGCAACTGCAACTGTTGTTTAGCAACTGATGGTATATTCCAACCAAGATTATTTGAATTGTTGGATATTGAATAATCAGCAATAATTGGTATAGTACCAATAGTAACCGGAACTTGTAATTTAAACAATAGAGACATTTTAAACTTTAAAATATAATCAACTTTAACTAATTTCGTTCGCTGAGTGGGTATTATTACATTTGGCAGAAGAATAAAATCTTTAAACTCTTTACGTGAGTAACGCTGAATTGGATCAAATTTTTTTATTAATATGTCTTCCACAATTTCTTTTTCGCTTTCATACGGATTAGTACTAGTGAATGTATAATATTTCTTTAGTTTTATTTTAACTTCAAACATATCTCTTTTGGAATCATTCCAAATATTCAATTGAATAGGAATTTTTTGACCAGGAACATATCCACCACAAGGAATTTGTAATTCTCCATGTACTTTACCACCAGCAAAATTTTCTACAATTTTACTAACCCTAGGCAACTAAAATTATTTTAATTATTTATATTTATTTTTGTTACAGAGAAAATTATTTTTTATACCTTATTTCCAGGTTCTAAGTTTAAATCTGATGTATGATTAACCAGAAATTCCTTTTTAAAAACTTTATCAAGTCGTAAACGACAATCAATAGTAACAATTACTTTGTATTTTATTTTGCCTTTATCTTTTTCTAAAGATGTTGGTAATCCAATTGGTAATGCACAGCTAAATGACCGATCATAAATTCCTGGTGCTAAATTATAACAATTTCCATCATGAGATCCATTCATATATATATGATAGTTAAGATATTGTTCATAAGCATAGAAGTGGTTATTCTGGCCTTCTGACCAAAAATTTTTTGCGTATCCAAGAATTTGTATTGATATTCCTAGATAGTAGAATTGGATTAAATTTTTATATATTGTATTGAAGTTTACTTTATTTAGTATTTTTAAAATAATTTAATTAGGTACTATTTAAAAAAACCTTTTAACCTAGATGTACACCAGCAGAGTTTGTAAAAAATGTAAGAAGGAATACACGATTTCAAGAAAATGTAAACAAAATTGAAATCTAGATAGTATGTATTTATATGAGAAATGTATTTTATATCAATCACAACACTTCATAGTAAATCCATGTCTAATGGAGTTACTAAATAAAATTAAAATTTGAAGAATTTATATTAAAGTAAATTATTTAAAACTCTACATAATTTAAAATAGCATAATAATATTAATAATTTAATTACTGTCTAATTAACATCATCAAGTATATAACACTTCACAAATAATTCACTATAAAATTTTCAATATTAATTAATTTTATTTACCTCGTATCGTTTTCACTTTTACTGTTTCCAGTCTTACATGACCATTTAATACTTCGCCACTATTATAAACACCATCTGGATGATCCAGTGTAATTGAACAAATTGTAGACATTTTTATGTCTTATAATTAATTTCTTGAAAACAAAAACTCTAAAATTTTAAAATATTAATTTTATAATTATTATATAACTTTCGTTTACAATTGAAAAAAAATAAATAATAAAAATCTGAACTCATTTATATGCCATATGCAATATAGTGTTTGAATCATAGAAATTCATATAAATTTCTAAATATATTCTAAAATTAAAATATTTTATAAATATTTACGTATTGTTTTATAAATATAACAATTCGAAAAAGAATGCAAAATATTCAAAATCACAGCGAATTCAAGATCATATATTTTTGGACAAACTAGCGTAGGAGTAATCAATAAACGTTTTTTTATCTCAATTTAAAGAACTATGTTACGTCCGATATCCAACAGTTTTCACTTTTACTGAATTTATAATTCTTATAAATTCAGACAATTATTATAATTGTGTATAAAATCAAATCAAAACATACTCTTGAGCTTGTTCATCCCTAATCCGTTTGAGAAAAAAAAATAGAATTACTTAATACTTATGCAACAGGAACAGCTGATTTATCTTTTGAAACCAAATAAGATGTGATTTTGTATTTAATTCTCATATTTAAACAGTGATAAGTAAAGATCATGATAACCATTTGAATTCATTTTTTATTTTTATAGCTTTTCTGTAATTTGAATCAAGCGCCATCTATAAGTCAAAAGTTTCTTTTTTGGTTGAAGAGATATTTTGATTTTAATTTATTATGTATACAATTAATTAACTAATAAAATGTTACTTTTAATTCTTTAATGTTAATCCAACAGACAAGGACTCAGAGAGGCAGAGGCTAAAAAATCATTGTTAATGTTAATAGTTAAACAGTGAAAATATTATAGAAATCAACTACATATTAAAAAAAATTAATTTGTAGCTAGTTTTTGTGGAATGTCAGATGTGATTTGTTTATTGGCGGAATATATTATTATCAATACACAATACCAATACCTAGATACAATTCATTTCAAAGTGAATCTACAATATATGGAGTAGAAAGTTATCAATGTTTTTTTAATTCATCGCAAAAATGTTTCGTCACAATAAAATCCTGTTGCATAATTTTAGGCACTAATCTTAAATAATTATAAATTTGTGATTCTTAACAGAATTTTTTTATTTTTGTAGCATTCTATTTTTTTTTTGATTTGGTTTGGAAGAAATTTACCATCCACCTGTAAGTCAATACCAATTAATAGTTTTATATTAGAAAATTTATTAATATTTAAACATTTTTATTGAGTAATAATTTAAGTTTGATATACAGTAACTTATTATACAATTTCCTTAACTCACAAATGAAAATATTTTGGAAATAAACTTGTTTTATAATACTAATAATTAATTCATATGTTTTTTTTTTCATCATTTGAATGAATTTAATAAACAATTTTTGTTTAATTTTATTTGTTCCTTTTTTTAATTATGAATAATTTTATATAACATTTATGCACATTGGAAAGTTTATATTTATATATTTATTATTTCTTATTATTTACAATGAAAACAAAAAATATAACAAAATTAATAAGATTATTCAAAAATTAGACGAAATATAATTATAACTTTTTTGCAATATTTTAATAAAATCTGAACAAAAAAAAAATCAGATCCAGAAATTTTATCTTTATAATTTTAGGAAATAATATTAATTAAAAAATTGTTGCAATTTAATTCAATGGTAAAACTTATCGGTGAATACTTAAAAAACCAAAAACAAATATTTTATGTTCTTCTTTTGATCTTAATTTTCTTTGTCACCCGTTTTCACTTTTGATGTCATATAAATACCAACAATTAATCCAAATAAACCAATTGCTGAACCGAAAATTTCTATGATTAAAATTTTCACAAATAATGCAGAATTAGCAGCATCAGCTAATGCTGCACCAGAACCAACAACACCAACAGCAATACCACATACTAAATTAACTAAACCAACTGATAAGCCAGCACCAAACATAACATAACCAGCCATCCAATTGTTATTACGTACCATTTGACTTTCTGTATTTTCATTAAATGGTTCTAATAAACCAGATAATATAATAGCTGTGATTAGACCATAAATAGCAACAGCTTCACAAAATATTACAGATATTAAATTTTTTGTTTTTATACGGGGTGCTTTAACACCACCACCAACAATACTAACGCCAGTTGTATGTATACCAAGTGCAGCACCAACTACTGATAACGCAACTGATAATCCAATTCCTAAACATGACCACATATATGGTGATGTTTCTTCAAGGAACCAACCAAAACTAACTCTTTCACCTTTCCCAGTAAGGACATGATATAAAATCAATATTGTTGAGACAAATGTTAAAGTTGCAGTAAATGAATATCCAAGAACATGACGTAATGTGTAGTTAACCATTTTAATTGATTCTATTTGTATATAAATAATAAAATGTTAAAAGTAATGAATTTATATAAACTTTTTAAATTAAAGATATTACAGAGATATTACAAAAATTTATATGAATGGTGGTCGTCACAATCACAAGTATTCTCAATGAAAATTTTTTCGCCTATCACATGACAGATGTTAAATGATTGTCACGACCTCAAGTGGTTGGAATATAAACTATATGAACGAAAGTTTGTTAATTTTTCGAAAAAGGGTGCGTTTACAATTAAGAAAATCGAAGTTTAGGGAAGTTTGTGTTTCATCGAATTTAGAAAGCTTTCGTCGTTAATAATTTATAGTTTTTAAATCTTTTTTAGCTAAGGAAGAAGCATTCTGAATGAAAACTGATGAAAGAAAATTGATTCCAGCGATAAATTTAAAATTTATTAAATAAACAACAATTTTTCTTAAAGATTTTATAATATGTACTCGTAAAATATATTAGATTCAAGGATTTTTTTTTGTCAAATATTATACTCAACAGTATTTTAAAATCTTATATTTACCAAAATTAAATTACGAATTGGAAGAGAATTCAATTTTATAAAATGTTTTGTTTTTGAAACCAACAAATTTATAAAAAAATTACTTTCTATGTGACATTTGAATCTCACAATATTAAATTTAATTCTATTTATTAATTATTAATTATATTAATTTATCTTCATTATTTATATTTTGCATTTTAAAAATTTCCTTTTCATGTCCGTCAAAAATGAGAATGGGATCAATGGTAGTATTTCTAATGTTAGATTAAATTAGTTTAGTAGAAAATTTGATTTATGTTCTAGATCTAGTTTTAGTCTAGACCATGTCCATGTAGTTATTATCCGATTTCAATAAAATTCGGTACCAGGTTGGGTACGTACTCTAGTTCGTGTCAGTTTTATTGGGTACTGATCACAATTTCGAATTATATAAAATACATTACTGGTTTCTTAAAAGATGTGAAATATTTAAAATATCATAGTTTTTAGCAAAACGTTAGTAGACAAGACACAAAATTATTGGACATATATCAATGTTGAACCTAATTACGAGTTATCTGCACTCTCTTGTAGTTAGCAGCTTTTTAATTTTGAATGATTATTGTAAATCTGGATGTTCCCCAGGGAACTCAATTAGTATCATTATTACTGTTTATATATTGCAAATAACTTTGAATATTCTTCAATTTTTGATATTTACTAGTAGTATGATGTTTTTAAATAGTCTGCATAATTTTATAAAAGTATTATCAAAAGAACTCAAATGATCCATACGTTAAGAAAGCATTGTTCACTACAGTGTTCATGGTTTATCTAACAATATATCCAAAATCAAATTTTGTTACTCTTGCTCTTCGAGATCTTTATTAATATTATGATTTCTTTACGACGTTCTAAAGCAACACCAACATTAATTATTTCGGAAAAGTAATCAAATCTAATATATTCAGAACTTGGTAGATTTATTCTTAAATCTTTTTTTTTAATTTAATTGGCTTAATAAAAGTATAATTATAAAATTAATTGATTTTTTATATTTATTTATTTATTCATTTTAAATTTATTTTTAAGTCTTGAAAATAAAAGCACTTCTTACATTAAAAATCTATACAAACTTAAAAAAAAAAATTAAAATTACTTCATTTAAAAATTACTAAAAATAACAAAATAAATTATTATAGATATTCATTTCTCCAATGCTAAAACATAATTTGGAATATCAGCTAATTTTAATGAATTGTCTTTTGCTGCTGTAAGTATCTAAAATAAAGACATTTGTTTTAAAAAACATTTTAATAAGAATTTTTTTAATAAAATATATTACTTTTTCACCAATAATATCCAAGGCTGTTATTATATTACCAGAACCAGGAAATCTACCAATTTGATTACCAGTATTTTTATCTAATACATAAACAAATCCATCATAGCATCCAACAAAAATTAGTTTATTTTTAAACATTTTCATAGAAATAGCACCATTGCCACATAACATAGTCCTAATTTGTTGACCAGTCTACAATAATAAATAATAATATAAAAATTATATTTTAAATGATTTAATTGAAAATGAAATAATTCTTACCGTAAAATCATATGATAAAATTTCATTTTTATTTGATCCACAATAAATTATATTGTCACATAAAAGGATACTATAAATATTATAGTTAACGGGTACGTTTATTATTCGTAATAATTGGCCAGATGTTGAATTAATTATGTTTATTTGATTTCCTTTTGATGCAACTATTAAAATTTTACGTGATCCTTCTTTGGTTGCTTTCAAAGCCATTATAGAACTGCCGACGGAATATAAAAGAGTTTCTGATAGTTTGTTATCCTAAAAAGAGAAATTTATAATAGTAATTATAAATAATTTAAATTATAAATTATTATATTATTAAGCAAAAATTATACACATTTATATATAATGGTGTCTTCCTAACCGTTGGTTGTTAGGGCTTATAATATTTTTATTGTATATTGTACTGTTTATTAGGTTTGTATGATTATAGAATGAACTATTTGATATAATACCTCGAATAATAGTGTCTGGCTTCTTGGTAAAATAGTGAACGGACGCTTCTATATTGTGGAATATTTTCAATTCAAAAAATATGTGCACAGACAACAGCCTAACTATTACATTAGCTAATATAATATGATTTTTAAAATTGCCTTTAACAAAGATCAGAGTTTCTTGCATCTGTGCAGGTATTATGTAACCGTATAAAAACCATTGACCAAGACTAGCTCGGTTATTAAAAGTCTTAGTTATTAGTTAGTAAGGAGGGGGGGGGGGGGATTATATCCCAAACACTAGGCCACTAGTTCGCCCATAGGTATCCCCTTGAGTAACAACAATTTTTACCCTCAACTGCTCTTCAAGCCAACCCGCATTCTTAAAGAACCTTAGCAGAAATTGTTGTTAATATTTGAATATTAACCAACAAATATTTGAGTAGTACTTGAAGAATATGGTCATTGTAGATATGAAGGAACTTTTAAAGACGGAAAATTAATGAAGCATTTCTGATATAGTTTCGTCGTGCATTAGTTTTTTTTATTAATATAGTTTAAAAAGTTGATTAGTATACATGTTAAATTGGGCGCTGGTTAAGTTAATAATTACAGGTTGAAAAATATAAATAATACGAGTATTAAAAAAAAAAGATATTATAGTTAGATTCATCACAGATGAGGTGACCTATAGTTCTAATAATTTACTCTCGGAATATACTCCTACGAAACCGAAATGGTTTTATTAAATATTGGTTAATTTTTTTTTTAAAGGGCTAATCGTTAAATTTTAAGACATGGATAATTGTATATTATTCCAAACTATTTACATATTTTAACTTCTTTTCGACCAAATATATACATACAAATTATAAAATTATCAATTTTTTATAATGGCATTATCCTTTAAAATAAAAACTCTATTTACGTAGCCATTTTGAATTTTTCATTAAACATTTAAGTATATTACATTGTTAAATTAATTCAATATTGCAATGCAGATAATCTGATATATTTCATATAATGTCCTTGCAACACAAAATACATATATGTATATACATTATCTTAAGATTTCATTCGTCCTTCAATTTGGACCAATAAGAAAAGTATATAACAAGTGATTGAAATTTTCGGTATTATATACACACAACCCACTCTAAAAAGCTTAAGACAAATTTTATCCTTTTTATGTTCTATAAAACTGCATTTATATGTGTATATAACTGAAAAGGATATTTTTGTACCCACACACACAGAAACTAACAGTTAAATATGAAAAATAATGCAATTGTCATGCCCAAGATTGCACTAGGATAAAATTTCGATTTGATTTTCTTTTACTATAGAAAATCATTTTTTTTGTAATGTTGTTAAATTGCTTGCAGAACTGAATTATCAACCCTGGTTGAGAAAATCAGCGCATGTGCTATTCTGAGAGAATTAATTTTAGTTTCAATAATACAAAAAAAAAAGGATTCACATATATTTTCATTAATTTTCAATACATGAAGAAAGTTATTAAAGAAATTCTTATTATGTGCATCAAAGATGCAACGCCTTTTTTGGAGGATGTAAAATTCCTTGCAGTCATGAAATCATGGGTTGAAAAATGTAATTTGAATTTAACGCCTTCTTTAAAAGGTTCAGTTTTTTTTTAATTTGAATAAATTATGTAAGCGTTTTTTTTTCGATTTGTTTTTCTTGAGAATTTTAATATTTATGGAGGAACCGTTTCTTTTTTTTAATAAGATACTTTTCAGTATAAACACGTTCCAGACATAATTCACAATCGATTATCAATGTGCCAGGTTATCAAAATCTAATTTAAAATTTACACGAAAAAGGGAATGGAAAAATTTATATATATTTAAAAATTGCTTATTGTCTAGACTAGACAATATTAGTCATTTTTTGTATATTTTTTTGTAAGTCGGAGGATAATTAAAAAGAATAATTAAAAAGATGGAACTTTAGTGACACACTCCAATTACAATTTTCACTTCTTGAAAATAACGATTTGAAGACGTTTCTAATATATTACTACAATGAATTTCTGAATTTATTATGAATTACATATTAATTTGAAAAACCAAATCAATAATGGTCCGAGTTATTTTTAGCTAAATTTGTGAAAGATTAATAAAAATGATGAAAAATTAAAATAGCCAAAAGTTATAATTTATTAACGAAATAGTAATAATGAAATTAGATAGATTCCTGAGCTGTATAGTCATTAAAAATAATATATACATCAATCAAGATTTTATGATAAAAATTCATGGAACTAAATTGTTGTATCTCCCTTTTATGTTTGGTTGTTTCTCTGTCCTCAATAGATGTTTAAATTTTTATGTTCTGACGGCTATACCTTTTGAGAGTTTGGGATCTCTTTCCCCAGTTTAAAATAATTTGCAAATTTATTATGAGGAGCACGTACCCAATAGGGATTCCGAGCAATAGTGATGCAAAATTCTTAATATTTTAATATTGATACTTCTTCATTTCTTGTATTTTTAATTAAAAATCATAATTTTCTATATTATTTTCCTTTTAAACTTACCTTAATATTATAAACAAATATATTTCCCCAACGACTTCCAATAAATGCTAAATTCCATTGAATATCAATTGATTGTAATGGTTCTTGTAAATTAATAGATTGCATTTCTAATCCGAAATTCTAAAATAAAATAAAATATTTAAATAAATAAATAAATATTTAAATGAAATCTGTTTCAAATACCTCATCATAATAAGATGTCTTTTTTAAATAGCCATCCAATGATATTGAATAAATAAATCCATTTGTATCAATATAAAATTGTATAACAGATTGTGTATGTTTTGTAAATTTACCCAATAATTCTAGAGTACGCCAACAAAATTTATAAATATTACCATCTTCTGATGATACAATTATAAAATCACTAATAGCACGAATCTGTGTAATTGGTAATTTGAAACCTTCAAAAGAACCATTCTCAATATTACTGGTATCAAAATATGTGTAATCCAATGTATTATCACAGATATTATCATTATTGTTACTATTAGTAGATGGGTTTTGTATTTCAGTTTCCGAAATGGCATTACTTTTTTTTAGAATAGCAGTAGAAGATTGTGCATTTGAATTTTCCGTTGATAATTTCAATTTTTTTTTGACAGATTGTAATGATTCAGTAATTTTATTTAATATTTTCGGATTATTTTTAATACGATTTGATTTTTTCACTGGTGTAATATTATTAGTTTCCGAAGATATTTCTGTTGTGTTCGTATCTATTTCAAATTCAAAATTATCATGTGAATTATTTAAAAAATTTTCCGTATCTTCTAAAAGTATATCACTTTGACAACGTTTCTTACGGTTACGTAATTTTTCTGAAAATGATGTTGAAAATGGAATTTTTGGTGTTGTATTATCAACTATTTTTCTTTTATTACTTGTATCTGGAGTAGTAGTTGATGTCAATAAATTATTAACTGATAATATATTTGATGATGGAAATATTGATGATACATAATCGGTAACAGATAGACCATTACTTAAAGATGTTGTTGATTGAAGCCAATCTGTTGATGGTTCAGTTTTAATTAAAATATTATCAAATAAATTTGAAGTTTGTGATCCATTTATTGATGATAATAATTGTTTAGTTGTTAAAGATGCATTACTTTTAGCTAAAACTGAATTAATAATTAAAAAACGTTCATTTTGTAATTGCATTCGGGCTAAATCTATTGCCATATTATCTTTTTGTAATTTCAATATCATTTCTTCAACATACATTTTACGTTTATGTAATTCTAATAAACGTAAATCTAATTCTTTTAAATTATTTATTACAGCATCACTAATTTTATTTTGTTGTATTAATGCTGTCATCTGTAAATTATTAATTTCAGTTGAAATTGTATCATTTTCATCAATTTCACTTGATGAACTTTTATTTTGTGATGTTGATGATGAATTTTCTTGTGATGTTGATGATATTTCTGAATGTCGTATTTTATTATTTGATGTTATTGGAACACATTTCTTTTCACCTGGTGATTTCCATGATCTTTGTTTACCATTTACGTTTAGATCAGTATTTAAATTATTTTCATCATATTGATCTGGATTTTCTGAATTTTCATTATTTTCAATATTTTCATCGTCTTCTTCTTCTTCTTCATTATAATTATCACCCTCAATATTATTTTCTGCAATAATCATATTATCACTTAATTTTTTATTCTGAGTTTTCATTAAATTCGTTTCAATTTCTTTAATAGGATTTATTTTCTTTATTGGATTTTTCTCCATCATTGAGAGATTTTTATTATTACTGTTGGTAGTTGTGGTGGCTATATCATTTATATCATCACTGCCATTATCATTTTCATTTTGATATTTTGATGACATTGATAGAATATTACTTTTAACTACCTCAGATTTATTACAATCATCTTCCGTCATCAATTCTTTGTTAATACTTTGATGATTTCCAGCTGACTTTGTAGTTTTATCTAATGCCAGTTGTTTTTTATTACCACAATTTTTTAGCTTTTTGTGTTGATTATTATCATTATCATCATAGTTCTTATTTCTATCATTTGTTGTGATTATAGATTTTGATTCTTCATTTGTAAGATTATTATTTTTGATTGTAGAAATCTCATTATGATTAGTAGTATCAATATTAGGTGATGTTGTAGTTGATGATGATGATGATAATTTTTGTAAATTTTTTTGTTGAATATTAATTAATTTTTCTTTATTTCTTTCATCAATTTTTTGTTGGGCAATTTTTTTCAATTGACTTGCAATAAATTCTGAATTTTGTACAGCAGCTTCAATTACCGAATTATCAATTTGTTCTGTATTATTTTGAAAATTTCGTAAATTTGTTATTAAATTAATTTTATTTGATATTTGATTTTGTTCAAATGGTTTTTTTAATGTATTTAATTCATTAATTAATGGTTTTTTATTTGTATTATTATTATTATTATTATTTATTGTTGATATTTCTGTATTATTTTTATTTATTGATGATTTCTTTTTATATTTTTCATTTTGTTCATGTAATTCTTCAATATTTTTTAATAAATATTCAATTGCACCATCATTATTATTACTTTTTAAATTTTTCTTTAATACTTTCTTTTCATAACTACCTAAATTACTATTTTTCATTAATTTATTTAAACAAATATCATAAATAAAACTTAATGAATTTGTTATATTTTTTGAATATTTATCATTATATTTTTTACGTAAATAAACACTTAATGTTGGTAATATTAATTTTTTAAAACGTTCAACAACAAGAATTTCTTTATCTTTTGAATGATTATTACTGCGTTGATGTGTTATTTTATATGGTTTTGTTGAATTACTACTTGAACCAGAACTACTACTACTTGTACTCGAATCAGAATCACTAGATGAACTACTTTCAGATGAACTACTTGAACTTGATTTAATTGTAAAAATTTCAGAATTATTTATTGGTTTCTTTTTACGATTACTAATACTGCTAATTGGTGATTTATTATTATGAATTGGTGATTTTTTATTATTATTATTACTATTTAAAACTTTTGGTGATGATTTACACGTAATTTTTGTTGGTAATTTTGATGTTGGTTTTACAGAATTTTTATTATTATGTTTTTCTGGTGTTACTTCAATATTTGGAGTTTTTGATGGTACCTTTAAACTATCTAAATTTTTCAATTTTTGTAATAAATTTGGTTTACCTAAATTTTGTTCTTCAGTATTTTGATTTATAACTTTAGATTCAATTAATATTTGTGATGTTTCTTCAATTACTGGTTGAATTGTATTTTCAACTGATGATAATTCTTCATTATTAATTCCAGTACAATTAGCAATTGCTATCAAATTAGATTCATTATTTTCAGATGATGTTGTTGTTTCATTAGCAATTTCTTGTAAAAATTCAATACCTAAACTTTGTTGTATTTGATCCAATATTAATTGTGGTATATTATTATCATTAACAAAACTATCTGATTCAAAATCATCATTGCATTTATTTAAATCGGGATTTTCAATTTGTAATGCACGTAATTGTTTACGGATTTCATCACGGAACCGTTGACTTGCACGAAACTTTAATGCTGCATCAAATTTTGCTGATGGATTATTTATAATATTTTTAATATTAATTTTATCCATTTTAACAACTTTATTTAATAATTTATCAGTTAATGTTGTAGCTTGTTCTGATCGATTTGTTACAGAATTTTTATTTTTTGTTATTTCATCTAAATGTGATAATAATTCTTCTCGTAATAATTGTGATAATGGTACTAATGAGATTTTTGGTGGTGTTACAAATGTATCATCAATATTTGTTGTACCAGTGATGATATTTGTATTTAATTTAAAATTTTGTAATTCTGTATTTTGATTTAAATGATTTTCAGAACTGTTGAGATTTGTAATATTTGTTTCTAAATTATTATGATTAATAATATCATTTTTTAAATTTTCTTCATTCTTTTTTCGATTATTTTGAATTATATTGAATATATTTTGTTTTCTTTTACTCGATGGTGTAATTGGTTTTATTGATGATACTTCTGTATTCTGTTTATATTCTAAAAATGTTTTTTCATCAATTACTTTTATTTCTAATAAATTATCAGGTTTTTTTGAGATATTAAATTTATTTTGATGTTGATCGTTAGTAGATTCTTCAGATATTTTCAAATTATTCAATACGAAATTTGAATGATCTGCTCTAATAGCAGTTGATGAACGTTTACTATTTTTTGATGACTTAGGTAATTGTTTATGTGATCGTGAAATATTTAAGCGTTTTGGAAAATTATCATTTTTATCACGTTGATTTTTAGAATTACTATGGGAATAATAATCTGTTGTCCTCTTTTTATACTAATTTTTGAAAAATATCATAATAATTTTTATTTGGAAATTAGTCCAAAATTCTAAATTTATTACACTTACATTTAATGGACTATGTGAACGTTTTCTGGATCCGTCTTGTCGTAAAGTTCGATTACGATCCCAAGAGTAACGATTATAATTTGAGGATTTGTAACTATAAAAAGATTATTATTTAAATATTTTTATATAATAATTTTATATTGATTTACATTAAATTAAAATTTACATTTAAATTGTTTTTCTTATTTTGGTACATTTTTCAAATTATCCAAGTAAAAATAGTTTAAGTCACTAATGTACATACTATGACATTACAAAAGTTTTCGTCATAATTGGAATTTTTAATTATGATATTTTCAATATTAACAAAAATTAATTCTAAAATGTATTAGAAAGAATTAAGACATTATCAACTTTTAATTGAGAACTATCGATATTTAAATTACTGACTGTAAATCAGATTACTGGTAAATTTAGGTTTGACGTCTAAAATTCGAATCGTAGCACCAAATACTAGGAAAATAGGACAGTCGCCCACGGTCAAGGACAATGAAAAATTATAAATATATTTATTGATTTCATTACTAAAAGCCAACTCAAATTAAAATTAAGATCACATAAATAAATAACTTTTTAATTTCGTTTCATTTTACTTAAGAAAATAAATTTAAAAATTACAATAAATTATCCTTTTTTTTCCGCGCCACGAAAATATGCTAACAATTTGTATGTACAAAAATAAAAACAGAATTAATTTTTATTAAAAAAATTTACAATGTTGTTATTAACAAGGATACAAAACCAAAATTAAAACCATATTTTTCCCCAATTTTCATATTTATGACAAATTTTTAATGTAATCAGCGCAAAAAATAAAAAAAAAAAAAAAAAATTACACAAAAGAAATACCTGAGTACGTACACACCTCACCTTTACTACAGATTTATTAGGACTTTTTTAAAAAAGGTGCTAATTTATGGGATATTTTTTATTACATCTTTTTAATTTTGTACATAAAATTCATAAAAAAAAAGAAACAAGGTGGGAAAAAACAAAATCTCTAGAAATTGAACGTGCTAATTAAAGATGATAAATTCAAAAAATGTTTTCTGAAATATTTAGCTACATTCCGCAGAATTGAAATCTTGAATTTCAAACTATATACAAAGAAAAGAATTTATGTAAAAATCATGAAAATATTTACTGGAAAATAATAAAATATTCTATGCTGTGTAAAACCATAATCAAAGAAACTTTCACGTAATTATACTTTATTATTTTATGCTTAACACCTCAACCTGATTCCATTGTTATTTACACCTGGATTTTTTTTTAATATAATATTCCTCCGAACCTCATTCCTATTGGATTCATTTTGACTTTAGTGTACGGTGTTTGATTTAATATATTTTTGATTTTGATGTAAACGAATAATTTGCAAAAATATATGAATATTAAATTTGTATTGTCAGGCAAGTTACTTCAAGATGTTACAACAGGAAGAGACTGCTCACACTTAAGAAGTATACTGGAAAATGCGTTAAGAGCTGAGAAATTCGAAACTATTCATAACTTTTATACCATATAAAAAACGTGCAACAAAGCTCCTGCAAATCAACAGGGGAAAAAACCAAAATAAGAAGCTACAACTAATTGGCCTATAAGCGGACCAAGTGTGTAGCTGTAGGTTCTGTGAATATGAAATGGAAATGGCAGAACATATACAATGTGGCTGTGAAGAGTTTAAACAGTTTCGATTAGTAAACAAACATAGTGCTGAAACGTGGATGGTATTGTTCTTAGTTAGAAAGTAGCTGAAAGATGTACCTCAATAACATATCATTTTAGGTTTTTCTGAATTCAATTGCTGAATGATATAGTCTGGATATGTCTTTTTTAATCTAAGGAAGATATGTCCATTGCCAGCAATCTCAAATTGGAAGAGATTTCAGTGAAATGATATTACAGTGATGTATATATATATTATAACTTCAGATGAACCGATGATAATAGCCATAAAGCGGGTTTATGTGAGGAAACTTTAAATCTCGTACAGTAGCGTCGATGTCATGCGAGGACAATGTGGTTATTAATTGTGGCATATAATGGGCCTCTTATTAAGTACCGCATGATCGAACTTGCCTTCCCCTTTCAAAATCAGCCTGGAACCCTATAACTAGTGTCCAAATTGAATTGAATTCTAGGATTCTATGAATCTGATTTAAAGTATTTATAGAGTAACTCGACTCTTTTCATATCTATCTTCTTATCCCTAAATGAATATTATTATGATGCACATTTTATTCAGTCAAAACTAAAATGAAGAGTAAAATGGTACGTAATTTTGTCTTAAGTAAATATTGTTTTTAAACAATCCCTTAAATTTATTCACGTCAATTTTTTCTTTATATATTTTTTTATTAATTCGATGATAAATATTTTATGAGACCACAAAATTCTGTAAACGAATCAACTATAAATGAGCTGCTATGTATTAAAAACAAGGTATATAAATTTTTCGTATCCTTAAAGGTTCTCGTCCTTCTCTATAAATAAATAAAAAGTCAGAATCTTAAAACTTAATATTTTTGAATGGCAAACAAATTGGCAAAATATAATATAAATATAAATTATTCCTTGCCAAATATAAAAATGAACTTCGTTTGGTCTATATCTAACTTAACAGGGGGGGGATGAGTATATGATATCATAAAACGAATTGATATGCAAAAATCGTATTTTCCAGGATATGAAAAAGTTACAAAAAAAATTACACACACACATATACATATATAAGAAATTTTCTTTTTCAAAGATAAAAATTTTCTTTTGCAATTAGAATGAAAATAAGAAATTTATTTTATAAATGTTATAATAAACTTTATTTGTAGATGTATTTGTGGATGAAATGATATACTTAAGAAAGATATATTGACAATATCCTCTTAACTTCTAAAAAGTAAATATTAAATCGTGTGTGTCGAAAGGATTCATAAGGACTTCTTCTTTCTATATATGCACCAGATTATGAGGTTATAACAAATTTTTACTATGGTATAGCATTTTCATTAAGAATTGTTGGCAGGAAGGGAACATTTTTTATGAAGTCAAATGTAAATAAATAAAACTTTCTGGTATGACGACGAAAAAAAAAAAAAAGTTTTGAGAAAAAGGTGAAAATTTATTTATTTAAATATTTTTTTTTTTAAAATTAAAAAGATTTATAATACGTGACTTGTCTAGTTTTGAAAAATTAATAAAAAAGAAAAAATGAAATTAAACTTTATTATATTTTGGAAAATTCCAACTTTTATTGATAGGAATATTTCCAAACTTTAAAATTTCATTTTGAAACGTTCGTTAAACTATAATTTTATTTAATTCCATAAATTTTTAATAATACAGGGTGTATCAAACTTTGTTTTAGCTTTTGTACCGCTCTCTTATGTTAACAAATTTGATGTTAAATGCTTTTCCATTCTAAAAGTTATGAACTCCTGTACATCAATTATCAAGTCTAGTCCGAAAAAACTTTAAAATTCAACAAAAACAATTTGGGGGTGGTAGTGCGTGGTGGATAAAGACGAGCATTTGAAATTTGTTCGTCCAACACTGTTTGTAAAATATAAAAAAGTTAGTCAATTTGGTCACAACTTTAATACAGGCGCACATAATATTTTATGTATTATTATTAAAAAAAATGTTTTCGTTTCCGTTCCCGCCATTTAAAATTCGGTGAATTCAGTTCGTCATCAATGGAAAAGAAATTGTGATTGATAAAAAAAATTAAAACTTGAAAAGTGAAATAAAATCAAAATGGGAAAATAAATAAATAAATAAAATTTGTTGGATTTAAGTTACAATTTATTTCAACGCGTTTTAGTCACAATAATCAATATTTTAACAGGCGTTCAGAGAAGTTTAGAGGCCAATAACTGGAAACCAGCAACACGAATGTAACCGAAACACAATGTACTTTCATCCAAACTCTATACATTTCAAATTTAATTTGACTACTGATACGGGTTGATAACGTGTTTAAAGCGTTCATTGTAAATCCGATATATTTATAAACCATAATCAATCAATGATGGAACCACTCTTAATTTTATAATTTACAATTGAATATTTGAATTTAAAATTTAAATATCACACTGAAACTTTAAAAGCACCATGTAGCACAGTTTTTATTGAAGGTTGAAGATAAAGGAGTCTTGATTCTTAGGTTTTTTGTTACTATCCAAATTCATTTTTTGGGATTACATAATTCCATTTTTTTATTCGTTAGTTTGCAAAATAAAATCATATTTTCTTACAAAGAACGACCAATTATGATTTTGACTAGTTTTATGCTCCTATCTTTTTTTTAACTTTGACTTGGTCCAATGAAATGTTTGTTGTAAAGAGAAGTTTGATTTAAAATCTTAGTGCAACTATTTGCCTTAGTGTTTATATACATTCAAAAATCTAAACAATTTTACGTAATAATTTTTAATATATAAACTTTAGATTGTCTGGAAAATTTAATGATTTGTTTGCTCAGTTAACGTATTCCACATTATATTATTATGAACCCACGAAAAAAGTCAAATATATTTTATTTTATATAATTTAGAATAAAATTGCTGGTGATTTAGAACATCTTGACAATTAAGTTGGAATATTACACAACACATTTTTAAAAAACTGAAATTAACTCTTTTCTTTAAACGCTTTTCCACCCTTATATAAGTAAACTATATAGAAGAAATTAAAATTTTTCATTAAAGTATAATGTTAAACATTTAAAATTAACGAGACAACATCCAGAAAATTTATATAATAAAAATTCAAATCAAACAGTTTAGACACCCCCGGATTTACTTTTGATTCTTGTAAATGTGAAGAAAAATCATTAAAAAAAAATATTGTGAATATTTTTCAAATGATAATTTGGAAAAATTCTATATGTATTTAGAAAAATGAAATTTTTAACTAAAGAAAATTAATGATTTTCTATTTGAATTTGGAAAATATAGTAAAGATAAAAGGGGTAAAATAAGAAAGAGGATTAATATTATAATTGGACTTTGGAGAAAGTTATCTAATTATTTTTTGGCTGACCAAATCAATTCGTTAAAAATGGTAGACAAAGTCTTAAAAAAAAAACTTATTCAGCATTTTCAGTAATGGAAATTGTTCATACAAAATTTATTATTATTATAGAATTTGTTTTTCTTTTTATGGGAAAATTGTATAATTAATTTGATTGTGTTTTGTTGGTATAAAATTATATTTTATATGTTTTATGTCAAATAATGAAAATGTTAATGAGAAATTGTTTTTTATAATAGTTCCTTTTTGAAATTCGTGAAAATTAATGGAAAAAAATAGTTATTTATTCAATATGAACGAAATTAAAAATAGAAATAAGTTCAATTAACAAAATCAAAATATGGATTAACAAACTTAAAAAAAAAAAATTAATATTAATTATTAATTACATAATTACTTCAATCAATATCTTCCAACAATTTTTTAATTAAGTTTGATCTCTGGGAAGTAAGGCATGTTAAAATATTGTTACTTAGTTAATTCCGGTTAATATCGTTTTGGTTTACAATACCTGATACTAACATCTCATTAATACTTGTTTTTCGCTGATCTAACAAACAAATCAGTCTATTTCGCGGGTTCCCATTTTCTAGTTAACAGGAAGATGGAGCTTGTGTCAAATAAGGATTAGATAAGATACTCGAGTATTAATATTATTAAGAGCTGTTTTGTATATATATTTTTTAAGTGCCCCACAATAATTTTAGTATAGTATGCCCAGAAAATTTACATAATTGAATGTGAATCATTTATTGTAAGGAAATGTTAAACAACTGATTAAGAATATATTTTTAATTAATTTTCAGTTCTAACAAATTTCTTAAAATTCACAATAATTCCATAATTGATAATTATGAATGTAATAAATATTTCACGATTATAATAATAAAATCATGATATTTTTGTAATGGGGTCAAAGAATTATTTATAATTATTTATGTAATATTAATTTCCAATCTCCCCCCTCGTCCACTTCCAAGAAATCGCAAAACATTTATCACTTAAATTCATGGTCACATTGTTTCAAAACACATTTTTTGTTGAATAAACTTGCTGCTACAAAAATAATAATTCATAAAAAAGCTTTTTTTTTAAATAAAAATTCTGTATAGAAACAGAACTTTTATGCTCGATGTATATGAGCTTTCAGCAAAATTTCTATCTCCACAATTAATTTATTTCGAATACTTTTGTTTACAGATAAAATAAATGAACAATAATTTTGTCAGGCTAATTTTTATGTTATCCAAATACATTGAATCCCTAAAATGAAATTTCTTTTTATAATTTCATTGTAGTAGGAAATAAAAAAAAAAAAAAAACCAACATAAAAATTAAAATAAATTTATGATTTCAGAGCATACACAAAATTTTGTATGTTTCTTATGTCAACAAATTCGATGTTACATATATACTTTTTTCATTCTAAAATTTCTGAGCTCCTGTACATCAATTAGCAATTCTAGTCCGAAAAGTTTAAAATTCCAACAAAAACAGTTTAAAATTCAACAAAACAGTAAATTTTTGTAAATCAGCTAACGAGCTAATAGCGCGAAGCGTCCGGCTGGTTTGTTGACATTTAGCATTTAAAATTTAAATTTTTCTATAAGTTTTTTTTAATACACTGCCTGTAAAATATACAAAACGAAAATTACCAAAAAGTCACAATTAAGTCACAAGAGCACATTTTAATACAGGCGCGCATAATCATAAATTTTATTTTTATATAAAATTATTACTTCCCGCCAATTCACCGAATTTAGTTCTTGTCATACTAAAAACAATGTTTTCGCATTTTGTTTATGTCAATTTTAATGATACTTCAAAGTTGATATTAAAAATGTAAAAAAATTCAATTAAAATTAAACAAATTTTTTGAAATTTTGTTGTTAGTTTAGTTTAATCAAAATTATATTTTAGGGTCCGAAGTTCTAGCTGATCCAAACTTCCAACGCTTTTTCAGTCACAATAATCAATATTTTATTAGGCGTTCAGATAATATTGTAGTACAAAATTTAAATTTAAAAATAATAATAATTAATTCCATTTTTTTTTCTGTTTTTTTTTTTTTTAATTAAGAATGTCATAAATTTATGGATGACATTTTAGATAGTGAGATAAATTTTACGTTCTAATAAATATGTGATTCTATTCATCATTTAACTATGTCCCAAAGAAATTTATTCCTGTAAGTAGTCCCAAAAAAAACCAACTAAGCGAATGGGACCAAACCGAAAATTAAAAAAACTTCGTTAAACTTATTAAAGTCGCAACGAACACTTTTATATTAGGCGTTCATCAAATTTGTACAAAATTGTTCATACAAAATTACTAATTCCGGATTCAAGAATATTTCGCGCTTTTTATATCCGGGAATTACAATAAAAATAAAAAAACAAAAATTTTTTTTAATTGAATTCACATTGGAATTTAAGTTCATTTAGAATTTGTAATTATTTTATATTTAATTAATTGTCAGATAAAATACATATTTTGTGCTACTAATACTTCAAGCTATCAAAATTATCAAAATTACATTATCTGAAAGTCTTATGAAAAGTTTGATTATGTAAAGGCGTTTTTAATAAATAATCTTCTAATTATATTAAATAAAAGTATCGAATATTTTCATAAATGGTTCATAAAATCTTCAAATATCATTGTAAATAGTCAATCACTGAACAGAATAAATATCTTGATATCATGTTTGATAAAAAATAAAAAATTGACCTTCAGTAAATTACTAAAAAAATTATAGTAGTAAATTGCATACTAATTCATCCATTTATAAATTAACAATCGAAATTAAATTGATTAATAAAATAATAATTATTTTCAAAGTTTATAACTAACTATAAGAAATTATGCTGTATGGGAAACCACTTCTGTTGGAAAAGTGTAAATTCACAAATAAAGAAGCTACAAATTGGTCAAAACAAAGATTGATTATTTTTGGCCTGGTTTACACTTTGCAATCAGATAATTTTTTTTTTTTTTTATTAAATATTATCTAATTTTTGTATGTTTCCAGAAGTCGGCCACTGGTTGGTGGCCGACTATAGGGTTTTATCGAAATCATGTACTTATGTACAAGCGTGAGAAATGAAAAGAGAAAACATTATTATTATTATATTTTCGAAAATTAATTCAAAATATATTTCAATTATTATCCACTAGTCGGCCAGGTTTTTATGAGATATTTGAAATTGGAAGGCAGACTTGATACCTAAGTTTGCCTAAAGTGTGACTATATTATCAATATATTTTTAAATATTGAAAAGTAAAAGAAATTGTTTTGGATGAAAAAAATAAAACCACATTTTCTGATGAAGATGAAAGAAGGGCCTGGTAAAAATGCTCCCAGATCTTTCTTTACGTATTTACATTAGCTTAGCTTAGAATTAGGTACTATTAACTATTTTATGCTCCTTTATATAAAAATAACAATTTTTTCCTGTTCATTTTTATTACTAAATGTAAAGTAGCTTTGTTCTTTTAGCCGGCCTACTACTAGAGTTCACATTTATGACGAATAATTTCAGCGGCCGACATGAAAATTTAACATTTTTTTATTTGTGTATTCTTAAATTTATTATTTCAATTAATTTATGATAATATTTTTAACTTAAATTATAGTTGAAATTGAAATATTTATTAACCACACCTTAAATATTGATTTATTGTAAAGAATTCATCAAAAAAAAAATATTAAGGTCGACTACTGAAGCAATTAAATTAAAATTTGTATATAAAATTATAATTTATAAACAGAACAAATTTTTGAACAGGAGCGCATAATTACTTAAAAAATATACTTCCCGCCATTCGAAAACCATAGAATAAAGTTTGCGTCATCAATGGAAGTGATAATTCTAAATTCTGATTGAAAATTTTGCGCTATTTAATTTTGTTATGGTAAAATTGGCAAGAAACTTCGAATTAAATTTAATAATTTTTTTTTTTGGTAATAGTTTGTTGGTTGAATAAAAATTATGTTGTGTCTGAAGTTACGTTAACTTAGGTAACAATTATTCTTTTTTTTTATATTATAATAATTAAAATTATGTTCTACAGATTGTTTTTACATCCATAATCCATAATGTAAAGCTAAATTTACTTAACAATGTAACTTTATTAATAATGCGGTTAGTAATATGAATTTTGTTAATCGTGTTTAAATATTTTGTGTAGCTGTAGATGTCGACGTTGAATTAATTATATTTACATATGTGAAAATGAAAATAAAATAAAAACTGTATCAACTTCATCTATTCTGTATTGTGTTAACAGAACGCAGGACTACTACTACTACAGACAGGTCATCTTTTAATTTCAAACGAAATGTATAATTCTGAAATTCCAAAAAAAAAATACGTTCTGTGAAGTGAATGATAACTAAAAAAATCGAATTTTTGTATGCAAATTATACAGACAAAATATTTAAAAAAAAAAAAAAAAAATTCGACAGAATATTTTGCTCTGGCACTTTTCTGAACTCCTGTACATCAAGTAGCAATTAATCTAGTCCGAAAAAGTTTAAAATTCAACAAAACAAGTTTGATTTTTTGATTCTCACAGCAGCTGCTTTGTTGCCTACATATTTGACATGTCGTCAGGCAAAACTTACAAGGTTGTATGACAAATGTTGATTTTACAGGAGAAGTAATTTACGTATTGACTTTTTAGTTAACGGGTATATATAGCTATAATTAAATTATTATACGTCTATCAAAAAAAAGATCGTAAAGCTGTTTTTTATTAAAACACTGAAAAAATTGATTTTATGAAAAATTAAGAAATTTATAAGATGGTTTATGCTTAAGAAATTTATAAGATGGTTTATTATCTAACACAAATAAAATAATTCAAATTGTGAATAAATAATACAGAAAGTATGTAAATTCATATAATAACTTAGAAAGTTCCCAGCTTGTATGTGTTGTAGAAGGCTGGTAAGATTAAGGGTAGTGCATCCAATCCCGGGATCTTTAGAATAAAAAGTGAGTTGTATAATTTTTTGATTACCATAGTAACAGCACATATTAATTTTAAATAGCAGCTCCAAAATAAAGTAAGAAGTCGGAGAAATTCAGTTACAAAAGTAATAGTTGCAAATGTTGCAATGTTCTTGCAATCTTATTTTTTTCCATAAAAAGGATGACCTTAATTATCATCCGTTTTTGAATACATAACATATTCATGCGAAAGAGAAAAAATACATTTACAATATTGTTCTGGCGACCTAACCAACTGACGATGAATATAAATAAAATTTGGTTTGAAAATAAATAAAAAGTAGTCACAACTTAGTCGCAAGAGCATATTTTTATACAGGCGCGCATAATTAAAACATTTTGTTCATTTTGTTAAAGATTTTATTCCGCCACTAAAACCAGAATATTAGTTACGTCTTACAATAGAAAAGAAATTTTGATTTAAAATGTTGCGCGGTTTTTTTTGGTATATGTGCGAATTTGAAAATGAAACTTCAAAGTTGATAATATTAAAATCAAATTAATGAAATGTATTTTTGGTAAGTCTTTGTTTGTTAGTTAGTATATTATTTAAAATTATTTTCTTGTTCGATGCTTCATTCCAAATCCAGCTAACTATAATAATTTTATTATAATCAATATTTTGATTAATTTGAAATTTTCGTTTTTTTTCGGTTTTTGTTAGACATATATATGAATTTTTGACAGATTGACAAATTATTATTACTTTTTCTAATATTTTCTGAGCACCTGTACATCAACTAGCAATTCTAGTCCGTAAAAGTTTAAAATTCAACAAAAAAGTTTGTTTGATTCAAAAACGCGGCGGCGGCTGTCTAGTTTAGTAATAAAAATTTAGTTTGAACTTCATTTTGTCTGAATTACAAACACGACGACGCTGCAAATACACGAAAGGCACAATTTAGACACAATTTGGACACAAGAGCACACTTTTAAACAGGAGCGCATAAATCTTATATTTTTTTAAATGAAAAAATATTTCCCGCCATTTAACCAGAGAATCGTCGCCGTCACAAAAAACACAATGGAAAAAAAAATCTTATTGGAAATTTCGTGTTTTGTATATATCAATTTATGAACAAAAAAAAAAAAAAAATGTTTTAAAAAGTATGAAGATTAAATAAAATTTCGGTAACAATTTGTGAGTTGGTTTAATCAAAATTATTTTAGAGTTCAAAGTCTTTGCCAAATTCCAACTCTTTTTAATCAGACCAAATAATTAATATTTTTTATTAGGCGTTTTGAATTATAGAAAAATGTATTTATATTTTTTGAATAAAAAGAACTCGACATGGATTATCATTTTCCCCTGGAAATTTTCTGTTAACAATAATTAGACGTTCTTTACAATCTTGTTTATTTAATTGTAAAGTTAAGAGAAAGATTTAATTTAAAATAATTTAATAAAAACAAAAATGTTTTATTGTAAACAAACAAATTAATTTTAAAATAAAATTATATATTAGAAAATATATTGCGTAATGTGAGTACAATTTGTAGGTACAATTTAATTATTTTGATCGTTATCCATGCAGGGTGGGCCAAAAGTTACGTATGTGTGTAAAAATTAAATAACTTTTTTGTTAATTAATTTTAATTTATTTTTGATTATACGGTTTAATGTAATTTCAACTTTGTAGGATTTAAATTTTAAGAATGAAAATTAATGTCTGATTGATAACTAAATTTAATTCTATGCATTATTAATTGGTTTCTTAATAAAAAAGGGTTTATGCATATCAGCTTGTAAGGTATTTGACTTAATCCCCTGATTTTAGTTTCGATGTTATAAGTTAAGCTGCTCTATAGTCCAAAGTTCTTTTAAACAAAGACGATACGCATAAATTCTGAATTTACTGCCAATAATTCGATGCAGGTGAGAACTAGGGGGATTTGCAGTACACCAAAATTATTTAATTTTTACACACATGCGTTATTTTTGTCCCAACCTGTATTGAAATTTTGTTGTATGAGTAGAAAATAATTGGTATACCGAAATTTTGTCATTACAAGTTGTTTATTATACAGAGTAATTAAAAACACTGTGATGAAAATATAAAACATGCTTGCTTAATATAAAAATGTTAATGAAGTACACAAATTGATGTTAATTTTTCTTGTACAATTAGATTTTGTTAAAATTATTATATAGACAAATTTTAAAAGTACCATTTGAACAAAAAACTTACAAATTCTAGTAATAATTAAATCACTAGCACATATAGTGAGGGAGTACTGAAGCAGTATTCTCGAATATCGCCGGAAATATTGTCCAAATAATTCCATTCGAAAGTATTAAATGTCGTGTTTCTGAAATTCCTTGGCGGAACTTTCATGAAAATTTAAAAAGTATGCGAAAAATTGAATTACATATTTTTAATTTCAAAATTTATCTATCTATAGAAATTGAACGGTTGTGCCAAAATATTTACGCGATATCGGGGTCCCAAACGGATTTCAAAAATTGGAAAAAAATAAATACAAATAATTTTTTTTTAAAGTACGAATACGAAAAAAAATACAAAACACAAAATTTCCAATAAGATTTTTTTCTGGTTAAATGGCGGGAAATATTTTTTCATTTAAAAAAATATAAGATTTATGCGCTCCTGTTTAAAAGTGTGCTCTTGTGTCCAAATTGTGTCTAAATTGTGCCTTTCGTGTATTTACTTGCAGCGTCGTCGTGTTTGTTAAATTCAGACAAAATGAAGTTCAAACTAAATTTTTATTACTAAACTAGACAGCCGCCGCCGCGTTTTTGAATCAAACAAACTTCTTTGTTGAATTTTAAACTTTTACGGACTAGCCTAAATTAAACATTATCTAAAGAGCTACTAGCTACTAGGAAAATAGATGGTGCTGACGCAATATGAATAGAAAGTAAGCTATTTCATTGGCAATACCTGTTATTTACTTGTTTTATTTTGTAAATTCACTATAATTATTGCATGTTAAGATTTTTTTAATATGTTTTTTTTTGTAGACGATTTATTCAATTATAAATACCGATAACATTAAGGCGAGGAATACTTAGAAGATTTCGATGAACTATTCTCTATGATACTTTAGTAAATTTACAAAAATATCAATTAAGTTTATATCAATATTTTATATTGTAACTTTAAAATTAAAATATTTTTTTTTAGCTAAATTTTTTAAAATGTCCTCCCTAAAATTTATCCCTATAGATCCGTCAGGGAATCAAATAAATATTTAATTATAATTATTTTTGTTTTAAACTAAAATAAGCCAACGTTAGGTGGAGATGTCAGATAGGAATTTAATACGTACTGATTACCAATCCAATAAATTTTAAGTTCAATAAGTAATCAATTCATAAAGTTCTCCTAACCACTAAGGTTAGGTAAATATTTTTTCTTCATAAAATATTCCTTATTCATAAAATTATCTAAGTTTTAAAATTTATAATTGTACTTGGAATAATTAAATTATAAATTCATCTTTTATATACTATCAAGTCCTTTTGTATTTGGGTGCTGATTGGGATGATTTGTTTTTTTATAATTGGTCTTAACAGCTAACAAAAAAATGAAAGGAAATTTCAATTAAATTACGATACAAAAAAAACCGACTCACTTCAAGATTAAGTCAAATATTTGATGAAGGGTATTAAAAGTAAAAATATAAAAAGGATTGCTCTTCTGAGATATGATTAATCAGCATAAATATTTTTTTATAGTACTTTATTATCTTTTTAAGAAATTATGAAAAATTTACATTTTAAGCACTTAAGAAATTAGCAATATTGCAGATATTCATAGGATATTATAATTTACGAAGTACGTCAAGTATTTGGGAATTTAAATATAATTTAATTAATCTATCGATAGATTTGTAAGTTTGTTAAACAATTATCTTTAACATTTTTAGTTCGTACGTAAAATATTTGACAATTTTTGACAGGACTCAAATGTTGTTGGTTTATAGACAAAAAATATATCACTCTTTCACTCTAAATGGACGATTTCACAGTGGAAGCTTAGGCCTTTTGCCAAAGCTTGAGCTTCACTTTTTTTATTATTAATTTTATACATACAAATAGAAAATAAATTCATAGAAATTCATATAACTTTAATAGTTATTAGTTAAAAGTTACAAAGAATAAATCATACATGCACACTAATTCATAAATTTCAATGTTATATTAGTTTTTATGATACATTTTCATTTACAGTAACATTCTTTCTAATTACCATTCACAATAATTAATATTTTTTGAATTGGCTATGTTTAGGGAAAATTATGATTGAGAAACCCATTGAGCTTAAGTTGCAGACTTAAGCCACACAATCGGTTTAGTTAAGCTTAAGTTTTCACTGCGAAATAGGCCATAAAAAATTAAATTTTAAATTATTTTCAATTTTTTTTTTACCTATCAACTAAATTTCTTGTGAATTCGTATCCTTATTATATTTAAAATAAAAATATCACTTCAAACAACGATAATGTTCTAAAAACTAAATTTTATTTTTAAATTTAAAACTTAATCACAGATATATTTTATAACAACTACCACAATATCACATTTCTTAAGCACGTATTTAAATTTTACTTCTCTATCCCGGCAAAATTATTAACATTTCGTTAATATAAATTCTTGTAAAATTTATTTCCGATGTAACATATTTATACAAAAATTTACATATTCATAATTTTAGTTAATTTCTGATAAATGCTTTCAATAGGATAACATTGTTATATGACGTACATCCGCAACAATAGATGATCCTTACGGGACTAACAATTTATAACAATAATTTTCGCGGTGTCCAGGACAAATATTTCATTAAAATCAAAACAATTTAGTCGACTAAAAATGATTCTCAATAATTTTGTAATGAACTGTCTAGCAAAACAGACCGGCTGATTCTCAATAATCTCAATACATATTTCGAAGGAGAAAAATATCCTTTTATTCTAAAATTCTCTAGGAATATATAAGCGAATTTTGTTGCATGCGAGAGAAATATTTAATTCTTTGAATACTCAGGATAAGTTACGTTGAAATATATAATTTTCAATATAATTTTTATGAATGAAAATCGTATTTTAAATTTGTAAAATTGAAAATCAGAAATACAAAATTTATGTCATGCGCAAAACTAAATTTACCAGTCATAAAAATTATTCAGAATAAAATTAAAAAGATCGGGTAGAAATAAGGTATGTAAGGTTGTGAGGTATAGCAAGAGTGGTTAATGTCAAATGGACAATGATTAATAATCATATTACAGAAGGTATTCAAGAAAAATATTCCGCATTTTTTAAAATTAAGTATACAAAATCAGCAAAAAAAATAAGATGGAAAATTTGAAAGAATTGTTAAAAACTTAGGGTGACCGGTATAGCATTAAGAATTAAAAAGAACTAAAAATAATAAGAAACACCGATTTACTGAAGTGTTAATAATATTATATGGTGAACTTTATTTTTTTAATGCTTTTGGCTATTGTAATTTTCTGTATTCAATTTTGCGGGTACACAAAATAATAATTATTTAAAAAAAAAAATATTTTATATTTAAAAAAAAAAAATTATAATAAAAAGAAATGTCCTTCTTCCTATAGGATGAAAATTTGGTGTTGTTGAGGTAAATTTTATCTTTTATTTTGAATAATATGAAAGTCTCTAAACTCTTAACCTCCAGACATTAATTGTAATTTACAAATGGCCTTAACCATAGTTTTGTCTGTAAATTGGTTTAAATAACAGCGTCACATTGCGTCAAACTTAATATGTAATAAAATCGAGCGCATTACCGCATATAATAGTCTATTACTTACGGTTTCATTAGAAACTAAATATTTATTAATAGTGCTTATTTAACACTTTTCAAATTTCTGGTATGTCGTGATTTCGGAAGATTTTAAATCAGACGGTAATGAAACATGGTAAAAAACGTTCATTAGGCAGCATAATTTGTTCATTCATTCGAACGCATTTTTAATGAAAGTTTGCAATAGAATATAATAAAAATCCTGTAAATTTGACTACAACTGCGGTAGGTTAATTTTTGTTTAAATTTTAATTTAGTAATTGAGCATCCAATTCGCATTAGTCCAAACAGTAAAGAACCATTTTTCTGTTGCTAAGAAAATAGGTAAGGTATTCTGGTAATAAGTCAATGTTTCCATCACCGAAAACAAGCAAATATTAATTTGTTTTAATCTTAAAAAATTAATGAAAAGAAGAGTAAAATTAGATATACAATTTACTATAATACAAGTTCCTACCAGTAGTTGGCACTTCACCATATATCAAACTTTAAAATTAACCTTTGCATATAGAAACATTAAACATGAAAAAACAGCATAATTCGGATGGAAAAATAATAAAGGAGCCATTCATTATTTGAATTTTCATCATCCAGTTGGTGCTCGTGGTTATTTTTCAATATTTTATATTTCCTTGATAGGTTGTTGACTGGTTGCGATTAAGAATTCAGGCTCTGCACAGTTTTGTATTGATTCACTCATAAATTTAGATTTGCAGTAAAAGCAGTGCAATCTGTCTGATTTTCGGAATACTAAGCAGATTACTAACGAAGCCTAGTTATTGCAGACTGTAAAAATAGGCTTTACAATTTTTATTTCTAATTTCTTTTTTAATATTCGAGTATATTTCCTTCAAGATGGTCGGTAATGTTGATGAAGAGTAAATAAATTGTTTATAAATTTAAATAATTTAAAATATACTTTTTATAGTGTTAAATATTGACAATTTCTGTGCAGCGGCTGAGTTTTTGACCGCGCATCTAAACTAAATATCGAATTTTAAATTTAACAAACCGTATATTTCGGATGGAAAAATAAATGAATCGTTCGGTGGAAGTCTAATTTCATCCATCAGATGGTGCTATGAGTTGTTTTTAAAGTTTTTTTTTTCAATTTTTTATAGAAAAATATAAAATTTTAATATAAACTCAATTATATTTTTGATATATATTTATTTATTTAATTTTAATTAAAATTAGATTATTCAATTATTTTGTGTCACCAAATTTGATGAATATTTTGTGTTAAATAGGAATAACAAAATTGATTCCGATTGATTCCGAAAAAAAAATTAAACCAAAAAAAAAACAAAACTGTACACTTTTCTCTATTGTTACAGTTTTACATTTAAATTGATTATTTTTTACGATTTTAATTGGAATAATATTGATTAATTTCCACAAATTCCAATAATTATCATTATTTTTTCTATACTTTAAAATTTTTTATAATTTTTTAATAATTTCATTCATTTTAATTTTATTTTTTTAATCTTCATAATAATTAATTTTTTTTAGTTGTTTTCAATCTTTTATTTGGATTTCGACAATTTGAATCCCAAATACGTTCAGCAATAAATTCCTTTAAATTTTCATTATTATTATTTGATTTATTATTATCAAAAAATATATTTTTTAAAAGTGGTGTCATAAAATTATGATTATCTTTTTTAAATTCCGATTTATGTAATGATTTTATATTATTATTATTATGTAAATGTTTCGGATTTTGATATTTTTCTATATTAATATTACATATAAATTCTGGATGATATTTTCTTTTATTAGTTTTATGAAGAATATTATTATTATCTGGATGAATTTTATTATATGATGAATCAATTGCTAATATTTTTTTTTTATTTTTTTTATCTAAAATTGATTGAATTGCTTGAATTGATCGATAATGATCGGTTTGAATTATTGATTTTGGTTTTATATTTTTAATTGCTGAATTAAATTTAATTGGATTTAATTTATTTTTTAAAATAATTTTTTTTAATTTATTTACTGTTGGTGGTGGCATTATATCTTCATATTTATTATTTATTGATTTATTTTTATTATTATTATTATTTTTTGAATATTTTATTGATCTAATTAAATTTTTATGCTCTTCATTTCGTAATTTTTTAAAATATGCTTTAAAATTTTGAGCTTTATGTTCTCGAGCATATATGATTTTAACACGATCATGATGAGATTGTAATTTTGCAGGATATTCGTGAATTGTATTTTCTTTTGACTATGGATACAAAAATTTTAATATTTTTATTTATTTTTATTTAATTTATACCTTAATTTCCATGTTTTAATGATTCTAAAAGTTTATTTCTGTTTTTTTGATGTTTAAAGAAATTTGTTTTCTATTATATTTATGTTAATTAAATTTAATGTTTTTCTTTATTTTTTTTTTTAAAGATAATCTAAAATTTTATTTTATTTTAAACTAGATCTAAATTTATATATATATTTTTTTTTAATTACGATTTATATATTATATATATATAACAAAGTAATTTAATTTACTAAAGATTTTGGTTTTATATTTTACATTTATATTAATATAAAATTATATTAAATTTTTTTTTTATTATTTTTAAAAAAATATTTATGATCCTAAATATGAAATATTTATTTTAAATTTTAATTTCTCAAAAAAATAGGTATTTAGATTATATTTATAAATTTGAAGTTTTAATAATTATTTCATTTTTTTTTATGGTAAAGTTGGTAATATACTTCCGGTTTGGCATCAGACAGATGAAATGGAGGATATAACGTGTGGTACCTGGTACTATTTCGTTGTGCGGTCAACAACAAAGTCTTGTTCTATGATAAATTTAATTATAAGTGAAATGAATTTCTTTGTTGTAATAAATTCAGAAATGCTGGTAATTGTACTAAGTCAATTGATTAGGCCATACTGCCTCGCTACTATATAAGAAAAGTTTTTGTAGTAACAAAACTTTTTCAATTTCCCCAAAAAAATACTTTACACATTTCCTTTTATAGTCCTTATAATATGATAATAAAAAAAAGTTTGTCTTTTAAATAAACTGAAGATAACTGAAGACAGTAAATAAGTTACAGGTATAAAATATAATTTTTTTTTTTTAAAAATATCAAATTTCATTATTCTTTAAATGTTTCTATCTTTACTAAGTATTGGTCCAGGGTCGCAAAATGGTATTTTCTGTAAATGGCGTCTATATAACAGAAATGGAAAGGATTTTATGAAAAGAAATACTTTTTATTAAGTTAATATATAAATAATTTAATATTATTAATTGGTGTTCAATAATGGCTAGAAGAAGCTATCGTTAGAGAGATGAAGTTAGAAAGATTAAAAATTTAAGAAAAGTAGAAGTTATGTCGTGATTGGTTTAATAATTAAGTATTACACTTAATTGTAAATTTTAAATGGTAATATAATTCCATATTTACTAATTTATTGATTTCATTAACTTCAGTATGTTAGTTATTTTCTTATAACTGATTGTCAACAGTTACTTTCGGTCCGATCCATCTAAACTCTAAACTTAATCGTTTAATGAAAATGAGCTGCATCAGTATTGTAATGGCCGAAGATGCGATTCGTTTACTTTTGTTGACCTAATAAATGAATTTTCAAATTAAAAGCGAAACATTTAATTTTTGACAGTTGACTCCTCACTTCACCCACAGATTCGTTCTCGCGTTGATACCAAACCTCAACATACTCTAATATCAATAATTTTGAAAGTTTATTCCTTACAAAAATACTATAAAATAGTAAAAAAAATCAACAGTACAAAAAAATATAGAATAATTTTCAATTGCCCATCATAGTCTGACACCATTCCAACTAATCAAAAAAAAAAAAAAAAATTCAAAAATATTCATCGCTGGAAATTTAATGAAAATATTTATAATATTACAAAAATTGGAAAAAAAACGGAAATGAACTTTTGTTCTTTGTGGTAGTGCAAACAATGTCCTTTATTTCTTGTCCATCAGAAGTTTTATCATTACCATCCAAAATATTGGTTTTATTATTTCTCCTGAGGAATTACACTGGAAGACTGGGATATTTTATAGATATAACAATCATGGGTGTTTATTAAAACTAAGGATATAAATAAAAATGGAAAATTCTCATTTGCCTAAAGAAAACATTCAATTTCAAATTACTTGTTGTTGTTATTCCCAAGTCCCAAGTCAAAGTTTTCTTTTACTGAAACAATTCTTCCTTTTTTTCAATATAAAATTCTTCTATCCTCGGAATGAGGACCATTCCGTTTTGAGTGTCCATTTTCATAGTTGTAGAAAACAAGGCAATTTATAAAGTACACAAAAGGTGTAAACGGAAAATTAAAATGGCCAGAAGGAAGTGAATAATAACAATTTTATAATAATGAATGAGCTTCAAAAATAAAAATAGATATAAAATTAACTGAGGTGTGAGACCAAAGATAATAAATTTTCCTTCCTACCAATCATTAAAAAAATGGTGTCTAATTTATATATTTTTTGACAGAGAATGTCGGATTTATTTTTCGTATAAGAATATAAAAATCGTTGTGGCAATTTCTTACATTAGGCCACCAAAATAAAAAAAATATTTAAAAAAAAAAAATTTGGTTGTTTTTTAAATTACTATTTTAGATTACGTTTTCATTTCCGTTTCGTGAATACTTAATAAAAAAGAAAAATCGAAGACACAATAAAATTGGATTTCATTTTTTTGTTTTTAAAATATATTTCATGATTTAAGATTAATAAAATTGGAAAAGATATGGAAATATTTTGGGTGTTGGCAATATAATAATAAATTGGCACGATAGGGAGTCACTGCTGCGTGCAAATTATATTCTCTTCCTATGCAATTTAATGAAAAATATAATAATACGGATTACGGATAGTCTATATTTATTTTGATTATTTTTGTAGATAATATCAGATATTATTGATCCCCTGAATTTTATAAATTCATCGTTATCAGTTCTCCAAAATAATTGTTTTCTGACTCAGAGAAATTTTTATTATTTTGTTAATGCGGAAGTTAGTCTCAACGCAAGTTAAGTAGATACAACAATTAGAACATTAGTTAACGCCTAAGTATGGAGTCTCAAAGTTTCAATAGTGTGTTTGACATAGTGTGAAATATTAATTTATAGTTCCGACTGGATTTATCGTATTATAATAAGGTTTTTTTTACCAGTTCAATTAATCTTCTTTAAAAGAACAGATATTAATTACTTTGATAAAATTTATAAATTTGTCTTTCAAATTTAGTCTTGTCAAATTTAATTGTTAACTAATTTTTTTGGCCGCACGTTGAACCGCTTGCCGAAGACATATTTATTTTTTATTTGTTACATGATGAAAATGTTGGAATTTATTTCTGTTAAATATAATCAACTCTTGATTTAACAAAGGAAATTACTGCTTATGGCAATATAGTTTAAATATTTGTAATTGTATTACATATTTATATATTTAATTGTACTACTGAACAATGCATACTGAAGCGCCCTATAATTCTTAAGAAAAGTAGTGCTGAAAAATCAACAAATTCAATCAAACTTTTGTATTGCTCAACAACATTCGATAAATTAATTAATTTCTATTGATTATAATTTACAATTATTGGCATTAAATAGCAATCGATCTAAAGTGGATTACTAAAATGTCATCATAAAAGCGCACTCAAGACTATTTCGATTGGCGACCCTAGGCAGTTTCCGTAATTTGCCTGTTAGTAAAAGCTCATATGAAAACATAACATACCATGGAAGTATAAGTGCGTTAAACGATTCGGTAACATCGAACGAAAGCAATCAATTTATTGAACAGAAAACCGAAATTATTGGCAGTTTAAGCTAGAAAAATATATTTTTATTTTTCCTTGAATATTTGCGTGAAGCACCGAGCATTATTAGACTAAAATATATTTTAGCTATCTTTATATTCTGCACATTTAAGTTAACATACACCAATAAAGTTGGTTTTTTTTTGTATTGTTTCCAAACAATTTTTTTTACGAAAACAACTAAAATTTTGACAGGAAACACAAGGATGTTTTCCCATAACCAAAACAAAAACAAAAAAACACATAAAAGTATGTACATTTACCAAATATTATGATAACATTATACTTTCTACAATATGGTATACTTCACAGAAAAAAAAAATTTTTATTACAAATTTTATTTAGATAAATCTCAAACCTTCCTTGGACTTGGTGATGGTCATATTATTGAAAACTATTTTGCCTGCGTTGAGTAAAAGTTGTGTATAGATTATAGAGAGTATATAGAGGATTTAAGCTGATTGTATAATAGTATTAAAGGAGGGTTTATTTATACAGAATTTCCTTTTGTGATCCTTGGGCATCCTTGTTACAGGATTTAAAATTATATTATTGTTAGACAGCAACAAACGATATTGAAGACAGCAGACACTATGTCGAAATAGTGTTGAAAATGAAAACAAATTTTTCTTAGTAGATGGGGGGCCTCAAAAGATATCTCAATTTAGTAGCGAAGGTAAATATTTTTGTTTTACAAATATATAAAAATTTAAATGCGTAGAGATAAAATTGTTAAATTTTTATAGTTTTGTTTTTGTTTTTGGAAAATTGTTAAAAATATTGTACAAAATTAAATCACTGCAAAATTAATACGGAAACTTTGTTAATCTATTTCGTTTTCTAGTCATTATAATTAAAAATAATATAACTAATAGTATTATGCTTAGTAGTAGAAGTAATGGGACTTTAAAATCAATAAAAGTGCTCTATAATTGATAAAATTAATAACTTTATATATATAGTTTAATTTAAGAATCAATAATTATATATAGTTTAATTTATATATTTTTTCAGCGATAAGGTTGAAAAATTTAGCATGAACTAAGTAAATTGTGTTGAATCAAATTTAAAATAATTATATTCAGGCAACTTATAGAGAAGATCTGGCAATTATATGAACTAATTGTATTCATGAAATGAATAATTTAGGTTTTATATTTCAAATGTTTAAATATATTTAAATTTTTGGTGTGTTTAGATCTTTGAAAGTTGGTTTTTTAAAAATTCCAAATTTGATATTATTCTATAATTAAAATTTAAAATATTCCAAATGTGAATCAATAAATTTAAATATTTGAATGAGGTCACAACATTTGAATTATATATAAGTATATATGCATATATGTAATTTTAAATTTAATATTTAATTTTTATTTATTTTCAAGAAATATGGGAGTTTGTGGAGGTAATTGATATTTGGAATATTATTATTCACCTTGTATTATAAACTAAAATTAATGCAACTTTTACGTCCCACAGTAATAAAATATACATATTACAACTTTTTTACATAATTGACAGCTTTGCTTTGAGACTTTTCCATATAAAGCGGGTATAAGTATATTCAGATAGTACTTAAATATACATAAGTATATACTAATTGAATTGACACTACTAACAACTTTATAAAAGCATTAATGCCTCTTGACGTCTTGACAATTATGTTAATGATAACAAAGACAATATTGTCTCTGATTATACAAAAACAATTATTTAGAGGGAAATGAATGAAATAAAGTATGAAATTGTTTATAGATTGCAGTAAGCCTAAAGGTATGCAATCCAATATTGTAACCTGTTGTGGCATATATTAAAAATAATAAATTCCTTTGTAGTACCATAGTTTCATCAATTTTTTAATGTGATAAATTTGATACATTTGGACTTTTCTAATTGATAAGGATAAGATCGTAAAATACTAATTAAAGTAATTTTTTAGGTTAATTTGTTCTTGGTCACTAGAAAATTTTAATCTGTAAGTTTTAGTATATTTCGAAATAATAATCAAATTGGACACAATGTTATTAAAGTTTACTGTCTACAGTGCTGGATTTGAACTTAACGATATAACTTTTGTAATGCCGAACATTTATATATTAATAAATTTTATACAAAGTATATATAAATTTTTGAAATATATAAATATGTAAGTATATATAGTTTGTAAATAAACATTCAATTTCACTTACTTATCATTCCATTCATTATTATTACTATAGTGATTATTATTGTTTTTCCAATCTTTATATTTTTTATTATCTCTATAATTATTATTTTTATATTGGTCTGTTTTAAATTTACCACCACTTTTATTTTCATTAATATCTTGCCTAATATTTGTAGTTTTTGGTATTTTATCATCAAACTTTTCCATTATTATTTAAATTTTATATAAATTAATTTAAAAAAAGATTAGTTAATTCACATTATTTAACTTCTTATGTTTGATTAGAGAAATAACAAATATTATAAAGATACAAATTTTGTTTATTTATAATATTTAATTATATACAAATCATTCACTTCACTTTTGTAAATATATATTTTACACTAATTTTGTTGTTTGAACAACAAAAACAACTCAAATAATTTTGTTTATAATTATTATTATTAATGAGGACATAATAATTTAATTTTAAGTATATTCATTTGTTATTAAAAATGTTTTTAGTAAAAATATTTAGAAAACAAATCGGCGAAAATAAAAATATTTTTGTGCAACAAAAAACGCAAAAAAACTGAACGAATTGTCAATTTGACATTTTTGACATAAGACGATTTGTGCGCGTAATGGAAATGAAACAAAACAAATTTGAATCCCTCTTGCGGACAATTACAAATATTTAAATTGCGCAAACTCTCAAATTATGTGCATATTATTAGGCGGGAAATTGATAATAGTTTTGTTTTTTTATAAGGATAAGTATTGAAAATTTCATATTAAAAATATAATAATGTAACAAAACATGGAATATAAAATTTTATAACACTTGCACTTGATTTAAATTTTGATTCAGTTCTTAAACTTATATAATTTCAAAAATTTACGAATTAATGAATGTATAATTTTTAGATTATGGATATAGGGATACATCCATCTTTGATTTTGTTTGCAATTTGCATAAATATAATCTTGATGTTTGTATAATCTGTATCTGATCAATTATCAGTTAACCATTATGTATTTATTAATATTTTTTTTCTAGAAATTGGAATAGAATTGTACAATATTAAAAAATAAATTTGTTCTATCAAATAAAAATAAATAAAATTTAGAAATATAATGATAATAAATTTAAGTATCTAGTTTGTTAAACATCCTCTGATAGAAAATATTATACACAAATATCATAGTGTAATGACGCAAGAAAATCGGATAATTATACTTAGTATATGTATTTCGAATATTTCTACAAATTATTTATAATTAGTTAAAAAAATACACTTATATCGATTTAGGTAAACATATTTTAAATAGTATTATTTAAATATCAATTAAACGATGTATTAGAATACGAAATATTCATCAGACGAATACAAGTATTAAATATTTAAATCACTAACTTTCTAATTGAGTACCAAAAACATCGAATTTAACTTTTAATACGATTTTCGACCGAAATTGATTTCATTGTAATAAATGGACAACCTTGTACTATGAATATGTAAAAAAAAACTAAATGACTATGACAGTAATGTCAACATAGCTAAATTCAACACATTTAACTTCTTATTGGTATATCATTTAAAGTAAATGTTAAGAAAACTAAAATATTTATATTAATTTGCTGATTCAGAGGTAGTTAAACAATTTAAATATCACCTACAACTTTATTTTCGGAACGCCTGGTATCAAATATTTGAATAAATTTGACAGATAGGCTGATACTCTGCCATGTATAAAATTAATTCAAACCATTTCGACAAGAAATCATACTGTAGATATATTTTTTTGTACAGAATTATCATTTCTTCAATAATTTCTAAATTATTTAGTTAAACAATCATAAATTAAAAGTATAAATATATGAAATGCCTGTCGGTTAAAATAAATCATGTTAACAAACCACAAAAACCAATTCAAGAAATAAAATAGCACTACAAAAAGAGAAGAAAAAAAAAAAAACAGAGAAAATCCTTGTTAACAAAACTAAAGATATTCATAACAGGAAAGTTTCGTTTTGATATCCTTGTTGTATAATAAAGATAATATCTATTCCCCACAGTTATTTATACAAAATTTCAACCCTTTTTTTATGAATTTTCATACCTTACGATAATGAACAAAACATATTTTACTATATTTATCATAATTGTGTGATGGAAGTTTCTTTTTGAATAATTAAATTCAAATCAAGTGAATAAAAGTCAGACAAAACTTTTCTTAAGATATTATTTAATCAAATAATATGACAAAATTTGATAGTATGAACAGAAGAATATTTTGGAAGAATTTTAAACTTTTATTTCCATTTTTTTTAAAAACTTATTTTTCTATTTTAATAATGGAAACTTTTATTTAATGTCACAAAACTGAAATTAATATTTCAAAAATTCAATTAGGAAAATTAAATTTATTATTTTCAATTTCGTAACAAACACCAGTTAATTATATTAAATTTTCTGTTCTGGAACACCCTGTTTCATTTAAGACAATGTGATTTACTAAATTTTCTTTAATTGCTTCAGGGGGGATTGAAATTAATTGTCTTTGTGAAATAATTCAAGCACAACAAAAAGAAAACTTTTTAATATCTTTTAGCTTTAAAATGTCGTAAAATATTTTGCTTTTTAATTTTTTCCTTAAATATAAATCGTCCTTTTGAATTGTTGTATATACCTAAAAAAAAAGTTTGTATTACATTTAAGTGTAAAACCACGAATTAAAGCCTTAAAGCATATTATAATTTTGTACATTTTTTTAGTTGGCAGGGAATACAGAGTTATAAAAAATAAACAACATTTTCTTAAAACAATCAAACTTTTATCATTAAAAATATTTCTTTTTTAATTAGACTTCTTAAAAAGTTGAAAAATAAAATAAATTTTCTAAATGCTTTGCGGTATATAGCAAGCTTTTACCAAAATACAATTATATTGAACAGGGCCAGATGGAACATTTACGTGGCTTGATACAAATAGGCCAAGGGACTAAAATTAAATAAAAAAAAAATCAGAAGAGTAATTGGCTTGGTACTACAATGTTGTAGTCGTGTATTACACAAATACAAATTATTTGAATGAATGTAACTATTCAGTTTTTATAAAAATTACCTTAAGTGTAAAGCTATGCAATTCAATATTGTAAGCTGTGTGGCACAATTTTAACCTTTTGCTACATTTGTACTGTGTACTGTGTGAACTTAGAAACTAAAAATATAATGAATCTTTAAAAAAAAATTGTTTCATATGTGAAAATGATTCGAGTTTTGAGTAGGGTTAGAGCCACATTATATGTGACATAATGTAGATCCTAAAAAAGTAGTATTATAAAAAAAGCTTAATATTTATATAACTACTTACCTTTTCCACAGAACGCGGTCATAGTAACAAAAAAGTACAAAGTACAGTGTAATAGAAGTAAACAAAAATTTACTAGCAGCTACCGCAAAGTTGTAGATAATTACAATTCTACAATTCAATGTAATGTATACAGTGAATGGCGAATCTAATGACAAATTTAATTGATACATTTGGACTTTGCTATTTGAGAGTATAAAGGTAAAATACTAATTAAAGTCAAATTTCAGGTTAATTTCTTCTAGTTTAATAGAAAATTTCGAAATTATTATGTTACTAAAGTTTTGAGTCACAAAATACAATTAAGCTGACATTGAACTTACATATAATTTTCGTAAAGCCAGAACTTTGTATGATATTAACGATTTTTTTTTTGAATATTTAACATTAATGATTAGTTAAAATCGCTCTATTACGCGTTTAAGATATTTTTTCCCATCTAAATATTTTTGAAGTTTCTTTGTTTTTTTTATTACATTTAAATCGAAATTAGATATTTTTTTTATATTCTTTATTTTGTATTAAGTTTTGTAGATCCTTAGAAGAAAAATAATTTATTCAGATTGATTTAATGTTCCCGATAACGTTGTATTGGCATTTCGATTAAAATAAAAACATCAACATCCTTAAAGTGGCAAAATCAAAAGTGAGATGTTTTCTCACCGCATCGTTACCAAAAATCCTTAATGGGATAAACTTTATGTAATTTATTACAATTCATTGTTTTCGTTACGATTTTATTTTGGGGTGAAGAATTGAACAAATCGACGTTTAAGAATAAAAATCGAAAATCGAAAGGAAAAAATAAATAAGATATAAAAAAAATTCATTTCATTTTTAATGTCCTTTTAGTACACAATCGATTTGTCTGTTTCTGGGGATATAAATATACATTTCCTATTGGCAAAATACAGGATAATGGTAAAGAGATTAATGGCTTCTCTTTATCTGAACAATGATATTTTAAGAAACTAATAATACGAAATGTTTAGAGTTTTTGTTTAGGAACAAATTTTCTTAGTAATTCTGCAATTTTTAATTAAATTTATTTAATATTCTGAATCATAACAGGAAAACTTCCATAGTTATTTTTAATATTATATGTAAAACAAATATATTAAAATTCGCTTTAAAAGTATGATCCAGAAAAAGGACCTTTCAAATTTTATTGGTTCTCAATAAACTCATATTTTATATAAGGTTAAATTTTGAAATCAAATCCTTTTTAGTATGTTAAAATAACAATTCTAGACAGAACAGTGAAAGAAAATGAATACAGGACAACCAAAACGATTATCATTTTACAAATTTTATGTTGAAATAATTTTCTTATCAGTTTATTCAGACTATACAAAGGACTATTTTAGGACAACTGGATAATATAAAATTTATACTATGAGTTAGTAATCTTTATTATCAGCAATTTAATCCAGTTCACAGTCCATTTTAACAATATTAAATGTAATAGAAATAAATAAATAAATCTCAATTTATTCTGTGGTGTCTGATTATGGTTAAGAAATAAATCGGATCTTAATCGGTTAGGCAAAAAATTTTAATAAATTCGATTTGAAATTTTCTACAATATATTGACAAAAATAATCTTTCAGTTTTTCTCTGTCCTGTAAGGACTAAAGCAGATATAGCCATAGAAAATATGGAACCAAAATTGGTTAAAAACTTATTGTAAGCCTAAAATTTTTCACATATTCTATAATTTGATGAGGAAAATGAAAAACAATTCAGAATAAATAACCCCGAAGCTATTTTATCTCTTGTCTTGTCATCATAATATCAGTTTTCAAAAAAAAAAAATCATTAAAAGTTTTACATAAAAATCCTTTTTTTTCATATTTTTAAAAATTTATTCAGCCGAAGTTGAAATATCAGATTTCAATATGAACAATTTTTTACATTACACAATAAGAGAAAGTTGACGATTATTAGTTTTCAACTGACCAGTCTGCAAAGTCCTAAATATCTGAGTTTATGTACAGTGACATCGCACATCGTGGTATTATCTTGATAATAGTCTCATGTAGGAAAATCTTTTGTTCTGATAAAATTGTAAATTGGACAAGTAAAACTGCGGGCATTAAAATTGTTAATATTTTTTTATTCTATTTTATATTTTTAGGATTTAAAAAAAAACTGTCATGACTTTAAAAAATGTAATAAAATTGTTCCAAAATTTTAATTTAAGAAATTTAATTATAATATCAAAAATCTCATATTTTTAGTTTTATCCTTCGGATGTAATAAATTCAGTTTTCATGAAATTGAAATTTTTAATCCTTTATGTTAAATTTTTTGTTTGCGTGTACAAAATTTAAGGGTTAGATTAAAAATGAAAACAATTTTAATAAATATTTTGAAAAAAAGTATTTCCATTAAGTAAATTAATATTTTTATTCCTGATACAATCTGAATCATATTGAAGATAATCATTTTTGTTAAGTATTCAGGTCGGTGCAGTGTCAGAATGGCTGTATGAGTATGACCCATTCGAGTGAGTTTTAAAACCATATTCAGCATTTTTACCAATATGGCTTTAATACTCACTAAAGTTTAGTGAGTATTAAAGCCATATGCGTAAATTTTTGTCAATATGATTTTAAGACTCCTTATAATACACATCGCTCATGCTGAATATATAAGTAATAAAATATTAGAGATTCATATATTTTATTTTTCAGTTTATGTTAGATATTGTCCAAATCACCGAATCGCGACTCCACTGCCCGTCCTCTGTAATGATTATTATTTTATTTATTTCATACATTTATCATATCATTTTATTCATTTCCATTTTAATGTCCAGCAAACCGGAAACCTGCTATACGGATGCTTTCAAGTTTATAGAAGCAAATTTATTTAATTCGGAACCCACTAGCTCAAAAATCGGATATGAGTTAATATTAAGAAATACATTTAAAAATGTATATCCATTGGCAATTCCAAAACCTTGCTGGTTTCATTATTTACAAGTGGTGCGACATCATGCATTTCAAATTAGCTTTTAAAAGCTTCAGATTTAGTGGTAGCATACGATTCTTGAAACAAGTTTTTCAAACACCACCAATTTTAAGCTAAACAGCTTTAAAACTTACCTAAATGACTCACCCTCATATGGCCTTATGAAGAAAACATATTTCCTGTTTTGACATTTTTTAAGATTGGGTCAGTCTTTAATCTGGGCACTTTTGTAATCCTTTTAAAACCGCTTCCTGTTTTATCTTCAGTATCTCAGTTTAGTATTTCAATTAATTTCAGTTGATGACCTGTCTCGTCTCTACCCCAATCACACAATAATTGTTAATTTCACTAAAATCGGATCATTTAAAACGTGTAAATAACTTATTAAAACGTGTAAATAACTACAAAAAATCAATTTTCGGACTTTTGGTGGCAAAACTTTTACAATTATAAGAATTTGGGAATCGAAATTTAGAAAAGAATTTTAGCTAACGAATGGTGTTGGTTTGATGTTGCTAGCCGTTCGAAATCCGATGAATAAGAGATAGCCAACAGACAAAGCTACTTAAGAAAAAAGTATAAAGTCCCACAACATTTCAGAGGACCTTAGAATCTTAAATTACAATACTTTTAAATAATAAGGATATCAAATTATTATATCATAAATCCATAATTCCATTTTTTCCCATATCATTTTCAATGTAATAAAACCCTCGTAAAAAGTATCTCTTAAATAGTATAAATTTTATGATTGCCCTCATAAACATATAAAATGTGTTGTCATCCAATTTAATAAAAATCATTTTGAATTATTTTTTATTACGATCTCACAAAAATGAAACCTATAATCACATATCCTATCTAAAAAAAAACTTTTATGAATTTTTTGCTGGCCATCTTATCGTCCCTAAAAATTTATTTCACTTATTCTATTTAAATTTTGTGTATATAGTTAAATATATCCTTGAAATCCTTTATTGAAATGGTCATACATATTTAAATATCAAACGAAGCAGAATCCACATATGAAGAATTCACGGTGTCGGATAAAAGTGACATTGTTTTTTTTTTTTTTGGGAGGATTCAGTAATTAATGTTTTTTATGGTTTCACCTTTTTTGCTGTCCTATTTATTCACCACTTTATATTTTTCCAATTATATATACTAACCACTTATCTCCGAGAGATTAAAATATATTAAAAAATTCTGGATTAATTTAGTTTTTAATTCCATGTTAAATTAGTTATTTTTTAAATGAAATTCTTATTTTGATTTTGAAAAAAATACATCATAAAAATAAAAAAATTTCAAAAAATTATCAATTTATTTTTTATGAAAAAGATTAATTTAATTTGGAAATGACATTTTTGATATACAAAAAAAAAAAAATGTAAGAAATATTTTCGTGTTATGAATATCCAAAAGGACATTAAAAATATCATACTTTTTCAAATTTTAAATCACTTAGAAACAAACCAAAATTTAAAATTGATAAAGTCCTTTTAGGAATATTATTATTATTTGGATAGTCGAATTAAAGTAATTCTACAAAATTTATTAGTGTTGATAAAATATTATTTATTACACATATAATATTTAAGGATTTTATCATATTTTAGTTTGATATGGGATTGTGAATGCTAAAATATTTGGACCTAAGATATTTTAAAATAACGAAATTATTTGAAAGATAAAAGATAATGTTTTGCGGAAATCTCATTTATGTTATTATTTATTGTCACCTTTATTGCTAATAGGACGAATTTTCATAAATAAATTATTAATAAAATCTAAATAAATTTGTACTCTTACTCCTTGACAACACCAAAATTATACTTGAAGATATTTCGAAAATAACAAAATTTATTCAAATTATCTAAAAAATTGTCCTAACTACAACAAGGAATTATCAAAAAAAAAAAAAATGTGATAATCCTTAGGAAAACAAGTTGAGCTATTAAAGGAAGAAAAAATAAACTATATACACCGAAAATGATTATGGTAAATAATTATTATAAAATTACAAAATCTGTGGCTTATCTTCGCGCATTATTCTGTGATTTGAATATAAAGTGGGGCATTACACAATGTAAGACGAAGGATTTTGTATTGTAAATATATTTATTGGTGTTAAAGGATACAAGAGGATTTTATTAATAAAATAAATTAAATAATATTTTTGAAGAAAAATGAAATAAAATAAGTTTTATAAATCTGAAAATATGGTTATATAATAAGAAAAATGAAAAAAATCAGTTTTTATTAAATTTATTGGACCAAAGCCGTTTTGTGGTAAACCAATAATATACTCCAAGATCTTCTTAAGCTCTCCAGCCTCATCTTGAGATGTACTGGAACAAATTACCAGGACTCTTAATCTAAAAAAAAACTAATAAAACGACAAAAAACAAAAGTGAAAGATATGATAAATGTCAGCAAAAATGGACATCAGGACCCTAACAGGCCTCATGATGAGACACAGTGCAGTGCTCTGAACTACCATCTTAATAAAATAAGTCTAGCTGAAGCAGATACACTGTAACGACAAAACGCATTCTTTGCCACTGCGAGACAGTTGCAAGGTGAAAGCAACAGGCTTTTTTGGCAAAAGGCTTCTTCATAACCGCAAAACTGGTAAATACAACAACCTAGATTTCTTTAAGTTTATTAAGTTGTGGTAAGGGAAAGGGCTATAAACGCACAATAGATCTCTTGCGTTCCCCATTTAGGAGAAAAAATATATTTTTTAAATATTATTGAAAATTCATTTTCTTTTTACATTCAAATTTCACGTTGACTACTAAAATCATTAAAATTATATATAATTAAATCTGAAAATTTAATTTAGTATATATCAATGGTCATTCGATCTATAAAGTTTATCTTATTATTTTATCCTTAATAGAATATAATAAAGTTTAACATATTTTTCCTTAGTATTATATCAGGTATTTATATGCAAATATCCTTGAAGAAATGTAAATTTATTTGTGTTGAAGTTCATTGTATATGAAGTACGATGATTACTTAGACTTAAAAGTATTTAAGTCCTATTTGATTTATGTGTCTACAATTGAAAATTCACATTTGAATATTAAATTATTTATAAAATAGTATATTTTTTTGAAAGATGTTTATAAGGATTAAAAAGTTAAAGCCAGAAAAGCTCTATAAAAAGTTTGTCGTTATCGTCAAAATATTTTATTATCAATTAAAATAACGTACAAGTAAATTGATTCTAAGGTAATGGAAATATAGAATGATTTAGTTATTAAAAGGATTTAATGCCCGATTTCACAGTAAGAGCTTAAATCAAGCTTAACTTAACTGATTGTGTGGCTAAGCCTACAACTTAAACTTTGTTTAGTTTCCAATCAAATTTTTCCCTAAGCTTAGGTAAACCAAAAAATGTGAACTAATTGAAAATAATGTTATTGTTAATGAAAATGAATCAGCTGACTATAAAAATGTAATGTGACATTGCAATTTTATATAAATTTATTTTCTATTTTTGTATGTAAACTAGTATCAGAAGTGAATTTTAAGGTCTAACCATTTGCGGCTTAAGTTAACCTTAAACCTCACTATAAGTAATGCTTATCGTTAAGAATGTGCTGAAAAAACTGGAAAAAAAGTTAAACGAAGTTTAAGTTATGGAAAAGGCTTAAAGTTTCACTGTGAAATTGAGTATAAGAATATTTTTTTATTTTATTTGTTGAATTTCATATTATAATTTTCAAGAAATTTAATTATACAATTTTTTTAAAAAAAATAACAAATTTTATTTGGTTGTAATTTTTCACCCTGCATTTTCTTAAAACTTTGTATATTTTTTTTAATCATATTCCAGGAAGAGAAAATAAATATATATGAAAATTGTTAAAAATGTTATTTTAAGACCTAAATAAACAGTAGACAGACAAAAATATAATTTGGTTTTATCCAAGGTTTCCAAACCGACAAAAATATTCAATTAATTTTTTTTATTTTTTACAATATATTTAATGGAAATTTTAAGATATAAAAATAAAAACTGATAACTAAATTGTTTTACAAATATATTTTAGCCAGTAACTAAATTATTCTTCCGATTTTCCGATATTATTATTAAGAATCGGATTGTTTTAATTTGTAATAATTTTGTATATAAAATTATTTTAACATTTTAATGATATATGTTAAAAACATAAGAAGCCATTACAATTTTATTTTACCTTCTCTGTAATCAGAATTTAATGTTTTTAAAAGAATGCTTTTATACCAAATTGTTCAGAAGATTTTTATTATAAGAATATTATTAGTCGTAATTGCCTACAAAAAAAGTAATTTCCTAAGGGCTTAGTATTAATTAAGTTGCAAGTAAAAAGGTGTAAATTCGAGTACATAATAAGAAATTAGATGACAGAATACAATAGTTCCACATCCAACAGACAAGGGGCAAATCTACTATTAAGGAAATTACAAATACATATTCTGAGACTGAAGGATATTCGGACTATCAAACCTAAAATCATATTCATATTAGTATAAAATCTAATTAAATTTTGGACAAATATAAAGTCTAATTATTAATAGTAAATACGAAATTGTTGAATTTTTGAAAGTCTTTAAATAAAAATGAATAAAAATATTATTTTTTTTTGTCAATTTTCATATGCACATGCCAGCATTTTATGATTCGTTAAACAAGGATAATAGATATAAGGATAATTTTTTTTTGTTGTTTTCTCACTCAAATTTTTCGCTTAGTATGAAAAATCCTACGTAAATATTGAATTTTACAATATAAAATTACATTATATGCTTATATAAATTCTCATATATTTATTGTAAAAGCAATAGAAGGAGTAAAATTAGGTATTTTTTTTTTATTTTAAACGAAGAATATTTGTTCGCCTCCTAAAGGTATGCATATAATATATTTGAAAAATTTATCTTGTTTGTTAAAAATATATTTTTAAATTATGTTAATGGGTAAAATAAATGTCTAATTACAATTGAATGTTGAATTTCATGTTCGAATAGTTTAATATTAGTTGGTTTTAAAGGTGGTTAATTTTCGCCACGTACTGAAGCGTTTTTAAAAGGGTCCAGTCGACCACCTTTTTTCTGTAATTGTAAAGTACACTTGTAAAGTATGTAATGAACTAAATTATTTTATTCGGACGCCTACTTCCTCTTAATTATCCACGGAGAAATTTCCTAAAATTCAGAACCTACTTTGTTGCTACACTGAGCTCTCCTACTCCTCACATCCTTGAGGTAATGATCAATATTAGCCTTACTGCATGCTTCCTGAGGATTACGCATCAAAACTACATTATCTGGATGTAGTTTTGTTTATTTTAAAGAATTTCCTTGTCTTTCTAACATTATGGGTCCCCCAGAATAGTTTTGTAGTTCTGTGATTCAAATTTTAGACTGTTACATTATTTATATGGTAGCGGCTACCTTATTTAATTAATGTATTTCTAAAGTATCATCCGTATCTCCTACCCTTACTAGCTAATCAACGTTTTCATTACCCTTTACCAAGCTGTGACTTAATGACCAGGTTAATTTTATATTCTTACTGCTTTTAGTGTGTTAAGGCTTGCCTTGCACTCTTTTAACGGTTTAAAGTTAATAGATTCATTTACCAGTGCTTTAAGTGCCGCTTAATAGTTATTCCTTTTTATTTTCCAGGTTTCTAGAAATTAAAATTTGTGCTGAATAATTTATGATAGCTACGTCAGCTTGGTAAATATTAGTATCTTGGTTTAATCGTTTAATCTTATTGCTAGTTGTAAATGTAGTTCATCATATAAACGGTTTACCAAAACGCTACAAAATTGCAATTTTAAATTAATAAACTAATAGCGTTTTGCGAATGCCCAGGTCATAATGGTATTTAGTATTACTTTTTCTAATTTATTACTAATTTTAAATAATATTTTTATATTTTTTTTGCATTATTCTATTGTAAAGCTTTAACTAAATTTACATTTTTCCTAGGATAAATATATTTATAAAATTGTTTTTATAATATAAATAAATCCAAAATTAAAAAGAATTTCAATTTAAATTATCGCCAAAACAATCAGTACCATTCCTCTATTTATTTGATGGAAATATTTGAGGTAGGTAATGATGTCAGTTTGAAATAGTCTCTGGAGAAATAAAAATAATAAAATGCTAATAAAGATATGAAAAGGAAATTATTGAAATGGAAATGATTTTCAATTGACTGGTCTCCTTTTATATTCAAATTTTATTTATTTTGCATTTTTTTTTGTATATTTTTAAGAAAGGAAATTTATTTAAAAATATCATTTATTTGACAGGATAATGATGGATATTTAGTGGATTGAACCGATCATTTCGGCAATAATATATTATAATCAAGCATTATGTTAAAGACTATAATATTTTTAATAAATTTTTGATTAATTTAAAAATATTTATGTACAGGCAAATTTTTAACAAACAAGATAACTTTTTTTCTTGATATATTAAACTTTGTTGCAAACACTTTTCTACAATTCATATAAATGCAGGTTTCTGTAGTTCTATGAGCTACAATTATCCAAATCAAATTATGAATTAAAATAAGTTTGTAATAATAAATTGTTTATAATTTCAATTGTAGACTAGACAAAAACAAATAAAAATCACAAATGATTATCAATTTTTTTGGAAATATTATGCACCTTAAATAAGTTTATCGTTATTTTTTTACCCTCCAAGTTATTTTATACTTTGTTATATGTCAGGATCCAGGATATACCATCAGGATAAACTTTGTAAAAAAATAAATTGAAATTTGAACCTTAATCGCGACAAAATTATTTACACATGAATTATTATAAGTTTTATTTTAATTCATTCTTTAATACTTTTAGGTATTTTATGTGATTTTGTATTTTGAGATATTGAAGAAATATTTATACAATAATTTTTATTATATTTTCCCAATATTTTCCGCATTTATCCAGTAAAATTTTCTAATACATTAGCAATGAATTTCTATAAAATTTGTGAATAGATATAAATATTGGTATCCGGATTGTTTAAGTTTGGGCGACCCTAATTAGCGCGTTCATTTCTTTGCAACCACTAACGTGACCACATGAGATAAAATAGTGATTTTAGATCCTTTCTGTAGGTCTTTTAGTCGTGAGATCGCTAAGGTTGTTCGCCAAGTGGCCAATTTCATAAATTATTTTTCTATTAATTTTGTCAAATTTTTTAAATTGTGTATTCCGTAAATTCTTATAGGTTTTTAAATGTATTAAAATTTGTTTACTATTTCAGCTAAACCAAACTCATATAGTCGGTATAGTAAAACCATTATTAAATTTATTTGAAAGAATATGGACCAAATATTTCTAACATAGGAAAGGACATTTATTGTACATATACATAAAACTTAATGTAGTTATGAATAATTGAATGAAAAAACTTCTAAAATAAATACTTTTCTTTAAATAATTTAACACAGTTTTTTTGCTGGTTAGTCTTGGGTTAAATAATTCTTAATGTAATTTTAATACTTAATTGACTTGAACTAGATTGTTTCTTCACAGAATATTTAAATATGTTTTCCGTAATGAAAAAATTACGCCAATGGAGCATTACACAATCAAGTCTATTACCACGAAACAATACTCCAATAGTGCAAGATTTTTTGTGAAAACCCAAAAAATAAAATAAAAAATAACAAATACACCATTCGTGAGATAGAGCACCCTGGGAGCTTGTCCCAGTAAAGCTGCACCATCACAGTAACCGTTGATGTTCGCAACCACATATTGTAAGTATTGCAAATGCAAATGTTAATTTTACACAAGTTCTTTATTACCATGTTATTAACAATATTGTAAAGACATATTCTAAGGACATTAGCATGTTTCCATTACCATCCACATAAATGAGATACTTAACATATTACGCAGATGTTTTGAAAATTTCTTACCTAATTTAGCCTAACAGTATTTTTTTAATGATACTAACCCAAAATATCTGAAATAATTTTTTTTTATCGGTTAATGTGGTCATTTTAAATATTTCTATTTTAATGCCAGACTGTTTATTTAGGCTAAATATTCCTAAAATAAATAAATTTGGATAGAAAATGTCCTTTTTTTTTTTTTTTTTTTTTTTTAAGAAGTTTTTATTTTATTTCATATTTATTATTGGTATTTCAATACAAAAACTTAATAATCTACTGAATTAAATATTTTTATAAATAATTTAATGACCCGCTCTGGAGTTCTCTAAATTGAACTATTACTTAAATTAAAATAATTATTTTTTATTTGTTTTTTAAACATTATATTTTGTATATAAAAGTACTATTAAATGTACTAATATTATTATTTTTTTAATTTTAATTGAAAAGTTTTAAAAAAAAACAATTAAGAATATATAATCTTACTACTAATTAAAAAACAAAATTAAATCTATCTAAAACTACCCTTAAATCTATGTTTGAAAAATTAATTCCACCACCAATATTTGGCAATATGGCTCTTTTTTTTCAAGTCGGTAATTGAAATACTTGTATTATATTTAATATCGTTTAAATTAATATCACTTGGATTGAATATAATTTTTTTATCTGTAGCTCTGCGATTAAAGTGATAAAATATAGGTATTTTTAATTCATTTTGAAAATATTTATTTTTATCGAGGTAAATAAAGCTCTCAGGCGGGACGAAACCGGTCATCATTGCATTTCTTATATATTCTTCATTCTCATAAACTGAATGAGCAACAAGTGAATTATTTTCAATAAAAGTTACTCTTCTATAATGATTTCTAATTAATGAAATAATAAAATTATCTATTCTAATAATTTGGCTCCAGTTGTAAATGTTTCTATTAGATATAAAATGTTTATAATCAGTTTCTTGTTTTCTATATTTATTAAGGCAAACTCTTAGGCATTTTCTTTCAAATACTCTTAATTTTTCCATAAGAGATGCGCTAATGTTGTACCAAATAGGACAACCATATACTAAAATTGGTCTAATAAGGCTTATATAAGCAATTATTTTTACTTTAGGCTGAAGATGTGTAGAATAAAATAATTTTTTTGCAATAAAGAATGCTTTTTTAGCTTTTTCCAACTGTTTTTTGATATGAACACCATAATTTAAATTATGTTGTAAATAAACACCAAGATATCGCACCGAATTTACTGATTTTATAATAGTACCATCATTAGTTCTAATAATAAATTGTTTCCAATTAGATTTAATTGTTGAATGGCAAAATTTTAATATATTTCTAAACAATATCAGCTCACACTTACTATAGTTTATTCTCAATCTCCAAGAAGAAATATAATTTTGGGCTACATTAAACATAGTATTTAGAGAATTTTCAATCCCATTTAAAGTTTTACTTGAAGCATAGATTGTTATATCGTCAGCAAAAGCAAGTGCAAACTTCGCATCGTTATCAGAATATAAATTATTCAGGATATCTAATAAGCCGTTTATATATATAATAAAAAGTATTGGCGAGCAGACTGTGCCTTGCTGAAGCCCATTCGAAATATTGTAAGTTTTAGACGATTTTTCTCCATTTGACTCAACATAAAAATTTTTTTCTATGATCATATTCCTTATAATTTTGATTAAATGAACGGGGAAATTATATTACAATAATTTGTAAATTAATCCATCCGTCCAGACAGTAGTAAATGCATCAGTCATGTCTATTAACAAGGCTCCTACACATTTTTTGTCATTAATAAACCAATTAGCATCTGAAACTAATTTATTTATGGCATGTATTGTAGAATGATTGGGTCTAAATCCAAACTGACAATCATTTAAAATATTATATTCTGATGTAAAATTTGTTATTGATTTCTGTATAATTTTTTCAAATACTTTGCTGATATTTGCCATTAAGCTAATTGGTCTATAACTATTTGGGTTTGTTGGATCTTTACCCGGTTTTCTAATTGCAATTATTTTCGCTGTTTTCCAGATTTTGGGAAAGTAACAATTGTTGAGTGCGTTATTAAAAATTATTGTATAAGCATCAAATATTTTCTCTGGTAATTGTCTAAGTATTGTATTAGGTATTTTGTCAATACCAGAAGATTTTTTATTTTTTAAATTTACAAAAATATCTTTAGTTTCTGCATTGGTTACAAAATAATTATTTAAGGTATCTTCATTTTTCAATTGATCAGATTTAAGAATGTCTGTAAATGTTAATAACTCTTGTATCGGTGATATACTTTCATTGAAATTTCTTATCGACGAATTAACTAAGTTATTTAATACATTATCATTATTTGGGTTTAGTAAATGTTTTTTCTGGAAAGTTGCTCCAAGAATATCGGCTATCTCTATGTTATTTTGAATAACAAATGAATTATTTTCTACTTCTAAATTATTCGGATCAATACTGCTATCAATCAATAGATTTATTTCTGTTTGTTCAATTTTTAATTTGCTGATTTTTAAACTCTCTGTTTTTCTAAATATTTTGTTAAGAACTGGAAACATATTGTTTGAAGGTATAATATTTTTAATTTTTAATTTCCAAAAATTACTAATAGATAAATCAAAATTTTGTTTGATTAATGAATTTATGTTATTTATTAATGACTTTACTCGCACTATTCTATAATCATCATTATGTATATGTAATCTATATAATTTATGCAATTTTGAAACCAATTTGCTTTTATATTTTTGCAGTTTTCTAATAATTTCGTTACTATAATCTTTAAAATAATTTTTTTTTTCTATTAATGGAATATATTCATACATTGTTTGTTTTATTATATCATTTAATTTCATCAAATTATCATCTATTTCCAGATTATTTAAATTCCGATTGTTAGGTACAAAAGATGAATCAATAGCTTTAAGAAAATCATATTTTTTATTTAACTCAATTTTGAATTTTTTCCAGTTCGTTTTATTAAAATTGAACGCTTTTTCCGGAATTATTTGCGAGTAAATAAATTCTTCACTTTTATCAATTATAATTGTAAAGCTAAGTGCTCTATGGTCGCTATCAAAAGTCAATGTATCTAGCAAATGATTATTAAAAACTATTCTATTATCAGCTAAACATAAATCTAAGAATGATCCACTTCTGGGATATGTAGGAAATAGACTATAATATAATTTAGATTTATATAAAATACTATTTGAACTTAACCAAGAGTTTAGTTTCACTCCTCTATCATTATTATTAATGTTATTCCATACACTATGTTTAGCATTAAAATCACCACTTATTATATAATATTTATCTAATTTATCGAGATTTAATACTTCAAATAATTTGTTAAATTCACTAGAAAATTGGGTTGCATTTATATGAGAAGCGTACAGTGACACAATAATTAATTCTTTAGTACTTTTAAGCTTTATCGAAACAATAGTAGTATCAAGACATTTAAATGATTGTTTTTTAATAGAATCCACATATTTTATATTTATATAATTTTTTATTAAGATAGCTGTTCCTCTATTTTTAATATCTTCATTTTTATCATTTCTTATCATATTATAACCTTCGTAATAAATTTTTTGTTTGTTATTAAGATTTGTTTCATTCAGAAGCAATATATCAGGATCATTATTTTTAATAAATTCTAGCAGATAATGTTGTTTCTGTCTAGAATTTATTGAATTCACGTTAAGAGTTATTATTTTTAATTTATTAGTTATTTCCATTATGTAATATATTAAATAAAATATCAATTCGCTGAGAATTATCAGTTGTAGTCTTACTCAAAAATGTTAATTTATTACAAATCATTTCTAAACTATTTTTAATATCATTTAAAGGACTTTTTTGTTCAATACTTCCTAAATTTTCATTTTTTTGTGTAAATAATTGAGCAAAGGATTTGTTAGGATTTGTATAATTATTTATGTATTTAGAATTTGTTTGTAATTTTTCTTTTATAATTTTCTTATTATTTTTCATTCCTAATTTAAGTTTAATATACTCTGGACAACCCCTATATGATGCAGGATGTCCATTACTTTGACATAATATACAATAGATCTGCTCATGATCTACTTCACCATTTGTAATATTACACTCTCCAGGACCATGGTTTTCATTGCATTTCACACATCTATAATCAAGTTTGCAATTGGGTGCAGCATGTCCAAATCTTTGACAGCGCTTACACTGTATTATTTCGTCTCGTTTTATTTTTTCCCATTGAATAACTTGATTATTTAAATATTTAATTTTATATAAATCAGCTACATTACTATTTGGCCCTATTTGCACTAAATAAATAGGTAAAATTTTATTTTCTTTCACAGATTTAGGAGTAGTTAATCTAACGACTTTTATGAACTCAATTGTTTTTTCATTACTTTCAACTAAATAATTTAATATATTTTCTACATTTTCTTTAACATGAAGACCTTTTAAAACAAAAGTTTTATTTTTTTCTTCTACAGGAGTGTATGAATAATAATTTGCTTCAATCAAATCTAATACATTTTTACATTTATTGAAATTATCTAGGTTATTGACATAAATCGCAATTTTCTTTTTATTAATATGCTTTAAATAAAATTCATTTTTCATCAACTTAACATTTTCTGTTAATAGTTGGATAATATCTTTAGGATCTTGTTCAAAGACATTTATAGGTGGAATTTTTTTATTTGCAGATATTTTATTAATATCAACTGGATTATTATTATTATTTAACTTATTATTGTTATATTTATTGATACTATCATGTATATTATTGACTATAGTTTTGTTATTGTCCATAGATTGAATAGAAAAAGCTTCTTTTTTTTTTGCATTTTTAGTTTTTAAAACATCAATGAAATCCTTATTATTATTAGTAGTTATTAAATCACCCTTCTCGATCACATTTATCTCTGTCATAACTGAGTCATTATTTAAATTTGAAGAATTAATTTTCATTGAATTATCATTTTTCTTATTAAATGAATTATTTAATTTTTTATTAAATACATATTCATTGTTCTTGTTTTTTTTAGTTATTGGTGATAATAAATTATTATCATCTGATACTGTGTCCATATTATAATTATGATTAATCAATAAAGAATCTCCGTCAATATAAGATTTTGTTCTTCTGTTTTTAACAACTGTATAATCGGTTTCCTTTAATTGATTTTCCTCAAAGGTGGATTCTTTATCATTTTGATTATCTTTATTTGTTAAATTAATTATCAACTCTTTTAAATTAGTGATTTCAGTTTTTAAAAGTTCAATTTCATTTTTAAGTTCAGTTTTAGTTTTATAACCCTTATTATTATTTTTTTCCATACTTATTTTTTTCGCATTTAAGTCACTATCAGATTCAGAGGTGTCTAATAATATTTTACGTTTAGGAGGATTACGGAAATCACAATCGTTATGTGTTTCTCCTGTGTTACTCATAATCACATTTTTATTTATTATTGAATTCTTTAAATATATATTTTACCGTGTTATATTATATCACTTTCAAATTAAATTATTTTAAAATTTAACTATTTATTCTCTTGACAAAATTGAAAATATTTTTATAAATTTATTTATTTTATTTTTATTTTATTTTTTTGATATATTACGACTATTTAATTGAAATATATCTCAATGTCTAGAAAATGTCCTTTGGGAATATTGAAAAAATGTTGGGAAATTGTTTAACAACTAAATAATATTTGACCAAAAATTTTTTAAGTTCATTTGTAAGAAATTTATACAATCTTTTTTCATATCATATTTCAAATGTTTTTTATTACTAATTTTATTAAATAAACTATACTTAAATAAAACTTATTAATTTATTGTCCAAAAATATTTAACTAATAAAATATTTCAATTCCAGACAATATTTAATTTTCTTATTATCTGAAGAATTTGGTAAAAACTTTTCGCAACTATTATAAAATTTGTTAACAAATAATGATTTAAATGTTTATATTTTCATACGTTTTTGTTGTTTTATATATGGAAGGATATTTTTCTAAAACAATTACATTATCATAAATGTTATGTTCTTCAATTTAATAGTTCAAGCAAACTCAACTGAAAATGGATGAGGAAATAGTCGACGTATATAATTTTCCTTCGATGATAGTTTATAAAAAAATTATAAACAATATTCAAACAGCTTACCCTCCAGTTACTCTCAAGATACCCAAGGAAAACGATACAATTGTCAAAAATTACACTACAACTTTGAGAATGCCTAAAGTCGAGTTTCTGTTGCGTATGTTAAGAGTAACTCCAACATTCATAACTTTTTTATTAATCCATTTTTCAAATGAAAAAAATCATTTCTTTTTCATCGTACGTCAAAAGGTGAATTCAATTCAACTTATACCGGTTACGTTCGAAGTATACGTTTAACTACGCCCGTTGTAGTTTTGCTGACTTTCATATTTTCCTATACATTTTAACTTATCTTTGGTGTTTGAATCCGCATCCATTGCGGTAAGAAGAATTTACAAATTCTTACACTAAGTTTTTACAAATTTTGCATTGAATTATTGACATAGCACTCAAATCTCAAATGTTTTATGAAAGTTTTTATTTATTTAATAATCCAAATTTATCTGAACCACTTTTTCTCTTAGAACAGTTTTTTTTATTCATATTTTTATTCTTCTTTTTAATTGAATAAACATAATTTACCTGTTAAAATTATGTTTTGCATAATAAAAACTGCTTTAGAATCATTTCAAAAATTAAAATTATATTAATGTAAATAATTTTTTAATGTTCTTTCATTCTACCCCGAAATTAAGGGAAATTTAGTGAATGAAAAAAACTACATTAAAAATTTCCGTAATTGTAAATATTATTTTGTTAAGGATTCTTTGTCGGATAAGGAAATTTTTCAGTAATGATTGTTTAAATGCCACAAAAACAAGTTTTTTTTTGAAATATATTTGAAAAAAGGAAATTAAATATTTGTTTAGTTCTGTAATCAAAAAGGATACAAAATGAAAATTATAAACTGTTAATAATACATGAATTATGATAAAAGGAAATAATAAAAAATTATAAGTTTTTTGTTATAAATTGGTTTCGTATAGATAATAAAAGTATCTTTGTAATATTTTACTTCCATTTTTAAGTTAGAAATTGTGGAAAGAGTAAATTATGATCTCGTTGACGTATATTTTTTTTTGTGAATATTCGTTAAATAAAAAATATTACCAATCAAAATGAAATGTTTGATTGATTAAGGCAAGTGGAAAGTGTCGCTAATGAGAAAAATAATTATACAATTCTTGTTTATAAAACAGTGTAACATAAAATAGCATATTTACGAACTATCTGTGTTTTCACAATTGTAAAAATGACAAGAACTTATGTATACCACTAATATAGCTTGTATTAAACTAAAGAAATAAATTATTCAATAAAATAATTACCAAAAATTATTAATAAATCAGTGCCAGGACCTGCCATGGGTTGTTGCGCCCCTGATGATGAAGTCAAAAAATAGATTTCGTTGAAATTTTTTTTCTAGGCGTACTCGAGGTCGGGGAGTCCGAGGTACGCATCCACAAAATTTAAATGTTTTAAAATTTTAATTATAAAGATAATTACAATTTTAATTTTTAGACATATTTTATTGGAGTGGTAATTAAATTTGTAACACCTTTAAATTGAAGAATATTTAAAAAAATATTGTGCAACAATTTTAACATTTTCTTAATATTAATTTTCTTAAGATTTCCTTAATTTTCTATACTTTTTAAGGTAGTATTGGTATTGGTACCATTTTTCGAAATATTTGTATTTTCATCCTTGTATTCTAATTAATAAATGAATTGACAATAAATCGCAGACGAGCGTATGCAATTATATTTGTCAACAATATTCATAGATTCTGTAAACAAAATTGTTAGCATTTGTGCAACAAATTAAGATAAATTGAGTTTATATAGAAAAATATTTACAGAATCTAACAAATAATTTTTTTTGACACATTTTTTATATTCCCGAAAACATAAAATATTTTCAAATACATTTTTCCTTCTGGTAAATTTTGTTAAAGCTGATATTTCTGGGCATTTCAATTTATTGAATAACAATTTATTCTGTAATTTAATATAGTTATTTCAAATTATTTTGGTTACATCATTAATGTTAGTTTTATTACTAACCGCATATGAACTTAGTGAAACTTAGGAATAGCGAATAAATTACGGGGAAGAAAAACCCATTTGGAATTCCGAAATATAATCTCAAAATAAGAATGCAAAAAGATAATGTCAAAGAAAATAAATAATTGTTCAACGTTGGTTCAAACTCTGGTGTTTCGCAATGAACCATAAACAACTAAATTCATTTATACAATTCTTTATACTTCTTCAATTATGATCCTAGTAAAAAATAATTAAAAATTAATTATGCCATCATTTAAAGTTCTCTTATTCATCTCTAAATTGTCAAATTAAATTTTTACATGTTTCATATATCACTCATTATCTTGAATATAGGATCAACTATTGTTACAAATCTGGTAAAACATTAACAAGAATTTGAACAATAGAAACAAGTCCTAGTTTTAGACTCCTTAATTTTTTTACTTATTGATTTGTGTCCAGGTATATAGAAAAAGGACTTTAATATACACATACACTTTGTTAGTTGTGGGGAAAAGGTTTTATTTTCATGACGACAGTTTCCACTAGCTAAAGAAATATACTAAATATTCGATAAAACAGACTAATAATATTCAGGGAATTTTATTAATATTAAAGAAAACTTATAACAATTACAATTTAATATTGTAATTAATTTATCATTAATATCATAGAGTAAAGAAATTCTTTATTCTATGTTAATATTTAATAATTTTAAAAAGACTATTTATACAAATTAAATTGTTATAGCAAATTATTAAGTTCTAATAAAATTTCTACAATTATTTAATTAAATTTTTTGAATAGTATATTTTATATAAAATTCATGCTGTACATTTTTTTCTAGATTTATTAATAAATTCACTATATTACATAAATTTCTTTTAACTAAATCTAAAACAAAAGTATATAACAAAACGTAATATTCCACAAAATAATGTTACCTATATTAAAATATATAGCATTGGAGCATACCACAGTTTTTATTCTAAATTGTTTTTATGTTTTAACATCAAATTTACGTATATATTAACTTTAATTTTGAGATGATTTAACACCTGAAATGTCACCTTTTGTACTACAGGCAACTTCATAATATCCTTGAAAAATAGCATTAATAAATCTTTTGTAAAAATGAAACACAGTAAACGTTTTACGGAAGAAATATTACTGAAACGTGTTCATATTGAATAATTTATAAGTTTATATATTTTTATTTTAAGTTTTCAAATTTTTCAACTGAAAACGAAATTTATTTTGTAATATTTTTTCTTGTTTTATTACATTGACCATTTTTACAATTGATTAATTTTGCTTTAAAAAGCTGTGATTAAATAGTAGTTAATTGATTAGTGAAATGGAGGATCTCCGTTGTGGCCGATTTCGATTTATCACATATACTAGGCCAATTATCTCACTCAAATGTATCCTCTTATATATTAAACAATATTGCCCTCTTCTCTTCGTTACTCCAGCAAATCTAGTCCTGTTTACAAACCTTAGCAAATTCATGATCCTTAAAAATCCTCCAATTTATTGAATCAATTGTTTCATAGGTTGCTCATAGTTAGCCCCGGACAGTCACATAGCAGATGACTGAATTGTTCCTCTACACCTGTATCCTGGCATCTTCGACACAGAGCTAAAAGACATGATTTAATAGCAAATTAAAAAAATATTAAGGAAAAATTGACAATTTTAGGGAAGCTCTTAAAGTTTCAATTATTACCTAGATTTTGTCAAGTTAGTAGGATCAGTTACTCCTTAGCGCAGCTATTTGAATAGTGTCTTACGACGTATAAAAGTTAATACATAATAGGTCAGTGATATAATCACTAAAAAAGTAACAGTTGAATGATTAGCTTAATAAATATGATACTTTTATTAATAACCCACAGTTGAAACTGCAGTGAACCCACTGTTATAACCCTGGTACAGCCGCCTAAGTTACAGTTGATTTAGTTAATTTAAAATTGCGTTCATAAAATCAGTAACTAGATGGAAGTTTTTAAATATAAAATTTGTAATATAAAATTCTAGACTCATACCAAAAAGGATTAAACACAATACATGTAATAATCTGATATTTAGGATAATATTTACATAAATATGTAAACCATAAATAATTTTATTCTATTTTTTTTTCACTTCTGCAAGCATTTTAACTGAAAAGTCAATTTATTTTTATCGTAATTGGTTGCAGGAGCAGGGAATCTCATAACTTTGTTTACAGAATTTATAAATATTGTTGATAAGTTCATTTGCACCTGTTGTGACAACATTTTTTATTCAGTTAATTGATAACATTTTTTTTATAGTTATTCAGATTCAATGTTTCAATCAAATTTTTATTTGATTTGTTTAATTGGAAAACAAATGTATATTAAATATTTATATAAAAATTGATATTAATTTTTATAATATTGGATGTCCTAGAATCCATAAAATTGAGAAATTTAAAAAAAAAAATTCCTTGAAAATTTCATTAAATTCTCTGCTACCTTCTAGTGGACGAACATATTGATTGGTGGGTGAATAACTAAAATTAATTTTGTTAAATATTTGTTTAGTATAAATGTTAAAGAATAAGTGACCATAACAAGGACATCAAAATTAACACGTTTTATATGGACAGCAAGCAGTCCAACAATATTTTCCTTGTTGGTAAGAAACATAAACAATTTCTTTTTCAATTTGTTTACTTTAAATATGCTTCGAATATACTGGACTGTCTGTCCATTTAATCAATTTTAGTGGACAACACCATAGATCACATCGTTATGAAAAAATAATATTTTCTTTTCATTTCGGTATCATACCCTGAGGAGAAAATATGATTTTCACAAAGAATTTTATCGGGAAAATATTTTAATTGTGAAAACTTCTTATTTCTGGTATATGTGGTTTAAAAAAAATGTTGATAGAATAGCATCAGGATTTGTTGGATATGAATTTAATCGATTTTTTCTATAAGAATTCGCTACTTTAATTTAATATGAGCCTGTAAATGTTTGATTAAATTCTATTTTATATACAATAATTTTATTCCCTGTAGACTCCAAAAAGTTGACATTATCTTATTACAATATTAATGTCAACAGTAAGAGCTTCTTATTCCACAAACAAGCAATTATTTTATCGTCATCTATATGATAATTGGTATGGGTTTTATGTATTATGTAAAACATTATAGCTATATCATCATTCATAACCCAAACCAAACATATTCATCCAATTTATTCACAACTTTCATATAATTTAATTATTCTCATTGTTAAACGTTTAACTTGGCAGCTTCAAGCAATTATCGAATAAAGATTCATTATTTTTTGTTTAGGGTCGCTTAAGATAATTTTACTGGAAAGTTGATTTGGAGACAATTTGTGTTAGATGTTAAAAGTTTCATTGCAAATTAACATTGTCTAAAAATTTATTAATTATTTATTCTGTTATTATAAATAGCATTAAAATAAATAATTTGTATTGTTTTTGATGGGGTTAATTATAAAATATAAAGTTAATATAATGAAACAACTGAGATTCTCCCTATTTGAGATGTTTTAATGAAAATTATACAATTTACAACTTTTAGAATTGATAATTTAACATAAAAAATTTATAATTTTTTATTATATTTCCTTTTATCATAATTCATATATTATTAACGGTTTATAATTTTCATTTTGTATCCTTTTTGATTACAGAACTAAACAAATATTTAATTTCCTTTTTTTCAAATATATTTTTATAAAAAACTTGTTTTTGTGGCATTTCATTACTGAAAAATTTCCTTATCCGAAAAAGAATCCTTAACAAAATAATATTTACAATTACGGAAATTTTTAATGTAGTTTTTTTAAAACATTAAATTTGCCTTCATTTCGGGGTAGAATGAAAGAACATTAAAAAATTATTTACATTAATAATATTTTTTGGAAATTATCCTGAAGCAGTTTTTATATTATGCAAAACATAATTTTAACGGGTAAATTATGTTTATTCAATTAAAAATAAGAAATAAAATATAAATAAATGAAAAACTCTTTGATTATTAAAGAAATAATATAAAATAATTAAGTTTTCTGATAAAAATTCAATGAAAATTTGTAAAAATCTAACTTCACAGCCACTAAAAGTAAATATGGAATATTTGTAGATCCTTCTTAAATCGAAGGATATAAATAATTTCAATAATATAAGGATTTTTGAGAAATATTGACCAGAAAATAAATATTATAATTCTTATTTGTTATCACATTTATAATACTTGCAAAATACTTTTTCATATTTGTTCAGATAATAAGAAAGTTAAATATTGTCTGGGGATCAAATAAATTGTATTTGAAATAAACTTATATTCATGACTAATGTAAATTTATTGTAATATTAATTATAAAAATGGACACTAAATATTTCTTTCGAAATTCTTGAAACAAAACCAATGAATATGAAGTATTATTCAAGTTCTCTTCCTTGTCTGGTTTAAATGTCCTTATGGGCATAAAACAATTTTTTTTTGCTATAAAAATAACATAATAATTTTTATAACATAAAATAAAATTTAACATAATTTCCATATGCTAATAAAGTAACAGATTTTATGTAAAATATCATGTGAATAAATCAAATTGTATAAGAAATTCCAATCGAAAGTCTGAATGAAAAAAAATATCAAATTTGTCACTTTAACAACTAGAAATTTTAACTAAGAAACTCGAAATTTAGATAAATTTTCTTAATTAGGGTTTGTCAAAAGTCAATTAAAACAAATATAATTATTTAAATTGATATTAAAATGAAATCTTGTTAAGGACAATTAAGGATTACATTTACATTAAGATATCAAAATATATATCAACCCAAAACTATTAAGCAAAAAAAATACTGAAGTGGAATGATATTTCTTACAGAAACTTTTAGGTTTTAATTATTCATAACTATATTATTTGTGTCCTTTCTTAATTATTAATGGTTCTTTAGTCCTTAAATATATATATATATGTATATTATGTATATATATTATTTTTTAATGATAATTGTTACATAAATAGTTTTACTATTAAGGATATATGTCGTAAAAGGTTAATCTGATTCACATATGTGTATTTAGGTCTAATAATGATATCTTTAGTGTTTTGAATTAATTTGGTTTTTGCAATATTTACGTTTTTATAAGGGTAATAAAATATTTTTTAAAAGAAATTTTTAATTTATGATTAATTTTATTTAGTTAGAATCCAGAATCCAGATTTCAAAATCTTTGAGACTTTTCATATGTCATAAAATTCTTTGATTATAAACAGGTTGAATTTCCAATAAATTGCAATTTTTGTTATCAAACAATCTTTGATTCTTAAGAAGCATTCAATGAGATAACGATTTACTCTATCCACCCACTTGTCGTGAGTATATGGAGGAGGAAGAAACAATGGAATATTTTTTTTTCGCATTTTCCTGCTGCTCAACATTAAAAGATTTAAATGATTTGGTTATTCTTCATTCTTCATTTCTTCATACAAGACTCGGGTAAACTGAAACCAGCTAAAGTGATATAATGCGTTAAAGAAGTGGGATAGGTAGACACATTGCGATGATGATGTAGAGTTCGATTACAGGGTACAACGGGCTTATAAGAAAGGGGTCTACGTGCGAAGCAGTTTTGAAGCTTCCTCTCCTTTTAAACCAACCATTTTGAAATATAATGATAATTGATAAGTAACTAGTAATATAGAAGTTCTCACTCGCATAAAACATTCTAACTCCCGTAATATAAGTCATAACAAAATTACCCTATCGCAAAAAAATTGGTTTAACGAATCATAAAATGCGGGTATCAGAACAGACAGTAATTGACAAAATCAGTTCAAATATTATAACTTTTTAAACCAATAGATTTTTAATTAACTCATAAAATTTAAACTTAAGTTAATTAATTACAAATTGTTCACTTAACATAATAATTGTTGACTCCTTACACGACAACACTAAAATCTTCTTTCTTTTTATGTCATCTAATTTGTTGTTAACTTATTCAATACAAATTTGACACCTTTTTAACTTAGACCCTAATTAAAACTAAGCCCTGGAAAATTACATTTTTAATTAAACATTAAATTCTTGAGGTATTCAAAATGAATTTATGTTGTGAACAATTTAAGGCGGTTTTTCTTATTTTATATTGAAGTACTAAATTTTTATTACTGAATTAGTCCGATAGTATTTCTATGCTACCAATTTAATTTTATCTAAAGTTTGTTTCTTGTTATAATCGATATTCTGACAAATACTTGAAAAAATCCTTGTAAAATTTACAATATTTATACAAACTTGATGAAAATATAATAAAACTTTGAAGATAATTTATTATTGTTTTTACTAAAATTTATTTATTTTTTGAGTGTTAGTTTTCCTTGGTGCAGATTAATGTATTATTTTTTTAATGGATTTTCCTATCTTTTATATTTTTTATTGTTTTTATTTTTGAAAATTTTCATTTAAAAGAATAAATATTTCTAAAAAATGAAAAAAAAAACAATGTAAAATTTTCCGGGCTTTTTTGATAAAACCAAATTATATTTTTGTCTGTCTACTGTTTATTTAGGTCTTAAAAAAATATAAATTTTCATTTTCATATATTTTATTTTCACTTGTATGAAATGTGATTAAAAAAATACAATGTTTTTTAAGAAAAATAAAGGTTGGCAAAATTAAATAAAAATAAGAATGTGAAAAATGGGGAAAAATTGTTTAATTTTTTTAAATTTATGAAAATTTCTATAATATTTTTGCAAATGGTGTGAAAGTGAAAGTACATACATTTCCAATGCTGTGATAGCCAGTTGGTAAAATTACTCAAGAAGTAGGTAGTTTCCGAATGTAGTTTCCAAAATATAAGTTTCTTTATTTGGTTTTAATTCGCAGGGAAATTTCTTTGCCAGTAAAATTCATTATTTACCAGGAATATTCATTGCAAGGATTGCATCACAAGAAAATTCATCGGAAGAAAAATCATCTAATTATAAATTGTACTTGTATTGTTAATTGAAGCGGGTATTACTTGATTACTATTCATTTCAATAAACCGAATCATCCTATATCCTTAGTACTCTTCAGTTAGCTGTGAACCAATCTTATCATCAGTTTGAAGACAATATCGCATAATCTTTAATTCCATTTTCATTACCAGCAAAATCTAGTAAATATAGTTTTCTCTTCTGCTTTCGGTTTTATTTCAATTCGTTATTATCTTCTTCTTAATGTTAAAATATTTGAAAGTTAATAAATATGGTAATTATTAGCACATTGCTTAAGAAGATCAAACTTCAAGCTTGCATGATGAACACTAATAAAAAAAAGATCCTTTATTTAAAAATTTTTAATATGCAATCAAATAAGGAAAAATAAGCCAAAGATTTTGTAATTTTATAATATTTGTTTAGCATTATCATTTTCTGTAGTTAATCGTATTTCTTTAAAAGTCTGCAAAATTTGTTTCCAAAAATATCTTTGTTGAGAATATAAAGTGCAATTTTTGTCGAAACAATTTATGCAGAAAAAAATTAGAAAACACTTTTAATAGCACATTAACAATTTAATTAATTAACGATTTAAACAATTCAGTATTATTTTGCTTGTTCATCAGTAAAGTTTTATATCACCATCTACAATACCATAAACCAGTCTATAAATTTACTAATGCCCTTTTACCATAGTACATTTCCAAAAACTTTTCTATAATATAAATATAAAAAGTGACATATCCTTTCAAATAATTCATATTAATGAATTTTTACAGTCTCAATATTTGCGTATTCAACATCCTTTATTAGGTTTATTCAGTATGAGTAGTTCAAACAAAAAAAAAAGGAAGCTATTTTTCATGGAAAATGTTCTAAAATTGTTTTCGTTTATCGTGTTTATTAATTAAGCATAATAAAGAATGTCGTGATAGATTTCTGCACTTCGTATATTTATATATATAAAAAGATCGTTTTAAATGTAAAAGGATTAAAAATTTTGAATTTTGGAAAGTATCCAAGAAAAATTAATTTATTACATACTGGAATTATCAAGCTATGGTGAATTACAAATACTTGTCCCAAATAATATTTATGTTAATTTGTTAATTGATTAATTTAATTGCCAAAAATTTATAAAAGATTATAGGAATTTTTAAATTTCCATTTTTATTATGTATTTTACAATATATTTGGCTCCAAAAGGAATAAATTAAGAATTGTGGGATTAATAAGAGGCTGCAGACTTTCGAAGAATTTTAAAATGTTAAAAAAAAGTGTTATATTTCTTCTTCTCATTAATTGTTTGAAATAAAAACATGTCGCAATTTCAACGTGTCCCTAATTAGAATAAAAAACTTTCCTATATATGACAGTAACATAATGTTAATAAGGACATTTCAGATTCAGAATGGTCAGTTTCAAACTAAGAATCGAAAAGTTTCTTTTATAAATTCATTGTGTTCTGTATACAAAATTTTTCATACTGAAATCTCATATTTCAGGATATTTAAAAATGTAAATATTTGCATTTGATTTGATATGAAACTTTTTGAAAACTGATTTTTATGTTACGATGATAACATGAGATAAAATATCCTCAGGACATGTACAAATTATGATATAAATTTATAATTTACCATGAAATTTTATTTGTTTTCTAAAAATAAGAATAAATTTGAGAATTTTTAATAGCTAACACTACAATTTTGAAATCCCTAGAATAATTATAATTTGTCCATAAATATTGATCGATTAACATTTGAAATTATTTTTTTTTAAAATTTACATATCGTAAGATTATAAATCGATTTTTTTCTTGCAAAACCAAAACCAGAAATTACAGAATAAATTAAGGATTATATTTATTTATTTTTATTATATTTAATATTGTTAAAATGGACTGTGAACTGGACTAAATTACAGATAAGCAAGATTACAAAATCATACCATAAATTTTATATTATCCAGTTGTCCTAAAATTGTCCTTTCCGTCTGACTAAACTGATAAGAATATTTTTTTTTACCATAAAATTTGTAAATGATAATCGTTTTGGGTGTCTTGTAACAATTTCCTTTTTCTGTTTTGGTTAGAATTTTTATTTTAATATAATAAAATGGAGTTGATTTCAAAAGTTAATGTTTCATTTAAAAAAATTATAAGAGTTTATAGAAAAACAATAAAAATTTAAAAGGTCCTTTAATTTTAACAGTAAGTTTGGTTGGTTGGTTTAAGTGGTGACTGTCATACAAGATGACGACGACCCCAATTAGCGCACTAGCATTTATTTGCTACTACTCACATGAATTAGTTATAGTTTCCTTCTCATTAATTTCTCCGTAGTGGTAAGATTGTTTTAATGGGATACATGCTCTGGTGTCTGGTCGTAGTGCCCTGCGAACACAGCTCTTGATTGGCTGTCTATTTCGGCATAGATTTAGTAAGTTGTCTGTTTTATTTCTGTCATACGACGGTCATATGTTCTTGTTCTTAGTCGTAATCAATGTTAAAAACATTTTAATTTCTGATATGATAATTATCTTATAAATAAAGAGTATCTGTTAAGCTCTTACTATTATTCTGTACTTTGCTAATAGGAAATGTATATTTATATCCCCAGAAACAAACAAATCGATTGTGTACTAAAAGGACATTAAAAATGAAACAATTTTGTTTTTATATCTTATTTCTTTTTTCCTTTCGTTTTACGATTTTTATTATTAAACGTCGATTTGTTCAAACAATTCGATACGAAAACAATGAATTGTAATAAATTACATAAAGTTTATCCATTTAAAAGATATTTGATAATGATTTTACGAGAAAATAGCTCACTTTCGATCTTGGTAGTTCAACAATTTACTTATTTCAAAAATCGAGGTGCCAGAGTAAGATTTTATTTTACCATTAAAATTTTTTATCTTACCATTAATATGCTTTTAGTCTTAAGAGTCTGAAGTTAGATTTATTACTGAAATATTATTTTGTATATTTTTTAAAGGAAATAATTTAAATAAATAGAAAAAAGTAATGAAAAATCAAAAAGATATCGAAAGAATTAATTATTTTCATGAAAATCATTCAAATCCAATTCGATTTATATCCAGCGTTATAAATTATTTCATTTTTGTAAATGTTGCAAAGGAAAGTTAATTACAAATTTTTGGGGTTTAACAAATTCTAAACATGCTATTTATTTTGTTTTTGTTTTATAATGAGCCTATAAAAACTAATTTTTATTTTTCAAAGTTTACTAAGTACCGCCACAAAAGCGTTTAAAAATCAGTGTTATTATAAAACTTTTAAAAAAGTCTAATTAAAAAAGCAATATTTTTAATGATAAAACTTGGAATGTTTAAAGAAATTTTTTGTTTATCTTTTTAACTTATAATTCTGAACACAATTATAATATCCTTAAGGTCTTTCTAAATTCTTATTGGTGGTTGTATGAACACTAAATGAATTAAAAGTTTGGTTTTTGATGGAATTTGATATTTCCAACTTAACGTGCAAAATAAAAAATTATATATTAATTTGGTTCTCACTTGAAAAATGACAGACTTTTAAATATGGTTTAATATTTTAATTTACTAAATAATTTTCAAAGATTTTATTTCAATTTTTGGTGTTACTAAATATATCAAAAATTATTCAAATGATATTTGTAAGTCAATATCATAAATCTAATTCATTCATAAAACGCATGTGTGCCAGTTATTTCAACGAATATTTCAGTAACTAGAATTGTTTTTTATGAATGAATAAATATATATGATTATATTGACCTACTTCCATATTTGTAGAAAATTTAGGTTTATTGAAATAAATTAAGTTTTCAAATGACGGAACATTTGAAAACCTTGTGATTTCTAACTTAACTCAAAAAATGATACAATATTTGTGTCGTAAAAAAGTTCATTTATAAATTTCATATTTTTATTATTAAAATTTGATTTTTTTATAATCACAAACATCTGAGATTCCAAAATATAATAAAAAAAAAATATATTTTGTTGTCTAATTTAATTTATAAGCATTCAGATTTTCATAATATTTTCTATTTTATCTAATACTAATATTTTATATCTCGTACTAGTCGCCATCTTCAAAAGTAGTTTAAAGTGGAACTGCAGAATAGTAAAAATTTCTCTTTAAAGTTAAGTTATTGTAAAATTTTCAATTTACATTCACATTTTAAATGAATTTTCTTACCGGAAAATTAATTTATTTGTAATAATTTTTGTAAGGAATATAAATTGATAAGTTTTATGTCCCCAGAGTGAAACTATGCCCATAATTTTCTAATCATACATAAAGTTTACATAACTTTTCAAGAAATAACATTACAAAGGAAAGGAAATTAAAATGTTCTTCAGCATTAAATGAATTTTGGAAGTAATGTTCTGGTTCTGAGGTGTTTATCATAAATTTTTGATCAATCAAAGTTCCTGGTTCATAAAATAAACCTTTTGTAAAAAGAAAGCTCAAACTTATTTCCTGATTTCGGGATAGTTTTATAATATACAAAACTTGCTTTTTGAACAGTTCAGATTGTCCAGAACCAAGGTAAAGAAAATAAATATTATAAAATTTAAACATTTTTTGTATTTAACTTTTAATTCACCTGAAAACAAATAAATCAAGAAAAATTATTTAAGATTTTCCATAAAGAAAATTTATACGGTATATATTTTTTTTTTTTTAACATTTTCCAAATATTACTAAGATTTGTTTATATTTCCCTGTTTATTTTAAATAATATTTTCCCGACAATTTTCTTTGTGGAATAATAAATAGCGAATTTTCTTTTTGTTTTTGTTTAGTTCGTTTTTAAATTTTTGAAAGAATTTTAAATAATTGTATACACCAAAAAGAGAATATATTAAAAAATATGATTTTTCTTAAATCAATTAAATTTGGTTCACTATAAAATTTCACAATCAACGATTCGTGAATTGACAAATTAGATGAGAGTTATGTCACCAGGTAAGCAAAATTGTATAGTTTTAAAAGGTAAAAACGAAAATTAAATTTACTATCAGTGACATTTTGTAGCTCCCATCTAGTAATTTGTCAATTCACGAATCCATGAATGCGAAATTTAATCATACATTTTGTTTGATTCATTTCTCCATAAAAGTTTATTTATTGAAATAAAATATTTATGTATAATTTTATATTTTAAATGGTTTTATTATTCTATAAAATTGTATAAATCTTGACAAGAAAATTCATTAAGTAAAAATCATAGTTTTGTTAATTTTTCATATAAATTAGATGTTAATTTAAATAATGCAATTTTTTTAATACCATTTATTTCATATATATACATAACATTCTGTTCTAATTTAATAGCATTTAATGACAAAGCATAAATCAAACCATACCATAATTTTTTTAAATTTAATATTTGTGGATTAATTTTATATTTTGTATTATAAAATCCTACTAATATATTATGATAAATATTTATAAATCGTAATATATTAATATTATTACATAATACAATAATTGGACAATTTGGTCGGAAATGGGCTATTTTAATAGCCATTCGGCCACTATGTGATGATAATATAATACAATGTACATCAAAATCATATGAACCTTTAACAATTGCTTTTGTAAATGTATCATTTTCGGATAAAAATTTATCATTATAATTTTGTGTAATATATGCTAATGCATATTCATTTATAATTAATTTATGATAATATTGTATATTTGAATATGTTTCCAGAAAATTTGGTTTTTTTTCATCAATTTCTAATATATATTTATCGGGATAATAATATATATAAATTTCATTTTCTGATTCAATTAATATGGTTTGATCTTCAGTTGAATCCATTGAAAATAATTTACCTAATAATATTGGTTTTTTTCTTAAATAAAACTGTTCAATTAAATATTTTGTAATTATTGGTAAATTTATAATTTCTTTATGATATCGACAATTACGATATATATATAATTTTAAACCATCATATGTATTTGCAATTAAATTAGCTTCATTCATTGTTATAACAATATCACTACTACAAATTGTTGCAAATATTCGACAATATTGATAATCTAATGATATTAATAAATCTTTAATACTATTTAAATAATTATCACAATCATATGTTGGTAATATAATACAATTAATATATTCATTTTTAACAAAATTAATATCATCAATTTCTTCTTGGGTTATTTCATTTACATCATTATTACAATGTTCTGGAAATATAACTGATGCTTGTGGTATTAATACACCATTACGTGTTACTTCACATAATATTGATATGTTAATTTGATTTATAACTCTTAATTGAATACTACCAATATAAATTAGATCACATCCTTTTATATTTTTTATATAACCAAGACAATTAACATATACAACATTTTTTGAACCTTTTTGAGCATAATTACGATCAGCTGTTATAATTATTTGATTACCATATTTTAATTCAATTGTATTTAAATATTTTTTATGAAAATAACCAGTAATTGGTAAACGTTCAGATATATTACAAATTGCTGAAAATTGTATTGGTATATCAATTGCAAGTGATAGAAATTTTTTTGTTAAACGTAAATGTTCAAAGACTTTATGAAAATCTTTTAATGTTCCACGTTTTAAATCTAATATAAAAACGGTTGCATTGGAATCTATGAAAATATTATATGGTTAATTATAAAATGAAATACATTAAAATATAATTAAATTATAAAGATAAAAATTTTAATAATATTTTATTAAATGAAAATTTAGAAAAACTTGTAGAATTCAATTTAAAATATTGTTACCATTACAGTGAACGTTTACTACTTTGTTTTGTCGCCCTTTTGGTAAACATGAATTTTGATGGTTCATATTTGGCAGTTAGAATATGCCATAAACTAATGTGGTTTAATCTTAAAAAACATTAGAAAATTAAGTGAAATTTAGTGAATTATTTTGAACAGAGGCTTTGTAGCAGATAAGCACAAGCGTGGATATCTCATTTTGCATCCATTAAAAGTGATATTTTGATGCGCTTTGTGGTTTTGAAGAATCATTGGCCCTTACTTTTTTGAAGAAGAACGTAGTGTTGCTGGGAATACAAGAATTGCTTTGAGGTTGCTTAACAAAACGGTGAAATATGTCAACTTTTCACCGTCTTGTTAAGCAACCTCAAAGCAATTCTTATGTTCCCAGTGACACCACGTTCTTCTTCAAAAAATGTTAATGTTACAATGTTACTATGGAATTTCTAAGAGATCTATTTCCGCAACAAATTAATCTCAAGAAATTGTGATATCGACGGTCTCCACGATCGTCGGATTTAAAGGCCCAGACTTTTGAAGAGGAAGGTTTATACTTCAGCAATTTAAACAAAACAATCGTGAAGAAATTACTGATTGAAATGTGTGAAAATGCGATGAACAATGGTATAAAAGACGTCGGACTTGTGAGGCTAATAGAAGCAGACAATTAGGTGACCTGACATTGTATTTCATACTTAATTTGCAAAATTCAATTAAACAATACAATTCAATACAAAAATAAAGTAGTAAACCTTCCCTGCGAATACCCTATATAATTCAGTGCTTGTTAGAGTAATATTTTATACAAATAATAGAGTAATTTTGTGTAGTATAAAATTCTAACCGGCCTAAGGTTTAATTACCTGTCAAGCGCAATTAAATTATTTGGAAATATATTAATTAATAAATTTAATATTAATTGCAGCGAAAACGAACTTGCTTAATTAACACTTTTGTTAATTAAGTAAAGTAAAATATAAAAAAAGCAACAGGAACTACAATAAAAAGACCTTGATTTTTGTTAGAATAATGAAAATTAAGAGCAGGTTTTATTTGGCTGGTTTGGATTTCAATTAATAAAAATCAGGAGTTGATTCGTAGCCTTAAAAGTGATCGGTTGATTTTGAAAAAGTTGTTAAAAAATTGAATTGGTGTGGTGATCAGTCACCAACTCATAACGCCAGGATTTTTAAAACATGAATTGTTTAAAATAATAATTGTTAATAATAAAATGGTTATAAAATAAATATAAAAATAATATCAAAATGAGTTTTAAAAAAATTGTTTAAACTTACGTATAAAATCAAATACATCTGGAAAATCTTCTTGTGTATCTAAACAAATTGCCAATCTTGAATATAATAATGCTCGATAATTACCATCTAATGTTGTTGTACCTTCAAAATGTTCATTCCAAGCTGTATAATTTAATTCAATATCTTCTGCTTCATGTTTTTTCAATGGTGTATTTAAACGGTTCAATGTTATTCTATCTTCAAATATTGTTGTATAACTTTTATATAATTCTAATGTTGGTGCATCTGGTATAGCTGTAAGCTGATAACTAGATTCATTTTTTAAATTATTTAAATACCATGGATTTTCAAATAACATTAAATCATTTTTATATTGTTCAGTAATAGTTGCAGCATCACGTGTAAATGCATTAACTAATGCTTCAGAATTTACTTTAACAATTGGATGTGGATTATCAACAGTTTTACTGGATGATGTTGATGATAATGAAAATGATAATTCATCATTATCCTTATATATAATTTCCATATTTTGATAAATAGGAAATATTAACTCAAAAAAAAAAAAAAAAAATTAAAAAAAATTGAAAATATTATCTGTAAATTTTTGATGTTTTGTAATAAAATCAAATTATTTAGATTTTTCTAATTAAATTATTTATCAATTTTATACTAACAAATAAAACTATGTAAACTATCTTATATAAATTTTATGAAAAATACTAAATTTTTATATATTTACTACAAAAATCAGGATTTAAATTATTTAATAGTTACAAAGATATTAACAAAAAAATAATAATCATGTAAATTTGTATAATTCAATTTTAAGAAACCCATTTAAAACAAATTTTGCGTGACTCCTGACTCTTATGGTCCACAAAAACCAGAAAAACATAAAATAAATATAAATTTTAAATAATATCCTTGAATATAGACTTTCTTTTCTAGACACATAAATCAAAATTCATAAGTACACCATTAAGTAGTCATCTTCCGTCTCTATATATATGATGAAGTTAAAAGCCAAACATTGGATTTTATTGAATTTATTATATTCAATATTTGCATAAAACAACCTGAAATAATCAGAATTACTTTATATTCAAATATGTTTCGTATTCTTTTCAGACTACAACATTTTTACATTAAATTACAAAAAAATAGATACTATTCGATTGGATGGAAAGATTCCTTTGAAAACATTTTTCGTATATAATTCTTAAAGGCAATTTAAATGCTAATTTTAATGCACTTCACATTTTACAATCAGAATTAAGGATGAAAATTGAACTTTTTTTGCGAAATTATTTAATAGCCACAAGGTTAAAGTATTAATTGATTAAATGTATGGATTTATAATTTCCGGCTGATAATGAACATTAAAAATTCAGTCTTTATTAGAGTATTTTTTGGACAGTATTTATTTTTAAATAATTTTAATGTATATTTAGATAATTAAGAATTTAATTACATAGTTCATTAAAAAACTTTTTCATAAATTATCATAAATATGTGAAAGTTTTGAATGTTATTATCTACAATTTTTACATAAATATTGGTTTAGTTACTAGAATTGTTTGTAATATCTAACTTAAATGAAAATAAAATATGATAATTTTTAATGAATTTTACGATACCGACTGCAGAATTGAAATCGTTATTATAATAATTTTAACAACCTACCTAAAACAAACAAAATCACCCTAAATTGGGTTCCGAATCATAGTGATCACCATAGTTTGCCTGCCAGAACAGTTGCGCAATTAGATGTTGTCTCAATCACAGTCTAGGTCGCATTGTAATCTCTAAACACACACATTAAAAATGGACTGATGATATTCATCGCCAACGTTAGCACGATTGTAACTAAGGGATAAGTAAACAAAAAGTTATCGGGAGTTCCGAGAAAAGTAGATATCAAGAAACACTTACAAAATAGCAAAAGCTCAGTATGGTAATGAAGTTCTGAACTCAATGCTGAGGGGATCATGCTTTAAAAATAGGGCGAAAAACATGTGTAGAGGATGCAGATGTGGAGACGAATCTGTATATGCACCCGTGACGGAAATACTTTGGTTCTTTCTACAGTGTGTGAAGCAGGTGTTCTGGGTTGGAAACCAATTCTGAAATTCGTTTAATGTGAATGATACGTGGGGTACAACGAGCCTAATTTTTGACTAAGTGCATGAACCCACAGTGGTTTCCCTCTCCAATTAAATAAAAAGCTTCATTCTATTCTAAACTTTATAGTTTTTTGAAAGAAACTGATTACAGATCAAAATTGAAATAATATTAAATTTCTTGTGAAAAATATAAGATTTATAAGATTAAAGTGATTTGATATTCTGAGTAGATCTTTGCAAGCGAAACAAAAGTCATTTTATAAATTTATTACCATTTAATTTAAACCATCTGCCTAAATATCTAATTAACCAATAAAAAAATGTTTATAGACATTTTTATAAAAATTTGAATTTGTGAGGCATAAATCATTTTCTTTTGGGTCACTTTCGGAAGTCAATTTATCCGTAAACTTAATTTTAGCAAATTTCAAATATTAGAAAATGAAACAGATTGCAAAAATTGGTCAATAAATTGGTTTAATTTAAAGGAAATAATAAATAGTGAATGTAAACCTAGATAATATTTTTGGATGTAGGTTACGTTACGTATTATGAAATTTATTTTTAAATATTTGTGGAATTCTATATTACGGAGGCAGTAATATAGAAACATTACTGCAATCTTAAATGATTCTTCCATTAAATTTAATTACAGTTGATGTTGCTAAAACCTAATTTAATATGTCAATAAAGTTAAAAGTGATTTTTCAACATGTCAGATTGAATTGAACCAGCAATATGTGGTCACAAAGTCGAGGTATAGGTACTTAGAATTGGTCCATTGTTCCAGTTCTTCACGACACATATCATGGGAGCCAAACATCACTATTTCGGATATCTAATTGACGACAACTGCAATGAAGTTTAGTCATATTTGATATGGTTCCCAATTTTGTCATATAATTATCTAATGTCATGATAATACAAACATTTCTGATTATAAGGAATTGTATTTATAGTGCTACCGAACACTGAATTGAAGAAATTAAAATCTTTCCTAGCTGGACCATAATATGTATGTAAATTATTTTCGAGCTATGAAAAATAAAATATAAATTTGCTAAATCTGTACTTAGATACGTAATCGAAATATATATTTTACCAGTTCAAAGTTTGCGGTTTTCTTTATATCAATGAGATTTTTGGAAACTTTTTGGCCAGTAATTTTTAATATTTTATGGAAATTATTAATTTTTTTTTTTAAATATTTTAAAAAACTGGAAATGGTAAGGGAAAATAAGAAATATTATGTCGGTTTCCTCCAAATATCCATGCATCTTTAAATGCAAATTTTCTATTTAAATGAGAAACTTCAATTATGTTTGCTTAGCCACATTCGAAGAAATTCTTTCAACTTAGTAAAGAAACAAAAAAAAAGAATATAAGATAAATTTCCATAAAACCATGAATATAATTACAAAAGAAAGTTTAAAAGGCGGAATTATAAAACACTGATGAAAATCTTTAGGGTGACCACAATTCTTTTTTTTTCACAATTTTACAAAAGATTCACTATAGAAAAAGGACAACGTAATTAGTGAAGTGTTAATAAAATTTTCGTAGACTTTATTTAGTGATTTTGTGGTTTGAGATGGTAAGACTTAAGAAAAGGTATGAATTTTAAAAGAAAATCGTAAGATTTCTTAGCTAAGGAAGAATAAAAAAAGAATGGTCTTCATAAAAATTTGCATTTTACAGCTCGATATTAAAATTTTGACTTTTTATTTGCAACTTTGAATAGGGAAAACATAAAGATTCTTTTTATATAAAAAAAAATGGAAATAAAAATTCATTGTAATTTCAATTGTATGCAAATATTCGAGATGGGGATTTGGAAAAATGTTACATTTTTTCGACAGGATTTTGTTGTCCTTTAATTACAATAAAATATTTCCGGAATAATGTAAGAGACTTGATATTTATGCAACTTTTTAACTCTCGATTTTAATTTGTAAAACTGTCAAGATTTATGAATAAACGTGGACAGAACAAATGTGCATCAATTTTAATGCCAGGAATTAGAAATTAGAATTGAAACTTTTGCTTTTATCTATTTAAGGATTTTTAATAACTTTGGTAAATGTTGACTAAAGTTATTAATATTAGAGTTGTCATTAGATAAGTAATTAAGAGCAGTAGTTAGAACTATCGGCATTTAAGAAATTCGATGGTGATGAAAGCAATGTACATAGTCGAAGTTGTAATTTAACATGTAATGTAATATAGCAGAAAGAAAAATTTGGTCACCTTTGTTTTCCTTGTATTTTAAATTTTTGCAACAATTTAATTTAGTAGTTTTTACTATAAGCTTTAAAATTTATACTAAATATGTGTCAAAACTGTTTTAAATGATTTTTACTATGGTTTATAGTTTCCTTATTTGGTGTTACTATTAAGATTATTTATAATACCTACTTCTAGAAATATGTTTAACATTTTTTCATAAAGTTTGCACATAATTTAAAAGGGTCAACATTTTACCCAAAAGAAAATGATTTATGCATCACAAAATTTGATTTTTTTTACATTTTTTTTTTCTAAATCCATTTTTTATTTAGGAGTTAATGGTCGACCAGGTGCTTTAAATGGTCAACCATCTACAAAAAAGGTTTATATAAAGTTTTTTCAGTCTTCAATGCCATTTCGAAGAGTATTTCATTGTTTTTAAAAAAAAATGATTATTTATACTTTTTTATTTGATGAAAATGTTTGAAATTTTCACCTAATCAAGAAAAGTTTTTATAGAATTTACTAACTTTATAGATTCCGCTCTAAAACTCTAAGACTAGCTATGTTTTTAATTTAAATTGTTTGAACATTTACCTAAAAATTATTGCATTTATATAAATATTTTTATCATAAATTTTTTTAATAACATTATTTTAATTTTTTCATTTTACGTAAATCTCATTTTTTATTCACCCAAAATATACAAAATTTTATTGATTTAAGAAAAGTGATTTAATTTTTTATTATATATTTACTGTTGGCGCTTAAAGTTATGGAAAATTCTTTTAGAAATACAAAAATAAATAATGAAAAACAAAAGGAAAATGCGTTATTTATTCTTGGCAAAGACAATTCGCGGGAAAATATTATTTAAAACAAACAGGGAAAAATAAACAAAACTTGGTAATATTTGGAAAATATTAAAATAAAAAATTATGAATTCCCTTCAGGGAAAATCTTAAATAATTTTTCTTGATTTATTTGTTTTCAGGTGAATTAAAAGTTAAATACAAAAATGTTTAAATAAATTTTAATATTTATTTTCTTTACCTTGGTTCTTTCTAGGACAATCTGAACTTGTTCATAAAGCAAATTTTGTATATTATAAAACTATCCCGAAATCAGGAAATAAGTTTGAGCTTTGTTTTTACAAAAGGTTTCATTTATGAACCATGTACTTTGATTGATCAAAAATTTAAGATAAACACCTCAGAACCAGAATCATTACTACCAAAATTCATTTAATGTTGAAGAACATTTTAATTTCCTTTCCTTTGTAATGTTATTTCTTGAAAAGTTATGTAAACTTTCCGTATGGTTAGGAAAATTATGGCCATTGTTTTACTCTTGGGACAATAATCTTATGAAAATATTTCTGATTCTAATTTGTAAAATTTGAATTGAATATTTATTGAACCAGAAGTTTATTTAAAATTTTAGATAACATTTTTATTTTCGGATATAGGGTATTAGTTAAAAATTTCTATTCATTTTCATAAGGAGACTTAGCTATTAAAAAAATGGCGAAAAATAAGTTTGATTAAATTTTTAATTTTATAGGCTAACATTATTCAACAGTTCCTTTTTTTCTTTCCAAATATATTAATTTTTGTAACATTAATATTTTGTCCCAATTTTCTTCCTGTTAGGTCGTTTCATTTTTCTTTTAATTTTTAGGGGAATTTGCAATTATATTTATAATTCTGTCAAAAGGAGCTAATAATTAAATTTCATTAATCATTTTAAAGTTTGTTAATCTTTAAGGTTCACACTCACGTTAAAGTGACAATTTACCTACAGATGTAGACGAGTGTGCCGTCCTAGGCAAATTTGGTACAGATCAGACCAAAAGGAACACCACAAACTTAATAAAAGTTGGGGGGAATTGAAGTACATTGACAGAAGTTAAAAATAAATTAATTAATAAATTACAAATTAATTACACATAAAGTAAATATAATTACAATTATTTCATTATTTTGAAAATTTCAGGAAACTTTCGAATGAAAACAACGAAAAATTTATTTCCCTTATTTTTCAATTTGTCACCTTTACCTTCTGATCACATAAATAACATTTCCTTAAATTTAACTATATATAAAATGTTTAATAGAATTTTGAACCATTTCCAAATGAAAAACTATTTTTTTCTATATTACTTAACCTCCCAGACAATACGAATTTTCTCTATTGCGATTTTCTTTCTTTTTTCATGTTCAATAAATTAACACGATAAATGAAAATATTCTCAACTAAAATTTTCGTGGAAAATTAATTGATGTTTTTGTTTGGATAGACTTTTGGCAATGTTCAATATATATAAAACTTATATGGAAATATTTGAAACATTTTCAACGACTTTATAGATTGTATAGTTATAGATAGGATATTCATATAATATAAAAAGGAAGGAACAATTAGAAAGGATATGTTACTTTTCGTGTTTATGTATTTTTTTTGTTGGTTTTTCAACAATGTTTTTTTGGGGGAAAATTTTAGAAAATTGAATGAGTAAGACGACATAGATAGGAAAAGAAAATTATGGTCTTGTTATTGATAGCAAGAAAAAAAAAACAAAATGTTTGTAATTTGTATAAAAATCGAATGAGATGTAGAGGAAAGGTTAAATGTCTGAGTAGAGAAATGAAAATCTTGATGATTTATAGATTTTATAAATTAATATTAAATTTTTATATTGATTTTCTTTATTAATTCAAATTTCAGAAATGCAAATATACAAGAAATTTATTTTAAAAATTTACCTAACTATATAATTGTAAACTGGGTACGGGTCAGACTAACTAATGAATTTTAGTTACCTTTCATAGGAAGTTTTTATGTTTTTATGAGGAGATGTAGTAATATGAAGACTACCAAAAATATGAATTAGAAGTAAAGTTAGATTAGCAAAAATAGGTAAAAGACTACTCACATTTAGGAAATCATATCTACGATTTTTCTCAAAATAGGAAAACAGAAAGATGAACAGGCTGCAAATATGTTGTTCTATGTGCTGCGATCATCCATGGAATATGAATAATTGACGACATATAATTTAGTTCGAAAAGTGATGATCTTGATGAAAATTGTATAGTGTAAACATAATTTGATGTTGACTCTGTGGTAAAAATACAATTCCAATTACAATGACAATACAAAATTTAAATTCTATTTGGAAAATTGAAATACTTGTTCAATTCTGATTTTATAAATGATTTTCTTTACATACATTTTTATTTTAATATTGTCCTCTTTTATACTCAATTAGATTAAATCGCAAACCCACATTATTATAATTTTTACATCCAACATAAAAATATTTACATATATTTTTTATATTTGGAAAATTGTTATCCATTTAAAAAAATAAATAAAAAAATCTGTCAAAGGATATTTTCCTACTTAAAAATCATATTTTATTTCCCATATGAAGTTAGTTTGTGTAAATAGAAAAGTTTAACTGGGCGACATCCGACAGGTTTTTTGAGTTTTGTTTTCACACAGTAATTAATGTTTTTTTGGTGATTCACCTTTTAAAGGATGTTGTCATATTTATTCTCCAGTTTACATTATACCAACCACTATAATGGATGTGTGATTTAAAGACAAAAAAATTATTATTATATGAATCCTCGATTTTTTTTTATTTAACAGATTTCAGTAAAAACATTTAAGCGAAATTCTTTAAATTTAAAATTACATTGTACGCGTTGAAAGAAACTTTTCCAAGTTGCCGTTTCCTTACTTTTTTTTTGTGAAATTGATGCTACTTAAGGCTACTTCTTAATTTAAAATAATTATTCTACTACTTTTTAGCAACGTGGCCGCAAATACGTATTTGTATTAAAGTCATATTTCAGCGCTGATAGTGTACATTTTTTTGCTACACACTGTCACCGTCACCGTCACGTTAAACATTGTAATTGATAAGGTATCAAAATTGTGTATTTTACACAATTTTCAACGCGACGGTGACTGGTAGTATTATTCCAGCTTAATGCAATTTTGAGCAGAAGAAAGAACATTTTCGGTAAAATAGAGTAGATGAAAAATTGAAATTTTGATTATGTAAAATTAATCTTTCAAGTTAAATTTAACAAACTCTCAAATAAATTCAAAATTTTAATTCTTGTTTTAATTAATTAAAAAATTAATTTTTTTTTATGGGTGTAATGTCAACAATAATGTTGTAATGTTTTCAATTAAAAGTCAACACTATAACTTTTAAAATTGTTTCAAAAACATGAGAAACTAATAAATTTAGGTAAATAATTTTATTACATTTTTACTTTTGTTTAATTTTTCACCCTTCATTTTCTTTAAAATAATTGTATTTTTTTTTTTGTAATCACATTCCAGGAAGAGAAAATAAATATATGAAAATGGAAAAGAATATTTTTTTAAGACCTAAATAAACAGTAGACAGACAAGAATATAATTTGGTTTTATCGGACAGAAAAAAAAAACGTTCCTACCCAAAATATTCAATTAATTTTTGTTGTTGTGTAATATGTAATGGAAATTTTGAGATATAAAAATAAAAACCATTTTTACGTATTTAAATAATTACTCAAACATAATCAAGAATCGATTGTTTCTATTCGAAATTCTTCAGATTTTTAAATATACAAAAACAAAAGGAAAACTAGACAAACTACCATAGTCAGAGACTAAAAACTATATACACGGTTCACTAACCAATTCTTGATCATGTTATACCATTCCAGAGATCGAAATGAGAAAGTGATTCAGCAGTAAGAGCCCAACGCTGGCCAGTACCAGATGGGTTACAATTGAAAGGTACGATTAAGAAACGCTCTAGGGACTAAGAGTATTTTTTCTGAACTGTACTAGATGGATCTAAAGTCACTATCTTAGCTAAGTCATATGGATACATGAGTGGTAGAAAAACGGTGCTACTTGTGCTCACCATCGTGTTGTATAGGACTCGCCATAAAAAAATCACGTTTTACATTATGTTTAGAAAAAAGGATAAAAATCTTTTTACCCTTCTAATTGGAATTTAATGTCTTTAAATATAGTGAAAACGAAGTCCTTAAAAATCTGAATTGTTCAGAAGAATTTTATCCATCGTAATTACCTATATGAAAAGTAATTTTACCAGGGCTTAATTTTAATTAAGATCCAAGTTTGAAAAGGTGTAAAGTCAAGTGCTTAACAAGATATTTTATAACAAAATATGTAAGATAATTTTGATATTTCATTAGGAATATAAATAACATTTAGTTAAGGATATAATTTCTTATTATTTAATTTAAGAAGATTATATTCGAGACTGTAGTAAACCAAGATTTTTTATACCCTATTATGAGATATTTTCCTGATCCTTTAAGCTGTAATTTTTTATAAATGATTACTAATAAAATAAATTGATAAATTAAAATTAAACAAAATAAATTCAATACAATAAAATTTTACTATTTTTTGAATAATTTATTTATAGATTCAAAATTATTAATAGAAACAATCTTTGGAAAAATATAAATAATAAAATGTTAATAATGAAATTGAATGGAAATTATTGAGATGGAAATGATTTTCAATTGATTTTCTTTTATATTCAAATTTATTTATTTTTACAAATGCAAACAAAATTTAAATAAATCTAATGAAGATTTACTTCGTAATTGAATTGCTAATTTTGCGTATTTCTACATAAACTTTTGATGTGAGCTTAAATGAATCTGATTCTTAAAAATTGTAAGATTAAAAATGAAAATTGTAAGTTACTGAATATTATTATAATTGAAGTAATATTAAATAATTGCAAGTATGGAAGTCATCAAATCTATCCCATGGAACATAGATTAGAATTATCTGAACTTATCTATGGGATTGAAAATTGGATATTTACAGCAGCTCCAGGTAATCATAAACAAATGCCTGAGAATTAAACGTGGAATATTTTACATATGGCGAATCAGAAGTGAAAATCTATGGAATTTGACTAAACAAAAACCAATCGAAGCAACAAATCGGAAAAAGAAATTGAAATGGAAATGGTAGAAATATCTTGAGTGGAGTTCGCAAAGCCAAATACTTATTTGGTGGAGCTCACAAGGAAGGACAACAGTAGGAAACCAGGAATTACATAGGAGAGATAAAGCGAATAGCACAGAATAGATTGAATTTAAATAAATGTTAAGTGAATTTATCGATAATTCTCTTAGTTTTTCCCATTTTCAATTATGTAGTAAAAATTTATGTATATTTAATAAGTAATTAATTTTTCAAATAACCTGGAGAAAATCAATAACTGAAATACACATCATTGTTTAGATCTATATGTAAATATCTACGATCTATATGTAAATGTGGATAACATTTAACATTTGATTATGAAACCCTTTTAGTTTTGAAATAATTATATACATACACAAACTTTAAGAATATATTTTTAAGGATGTGAAGAAACAGCCAGGAAAGGATAGATGAATAGATAGATTATTATAACACAGAAATAATATAGTTATGAATATAGTTAGGCTATTTTTGGGTATATTTATCCTACCAATTTACCATATTGTAATGTAAAGATATTGATATCTTAATATAATTTTGGTATTTAAATGCTTTTAACACAAGATTTATTAAGTTTTTATTTTAATTGAGTTTGACATAAACCGAAAATAATTAAATTTATCCGGGTTTTGGGATTCTTAATAAATGTTTTAACAAAATTGTGTATTTCAAATCTTATTGAAGTTTTTTCCCCTTCAAAGTTTATATAAATGGTCCCGCTGAATTTCGTCCTATTCGATATTCTTATTTACTATTAGACTATTTCTTTTGGTGGATGTTCTATAATATAAACAAATAATAATAATAATTTATCATTAGAATATTTTATAAAATTATCAAAAGACGAGTGTAATATACTCAGTACAACTTGCAGTCTAGAGATTATGAAACGAATTGGTTAACAAAAATGCTTAAATAAATCTTTTTCTGAATATTCAATTTTCATAAATATTACTCATATGTAATGATACTTCGTATTTTACATATATTTTTGTTTCCATAAACTTTCTATTTATGAAATTTATATGAATTGTAAAGTGCGTAAACATGTCATCAAAAAAATATAAATATCCCCAAAATTATTCGAGCAAAAGGACAAACACCTCCTGAATTGAACATTATATTTTATATCTTATAAATTTTTTTGTGTATAATTTTTTTATGCTCAAAATTTACATAAAAAAAAAATGTAAAAGTTTTTATTGAAATACAATAAAATTGGAATTCAAAGTTTCACATGAGCAATAAAACGGGTGCAAAAAGTTGAAAAGGATTTGATTAGAATATCAATGATTTGTAAGTTTGGTTATTACTATTCCCACTAATATAATTTGCGTAAGTTATAACAATAATGTTGATATCCTTTAATAATTTTGTGATACCTAAATACTTTTCTTGGTGATGCACGAAGATTTATTTAGTAAATATAATCGATTTTTAAAAAATTTATAATTTTTTGTGGATTATTCTATTTTTTATAATCAAATATTATTTTATTCACAAACGGTTTGACGTCAATATTGAAAAGGACGAAAGGATACTGAAAGAAGGAGATTTAAAATTTTGTTTTGTTTTGTATATTTTTTTGTATTCTTAAAATTATTTTATTTTTCTGTTTGTTTATCCAAGAAAAAGGCATAAAAAAGTTTCTTTATCCATTTTTTTATATTCAATAATTTTGTTAAAAAAAATATGATGATTTTTTTTCTCTAATTTAATGAAAAGTTTTAAGGAGTCTGTTATTGATTTGAATAGATGGAAGATATTTATTAGAAATTATGTTAAAGTATTAAAATATGGCGTCTAACAAATGTTGTTATAAAATGAGATAATATTAAATTTTCCATATTTTTGATTTCTAGCAAATATTAGAAATTGTTAATTATTTTTAATGATTTATTTATAATTTATTACTGAATATTATCAGTGGAAAAATTATGGAAATTTTTAAATATAAGTTTTTTTTTTTTTGGTAAAAATTTTCATAATTTTCATAAAATTAATAAATCCATTAAACCTAGGACTCTTCAGCTACTATTAAAGAATATAAAAAAATAATCCTTAAATAATTTTTTATCTTTTAGACAGAATTTCGATATTCATAAACAAGTTCGTTAGCTACATATAATCCGATAGATAGACTGTCGAATGATTTACAAAATAAATTGAGTTTCATTTTTCCGAGTTTTTTTTTAATTCCTGAATAGAAAAAGTTTTGAAATAATTTTCCACCTCAGTACACCTAAAATGCTCATCAATTTATATTGTCTTAATTTTATATTGCTTTATTATCTTAAGTTCAAAAACGCAATTATAAAATTATTATTTTTATGGGTGCGATGTCAGAAATATAGAAATTATGACAAATTAATTTTGTATAGTAAGTATATACTTTCATACTTTAATATGCAATTTAAATTTTAACAGCATTCATCATATTTTGGTACAGATAATATTTAAAGTTCTGCTGGTATACCGTGACATTATTTTGGCAAACATTTAATATAGTAATTTCTACAGCAATATTCACAGCATATTCGCATGGTTATCGTACTTATGACACAGACAATAACGCAATTTTACTGGCACCGTGTACTATTTACTAAGAAAACCGTGTACCATTTACTAATACAATACTGCCATAAAAATAAATTTAATGAGAATTATATTTAATATGGAAACTGACAAATTAAATGTTCTGTACAACTAAATTTTATTAGAATCTCTAAAATATATCCTAGAAATCTTAAAATTTTTAATATAACTTTAAACATAATGTTGCCCATACATTGTACAAGCTCGTTGTGAACATATTGTTAACCAATTTGTAAATTATCATTACACAGATGTCAAGTTGGCTTACAACCGATATTATAACTGGAAAATTCAAATATCGAATGCCATACAAAATGTCTAACAAACTTTGGGTGTAAAATAATTATTTTTATTATAATTTAATATTTTAATCAATAACAAATATTGATAACAGAAACATGTGCTTTTTGACATAAAACATCATTTGGTTTGTACAATTTTTATAAACACTATACAACTTACAACCAACGCCTCCTCGGTTACATAAATTTAAATATTTTAATATTTCTTCAACCGATTTATTACCCTTCAAAATGGTTGTTGATGTATTGTAAAACTTGACTACAAACTATACAATTTAAATAACGTTCAAGTTGTCAACACGCTAATAAACATGTTGTACAATGTATGGACATCTTAAATGTTTCATAACACAATATTTTTTTTACATATTGTATGTAATAAAAGTTTTATGTTTATTTACAGACTTCGTTCTGTTTATTGTCACCAGGTAGCAAACATATTTTGATAATAGTATTCATAAAATTATATTTTAGATGAATATGAATAATTAAATACCAAAACAAGTGAAAAAATCAAGTCATAAAATTTTCTAAGAAAATGTTTAATTACATTACCAGAACTTTTTAACGAAATATTTAATTGTAATTTTAACAATATAACTGGTTTATTACAGATATCATTTTCAGTCCTGTTTTTGCGGATAGTATTTCATTTAATATTGCAGTTAAATTTTTTCTACATAAATAAGTTTTATCGCAGAAATGATTATAATCTTTTCAAAATAAGTTTCAACATAATATTCAAAAACACTATTACAAAATCGCTATAAAAATTGGTTGAATTAGTAGTCCTTACTCACGCCGTGTAATATTCTGAATAATCGGTACCGTTTACTTATATATACCAGCCGTAAGACAACTGTGTAGGCATCATTCGAAAAAATATTCTAAATATTCATATCTATGTGTTTCCAGGAATATGAGGATAGTAGTCAAGTAGTTAAAGCGAGGATAGTATAATCAACAGTGAAATATGTATAAAAATATCTTATTGCTTTACAATTTCAATGATTATTATGTTTTATATTTATTTTTAAAATAATTTATATATCTAAAGTGATTCATAAAGATTAATAGTTAAAGATAATTCAGTAAGTTCGGATAGTTGTTAAAATAGGATGTTGGTCACAATATTGTCCAGTTAAATATAATATAAACCATTTAAAAAAACATAATCTTCATAAATTTTCTCTTATATTACATAATAAATAATATTTTAACAGCAATGGAAAATAACAATTTAAAAATTAGAGAGTCAAGCCGAAATTTTTACGTGCCGGTTTACGCTTATGTGCCCGGTTTATCATTTTTTATAAAATTATTTTTGGCACATGTTTATTAGTTGTTATTGATTTATATAGTTGCCAGTTAATGACATTGACACTTATCACTAATGCTTTACTAAGTAATTTCGATTATATTGTATTATTGCAGCAAGTGATTTCAATATTGTGGGTTTTTCAATATCAATTCAATATTATGGGCTATTCTGGTTTTCGAGTGGAATCGAATCTAGAACCGATAAGGTTTTCGATTCATCAAAAATATCGGTTATTGTCGGTTTTTGGTTTCCGATTCCGTTCTGGTTAGATTCTCTGCTACAAATACATAACACTGGCCATAAATTTCATAAAGAACTTTATCAGTTAATTTAATTATATTTATTTTTCATTTATGTGATTTTTCACATTTGAAATTTGAATTAAGATAAAAAAATACATATGATATGTTTAATGTCCTTTTTGGTGAGAGATTCATTTCACGGTTATTTAATTTTAAATTGAAACAAACACTGAATAAATACGACAACTAAAAAGAAAACGAAACACCGAAAAACATTAATTACTGGGTGAAAATGAACATCATAAAACATGTCACCATTTAAAGTTGTACATGACCAAGGATTTTTTTTTGTGTATGAGTATGCCTTGTTTTTCATAAATAAATTAATAAAATGATACGGAAAAAGGACTTCAAGTATATATTATGATACTGCACGTAAATATTGTATAATTTTTGGAATGGGTAAATACTCTGTAATAGGAAAACTTTCGAGGATTTGTTTTTTTGTTGTTGCCCGACAAAAAAATTTAGAGGATATGTGATTTTTATGAAAATGGTTTAAATTAAATTATAAGCTAGAAAAAAAAGGATTTTTTTCATTAAATTCCATAACAAAACATTTTTGCTTATGACAGTAATCATTAGTATTAATTATCCTTTAAAATGGTAATTATTAATGTGAGTTTTATTTAATTAAGGATAGGAAAAGTTATCAACATTCATAGAAATAAAAAAAAACGATTCAGATTGAGAATTATAGTAACGATAATTATTCTTGATTTTTTTTGTACATTCGGTATACAAAAAAGGATCAAATTGAATAATTTTTAGCATTTTGCTTGTTTTACATAGTTGTGTAAAAACTAATTGCTAATTTTCGAAATATAATATTTGGCAAGACATACAATTTTCATAATTTATGAACCACAAACATAAATTTTATTTTTAAAGTTTTTAAGAAGTCTAATTAAAATAAATAAATAATTAATGATAAAAGTTTTATTATTTATTTATAATTTGGATTTTTAATTTTTAATGTATTGTTAGTTAGTTTTTGGGAATTTTTATAAGTCATTTCGGTTGTTACAGGTTAGGGACACATTGAATATACAGCGATACATAAGTTTTTTAAAATATTTGTTATAAATAACTTTGAAATCAGTCTTTGAAATCAGCATTAAAGTATAACAAACTTCATCACAGGACACTATCATCTGAACTACCAACTCAGTAAATTTAACAGGTTCCTGTCGTACACTTGTAAAATACAATAATACAAAATACAATAATGATTAGGACACAGACTCTCACATCTTTTGTGAATGTGTAGGACTGTGCTTAAAAAGATTTCTATCTCTTGGTCACTGGTCACTGGTTCCCCACACCTTTGGATATCTCATCCAGTTCACTAAAGGAAATTCTCAAATTCATTAATAGTTTGATTTTCTCTAGTGTCTCTAAGATTTAAGGGTACTACACTAGGCCTATCATAGGCGGTAGTGGTATCTGGGTCACCTTACATGGTTCTAATTCTAATTATATTGATAATGTTATAGTTGATTAGAAATTTTAACCCTTTATGGAATTAATGCATAACAGAATCGTTGATTTCTTTATCAGAATCGTTGAACTGCTTGAATTGAATCAGAATTATTAGTAAATGTTATTAGTAGTTCCCTAGTAACAAACGTTAAATATTAGTTAAAAAGAAGTTTTCTAGTAATAAATAATTAAACAAATTTTCCTGAATAAATAAATTTATTCCTATTCCAATTGATTTAAATTTATATATCTGGAAATTAATTTATTTGTTATAAACAAAATTTGTAAATATTTTGTTGATGAAAATTTAATCAGTTATTTTAACTTTTAAACATTTGTCTTGCGGTAACATAAGTTACTTTACTTTATGTAAACACCGACAAAAACTTTTCAACATTTGAGTAAGGATACAAAAGATCTTTATGTTAGTGCTCATGTACCTTTAATATTTCAAGTTTTCAGATTTATTTTTCGTGATAATGAAGAAAACATGTTGTTAAATATCAAATTAAAGATACTGAATGGGTTATGAATAATTTAATATCATTCCATGGAATAAGAAATCACATATTAATATATTTTTTTTTTACGAAATACTTTTATAGAAATTTAAATTCCATTTAATTCCAATTGAAAGTTAAATAAAATCTAATGTTTTTCCACCCAAAATATTTAAAACTTTAACATTTTCACGCCTTTAAAATTCTATTTCACGCTATCAAAAATTGTGTTTTTTATTTTTCGCAGTAAACCGATTAAATTGGTTAGTGTTTAAAGAAAATTGGTTTGTTTATGCTTGTGAATCCGTGGAATATTTAATTGCCTTTAAACATGCCACATTGAAGGAAGGCATATAATATTTTATTACAAGATAATTTTCTTAAATAAGTTTTTATAGATGGAAAACTTTTTACTATAAAATAAAAATAATTTTGTAATTATCATAAACCATTAAAAATTCAAAAGTTAAGAATTTATCAATAAAAGTTTTTTTCTTTCTGAAATTATTATACTTAAAACGTTTATATTAAATATAATTTAAAAGTTGATTTAAAAAATTTTAAATGAATGATAAAATAAAAGAAAAATTAAATAAATTTTCATATAAAATAAATGAATTCTTAAATTGACACTCAACCATGAAGGCCTATTTCAAAAATTTCTTTTACTCTATTAGAATGAAAATAAATCTTAGGTTCAAAAATTTTATTCAGTATGAACACGTTTCAGCAATATTTCTTCATTACAGAAAATGTTCAGCTTGTATTATTTCAAAATGATTTATTCATGATAATTTTTATGTTTAGTATATTACCAAAGGTGACATTTTAGGTGTTAAATTATCTTTAAAAAAAACTGTATAAAAATACTATTTGTCATAAATAGTATAAATAAAATTATGGTATGGTAAATTTTATTATTAAAGAGTCTAACTGGCTTAAAGAAATTGAGAGAAAACAGATTACTAGCCAATTTAGAACTACATCATCAAACTTAATGATGTTATCCGTAAAAAAGACTTAACTAGGAGAAGGACTAACGAAACTAATTCAATCTGAAATCACAGTGCCACCACCACAGAGGCGTAAAATACACAGCTTTATAACTAAGTAAATATAATGGTTAACGTTGACAGTGTACGACAAAAAACTTCGACTACCAACGCTGAGATTTGTATACCAGTTCAAGTTCATTAAAAACATATTTTTTTCATACCTAGAGCCTAGGATTACCGCGTAAGTTATTGCGTCAGCAATCAATATTATAAAAATAGTAAGGAAACAACTTTCAATAGTTTTTTTCAAAGTGTACAATTTAATATAAAATTTATGTTCATCGAGAACGCTCGTTGACGGTGGCACTGTGATTCCATCTTAATGATGGTAGCCAGAAAGGTTTATCTGCATTAGTGTAAATGTACAGTCATTCCATATTATACACCTACTCGTAACTCATAAGTTTATTAATATAATTTGATTAGTGATAACGAATTCATAAGGTGCTCTAATAATTCATTATATATAAGAAAAACATTGATGAATTTTATTATGGGACAGTTACAGGTTAATTATAATTCTATAATATCCGAATTGGAGTAGCACACAGTTCTTCTGCAAGTAAAGTTTGATTCATGATCTTTAAAATGTTAAAATAATTATAACTTACAGAGCTGATGGCCTTATTTACAATCTATTAACAATTTTTTTTTAAAAATTGAGATATAAACAACTTAAATGTAATTATATATATTTTTTTTAAATGTTATATTGATTTATTTGTCATTGATAAATATCCTTTAGAAGGAGGCAAACTTTTACTTACAATTCGATTTTTGTTCAATTTTTTATATTGTTTATCGTATTTTGTTAGGATTCTATTACATTAAGTAAAACATTAACTTTATCATACATAAAGCTACAGACTTGCTATTGTCAGTACATATAAAAATATAATTTTTTTTTCAAAATATTTGAGACAATCAATAAAATTAGCTGTCGCACTGTCTATATTATTATTGTTGAGCTTCTAAAAAATTTTTTTTTTGCTTACAAAAATAAAGTTTTATATTACAAAGTTATTTATTTTTATTTATATTTTTATATTATATTTAAGATTCAAACTTTTTATATTTATTTTATTGTTAAAATATAAAACAAACATTCAATGAAGCAGATAATAAGATCCATGGGCCATTAAATTTTATATACTTTTAACTGCAAAAAAAAAAAAAAAACTTAGTCTTTTGAATGATATAAAATATTTTGAATTACATAAGGGAAAAGGAACATAATATTTGATATAGCTACCACTACCAGCTTATTATTAGATATTCGTTATTCAAAATAAACTCTAAAATTGTAAATAATGTAAAGACTTGCGACTATAATAAATTTTAACCATTATAAGTAAATTTTTTTTTTAGAATCAATGCCACAATTTTGTTTTTGCCTGTGATTACAACAAAATTGCCCGTATATGTCAGATCAAAAATAGCTGCTATAACATTACAAATTTACTGAATAAGCAATTAAATTTTGAAAAATATTAAATTATAATATAAAATTATGGCAAAATGTATAATTTTTATAGTTTGTAGTTAGAATATTTTAAACAGATTTTTAATTACTATTTTTATTTTCATTTTGTGAAAGAAGTATAAAATTTTGGTTAAAAAATATTCAGTATTGTTATGATCGATTTCACAGTTAGAGCTTAAGCTTAAATAAACTGATTGTGTAACTTAAACCTGTAACTTAAGGTCACTTGGTTTCTGTATCAAAATTTGCTCCAAGCTTAGTTAAAGTAAAACATGTAAATAATTGTGAATGATGAATAGAAAATAATATTATTGTGAATGAAAATGAACCATCAAATTTAACGTGACATTGGAATTTCTGAATTAGTGTGCTTAAGAAGCATAATAATAATTTGAGCTTGCACTGAGAAACTAAGAATTGTAGCCTTAAAACGTATCATTTTTTATTTTCAGTCGATTTCAATGTTGTTATGACCGTTAGTGTGGTAGCCTGTAAAACGAAACAACTAAAGATAATAATCGTAAAGTGCTTTTGAGGCTACCAATTGCGTCGAAATATCACGTGTTTAACAGTCGTCACATTTTTAAGGCTATCAGAAAATAAGTTAAACCGAAGTTTAAGCTCTGACAAATGCATAAGATCTCACTGTGAAATCAAGCATTAAAATATTTTTCTTTAAAAATCTAACCGATTGTCGTTGAATAATACAATTCTCTTGCTGGTAATTTTACAACCGTGAAAAATCTAACTTATAATTTTATTATAATTAGACACCTGGGATTAATGTAAACTTGTTAGGATTTTAAAAAGTATAATAAAAATTTATATAAAACAATTTTGTATTTACAAAAAACTTAGTCATAATATTTACATTTAATTACAGTAAAGGATTTTCAACAATAAAAATGACAAAAGAATATGCAAATTAACTTATTTAAAAACAAAAATTAAAAAAACTAATCCTTCCATATTTCAAAATTGAAGTAAAGGCTTGTCAAGTAATCAGATTACATAAATTAAATATTTTAATTCCATAAATTTTTCATAAAAATTTATGTAATTGCTAATTTTTCGAAAATTATTTAAATTTTTAATTACATTTAATAAATAGAATTAAATTATATTAGTAAATTTTAAATATTATAAATTGTTTTATAATTATAATTACAATAGTTACAAGTTACAAGTAATTTAAAAAAATCAAATTTCGAAAATATTTTGTATTAAAAAAGTTCATTCTGTGTTGGTATAAAAAATCAATTTTTTATATTACAATATCAATTTTCTAAAGGGTTAAAAATACTAAAATATTTTTCTTTTGACGTCTTCATAAAAGTTAACAGATCATAAATTTCCTTTAATTAATATTCAATTTAATATTAAAATTCCGAAAGATTCTAGAAATAAGAAAAACGATGCCGCTGTACGCGAACTACAAAACAGAAAACCCCCTAATAATATCGTGTAGGGACATAAAAAAAAAAAAAAAATTGAACACTTCATATTTGCAAGTGCCCGGAGCTAGGCAGCGCCAGAGATTCGTTTATTGGTAACTAAACTACTACTATAACGAACTCAACGCAAACCAGACAGGGCTAGTAAACTAAATGACATACAGAAATCGTACATTTTCTTAACAGAATGAGATGTATTTAAAATAATCCCATCCATGGTAGCGTCCACAAGATAATATAGTATTAAAATGGTGCTAAAACGCTACTTAAATTCTTGGACTTTTGTCTGGAACTGGGGCTCGTAACTCGAACCAACCAACTTTTTGATAGGAAACATTTGTTTGTGATTAATATTGTTTATAATTTTATTTTAGTTTCGTGATGTAATAAGAAAACATTTTATAAAATTTTGTCTGAAGTAATAAAAATTATCCTTCCTTTGGGAAGAACTAATAAGTTTCTGACTGAATCTGGAATATATTCAGGGACTATAAACACAAACGCATATTTTACTATACCTGCAGCCAGTTTATAATTCTGCAGTTAGTTTATCGTTAAACATTTTAAACATACGTGACAAAGAACAAGAAGAATTGCTGTTAAACAGACGATTTTAAATCTTAAAAAGTTGAAACAGACGAACAATTCACCATGAAATTCTAAATTTAAACATATATTGTATGATAAATTAATCTATCTCGCCGAATAGCAACTTATTCATAAAACTGAAGATCCCATCTTTTTTCTCCAATGAAGGCAAACATTGCTTCAGAGGCAATCATTTAATATAAAGAAGGAAATTAAAGAATTATCGCTCCAATTTTGGTTCCTAAGAGCTCAACAAAGAAATCTTGTTTGCACATCATCTTAATTAATTTCATAGGTAAATCTTTAACTTATTTTTTAAGTATGTCCATTGGAAAGTATTTTTTATACTGAAATTATTGTATTTTAAATAAATATATTCTTTTTTTTTTACAATAAATAAATTGTGTAAAGTATATTTTCACCTCTCAATAAATCAACTACGAAATCCTTTTAAGATTTATTGTGAGCTTATCTATGTTGTGACAGGTGGAAATAAAATGTTATTTTCCAGAATAATAAAAAGAAATATTTCTCCAAATATATCAAAAAAATAAAGGAAAGGGTCCTTGAAAATATTTTAAACAAAACACAAACCTTTAGTTGAGTGGAAGAGGTTTGAATTGTTTTTATAAAATTGGTGCGAAATAAAATGAAAATTATAATGAAAAAGTTTTTGTTATTTTAGGATAAAAATTTGTGAATTTTAATGGTAATAGGAAAAAACAAATTGTAAAGTGTTAAGTAAATAAAATGGCCAAGTTATAAAATATTAAGTAATAAGATTTTAAAAAGAAATACTTTACCCGAGTATATACAAGACATTTTCCTTCTTCAATCCATAGTTGGTTAATTAGAAATGCAAATTAGATGCGTTAAAGCTAAATAACAGACCAGTATTTGGAGCTCCATACTCATACACATCAAAGTATATTGAAAAATAACATGTTAGCTGAATCCAATGCATTTCCTTCAACAAATTTAAGTTTCCCAGTAAATAACTTTCTGTTACTGGTGGATTATATTTTTTACCACATGCTCTACCATCATCGAGGGAAACATTCACTGAAGTAAGACGTGGCACATATTCCTGATAAATATTTTCATTTGTTTACAGAAAATAATTAAAATTTTATGTTATGGTTATTGGAAAGTATGGATCGGCCATGTGGTGAAGAAAATAACATAAAAAATTTACGATAATTTTCGTCCATTTTTTGTAAGGACAATTTTTTGGAATATTCGCTTCATTAATTCACATTATTGTAAAATTTTTATGCGGGAGAAGAAACTCTTAATTATTGAACATAGAGGAAAATATTATTGGATTTAGGGTCGAATATTACTTATAATTTTAGTAATATAAATGAAGATGTAAATTTTTCAAACCTCTTCAGATATTATATTGAAATTTGTTTTATTGAGATAACAAATAAGATTATTTATTATTCTTAATGATGAATAATTGAATCGTAAACACGTTTGTAATATTAAATTAAATATCCTTGCTGCAGGATATTTTGTATAATTAAAAATATCCAGTATACAGTTTATCAAAAACTTGATAAAAGATGGTCAATATTTATGACGAAATCAATATATTCAGGGGTTTTTCTGATTTATATTCGTCCTTAATTTAAATAAATAAAAAAAAGGTTATACTTTTATTTTTAACATAATTTTTATACACAATACCAACAAATTTATGAAATGTTATTGGAAATTGCAATTGCTCTAATGCACCCATAAAAAAAAACTATTATTTCTAATGTAGCTATATAAAATTTTCATAGAAAATAGAAGCGCATGTGCTATCAAAACAGATTGCACTCAAAAAGTATATAAAAATTCTGCATGATAAAAATTCTTATGTGCAAGAAAATTATGTGACGCCCTTTTAAAGGGGATGTTCAAAAATTTTGGAACCTAAATAATAAATTACATTTTCTTTCTAAATATTACAGCAAATCGATTATTTTTTTATGCTGGAGATTAAAAGAAATGGGATTGTTCAAGACTTTGAAGATGCTCACATGATTTCTAAGATTTCTTTAATTAGTATTTCTTATAATTTCACCTTTTTTCGATATTAATAAATTTTGAATATTGATTCAAATTTTCTGTTAAGTAATTTTAAAAATTTATTTTTATATATTATAAAAGTAATTTTTATAAATCTAATAAGTTTTTGTATAAAATGAAAAAATATCTCAGTCCCCCTTTAATAAAAATTACCGATAAATTTGTTGTCCTTAACAATACGACAAAGACAAGAAAAGGACATTAAAGAAACATTTGTTTTGTTGTCAGCAGTTTCTTTTTTTTTTTTGTAAATTGCCTTTTCTGACTAAATTTTTTTAGTCTGGTCAGTGCGTAAAGGGCGTAATTTATGATTATTACCCAGCATTATAACCCAGCAGCCATAAAAAAGTGGTGTTTTGCTTGATTTGTTTGGGTTTTTTTTGTTTGTTAAATTCTCCTTAGTCCTAACAAATTCTTTTTCGTTAACAAAATTGGCTATTTATTCTTAATATCATTTTTGTGAATAAATTTTATTTTTTTATTAAATATATAACACTTGAAAATGGTAAATTTATTTAATAAAATTTTTGGTGTTTGCAGTTTTAAAAATGTTAATTTGTTTCAAACATTTTCAGATTCAGACTTGATTTTGATATGAGTTGGTGTCTATACTTAATATTTTCATAATATTTATTTAGGAACAAATGAACCATTTCTTAAATAAACAAAATTTGGTATTTATATGATCCATCCTAGTACAATAAAAAACCATATATAAATTCACTAATGGAAGTACTTAACTGCTTCAGAAAAATAACCAAAGTCCATTAGAATATTTTCTTATGCATAAAACATGAATTGTATGACCACTTGCTAATATATATGATTTTGCAATTTGAATATTTTAATTTAAAGTTGTAGATAGACCACAGACCAAATATTTTCTGCAAACTGTCTATTAATATTAATTTTGAATCGTTTTTGAAATGCATTGTTTTTTTTATAAAAATATTCGTATTTTTTGAAAATACATTTGAAAATTACGAATTAAGTTTAAGTTTTATATATTCTAAATCTAAATAAATGCCTAGATTTAAATGAGTCGATCAATAAAATAACCTTTATCAATGTGGACCGATTGTAAACCCATTCAAGACAACGGGATTGAATTTAAAAAAAAAAAAAAAAAAACAACCTCCAAAAGCATTCATAACTTAAAATATGGTGGAGTTAGAAATGATTCATCAAATTTATATAAAATGCATTCTGAATGTATTCTGTTTCTGATTATGGTCTTTAATATGCTCGCAGCAAAGAAGTCAATTTTTTTAGGTATAATCAACAAGAGAAAGCTGAGTTAAGATTTAATTTATTGAAATACGTTGATGTGTTCAGATTATTTCAACATTTTAACAAATTTCCAATTTTATTTATTTAAAATTATCAATTTATTATTTTTGTTTCGATTTCGACAATTTTTAGCCACTGTCGTCTATCTGTGGTATTACATTAAATTTTTATATAAACATCTACAAAAACTTCAAATCATTGGGTAATCATTTATCTCTCAATCCTAAATAATGCTGCAACTTTATACTAAAACTTATTAGGATTATTTGTAAAAAAAATTTGAATAGCTTAAAGAAAGACAAATTTTGATATAGGTATAAAAAATTTGTCTTAATATTTCACCTGAATTTTTCTACTGTCATTGTTAAAACTGATACATGACTTCTAATTTTTTTGTTTTGCTTGAATTTTCCCATCTTTTAGGGGATATTTTCCATCTTTTTTTTATGTAGTAATGGTTTTTTGTGTAATCGATGCCGGTAAGCCTTTGTATGCATTTGAAGTTTTTAATAAAAATTGACAAATAATTGAAAACTTTTCATTTTCTATCTAAATAAATTAGAAAATAGACTGAATTAGACTTGTCTTTCCTTCCATCTTATATACTGCAATTTATTACTCTAATATTTTATATCGAAATTTTAATCAATTTTCTAAAATATTTTGTTTTTACTTTATATGTTTACGTTTCTATTTTGCGGATCTGAAATACCACAGATTGAGACAATAGTTTATGGTAAGATTATAGAGTTCATATTGAAGGGAAATTACATAAAGTTATGTTTTACAAATATAACAAAATTACAATGATTTTTCTTTAGGGGTTTGAAAAATAGTCCTTGTCATGTTTGTGTTTAACAATTCCTTGTATTTTAGTTGGTGGTATTGCATTCAATTCCGCAGACTGAAAAATGGTTTTTATGGGAGTTTCACCTTGTTTTATATATACTTAAACGTAGTATGTTTTGTAAATAATTTCTATTTGAAAAATAACATATTTTTTTGAAAATATACATGAAACCTTTTTTTTATGAGAAATAGTTTTTTTTAAAAATTTTTAAAATATGATGGAGTAATTTTAAATAAATTTATATAGTTATAATGTAAGGATTATTATACAATTATATATAGAAAATATATTCTAGTTATTAACTCATATAAGAAGTAGGATTTATTAATAAACCTAAAAAACTACATTACACCTTCAGAAAGTTTTAATTTTAATTCAGAAAGTATCAATTGTAATTCAGTTAGCAAATGATTGGGTAATTCTTTGTTTTATTAAAATTAAAATAAATCCATTCCTAAATGTTAATCAAATTAAAATATAGATTTAATAAATATAGCAGTTTTTAAATACCATTACAGCTTTCCTTTCTGAATTACAATTGAAACTTTCTGAATTACATTTGAAACATTCTGAATTACCGATTGATACTTTCTGAATTAAAATGAATTACACTTACAAAAGGTGTAGTAGTAGAAATTTAAATGACACAGTAAATGCTACACAGGCTGTCACTTGTGATGACGTTTACAATTGATAACTAGTTCCCTAAAATATATGCAATACATACAAGAACAAGCAGGATTCATAGTCAGTTCAGAGTAAGCAGGATTCAGAGCCACTGGTTATAAAAGTATCGATGAGGCTGTCCGACCACATCAGTATTTTAAAGGCAGAAGTGCTAGCAATATCTCGAGCAACTGAACTTGTTTCAGAGAATGCTGAGAGGATGCACACCAGTTCTACATAAATTACTTCAGTGTACGTTTCATTTTCAAACATTGTATTGAGTTTAAATTTATATAAGAATGACGCATTGACGAATGAGTTAATAACAATAATATCTGACACTGACTAATAATTTTGATGGTCAAAAAAATAAAATAAAATTTTTCATATTGAAAGATATTTGCAGGTTACCAGTAAATATTCGACCTTATCTCAGTAAAAAAATGATTTTTAACAATTTAAAAGCAAAAAATTATAAAAATGGTCACATATTTGTAATAAATTTCAATTATATTAGACTAAATAAGCAACTTGATATATGAAAATATTGAAAAAAATTAAAAATTCTCAACTTTATTAAGGTAAAGCAAAAAATCTTTTTTTAACAAAAGTTTCACAACAAATTCGATTCCATCAAATATTTAAATTTTTATTATTAAATTTCAGAAAACAATTCAGTTTCTATCTGTCCTCAATCCTCATCATCATTTTCTGAAAATTATTCTGTCTGTTTTTTAAGCTCATCCATTATCACAAAATTATTTTTATTATTTTCTTCCTTTTGGCAATTTTGTTATAATATAGAAACAAAAAATATTTTACTTTATTTTTTTTTATTTACACCTTTTGTTTATTTTCTAAATTGCCTTGTTTTCTACGACTGGACACTCAATGATGATAGTGAAAAAGGACAAGAAAGGATCCTCTGTAATATTTATGTTGAAAGAAAAACAAACTGTTAAGTAAACACATATCAACAAACAGGGAATTGAACTTGAAAGTTTTGTTGTTTCTGTTTTGGGAATGAGTAAAGTAAATTTTTCTATTTCGGTAAGAAAAACAAATTCGAAATATTTATTTTGTTCATTTTAATGGACATCCATCCAAACAAAAACCCTCGTGGCTGTTATCACTGACAAACCATGACTAGGACAATGTAATTTTCTGGAAAATTATGAATTTGCTATATTGATGGAATGATAAATTCTGATGTGAAGGACTAGCACATTGCCGATACTCTTCTACCCACTAGAATGAAAAGTTTTTTTTCATTTCCGTTTCGGTTAGAAAGAAAATATTTTGATTGTAAAAACTGAAGAGATGGATAATTTTTACAGACTTTTTGTTGTTTGTGTATATAGAAAATAGTGTCAGGCTGATGGGCAATTGAAATTGTTGAGTTGCTTTCCCATATTTTTTTTCATATCAATTGTTTTCCTTTCGACAAATTGCTTTAGTATTTTTTTTTTCAGGACCAAATATGAAATATTATTACGAGTAAGATTGTTGCTGGATCAGTTTAGCAGGGAATTAAATTTTTAATAAAGAAAGAAGTTCTTTTTTTTTGTTGTAGAAAAGGAAAAAAAAAAAGAATATTTGAATATTAAGATAATAACTTAAATGTTGCGTCTTAATAATAGATAAGCAGGACAAAACGGAGTGTCCTTAAGCAAAACAAAAGTTTCTGTTTTCATTAGTAAAGAAATTAAAATAAATAAATCAATTTTTTTTTATTTTCAAATTTTTGAAAGTTTATTTAAAAGAATTTATTAAGTTAAATGTGTTACTCTTCAAGTGATTTTTCAAGTAAAATTAAAATGAACAGCTGCAAATAAAGTTAAGATGGAATACAATTAATTTTAATTAATTTAAAGTATCGTAAAGTTTTAATGTAATACATAAAAAGGGAATGAAAAATTCGAAATTCTAATTTGTGATCTAATTAAATTATTTAATAATAGAAAACTTTGTGAGTTTTATGAGATTAAATAGTTTAATGATACATTTTCTGATAATGTTGCTTGAAGTAGTTTTTATTATGAAAATTATTACTAAAGTAATGGTAAACTCTGTAAGATCTTCATCTTTACAAATTTAATATCTTTCTCATTGTCGAATTAATACTAAACTAACTAATCAACCTTGAAGTATATGAAATTTCTAATTCATAATAATTTTATATTTAAATTTCAGAATTGATTTATTTTCGTTAATCTCTGTCGTTCTTAATTATTCCTTTTTATTTGAAATATATTAGAATTAATTGCAGAGTTTCTACTGTAGTTACAATATTCGAAATATTAATTATTAGCCTAATTTTTTTGTATTTTAAATATATAGATAAAATATTTGTTGTGAAATTCCAATTTACTTTGTATTTCTACATTCCGAATTTATTGGAATGGAAGTATTACCAATACGATCGTGTATGAATATTATAAAGGCTAGTAATGGCTACAATAACTTAATAGCGAAAAATGTCAGTAAAAAGTTACAATTCGAACTAACCACAAGTTAGGAAAGCCTTTATTTATACAATTATATTATTGAATCATAAAACTGTCGGTGGTGTAGTGATAGTGTGCAATTCTATGATGTAGTAGTTCTCGGGTTCAATTCCATACCGAGGCACTGATGTCGTTCTAAGTTGATGAAGCTGTAAATGGGTACGTACCACGTACCAGTAATAGAATATGTAAAATTTAATGATTTTAAGAGGAACTATAGACTTAGTAGGTCCAAATTGCAATTAACTGTAATAAAACTTCTATCTTTGATGTTCTATGCTCCCAAGTGGAGTGAATAAGAAAAACATAATTATATAAGTTCATAAAAAAACATTGTTTTGCTCAGGGCTTGAAAATGTTGTTATAATTTAGAATTAAAGTAAAATAAAATTTTAATTTTTTTACTATTATTTATCCTATATCATAAAACCTCGAAAATTTGACTATTCTAAATGTAATTGTTGTACAAAAACATTTTCTATTTTCAACTTTTTTCCTTCTTGTGGAAAATTTATTTATAGATTATACTTAAAAGTAAAATATCCATAAAAAAAAATAAAGTTCTATAATAAAATTTTGAAGAAAAAAAGTTTACACTAAATTATTAAAGCATTTTTGCAGGTCTATAGAAAAAGGGACAATTCCCTTGGGTTCCATTAAAGCCAATTAGTAAGAAATATATTTTGACCTAATCGCTTTATTATATCTTGCGGGTTGAATGAATATTATCTGATTAAAAGTTATGACTTCAAAATTTTGAAAAAAATATTTTTTTATTCTTGTTTATATAAATTGTAGGGAAAATTATATAAAAATAAAATTTTCAGTAATTTAAAGAGAATTTTGTTGATTTTATGGTAAAATATTGAAAAAAATTGTTAAAAATTTAAATGGGTAATAAATTACAAAAAAAAAAAAAAACTATAGATTAATTATTTATTTGTTTTAAAATATTGAATAGAGTATAGAGATGACCTCATAAATAGAAATCTACTTGAACTTTTTTATGATGTTTTTTATCGATGATGATAAAACAAGAAAAACCAAGAAAATCACTTGAAAATTATTTGTCTTTAAGAGTAAAAATAAACACACAAATATTTTTTTTTGAAAGGAATTATAAAAATTGATAAGGAAGAAGTCCTATTTTTCCATTCAATTCTTGTTTTATTATCCTTCGTAAAAAAACTAATGTCCAATTGGAGGTCAATATTGACGCATAACGAAAATTTGTTAAATTGTTTTTCAAACAACATTTTTTGTTAAACATGAAAAGTTTGAATTGTTGAGAACATCGAAATTTTAAAATTAAATTTTTAATCCTGATAATAATTTCTATTTTAAATATTGATGCCAATTTTAATATCTTCTTCTTCTTCTGCTTCACCACTGGATTTTAACAATCGCATTTATGTTTAAAATTATGTTGAAGTAATATTCTTGAGATTTCGCTGTATGAACCAATTCAACAATTGTTTGGTTCAGTTTTTAATGTTTCTCAGCCACTATATCTTTTTTCTTTCAAAACGAATCAAAATAATTTCTAAAGTTTTATCTTCAATTTTTAATTTCATATTTCCGAATTATATTAGTTATCCTTTTTTAGGTCAATAAAAAACTAGAGCTCGATAAGAGGAATAAAACAACAGATCTTAGTAAATTGATTTTAATCAGTTTCTTAGTACAAAATCTTCTTATAAATAAAATTTTAATGTTTTTTTATATTCGTAATTACGATTATATGACGTCAATTGTTTAAGGATCTTCAAATTTATTTTTGTATACTAAATTTATTTTTGTATACTAAATTTATTTTAGTAAATAATACAAAAATGATTCGATTAGAAAATATATTCCAAAGAAAACCAAAACTTTAAAGAAACTTAAAATCTTTTGGGACCAAATTAACTTAACATAAATTACGGCTACACTTTCTCCTTTACAGGTCATAAATAAAATTTGAAATCTTAATAAGAAATATACTTACAAATTCCTTTTAATACCTGACTTCAAATAAAAATGTAATTTTCCAAGGATTAGTGGATTAGTGCTAATTTTAAGTAGCTTATTATAATAATTTTATCATTAAAATGGAAATTTGGCATTATCTGAAATACAGATTAGAATTTCTTTCATAAAATCCAATCTAATATTTTGAATTGGTGTTTATATTTTGGACTACCATAATTTCGACATTCAAATTCTGATATATACGATCCGATATCGGGTTTCCTTATTGATAAAATTCAATTCGTAATTTGAGTCTTTCAAAATAAAATAACATTTTTCCCATTTTTTTATATTATTCTATAAAATTTACATTATAATTTTCTTTCTACAATACTTACATATGTCTGGAAAATTTCTATTATATTTCGCTAACCCATAAAAAAGATTATTTTATATTAGGCACTTAACATGTACACCAGAATCTGTTACTTATTGCCATATGGAAATCATGTTAAATTGTATTTTATGACATAAATTTTAAAATATTTTTTTTAACTATATTTCTGAAATTTATTGATAATATATTTTGATTTTATGGAAAATACGTTTTGTAATTTAAATAAACATCTTGGATGCGTATAATGTAAATAATAATAATTGCTTCTATGCTTCGTACATTAAATAAATTATAATTACATCTACTAGCTGAAATCGGTTTACTTATGTAAATTTAGCAAATTTATAACATGTAGGTAAGGGTGTACTATGCTGTGATGTATTAGGTTCCGGGTTTAATTAAGTCCAGAACGAAAATCGATGTCGACGCTAAGTTGTATCACCTTTAAAATGAATACCAGTAATACAATTTGCAATATGTAATTGTGATTTTATGACTGAGAAAAAGGTAAACGGTTGAGACCAACAAATATCTCACTATTAAAATCATTAGCTTGTTACAATTAACTATCCAAATTGCAATAAAATGTACCGACATTTTTTTGAGGGCGCCAAGGTTCCATTTGGGCAAATAAAATATAATTTATAGGTAAAACCTTGAGATCTCATATACCTTATTAGTTAGGATCACTTTTTTAGGAGAAATTTAAAAAAAATCATTAGGAAATTTTAATTAAATTTATTTTAATTATATAATTTTCAAATTACAGAGATTTTTTATTAAGTATTTAAGTAAATAAATACAAAATCAATTTTTCTAATTCTTTGATTTTGTATTTTGATTGCCCACACAAATATTTAGCCTATTTTATTATTGCTGTTCAATAATCTACTCCGCATTGACGTAAATGGATGGAGAAACGATAAATTACAAATGTTTATCCCTTGAGGATTTTCAAAACAACTTATTTTATTGTTTGACATTTAAGCGAATATATTTTTTTCTGAAGGACTAAGTACTTTTTATTTTGGTTTTTAAGAATTAAAGAATTTATGACATGTTATCGGGAAATAATGTTTTTAACATTTATTTGAACTTATTTTTCGCACTGTAGAAATTAAATGGTAATTTTGATTAAAGAAAATGTTGTTTAAAAAAACGCTTAAAAAGAAAATTTATTTAATTTTCAAATATGTATAATTTTTATATTTCTCTAAAGAAATATTACTAAAATAGTATGTCGATAAAATAAAATCTTCTTGAAAATCACGAAATTTATCGAACATTATAAAATATTTTCTTCAATGATCCAATAAAAAGTAGACAATTTTTAATTAAAAATATTTTTATCCTTGACATTTTTTTAAAATATAAAAAACTGAATTGGAGACCACAACAATTTCTCATATAAATAAAAGTAATTCAAAAATACTTTGAAAAGTTACATAAAATATGAAAGAATTTTGTTTATATTTTCATTTAAATTCGTATTTCTAATAGAATTTTATAGATAAATTTTGAAGATTAACAATTTTTAACGCTATTTTATTTATGAAGTACACCAAGTTAACATTAACTTTGAATATAATCGAATATTCTTCAAAAATATAATTCATACTATTTGTTAAAAAATATGATAATTTTATGTATTTTGTAATGTAATAGCTGATTGCAAATTTCATATTAACTGAAGACACTTCATTGAATAATGATATGACAATTAATTCTTTAATTTCAAAGCATATCCTTTTTAACTAAATATATGATTATATAAACCGTAATTTTGTTTAAACAATATTAAAAACTAATGAATTGTACAAGGACTAGCACTTAAGTAGCACTAAATTTTATATCTGTAATTTACATATAACTCAACTGCAATAGTTAAATGATTTAAAGATTTCTTACTATTTTTGCTGTCTTTATATTTGATTTGTTGCCATTAAATAAATTTCTTCAATTTATTGGTAGGTTCTAAATATAAAGAAACTAATTTAACATCATAATAAGTTACACGAGATAACTGATTCCTTGAAATAAAAAGTAACCCAAATTCATAAGAAAATTCATATAGAATGGGAATGTGTCAATCCTAGATATTTTTAAATATATTGCCATTAATAGAAAACCAATTATTTTTCAAATCTTTGGATACATTAAAGTTTATGCAATTGGCTAACTAAGTTTAATTATCAGTAAAAATGTCTGGAACAAACTTTCAAAACTGGGAAAATCAAAACGAATATTGGAATTTTTAATTGGAAATACAATATAAAAAAATGAATGATTAGCGATAGCATTTTATAAATTGCTTAGTTCTTAAAACCAAAATAAAAACAAGTACTTAGTCCTTCAGAAAAAAAAAATATATTCGTTTAAATGTGAAACAATAAAATAAGTTGTTTTGAAAATCCTCAGGGGATAAACATTTGTAATTTATCGTTTCTCCATCCATTTACGTCAATGCGGAGTAGATTATTGAACAGTAATAAAATAGGCTAAATCTCTTTGTGGGCAATCAAAATACAAAATCAAAGAATCAGAAAAAATATATTTGTATTTTTTGTAAACATTACATTTAATACAAATTTAAAATAAAATAATAAGTAGAAATCGTGGTATAAAATTCAATATTTTATAAAAATATATTTAATATACAAAAAATTTAAAAATGTTAAAAAACATTTTTAAGAAACTCGCAACTTGATCGCAAGAGCTACAAAAAGTAATCTTATTATTCATACTATATTGAGTAAAATTATTATATATTTTAATGGTCCATGAATATTGCGGAATTATGCAGATATTTTTCTATAACTCATTTCTAGAAAATTTATGACTATATTTTCAACTTTTAAGGATATATATTTGAATTATATTTTTTTTCAAGCTATAAAAGGATATATACTTAAAAATATGAATAAATTCTGCATAGTTGTGAGAAATATGAAAATATCAATTCACCCGAAAATTTAATTTCTTATGGTAAAGTGATGTGCTAGGTATGACAAACTGTCCCGTGTTGTTATTAAATCCATTTTCAATATGGTCCAATGTGTCGATTTAAGAAGTAATACGCTTACTAGAATCATATAAAAGTAAGACCATTTCCAGTTCTGAAATATAAAAATCAGAGTGTCGCGGAGTATACAATATTACTTATTAAATAAATATCAAATTACATTTTCACTTTTACACATAGTAAGAGGCCCAAAACTTTCTGGTAAGACTAAGGATTTACACTACTGGTTATAAATTATACCAAATAATTTTTTTTAAAGTAATAAAATATCCAAAGATTTCAATTTCTTAAGTTGGTTAATTAACTTCATTAGCCATTGCACATCATGTGTCACCAAGTTCATTTGCATTAATGAAGCGTAGAAACAACCCCATTATTTTTTAACATACATGCAAGCATTAAGCAAAGATGAATATTCTACATTTTAGAATATTCTAAATGTTTTTTAAATGCCACAAAGTTAGCTTACTTTTAGTAATTGAGTATGGAGATGGCTGCAATCGACTTACTTTCACTTTTACCACCAGCTTTCTCAGATTCTAAAAGTTACTGTTTTTGATTTTTTCAATTATTTTAAAATTAAACTCTACCAACATTCAAAAGTATGTCCTTTCGAGGTAAAAGTCCTTATATTTATCATAAAACATTTATATCTTGTATCTCCTTAAAACAGGAATTGGCTTGAGTCAAAAGAATATAATTATTTTAAATATTTTTAATGCGATTTTTTTTTTAATTTATTTACATTTTATTTATTCCTTTTTTATTTTTCAATTACAATTATCCTTGCAGCTGAAATTAATAACTAATTTTATTGACTTAATTGAAATTATTTCATGCATAAAATTATGAAAATTCTCTTCAACAATTCCTGGCTAAACAAAAACAATACAAAGGAAAATGCGTTTGTTTATTTATGAATTTACATGAAAAATATTAAGAAAATAAAAAATAAACAAATAATTTTTTCTTGAATATCAAATAAAATGTAAATATTTCATTATTTTTTTTTTGGTATTTAACATAAATATTTTATTAATAATTTCATTGTTTTATGTTGGGTAAGCCACGATTTAAAATTCGTTGTTTTTATATAATTTAATAAATAAAAAATATTAAAATATATTGTAATCCTGGAGTAACTCTCGTCGTGTCACTGTGCTTAGAATCCGCATTGAAATCTCAAAAGATTTGAAACATTTTAATTTCTATACCTAAGAGTAGTTAAATCGGTGTAGCTTTGTTCTGCACTAATGCAGTTCGTTCGATTTTAATATTTCCGTATTACCGCAGGTGCCATATGAAATGTGAGTTACTGATAATTATTAAAACGTTGTCTGAAACTAAATAACTTCGTCATGTTTACAAGAATTACATTAAAAATAATGTATTTTTCTAAATACTCGAATGATTTCACTATGAAGTTTAACATTTTGATATTGAAGAAATCACGAACGATATCACATTATATTCAGTGCTAAACTAGTTAGTAAAATATCCATACAATTTAAGCTATGCTTGTCAAAATCCTTTTTAAAATAGTTACTTAAAATTAAATAATTTCATTAAAATATTGATAAGTCAAAGGAAGAAATTTAGGTAGCCATCATGAATAATAATTAATTTTCTTTTAAAAAGTTATTCTTTGTCTACCGAAGAAAGTATATATAAGAAAAGCTATGTGAAATTCGACCAATTGAAAAAGTATATAATTCTGTAAGAAATTGCATTTATGTGTACATAAGAAGATTTTGTCTGCAAATACATAAACATTAGTAAAACTGCAATTTTAATACTAACAAGGTTCAGTGCCCAATTTCTTTGTTCCTAAACTGTGATAGAAAATGTATTGCTCTTTTGTAAACTTTCAGTAACTTTCTAAGTCTATTTTATTTAGTGGGAAATGAAGCGCATGTGCTATCCTAGGAGATGTTAAAAGTTTCTTTAAAATTATAGATGCAATAAAATTATTTACTGGGAAAACAGAAATAAAACCTCAACGATTTTAGAATTTTAATAAGAAATATTGTTTGAGAGTTAATATTTATGGTATTCTCAAGTGTTTTTTAATAAGGTAATTTCCAATGCAAACACGTTTTTCAGACATAATTCAAAATCGATTATCATTGTACCAGGTTATCAAAATGTAATTTTCATTTTATTTAAAAGTTATAGGGAAATAAGTAGATAAAGATGAAACATTTGTTGTTGTTAGGTTAGGTTTTGAGTAAGGATAGTTCAAACAGTCCTAATACCCATCTGGCTTGTTTTGATATTATTTATAATAATTCGTTACTGAATCCGGCCTTAGTTAAAAACAGTACAGCGGCCAGTGAGGTGACGAAGTCAACTGGACATTAATAGCATATGTCAAACCGATTCGTCCTCGTAGAACTTTCGCTTATTTATATTTTTTAAATTCAAATCATTATCCACAATCATAAAATGCTTTTGAACTGTTAATCAAATTATTTGGACCAGAATGAATTGATAACGTTGAGGAGTTTTGATATGTATAAGAATTAGTAGTAGTATCTCTCTCAAATTTTTGGTAAACAAATAGCAATTGATAACGTATTTAATAATTAATTGCTTTTGCTTGGAATTAGCTTATTATTATTTCTCCCCGAATTAATAAATATTTATATATTTTAATTTAAATAGAATTATTGAAAATAATTAAATATATTTCCTCAGCAACACTTTCTAAATACTGAACACGTTCTATAATTTTACGCAAATACACTTTTCAAAACATTCCAATTATGGCACATCCTTAACAAATCAATATTCACAAAATACTAAATATTAAATTTGGGAAAAATTTTCTTGTTGGTTATAAGGACCATAATAATTTTATTCCGAGAAATGAAAATGTGAAGAGATTTTTATATTTACTCAATTTCAAAGAAAATCTCATTAGGAAATTTATTGCATGAGATTATTTCGATATTCATATATACACAAAGGAGTTCATGACATATTAAAAGTAAAATTTATGAATGAAAATAATTTAATGAATCTATGCGCATGGTCCAATCTAAAAGGCAAACAAAGAGGCAAAGAGGCAAAAACTAAAAAAAAAATAGAGATGTAACTTAGGATATCCTATTAAATTGGTTATGTACTATACTGGAAAAGTATTGAAGAAGTCCAATTTCTATATCTTTGAAGAATGCATTAAAATAGTTGACGATATCATGTTAAAAGAGGTTTAATGTAGTAACTGTTGTGGATGGTATGAAATTTGGTATTACACTTATTCAATTTAAATAGTTTTTCATTAACCATTTTCCAGAATTAACGTTCAACGAAGATCAAATTAATATACAAAGAATTTTCTTATAACCTAGAGCTACAATTTAACCATTAGATATAAAAGTAATTAATTAAAAATCAATCTATAAAATAAGGTGGAATCTGATTAATTGGAAAACGAGAAAGACAAGATCACTAAAAATATAATTTCTTGACAATTGATAAAAATATTTTGTTAAAAACAGTGTCAGCAATTTTTTGTTGTATAAATTGCTGTCATTATTTTTATTAAACTCTAGAATATTTGTCTGGTCAGTACATTAAAATGATAATATTTATGATATTGATTGTCATTATCTGGAAAAGTTACTATTTCTTTTGAATAAACGAAATCATTAATTTAAATATTTTAATACGATTTATATAAAAGATAAAGATTTGAAATATTGTCAAAATTTTATCTATTATCTTAAAAATTATACACTTGAAACTTGAAATATAAGCGGTAGTGTCAATTGTTTTATCGTGGTAGTGTCAATTGTCTTATAACTAAGACTATTTCAAATTTTGGTACAATTTAAACCTTTTGGTACCTATTACGTGGCCAATTATAATCTATATTTCATTTTTAATGAAGTTTAGTCCACAAACTCAGCTATACAACATTGTCAGATGAGTCAGTGGTTGTATTTGATCATTTACTGTCATTTATCATGTTTAAACGTTCAATAAATAAAATAAGATTAAAAGAAACTCTTAATTTAACTTGGAACTCGAAAGACACTTAATGAAACAGAGACAGTAATAAATCGGTCGTATTTTACCAATGATTTATGAACCTTCATAATCGATATTTTAAAATTATGTACAGTAATTACCTAACCATTTTACCGGCGGTGTATCCAATTTATCAAGAAATTACATCAGGATAAAAACGAATTATTAAGGATTTTCGAATTTTTAATTTGTTATTTACATTAATTCATTTAAGGGAACTGAAAAATTTAGAAATTTTCTTTCAATTCTTATAATTATATTTTTGTTATGAGTTTCCGTAAACTTAGATCCTTTTTATATCCTGTAATTGTTTAAGTAATAAAGTATTTTTTTTCCAATAATAATGCAAAATTTTTAGAGAAAAGTTTCATATTTTTATTTTATGCAAATCAAAAAAAAAATATTTTTTTATATCCTTTTTTTCATATTTTTGTTTCCATAAAATTGGTTTTTATTATATTTATATGAATTGTAAAGTGCGTAAACATGTCATCAAAAACAATTCCCAAAATCATTCAAGCAGAAGGACGAACACCTCCTGAATTCAACATTATATATTTTTTATATCTTATAAGTTTATTGTTTATACAATATTTTTTTATTATAAGAAATTTACATAAAAAAAATGTAAAAGTTTTTATTGAAATACAAAAAAAATGTAATTCAAAGTCTCACATGAACAATAAAACGGATACAAAAATTTAGAACGGATTTGATTAGAATATCAATGATTTGTTAGTTTGATTATTACTATTATGACTAAAATAATTTGTATCATAAAAAGAATGGTTATGTAAGATATCAAATTGGTTATAGAAGTATCTCTTGATGCAAATTATTTCTGAATTTTACTAATTAATATTTATTATTTTCTTCTAAAGTTTATTATTATTGAAACTACATTGAAAAGTTCACCATATTTTGAGTATGCTTGGTAATTCATACTACAAATTTACTCGGAATATTCGATAGCACCAATTTATAAACTCGTAAATCCATTTTTTTTTTGATGCATTATCCTTTTAATTTAGTATCTCTTGATGCAAATTATTTCTGAATTTTACTAATTAATATTTATTATTTTCTTCTAAAGTTTATTATTATTGAAACTACATTGAAAAGTTCACCATATTTTGAGTATGCTTGGTAATTCATACTACAAATTTACTCGGAATATTCGATAGCACCAATTTATAAACTCGTAAATCCATTTTTTTTTTTTGATGCATTATCCTTTTAATTTATGCGACGGATCATCTGGTTTATTCTGTTTAGGTCACAATTATTGTAAAGGTGGAAAGTTCATTCAAATCCAGACAAAATAAAGCTTGTAACTCGTCACTTTAATTAGATAAGTATATTTAACTACAAATTGGAGGTACGGTACCACGGAACTTTTAGCAGAACCTTGCTTTAAGCAGAAAAATGCATTTATAGGTAATTTAATTATAATTTTTCGTATTTTAAACTGTGGAGGCCCAAAATGTTGTTTTGTGTAAAAACAAATTTTTATTTAAAAGTTATTCAAAAGCTATTGAAAAAAGGAGTCAAAATTGTCTTCCGCATACCAAAATCAGTTTCTTTCAACACCAGATTAAAATAAATAAAAAACCATTTCAAAAACAAAGAAATCCAAAAAAAATCGTGACTATATACAAACACAATTTCGCTAGCTTCTATAAAAGAAGTTATTTCACAATTTAGGCTTAAGATTGGGACACGATTGCTGAATATACTTCATATAAATAAAATCGGTATTGTAAACTTGAATGAAGAATTTCTATTGTACCATAACCATCCTTGGTTTATGGTACAATAAATGGTTTAGGCTAAATTCCTCTAATTTAAAAATAAGAACATTACAAAAATTGTAACATATTAACTTAAACTAACATTTATAAAAGTTTACGTCCAAATTTTAGTTCGTCTTGCTCAGAATTTAAAGCCTCTTGTCACTAAAAGAGGCAATAATAAATTTATTTTAACACATTGCAGCTTAGTTATCGACATTATTGTTGCATTATGCATAAATGATTAGTTATTAATGAAGCGTTACATAAATTTAATATAATATTAATTCCAACATTTTAAATACAATTACAATTGTTTTTCAATCTTAGAAATCTAACATTTCCATTAAATCAAATTTAAAAGTTTTTATAATTTTCACGCCTTTAATTTCATTTAAAATCTCAAATATTTATCAGCATAAAAAAATTATTTCTATAGTAAAAATGTAAAACAATTAAACTTTTAAAGTGGTTAGTATTTAAAGAAAATTGTTTATTTTTCCCGAATAATTTTTATTGCCAATAAACATGCCAATTTAAACCAACTTTAAGGTTTACATTTTAATTAAGTAACTTGAAAAAGAAAATAATTATTTCGTAATTATTATAAACCATTAAGAAGTCAAAAATAAACATTTGTTTTTCTATCAAAAATTTATTTATAATCCTAAAAGTATTTACAATATATAAAAAAAGTTTAATTAAATTTGAAAATTTGAAGAAATATTTCCAAGATCTAAAAATAATAAAAAAATATTTTAAGGATAATTTCTGATAAAATTGTTAAATAAATAATTAATTTTTTTTAAAAAAAAAATTTATTTAATTTAGAATATAATGGCATCCAAAATGTAAATTTTATGATGTTGCTTTCGCATGTTTTAAAGCTTATGGCAATTTTGTGTTAACTAATATAAACCTTTTGGTGATGCTTTTGTGACTTTTCCAGAAATTCTCCAGAAAAGAAGGTAGAGGCCAAAGCTATCTAAGTTCAACTAAATGTCGCATATATTAATAAAGAAAGCCTGGTAAGAGAATTGAACCAAATAGTCTCAAATCATCTTACAAAGTTTGTTGCTGGTTTCAAAACGATTTTTTAATTAAACTTTTAGATTAAATTCAACTTTTAGAAACTTTTAGATTATTAGCAAATAATCTGGACATACACTTTTTGGTAAGTACATTAATTTTGTACAAAAATATTTGAAATTGAATTTTCTACAATTATCGTCATTTTTTCAAAGTAATTTATATATTTTTCAATTTGATTTTAAATTACAATAATTCTTTTATAATACCAACGCAATATTTACTTACTTTCAAGTCAAATAAATAAAAATATAACTTCATAGCTCATATAAATCATCTAGTGTTAAGGCAATCCTTTAAAAAAATTAAACTTTTGATAAGAAATGGTAAAAATTGTTCCAGATCTAAGATATTTTTAATGAAGAAATATTTCCAAATTTCATTTTATGCTACAATAAAAGACTAACTTTTTTTTCGAGGAGTATTTTATCTTTTTTGAAGCTAAATTTAAATCTTATTTAATAATACGATATACATTTATATTAATAATTTTGATACTGGTATTTCATCCTTATTTACTTTTTTTAAAAAAAAATATATTTCCAAGGAGCAGAATAAGTCTACAATCAAATTTCATATACAATTCTATTTAATGGTAATTTTACGACCGTGAAAAATCTCACTTATAATTTTATGATTGCGATTTTGTGTTCATATAATTAGACACCTGGGAATTTATCAGTTCTTTTTGAAGCTATTTAAATGGAATATAATAAATTTAATAATAATAATATATTTTGAAATCTTTGAAGAAAACTTTTATTATAATAATTTGTTTTTATGAATTGATAAAGGATTCGAAAATTATTACAAAAATTATAAATGTAATTTGACTAACGAGAATAAATAATCAAATAATTTAAGAAAATTGGATTTCTTGCGATGGTTTAATTACAAAATTTTAATTTTGATTTATTTATTATCATATAAAAAAGAAGTTATTGTTTAACAGTGTTTTTGGGAGCCGGAGATATTGGCACGATTTTAAATCCGACATTCTATTTTTTTAAAATAATTGTCTGTAGGTCAACAATATCTGGTTTGGTATTAATTGTCAGTGTTTGAATCAATGAATTCCACTTATTTTAAACCATTCTTGAATGTGTTATTAGACAACTGTATCATGTAAGTTTTAATAATTAATAAATCTAAGATGGTTTACTATGTTTCTGATTCAGTCCAAACTGCAATATTGTGTTGTTTGTTGGGACGGTGCCTAATTTAATAATTTAGTACATTTATTTATATCGCAAAAACTATGCTGTCAGATTAGTGTGTAAGAGAAAACGATTTTCACCTAGTCAGAATGGTCATCAAATTGTATACCGAAATTTTTGAAGGTTTCGCAAGAATAGTTAAGAAAATATAAATTTTAATTTTTTCAAATATTACATGACTTACAACAAACTTCACAATTATAGACCGCAATTAAACATTTAGAATGAAAATAATTTTTTTTTATGTCGTACAAAATAGGAGCCACCAAAATTATATTCATACAATGAGGAGGGATCCACGAGGAAAACAATAAAAATATTATTTATATTTCATGCGGATTTCCATTACATCACAAAATATAACATTTCCCATCAAAGATTAGTTTTTTCCAAAACTAGGGTACATTGAAGTGTTCAAAGGATACAAAGAATTGAAAACCATTGATTTTAAACTTATTTAATACGCTTTGATATCTTTCCAGTTCTACATTTGTATTTCTATAAAACAATCATAATATTAGATATACGAGTACTTCTGCAGATACTTTGAGAATTAATATCATAAATATTGTTCGTGGTCCTTGTTATTAGATCTATTCCAATGTTATGAAAATTTCTTAAAAAAATTAAAAATTAAGATTAAATGTTGAAAGTTAAAAATTAAAATTTAAAATAAATAACGATCTATATAAAAAACTAATAAATTCATTTCTTTAATATTGATTTCTGGCTGTTGCGTAGTGGTAGACCAACGCATCGGCACCTGACCAACGCATCGATGTCGATCTAATTTAATTCAACTTCAAATATGCAATTATGATTTTTTTAAAACTGGTTAATGTGCTAACGTTTGAAACAATTTGCTGACAACAAATGTGTCACTATTAAAAACCATTAGTTGTCACTGGACCACTTTGGCGAGAACAATGCTCGAATTGGATTGCAGCGCTAATAGAGTATTAATTTACATTTATAGTAACATCATCTTTGTTCGTTTATCATTTGGGAATTTTGAAATGATGGTTCATTTCGATACTTGCTAATTTATTTCATATAATTTTAGATTTGGTATTTACAATTCTTTATATTAATAATTTAAATTTGAATTGGAACAATAATTTTTTATTTTTTTAAGTTAAGAGTTTCGATGTTTCATATTAATGTTAAATATTCAATTTAACTTTATATGTTAAATTTTTATGATATTATATTTAAATAGAACAATTTCATTTATAAAACATATTTTAGAATTACCTCTTATAAATCATTATTTAAATTATTTATCCTTCTATTGTGTAAACTACTTTATATAATTTATATTATTTAGTCTAGTAAATATTATATTCAAATAAAAAAACCTAACACCAAAACTAGTAAAATATCCTTTAATTTTAATATATTTCCTAACATATAAAAACATTTGTAAAAAAAAGAAAAAGAAGAAGGAAAACCTATAAAATATCTGCTGACAACAGGAAAATAGTTTTTATTTCTTTTAACATGATTTTTTTGGTTTTAATTTTCTATTCACAAAAATTGTCTAGGGATTTATAATTTTTATACTTATACATAATAAATATATATGTATGTAACTATTTGTGTATGTTAAGAAGGATTTTTCACATTATCTGATTATTCAGTTTAACCGCCTACAAACTGATGACAACAGAACATATAATAACATAAAAAGAATGGAGGAGAGGAAGGACATAAACATTATAGAATATTTGGTCAATTGTCATTTTCCTTTTTATATACAGGACACTGTGGTCAAGATCTATAAAATCTTCTCATTCCTTAAAATTGTCTTTGTGGATATTTAAATGTTTCTGTTTTGTTGGGAGTTGTTAAAGCTAATGTTAGGCTGTAAAAGATAAGAAATAAATCTGTTAAATCTGTTCATCGCCTTCGATTATTTGCTTACGCAATCGGAAATTATATTTTATGGTTTCTATTATTCAATGTATTTTTAGTTCTACTTTATAACTAAATTAGAATAATGGATGGAAATATTGAAATATACAGAAAATAAAATTTAAGGGTTAAAATATTTAATAAAATTTTTTACTATTTATATTTTTTTATTACATAAATTTGTGTTCTATGATATTTGACCTCTGTCAAAGATACTATGATTAGATTTTTTTTTTATTATTAGAAATTTAGAATTTTGTTTTTCATTTTTTCAAAGACAACCCGTATTAATAATATATTTATTGTGAATGAGATTTAATCGTAAAGGACTTTTCCTTTATAACCCGCATATTAAATTTTCCACACTTATTTGATAACCGAGAAAATTAGACAATTTTCATAAATAATAAATTATTTTTTACTTATAAGATTTAATTAATAGAAATACATTTCATATTGATACGTTTTTAAAGTTAATAGCAAAATAGCTCAATGAACATTAAAAGAAAAATAATATCAAGCAAAATATTTGATGACATTGTTTTATTGGCAACTCACATTTGTATAACTTTAGTAGTGCGGAACTTTTTGTTTGCTAAACGATTATGCCAGTGTTTCCAGTGACTTATACACCATTCATTACTCATAGATTAATTTTTGAACACTCATATCTAATTAAATTAAAATTAAATTTTTATAATTTTTTTATATAATCAATTGTAGTTTGAGTGAATAATTTGCAAGTTTGTGTGAATAATTTTCAATATTTAACATCAAATTAAAATTCCAGTTTAAAGTAAGCAAAATTACATTTCAGTTCAGAAATCATCTAATTATAATCTTATGTATTGTACGGATTGTATGAATTTCATATATTTTATGTGATATTTTGTTAATAAATTTTATGAACTTTATTAAAAACTTTATTATTTGCAGATTAGCGTTTATTAGTTTTTTAAGTTCCAGCGAATAATTAAAATATAATTTATTTTTAATAATATAAATTTAAACTTTCAAATACAGAAGTCTGGTATACACTTTTGGCCTCCCTTTCAATTTTCCCTCTACATTTGTAATATAGTTCCAGTTTCTTATGCCAAAAATAAATTCTTGTCAACCTTATCTATCTACCATTTTCATGGGTGCTCCTCTGTAACTCTATTATCCTCTGCATTTAGTATTATTTTAGATAATTTATTTTTGATCATATATGACTTAAGCATCTAATTCTTTTCCCCTTTAATAATAGGATATATTTCATCACTTCATCGTATTGTCAATTTCTTTATAGTTCCATTTTCTCATAATATTCTTCTTTATATTTTTATTTTAGAATATACTCGTAATTTATTTTGATCCGGTACGGTTATTGACTAGTATTCGACGTCATGTATAACAAACTTTTCGTAGTAAAGTTCTATGTTGCAGTTATGGTTCGCTGTCTGATTTAAACATTCTATTAATGTTATGAGTTATTTGTATTCCTAGATTGTCCAAAAGTAAATTGTACCCTCAGAATTATATTCACCGATTGTAATTATTATATATCTTTATAAAATGCTGAAGATCACAAGTTATGACTTAAAAATCATAAAATACTGCTCAAATTATTCTTCATTATTATCAAATATTAGAAAATAAATTTAAGTTTACTAAAATTTTGGAAAATTTATTTCCTATCTAGAAATAAAAATATGTTAAATTTTCACATTTCAATAAATCAAGTATGAAATCTTCTCAAGATTTATTGTAAGCATATCTATGTTGTGACAGGTGGATATAAAATGTTGTAATATCTCAAAAACAACGATTGAAACATTGCATTGCAATAGATATGAAAAATTTAAATGTATTTGAATATTTATATTTAGAATTCAATTTATACAAAATATTTTTTCTATATTAGATTATTAAATATCTTAAATATTTAAATATAAATTGAATTTAACCATTTAAATATAAGATTTGTCAATTTGTACGTTCAAATAAATAAAAGTCTAATTTTGATTTTGATATCCGTATATAATTTAAAACTGTCTATTTTTTGTAATGTTACCAGTTTTAGAATTATGTATAATTTTGAATTTATGTTAAATTATTCTGCATCATATGTTCAAACAATTTCAATTGTCCGCTGAATTAATAAATATTTGAATAATTTATATTTTTATGAAAATTGTGATTTGTATATGATATTATTTATGTACTTATGGTATCAAAGTATATCCAAAACATATAATAATTTATTTCTTTAAATATCTATTTAAAGATAAATTTTAAGTATAATTTTAATGGAAAAATTGTTGATAAATTTTCATTTGTTGAAAATTTAAACCAATAGAAAAAGTATATAAAAATAGAGATTTTTTATTGATATAAGTAAAACCTTCCTAAAAAGCTCAATAAAAAATATTTTTAATATACTATTTGTTTAAAGTGCACTTTGAAAAAGGATAGTTTTCAACATTTTCACACATCTACAAATCTAAGAAATAATTTTACACATAAATGGTAAAAATGCATTTTATTTCCCCTATGAGAGGTTTCGTCTTTTTTCCAAAGTGCATTGATGCTCTGGCTACTGGAGATATATAATTTTTTTTTACAAACTTAATATAATATTCTCAATTCTATTTAGAGGAATTACAAGCGCATGTCCGGTTAGAATGAGAAAATAGCTAGCTTCCAAGTTTTTACAAGAATTGCAATCATAAAAGTAAAATATTTTATGTTTTCCAAAATATAATTTGGAAATTGCAACGCCTTTTCAGCAGAATTATAAAACTGCTTAAATTGACAAATTTCAAATTTAATTTCCTTTGATTTTTATGATTCTGTCAGCATTTTCTTTTTTTAATTTACATTATCGTTACGTTTTTTAATCTTTTGAGATATAATCATAATTTTTTCATAAATTTAATGATAATTCGAAAATAATCCTGTTAACGTTTATAAAATATTATCCTAGTAAAGTATTTATTTCGCAACAATACGTATCGAAAATAATCTTTGATATTTTTTTAAAATTTGATTATGAAATACAAAATTTTAAAATATGTAGATAGTTTTGCAGCATAACTTAAAGTATTCATAATTAATTAATGTCAGAGACTGCCAAAATTTGTAATTAGTAAAACACAAAACAACGATTAGTAATTAAATTGCTATAGTTTTATTAATATATTATCCTACATAGAAAGATTATTTTCATTTTTAATATCATTTCATCCCTTAAATTTCTTTACGAAATGAAAACATTTCTTTTACTATGTTTCTATACTATATTTACATATATATGAAATTAATGTAAAATATTTTAGTCTTTACCTTTTACCCTCTGTTAACTAATAAATTAACTTTTCTTGGATATATTCCAGAAAAACATATTTTTATTTCAACCCTTTTTCAATAAAAAAAAATGAATCATTCAATTAATTCAGACGACGGCAATACAAAAATTTTCTATATCGCGGTTATTTTCAATGAATTTTCAAATTGTTTTTGGTGTTATAAATGATCATATGAAAAATTTATTGATTATATTATCTCTAATTTTTGAACTGTTTTATACAAGTAACATATTTTCTAGAATTTGATATAGTTCAATTCTTCAATAAAATTATGATTATAAGAATACAAAATTGGACTAAGAAAACCAATTTTATACCAATTCTAATAAGTATGTTAAGTAAATTATGTGTAATATCTGAAGTAGTTGAATACTGATAGAATTTTGGAATTCAGCATATTTGTTAGAAAATATAGCTATATTATAAAGGTAATATTTTTGTCCATCGTTTTGTAACCGATAAATGTTTAGAATCTAAATTGGTTTTATTTTAATAATTTCGTTATTCCATAAAAAAAATACTTTATTTGAACCATTTAATGCTGCCTATACATTGTACAATCTGGATGTCAACGCGTTGACAATAAGAGGGTTGTAAATTTTCGCTGCATACAATTTGTTTTTGGTTTCTTCAAGATAATGTCAAAGGAAAAAAAAACTAGTAACAAAAGTTTGGTTAAAAGTAATTATAATTTAATATTATCTCAATTAATGATAACTTAAACATATAAAAACATATGTTTTTTAATATAAAATGTCAACAAATGTAGTTTTGGTTGTCCAACTTCCAACATGCACTCTACAATTTACACTGTTACACTAGAAAGCCCCCACATAAATTAAATATTTCTACAAGCGATTCGTCAACGGTCAAAACTGTTGTCGACATGTCAACGTGTTGTAAATGTTGATAAACGATAAACATCTTACATAGTGTATGGTTAGCATAACATGTACACAATAATAATAATGTATTACGTATTGTTAAGATATTTCGCAATTTATGAAAATAATGGCAAATTCTATACATTTTATTACATAAATTTCAAAATCTATTAAATGTAATGGTAAATTTATTATAATACGTGTCGATATTAGAGCTAACAAGTTTTATGGATATTGAAAAATTAATAAATTTTGATTTGAGCAGAAGTGTAAACGTTTCAAATAGAAAATTTAATCTCTTCTCGTAAATTACTTTTTTGATACTTTCAAATATCACAAAATGTGGACGGTTATTGTGTCTATTCAATAAATATCACATAAAATAACTAATAATATTGTGATAAGTTCAGTGAATGTTATACGTTTAATACTCAAAGATGACACGAGTATTAAAGTGTTAGCTTTAGTAAAAATTAATGCTATCTGGATTGATAGGTGGGTAAGATTAGTAAGATAATTTTTAAGGACATGTAAAACTTATAACTCATAATGGCAAATGATAATAATTTAATGATTCCTCTACTTTTTTGCACATACGGTCCCCACCGCAGTGAATTTTCTAAACCAATGCCAACTGTTTATTGTTCCTAAATTCGTAACTCTTTCATATTCTTCCCACATGACCACGACTTCTTATATTTTCCAATTTAACGAATTAACTCAAATGAGTATCTGCAAATCCATTGATACATTCATAATTTATTCTGAACCTAAATATAGCATTATTTAATCTCACTGGGCAATAAATTTCATATTAGAAGGTTCCTAATTAAAACATTTAATTTAACTATTTTAATCAGGGAACCGTTTCGAAAACATATGATACAATTGATCTAATTATGGTTTTGTATATTTGTATTTTTTATTATTTTTTTCCGGATTAAGCTGGATTTGAATATGTTGTAGAAAGAAAAATTACATTTATTTTCAGCCTTAATAAGTTTCGATATTTCTTTTCCACATGATAAGTTTTCCTCAACAAAAAAATTATATATTTGGAAGCAATCAACTTGAAGAATTATTAATGATTGCAAATTGTTCATCAATATTATAGTAAATTTGCCTACCAGATGTATTTAAATTGTTGGTATTGAGTTATTGTCAAATTCTGTAAAAAAATATTATTTATTGTATCAAATTTACATTAACAAAGCATTTTCATGTCGGGGTTTTTGTTTTGTTTTGTAATGTTTTTCCTGACAATCAGGATTTGAGTTTTCCAAATATGATAATGTTGATTTAAAAAAATTAATATTTATTGATATGAAAATCATTTTTTTTAAATAATGACTGGAGATGAAATTTTAAACCAAATAAAATTCAAGTTTTACACATTTTGCTTTTTTCGTAATTCATATCTGAAATATTTTATAACTGGACAAATAAAAAAATTTGTTGTTATAGGACAACAAAAAAAACTGAAGACCTTACCAACATAAAAACAAACCTGTAATAGTAACCCTCCAAACAGGTTTTACCTCCATTACAAACGTTAAAGAAAATACTGGTTAACAATATTCAAGCGCAGTCAAGAAAGATCTGAAAGAAGTTATCAACATGTAAAATATATTTAGTTAATCAACCTACAGGGCTCGAACTGCAAGGCAGCATTTAAATGTATACACCATTTCAATTAGCAATCCATTATATCACCAGTGTGGTCTATATTAGGTTCTTCCGCCACTGTAACCTAATCTAACCTAGACTATGATTGTAAATTGTAAATAATGAAATATTTACATGCAAATTTTCTGATATCAAAAATAACCACAAAATGTTTTCAATTATCATTCCGTTTAAATACCAAAGCTTAATTCTTTCATCAATTAATTTTTCATGACGATAGTCTGGCCAGTATTATAAGAAAGTTAATTTAAATTCCCAATTTTTGTACCCTTGTCCATTTCAAAGGACATTTACACATTCCAATATTCTTGTTTTTTTATTATTAAATAATATGGCAACGAAAATGTTTTAACGAATACCAAAAATATTTAAGCAAATAAAATGAACATTTTTTTAAAAGTTACTTTTAATTAGTAAAGTTACGACGACAAATTAACCTTTTTCATAGTGCAAAATTATCGAATAATTTTTTTATTTTTATGAAAACTGTCAATCAGTACAGAAATGTTAACCGATGATAATAATGAAGGTATGGAAGATTTACTTGAATTTTAAGATTTTTATTTTTTGTTGGTTAAAATACAATTGCAATAATTATCGTCCTTAATTTACTAATACAGATTTTTTAATTTATACTCTACTTCATTTATACATAATAAATTATAAAAAAGTTTAACAATTTTGATTTCGTGGCCAACTCTTATTAATCTAAATTTGGTAAATCCATTAATAGTTTTGCTGACCAATAATATCAATAAATTTTCATATTTCAATTTATATTTCAAATAAATGGTAATTATTTTCCTTTTTAGTTTGTTGTTAAGTTGTTGTTTTACTTATCCTTTAATAAATTTTATATGTTGTGTCCTGGAAATAGATTTATTATTTTGTTTTTCTTGGCACCCTAAATGGTTTTCTGGTCATGGTCAGCTTAATGGATTATTTGCAAACTAGCGTTTTTTTTTGTAGCGATAAAAGGAGGTTTATTATTGTGTGTTAACAAAATGTGAGAAAGATGCCAAAAATTGTTTTTTATTTAAGGGAAAATTTGTGTTAAAAAATGTGAAAATCCGTGAAAAATATTCATTTTCACTTATATACTAAATCTTTATTAGAAAATTAATTGTTATTAAAATTTGAACTATCCGGAAATTTCTACGAAACATTTAATAATTTTCTTAAAAAAAATAAATAAAATATTCTACAATTTCTTCAGAGTTATTTAAGGATTGGGACAGCTGCTATTTATCCTTATTCCCTGAAATTATTTTTATTATTCATCCTATTTTATCCATTTTGTATAATATAGAAAAATAAAATATATTTTATTTTACATTTTTATTTACACCTTTTGTTTATTTTCTAAATTGCCTTGTTTTCTACGACTGGACACTCAATGATGATAGTGAAAAAGGACAAGAAAGGATCCTCTGTAATATTTATGTTGAAAGAAAAACAAAATGTTAAGTAAACACATATCAACAAATAGGGAATTGAACTTGAAAGTTTTGTTGTTTTTGTTTTATGGGAATGAGTAAAGTAAATTTTTCTATTTCGGTAAGAAAAACAAATTCGAAATATTTATTTTGTTCATTTTAATGGACATCCATCCAAACAAAAACCCTCGTGGCTGTTATCACTGACAAACCATGATTAGGACAATGTAATTTTCTGGAAAATTATGAATTTGCTATATTGATGGAATGATAAATTCTGATGTGGATGAATAGGACATCGTGAAACGTTTTTTTTTTTTTCATTTCCGTTTCGGTTAGAAAGAAAATATTTTGATTGTAAAACTGAAGAGATGGATAATTTTTACAGACTTGTTTTTGTTAGTGTATATAGAAAATAGTGTCAGGCTGATGGGCAATTGAAATTGTTGAGTTGCTTTCCCAATTTTTTTTTATATCAATTGTTTTCCCTTCGACAAATTGCTTTAGTATTTTTTTCAGGACCAAATATGAAATATTCCTAGTTCTGATGTTGGAAAACCTGAAAAAAAAAAATAATTAAAGTAAAAATGGAATAGCGGAAAGAGTTATTGATTATTTAAGTTACTTTTAAGATAATAAACTTTTTGTTCATTAACAACATTCCATTAATGAAGCTTATAATTATTTAGGTAGGAAACAGCTACTGTCCACATAAACTGTCGATATACTCATAGTAATTCCGGCAGAGCGAACGTTTTTTAACTTATTTTGTTAGAGAACTATAATTAGTTGTTAAAAATTTTTCACTGAATTCCTTTCCAACATTAATTGAACTCTTAGTATTATTTATTTAAAAAAATATTATTTTTTTGTTCAAATTCATTTTAAAAATTGTTATTTTTCAATAATATAAATATTTTCATATTTCCCACTTGGAAATTGAAAATAAAGAATTATAAATGGAAATGGATTGTTCATTTTCAAAATGTAATTAAAGAAAAACACTTTTTTGTCTTATTATTTTTGAAATAAATTTTCCAAATTACGTTTTAATAAAAGTTTTAAGACATAATCTGAAGGACTTTTCAAATATTGCATTAATATATATAATAAATATGAGAAGGAGGAAACTCTATGCATAAAATCTTTTATTCATTTTTAATACTACAAAGTTTTTCTTAATTTGATATTTATTTTATCGCATTAAAATAAAATAGAAATTGAGAAATTGTCTGTAATTTAATTTATAAATTATAATTTCTTACATCCTCCCTTCAGAACAAAAAGTTTAAAAAAGTAATTTTACGCTTGATTATGCTTCAATATCTACAAAAATTATTATCATATTTTTCGATTTTTGATATTTTTGAAAATTGGGAAAAAATAGCACTTTTTTTAATTAATTTAATTTTACTTTAAAATAAAGGTTAGTCTTACAATGTATCGATCAGTTTAGTTTCTAGTCGATTTGTACAGGAGCCAATCGATTTGTTAAGTAGACTAAAAGTATAGCTATCGATTGCAATCGATTAAATTTTCAGTTTGAAGTTTTGATTTCATCTCATTTTCTACTGATAATTTTGATTATACTCTATAAGCTATTCAAAAGTATTTCAATTCGATTCGTTTCGATATCGCACATAGTTTCACTCAATCGTTTTTCAATACAAAATATATGAAGACGTCAAATTTGAATTTTATTAATAATGAACTGATCGATACATTGTAGCCTAAGCTTAAGACCTTATCCATACAAATTCATTATTATTTGGATATTTATATTTAAATTTAATATTTCTTTATTTTTTAAATATTTTTCAAAATTGTTATAATATATTTCACTAAATTTTTATTCCTTCCAAATTCGATAAAAAAAAAATACAAAACAAATAAAATATGTTTATAGTCAATTTTAAATGATTGAAAAGAACAGATGACCTCATAAACAGAAGAATCTACTTGAACCTTTTTATGTCCTTTATTACTGAGGATAAACCAACAAAAGCTAAAGAAAATCACTTGAAATTTTTTCCGTAAAGATGAAAAATAAACATAAAAAATTTCTTTGAAAGAATTATTAAAATTGGTAAACAGAGGTCCTTTTTTTCCATTCAATTGTTATGCTTGAAATTTGTTTTATTATCCTTCATAAAAAATAATGTCCGTTAAATATTGACGCATAAAGAAAAGTTTTTTTTTTTATTATTATTTTTTCTTTATTTTTCATCTAAAGACATTGTTTGTTAAGCTAGAAAGTTTCAATTGCCGAAACAATATTAAGATTATAAACTAGACAAAACAGGACTTATAAAAAAATTATTCTAATTTATAATTTGACAGCATGGCCTGATAATTGCTAAATCATAAAGGACATAATTCATGTTAATTTATGAATTTATTAATGGAGAATTTGTTATGAATTTATGCTTACTTTTCGATGGTTTCTTAAAAACAGATAAAATGTTGAAGGTAAGCTATCATATTAAATTGACTGAAATCGCAGAACAATTTTTCTTAAAAAAGTTTTCGGAAATTCATCGATTGGGCAACTTTTTTGAAATTTATATTCTCTTTTACTATTAATGGATGAATTAGTTAATGATTTTTAGGTTTTTTTTTATAAATATTTAGAAAATACGAAACGAAATGAAAAGTCATAATTCTCCCATAAAATAATTTTCTTTTTGAAATCATTATTTAATTTATTGGCACAAAATTTATGTAATTATGTTATGTTTCAATATTGGAAGAAATCTTTTTTATTACATTTTCTAAATCTATAAATTTTAAAAATAATGTTACAATATCTGGAAAATTTTCAGTAACCAATAAAAAAGATTATTTTATAGGAGACACTTAACATGCACACCAGAATCTGTTACTTATTGCCATATGGAAATCTTGTTAAATTGTATTTTTTATAATATAAATTCAATTTTTTTTAACGAGTTTCTGAAATTTATCGATAATATATTTAAATTTTATTGGAAAAACATTTCATAATTTAAATAACTTGTATAAATATTAAATTAATTTTTATATATTAATTCAGAGCATTACATTTTATTTTAAGTTTCTTGTAAATTTTAGGTTTTGAGTTTAATTATAGTTAAGTTATTTAATCAAATTATGAAACTACTTGTAATTTTAAATTATAAATGCAGAGAATAAGTAGAAATCTTATATTTATATAGTATAGGTCATAATGTGATTGGAAAGATATAGGGCTACTAGCACTTTCTCTACGATTTAGCAAATAGGACTCCCACTAGCAAACTACGAAGAAATCCTAGGAAAAATATGCGGAGAAGGAATACTTCGATATTTGGACAAACAATTATGGTTTTTATAGAACGAAATCCTTTTGGAGGGACGCAAATACTAGAATAGCCAGTTGTAATATTCTACTCAGGAAGCATGCGAGAAGATTAGATTTAAAAAAACCTCAATATATAGAGTACTTGGTGAAGGGGAGGAAACACTAGACACTTTTATATCTTCCTGCCCTGCAGATAACACATGGAACGATTTTTTTAAACTAATTGCATTCATGAGATAGATGAATTGGAATTGTAGAAGGAATACGGAGTCTACAATGGAATCTAATGGTCTAGATGTGTTGTGGCGTTTTTGTACCCTTCGCTTCCTTCAAAGCAACCAATCAACCAACCAACCAAATTATAGTTCATAACATGATAAATTTGAAATGTTTAACTTTAAAAATTTAAAAGTTTACATAATTTAGAAAGTTAACAAAATTTCTAAATTATGTAATCTTTTTTATTTTTAATACTTTTTATATTTTACGAAAACGATAATTTTTCTGTCAAATAAAATTCTTATAGTCATTGAGATGTTATAGATCACAGATAATAATGATATTAATATTATATCATAAATTATAAGAATTAAGTATCAGAGAAATATCTAAAATAGTAAAAACCACAGAGAAATTTTCATGCTGGGAATTTTTTTTGAAATATTTCACCTGAAATTTTCTTTTTGTATGTTTGATGACTTTACTATTTTTTGTTGTTGTTACCGAAATATTATCCTTATTGATGGATGAAATATTTTATAAGTTGTAATAAGGGTGGATTATTATATTTGACTACAAATATATAAAAAATCTTTTCTTTTAAAATATAAGGGTAGCGATAGTGTTTACAAGTCTATCTAATATTCTATAAGCTACAAGGTAAAAATCATAAACTTTTCCTGTTTACAATATAAAATATTTAAAAGAATTCTCTATTCAAATATATTTTATTTAAAAACCGGGCTATTTAAAGCTATAAAACTTTAAAATATTTTAATGTGAAAAAATATACTTTAATATTTATTTCTCATAAATTAATTACCACAATTATGCTAAGATATATTTTCATCCAGACAATATTTGACTTCCATATTATCTTAAAAAATTCTTAAGAAAACAATTGAAATTAATGTGTACAGTATTTTATGTAATATAAAACATATAATAATATGTTGGAAATAATAATTCTCTTATGTTGAAAGTATGTTTGGTATTATAATGTATAAATTAATATTTTTGAAAACTTTATCCCTGCAATATTTACATTATGGTTTTTGTAAATTGAAACAAGGACTTTTCTGTGATATTGAAAAATGAAAAGGGGATTTTAGTTGAAATATTTATTAACTAAAGGCCTAATGTTGCCCATACATTATACAAATATGTTTATCAACGTGATGACAAATTGATCAAGTTGTGTAACACGTTGACAACCATTTCGTGGTTGACAAATCGCTTGAAGAAATATATTAAAATATTTTAATTTATATGTAATTTGATGGTTGTAAGTTGTATAGTGTATTAGGAAATTAAAATGACGTTTATTGACGTTTTATATAAAAAATATTAAATTATAATTATTTTTTATAATTATATAAAATGGCAATGAACATTTTTTGACGGCTGTAATATCGGTCGTTAACCAAGTTGAAATATGTTTAGTGAAAGTTTACAACCCGGTTGGAAATACGTTAACAACAAGTTTGTACAATGTATGGGCATCTTTACGCTTTGCAATGAAATGAAAAATAACAATAAATAAAAAGGATAAAGGACAATTGATTTTTGCAGTATACATTGTTTTCATTTATCTCAATAATTTTCATAAAAATTTAATAAAATTGCATATGTTCAATTTTATTATTACAATATTTTCATATTTATTTATCGATATATAAATATTTTTTTATTGATTGATATCGAAACTTTTTTTTTTCCAGAAAGTTTAATCTATTGGACAATTTATATTATCAATTGGAAATGAATGACAAAATGAATTGGTTTGTTTGTTGTACATTAAATAAAAATAAAGAAATGAATAATTGTTAATTCATTAGTAAATCTAGATATTTTCATTATAATAAATTTATTTACACTTTATTGTAAAGTATTTTTTGGATAAATGAATGTTTAAATTGGTAAAATGATAAGTTTTCTCTATATTTGTTCATATCACAGTCCAACAAATATCATAACTTCATAACAAAACCATTTTAACTTTTCTTATATATATGTTATTATTTTGAAATTTTTTGAGATTTTACAAGACTTTGTCTTCCTTACGAAACTATTATAACATAAATTTATGCTTGATTTTGTTTTAACTTACAGAACAATACTTGTAAGAAAATTATGGTTTCTATTTAAATAATATAATGAAATATTAAAATGTAAATATTATCTCAAAGTAACAATGATTTTGTGATCGATTAGACCTTTTCTGTTTCCGAGATACATTTTGAAATTATGTATTTCTATTTTCTTTAAATTTATTTAAAAATTCAAATTTATACATAAGATTAAAATAAATAATCATGGATATTAAAAATTTATAAAGTTTTATTCTTGATTATTAAAAAAAAAATCATTTTATAGTTTTAAAGTTCGAGAGTATTAAAAAAATCAGTCACTACCTAAAACTTACAATAATTCTATTATAATAATTTCATTATTTTACATTTTGCATAAATATTTAACTAACCACTAAAAAAATGCTAAAAAATTACCATAGCATTTAAGAGGATAATAATAAAGATACTTTTAATTATATACGAAAAAAATAAAGGATATTTTGAATAAGTCCTGATACATTAGATATCACATATACCACTGATATGTCTCTTTGCCTGTATTGGATTTTGTATTGAAAACAAAAAGAATATTTGATATTAAAATAGTTTTAGAAAATATCTTAATCCAGAACATAAAAATGAAATAATTATTGTAAAATTTTTAATTTAATGTATAATATTATTATGTAGTAGAAGTAGAATACTTAAAGACAATAAATTTAGTATGAAATGATAAAATTTAATCTTTAGAGATAAATGTCATTATAATTAGTAATTTAAAATATATATTATTTTAAATTTTAAAATTGTATTACATATTAGTTGGTTAGCTACAGAAAGTGTCAACAAATAATTCCGCAAAAAATCAAAATACATTTAATTAGTTAATTAATGATTATGTAAATGTAAGTGATTATATTATGTTTTTCTTTTAAATATGAAAAAAATGTTTCTAATAAATAACTTGTCATTTAACAAAATTATCGTTATAATTCTTTAACAATTAAGTCTTAATCATGTTGTAAATTAATATTTCAGTTTTAAAGAATTTGATAGTTATACAAACTTATTTGTTTTTTTATATACACACTAGTGGTTCTTTGTTTGACCCTAAGAATATGTGTACTATTAGTCATTTTCTTTAAACTATTTCTAAAATTTTCTACATTTTTCTATATTTTTCTATATTTTTCTACATTTTTCTATATTCAACTATATTTTTCTACATTTTTCTATATTTATTTTATTAAATAAAAAATTAAAAATTCGAGGAATATAAATTTATAAATTATTTATTTGAATATCATAAATCTAAATTATTACAATGAAACATTAAAATAATTAGTTATTTTGAATATTTCCAACCAGACATTATTTATCTTTCTTAATAATTTCCAAAGAAAACAAGTATTGAAGAATTTACTGCAACATATAAAATTTATACGTTTCTATTATAATGTTTTGTAAATAAGAATTTCAAAGTTTATATTGTTTGCTTAGTAATATGTGAAAAACTTTACACCACTTTACTGCTGAATGCCATAATTTTATTTATATGAAGTAAAAGTATCAAATGAGTAAAATTAAGGGTTCGTTATTACATTTGTGCTGATCCAACATTAACTTTTCTAAATTTTGAATTATTTAACGTGTTTAACTTTATATGAATATTTATGATTAAATTAATTTATAATTTTTTATGAAGAATATTTTAAAGAAAATTATTTCAAAATGTAATTTATTGTCATAATATCTACAAAGTCCGATTTAGGCTGCTATGCAAACAAATTAGTTAGTTAAATTTTTTGATGAAGTTTTTAACATTTTGCTTGATATTTGAATAGAAAATAAAATAATTTTTATAATATTTTTTTGTGAATATACTAATAAATTTTATTTTATTTCTTTTTATCTTTATATTTTTATCGATTGTCGGAAATGGAAAAACAAATTGAAAATTAATAAAAAACAAATTGAAAGTTAATAATTGAAATATTTCTTTAAATTTTTTGTCGTCAATTTAAATTTATCGTTTTCATTTCCAGTTTTTGTTTGTAATTATATAATAATAATAAGAATATTGACAAGGGGAATTGTTAATCACCCAATTTTAACAGAAGATATAATTTTGCGAGTATAGTTACAATAATTATAAATAATTGTTGCATTGGACTTGATGATCAAAAAGATGAATTTGGCTGTAACTTCGTTGTTATCGATGTCGGGGAAACTAATAATTTTTTAAAAGATATTTTAATTTTCATATTACACTCTGTCACAGCAATATTAGAAACCAGAGCTCATCAGTTTTGTATAATAATAATTCTTCTAATTTTTATTGAAATATATTTAAAGAAAAATTATTTTCAAATCATTTATTAACGTAATAATATTTTATAAAACATTATTTTTGTATTATGCACAATTCATTATTTGTTTATATTTATAAATATTATATGGAAAAAATTATTAATTTATTAAAAAGTATGTGGTATTAAAGGTGGTAATGGTGTAGCAGGCTTTGGTTTAGCTTCAACACGTTGTACACCAGCGATGCAGGCAACCATCAGGACAACGAATACATAAATGAAATGCATTTTTCAATTGATTATTCTTCAAAGTTTGAAGAATATTGAAAAAATTGGCAAGGAATATCATGTCAAGATTGGTCGCTTGTGGAATTTCGTTATCTCTAGGAATAGTAGATGTTTCGAGGCCTCTGTTACGTGTTAAAACACTTAGTTATATCTTCCCTAAATTGGCTACATTATATTATGTTTGGTATATATTCTCTACCTTATCGTGCTACTTGTTTTGTGTTGCCCTAGTCTATATTTAGTAATTGTAATTATCATATATTTCTTTTCTATTGTACTATTTGTCACTAGTACAATAGTGACAAATAGTAGATTTAAATGGAGGGCGGCTCCATTCGTGGGAGCAAATTATATTTGAAAATTATGTTTTATTTATATATTTCTCTATCATTAATATGAAATTTCACAGGAAGGAGCTATGTAAATGAGTTCATATTTTTAAATACAACATGATTTTTATTGTAAAATAATATGAAGAATTGTTATCCGGAGAAGTTTTGATTTATAGGAATTCTACTATTGTAATTAATTACCATACTACTAATAAATTGAATTCAGTATAGGGTTACTGCCAATTTCAATATTAATATGGTAAATTTTATATTTAATACGATTTAAATTGGATGTAATGTACTGCTTGAATTAATATATTATGAATTTTTCTACTAGTCTGTAATTTTAATATTTATGTAGCTTTATGCTTATTACCTATAATTAGTTCAGTGTAATGGATTATTTTAGTTTTAATTAATTATAATCAATGAAAATTAAATTGAATTTGTAACTTTATTTTTTTACTTAGTTTGCATTTAGATTTCTGATATATTATTATATATTTAAGAACCATTTTGTAATATCTTTTGTAATTTTGGTTATTACTCTAATGACGTAAATAAATAAATGAATAATTAACAATTAAATATAATGAAAATATGAATTTGACAAATTAGTATTTAGCTATGGAAATAAATTATTTAACATATTTGCTAACAATTATGAAAAAGAGCTTCAATTTTACTTTAATTTTATTTAAAAATATATATATATTTATTATCTCTATTTGCATATTTCATTCAGATTCGCTAAATATTTTTGTCAATATTTAATTCTAGCTTTGGTATGTTTCTTATTAGCATAAATATATTTTTATATATTTGTTCGTGTCAATTATGCCCAGTTGCATAACGACGTATCCATCATCCGTGGCATTGAATTTGAAAAAAATTGAAGAATTTTATAATTTTAATGGTATTCGAATCATCAATTTTCAACCACATATAAATTTATACTTTCATTGTATTGACTATATAAAAATTTATTAATTTATTCAAAATTTAATATTAGTTTTAGAAACAACTAAAATAACATTTGCATCTTAAATAATTGTTCATAATAATTTAAATTTAATTATTTGCTATATTTTTCAACTTTTAAAAATTACAGATATCAGATATCTCAGTAATTTCATAGTAACATGTATGTGAGTTAGCCCATTTTACAATTTTTTTTATTGTATTCTGTTGAAATTCAAGTAACATACTCAAAATAAAAAATTTACAAATTTAGTTTTTTAAAGTAAACATGTTTATTTTGTGTATCCGACATTCTGTAAGCACTAGTAGAAACTGTAAAGAAATCCTTAAATGGTTTGAAAGATATTGTAACATAGAATTATTTTTTTTATGTTTTATGTTGATTCTTTTATTATAAAGCTTGTTTTTTTTGTCACAACAAGCATAAAATAATTATATTAAAGCGTGTAGTTACTTGGTTGTCATATCTGTTCAATTGATTTATTCTTGCAAGTCAATATGTTATCGTTATTGATTTAAATTGTTGGGTAAAATAATTATTTAAGCTATTTGAAAATATTATAAATAACATTTCTTTTGATTGATTAATTTCCATTATATTTTCCAATTTAAATTATTATAAATTTGATAAAAAATACCTTTCCTATTCAAAATGTCTTTTCTAGGTCCTTTCTCACCGTAATCAATTATGGTTATCACAATAACCAATTATAAGTGAACCCCATAACAAGTTTTTTCCAAATTGCCACACTGGTTCTGGTAAAAATATACTTTGTAGTATAGTACAAATAGCTTCACAGTTCACACTCTTCTGAAATTATTAGAGTACCTATACCCAGTTGCATAGAAGGATAGAAGGCATCACTGTTGTTAAATTATTTTTAAAATATTTTTTTTACGTTAATATTAAATTTTTAGAACAGATTTTTCCGTTTCGGTGTGACTTACAATTCGTTTATTCTTCGCGCCGGTGTCGCCAAAAAAAGTGACGGTGTGAGGAAGCCATTATGATTTTGTTCTTTTAATCTAAATAAATGAAAAACTAATATTGGATGGAAATAAAAGAAATATATTCTGTATTCCAATGTTGGTATTAACAGTCTTTATAATACTTATAAATATAAAATTTTACTATATATAACAAAAAGGATTAAAAAGTTATCTTTACACTACAGACAAAAATTTTATTATGTTGAATTTATTGTGAATATATTTTTGAATTATTTGAAAAAAAGTTTTGCCGTCTTCAATTGAAGAGAGCTTAAAATTTTAGCTAAGTAAAGGATCTGATATTTCTTAATATCTATTAGTATGTGAAGGATTCTATTTGTAAAAAAAAAAAAAAAAAATAGTAATCAATATTGTCATTTTTGCTTCTCAAATGATGATAATGTAAATCCTGATTTTTAAACTATAACACAATTTATACTAAAATTCAATTATATTGTAGTTAAATATACTAAACACTAAAAAAAATAATATACTAAAAAGCAGGAAATGAAAATTTATTAATACTGAACTTTTAAACATTAAACTTTAAACATTTTTATAAAGAAAGTTAATTTTTCATACTGCAAAAATAATAAATATTTCATACAAAATTATAATATAATTTTTTATTAAATATTTTATTTTCTTCTATTTTTAAATAAACTTTTCTTGACAATGTTCGATGGAACATACTAAAGAATTGAAAGTAAATTAAATATATTTAAATAATTATCCACTTTAAAGCCAATCGACATTCATGGCTACTGGCAATTAATAATTATTCTAATAAAGTATTTTAAAAGTAGCTAATAAATTCACTCTCAATAAATGATTTATTAATACATTCCTCGATAGAAGTGTATAAGATTCGACATAAATCTTGACTGACAAAGTATACTTGAGATTTTTAAACTAAAATAATAAAATTTATACTAAAATATAATATTGATAATTAAGTAATGAGTTGATTGAAATTGAAAATAAACTTCATTTAAAATTAATATTATTACTATCAAACTTAGTATAAACAATATTATTTGCTTGGCCTCGAACATGTAAGAAACATTGTTAAATGTCGAATATTGTCAAAAGTATAAATTCATTTCATTCATTCATTCATAAATTAACTACTCAGTATAAAATTGCAGCAAATTCTATTTGTCGCATGCAATATATTTTTTTTTTATATAATTCTTTAATAAATTTCAAACCAGTGCCTATGTTGTCCAGTTTTGCCTATGTTGTCCTGTTTTATCAAATCGATGCAGTTCCTATAAATCATAGTTAAATTAAAAATTTTATTACTACTATATTTTACTTTAGATTTTGTAGTAATTGTGAGAAATAATTCTTTATTAATCAATTACTTCAAAAATACCTAAATAATAAAATTTTATCAATTATATTAAATATTAGACTTGATTACATTTGATATTTTACGTTAAAAACTTTGATATTTAAAAAAAATGTCAAAGAAATTTGGGTTTATTTGTCATATATTTTTTATAATACAATTTCTACACACATACACAAATACAAAATGTTATCCTTTTTCAGTTACCTATAGAAAAATTAATAAATAACAACAAAGTTATCCTTTTCGATTACCAAAAAAAAAAAAATATTAAGGGTGAAAACCGAAGAAAAAACTTTTTTTATATGAAATCTTTGATTTATGGTTCCTTAATAATAAACGGCAAAGTCATCAACATAAAAATCCTTTTTTTTTTTGTAAGGGTAAGTGTTGAGTAAGGGGTGGTAATTTGATTTACAGCTAAGAGGATTTTATAAAAAAAAAAAACTTTTTTATTTGTTTTATGAAATTATGCTTTAAAAAGTTTTAGTTTGTTATTGAGAAATTTGGCGCCAATGAAATTCAATTATTAAAAAATAATTTTAGTATATTTAAATATTTGTTTGCTTATTATCGTTTCGAAAATATTTGCTATTAATAAGGGATCTGAGCTGTCAATTAAAATATGTTTAATTGAATATCCTTCAAAAATAATATTTCTTATCAAAAATTATATATATTTTTATATCAACAATATTCTAAATGCTGACCCTCTTCATATATAATTTAAATGAATCAGATGAAGAATAATATTTTTTAAAAAAAGAATCATTTTATTATTAAAATGAAATTATTATTTCCCACAGATGTTTCCAATGAAATTTACATTATTCATAAGATTTTAAATTTGAATTTTCTTGATTTACTTGGAATTTCGCTTTTTGACTTTTATGACAATTAATTCAATAAAATTGTGAAATTTAATTTAAAACGGTTTTAAATTAATTTTATATTGAATTAAGAACTAAATATCTATAATGTTTATTAACTTTACCATATCTATCAAATTGCTAATATAAACGTAAGTGAAGTTTATATGTAAACTTTGAACTACCATGAATATTTTAAAATAGTTGACACATTTCAATTCAGAGGAAAATCTAATTAACAAAATCAATCATAAATAAAATTTGTTTCATAAAATAAAACTTTCATGCTTCTATAATTCTATAATTTAAATTTTTGTAGTGAATTCTTGGAAATGTTAAAAATACTTTTTCATATAAATAAATGATTTGCTGAAACTATTAATGTTTTATGTATTAGATGAGTTAAATTTTTATAATTTTTTCTTATATGTATCTAATCTAAGGTGACATTTGTCAGCTACAATTAATGTTAACCCTAGAACATAAAAACTACAAAACTGTCTGTAATTTAAAGACGTTTCTGAAAATTCGCTAATTTAAATAAAACATTATTCAATAAATCAGTTTAATATATAAAATCTATTATCCTAATATGTTTGTTTTGTTAGTGATGTTTATGCTGGTCAACTTATAAAAATGTAAAGATCAAATAATAAAAGGACAAAAATGAAACATAAATTGAATTATATATTATCAAAATTAATATTTATGATATATTTTTGTTTTATTATTGCTTAAGGTTATTTTTCATTGCTAGAAAAAAATATTTATTATCATAAAACCTTTTCAAATGAATTCACAAATTAGCTATAAAAATTTTCTCGTTTAATCTTTTAAAAGAGTTTTATCTTTTTTACAAAAAATCAAATGATTTATAAAGGAAGAAAAAGAATTTAATTTTAATTTAATAGTATAAGAATAAGAAAACAAAATTCGAATTGTTGAAAATTTCATTAGTAAAAATATGTAGTAAATTATACTACAAACTTAATTTCAATTTTAAGTAGTAATTGAGTTTCTAATAATTAATTGAAAACGTGAAGATTTCTTTTTTAAATAAAAAAAAAAAGAACTTCTGTGAGTGAACCAATTAAATTATATGTATAGTTACTATACAAATAAAGAGATTGATATGATTAGTAGAAGTTTATGCTATATCTTCTGCTTTCTTCAGTGTCATCTGTTGAGTTAGTCATCTCAATATATAAATGAAAAATATAAATATTGTAAATAAAATAGTGTAATGAAATTATCCCAAATGCCATAATACTGGAAAGCATAAAAAGCTTTCTGAAAGTCTTTCGAATTTCGAAGACTTGATTATCCAGAATTCAAACCATTAAAAAATATATATTTTAACTTATCGAGAATTCAAACCTTTAATATATATATATTTTAGATCTAGTTCTAGATTAAGAGCTACAATATGTTAATATGTACCTTGTACAATTAGCTTCATTACTCACAATTTCGGTACGATATTTGTGTTAGCAATATATTGATCTACCATTTGAAAAGTAAAACTCTTACTACAATTTGTGTCAGCTGCTGGTTAGTTAATTTTTGCGTTTCTGGTGTAACGAAGTTCTATTAACAAAATTCCGAAAAATAAATTAAATGGATAAATAAGTAAATGATGATTACTGATGAGAAACCATTATTATTATACAACAGATGAAATTTCAAATATCCTACGAATTTCTACCACGTAAACTTGGTAACGTTAAATACTCGGTTCACTACATTTTTATTATTTGTTGTCCATATATAATACAAATTTTTCTATTAAAGATTGTATAAAAACTTAACAGAATTTTATAATTAACTAATCACTTATTTTTAATTAAATTATGATGACAAGCAATAAAAAAATGTAAAAAATATTAAATTTTACAAATTGTAGAAAGAAAGACAAATCAAAATTAAAATGACACTAATCTCATGATTAATTAATTAATGACTTAATTTCATTCATTAATGTTTAATTCATATTTAAAATTATTGCATTTCATATAAATAATTTATAGTTTACAAATAATGTAATTTTAGAAAATATTGATATTATTTAGAAATTATTTTTTAAGGTCAAGTGCACAGGTCATTCCGTATTACATTTAATATTGTCAGAATATAATTATTCTTGGAGTGTTATAGCAATTATTATTGTTATCCGATTTCAATTCAATTTTGCACTTATTTCGGTAATTAGTTTGTACACCGTAATTTCAAAAGTCGAGTGGCGATAGTTCAGTGTTTCTGTTTCAAAAACATCTGTAATTCTATAAATTACATTCTTGATGTAAGAGAAGAAAATTTTGTAAACCTATTTTGAACAAGTTTTTTTACATTTTTTTTTTACAAAACACTATTTTAACAAACTACTATAGTTTTAGGCTACTCCTAGGTTAGCAACTTCTTTTATTAGATTAAATTTAATAACTATACAAATCACATAATTTTAATTTTTTTTTTAAATTTCTGTTTTCAGTATTTTTAACAGAGAATTCTTAGTATTTTCAAAATCACTTTTACTTGAAAACTTTTAAATGGAAATACTAACTTTCTTGTTTAAGAAATCCATAACCAACTCCTATTAATGGATATCCGTATTTTCCACCAATTTTCCATACAAGAATATAATATTTTAGACGTGACCACAAAAATAATATTAAAATAATTAATAATCCATAACACATATAAAGTAAAGGCATTTTATTTTATTATTTCTAATTTTTAATGAAATCAATTCAAATTTAAAATTATAACTAACTTTCATGACAAGCATTTGTCTGCTTTTAAACTAATCAATTCAATTGATTTTAGTTAGTTTTTTGTTTAATATTAATATCCTTTTTCTAAGTAACAAAATATATACAAATATGTTTTTAATTTAAATTAACTAATCTTAAATATTATACTATATTTTTTTTTTTTAAATATTTCTTTCATGTAATTCTAATAATGGTGATTCAACAAATTTTAATGTTATATCTTCAACATATTTTAAATCTTCATATTTAAAATCTGTTGTAAAACGATATGATCTAAGAATTTGTGCTAAGAATACTTTTAATGCCATCATACCATATCGCCAACCAATACAATTTCGTAAACCTTTTGTAAATGGTATAAACGAATATGGATGCATTCGTGAAAAATTATCTTTTAAGAAATGATCTGGATCAAATGTTTTTGCTTTTGGTCCCCATATATTTTCACATCTTTGCATATTAAATATATCAACTGCCATTTGCGTACCTTTCGGTATTATTATGCCATTACCAAAATCAAAATCTTCTGTACATTTACGGGCAATTAATGGTACTGGTGCCATTAGTCGCATTGATTCATTTATTACCATTTCTAAGTAAACCATTTGTTGGGTTTCAGCATATGTTATATCGCTATCTTTATCTGGAAAAATTGATACAATTTCATCAAAAACTCTATCCTGATATATTGGAAACATAGCCAAACACATTAATGTCATATACATAACATTTGCTGTAGTTTCGAATGCCTGAAAAATATTTATTAACAAAAAACAATTCAAATTATATATAGAATTTTTTAAGAAAACTTACAGCTGCGACCATTGTATTACTTTCATCTTGTACATCATATTTAGTAAAATCATTAGTTTTCATTAGTTGAAATGCTTGATCTAAGAAAATATTTCTAGATTTTGTTATACTAAATTCATCATCTTTATTCGAAGTAAGATCGATATTATCATCTTTCATCAAATTAGCCCTTTTTACTTTCTCTTGGATTAGCTAAAATTTGAACGATTTTTTTTTAATTTGTTCTCTCAATATATTGTAGTGTAAAGGTTTTCAACATACATCACCAACGAATTCTTTACAACGTGTGGTAACTTCGTCAAATTGCTTCTTTATAACAGCAAATTGAAATAGGAAATCACTTACATACCAAGGAATAAATATTCGTTGTGTAGTATACTTAAGTAAACTAAAATATAAAAAATGTTTAAATTACTTTTTAAAAATAATAAAAATCCTAACTCATTGTAGTTATTTAAAATATCCGCATTTCCTCCAGATTGAAAATTCATTACTTTTCCCATTGTGGTTTCTGTAAAATAAAAATATAATTTGCAATTATGGAACTTTTAATATTGATAGTGTTAATATTTTACAAAATCTTATGCCTGAAATATATGTGCATTTTTCTGCATGCGTCTCAGCAAAAAGTATTTAGAACATAATAGCTTTTCTATTTAAGCAATTATATTTAATTCTACAAAACGCGCGTTTGGCGTTAAAATTAAATTTTTTGATTGTTCAACTAAAATCAAACTTTTAGTTCTCTTACGCTTGTATAAGTATATCCTAAACTACGATTATTTTATTCTAAATATATCAAATTGACATATGATTATCTGTAGCTATTTATGTTAACTATTTATGTCAACTATTTATGTATGTTAATATGATATTGATAGCTTATCTTCCAATTAACAGGGGCGTAACAGCGGCACCTAACAATACAATTGTAAATGCACCCTGGTACGCTCGAAATATAACCATAAATCATGACCTAAACATACACATTGTGAAGTAAGAAATCAAATTAGTGTCCAACAAATATATTAACAGGCTTAGCAGACATCCAAACCAGTTGGCGAGAACTGTCAAAAAATTAATGAATATCATGTGATGAATATATACAAATTATGTATATTATTAGGATAGATGGTAAATAAACATTGAAGTACAGATAAATATATGTACAGCTATTTCAGGCATAATTCTTATTTTAATATTTTTATTTTTTAAATATCATTAAGAGAAAATTTATTTATATCACTTACGACATGATGTATCTAATGTACATTGTTGCAACATAAACGGCAAATCAATTGGACCTTTACCAACATATTTTGATAATTTGTTTATTAAAATTTTTACTTCTTTGTTAAAGATTGGAAAAAAACTTATAAGAATTTTATGATTAAATGTTGGATTCAAAAGTTTTCTATGATGATTCCATCTAGCATCTTTCAAATTACAAAAAAATAAAATTATTTTTATAATACGGTAATACATATATAATTAAAATTTAGTTACAATCTGATGAAAATAATCCATCACCAATAGCTATTTTAACTCCATTATAAATATATGATTTATTGACAAATGCAGTAGATGTTAAAACTTTTTCACATGATTCTGGTTCACCAATAACTAATACTGGTGTTATTCCTAAAAATGAACAATATACTGGTCCACAGCTATTACGTAAATTTAACATAAATTTTAATATGTCTGAAATGTAAACGAAACTTACATTAAAAATTAAATTATATATTTTTAGTAAAGAATTAAATAATTTAAAGGCGACTTAAAATAATTAATCTAAAAAATAATAATGTGTTTTTTAATCTATAAAATATTTAATTATTTTATATTAATTTTAATCAAATCTACAATAATATTTTTGCTTAAATTTGTTTAATGATGATAAACTTTTTCAATAAAACACAATCCACAATATACGCAAGTATGATACCGAGGTTTATCCAAATTAATTAATTCTTTATAGTATGACCAATAATTTCATGTGGTGGTCCGTAATTTAATGTTGTGGAATTTAACTAATTTATTATATTCCCCAACTTTCATTAACATAGCGTTTAGTATTATACTTAGCAGCACAGTTAACAGGCCACTATGGGTAACTTTCCCAATATCAGATCTAGGTTCATTTGCTTTACTACTAAGTAGATATTTATCATTGGAAGCAATAATTAACTAATCACTTATTTTTAATTAAATTATGATGACAAGCAATAAAAAAATGTAAAAAATATTAAATTTTACAAATTGTAGAAAGAAAGACAAATCAAAATTAAAATGAAAATAATCTCATGATTAATTAATTAATGACTTAATTTCATTCATTAATGTTTAATTCATATTTAAAATTATTGCATTTCATATAAATAATTTATAGTTTACAAATAATGTAATTTAAGAAAATATTGATATTATTTAGATTTTCTTTTTTCAGGTCAAGTTCACAGGTCATTCCGTATTACAATTCTTGGAGTGTTTATTATTGTTATCCGATTTCAATTCAATTTTGCACTTATTTCGGTATTTAGTTGGTACACCGTAATTTAAAAAGTACAGTGGCGATAGTTCATGTTTCTGTATCAAAAACTTTTTTTAATTCTATAAAATACATTCTTGATGTACTTTTTGTAAACGTATTTTGAACAAGTTTTTTTACATATTTTTTTTTTACAAAACACTATTTTAACAAACTACTATAGTTTTAGGCTACTCCTAGGTTAGCAACTTCTTTTATAAAATTTAATTTATTAACTATACAAATCACATAATTTAATTTTTTTTTTAAATTTCTGTTTTCAGTATTTTTAACAGAGAATTCTTAGTATTTTCAAAAGCACTTTTAAATGAACACTTTTAAATGAAAATACTAACTTTCTTGTTTAAGAAATCCATAACCAACTCCTATTAATGGATATCCGTATTTTCCACCAATTTTCCATACAAGAATATAATATTTTAGACGTGACCACAAAAATAATATTAAAATAATTAATAATCCATAAAACATATAAAGTAAAGGCATTTTACTTTATTATTTCTAATTTTTAATGAAATCAATTCAAATTCAAAATTATAACTAACTTTCATGACAAACATTTGTCTGCTTTTATACAGAAAAATTTGTAATTATACATACGACATTTTAACCTCGGTCTATTCAAATGCATATCAGAAATATAAATATTTTATTTTATTTTCAAATTGCACTGAATATTCGTTTAATAAATGCACTGAAAGAAATTTTACAAAGTAATTAATAGAGTAAATTTTATAACACAAGTAATTTGATTTGACGATAAAATTATAGAATAAATTTAGTTTAATGTAAATAAAGGGCCTCCAAAAATGAAATATAAATTTTTCATTATCCAAGTTTCCCATAATGCTATATCTAAACTCTAGCACAATTTTGATTTTCTAATGTTTGACTTTGTATAAAAATATATCATGAAAGACGTAAAAGATGAAAACTGGCGAAATGATACAAATGACAGATTCCAATGGAAACTATTTATACGAGGTAAGATGTTAAGTATACTAATTAGATGATATATAATAAAATAATATATGAACCTAAAGCAACTTTTCATAAAGCTAGCGTTTCCGTAGATAATGTACTATGCTGTGCTGTATTAGGTCCAGGGTTGAACTACATACCAAGCCAACGAGTACCAGTAAGAAAATATTTTATATATAATAGTGATTTTAAGACTGGGAAAATGAGTCATGAGATGGTTCGGAATTCATATAAGATTAGCAGGAATAAATTGAAAATTGTAATAAAGTGTCATGAAACGTCATTGAGGAGACTTAGGCTCTATTTGGGTTGAATCGCAATTGCAAAGAAACTTTTAAAGTTGTGAATAATATTATAGTATTTAATATAAATTTAAATTGGTTATAAGTTTTATTAAAAAACAAAGAAATTTATCATAATTATGGTGATCTTTTTCTTAATACACTTGTCCCGTCGAATGTTCCTACTTCTATTCATAGAGGGAAGTAGTTCAAAGTACTTTGTAATAAAGTATTTATTTTGTTCCAATGGATACCGATGAATAATAAATAGTAAAAACGGTTATATTAGTAAATATAATAATTAATACTACTTTGTTTTGATTATTCTGTTATGTCTTATTATTTAAATTTATCTTCTTTGTGTGGGTGGTTATTTTACACACACATTCAGAATCAAATCATAATCAATTAAAAATTATTCAAAAGTTTAAGATTAATATTATTTAAAAATTGTAAATAAATACATTTCATATTTCATTAGAAAACATTAAAGTATAAAGTTCAAAAAAACTTTTAGAATTTGTTTTATGTAAAGTTTTATAATAACATAATTATAGGAAATGGGTGGTATTAATAATTATCAGCCTCTTGTTAGTAATTGTTAGTTTAATCAAGTCTTTTTGCATGTTTAGCTATTTGCGCTACATATTTGAAGTCTAAGTTCTAAACATTGTAAGTAAATTTATTTTAAAATTAACATAATATGAAAAAACCTGATATTTTGATAAATTCAAAGCTTTTACATTAAATTTACTTTAATTATGAATGAAATACAAAATTTTACTATTTACTATAAATATAAATCAATGAAAAACACGTGGATTTTACCGCCAATATTAAAAATATTCATCATTTATAAACTTTTAGAATAAAAGCTTTATAAATTGGTAATTGTTTGTTTACAATTAATGTTTTAATTATTTAATTGTAGGTTAAGCTCATCTAATTAATCAATTTAAAATTCTAAACGGCCTGTTTAAATTAATTTTAGACATATTTTTAAATATTTAAATAGTATTTAAATTTTAATAATATTAAGTAAATTACAATATTAAAGTTTTACAAATTATAAAGTTAAATTCTATTAGAATAGAATCCAGTAATGAATAATAACTTAATACCAGGCGGGAAGACTCGATTCTTTTATTAATATGAATTTTTAACATGGTGTAATTAGCATGGTAATATTGTGAGAATGAGTGATGTATGGAACAGGTAGTTTGTTCTATTAGGTACAATAGAATGGTACAACCAAATTATGCGTTCTAGAGGACCTTGCAAAAACTAGTTAATCTGCTAGATATTGTTACGAATTATAATAAATAATTATACAGAAAACATAGATAATGATAATTTAGATACTCCAAGAACATACATTTTAAAATTGTCTTACTAACATCATGGATTCTGTCAAATTTTTATGACCCCTTCGGAATTCGAAATATGGACGCCAAAAGACTGCAATCACTATTAAATTCTATGCTTTGACTAATTAAATTGAATAATTCGGATAAATTCTGATTTTTTAATTTAGGAATTCCATTAACGATCAAATCACTACATTGAGTAAGTCTTTTCAAATTGTCAATTCGGATTTCAACATCATCGGAAACAATTTGGGGTTCAGTAATGGAACATTTAGCTAGTTCTTCGATCTTGCACTCCAAAAGATTGACTTTAGAATTGAATTCATTCTCCATGATTGTTATTTTATCATTCGAAGCATCAATATTGACTTTCATAAAACACATCACATCATTAATATTAAAGATTTATTTTAATATAAAAACATGCGATATGAGAAATATTTATTTAACGTTTATTTTCATGAAAATATATGTAATATTAGGAACCGCAATACACCTCAATCGTAATGTATTCATAAATGCTGATACATATAAGGATATTTCCTAACATTTTGGAAAAATATAATGAATTCTTTTAAAGTTTTATTTTGTGTTAATTCTCAAATATTATACTAATTTTTTTTTAAATATTTCTTTCATGTAATTCTAATAATGGTGTTTCAGCAAATTGTAATGTTACATCTTCAACATATTTTAAATCTTCATATTTAAAATCTGTTGTAAAACGATATGATCTAAGAATTTGTGCTAAGAATACTTTTAATGCCATCATACCATATCGCCAACCAATACAATTTCGTAAACCTTTTGAAAATGGCATAAACGAATATGGATGCATTCGGGAAAAATTATCTTTTAAGAAATGATCTGGATCAAATGTTTTTGCTTTTGGTCCCCATATATTTTCACATCTATGCATATTAAATATATCAACTATCATTTGTGTACCTTTTGGTATTATTATGCCATTACCAAAATCAAAATCTTCTGTACAATTACGGGCAATTAATGGTACTGGTGCCAATAGTCGCATTGATTCATTTATTACCATTTCTAAGTAAACCATTTGTTGGGTTTCAGCATATGTTATATCAATATCTTTATCTGGAAAAATTGATACAATTTCATCAAAAACTCTATCCTGATATATTGGAAACATAGCCAAACACATTAATGTTAAATACATAACATTTGCGGTAGTTTCGAATGCCTGAAAAATATTTATTAAAAAAACAAAAAAATCAAAGTATATATACAGAATATTTTTAAAAAACTTACAGCTGCAATCATTGAATTACTTTCATCTTGTACATCATATTTAGTAAACTCATTAGTTTTCATTAGTTGAAATGCGTGATCTACGAAAATATTTCTAGATTTTGTTATATTAAATTCATCATGTTTATTCGAAGTAAGATCGCTATTATCATCTTTCATCAAATTATCTCTTTTTATTTTCTCTTGGATTAGCTAAAATTTCAAAGTTTATTTTTTATTTGTTCGCTAGTGTAAATGTTTTCAACATACATCACTAACAAAACCTCGACAACGTGCGGCACATTCTTCAAATGGTTTTTTAATAGGAGCAAATTGAAAAAGGAAATCACTTACATACCAAGGAGTAAATATTTGTTGTGTAAGATATTTAATTCCACTAAAATATAAAAAATGTTTAAATTACTTTTTAAAAATAATAAAAATACTAACTCATTGAAACTATTTAAAATATCCGCATTTTCTCCCGATTGAAAATTCATTACTTTTCCCATTGTTGTTTCTGTAAAATAAAAATATAGTTTGCAATTAAAGAACTTTTAATATTGATAGTGTTTTTTTTCAAAATCTTATGCCTGAAATATATGTGCATTTTTCTGCATGCGTCTCAGCAAAAAAATGTATAGAACATAATAGCTTTTCTATTTATAACGAATTACATGGAATTTTACAAAGCGTGCGTTTGGCGTTAAAACTAAATTTTTTAACATAGTGATCTAATGTTGTGGTTTATACAGACAGTTCTAAAATGGATGCAGGATGCGGCACGAGTGTCTTTTCGCAGGATTCAGATTTATATCAAACACTAAGACTAGACTCCTACACCACCATCTTACAAGCTGAAATTGCTGCCATAAATCATGCAGCGGAAACAATGATTTCAACAAATTTAAGTAATATGAGCATAAGTATATGTTCTGATAGCCAAGCGGCTTTAAAATCCTTAGCCAACATCTCAACTCACTCAAAGTTAGTAAAAAATGTAATGCTAATCTTAACTTATTAGCAAACTATATAATGTGAAACTTCTCTGGTCACCCGGTCATTGTATGATCGAAGGCAACGAGAAAGCAGATGAACTCGCACGTAGAGGTGCAACTGAAATCTCTTTAGAGATTCATAACATCTTATACCCTGCGATGTCGATCAAATGTTCAATAAATGATTGGGCAAACAGGTATAGTACTTTGAAATGGAATGAGCTGAACAAATGTAAGTACACAAAAACGTTATGTGGTAAACTTAATCATAAAAAGTCTAAGATAATTTTAAAAATGAATAAAGCTACAGCAAGATTGTACACGGGAATAATCAGTGGCCATGCTATTCTTAGAAAGCATGCAATGAGATTAGGACTCCCACCGTCCTCCATATGTCGAGGTTGTATGGAGGAAGACGAAACGATGATTTACTTGTTGTGCGACTATCCCTCGGTCCAGAAAACAAGATTCAGAATATTAGGTAAATTCTTTATATATAATCTGAAAGATGCGGCTGAACTAAAGCCGGCCAAGGTGATTTCATTCATTAAAGAAGTGGGATGGGTCGACACACTGTAGCACTGGTACAGTGTTCGGCTGGAGGGTACAACGGGTCTATGTGCAAGGGAGGCTCGATCTTCCCATAGCAACAATATTTTTTTAAATATTATTGTAATTCGATACTTGTCTGTTCAACTAAAATCAAACTTTTAGTTCTCTTACAGGCCGCTTGTATAAGTATATGCTGATTAAGATTATTTTGTTATAATTATATCAAATTTACATATGGTTATCAGTAGCTCAGCTATTTATGTATGTTAAATCTGATATTTATAGCTTATCTTCCAATAAACAGTGACAACCGAACCTTTGCTCACAGCTCTTCCCGCATTAACTATATGTGCTGAAGTTGCTTTACAAAAACTTGGCGAACACAGAGCAAAAATTCAGTTTGTATTTGCTGATTGGTCGACAAACAGAATTATCTTTGAAAACAAAGCTATAATTTCTATAAATGCATATTAAAACCAATTTGCATAAATAGAATCGAACTGTTGGGCACCACATCCACATCGAATATTGAAATTTTAGAATGGCTCCAGACACCCTGGTACATTCGAAACACATTCATAAAGCATGACCTAAACATACATATTGTGAAGTAAGAAATCAAATTAGTGTCCAACAAATATATTAACAGCTGGCGAGAACTGTCAAAAAATTAATGAAATTAATGAATCCTGTAATGACCATATACTAATTATGTATAATAGGATAGATTGTAAATAAACATTGAAGTACAGATAAATATACAGCTATTTCAGGCATAATTCTTATTTTAATATTTTTATTTTTTTAAATATCATTAAGAGAAAATTCATTTATATCACTTACGACATGATACATCTAATGTACATTGTTGGAACATAAACGGCAAATCAATTGGACCTTTACCAACATATTTTGATAATTTGTTTATTAAAACTTTTACTTCTTTGTTAAATATTGGAGTAAAACTTATAAGAATTTTATGATTAAATGTTGGATTCAAAAGTTTTCTATGATGACTCCATTTAGGATCTTTCAAATTACGTTAAAAAAAATTATTTTTTAAATAATGTATAATTAAAATATATTTACTCTCTGATATAAATAATCCATCACCAACAGCTCTTCTAACTCCATTATAAATACATGCTCTATTGACGAATGCAGTTGATGTTAAAACTTTTTCACATGACTCTGGTTCACCAATAACTAATATTGGTGTTATTCCTAAAAATGAACAATATACTGGTCCACAGCTATTACGTAAATTTAACATAAATTTTAATATGTCTGAAATATAAACGAAACTTACATTAAAAATTAAATTATATATTTTGAGTAAAGAATTAAATAATTTAAAAGCGACTTAAAATAACTAATCTAAATAATAATGTGCTTTTTAATCTATAAAATATTTAATTATTTTATATTAATTTTAATCAAATCTACAATAATATTTTTGCTTAAATTTGTTTAATGATGATAAACTTTTTCAATAAAACACAATCCACAATATACGCAAGTATGATACCGAGGTTTATCCAAATTAATTAATTCTTTATAGTATGACCAATAATTTCATGTGGTGGTCCGTAATTTAATGTTGTGGAATTTAATTAATTTAGTATATTCCCAACTTTCATTAATGGACTTTGCACATGAAACACGAACTGCAAATTGCGAATATTGGCAAATTTTAACATTTGTTTCACATGGAACTGCGAAGTGTGAATATTCCACAAAAAAACAAATTTGAGGTTAAGAACGAGCGAATTTTTTATTCGCAACAATGTGGAATGCGAGTGGATTGCGAATAATGATTTGACAGAACACTACCAGATATTCCAATACTTTTTTTTTTTTTAAATTTAATAAAATAATTAAATTTTTTTTGATAACATTATGTGTATGAATTAATTTTAAGCATTTTATTTAAGAAATTTATTTGAAAAAAATATAATTAAACATGGAATAATTGATTTGTTCGAAATTCGCAGTTCGCGTATCATCCTTATCAAAGCGTTTAGTACTATACTTAGCTAGCAGCACAGTTTACATTTAATATTGTCAGAATATAATTATTCCTGGAGTGTTATAGTAATTATTATTGTAATCCGATTTCAATTCAATTTTGCACTTATTTCGGTATTTAGTTGGTACACCGTAATTTAAAAAGTCCAGTGGCGATAGTTCAGTGTTTCTGTATCAAAAACTTCTTTAAGTCTATAAATTACATTCTTGATTGTACAATTAAAAGACGATTTTTTTTGTAAACGTATTTTGAACAAGTTTTTACATATTTTTTTTTACAAAGCACTATTTTAACAAACTACTATAGTTTTAGGCTACTCCTAGGTTAGCAACTTATTTTAATTTAATAACTATACAAATCACATAATTTAAATTTTTTAATCAATTTCTGTTTTCAGTATTTTTAACAGAGAATTCTTAATATATTTTCAAAATCACTTTTACTTGAAAACTTTTAAATGGAAATACTAACTTTCTTGTTTAAGAAATCCATAACTAACTCCTATTAATGGATATCCGTATTTTCCACCAATTTTCCATACAAGAATATAATATTTTAAACGTGACCACAAAAATAATATTGAAATAATTAATAATCCATAAAACATATAAAGTAAAGGCATTTTACTTTATTATTTTTAATGAAATCAACTCAAATTTAAAATTATAACTAACTTTCATGTCAAACATTTGTCTGCTTTTATACAGAAAAATGTAATATTATACATAGGACATTTTAATCTCGGACTGATCAAATGTACATCGGAAATATAAATATTTTATTTAATTTTCAACTTGCACTAAATATTCGTTTAATAAATGCACTGAAAGAAATTTTACAAAGTAATTAATAGAGTAAATTTTATAACACAAGTAATTTGATTTGGCGATAAAATTATAGAATAAATTTAGTTTAATGTAAATAAAGGGCCTCCAAAAATGAAATATAATTTTTTAATTATCCAAGTTGTAACGGCCAATGCTCTTCAGGCCCCGCATTGGGAGCGAATTTGTAACGCTCGTAATGTAAATTGAGTTTGAGTTTGTTAAGAGTGGTATGCCTAATTGGCCTGTTCTTGCTAGCTCGTCGAATTGGGGGAGTTCTTGCTCTCTGCTAACTGAAATTAAACGAATTTTAAAACCCTAAAAAAAAAAACAATAAATAAATATGGTCCAAAATTGTATCGTAAACTTAGGAATATGCTGGGGAGGAATGATGTTATTTCCATCCCATTATGGCCACCCTTCCATGTGACCTTTGAAACCAAAATGAATGTATGGTCACCCTAATTTGTAATTTAAGTGTAACTACTTACATTTACATACTAATAATGTGGATGATGCTAGGGGGAATCAATAAAAAAATTATATTTACATTTCAAAGCTCATATAATATATTTAAATAAGAAATCCATACATTGTACCATATTCAATTGGTCAACACCAAAAATTTTTAGATTGATATTCTATTTTTATAAAAAAAAATTAAACTACATAATCAAATCATCAAAAAAAAATTATAAAAAAACATATAAGCACTTGAATTAAAAATGAAAATAAATCATAATACAAATTTGATTTATGTGTATTCAAATGGAAACTAAATTCCCCACGAATTTAGAAGAAATTTACGAATATGGAATTCAATTAATAAAAAATAATGTATGACAAAAATAAATATATTAGATTTTAAAATATTAATAAAAAAATATATGGAAATCTCTACCTGTACCATTTTAATTTTTATAATATTTTAAATTTCTTTCTATATTTGTTTTTAAATATAAATTGTATTGATAAACATCTTAATATGACAATATTTATATAAAAAAAATTATATAATATAAAAAAATGAAAAAATTATAGTTTAAAAAAAAAAAAAATATTAGTTAATGCAAATATAAAAACTAAAAAGTATAAAAAAAGTATATAACTCAGACATTTGTGTTGTGAATATGTAAATAACTACCTTTTTGGCTAAATTAGTTTTTTACGAAAAATGAATTAAATTAATTGTAATCTATCAATTGGAAAAGATTTTGGTCCATAGAACTTACTTATTTAGAAAATAATTTTGCAACTAACTAAATAATTAAACCAAAATGCAAAATGATATTTGACGACAACTCAATAACTTCAGTTATTGTTAACATAAAATATTTTTTATTGAATAAGTAAGTTAGTATTAACTTTTTAACAATTTGTAAAATGCATGTAATTATTCATAAACAAAATATGTTCAGTTATTCAGTCTTTAACTGCGACAAAAAATTTCGTGAAGGGTAGGTAGTTAAATACTTATAGATAATATATTCTAAAAGGTCATAAAAAATCAAATTCTTTTTTTGCTCACAAAGTAATATGTAAACTTACCTCGTTTTTGCAAATTTATTTTTATTTTAGAAATAACAATACAAAATTGTCAATAAATGTATATGTGCAATTAATTACTTTATCCCATTTACAATTAATTTGGCCGAAAAAATATCTTTTAATTTTTCTTCAATTTAAAGTTGTTATAGATATAAAAGTTTATTTTTTTTATATAACGAAAGATAATATTTACTATTTTTTTACTTTCTGAAAACAAAAATAATTATAATAACATTAACAATTAAGAGAACTAAGAAAAAAACAGAAAATTAGGTTTTTCTCGGTTGTTCAAAAATTCAGTTATTTACTTATTCACAAATACCTGAGAAAAAAAAAAATATTTGATGTTCTTATAAAATTTTTTCTAATGATGAAATCAGAGTGACCAACCGGGTTGAAAAAGTTGATTGATGATTCTGCACAATTTTTATATTATATAGTTATATGTGAAATACTGATTTTTATTATAAATTAACTATATTTCGCTATCCTAGAATTAGGTCGTGCTACGCGCCATTTTATAAAATACAGGAAAAACGTTCGCAATTCTATGGGCTTACAAAATTATTCTATAAATTTTTTTATCGAATATAGACTTTATGAATGTGATTATTTTTAAATAATTATTTTATGTAATACTTTTCCAGATTTCCCACGAAAAATAATATAAAAAATAAAATTAATCTGCCTATCCGCACTTTTAGCAATTTATTTTTTATTTTGCATATAGCATGTTTCAGTTCTACATAAAATGATTTAATACTGAGAAAAAATTATAAAAAATCGTATAGCACTGTATAATTCTAAATTTTTGCGAATATGTTTATTTGCGCTACATAATTGAAGTCTAAGTTCTAACCATCGTAAGTAAATTTATTTCAAGATTAACATAATATTAAAACTCCAACTAAAACCTGATATTTTGATAAATTCAAAGCTTTTACATTAAATTTACTTTAATTATGAATGAAATACAAAATTTTACTATTTACTATAAATATAAATCAATGAAAAACACGTGGATTTTGCCGCCAATATTAAAAATATTCATCATTTATAAACTTTTAGAATAAAAGCTTTATAAAAATTGGTAATTGTTTGTTTACAATAATGTTTTAATTATTTAATTGTACGTTAAGCTCATCTAATTAATCAATTTAAAATTCTGAACGGCCTGTTTAAATTAATTTTAGACATATTTTTAAATATTTAAATAGTATTTAAATTTTAATAATATTAAGTAAATTACAATATTAAAGTTTTACAAATTATAAAGTTAAATTCTATTAGAATAGAATCAGTAATGAATAATAACTTAATATCAGGCGGGAAGACTCGATTTTTTCATTGATATGAATTTTTAACATGGTGTAATTAGCATGGTAATTAATATACTGTGAGAATGAGTGATGTATTGTAGGGTTTTTTCTGTATGTATATATATCTAATATATAATAGATGTATGTAAGATGTCATATCTTAATATATAAAGAATTAATAATTGTATTATTGTCCATATAATAATAATTTTTATATATTTAAATAGTGGTACATTATATATCACTCTCTACTTTATATATATAATAATATATTATTTTGATATATAATAGAATTCGTATAAGAGAATTAATAATTTAATTTATAATTTCTTTGATATTGTCAATTTCTTTAAAAATTTGTGAAAAATAAAAAGACATTCTGTATTGTGAGATTAAAGAGTGCAGACGTGCACAAATAAATTGTATATTTTAATATTTTATTAAAAGAAAGTTTAATTGTTTTATTTTAGTAAGTAAAAATTAAGTACTACAGTATCTTTGCGCTTTAACAGTTTTTTTTCCGGATAACACCAAACTAATAAGGAAAATAATTAATTTTAAAATATATTTGTTATAAATGACGTTTAGTTTTAACGTCAATGATCGTCATGTTGCAGATTTCTTCAAAAATTGCTATAGATATGAATTACGACGGTAAATGCTTTCTAAGAAAAATTAATAATAAAAAATAAAATTATTTTGTATAATAATTTAAATAGTATTCTTGATAAAATATGCATTTAAAATTCAATTTTTGCAGATAAATATAATACTTAAAATAACACTTTCACTAAATATCAATATTCAATTTTACTTTAGAAATTTCTTTCTAAAACACGTTTATTTAAATGAAGACTACCGACTACTGAAGACTAATGCACTAGAAATCGTATGACGTTTTGAATATTGATCAAGAATAAACACATTTGTAGTAAAAGGAAATAAACACTGATTTCTATAGGAACACATATTCCAACTGGAACTGTTCCAAGTGTTTCTATAATAATTTCATTTGCATTTTCCGTTTTGTTTTTACAGTTTTAACATTCAGTGTCGGCAAATGTAGTCGCGTCTCTATAGAGTCCATTTCTATTGTCGGCAAATGCCTTTTTGTCCGCTAACATGTTAATAAAAAATAATTTTCAGTACAACGATAAAAAGATAATTTGTATATTGAAAATTTATAATAAAGCTTAAATTACAATATTAAAGCTTCTTACCAAATTCCGCAATAAATAGAGTAAAGTTTCAATGGATATTTTTAGTACTTAATTGCCAAAGTAACCGCCAATCTTCTAATGAAGAAAAGCTTTTCATAGGAACAGGAATACTTAAAGGGTTTGCATATAGAATAACACAAAGTTAACCTAATTTTAGTTCTTAAAATCTCATGAAAATATGAATCGCCACAAATAATTTGATTCTGAAAAGCTAATGAAAAAGTATTGACCTTCCAGGTTCCACTCTAATAATTTTATAGAAACCTATAACTAGTATAATTAATATAATATTTTGTTTAGATTATAAAGTACATTGTATTAATTGGATATAGCCATAAATAGTAGATTACTTCATGTAGGAAATACTGCACTTAATCATTGTATCAGGAACTTCAGATCGCTATTTTCCGAAGTCTGGGTAGTCATTTAGGCCAATTTCTATTTATTTTCTCTATTAATGATATTACATCTGTTATTAAGAATTGTAAATGGTATTACATTTCAAAAGGACATCTTAATGCCTTCCACTTTATCATTATTGATAAATAAAGATTCATTTTCAAACTAAGACATGTGATATGAGAAATATTTATTTAATGTTTATTTTCATGAATATATAACTAATTTAGAGACAGCAATATACCGCAATCTCAAATATTATACTATATTTTTTTAAAATATTTCTTTCATGTAATTCTAATAATGGTGTTTCAACAAATTTTAATGAGATATCTTCAATAAATTTTAAATCTTCATATTTAAAATCTGTTGTAAAACGATATGATCTAAGAATTTGTGCTAAGAATACTTTTAATGCCATCATACCATATCGCCAACCAATACAATTTCGTAAACCTTTTGTAAATGGCATAAACGAATATGGATGCATTCGTGAAAAATTATCTTTTAAGAAATGATCTGGATCAAATGTTTTTGCTTTTGGTCCCCATATATTTTCACATCTTTGCATATTAAATATATCAACTCCCAATTGTGTACCTTTCGGTATTATTATGCCATTACCAAAATCAAAATCTTCTGTACATTTACGGGCAATTAATGGTACTGGTGCCAATAGTCGCATTGATTCATTTATTATCATTTCTAAGTAAACCATTTGTTGGGTTTCAGCATATGTTATATCAATATCTTTATCTGGAAAAAGTGATACAATTTCTTCAAAAACTCTATCCTGATATATTGGAAACATAGCCAAACACATTAATGTTATAAACATAACATCTGCTGTAGATTCGAATGCCTGAAAAATATTTATTAACAAAAAACAATTCAAATTATATATAGAATTTTTTAAGAAAACTTACAGCTGCAATCATTGTATTACTTTGAGTTTGTACATCATATTTAGTAAAATCATTAGTTTTCATTAGTTGAAATGCTTGATCTAAGAAAATATTTCTAGATTTTGTTATATTAAATTCATCATCTTTATTCGAAGTAAGATCGATATTATCATCTTTCATCAAATTAACCTTTTTTACTTTCTCTTGGATCACCTAGATTTATTCAAAGATTTATTATTAATTTGTTCTCTAAATGTATTGTAGTGTAAATGTTTTCAACATACATCACCAACCATATCTGTACAACGTTTGGCACATTCTTCAAATTGTTTTTTTATAACAGCAAATTGAAATAGGAAATCACTTGCATACCATGGAATAAATATTTGTTGTGTAATATACTTAAGTATACTAAAATATAAAAAATGTTTAAATTACTTTTTAAAAATAATAAAAATACTAACTCATTGAAACTATTTAAAAAATCCTCATTTTCACCAGATTGAAAATTCATTACTTTTCCCATTGTTGTTTCTGAAAAATAAAAATATAATTTGCGATTAAAGAACTTTTAATATTGATAGTGTTAATATTTTATAAAATCTTATGGCTGAAATATATGTGCATTTTTCTGCATGCGTCTTAGCAAAAAAATGTTTAGAACATAATAGCTTTTCTATTTAACCAATTACATGGAGTTTTACAAAGCGTGCGTTTGGCGTTAAAATTAATTTTTTTAACATAGAACTGTCAAAAAAATTAATGAATATCCTGTAATGACCATATATAATAATTTTATATAATATGATAGCTTGTAAATAAACATTGAAGTATTTAAACATTGAAGTATTTTGGCGAACATCAGATAAACGTACAGCTATTTCAGGCATAATTCTTATATTAATTTTTTTATTTTTAAAATATCGTTAAGAGAAAATTTATTTATATCACTTACGACATGTTGTATCTAATGTACATTGTTGCAACATAAACGGCAAATCAATTGGAGCTTTACCAACATATTTTGATAATTTGTTTATTAAAACTTTTACTTCTTTGTTAAATATTGGAAAAAAACTTATAAGAATTTTATGATTAAATGTTGGATTCAAAAGTTTTCTATGATGACTCCATCTAGGATCTTTCAAATTACATAAACAAAAATTATTTTTATAATAATGTATAATTAAAATATATATTTACTATCTGATGTAAATAATCCATCACCAATAGCTCTTTTAACTCCTTTATAAACAAATGATTTATTAACGAATGCAGTTGATGTTAACAATTTTTCACATGTTTTTGGATCACTAACAACCAATACTGGTGTAAATCCAAGATATGTAACAAATATCGAACCATATTTATTACGTGATTTTAACATGAAATCTAAAATATCTGTAAATATTGAATTTTTGTATATTAATTAAAATAAGTATAGTATATGATAGTTAAACAAATAAAAAATCGTCAAAAATGATTGTGTTCGATTAGTTCGCGCAAAAGTAACGAACGCATTTAAATTATCAATTCTTTTTTTATTTTATATGGATAGAACGTTAAATGATGGCGATTTTCAGATTCGCAAAGTTAAGTTATTGAAAATAATCAATTTATTCACAAATTGACAATGATTGATTAATCTTGTTTTAACTACTTGAATGATTTTACCATGGCCCGACCCCAGTGCAAATAAACAAAATTTTACTGTACATTATTCTATAGTTAAAAGACAATATTCTTTTAAAAATTCTAGCATTATGTCCAGAAGTGTGTAAATATAGACAGCTTTATGTTCAATTCTCTTATTTGTGAAGTCTATATGATTTCGATTCATTCAGTTTAATTCTCCATTTTTTAGTCCAGCTATTGATTTGTGAAATAGCTGTTTGTAAGCTTCTCAGTAGATTCTATGACATTTTCTCCTAATGCCATAACTGTAGTGTCGTCTGCAAATGTCGCAATTGTATTGTGAATGCTTTTCCATAAATCCGAATTGGTGATCCGGAATAAAAGTCAATCTTTCGATAATTGGTTTCAATAGTAGTTTTTCCTAATAGTAGTAATAATAGTTTTTCGAAGAGTTTGGACATAATAGGTAATAAAGAAATTAGCCTATATGATGAAGTTTAATATGCTGGTTTTCCTGGCTTTCATTATAACTTCAACAACCTTCCAAAGTTTTGGTACGTATTTCAGTCTGAAAGCAGCATTAATAACGTAATTTTAAGAATTGCTTTCCGTGGGAGCTGCTTGAGTATTAACTCAAATCCTGGAGCTTTTTTTGAGTTGATGTTCTTTTTAATTTCTTCCTGTACTTAAATTGGTGATGTTAATTTAATTTCTTCTTCTGGTTGTATTAGTTCTTCATACATTTCTTCGACATCCTCTCTTTCATTTGGGTGAAATATGCCTTCTAAATGATGAAATATTTTAGCTTTTTCATAAGGCCCATTTTCCATTTTGGTTACGAATCGGTGGAATTTGAGTAATTCTTGACTCTTCACTTTTAATATGAACAATACATTTTTATTTATTTTCTATTATTTATTGTTGTCTGATGTTTCGATCTTGACATAATTTTGGCAAAATAAATTTCAGTTCATTTAATTGAAAAATATTTTATACGAAACGGAATTGTAAATTGAGATTTACTATAAAAAAAATTATTATTTCAAATAAATTTATTTCACATAAATTTTTTGAAGTTGAAAAATGCAAATGATATAAAAAGTTTGTATACATTTTATATTTCTGATATGAGAAATGCAAGTTTTTACACTTTGTCCAAATTACACAGATAATTATTTAAATATTTTTATGTAAACATTAATTAAATCGATATTTATGTTTATATTTTAATTCGTCTATATTTTTTAACTAAAAGTTATAATTATATATAAATTGTATACACACTTTCCTGATGGATAAATTCTAGACCTACTCCGATAAGTGGATATCCAAGTGGTCCCCTAATTTTTGTTGATAAAATATAAAATTTTCTACGACTCCATATAAATAATATCCAACTAACACAAATCCCATACAAAATAAGTTTTAAAATCATTTTTTTTAAACTATTTAATTAAATTATTTTATGTGATGATACGATTATAATTGAATCAAGTTCAGTTTAGAAAGTTTGACTAAAAACTTGTAGCTTCATTTTATATGTTTTATATACAAGCAATAGGCAAAAGAATTTCATAAAATAGTAATTTTTGTTGGGGTAATTTTTATTATTTTGGAATATTTAATTAAAATAAGTCAAAAGAAATTCAATTTCTTGCATAATGTTATTAAGCGGTTCACATTTTGTTTTATTGATTTAAATGTCAATATGTTAATTATAAAAATTTGCAATTTTTATAATTAATTTTCTTGTTCAAAAAGAAAAATTTAATGAATTTCTAAAATTAATTTCTTATATATTGACAGAATAGCTTATTAGATTTTGTATACATGCCCTATCTTTCTAGGTCTACTATAGGGGCACCGTATTTAAGAAGTAACGCAAATTTGTACTCTTATATTAAAAAAAATACAAATTCTTGATCATTTAAGGACGTTGTGCATGAGTTTTAGTGTTGCTATTGTCTTTCTGGATGCCAGTGACTGAGCGCGTAATAAATTTCGTAATAAATTACGTATTTCTAGATTTGATACTAAGTTTAAGACATATAAATAAAAGAAAACCATGTTGATATAGAAACTATATTGGGAATATAGAAACTAAAAAGTATTAATTATAATATTAAAATTTCTTGGAGTTAATATATGACATCATTAACTTACGTGCTTCTATTTTTTATTATTCGTCTTTTGTCACTAAATATTGACTTGCAAAATATATGGAGTAAGGAAATGCGAAAATATTGAAATATTTTAAAGTGCAAAAGTCAAATTTATTGAAAATGTTTGCATAAATCGAATCATTTTATTTGTTGGGATTGTTAACCAACAATTTTCTATGATTTTTTACATTCAATCTTCCATTTAAAGTTATTTCCAATATGAATTTTTAGTGCAGCAAAATACGTCAAAATTTAAATACCAAATTGAAAATGTATGCAGAATTGTTAGTAATTTGTTTATTATTATTTATGTGTTTTAAATACAATATTAATATGTTGTATTAATGTATTAAATATGTAATTATTAAACACCATATAAATAATTATGATTTATAATTAAATGTTTATATTGACATTAATGTAAATAATTGACGACAAGTCAATATTGTTTTTATTAAAATTAATTTGAGAATTGTGATATGTAATTAAAAATAGTAAATAAATAATTAAATATTATATTTTAGTGACATACAAATTTGAAGTGTTTAAAAAATTAATTTGAATCTGAAAAAGCTAATGACAAGGGATTGACCTTCCTTCCAGGTTCCATTCTAATAATTTTATAGAATCAAAAATAAAACAAAACATTAAAAATTCCAAATTTACTTTTGTAAAGCAAGTATATACTCGAACTTTATTCAAAGTCCGACGTTTAGAGCTGGTTCATTACCTGTTTTTACTGTTCCCAGTGATAGCATATCTAATTCTTATATTACTAATCCGATCCAGGATAACATGCCAACTAATAGTAACATAAGAAAGAATGGCACAAATAGTATTCCCATTAACAATACTACTAATGATCACTTATCCAATACTAATATTCCAATTAAAAAACTAATAGTTCCTTTATTAATCCTTTACTTCCACCGATTGCTAGGTTTACAAAAAATTAGGTTATTGAAAGTGATAGTTTGTATGTCCTAGGTTATTGCCTTAGAGACAATAAATTTTTTGAGCATGTTAGATTATATTTAGCTTATTTGCATGATCAGGACGATTTGATATGTATTGATGGTAAAACTAAAACCAACTTTAAAATTTTAATTGAACAAAAAGGACTACCATCAGATATCATGCAAATTTTAATGTTTCCACTGAAAAAGTTTCAACGGATTTGATAACCTTTCGCAATTATGTTGACAATAACATAATTTACCACATGCAAAGAATTAGAGGAAATAACAATAGGTACTTTCGATCATAGGCCTTCTAACATCATAAATAACAACACTGATTCGAATATACTTAAATCTAATAATTCATATTTAATTTCAATAAAAAAATCAAACCTGACTGACTTAAAAACGAAATCTGTGCTTTCTAATGAATTGTGATGTTTATGCTCTTTCTGAAACGTGGTTAACTTCTTCAATTAATATAGTCTTGAAGTATTTGATAAACCGCATTTATTGTTTTCAGAAAAGATAGATACAATTCTCAAAACTTAGTAAGCTCTGTCAAAGGAGGAGGTGTGAAAGGAGGAGGTGTTTTAGATGCTATTAAATCGAAATTTAATGTTTCTGAAATTTTAATTCCTAATTTTGATTAATTAGAAATAGTAGGTCTGGAAGTTAATCTACAATCAAAAAACTTATTATTGTTTTCTTATGTAAACAGGATCAAACTCATAAACATGCAGACTGGAAAAAGATGGGAAATGGCTTAGTTTTTTTTAAATGAATTATTAATTCAAATACTGATTCTTCGTATATGTTTATGCTAATGATATGAAAATCACTAACTGATGGTATTACACTTCAAAAGAACATCTTAATGCCTTCCTTCCACTTGATCATTATTGATAAATAAAGATTCATTTTCAAACTAAAACATGTGATATGAGAAATATTTATTTAACGTTTATTTTCATGAATATATAACTAATATTAGAGACAGCAATATACCGCAATCTCAAATATTATACTATATTTTTTTTTAAATATTTCTTTCATGTAATTCTAATAATGGTGTTTCAACAAATTTTAATGAGACATCTTCAACATATTTTAAATCTTCATATTTAAAATCTGTTGTAAAACGATATGATCTAAGAATTTGTGCTAAAAATACTTTTAATGCCATCATACCATATCGCCAACCAATACAATTTCGTAAACCTTTTGTAAATGGTATAAACGAATATGGATGCATTCGTGAAAAATTATCTTTTAAGAAATGATCTGGATCAAATGTTTTTGCTTTTGGTCCCCATATATTTTCACATCTTTGCATATTAAATATATCAACTGCCATTTGCGTACCTTTCGGTATTATTATGCCATTACCAAAATCAAAATCTTCTGTACATTTACGGGCAATTAATGGTACTGGTGCCATTAATCGCATTGATTCATTTATTATCATTTCTAAGTAAACCATTTGTTGGGTTTCAGCATATGTGATATCGATATCTTTATCTGGAAAAATTGATACAATTTCATCAAAAACTCTATCCTGATATATAGGAAACATAGCCAAACACGTTAATGTTAAATACATAACATTTGCTGTAGTTTCGAATGCCTGAAAATATTTATTAACAAGAAAATTTAAATATTATATAGAATTTTTTAAGAAAACTTACAGCTGCAATCATTGTATTACTTTCAGTTTGTACATCATATTTAGTAAAATCATTAGTTTTCATTAGTTGAAATGCTTGATCTAAGAAAATATTTCTAGATTTTGTTATATTAAATTCACCATCTTTATTCGAAGTAAGATCGCTATTATCATCTTTCATCAAATTAGCCTTTTTTATTTTCTCTTGGATTACCTAGATTTATTCAAAGATTTATTATTAATTTGTTCTCTATGTTTAATGTTTTCAAACATACATCTCCAACCATATCTGTACAACGTGTGGTAATTTCTTCAAAATGTTTTTTTATAGCAGCAAATTGAAATAGGAAATCACTTGCATACCATGGAATAAATATTTGTTGTGTAATATACTTAAGTATACTAAAATATAAAAAATGTTTAAATTACTTTTTAAACACAATAAAAATATACTAACTCATTGAAACTATTTAAAATATGCGCATTTTCTCCAGATTGAAAATTCATTACTTTTCCCATTGTTGTTTCTGTAAAATAAAAATATAATTTGCAATTAAAGAACTTTTAGTATTGATAGTGTTAATATTTTACAAAATCTTATGCCTGAAATATATTTAGTTAGAGACAATTTTTTGAACACCAGACTGAGAATCTATTCAAATCCTGTTGTAGTGCTAAAACATCTGATATGGTAGAAATAGTTCTTGAAATTTTCATATCATCGGCAAATATATTTGAATCGCTTTCTTTTAAGATTAAAGAGACATCATCAACGGTTAAGATAAATATAAGAGGTCCTAAATGGCTACCCTGTGATACACAAGATTTGGCTACAGAAGATTCAGATTGACGAAAAAGAACTGTGTATTGACTGTTGACTAAGTATGATTTTAACCACTGAGAAATAAATTGTTAAAACCGAGCTTTTCAAGTTTAAAAAGAATAATTGAATGAGATAGTTTATCAAATGCTTTACTAAAGTCAGTAGTTATAGCATCAACCTCTAAAACCTCCTCCATTGAGATTAAAGTATTAGAGTTTCTGCTAAACTTGTTATCGTAGATCTATCTTTTAAGAAGCCATTTTGTATTGAAGATATTATCGATTTACAGTGATAGTAAAGTCAATCATAAACAATACTTTCAAAAAGTTTAGGAGTACATGAAAGTTTCGCAATTCGCCTATAATTACCAACATCATATTTACTGCCTTTTGTATGAACAGAGATAATAAAACTGTCTTTCCAAAAATTTCAGATAAAGTTCAGATAAAGATTTTGGTTATAGGCAATGCTAGGTACTCACTACATTCCTTAAGTATTATAGCTGGTAGACCGTCCGGCCCTGATGAATAGTCTTCTTTTAGTTTATTATCATATCTCAAATTAACTGAAACACATTATTTACACATTATTTAAATATGAAAAGTAGTTAAATTCAGACACAACATTATTATCTGTAAATGATTTGCTAAAGTAATTAGCAACGAAGTTTGAGATTGTTTATGCCTCATTAGAATTGACACTTAAGTACTTAAGTATACAAGGATAGCCATAAGGTCTCTTTTTTACATTGATAAATTTCCAAAAGATTTTGGAATCGGATATAATATCGAACTGCATTTGATTAATGTAATCTGCGTATAAGATAGTAGATGATTCTAAAAATGCATTGTATTTGTATACATCTGCGTTAGACGCATAGTCAGTCTCTAATTTAGAATTTAAAATTTATTACGACTATTTCTTAGTGACCGAAGTTCACTGTTGTACCAAATAAGTATTGTTTTTTAGAATTCTGACCGGAATTGATTTTTGAAAACATTCAATAAATAAGGAGTAAAAATTAGAAATAATAGAATTAATGTCGGAAGTTAAGGAAAAAATGGATTCAAAATTAACCCTGCTAAAAAGAGTATTATGTTTCTTTAAATCCGTTTTACGGAAATTAAAGGAATAGAAAGTTTCAGGTAGGAACCTTCGAGTTACCATTGTGGAAAGAAAAAGTTAATGATAAAGGAGGGTGGTAAACATCAATGATAGAGAGATATTGAGAGCATTCAACAACAGTACGGTTTGCAGTATCAGAAGAAAAAATTAAATCAAGTTGCCTATTTAAATTATTTTTGACATTACTGATTTGAAATATGCCTCCATCAGATAGTGGTCAATAAAACATGTTTCAATAATTGATATAGCATTAGAAGCAATGTAATATGATTCGTCATCTGATGGGATCCAAGTTAATTTGGGTAGATTGAAATCCCCAACAATAATACAATCATCATCACAAGCCATGGGCCCTTTTAAAAAATCTACAGCATTTAAAAATAATTGATAACATGCAAAAGGGCTGGATGGGTGTATATAACAGTTCAATACAAAAACAGTTTTGCCGCTAAGTGATATTTTTACACATTGTAATACAATATCAATCGTGTTTGGATTGAAATATCAAAAGCAGAACAATCATATTTGGAGTGAACCGCTATAAGTATCCCTCGGCCTAAGGAATTAAAAAATGAAAAGTTTATTTATAAAGCAGCTATTATTAAAACTAAAAATATGAGTAAATTTTAATAAATCAAACTTTTAGGCCGCTTGTATAAATATATCATGACAACGATTATTTTATTATAAATATATCAAATTTACATATGATTATCAGTAGCTCAACTATTTATGTATGTTAAATTTGATATTTATATCTTATCTTCCTATAAACAGGGACATAACAACCGCACCTTGGCTTACAGCTGTTCTCGCATTAACTATTTGTGCTGAAATTGGTTTACAAAAACTTGGCGAACACAGAGCAAAACATCTTCGGTCAAAATTTAGTCTATTTTTGCTGATTGGTCAAAAAACAGAACTATCCTTAGAAAACAAAGTTATAATTTCCATAATTGCATATTAAAACTAATTGGAATATATCAGGGCCTCAGAACCAGAGTGGCCTAACCCACAAAAATGTCTTCTTTATTATGGATGATAAAAATAGTATTCGCCAATTTATAGTACTGTAAAACCATGTATAGAATAACTTTTTGTTTGTAGTCAAAACAATTGTAATCATTATATTTACACCATTTGCAAATATCGTATTTTTTAAAATGCGTTTTTCTCGCAAAAATTTGTTTGTGGGTTAGGCCACTCTGGTTCTGAGGCTCTCATATAGCATCGAACTGTTGGGCACCACATCTACATCAAATATTGAGATTTTAGAACGGCTACAGACAAAAATACATAGAACAATTGTATACGCACCCTGGTACGATCGAAATATAACCATAAATCATGATCTGAAGTAAGAAATCAAATTAGTATCCAACAAATATATTAACAGGTTTCGCAGACATCCAAAACAGCTTGCGAGAACTGTCAAAAAAATTAATGAATATCCTGTAATGACCATATAATAATTATGTATAATAGGATAGATTGTAAATAAACATTGAAGTACGGATAAACGTACAGCTATTTCAGGCATAATTCTTATTTTAATATTTTTATTTTTAAAATATCGTTAAGAGAAAATTCATTTATATCACTTACGAGATGATACATCTAATGTACATTGTTGCAACATAAACGGCAAATCAATTGGACCTTTACCAACATATTTTGATAATTTGTTTATTAAAACTTTTACTTCTTTGTTAAATATTGGAAAAAAACTTAAAAGAATTTTATGATTAAATGTTGGATTCAAAAGTTTTCTATGATGACTCCATCTAGGATCTTTCAAATTACATAAACAAAAATTATTTTTATAATAACGTATAATTAAAATATATATTTACTATCTGATGTAAATAATCCATCACCAATAGCTCTTTTAATTCCGTTATAAATAAATGATCTATTGACGAATGCAGTTGATGTTAACAATTTTTCACATGTTTTTGGATCACTAACAACCAATACTGGTGTAAATCCAAGATATGTAACAAATATCAAACCATATTTTTTACGTAATTTTAACATGAAATCTAAAATATCTGTAAATATTGAATTTTTGTATATTAATTAAAATAAGTATATATGATAATTAAACAAATAAAAAATCGTCAAAAATGATTGTGTCCGATTAGTTCGCGCAAAAGTAACGAACGAATTTAAATTATCAAAGTTAAATGATGGCGATTTTCAGATTCGCAGTTAAGTTTGAAAATAATCAATTTATTCACAATTTGACAATGATGGATTAATCTTGTTTTAACTACTTGAATGAGTTTACCATGGACCGACCCCATGTTGTGCAAATAAACAAAATTTTACTGTACATTATTCTATAGTTAAAAGCTTAAAAGACAATATTCTTTTAAAAATTCTAGCATTATGTCCAGAAGTGTGTAAATATAGACAGCTTTATGTTCAATTCTTTTATTTGTGAAGTCTATATGATTTCGATTCATTCAGTTTAATTCTCCATTTTTTAGTCCAGCTATTGATTTGTGAAATAGCTGTTTGTAAACTTCTCAGTAGATTCTATGATATTTTCTCCTAATGCCATAACTGCAGTGTCGTCTGCAAATGTCGCAATTGTATTGTGAATGCTTTTCCATAAATCCGAATTGGTGATCCGGAATAAAAGTCAATCTTTCGATAATTGGTTTCAATAGTAGTTTTTCCTAATAGTAGTAATAATAGTTTTTCGAAGAGTTTGGACATAATAGGTAATATACTTAAATTGGTGATGTTAATTTAATTTCTTCTTCTGGTTGTATTATTTCTTCATACATTTCTTCGACATCCTCTCCTTCATATAGTTGAAATATGCCTTCTAAATGATCGCAAAATATTTTAGGTTTTTCTTAATTACTTTTGGCACATTTTCCATTTTGGTTACAAATTGGTAGAATTTGAGTAATCGGCCTGTTAAGTTTCTTGACTCTTCACTTTTAATATGAACAATACATTTTTATTTATTTTCTATTATTTATTCATCCGCCATCCGCGGTAAAATTGGCGATATGGCTTTATTTCTCACCTGAAAGTGAAATAAGGCCATTATGGTCGTATTGCACGGCATCAAACAAACCGGGTAATTCCAATTCTAACTAAATTAGTGAGTTATGAGACATTCTCGAATTTCTTCATACCTGGAATCACAAAAAAAAAAAAAAGCTACGGTAATGCTTGGAATGTGTAGGAAGATGGAAGATAGTCAGAACACTGTGCAAATTATTTAAAGGCGAATATGAGACGGCAGAACACATTCTATGTAATTGCGAGGCGTTAAAAAGAAAACCCTTCAGTAGTTACGACACTTCTGTAGTTACGAAATTACAATCTGCTTCTGAGGGTCGATTTAGCTATTTTTATTCTAGTATTAAACCCAGTTAGTTCAATGCAGCCTTTCTCTCACACCTCTCTCTATCTCAATACTTTCCTTTACTTCATCTGGTGTTTTAACAACCGACAATTGATTCCAATACAGATTTTAAATAAATCTAATATCTGTCGAGACTCTTTACTTTTAAGTATTTATTACTCTATTAAATAATTTTCCAAAATCGATGAAGCACTTATGTCCTTCTACGTTTATTTATAACACTCTGAACCAGCACATTAAACATAACGCATTTCTTAGTTATAGTTAAATTATTTAGCAATTGGTTTATTATTGATTCCATAACACAAATTTTTCAAAATCAAAACTAAAGACATAATAGAATCCATTTTTGATAGAATCCATTATTATCCAAATTTAAAAACATTATTATTATTTATATTATAACTTATTATTTGTTGGTTATTTAGAGGAATAAATTTATTATTAAACTTCTTTTTTGTTATACTTTGTCCAAATTACACAGATAATTATTTAAATATTTTTATGTAAACATTAATTAAATCCGAATTTATATTTATATTTAAATTTATATATATTTATTAACTAAAAGTTATATATTTATAGTGATAATTATATATAAATTGTATACACACTTTCCTGATGGATAAATTCTAGACCTAATCCGATAAGTGGATATCCAAGTGGTCCCCTAATTTTTGTTGATAAAATATAAAATTTTCTACGACTCCATATAAATAATATCCAACTAACACAAATCCCATACAAAATAAGTTTTAAAATCATTTTTTTTAAAACTATTTAATTAAATTATTTTATGTGATGATACGATTATAATTGAATCAAGTTCAGTTTAGAAAGTTTGACTAAAAACTTGTAGCTTCATTTTATATGTTTTATATACAAGCAATAGGCAAAAGAATTTCATAAAATAGTAATTTTTGTTGGGGTAATTTATATTATTTTGGAATATTTAATTAAAATAAGTCAAAAGAAATTCAATTTCTTGCATAATTATTTAATTATTTCTTGTAATTCACATTTCACATTTTGTTTTATTGATTTAAATGTCAATATGTTAATTATAAAAATTTGCAATTTTTATAATTAATTTTCTTGTTCAAAAAGAAAAATTTAATGAATTTCTAAAATTAATTTCTTATATATTGACAGAATAGCTCATTAGATTTTGTAATACACGCTCTATCTTTCTATGTGTACTATAGGGGCACCGTATTTAAGAAGTAACGCAAATTTGTACTCTTATATTAAAAAAAATACAAATTCATGATCATTTAAGGACGTTGTGCATGAGTTTTAGTTTTGCTATTGTCTTTCTGGATGCCAGTGACTGAGCGCTTAATAAATTTCGTAATAAATTACGTATTTCTAGATTTGATACCAAGTTTAAGACATTTTATAAAAAGAAAACCATCTTTAAGTCAAGTGTTCATTTTAGTTTTTGGGGATATTAATTATACTTTAGTTATTTCATTAACAATTGCATTTATTATATTCAATAAACAGTGGAAACTAAAACGTATTAATTATATTAAAATTTCTTGGAGTTAATATATGACAACATTAACTTACGTGGTTCTATTTTTTATTATTCGTCTTTTGTCACTAAATATTGACTTGCAAAATATATGGAGTAAGGAAATGCATTGCGGACTACGAAAATATTGAAATATTTTAAAGTGCAAAAGTCAAATTTATTGAAAATGTTTGCATAAATCGAATCATTTTATTTGTTGGGATTTTTAACCAACAATTTTCCACGATTTTTTACATTCAGTCTTCCATTTAAAGTTATTTCCAATATGAATTTTTACTACAGCAAAATACGTCAAAATTTAAATACCAAATTGAAAATGTATGCAGAATTGTTAGTAATTTGTTTATTATTAATATGTGTTTTAAATACAATATTAATATGTTGTATTAAATATGTAATTAATAAACACCATATAAATAATTATGATTTATAATTAAATGTTTATATTGACATTAACGTAAATAATTGATGACAAGTCAATATTGTTTTTTTTTAAAATTAATTTGAAAATTGTGATAATTAAAAATAGTAAATAAATAATTAAATATTATATTTTAGTGACGTACAAATTTGAAGTGTTCAATAAATTAATATATTTTTTTATTCTGCACATTGGAATTTTTAATTGATTACAACTTTCGTAGCGAAAACTAATTCATATTATGTTGCTACTTTTAATATATATGATTAATGTCACTATTATAAACCTTTTATATATAACTATACTGGGATAACAAATTTTCTTTCTGTTTTACCATAAAATGATAATGCATTTATCGGTTGTGAACAATGTTTATATTCTAGAAAGGACATCATCTGGTTTCTGATAATTACATATAATTAAATGATCCATTAACAAGCTAAAAACTAATTCAAGACATAATATTTTAAATGGTACTATTTGTTTTGTCCTTTGCTATAAATTTCAAGTATTTTGCAAATATTTATTATTATAATTTTACATCCTAGCCAATGAAGTTCGCTATGTGTACAGAATTGTATATACATTAAATTTTCGTTAATTAAATCAGACTAGAAGAATTAATTTCCAGCACTTTACATTCAAAATATAATTCTGGATTACTTCATAAACTTCAAACTTGCCAAATTGTTGACCTTTGTCAAAAGCATAACTGGCATGGAGAAAGTGAGAGGACTAATTGAACAGTAATTCGGTTCACAAAAACGGATAATTAAATCAGACCGCTGTGATCGTGGCTTTCATACTATATGCGACTGATGTTAATACTCCACAATTCGCTACAAGAGGTAAGGTGAAATTCAAACATAGTAGACTGAGAGTGAAATGGATATACCAAAACTGTACGATATTGATATTGATCAGAACTGTGAACATCTACGTAAGTGGTAGCCAGTTAATTCAAGCTATAATATTTTGTTTTCTAATAATATTCATTTTTATTGGGAAGATCAGCATATAAGTTTAAGTTATATGTATCCTTTAATATAGCCTTACTATCAATATATTTCTTTATGCTTGCTTTCTTTATCAGGTTCCCATTTTTTTTTGTGGTAATTGGAAGATAGTGTTTGTGACCGAGATTTTTAAAGATTAGATAACCGATTACTAATTATCAACACTGCTATTATAAACTGAATTAGTTTGCAACCGTCGTATATGCAACTGTTGAGCTGGTACGATGGACGGATATTATGTGTTAGTGTCTATATTTTGCAACATTTCCTGTTTTTTCAATTCAATTCCTTCCAAATTCGGTAATTCAATTTTTATTCCAAAAATTGTTTTCAATAAACAAATAAACAACCCAGAAATCTCATTTATTGGAACCAACGTAAGTTGGTTAATCTTTTATAGTATGATGTAAACTTTTACAATTCCGGGTAATTCAATTAAACGTTAAATTTACAGTCTCTATAGTCTATAGAGTTCATTTCTACTGTCGGCAAATGCCTTTTTGTCCGCTAACATGTTAAAATTTTCAGTAGGACGATATATTAAAAATAAAATCTATACTGTAAATTTATAATAAAGATTAAGTTACAATATTAAAGCTTTTTTCCAAATTCGGCAATAAAAAGAGTAAAGTTTTCAATGGATATTTTTAGTACTTAATTGCCAAAGTAACCGCCAATCTTCTAATGAAGAAAAGCTTTTCATAGGAACAGGAATATTTAAAGGGTTTGCATATAGAATAACACAAAGTTAACCTAATTTTAGTTCTTAAAATCTCATTAAAATATGAATCTCCACAAATAATTTGATTCTGAAAAAGCTAATGAAAAAGGATTGACCTTCCAGGTTACATTCTAATAATTTTAAATAAAAAATATAAAAAAAAACATTAAAAATTCCAAATTTACTTTTGTAAGGCAAGTTATATACTCGAACTTTATTCAAAGTCCGACGTTTAGAGCTGGTTCATTACCTGTTTTTACTGTTCGCAGTGATAGCATATCTAATTCTTATATTACTAATCCGATCCAGGATAACATGCCAACTAATAGTAACATAAGAAAGAATGGCACAAATAGTATTCCCATTAACAATACTACTAATGATCACTTATCAAATACTAATATTCCAATTAAAAAAACTAATAGTTCCTTTATTAATCCTTTACTTCCACCGATTGCTAGGTTTACAAAAAATTAGGTTATTGAAAGTGATAGTTTGTATGTCCTAGTTTATTGCCTTAGAGACAATAAAATTTTTGAGCATGTTAGATTATATTTAGCTTATTTGCATGATCAGGACGATTTGATATGTATTGATGGTAAAACTAAAACCAACATTAAAATTTTAATTGAACAATAAGGACTACCATCCAAAGGACTATATTTGGCAGATATCATGCAAATTTTAATGCTCCTCTGAAAAAGTTTCAATGGATTTGATAACCTTTCGCAGTTATACCACATGCAAAGAATAATTAACCACATGCAAAGAATTAGAGGAAATAGCAATAGGTACTTTCGATCATAGGCCTTCTAACATCATAAATAACAACACTAATTCGAATATACTTAAATCTAATAATTCAAATTTAATTTCAATAAAAAATCAAACCTGACTGACTTAAAAACGAAATCTGCGCTTTCTAATGAATTGTGATGTTTATGCTCTTACTGAAACGTGATTAACTTCTTCAATTAATAGTCTTGAAGTATTTGATAAACCGCATTTATTGTTTTCAGAAAATATAGATACAATTCTCAAAACTTAGTAAGCTCGGTCAAAGGAGGTGTGAAAGGAGGAGGTGTTTTAGATGCTATTAAATCGAAATTTAATGTTTCTGAAATTTTAATTCCTAATTTTGATTAATTAGAAATAGTAGGTCTGGAAGTTAATCTACAATCAAAAAACGTATTATTGTTTTCTTATGTAAACAGGATCAAACTCATAAACATGCAGACTGGAAAAAGATGGGAAATGGCTTAGTTTTTTTTAAATAAAATTATTAATTCATATATTGATTCTTCGTATATACTTCTGCTAATGATATGAAACTCACTAACTGATGGTATTACACTTCAAAAGGACATCTTAATGCCTTCCTTCCACTTGATCATTATTGATAAATAAAGATTCATTTTCAAATTAAAACATGTGATATGAGAAATATTTATTTAACATTTATTTTCATGAATATATAACTAATTTAGAGACAGCAATATACCGCAATCTCAAATATTATACTATATTTCTTTTAAATATTTCTTTCAATTAATTCTAATAATGGTGTTTCAACAAATTTTAATGTTATATCTTCAACATATTTTAAATCTTCATATTTAAAATCTGTTGTAAAACGATATGATCTAAGAATTTGTGCTAAGAATACTTTTAATGCCAGCATACCATATCGCCAACCAATACAATTTCGTAAACCTTTTGTAAATGGTATAAACGAATATGGATGCATTCGTGAAAAATTATCTTTTAAGAAATGATCTGGATCAAATGTTTTTGCTTTTGGTCCCCATATATTTTCACATCTCTGCATATTAAATATATCAACTCCCAATTGTGTACCTTTCGGTATTATTATGCCATTACCAAAATCAAAATCTTCTGTACATTTACGGGCAATAATTGGTACTGGTGCCATTAATCGCATTGATTCATTTATTACCATTTCTAAGTAAACCATTTGTTGGGTTTCAGCATATGTTATATCAATATCTTTATCTGGAAAAATTGATACAATTTCATCAAAAACTCTATCCTGATATATTGGAAACATAGCCAAACACATTAATGTCATATACATAACATTTGCTGTAGTTTCGAATGCCTGAAAAATATTTATTAACAAGAAAATTTAATTATTATATAGAATTTTTTAAGAAAACTTACAGCTGCAATCATTGTATTACTTTCAGTTTGTACATCATATTTAGTAAAATCATTAGTTTTCATTAGTTGAAATGCTTGATCTAAGAAAATATTTCTAGATTTTGTTATACTAAATTCATCATCTTTATTCGAAGTAAGATCGATATTATCATCTTTCATCAAACTAGCCTTTTTTATTTTCTCTTGGATTACCTAAAATTTCAAGATTTATTTTTTATTTGTTCTCTATGTAAATATATTGTAGTGTTAATGTTTTCAACATACATCACCAACCATATCTGTACAACGTGTAGTAACTTCTTCAAAATGTTTTTTAATAGCAGCAAATTGAAATAGGAAATCACTTGCATACCAAGGAGTAAATATTTGTTGTGTAAGATACTTAAGTCCACTAAAATATAAAAAATGTTTAGATTGCTTTTTAAAAACAATAAAAATACTAACTCATTGAAACTATATAAAAGATCCTCATTTTCACCAGATTGAAAATTCATTACTTTTCCCATTGTGGTTTCTGTAAAATAAAAATATAATTTGCAATTAAAGAACTTAATATATTGATAGTGTTAATGTTTTAGAATTTCTTATGTCTGAAATATATGTGCATTTTTCTGCATGCGTCTCAGCAAAAAATATTTAGAACATAATAGCTTTTCTATTTAACCAATTACATGGAGTTTTACAAAGCGTGCGTTTGGCGTTAAAATTAAATTTTTTAACATAGTTAAATATAGCAACAATATTTTTTTAAAATATTATTTCAATTTCATACTTGACCAAAACAGAAATTAATCCAAAACAGAAGGTTTATTATCATCGAAAACAATCAAAATAAGAGCCTTTGATTGAACCAATTATCTGTATGGATTAGTGAGAACAAACAGAAAGATAGATATAATATTAGGAGTATATCCATTACTTTAAGCTTGCCCTCAACACACTTTCTCTACATGCTGTATACATTTTTTACTATCCGCAATGGATTAAACTCAATACATATAGACATACAGATTAATTAATGATTAATTAAGAGCCTTTGTAACGTATGGGTCTGAGAACTCTTTAGACCAACGTAATAATTTGGCATTTTTCAACATTTTTAGTTCGATACAATTTTTTGAACACCAGATTGAGAATCTATTCAAATCCTGTTGTAGTGCTAAAACATCTGATGTGTTAGAAATAGTTCTTGAAATTTTCATATCATCGGCAAATATAATTTGAATCTTACAAAAACTTGGTGAACACAGAGCAAAATATCTTCGGTCAAAATTTAGTCTATTTTTGCTGATTGGTCAAAAATCAGAATTATCCTTAGAAAACAAAGTTATAATTTCTATAATTGCATATTAAAACCAATTGGAATTATAGCATCGAACTGTTGGGCACCACATCCACATCAAATATTGAAATTTTAGAACGGATACAGACAAAAATACATAGGACAATTGTAAACGCACCCTGGTACGATCGAAATATAACCATAAATCATGATCTGAAGTAAGAAATCAAATTAGTATCCAACAAATATATTAACAGGTTTCGAAGACATCCAAACCAGCTGGCGAGAACTGTCAAAAAAATTAATGAATGTCCCGCAATCTGCAATGACAATATAATAATTATGTATATTAGGATAGATTGTAAATAAACATTGAAGTACGGATAAACGTACAGCTATTTCAGGCATAATTCTTATTTTAATATTTTCATTTTTTAAATATTATTAAGAGAAAATTCATTTATATCACTTACGAGATGTTACATCTAATGTACATTGTTGCAACATAAACGGCAAATCAATTGGACCTTTACCAACATATTTTGATAATTTGTTTATTAAAACTTTTACTTCTTTGTTAAATATTGGGAAAAAACTTATAAGAATTTTATGATTAAATGTTGGATTTAAAAGTTTTCTATGATGACTCCACCTAGGATCTTTCAAATTACATAAACAAAAATTATTTTTATAATAATGTATAATTAAAATATATATTTACTATCTGATGTAAATAATCCATCACCAATAGCTCTTTTAATTCCATTATAAATAAATGATTTATTAATGAATGCAGTTGATGTTAACAATTTTTCACATGTTTTTGGATCACTAACACCCAATAATGGTGTAAATCCAAGATATGTAACAAATATCGAACCATATTTTTTACGTGATTTTAACATGAAATCTAAAATATCTGTAAATATTGAAAATCGTCAAAAATGATTGTGTTCGTTAGGTTTGCGCAAAAGTAACGAAGGCATTTAAATTATCAATTTTTTTTTATATGTGATAGAACTTAGAACGTTATTGTAGAAATGATGGCGATTTTCAGATTCGCAAAGTTAACTTATTGAAAATAATCAATTTATTCACAATTTGACAATGATTGATTAATCTTGTTTTAACTACTTGAATGAGTTTTCCATGGACCCCATGTTGTGATGCAAATAAACAAAATTTTACTGTACGTTAATAAGCCAACAATTATTCTACAGTTAAAAGACAATATTCTTTTAAAAATTGTAGCGCTATGTCCAGAAGTGCGTAAATGTTATGGAAAATATCTTAGAAAAACCTTACCGAATATAACCATCACTTATACGATATATTTTTTTATATCTCATTTATTCCTTCAATGTAATAATTTATATAATATTACAAAATTTAGATAATTAGATAATCACTTATTGAAAACGATCAAATAAGATTTTCTGAGTGAACTAATTATCTGTATGCAGTATTAAGAATACTTAAGCAGAATATGCTAAGACATTTTTTTCACTATCTGCAATTGGACACATAGCCATACAAATTAATTGATGATACTCAAATTCCCTTGATACTTTTGCGCTACCCTGTAATTAGATTCTTGTTTTATATATAATAATTACATATAGAAAATTAAATAAAATTAGAATATTAAAAGTAATTATGAACATATTATTTTTACATCGGAATAGTAAATTTTATTATTCATAACAATACGTCAGTAATAACACTATAATTGAAATTAATTTGTTACTAGCATTTAAATATCATTAAAATATTGACCTATATCACATTTAATTACATATATTTGATAGATAAATCTTATGTTGCTCTCGTCACCATAATAGTAGTTTTTTTTTCACTCTTTTGCAGTTTCAATATTATTTATATACATAATGCATGTATAATTTAATGCAGTTTGATGCAAATTATGCTTAAAAACAGTAAAGCATTAAATTTATATTAAAAAATTATCACTTTAAGTATAACATATTAGTTACAATTTACTTACTTTGTATATAAACAAAATAAAAAAAAAAATTAAATTTAGATCATAATTTAATTTATTATTATTATATAATATTTGACAATCAATTTTAATTAAATATAATTTTATGATAACCCAAATCTTTTGGCAAAAGTTCAATATTAAATTGTTTAATCAGTAAAATTCGTTTTAAATTTAAATGTTAATTTATAGACTTTTAATATAAACAATAATTTTTTATTTATTTTCTATTATTTATTGTTGTCTGATGTTTCGATCTTGACATAATTTTGGCAAAATAAATTTCAGTTCATTTAATTGAAAAATATTTGATACGAAACGGAATTGTAAATTGAGATTTACTATAAAAAAATGTATTATTTCAAATAAATTTATTTCACATAAATTTTTTGAAGTTGAAAAATGCAAATGATATAAAAAGTTTGTATACATTTTATATTTCTGATATGAGAAATGCATTTTTTTACACTTTGTCCAAATTACACAGATAATTATTTAAATATTTTATATAAACATTAATTAAATCGATATTTATGTTTATATTTTAATTCGTTTATATTTTTTAATTAAAAGTTATAATTATATATAAATTGTATACACACTTTCCTGATGGATAAATTCTAGACCTACTCCGATAAGTGGATATCCAAGTGGTCCCCTAATTTTTGTTGATAAAATATAAAATTTTCTACGACTCCATATAAATAATATCCAACTAACACAAATCCCATACAAAATAAGTTTTAAAATCATTTTTTTTAAAACTATTTAATTAAATTATTTTCTGTGATACGATTATAATTGAATCCAGTTCAGTTTAGAAAGTTTGACTAAAAACTTGTAGCTTCAATTTATATGTTTTATATACTAGCAAGAATTTCATAAAATAGTAATTTTTGTTGGGGTAATTTTTATTATTTTGGAATATTTAATTAAAATAAGTCAAAAGAAATTCAATTTCTTGCATAATTATTTAATTATTTCTTGTAATTCACATTTCACATTTTGTTTTATTGATTTAAATGTCAATATGTTAATTATAAAAATTTGCAATTTTTATAATTAATTTTCTTGTTTAAAAAGAAAAATTTAATGAATTTCTAAAATTCATTTCTTATATATGTATAGAATAGCTTATTAGATTTGTAATACATGCCCTATCTTTCTAGGTCTACTATAGGGGCACCGTATTTAAGAAGTAACGCAAATTTGTACTCTTATATTAAAAAAATTAGAATTTCATGATCATTTAAGGACGTTGTGCATGAGTTTTAGTGTTGCTATTGTATTTCTGGGAGCGCTTAATAAATTTCGTAATAGATTACGTAATTCTATATTTGACAACAAGTTTAAGACATTTTATAAAAAAAAAACCATCTTTAAGTCAAGTGTTCATTTTAGTTTTTGGGGATATTAATTATACTTTAGTTATTTAATTAACAATTGCATTTATTATATTCAATAAACAGTAGAAACTAAAAAATATTAATTATATTAAAATTTCTTGGAGTTAATATATGACAACATTAACTTACGTGGTTCTATTTTTTATTATTCGTCTTTTGTCACTAAATATTGACTTGCAAAATATATGGAGTAAGGAAATGCATTGCGGACTAAGAAAATATTGAAATATTTTAAAGTGCAAAAGTCAAATTTATTGAAAATGTTTGCATAAATCGAATCATTTTATTTGTTGGGATTTTTAACCAACAATTTTCCATGATTTTATACATTCAATTTTCCATTTAAAGTTATTTCCAATATGAATTTTTACTGCAGCAAAATACGTCAAAATTTAAATACCAAATTGAAAATGTATGCAGAATTGTTAGTAATTTGTTTATTATTATATGTGTTTTAAATACAATATTAATATGTTGTATTAATGTATTAAATATGTAATTAATAAACACCATATAAATAATTATGATTTATAATTAAATGTTTATATTGACATTAACGTAAATAATTGACGACAAGACAAGTCAATATTGTTTTTATTAAAATTAATTTGAGAATTGTGATAATTAAAAATAGTAAATAAATAATGAAATATTATATTTTAGTGACGTACAAATTTGAAGTGTTTAATAAATTAATATATTTTTTTATTCTGCACATTGGAATTTTTAATTGATTACAACTATCGTAGCGAAAACTAATTCATATTATGTTGCTACTTTTAATATATATGATTAATGTCACTATTATAAACCTTTTACATATAATTATACTGTCATAACAAATTTTCTCTCTGTTTTACCATAAAATGATAATGCATTTATCGGTTGTGAACAATGTTTATATTCTAGAAAGGACATCATCTGGTTTCTGATAATTACGTATAATTAAATGATCCATTAACAAGCTAAAAACTAATTCAAGACATAATATTTTAAATTGTGTCCTTTGCTATAAATTTTAAGTATTTTGTAAATTTTTATTATTATAATTTTACATCATAGCCAACCAAGTTCGCTATGTGTACATAATTGTATATACATTACATTTTCGTTAATTAAATCAGACTAGAAGAATTAATTTCCAGCACTTTACATTCAAAATATAATTCTGGATTACTTCATAAACTTGAAACTTGCCAAATTGTTGACCTTTGTCAAAAGCATATAACTGTCATGGAGAAAGTGAGAGGACTAATTGAGCAGTAATTCGGTTCACAAAAACGGATAATTAAACCAGACTGCTGTGATCGTGGCTTTCATACTATATGGGACTGATGTTAACACTCCACAATTCGATACAAGAGGTTAGGTGAAATTCAAACGTAGTACACAAGCCAGAAATCTCATTTATTTTAACGTAAGTTTGTAAATCTTTTATAGTATGATATAAACTTTTGCGATTCCGGGTAATTGAATTAAACATTAAATTTATTACACTTTTTGTGGGTAAAATATATAAAAAATATTTTTGTAAAGTCTTGTTTAGTACAGTTAATATAATATTGGATTAAAAGTATGTATATACTACTATATAAGATACTATAGCTTAATATACAAATATTAAAAACTCCTGTAAAATTATAAGAGCATAATATATGTTCATAAAACTATTTGTGCAAAAACATATGTGGTAATAAAACTAGAGAGTGTTCTTTTTAAATATCATGCCACATAAATAATAAAAAAATTCTCATACAGCATTTATTTGTATCCATACAGTGTTAAAATTGTTAAGGACAAATTGTAAAAAACTACAATCTAACAATCACAAGGAAATTTCATCACAAAAAATTCATCACTAGAAAATTCATGAGAAGAAAATTCATCGCACAAGGCAAAATTAATCACAAAGAAAATTATCGCAGAATTTAAAAGTAGTAATGGTATTATAGAATATGAAAAGTGTTTGGATGGAGAAAATTTGAAGTGTTGTGATGGAGTTTATATCATTTTTTTTACGAGGGAATGTAGAAAATATATAGATTCAAAAAAATATGGGTAACCGATTTCAATTAAATTCGGTATAACAAATAATGTCTACTTCACACAGGTTTAGTTTCCAATGAATTCACTGAAAATTGACTTTTAAATTTTAGAATTCCTTGTTACATTTTTGTGTGATGAATTTACCATGCGATGAATTTTTTTGCGATGAATTTTATTGCGATGAATTTTCCTTGTGATGAATTTTCCGTAACCTCTTAACTTATATTAGTTTGTATTTATTATATACGATTTTAAGTAAATATTGATTTTTTAAAGTTAAACATTTTTTTTTTATATTATTTTTCATTTTTATTATTTCTCAGAATATACAGAACAGAATTGTTTTAATGCTTTTGGTTAATATCATAAATTTTGATTTTAATTTTATACCTAAAATATAAAATTTGTGAATAGTAATTTCTTTATATAATATTTACATTTCTTACTAGAATAATTGACATGTTTTTAATGTAAATGAAGTTTTAATTATAGTATAATTGTAATATTTATTTACGTAAGTAATCTTAAAATATTGAAAATAATTCTTTTTAAAAATATTATTTACAATTACATAGTTCTCTTAAGTGTTACTTTAAATTTTCCTTGACATTGACAATAATTATGATTATTTATATTCAATAAGTAAATAAATTATAATTAGTTAAGTCGTAGATAATAAAATATGAATTTGACATTTCAGTTATAATGTCAGCTTTTAATTTAATTTCATGATAAATACTTTTGCTGCCAAAGTTTAAATTAATCTAGACTTAATGAGTGACTTATTTTGAGACATATTTCCACATAAGTTTTATAAAATCTAATTAAATTTATTCTTAAATCACTTTTTAATAAATTGTGGTGGTTTATAAAAATTTCCTGTTCAATTTTATGTTATATTATGTAAAAGTTCAGCAATTTTTTTTTGATTTTTTTAAAGATAAAATTAAAATGATTAAGAAAACTTTTTGATGAAATGTAATATTTTTTTTGTGGTACAAAAAAGTATTTGTTATCGTTTTAGGTTATTTTGTGTAGTATTAAAACTGAGAGTCTCAATTGTAATAAATATTAGTTAAATTGGTAAAGTTTATTTTATATATTAAAAGATTTTTCAACACTCATAAATAATAATTGTCATATTTTATTTAATTTTATGTATATCTCTAAACTTTATAATTAACCATTTTGCGGAGCACTTCTAAAAGTATGCTATTCCCAGAACGTCACATTCCATATCTTTTACATTTGAAGTTCTGACATTAAATAACTAAAGGAAATGAAATGTTTATAATAATTTAATCAAAAAATGATGATGCAGATTTTTGACGTGCACACATTTTCAAAAAGGATTTGTTGAAGTTGAATCATTTGAACCATCAATGTCAAAATTATCATTATTCAATATCAGTAAATTTTTCGAATAATTTTTCAATGGTTTTTCTCTCTGCTTTTCATATTATGACATTTTTGAATAGATTTTCATAGCCATATTGACGTAAAAACACGTCATGCACAATTCGGGGAATTACACAAATATATAGAAAGTTTTTGACATTAAAGTGTTAATATAGTTCTACAACAAATTGACGATTTTTAAAATATTACTTAAATGAGTAACTTAGAAGTATCAATTGACCTTTAATCCAATTGATTTTAATATAGTATAGTACAAGAGATTTGCATTTGAAGGAATAATGTCTTAAATTATGAATTTGTTAATTATTTATAATGAACTTAAAATTAGTTATTTAAACATTAGCCAACCTGCAAAACCGAAATACTGTATCTAATCAACTCTGTAAAAGACTTGACGATCACTTTCTTAATGTATATTGTATGTAAAAATAAGAAATTGATATTCATTTTTAATATTTAATAGGTCATATGGTCACGTATATATTTGTATTTTACACATTTTTATAGTTTTCAGAAAGAAAAATCGATTTTATTTAACATTTTCTTATTTTATCTATTATGAACTATAATAACATCAATTATTATAGTTCATTAAACATAATTATATACCGTACAAATATATATTATTATTAAATACAAATAAAAAAATATTAAGAGCAAACATAAAATTTAATATTATGTAACGTAACGTAACGTACAGTAGCAATTTCATATATTAAAATTCTAAAAAACTAATGTGTGCGCCTATATCAATTTTCTTAATTTCATTGCGCTATCCACATAATTTTCACATGATTTTCTATTATTGGACATTATTAGAATATCCTTTTTGAATTTATAGGAAAATTATACATTATGGTCCAAAACAACAAAATTGGAAAATTTGTATTTATAATATGGCACGAATTAATTGTAAATAAACTTTATAATAAATTTTTAGTATTAGATAAAACTTATTAACTAAAATTAGACTAAAAGGATAAAATTTAATATAAATGTTTGCTATTATATGGAAATTTTATTGAGCATAAAAAGCCATATAAAAGTTTTGTAAAAGTTAAATTTTATATTAAATTTAAAATGATAGAAAATAGAAATTTTTACCAACATCACTAAAATAATTAAATTATATATAATATTTACACTAACTTTCAAACAAATTTATTAATAATAATAAATTGTAATTTCATTTATTTATGATTAAATTATATTTTAGTAATGTTTGAAAACTGATGGTTATAAACAATATGAAATTTTGAAAAAGGATATATAAATTATACCACAATCACAAAATAGATTATTTAAATTTTATGGAAACTATAATAAGGAAATGAAAAAATGTGGTTTTATAGAAAATGTATAAAACCAATTGTTAATGAAAATAATTGGGACATATAAAAGCATTTTATATGGTATTCATCCAAAAAGAGAAAGATGAGCTCCAAGAATTCAGTAGAAAAAAAATCTAGAATATCGTGTTTCCTTATAGGACACAGTCTGCTTAAAAGTCATCTAAAAATTATGGAATATGTCACCGTAACTGATGTAGTACAAGCTTATATATACTTTTATTGAAAGGCTAGAGTAATACAGACGGTATTAATGTCCATTTTTAAAACTAAAAAACTAACTAGCCAAGTCATCTGTGCATTTCTAAATTGAATATTAAATTTATTATTATTATTTTAGATAATTTACAAAAAAATGGCAAAATTCCAAACCTCGTATGTGAGCTATTATTACTTCTGAATTAAAAACTACTATATTTTTATTTGATTAAAACATTTGGGCCTGTACAGTTTAAAATATTAAAAATGAGAATTAAACTATAAATACATTTAAGAACTTAAAAAGTTCTGTACCATATATCTGCAATTTTGTAGTTACGACGTACATATTTTTTGTTATTCGAACTAAAATTACAAGTAACAAGTTTTATTTTGGCGCTTATTGACTGAACTTTATAAATTTTGACCTAAACAGAATAAACTAAATGATCAACAATATAATTTTAAGGAGTAATGCATTAGTTTTTGGACTTACGAGGTTATGAATTGTTGCTGACATCGATATTAATTTTTTTGAATCATCATTTTTAGATAAAACCTGCTATATACAACTTTAATAACTTTTGTACTATAGTATTTGATTATTTTCATATAACCTTGTGGGTGGTTGACTGAATAAGGACATTTTTAAATTATTACATCTACTAAATTCAAAAGATACTTATCTATCTCAATTTTCTGATTTGATTAAAATATAGAAAGAACGTGATTATTATAGATTTTAAATTAATTTAAATAATTTTATAAATTTATATGTTTTAGTTAAGTTTTATATTTGTCTACACAAAAGTTATAATTAATTTTTATCATAAATGTATTATCATATAAAAATGTTAAATCTGAACCTGACAAATTAGCTTATAATAAATTTTTATGTTCTCTCACTTCGTTACATATTACATGTGAATTATTTATTGAATCATATTAAAGGATAATTTGTTTGTTTTTTTCTGAAAATGTACGTGAATTGAAATTTCGTATACATTTCTTCTATAATTAATTATACAATTATGTAGGATTCACGTGAATTTGATACTTATCTTTACTATTTTTAAAATAATGAAATTTGTGTTGATGAACTTATTAAAATACTTTAAATGAGCATAACTTGAAATATTAATTAATAATTTTTACGGAAACTTTTAAATATTTTTTTAAACAGTTTAGTATCTCATTTTACTAAGAATTGTTTGATTTCGTTTATGGAAACTTCCATTGCGGATAGTAAAATTTGTTTTAAACATGTGGACAAAATTTATGAATATAAGATTAATCATAAAACATATTTTCTTGTTTTTTATGTGTTCTTGTCTTTTGAGGATGAACTTACTAACAATATTTATAATAATTTTCGTTGATCCAAAAACAAATAATCAGTTTCTTTCCTTAGTCATTATTTTCATAATAAGGAGCGTCTTACGTCAGGGATGTGGATTAGATATTTAAATTACTAATTAATAAATTAAGTAAAAGTATAATATAATAAAGATCTGAAATTTATTCTGTTAATTCAACTTATAAATCCTATCATGATCCAAAATTATGACATTTATTTATATATAATATAAATTCATACAAAAATATTACAAATCACACAATTTTCTACTTATTGCCATTTTGAATATAATAAATTTTATGTATTTTCTTCAAGGATTAAATTTTATGTATATTTTCTAAAAAGTCAAATCAAAATAATCTTTTAAGAATATCACAAAAATGATCATTTTTATTTAAAATTCTTATAATTTTTTATTTCATAGTAGATTACTTATTAAAATTCAAAATGTGTTTTGATTTTACATAGTAAAATTAAAAGGATTTTATAAAATATTTTAATACTATTAGTTTTCCAAATCACGTCAAAATTTATTTTACACAAAATTAACATTTCAGTAGAAATTTTTATAACTTTCCCAGGATGAATAATTTTCAAAATAACAAAATAAAAAAAAATATTCAATATTTAATCAAAAAATAAAAACGTTATATTAAAAATATATTTTATTAATAAAACAAGGAAATTATTAAATATTTAATTTATTCATCGATTTAAAATTACTTCGTTTTCCAAATAATCTAGCACCAAATTATAACACCAAAACTGTGAGAACTCATTGAGTTAAATTTGAACTGAAAATATGTAAAATTCATAATTAATGTTCTAAGCCCTAATGATTTTGTATAGTTGAATAACGATTGCGGGCTGGTGTGTTAACATCTGGCGACTCCGGATTTTTGTATTTTTCTCCGGTTTTCTGGTTTTCGCATAAACTTTTCCGGTATTTCCAAAATTAGTTATAAAAAAATTGAATAACTCTGCAATTAAATATATAAAATGGTGATATGGTATGATTTTGACAATAATCTACTCTTCAAAATCTTTTGGTTCTAAATAACACAAAACACAAACTTGTCGGTATAATTATAGTTGCAGAAGTTTTGAACTGTTCATAAGCTAGAGAAGATCAATAAAACAAACTTTTCAGTTTCGTAATTGTGGTGCCATATTTTTAAGACGTCGAAAAACTATTCTGAGTTATATGTCATAGCATTAAAATATAAACAATGCTTTCGTTCCAACAGAACAGAACAGAAAAAGAATGAAAATTGTAAAAGCTGAACTGATAATAAAAGTCAATTTTAATACGACATTTCTGAAGAATTTATGAAATAGACGGAAACGAATTACACAAAAAATTGATTAAATATTTATTTACTTTAAAATTTCTTACCGTTTTCCTGGAAAATAAAAAATTATTTGCTATAGGTAAATACTTATAAAAGTGTCTATTTTTAATGCTGTCAGTTAGCGTTTCTTGATTAGGTGTTTTTTTTTACAGACACGCTGACATCATAAAATAAATATGTTTGTTTAGCTGAGCAATTATCTTCAAGCTAAGTACTTTAAATATAAATGAAGCTAACTAAGTAAAGATATTTACATTATTTTTCTATATTCTTCGGAATTTACATTATATAAAATTAGTTGTTTATTAATCGATCATATTTTTTCATATTTTACTGTGAAGTATTTGATTTTAAAATGTATATAATTCAAGCTGCTTGATTGCTTCAATTATCTTTAAGGTCATGTTTTTATTTCAGTTATAATTAACTTAATTAATTAAAGTAGGCCTTTATAATTGAGAAAACCGATTCCAGAGATAAATTAATAAAATCATGTCAAAACACAAAACTGACAAATTAGTTATTAAAACACTGATTATAATTCTATGTATTTTAAATTTAACAGACGTCATAAATCGAATTCTAATTGATCGAGTGCATACAGTTGAGAATAAAAAAAATGTTTATAATTATTTTGTAGCATTAGCTATATTAATATCAAAACTATTATAAATGTAATTTTTCATTTTCGTATTAGTAATTTATATTTACTTAATTAATGGGAATTATAACTTTGTCAACAAATATACACCAAAAGTCAATATGAAAAAAATTAATTAATTTTTATGTATCACCTAAATAATAATCTTTTCAGTTGCATGCAAAATTTTATATTGAATTAATCAATTATTCTTTTAAAATAATTTAAGTAAATATTTTAATTTTATATAATTTGGAATTGAAGAAAAAGTGATAATCTTATTTAAAATTGGATATAATGACTAATGAAAATTTCAAAGAATAGACATTACTAGATTAATACAAAAGATTATAAATTGTAGTCTGCCTGCATGTCAAATTACTAGTTATCATATCCAATAGTTCTCCATAAATTATAAATAAATTTTAAATTTTAATAATGGTTAAGACGCATTACTATCTCAAACAAATCATAGAGTAGTTCTAATCCAATTTGAATAAAATTTGAATGATTATATATTATCATTTTTAAAACATACAAAAAGAGAAAATAATATTTTTATATGAGTTCAAGGAAATTTGGAATGATTTTATGATCTACATAATTTCCAGTCCGTAATATTTGGAGTCGGTAGCATCATTGAGTTTCTTCCATATTTCTGAATTATATAAAATACATTCTAGTTTTGTTAAAAGATTTGACATTTTGTAAACCTTTCTGAAATGATATAATATTCCAGTATTTTTTTTTTTACAAAGTACTTTGAGTTATCTGCTGCTAATCCTAAGTTTTAGAAGTATTTTAGAAGCTTTTCTTATTGAGTTTTAAATTTTTAGTCTAAAAGTAACTAAACATTATTTAATTTATTAATTATTATGAGAAAATTATATAGTAATTATTAGTAATATGAAAATATTATTTATTTACATTCAGTCAATTATGAATTGATCTATCATTAATTATAACAATTTGTTTCAAATAAATTAATATAAGTAGATAAATTTGAATTAGACAAATTTATTTATATTTACATTATATTTTTGCTTGTATAACTTAATTCATACAATTTTATGTAATAATATATCGAATCGATAAAAACTAATAAAATAATCTAATCAATAAAATATATTTTATAGATAATTTCGTTGAATTTACAATTTTGTTGCACGAAATTGTTGCATTTATTCAAAATATTGATTTCATTTTTAATAATATTCATAATCATAATGAATAGCTCGTTATAGTAAATTTGGAACTTTATAATTCAATAAAGAACTCCATAAATTTTTGATATTGCAAGTTTGTAATGTTACTCAGTCTGTGCAAGTTTTTCTTCATTAAGGTCAAACCTATTATAATATAAATGTAATTTTTCATTTTCATTTTCATATTAGTAATTTATATTTATTTAATTAATGGGAATTATTATTTTGCATACAATTACAATTACACCAAGGGTCAATTTTTCTAAGATGAATTTCATTTTCGTTTTGATTTAGTCATTACAACGTAAAATGATACAAATATAAAAGATTAGTTAAATTGAAATGTAAACAAATTAAAATGAAATGTTTAATTAAATTTAAATGTAAACATTTCAATGTAAACAAATTAGTAAGCATGATGATTTAAATTTACTAATACGTATTATTAAAACAATTAGTTTTTATTTTCCAAATAGTTTTTTAATACAATTTCAAATATTATGTAGTAAAATTAATTATAAAAAAGCATTTTGAAACTTCCAAATTTTTGAATAATAATAAAATATTTTTAATTTAAGTTTGTCCTTTTTATGTAGTACTTTAATTTAGGTATCTTGATTAACATTAATGATACAACCAAGTCTCCCAAAAATTAATTTTCTAATCGGATATATTAATACTAGAGGACTTCTGTGCATTTGGGATAAATTTATTACATAATTTCCACAAAACCTATACATAAATTATACTTCACTAGCAATTTACTCAATCAGCATTTTAAAATTTTAGCTAAAATTTATTTAATATACATTTTCTATAAATAAGGGTCATATTTGAGAGTTCTGTACATATTTCAGGACCTTCTGAACCTGGATATATCTATAAAGAAAAAAGCACAGATTTTATTTTAAATTTTTAAAATCACCTCTCTCACTTCTAACGCTAGCTTTTTGAATCTCTGCAATGCATTTCTTTAGGTTTGCAGCTTTTTAACTAAAATCACATTATTTCAAAAATATTTGCTACTTTTAAAGATATTTAAATTATTACATAAGTTTCAAATTATTTGTCAAAACTTTATAAATCGATTTAAATGCAAATTTAATTATACTTTTTAAATAAATATTATACAAAGCTGGAAGCGATTTCTATTCTACATTTTTAAATATAATTGTTCACACCAAATTACAAGCACAGAATTACTTCTGAAGTACATATGAGTTTTAGATATATTTGAAAATTGAGACTATTTATTCTATTTTTTAAACTTGTTGGGTTATTACACAGCGATTTCACCAGTGTAGAGATAATTAAAAATAAACAGCATTTTTTATTTCGCTCCCGCCCCTAGGAGTTATGGCCTCCTAAACCATATAAATATATACTTTTCACACCTCTCTATTACTGGTCATCGTACCCAGATATTTTGTTGAAATTTAAAGCAGCAATAGAGATATAGAAAATAGTTCTACGCACCTGTACAACATTATATTCTTTTATTACCCGCACCCTTCGTAGCAACACAAACGCAAATATTATATTAATTAAGGGCCATATATGCGAACGGCGGGACGGAAATCAGAAATATTTAAAAAAGGTCCTTTTATTTTTATATAAAATTTATATATATTAAACAATTATTTCACCAAATATTTTTTTTTATAATAAATAAATTGTAAGCGTTGTAAAAATTTTATAACAAATGTTTGGACAAAACACACATTTCCTACGAGTGGGTTCCGTATTTAGTGTAATACTTTTTCTATTACCTTTTAATAGTATATTTAAAGAAATTGAAATGCCAGTAATTTTTTTTATGCTGATGATTTAGCTATATTGATGTCGGCCCAAAACCTTGAACAAATACAAATAAAACAGGCAGTCAACTCTAAATAAATTAGTTTAATGCTATATGAAAACATACACATTTAAATTGTTATGCTTTTTACAAGAAAAAGTAAAAGAAAAAATATATATAAATCAATATTATCCAATTTATAATTTAAAACAGAAAGTTTCTTATCAAACGAAAACGGTCAAATAAGAGATTCTGAGTAAACCAATTGTGTATAGATGAACTAAAAATAAAAAGATGTATACACTTAGTAGCAGTATATTCAATTCTTTAAGCTCGCTGTCAATGCATCTTATCTTAACAACTTATTTTAACTTTAAGCAGACATTACAACATATTCGTTTAAACCGAGGATAGAGCTAATATCAATTGGTTTCTGTTTTGCTCGGCTAAACTCCAGCTTCCAGACAGGTTCAAAATCCTGACGAATATGTTGCCCTTGTCTGCGTGTGCCGTACGGCTGCGATTCAAAGATCTTTAACGCTGTAGCATTTTTTCCGTTCTGACTACGTGCCAAACGCTCACTAGATTTTGATCTTCTTGACTATGTCCATTTCATTTTAAATATACAATATAATTATATTAATACTTCAAGCTTCTCAGTTCTGAAAAGAACCCTACTATAGTTCCTACAACGTCATATGTTCATCTTATTAAATGAAAAAGTTTCTGATAAAAAAATAATATTCTGAAAGTTTTAAATTTAAAGATAAAATTTCCAGCAACCGAAGCCAATGAAAGTGAAAAATAATTACGAATATCAAATTATATAAACTTTTAATTGCCAGATCTCATTTTCATTTTAACTTTCTAAATTTTTTTATTGTTGCAAAAAAAAATTATATTAGCTCAAGTACTAGCAATTTTTCCTGTAATAGGACGACTGAAATTATTTTATTGAATTAAAGTTTCTACAATTATTATGTAAAGGAATAATTATTCTTTTGGTCTGTTACCAAAAATTTAATTATAATTGTTTTCTGTATAATAATTATTTCGATTTATTATAAAATTTAAAAATAAAAATTATTTGATCTGTGATTATGATAACATACCAAATAACATAATTTTTTTTAATACAATTTCTAGTAACATTCAAAATTTTGTTTTACCACAATGTGAATTTTAAATAATATTTTAATTATTTTCATGTACAAAAATGTTTTTATTATGTACATAATTAATCATGAATATCTGATATGAAAAAGTTTTAGCATAAAATATGTTTGAGGTCAAATGTTCTAGATTTACTACTCATGCAAAACGAATTAGTATTTTTTTAAGTTGAAATTTAAAAGAAATATTTTGTTGATTATTAAAATGACTTATATGCAATATAAAATAATGAAAGCTAGACAGTTCGAGTAGATTGTTACAATAATTTTAAATATACAATATAATTCTATATATTCAATTTGTATTCAGATATTCAAAAATTTGAGTAGAAACCATTGCGTTGTTGGAATGTGAATATTGGAAAATAACTTGGATATCGTAGAATTCTGATTAAAATCATTACTAACACCTAAGCAAAAATTTAATTCAATTTCATTAAAATTTTAAATCTAATAAATCTTTTACAAATATTTAAATATACTTTTAATTATGAATTAATTTAACTACAAATAAAAAACATTTTTTTTTAACAATTTTTTTAAATAATTAAGATAAATTTTACAATAATATTCTAAGTTATTGCGACGTATAAAAATTATTGTTAAGATATTTATATCTTCAGAATTTATTAAATAAATATTTTATTTATTCAACTTATTAATAACATTTCAGAATATTTTTGTTAATTTACATTTATTAAAAAATGGAATTTTAGTTTTCAAAATTTGGTTAATTGATTGTCCCAAATAATTGAATATTGATGTAATTAAGTTTTAGCATTGTCGAAATTGATTTTTTATAATTTGTGTTTATATAAATATTTAATTTTCTATTCTTAAATATAATTTTTTTGTTTTTCTTTAGCTTTCAGAGCCGAAATCGACCACTAGCTTCAAATATATGATTTCGTCATGTATCCAGGTCTAATGCAGCTAACATCCAAATCTGGTACCACAAGATCATTTTGAAATCGAGCTACTTTTGGATTTCTAACTAGTTTCACTTCATTTATAGTGGCTTTTTTTGTAACTTGAGTATCTGGCTAACGTTGAACGTGCCCTGCTGCTCATTAGAGGCATAAATAAAGCATATAATTCGTGATTGAATTTTGATTCGCCACTTTGATTTTTAATATTTTAAATATCTATAATTTAATAAAAATGCATAAAATTCAGTTCTAATTGTAAAAATTAAAAAAAAAAATATTTATATATCTCAATATCAAAGCATAATTAAGGACTATGGAACTTAATATTACTTGTCCTTTTACATAAAAAAAAACACTGCAATAAATAAGGCATAAATTTAAAGTATATTTAAATAAAAATCGTTAATCGAAAAAAATGTTTATAAATTTTATATTTTATATTAAGTATATTTATAATCTTAATATTGAATAAAAATGTCTGTCATTCATGATAATTCTCATATAATAATATTTAGAGTCTATAGGTACAGAACCGATAGTAAAACATTAATCTTGTATTAATTACATTTTTTTATTATTATTCTTATTATTTTGTTATTGAGTTTTTCCGAATTATATACAATATTATTATAAAATAATTTTCAAATTTTTTAGTATAGGATTTCCGCATTTTTAATGGAATTTTCTCATTCGCAAGAACATCATTGATACTTAAGTATTTAGTATATTATATTACTTTCTACAGGCTGTGTTTATATAGAATATAAATAAAGTTGTTAAAATTTAAGATAATCATCATGATATTTAATTTCAATATTATATATTTAAGTATTTTGTTGTAAATAATACTAAATAATGAGTAGATTATGTTCACTTAAATTGAAAGTCATTTGGTGAAAAATATAAAATGAAAATTTATGGATCTGTAAATTGAAATAATATCTTTTTATTAAAAATTAAAGGCAATTTTTATGACAATTAAATTCCAAGTTTAGATCCATAATTTTCAAGGTTTTTCCAAATTTTCAAGGCAATACAAAAACTTTTGTGAAAATATCAAATTATATTTAAAGTTGATTGGCAACAAATTTTGGCAGTACAAAATTATACATAATCCAATAAAAAAGCTGTTAAGTACAAGGGAATTACGTTCAAACAGTTACGTTCAACTCAGTATTCACTGAAATTGTCAATAGTCAACACCACAAACTTCATAATTCAAATAACATGTGTACCAAATTTAATTGATATCAGATAATAATTTTAGTATATTAGATTGCCATGAACCCACCGAAGTTACCAACCCCAAACTAACTTACGTTCTTGAAGTCAAAAATTGTAAAGTACTAACTGAAAGTTTGTAAATGATTCCAATGATATTTTTATACAAATTTATTATAATGGTTAATTGACAACGAATTAATTGATAACGAAGCTATATGGAATTATTAAATATTATTTAATTTATTTAATAAATTTATTTAATAATTATGGTTAATTTATTTTTTTATATTTATCTAATATTATAATTCAATCAATTGAATACCAAGGTACGAGGTTTTCTTAAATTAATATCATCAATATTTATCATATCTTTTGCAATTCTCTACTGGATTATGTTGCCGAAATATATTTTTGTAAGGTAAATTAAATAAAGGTTATTATAAAAATAATCAATGATTGTAATAATTTAATTATTTTTTCCCTGTAATTTTATTAACATGGATGTGGATAATTAATTAAAATACTCAAAAAGATTTTGTTGGTTGAAAGTAAAATTATCTGAAATTAAAATACTGTGAAGCCTTGAGAAATAATTAAGTTTCATATTTAAGTATTTTGGTTTGATCCATAAGATTATTAAATTAATTATTAGAATATAATAATTTTGACAACCACATGAAATAATTGAAGATGAAAATGGTTCACCAAAATTTTAAAACAGATTTTGGTGAACCATTTTATATCAGATTTGGTTAAAATCTGATACACAGATTGGTAAGTACCTACCCATGAAGAAGACAGTAACTTCTGGGGTTTAATGCTAAAATATCCGATTAATATTATATATTTTCTAGATTACAGAAATTTTTATCTGATTAGAAATAAATTTTGGCACACATGATAGGTTTCTTATGTGCCTGTAAAATTTAAAGTCAGTAATTCATTGAGTTCATGTTAAAATCTAAATTTATAATTTTATAAGTTCAATCACTATCTACAGAATACAGTAATTTTTGACCGATTTCACAGACAGGTTGATTTTCGTTTTGTTATACATAATAGTTTATGCACCTGAAAATTGTAGCGAGAATTAGTTAAATTATATTTTAATTGAGTTTCTAAATATTAAATTATGTAATTATTCTAAACAAAATTATGTGAATTATTCAAATAAGACATGACCTTTTCCAAATTGTTTGATCAATTATATATTTGTAATCATGATAATTATGATGATATAATGATGATTATTATTTCTATTTATTCATATGTAAGAATTTATAATTAATTTTTTTAATATTATTAATATTATTGGAATTATAAATAGATTGCTGTACAAATTTATGAATAATTTTTGGTTTCTTCATTTCATTTATAAATATACGCAATGGCATTGCTATCTAATATATTATTCAATATGCTAAAAAACTTATTTTCCATGTAACTATATACAAATTTATTGTAAAGTAAATAATTGTATCAATTATATATGAAAAAAAAAGAATGATATCGCAATTTGTTAGCAGTTTTACTCCAAAATACAAAGTATAATTTTGAACATGAAAAACCTGTCAACTTTGAATTAATCACAAAATTACTATACATTAATTCTAAATAAGTCTACAATATTAATATGATTTTCTAAAAATAAATATTTGGTAATAACAATTATATTAATAAAATTTATCATTTTCTGTTTTATGATGACCTTCTATTCTGCATTAGTTTTGATTAATTTATACTAATCTAAATGCCAGTGTCATTAAGTTAATTGTCTTTCTTATAGAAATTGAATCCAAATGATTTGCTTAGTTGGCTAAATTAATAACTGATTATGATTTTTCATTATAATATGAAATTTTGTTGAATCTTTATTTTCTAGAGTCTTAATTGGCTTATTATACAATGACAATATTTTCTACTCAATTAATCTTATATGTTAAAGTTGATAGGATTTGCAACATAAAAATATATATTTCAACAATGTTGACAGATTATAATTGTATAAATATTAGAGTGACAATCCAAAAATCTTTCTACGTTTTGTTAGCAGTTCAGTTAGCATGTACAATTTTAAAATTCTTTAACAATCTTTATTGACTGAATTTTTGATGTTCTTTGTAAATACGTAATTGAGCTTGGCATATTATTATACCAATATCTTTTAATAGGTACCTAAATCGGATTATTATTAGCATGTTTTTTTTAAAAAAATTTCTTAATATATTTATTTTTATCACAATCCTAGTTGAATCCGTACGAATCCTTGAAAATTATAATGCTTGAAAGTATTCGTCCTTGTAAATTATAATGCCTGTGAATATAAAAAAAAATTGAAAGATTATATAAAATATATTTGTTAAACAGTTTTATCTTAGCCAGGATAACGAAAACTCTTTCGGGACATTTGTTCAGCTGCGTGTATTGAAAAACTGATCCGATTATAATACCTTTGAAAATTTCATAAATATTAATTCAAATGCAAATTATATATTCAAAATTGTTAAGCCATTTTTATAATGTTTTAATGATTAGAATAATATGATTCAGATAAGTTGGTATTCATTGGATTGTCCTAAATATTGCTCTATTTTTTTGATAACTTATTAAAAATTACATATTTGTTCATTTCTCGATCATTTCAACTTTGGAACCTATAAGTTTAAAAAAACAATTTTTCTACAGCTTTTTCATCATAAAATATTTAATCTTAAAATATTTTTGGAATTGTTTTCATATTACCATTTTATTTTTCGTTATGAATTTATAATTAAAAAAAATAGTCCTAAAAATGTATGGTAAATGAATATATAATTGATTAATTTGGAATAATTTATTGGCCTTGTAATTTTCATATTCCTTTCGTTTTCGACTTTAATTTAAATTTGTTATTCATAACAAATTTATATCAGGACGAAGAAAAAAACATTTAAACTTTCAGCAATTCAAATATACAAACAAAAACAATTAAGGATCATAAAAGTTATAGTTTTTTATAATTCATATTTTTGGTCTTTTTAAGTGAAGTAAACGCCAGACAGGATTGAATTTAATAATTATATAGTAAACATTGATTTTTATCTAAAATAGTTTATTAATTCTACAATTTTGATTTGATTATAAGAGTTTCGAGATTCATTTATAACTATTAAATTATTATTTTATATACTCATTTTTACGTCCAGAATACGTCCCTGTACCGATCATTTGTCGAAATTTCTTATGTATTTTTCTAATCATAAAATCATTATATGTATTACGTTTCCATGTAATACATATAATGATTTTTTGGATATTAGTGGTAAAAATTGATAAAGAATTGAATTTTTATTTCAATTGAATTTTTAAATTAATTTAAATTTTATAATTTTTTCATTGAGATTTACAAAAACTAGGTATATAAATTATCGAAAAATTTGAATTTACATACATCCGATAGTGAAAATTAATTTAGTACCAAACACTTTTACTACTGTGATTACAAGAAATTCTGTTAAACCTTTTAATTTCTCGTTTGCATTTTTCCCTGGACGAAATATGTAACATTCAACATCAGATACTTTTCGATAAAATGTTGAAAAAGTTACTTATAAAAAAGATCTCTCAGTTTTTATATTACATATTATTTTAATTTACATAATTATTTCAATTTTATTTTTGTTGCTTATCGAAAACAATGTGGAATTTTTTACTTTATATATGAAATTGTATTTAGGTTTGAGAATGTTCCACAAAGGATAACATTCAGGATAAAGGTAAAATATTTATGCTGGTATATAAATATAATTTACCCTGCGGTAAAATAATTTTATCATTTTAATATTTTTTGTTATAAACAAAAATTATAATTCAATTTATAAAAATGCATACATTTTTCAACAAATTAATACAAAAACTTTTTATTATCAAGGGAAAGAATTCTTTAAAAAAAAATTAATAATAATAAATTAATATATTTTTTACCAAATTAAATCATATTTTTCATTCCCGGGTAAATTTCACTTAAAATTCCGCATTATGTGACCATGCATAAAATAATTTACAACTTTCAAAACTCAATATTGGCGAAATGGTGTTAAGGGAACTTTTCATTAGTAATGGATATTAAAAAGTTGAATTTTAAATGGTTTTTTGGTTAGTAAATTGTATAATAATTTATTTTAAACTAACAAACTTAAAAATATTTAGGTAATAACTAATTTTCGGTATTGCTAGACATTTCTGTAATAATTAAACCTTTGAATGAAATTCATGTCATTTACAATTTAAAGGTTTATTTATTAATTAAAATATAAAATCAGTTAATATTTTAAACTACCTAAAAAAATTGGTCTTATATTTTTCTAAATGATTTCTAACTTTTGTTTAATTTTTACCACAATTTAACAAAATATTTAATTTTAAAACTAAATACTTTCACTAAAAAGGATTTATAGACAAAAATGATTAACAAATATCGTTTTTATTTGAATTAATTTCGAATATTCAAAGGACATTTCTGTAATTATTTTTAAATACCGAACTTTATACCACGAGGTATTTAGAAAAACTGAAATTATGTAATATGCTTTTTGAAAAACCAATTTTATTATAACGAAAATCTTTTAAAGCTTATTTACATAAAAATTGTACTTTTAATTTTTGAGTTTTACGAACTTACTTTTCACTCAAATCACATGAAATACAAATTTTAGAAAATTTGTTGGTGAAAAATAATTTTTGGATTTTATTTGATTTGCAGATTGTTGAAGTTAATTAGCTTTTGATGGAGAATTCAGGAAAAGTGAAAAGATTTTTTATGAACAATTTGTATTTGCTGAACTGTAAAATAACTTTAAAATCAACATTGAAATTACAGTACATAGAAAAATTTAATGTGAAATTATGTTAATTATTTATATCTAAAGTTTTAGTTTTCTTTATATAGTAAATTAATTTTTTATTATAAAAATAGATATTATAAAAATTTGAAAATTTATTGAAGACGATAAAATCTTTAAAAAAATTATTTTAAACCATTAAGTATGAAATGAATCCTTACTAATTTTTAGTAGTCCAACTTGTGCTATTATTTTCTAAGCAGGACTTTTCGTAAATTGAAAATAATAGTCCATATTTTAAATGGATTATTTTCTTGTGATGGAAAAGAAAGAAATGAATGACATTTCCAAGGAAAATTTGATACAAGGTCTACAACATAGCAAGATCAATAGCTGTGTACATCGGACACTGGCCAATTGATGCACATGTGAACAGATTATGTATCCTCTATTTAACCAATCATTCCGTAATTGCGGAGAACAAAATTGGAAAAAAATAGTACACTTTTCCTGCAAGTCCACATCTAGTGTAATAGCAAAACTCAAGAAGTAAGAAACTCAAGGTAGTCACATATTAAACAACCCTAGCGATCTATTCGCTAAGTGACATACGAATATAAAGTGACATACGAATATAAAATTTACTATGTTATATGGTTTTATAACATAGATTGGACTTGAGCTTGAGAGTTATGCAAATTTCAAAATGTATCTAATATTTATTTATGTTTAAAACATAAATTAATTTCAATTTAATTTCTATAAAGTAATTCATATTTGGAAGAAATTAACTTTTGAAAATGCTTTATAATTCTATAGAGCTACAGAAAGTTACTAAAAATCTGATTATGTTAAAGTTGATTTTTATTGGTCGAAAATATTATAATACAATTATTTCATGCAATAAATTATATCTTTATTTAAACTGACATATTGATTTATGTTTTCTAAAATTCCGATATAGATAAATTTATAATGGATTCATTGAATTCACAACAGTTTTTTTATTCACATGTTCACCCAAATTGGTTTTATTGATGATATTTTGAGTTTTGATAAATTTATTTAAAATTATTCATATTATCAATACCATAAGACTCGTTAATTTTAGATATTTTTCAAAATTTTAAACTAAGTTTCTTCATATATGCTTAAAATAATACGATAAATTATGAAATAACGATTGTGATGGAAGTATTGTGATCAAAATAGCAAATTAGTATATTTTGCTTCAATAAATTTTAGCGTTGAGATTCCTTCTAAGCGTGGATATTCCAAAAATACAGAAAACCCAAATGAATTGAAAATCATATATGAATTACGTAAAACAATTATAAATTCTGTAGGTGTTTCTGTAATTACTGAAATGCGGAATTCAATAAAACTTTTCCATTTAACAATGGAAACTCAATTTTAAATATGTCCATCATTTTTTATATTTACGGAGTTAGAAAAGGAAAATTAATATTGAAAACAGGATAATTTTTTGTGGAAAATTCGTTTTTTAATAATAAATTCTATAATGAGTTTCTTTTATTGTCAAAAGGACATTTTTATAAAATTTAAAGCATAATTTTATCTTGTGAATGTAATAAAGAATTATTATTTAAATAATTTCATATTTTAACATTCGTGATGTTGAATAATTGTTTTTGAATAAGGTTTAGAAAAAAGTGCAAATGTCAAATGTAGGACTAAGTTATTTGTTAATGATAACTTTTGATAACTCCTTATTCAATCAAAGAAAGGCCATGTTAACGAACTGCAAATATTTAAATATTTTTTGAGATATATTTGATTATATTAATTTTATCCTTTAAGAAAAATGTTACGTTTTTTACGCCTTTAGCCAACGTTTAATATACAGTCAAAGTAGATATTAGAATAGAAAGATTAGGAAAAAACGATAAGAATTATATGTATTGGTACTACCTATAGAGATATAATTAAAAGCGGTGTAAAAACGTAACGCAATACAAACTAATTTTATACAAATAAATTAAAAGTATGAAAATTTTGTATTTTTATTTTATATTTATATCAAAAATAAAATACTTACAATAATTTAACATAATTTTGTCGAATTAAAAGCGACGCTCTTATAAACTGATTTTGAGAAATGTGTTTTTTTTTAAATAGGTTAAAAGGGCGATTCGATTTGGGCTCTTAAAATCAAATTCAATTTTTTTACTTAAAGAGATAATATCGAAACATGTCAGAAAATATAATTAATTTTAAATTTTTTTTTTAAATTATTCACTTATATCCAAATTAACACATTACAACAATTAAAAAATAATCAATTAATCAATGCCTTAAAAATATTAGATTCATCAAACTTTTATATATTTTTTCCAATGGAAAAAGTTACTTTACAAAAATAATTAAATACATATAAAAAAAAATTCATATTTAATTTATCTTTGGCTAAGGATAGAAAAGGATCGTTAGAATTTTTTTTTATTCCGTAATAATAAATTTGATTAAATTTTTTAGCGTCAAAAAGTTTTACAACGTCAAACATTTTTTTTTAGTATTATAACTTAAATTAACATTAAATTAAATTGGTTAAGAATTAAATTTATTTGAGAGAATTTTTAATGAGAAACTGACTTAATAAACAATAAATTCAAAAAGCAGAAAAAAAAAACTTAATTATTTACAAACAATTTTAAGGAAAATTTACATTACACTGGAAAATGGACTACAATTACAAAAGAAAATATATAAAAATATTCAGGAAAGAATGCCGTGGATGAAAATACTACGAAGAAATAAATTTGTTTAGGAAAATGTACAGAAAATATTTTTAATTAACGTCTAAAATTCACTTACATTTCAAAAAATCTTCATTTAAAATGTTGATAAGTAAAAAAAAATTGTATTTATTGACTAAAACTAAATAATGCAATACTAAATTATTTATGTGAAGTTACTTTTAGAAACATTAAATTTAAAAGAAATTTCACAATTACAATAATTTTCTAATTACAATTTTAATAATATTAGATTGTAATTAGAAATTTGTTTTAATATTTTGGTTGGTTGGTTTAAAGGGAGGGAATGATAACAAAAACCCCTTAACGCCCCTAGACCACGAGGGTATGATCAGCGGTATATAATCTGGCAATTTGGTTTATTTATCAGAATCATGATTCTATACATTTACACGTTCTTGATCCACAAAAAGGTTTCCGTTTCGTAAAATCCATTATGGTTTGTCCAACTATCGAAGTTTTCTTATTGGTCAAATAAATACTTGGTGTATCGTTCGGGAATTACTTATAGCCTCATCTCTTGCGTATTTTTTAAGTCTATTCGTTGCCATCGATTTTACTATATCCAGGTGATCAAAGCATTCTTAATTTACTGTTCCTATTTAAGTTAAATTAACATTTATTCACTAGTTTGGTTTTAACCTCTTTGTGCTCAAGTGTTTTTAGACCTGCTCGATTGTCGTGATTTCTTCCGTCTTATGAATCGATGTTATTTCTTAAATAATACTGAGTTATAAATCCAGGTTTTTTTAAAAAAAAAATCTGCACTACAGCCTTCTTCTAATTGGTGTAAAATAACGATTCAATTTATATGAATTTATATTCCGTTTGTACATTTCCTTCTTACTTGAAATGTTATCTTAAATTTGTAATATATTTTCAGTTGATATCTTTATTTTATATTTCATATCTAATTGATTCTTTCAAAAGTTTTAATTGATTATAATAACATAATATTAGTTTTCTTTTTTACATAATTATTATTATTAAATAAGAAAATTGGCTTCGTAAGTTTGTAACTATACAACAGATGTCAGTTAAATTTTTGTTAAGGAAACTAAAACTTTTTTAATATGATATCAATTTTTGTATGTATTTTGTATGTACAAATATTATTTTATTAAAAGTTTATGTAAAATATTTATAAGCTTATCCTTCTAATTATGCTCAATTTTCTGTTATATGAATTCAGTTGTTAGGAAAATTAGTGTTTTTATTATTTTATAATGTTATTGATAATTGATTATCATTTTTATTCAATAAATTTTATAATTCAATTGGCTTTTTATTATATTATGTATATTTACAACTGCTAATTAATTTTTCCCCTAATTTCTCAAAAAATCAAAATATATTTAAAAAAATTTAAGAATTATATAATTATTATATTTCGATTAAATTCAACTTACAAAAATTGAGTTATTAAAATAATTTTGATATTTATTCGACATAAATTACATTATTAATATTTATAAGTAGGCTATATCATTGGCGCCGGCAGTATGGTGCAAGGTAGGGCAACTGCACCACCTCTGTTTGATAAAAAATGGTCATCTTTTTATTTATTAAAAATTAAAGCATTAACAATTAAAATAATACAATTTTTTTATTTTTTTATTTAATTTTTATAAAATAATAATTGTATTGTAACCTATGTGGCTTTTCAACAAACTTTAAAACAGTTCACGATACATAAGCTCGACAATCGTTCGCAAATAGTTGATCTTGTCCAAGTCTTCAACCTGCTGAATGTGCTAATTATGAGATTGAGATTCACCAAACGTGTTGTATGCATTGTGAGGCCAGTAGCTTGGAAAACTGATGATTAAAAACTTTAAATCATATTAAATTAATGTATTCATTTTTTAATGTATCTAAGTTTTTGTGCACAAGTTTCATACTATTTTGTGGCTTCAACAATAAAGTCTTCCAACAAAGATCGTGAATAAAATTTTTTTATTTTTGAAACAAATTTTATGAGATTTTGCTTCAAGGTTTAACTTTAGAATCTAAATAAGAAATGAATAATGATTTCCTATAGTATTTTTCCACAGAATATGCAGCTCGTTTTCTCTTTTGCATCACTTCAATAAACGCGGCCATATAAGGTCAATATTCAGTAAGAGTTTGATTTTCCTGAAGAATTACGACTCTTCTTTATGATGATTTTAATAAAGTTCTGACCATCGGCAAACTGTAATAATTTTTTTCTAAACTATTATTTCCACATGCAAGATTCTACATAAAATTCTGGGGGCGCCCATGGGCTCAAAGGTTTTCCTTTTTTCAGAAATATAAGATTTTATAAAAAAAAAATATTTCATCTTATAAATTAGAAAGTTTCTGAGATAAGCCTATCCACGTCAGTACATTAAATCATTATTGATTTTGTAATATAATAATTCGGAAGCGTCCTCATTAAAAAAGTATAATTTTAGGTTACACATTTTGATTTTAATATTTTAAGTAAAAGCATTTTAAATAGACACTTCAAAATTCTCATTTATGTTATGATATTTAAATTTTCAAGTTGTACGAGAATTAATAAATACAAAATAATTTCTTAATCACAACTAATTAATTATTTATTAAAGAAATAAAATCGAAAATAAAATTGAAAAATACTGCAAAAATTAAAAAGATTTTGTTTTAGATGGTTCGTCAAAATTATAACTTTTAAAAATTTGAAATAAAAGAAAGCTGGGATTGCGTAAACGCAACGTCAGCGCAAAGCAAATTAGATAGTTGAACTATATGAAAATAGTATTTCTATTCTCAATTAGATTGACGCAAAGCAAAAGTTGAACAACTTACAACTTTTTAGATTTATTATCATAGTTTTCAGGTAAAATTATATATTCAAATTAATTAAAAATTTAAATTATAGGATTTTAATTATTTTAGAATAATAATTTAAGTTTAAATTTAATATCATCAGCTGAAATAAAATGTAAATTGAAGTTTAAAATAAATTTTCATTGTGAATTACTCATAAATGATTATAATAATTTTATTTTGATTTGCTTCAACTTTGCTTTGCGACTTTTTTGTAATTTTCATTGTGAATCCAAGGTAAAATTTCTATATTAAAATATATCTTTTTTTTTTTTTAAATTTCACCCGGAATTATTTATTTGAAGTTTTTTTAATATTAAGAAAAAATTACATTAAAAATTTGGAAAAATTACAATAAAAATTAATTTATTTGTTTTTGATAGAAGTAGTACTAATATTAATCAAGTTTTAAGATACAATAATTGAAAAATCTAATTATAATTTCAACTCTTTACTCAACATTTAATACTTTGGCTGCCTCGTTTAAAGTTTAAATAAAGAAAATGAAAGATTAAAAATTCATATAATTACAAAATATAATGTTGAAACTATTATTTAATATTATATTCATAATCAAACTGTATTTCAATTTCACTAATGGATTTATTACTAAAAATACTTTACTTTTCTTAATTTATATTTATTTCATATTTACAATTTCTTTCACAAACTTGTACTATAATAATTGCAAAATTTATGATACCTTAAAGGATTCTATCGGTAATAAATTTATTCATAACTTGCGTACATTGATTTCAGGATATAAAGTGGCATCAATTTTGTGAATTTACTTTGTAATCAAAACCAATTTTTGAATAGAGTCGGATATAAATAATGTAAAAGGATGTAAATTAATATTTTTTTTCAGAAATATCAAACATATTTGATCAAAATATAGTTTAAAATTACAAATATTGAAATTAACAAAAAGTTTAGGGAAATTTTGTTTATATACTATAAAATGTCGATACTTATATGACTTTGTAATATTGGTACGATAAGTGCTAAAAGAAATACAAAATTAACGAAAAATATTCAGTTTCTAGAAAAATTAAAAGTAAAATTAAAATTTATAAATAATAAATAAATTAATTTACAAAATAACAAATATAAATCAAAATTAATTTTCTTTATAAGGAAATATAATTTGGATAGAATTATTATAATTATTATTCATTTCACAAATAAACCGAAAATTCATGTTTTAAACATTTATATTAATCAAACTTTAAAATGGTAATTATACAATATTACATATTTATTTGTATGATGATAAATTCTTTCAATGTAAAAATAGTTTTTTTAAATATGAATTTTGTGGGTAAAAAACTGATTCATTTTGGGTATACAATATTAGTAAAAAAATATAAAGCAAACAGTTTCATTAATATTTACAAATTTTGGACCTAACTTAAATAAATGAGTTATTAAAAGGTTCAGAGCCCAAATTCATTAGATACTTTTCTCTATACTGTGTTAAATCTTAATATATAATTTAATATATTTATTGTCGTGATTGTTTCCTAAAAAAATTTAGGTATTTTTCAAATTCCAGACCTGAAGTAAGTTTTCCTTTAAAATGTTTTCAAAATATTTGAATTTATATATTAAAATTTATATATATATTATTCTTATAGCCATATATTAAAAAGCTTCTTAGAGATGGAGAAAATAAATCGTCTTAAAGTGATTTGTAATAATAGTGTTTTTACAGCAAATACAGTTTTGTAGTTTTTTTTTTTTTTTATATTCAGAATTTTGATATGAGCTCAATGAAACTACAAAGCTCATATTTTATGAAAACTAACACCAAATATAAGTGAAATAAAAACTATGTTTTATACTGTCCTAAATGTGAAACATAATTTAACCAACAACTATTATAGAACTACGTGATGACTTTAATTTTAATATTAACTCGTTGTCATTATTTATAATTTAATTGAGTTAGCTTCTTTGCAACCTCTATTAAACTTATTAAGTTAAACGTACTAACCATTAACCATCCAACATTCTAAAATAGATAAAAGATATGAGTAGGGACGGTATACAGTATAACACCAGCTACAAACATTTATCACATGTGCAGCAAATAGTGAAGAAATATTCTTAATTATTACAAAATTACCTCTCTATTGCTCCTTGTGATAAGAATGTGTGCTTCATTCATATAAAATAACCATATAAAAATTTTACCCAACCTAGTCGGGGCATTGTAAGCTTGCGAAATATTGCTAATATCGCTGAAGCTGACCCAAATCCTAGAATGAAGATTCTTCATCCATAAATAATTAAATAATTTTGTTGTTTATATAATATTAATAAATATATTATACGGTACTTATATAAATAAAAACAAATAATGAATGTATTTTTTACATAATTTTATTTTTAAAATGAAACATTTATGTAAATATGAAATATATTAGTTATCCGTGAATCCCATTAAAGCTAGCGGTTCCAAACGTCGATATATAAAAGGGCATCTTGAAAATATGTAACTAGTTCCATATCTGATTAGCATTAATATAAGCTTATAACACCCGATAAATAACATTTCTTTTTGTATATATGATTCATTTATAATATAAAATTCAAATGTAATAATGTTAAATGTTATACTATTTCCTTAAATTTTCATTAATTAAATTTTCATTTCACTTTCAAACATTTTTCATTCGTTTAAAGTTCTTTTTCTTATTTGCTTCTATCGCATTCATGAGTCTATTCAAAGGACTCGGGTAAAAGCCGCCCCTTCTCAAGTTTTTCCATAAAATTTTGTTTTGAGTCCGGTCTTTCCACTGACTTCACATTGAATTAAGTTCATCCACCCATCTTTTTTCTGTCTTCCAATTTTTCTTTTGCCGTTTGGCTCCCAGTATCTTGATATTTTCGAACAGCTTTCATTGTTTAAACTGGCAATATGACCGTCCCATTACCATTTAAGTTTTTTTTGTGCGTTATAAATAACATCTGTGAAGATAGTGTGGTTCTGTTCTTGTATGTGTTCGTATACTTTTGAGATAAACTTTATATATTATTTATAGTAGACTGATAGGTCGGTCGATAGTTATTAATGTCGTGTTTATCACCTTTATTATAGATCAGGATTACCGTTGAATATTTCCATTTATCTGGTAAAATTTCGCTATTAATGATTTTATTAAATATTTTTAAAATTGGTACTATTTAACTATTCCGCATTTCTATTATCGGTTCCTGCTCACTCTCCGTTTTTTAATTGTGATATTACATCTTAAATTTCTACAGTAGCTAGAGGAGGAATCTATTGAATGTCATTTAATTGTGGCATTTGCTCCGTTTGTTGTGAATCAAACAATGTTGATAGGTAAAAACATATTCAAATAAAATTATGTACATATATTAAAAACAATTTTAAATGTCTTTATAAAAATTTAAGGATTATTCAACGTGCAACTTGCTTTCTAAACCATGTGATTTCGTAGTTGTATAAAAGATTCAAATTATCTAAATTTCCTATTATAATAAAATATATATTTTTTTTTTATAAAGTAATTTTTGAAAGTTGAAAGATGTGGCAAATAATTAAATTTAAATTATTATGAACAATATTTAAGTTGTTAATATTATTTCAGTTGTTTTTAAAACTAATATTAAAATTTTATAATAGAATATAGAAAAAAATGATAAAAGTATCAATTTAAATGTGGTTGACGACTGTACTATAAAATTTATTTATGGGAAAATATGTTAAACGCCACGTAGAAATCGTTATAATAAACACGAGCAAAATTATATAAATATATTTTTTATACTAATGAGAAACAGACCAAAAGCTATAATTAAATATTGATAAAAACATTTAGCGAATCTGAATGAAATATGCAAATAGAGATAATAAATATTATTTTTTTTTTAAATAAAACTAAATTAAAATTGAAGTTCTTTTTCTTAATTGTTAACAAATATCTTAAATAATTCCTTTTCATAGCTAAATAGTAATTTACTAATTTGTGAAATTCATATTTTCATTATATTTAATTATTAATTGTTCATTTATTTATTTACACCACTAGAGTAATAACCAAAATTGCAAAAGATATTACAAAATGGTTCTTAAATATATAATAATAAATCATAAATCTAAATGCAAACTAAGTAAAAAAATAAAGTTACAAATTCAATTTAATTTTCATTGATTATAATTAATTAAAACTAATATAATCCATTACACTGAACTAATTATAGGTAATAAGCATAATATCAAAGCTAAATATAAAATTTACCAAATTAATGTAGTAATTAGAACAGCTTTAAATTGGCAGTAACTCTATACTAAATTCTATTTTTTAATAATATGGTAATTACAATAGTAGAATTCCTATTCCTATAGTTGAAAACTTCTGCGGATAACAATTCTTCTCTACATTTTACAATAAAAATCCTGTGGCATTTAAAATTAAAAGATCATTTACATTCTTCCTTTCTGAACAGTTCCATACTAATGATAGAGAATTGTACAAATAAAAAATTTAATATAATTTCCAATTATAACCTACTCCCATGAATTTACGACACTTTAAGTCTCCCACTTAAATAATACAAAATTAATAAACAAGAAATTTATGATAATTAAAATGGTAACACGATAAGGTTAAGTAGTATCATTTAGGAAAGATAAAATGCGGTATTTAAATTTGCTAGCAAAGGCCCTAAAACTTCCACTATTCCTAGGAATAACTAAATTCCACAACCACTAGCGGACAGCGATTAAATGAAATGCCTCGTCTAATATTTCAGTAGTAATCATCCGGAGCATTAATTGTACTGCCCTAGGTAGACTATGAAAACGCAAAAGAACTAGCTAAAAACGAATGACATTGTTTACGAACTATTTTATAAAGAAACCAAAATTACGTAAACAATAATTTTATAATTAATAAAAATTACGTAAGCTAAAAATTGACAGTACCCGATTTTTTTATTGCATTTGATATTTATTTTAAATATTCAAAAAAAAAAAAAAAGAGCACCTGAAATAATATTAGAAATTTAATTTAATTTTTTAATTTTCTATTATATTTTTTCATAAACGGACCAAAATTTCTATTAAAAGTGGTAGTAAAAATTATTTTAGTTAATTATTAAAGGAATTTCTAAATAGTGAGTATATAATTTTCAATTACGTTTCATATTTTAATATATATATTTTAAGAAACAAATTTTGAAGAATTATCAATTGAAAGATGCGTTTCATTTATGTATTCGTTGTCCTGATGGTTGTCTGCATGGCGGGTGTAGAACGTGCTGAAGCTGACCCAAATCCTAAAATGAAGATTATTCATCAATAAATAATTAAATAATTTTGTTGTTTATAATATTAATAAATATATTATACTTATATAAATAAAAACAAATAATGAATGTATTTTTTACATAATTTTATTTTTAAAATGAAACATTTATGTAAATATGAAATATATTAGTTACCCGTGAATCCCATTAAAGCTAGAGGTTCCAAACGTCGATGTATAAAAGGGCATCTTGAAAATATGTAACTAGTTCCATATCTGATTAGCATTAATATAAGCTTATAACACCCTCATTTAATTTTTTGTATATATGATTCATTTATAAGATAAAATTCAAATGTAATAATGTTAAACGTTATACTATTTCCTTAAATTTTCATTAATTAAATTTTCATTTCACTTTCAAACATTTTTCATTTGTTTAAAGTTCTTTTTCTTATTTGCTTCTATCGAATTCATGAGTCTATTCAAGGGACTCGAGTAAAAGCCCGCTCCTCAAGTTTTTCCATAAAATTTTGTTTTGAGTCTGGTCTTTCCACTGACTTCACATTGAATTAAGTTCATCCGTCCATCTTTTTTCTGTCTACCAATTTTTCTTTTGCCGTTTGGCTCCCAGTATCTTGATATGTTCGTTCAGCTTTCATCGTTTAAACTGGCAATATAACTGGCCCATTGCCATTAAGTGTTTTGTGCGTTTAATTGCATCTGTGAATTTTGACTTTTCTCTGAAGGTAGTGTTTCTTGTATGTGTTCGTCTACTTATTTTGAATAAACCATGTTATTTCGAAGTTGTGTAAAAAGAGACAATGTGCATGAATTCGGCGGTGCATGTTGAAATTCAAATTATCTAATTTTACCATTATAATAAAATAGATTTTTTTTTATAAAGTAATTATAATTTCCGAAAGTTGAAAGATGTGGCAAATAATTAAATTTAAATTATTATGAGCAATATTTAAGTTGTTAATATTATTTCAGTTGTTTTTAAAACTAATATTAAATTTTATAATAGAATATAGAAAAAATAATAAAAGTATCAATTTAAATGTGGTTGACGACTGTACTATAAAAATTATGTATGGGAAAATATGTTAAACGCCACGTAGAAATCGTTATAATAAACACGAGCAAAAATACAAAAATATATTTATACTAATGAGAAGCAGACCAAAAACTATATTATTATTATTTCATTTATTTCATCATAATTTGTTTACAATTTTAATTTACATTTAGTTACATTATTATTGTTTGAAAATTAGTACCAACCAGAAAAGGTTTTAATCTAATAAGAAATCTATATCGTTATGAACAAGAATAGTTTTGTGATTTTTTATTTTATTTATACATATTACCATTATTTTGATTTTAATAGGAAAACTTTAAAAACCTATCATTTGACATATTACTTTTGAACTTATACCAAAAACTATAATTAAATATTGATAAAAACATTTAGCGAATCTGAATGAAATATGCAAATAGAGATAATAAATATATATTTTTTTTAAATAAAACTAAATTAAAATTGAAGTTCTTTTTCTTAATTGTTAACAAATATCTTAAATAATTCCTTTTCATAGCTAAATAGTAATTTACTAATTTGTGAAATTCATATTTTCATTATATTTAATTATTAATTGTTCATTTATTTATTTACGCCATTACACTAATAACAAAAATTGCAAAAGATATTACAAAATGGTTCTTAAATATATAATAATACATCATAAATCTAAATGCAAACTAAGTAAAAAAATAAAGTTACAAATACAATTTAATTTTCATTGATTAAAATTAATTAAAACTAACATAATCCATTACACTGAACTAATTATAGGTAATAAGCATAACATCAAAGCTATTTAAGATTACAAACTAATAGAAAAATTAATAATATATTAATTCAAGCAGTACATTACATCCAACTTAAATGGCATTAAATATAAAATTTACTAAATTAATGTAGTAATTAGAACAGCTTTAAATTGGCAGTAACTCTATACTAATATTGATAATAAGTGGAATTACCAAAACTTATTTAGATAGCAATTCTTTAAATTACAATAAAAATCCTGTAGTATTTAAAATTAAAAGATCCTTTACATTCTTCCTTTCTGTACAGTTCCATATTAATGATAGAGAATTGTACAAATAAAAAATTCAACATAATTTCCAATTATAACCTACTCCCATGAATTTACGACACTTTAAGTCTCCCACTTAAATAATACAAAATTAATAAACAAGAAATATATGATAATTAAAATGGTAACACGATAAGGTTAAGTAGTATCATTTAGGAAAGATAAAATGCGGTATTTAAATTTGCTAGCAAAGGACCTAAAACTTCTACTATTTCTAGGAAAAAGCAATTTTCACAAACAGGCAACGATGAAATGAAATACCTCGCCAAATATTTCAGTTGTAATCATCCGGAGCATTTCTTGTACTGCCCTAGACTATGCAAATGCAAAAGACTTTACTGGAAACGCTGGACATTGTTTACGAACAATTTTATATAGAAAAAGTTATTTATATTTATTTTTAAAATGTTTTTTGAATTTTATATTTATTTTTTAAAAAAAAAAACACCAACTGAAATAACATTAGAAATTCAATTTAATATTTTATATTACTAATAAGTATTTTTATTACAGTCCAAAATTTCTATAAAAATACGTGGTAAAAATTATTTTAGTTAATTTTTGAAAGAATTTCTAAATAGTGAGTATATAATTTTCAATTACGTTTCATATTTTAATACTATAATTTTTTAAATATATTTTTAGAACTAACTTCGAAGAATTAAAATTATCAATTGAAAAATGCGTTTCATTTATGTATTCGTTGTCCTGATGGCTGTCTGCATGGCGGGTGTACAACGTGCGGAAGCTGACCCTAGTCCTCATCGTCATCATCGTCATAAAAGCCAAAACTAAATCCTTTGATGGAATATTATATATAAATATAAACAATTAATGAATTGTGCAAACGTTTTATTATATATTACGTAATAAAATTTTTAAAAATATTTTTTTTTATATATATATTTCAATAAAAATTAGAAGAATTATTATTAGTACATATACAAAACTACTTTTGTTGCATGAACTGATGAGCTATGGTTTCAAATATAGCGCTATGGTTTCAAATATAGTTTAATATAGAAACCAATTAATTTATTAGTCTGTTTTCTGAATTGTCTTTAATTTTTTATAACCAACTTTTTCATGTCAAGTTGTAATGGTTAATATTCTGGGTGATTTTAATTAAAAGCTGATTTGAATATTTTTGGAATTAATTAAATTATTTTAATTAAGAACTTATTATATTAAAAATTACAAACAATATAACTTTAAAAAGGTTAATGTTATTATTCTTGGCTAAGACAAAAATGAAAATTTGGCTGAACAATATTTTCTTAAAAATTATCTCTCAACTATTTAAATAGTGAACAAGTTAATCTAGAAATAAAATTATAATACATTAGATTATTTGTCTACCCCGTTTCGTAAACTGTGTTCTTGTTACCACCACTTCTTTGTAACTGGTTTGTTAAATATATCAAATACCAACAAGAATGAAATTTATATATAATTCATTCCCAAATTTTATAGAAACAAATTATGTAGCAACTTGTATACCAAATTTCATTGAAATGGGATAATAATTATATGATCTAGATCTAGAGAACATTTATAAATGAAACAGTTATGAATATGATATATAAATATAAGTTACCCACGAAGTCTAATAAAGCTAGCGCTTACAAATTTCAGCAGCACAAATTCAGTAAATTCAGCAAAACAAAATTATGAGAAATATCATTGAAAATGGGTAACAATTACTGTATGATGTATATGTAGAGAAATTGAACTGATGACATATAATTGGATATTTTAACATGAACCTCCTGGTCCTACTGACCTGTATCTGGTTCGCCACATGCTCTATTATGAAACCAACCCATGTTCTTCTCTGCATAAACAGGAGTTATAAAACAGGCCCACAGATCACATCTTGTACAGCCTCTGTACCAACTTTCATTAAAATCTGACTAGCGGTTCTAGAATATGTTGCTACGCACATGTACATTTTACGGAAGTTTTTTTTCTCATACCTCAAAAACTAGTATAAAAAGCTTTTATCCATAGTAATTCTAACTACTCGTAAAAAAGGATCAAATTTATGAAAATATTAATAATATACAACCAATTTTATTTTTACATGATAGATTATGTTCCAGAAAAAAACCATGTATAAAAGGGCATCTTGAAAATATGTAACTAGTTCCATATCTGATTAGCATTAATATAAGCTTATAACACCCTCATTTAAGTTTTTGTATATATGATTCATTTATAAGATAAAATTCTAATGTTATAATGTTAAACGTTAAACTATTTCCTTAAATTTTCATTAATTAAATTTTCATTTCACTTTCAAACATTTTTGATTTGTTTGAAGTTCTTTTTCTTATTTGCTTCTATCGAAATCATGAGTCTACTCAAGGGAGTCTACTTATGGAAATTTTTCCATAAAATTTTGTTTTGAGTCTGGTCTTTCCACTGACTTCACATTGAATTAAGTTCATCCGCCCATCTTTTTTCTGTCTACCAATTTTTCTTTTGCCGTTTGGCTACCAGTATCTTGGCATGTCATGTTCGTTCATCTTTCATCGTTTTAACTTTTAACTAGCCCACATCTGTGAATTACATCTGTGAATTTTGACTTTCCTCAGATGGTAGTGTTTCTTGTATGTGTTCGTATACTTTTGAGAAAAACTTTATATATTGTTTATAGTAGACTGATAGGTCGATAGTTATTAATGTCGTGTTTATCACCTTTATTATAGATCAGGATTATCGTTGAATATTTCCATTTATCTGGTAAAATTTCGCTATTAATGATTTTATTAAATATTTTTAAAATTGGTACTATTTAACTATTCCGCATTTCTATTATCGGTTCCTGCTCACTCTCCGTTTTTTAATTGTGATATTACATCTTAAATTTCTACAGTAGCTAGAGGAGGAATCTATTGAATGTCATTTAATTGTGGCATTTGCTCCGTTTGTTGTGAATCAAACAATGTTGATAGGTAAAAACATATTCAAATAAAATTATGTACATATATTAAAAACAATTTTAAATGTCTTTATAAAAATTTAAGGATTATTCAACGTGCAACTTGCTTTCTAAACCATGTGATTTCGTAGTTGTATAAAAGATTCAAATTATCTAAATTTCCTATTATAATAAAATATATATTTTTTTTTTATAAAGTAATTTTTGAAAGTTGAAAGATGTGGCAAATAATTAAATTTAAATTATTATGAACAATATTTAAGTTGTTAATATTATTTCAGTTGTTTTTAAAACTAATATTAAAATTTTATAATAGAATATAGAAAAAAATGATAAAAGTATCAATTTAAATGTGGTTGACGACTGTACTATAAAATTTATTTATGGGAAAATATGTTAAACGCCACGTAGAAATCGTTATAATAAACACGAGCAAAATTATATAAATATATTTTTTATACTAATGAGAAACAGACCAAAAGCTATAATTAAATATTGATAAAAACATTTAGCGAATCTGAATGAAATATGCAAATAGAGATAATAAATATTATTTTTTTTTAAATAAAACTAAATTAAAATTGAAGTTCTTTTTCTTAATTGTTAACAAATATCTTAAATAATTCCTTTTCATAGCTAAATAGTAATTTACTAATTTGTGAAATTCATATTTTCATTATATTTAATTATTAATTGTTCATTTATTTATTTACACCACTAGAGTAATAACCAAAATTGCAAAAGATATTACAAAATGGTTCTTAAATATATAATAATAAATCATAAATCTAAATGCAAACTAAGTAAAAAAATAAAGTTACAAATTCAATTTAATTTTCATTGATTAAAATTAATTAAAACTAACATAATCCATTACACTGAACTAATTATAGGTAATAAGCATAACATCAAAGCTATTAAGATTACAGACTAATAGAAAAATTAATAATATATTAATTCAAGCAGTACATTACATCCAACTTAAATGGCATTAAATATAAAATTTACCAAATTAATGTTGTAATTAAAACAGCTTTAAATTGGCTATAACCCTATACGAAATTCAATTTATTAATAATAATGATAATAACAATAGTAGAATTCCTATTCCTATAGTTGAAAACTTCTGCGGATAACAATTCTTCTCTACATTTTACAATAAAAATCCTGTGGCATTTAAAATTAAAAGATCATTTACATTCTTCCTTTCTGAACAGTTCCATACTAATGATAGAGAATTGTACAAATAAAAAATTCAACATAATTTCCAATTATAACCTACTCCCATGAATTTACGACACTAACTTTAAGTCTCCCACTTAAATAATACAAAATTAATAAACAAGAAATTTATGATAATTAAAATGGTAACACGATAAGGTTAAGTAGTATCATTTAGGAAAGATAAAATGCGGTATTTAAATTTGCTAGCAAAGGCACTAAAACTTCAACTATTCCTAGGAATAACTAAATTCCACAACCACTAGCGGACAACGATTAAATGAAATGCCTCGTCAAATATTTCAGTAGTAATCATCCGGAGCATTAATTGTACTGCCCTAGCTAGACTTTGAAAACGCAAAAGAACTAGCTAAAAACGAATGACATTGTTTACGAACTATTTTATAAAGAAACCAAAATTACGTAAACAATAATTTTATAATTAATAAAAATTACGTAAGCTAAAAATTGACAGTACCCGATTTTTTTATTGCATTTGATATTTATTTTAAATATTCAAAAAAAAAAAAAGAGCACCTGAAATAATATTAGAAATTTAATTTAATTTTTTAATTTTCTATTATATTTTTTCATAAACGGACCAAAATTTCTATTAAAAGTGGTAGTAAAAATTATTTTAGTTAATTATTAAAGGAATTTCTAAATAGTGAGTATATAATTTTCAATTACGTTTCATATTTTAATATATATATTTTAAGAAACAAATTTTGAAGAATTATCAATTGAAAGATGCGTTTCATTTATGTATTCATTGTCCTGATGGTTGTCTGCATGGCGGGTGTAGAACGTGCTGAAGCTGACCCAAATCCTAAAATGAAGATTATTCATCAATAAATAATTAAATAATTTTGTTGTTTATAATATTAATAAATATATTATACTTATATAAATAAACACAAATAATGAATGTATTTTTACATAATTTTATTTTTAAAATGAAACATTTATGTAAATATGAAATATATTAGTTACCCGTGAATCCCATTAAAGCTAGAGGTTCCAAACGTCGATGTATAAAAGGGCATCTTGAAAATATGTAACTAGTTCCATATCTGATTAGCATTAATATAAGCTTATAACACCCTCATTTAATTTTTTGTATATATGATTCATTTATAAAATAAAATTCAAATGTAATAATGTTAAACGTTATACTATTTCCTTAAATTTTCATTAATTAAATTTTCATTTCACTTTCAAACATTTTTGATTTGTTTGAAGTTCTTTTTCTTATTTGCTTCTATCGAAATCATGAGTCTACTCAAGGGACTCGGGTAAAAGCCCCCTCCTCAAGTTTTTCCATAAAATTTTGTTTTGAGTCTGGTCTTTCCACTGACTTCACATTGAATTAAGTTCATCCGCCCATCTTTTTTCTGTCTACCAATTTTTCTTTTGCCGTTTGGCTACCAGTATCTTGGCATGTCATGTTCGTTCATCTTTCATCGTTTTAACTTTTAACTAGCCCACATCTGTGAATTGCATCTGTGAATTTTGACTTTCCTCAGATGGTAGTGTTTCTTGTATGTGTTCGTATACTTTTGAGAAAAACTTTATATATTGTTTATAGTAGACTGATAGGTCGATAGTTATTAATGTCGTGTTTATCACCTTTATTATAGATCAGGATTATCGTTGAATATTTCCATTTATCTGGTAAAATTTCGCTATTAATGATTTTATTAAATATTTTTAAAATTGGTACTATTTAACTATTCCGCATTTCTATTATCGGTTCCTGCTCACTCTCCGTTTTTTAATTGTGATATTACATCTTAAATTTCTACAGTAGCTAGAGGAGGAATCTATTGAATGTCATTTAATTGTGGCATTTGCTCCGTTTGTTGTGAATCAAACAATGTTGATAGGTAAAACCATATTCAAATAAAATTATGTACATATATTAAAAACAATTTTAAATGTCTTTATAAAAATTTAAGGATTATTCAACGTGCAACTTGCTTTCTAAACCATGTGATTTCGTAGTTGTATAAAAGATTCAAATTATCTAAATTTCCCATTTTAATAAAATATATTTATTTTTTTTATAAAGTAATTTTTGAAAGTTGAAAGATGTGGCAAATAATTAAATTTAAATTATTATGAGCAATATTTAAGTTGTTAATATTATTTCAGTTGTTTTTAAAACTAATATTAAATTTTATAATAGAATATAGAAAAAAATGATAAAAGTATCAATTTAAATGTGGTTGACGACTGTACTATAAAAATTATGTATGGGAAAATATGTTAAACGCCACGTAGAAATCGTTATAATAAACAAGAGCAAAAATACAAAAATATATTTATACTAATGAGAAACAGACCAAAAGCTATAATTAAATAAATATTGATAAAAACATTTAGCGTATCTTAATGAAATATGCAAATAGAGATAATAAATATTATTTTTTTTTAAATAAAACTAAATTAAAATTGAAGTTCTTTTTCTTAATTGTTAACAAATATCTTAAATAATTTATTTCCATAGCTAAATACTAATTTACTAATTTGTGAAATTCATATTTTCATTATATTTAATTATTAATTGTTCATTTATTTATTTACGCCATTAGTGTAATAACCAAAATTGCAAAAGATATTACAAATATATAATAAATATATAATAATAAATCATAAATCTAAATGCAAACTAATTAAAAAAATAAAGTTACAAATACAATTTAATTTTCATTGATTAAAATTAATTAAAACTAATATAATCCATTACACTGAACTAATTATAGGTAATAAGCATAATATCAAAGCTAAATATAAAATTTACCAAATTAATGTAGTAATTAGAACAGCTTTAAATTGGCAGTAACTCTATACTAAATTCTATTTTTTAATAATATGGTAATTACAATAGTAGAATTCCTATTCCTATAGTTGAAAACTTCTGCGGATAACAATTCTTCTCTACATTTTACAATAAAAATCCTGTGGCATTTAAAATTAAAAGATCATTTACATTCTTCCTTTCTGTACAGTTCTATATTAATGATAGAGAATTGTACAAATAAAAAATTCAACATAATTTCCAATTATAACCTACTCCCATGAATTTACGACACTTTAAGTCTCCCACTTAAATAATACAAAATTAATAAACAAGAAATTTATGATAATTAAAATGGTAACACGATAAGGTTAAGTAGTATCATTTAGGAAAGATAAAATGCGGTATTTAAATTTGCTAGCAAAGGCCCTAAAACTTCCACTATTCCTAGGAATAACTAAATTCCACAACCACTAGCGGACAACGATTAAATGAAATGCCTCGTCAAATATTTCAGTAGTAATCATCCGGAGCATTAATTGTACTGCCCTAGCTAGACTATGAAAACGCAAAAGAACTATCTAAAAACGAAGAACATTGTTTACGAACTATTTTATAAAAAATAAAAATTACGTATACAATAATTTTATAATTAATAAAAATTACGTAAGCCAATTTTTTGTTATAGCATTTTATATTTATTTTAAGTATATTCAAAAAAAAGAGCACCTGAAATAATATTAGAAATTTTTTATTTTTCTATTATATTTTTTTTATAAACGGTCCAAAATTACTATAAAAAGTCGTGGTAAAAATTATTTTAGTTAATTATTAAAATAATTTCTAAATAGTGAGTATATAATTTTCGATTACGTTTCATATTTTAATATAATTTTTTAAATATATTTTTAGAACTAACTTTGAAGAATTATCAATTGAAAAATGCGTTTCATTTTTGTATTTGTTGTCCTGATGGTTGTCTGTATGGCTGGTGTACAATGTGGTGAAGCTAAGACAAATAAGGGTCAGCTTGAGATCGGCTCCTAAATTATTATGTTGTTATAATATATAAGCATATATTATGTAAATATACATAAATAAAGAATTATGTTTTATCAATATATTATGTAAAAAATTATTCTAATAGTATTTTTTATTTCAAACGTCCTTTAATAAAAATGTGGAGAAATAATATTACGTACAAATATTATAAAATTAGTTTAATTGCATAAACTCTGGTTTCTAATAGTGTAATATGCAAAACCAAAATATATTTTAAGAATTCATCATTTCAAAAACCGTCAATACACAAAGTTTTAATGGTTAATATTCCGAGTGATTTCAATCAAAAATTATCTTGATTTTTTTTAGAATTAATTAAATTCTTTTAATTAAGAACTTATAGTAATGGTAGTTTATATATTAAAACTTATTCTCGGCAGGAGAAACATGAAAATTTCGGTAAACAATATTTACTATATGTAAATAGTGAACAATATGCAAATAAAGTTAAGCTAGAAATAAAATTATAATAGATTATTGTCTTCCCCATTTCGTAAGATCAGAATGCCACATTGGGCAAATACAACATTTTGCTTTGAATCTTTATACGGGTACTCAATTTCATCTACAAGTGAAACATCCTTCTATTTACTTTGTAAACCTTGTGATTGATCAGTAAGAAGAAGTAAAAGAAACGAATTAGTTAATGAAACTAGCCTGAGCATCGCATGCATGCCAAAATGTTGCTAATATCTTTCAAGGACCTAATATTTACTTAATTTTTTTGGTATCCTAGACCTAGTGAACAGTGAAATTTAAGTTGTTTATAATAATGATACAGGATTAAAGTAATTTCCGAAAGTTGAAAGATGTGGCAAATAATTAAATTTAAATTATTATGATCAATATTTAAGTTGTTAATATTATTTCAGATGTTTTTAAAACTAATATTAAATTTTTATAATAGAATATAGAAAAAAATGATAAAAGTATCAATTTAAATGTGGTTGACGACTGTACTATAAAAATAATTTATGGGAAAATATGTTAAACGCCACGTAGAAATCGTTATAATAAACACGAGCAAAATTATACAAATATATTTTTTATATTAATGAGAAACAGACAGCTATAATTAAATATTGATAATAACATTTGGCAAATAGAGATAATAAATAATATTTTTTCTTATAATACTAAATTGGAATTGAAGGTCTTTTTCTTAATTGTTTACAAATCGTCGATATGTTTTAATAAGATCCATACAACATCAACTTAAGTTTTGAGCAAAAAGAAGTAGTTTTTTTTGTTTAATTTTTATAATTTGTTAAGACTTATTTATTTTAAAATTTATGGACCTATGCTACACCTCCGAATTCAAAATATATCGATAATTTTGATTGCGGAAATCTATTTCCAGAAGATCCATATGCACATTTTTATAACCATTAAAATTAAACCTTGTATAATTGGAGCACTTTAGACAGAGCTTAAATAAAAATATCAATTTTATGGAATTTTTATGTACGAATTAACATGTTTTTCGTAATACTTAGATCCAGTGCTATGAATATGACAGATATGGAGTAATTTCTATTCATAAATACATATACATGTATAGTATATACAGTAATGAGCGGATAATTTTTTATCAACCGGTTCGCAACGAAACCAAAAAACATCGACTTAGAACTAGGACTTATAATTTAAAATTATATAAAATTTTATTCTACATACTTCCATATTTTTATTTGATTTTCTGAATAATACTTTTTATGCATTTTTTACCATGCACATCTACAGCCGATAGCAATGATTCTTTAGACGTAAGAATCATGCTTTGACTTAAAATTCTGGATTACACTGATCCATCGGTTTTACCACGTTATCAAATCCGATAAATGTTTTCAACCAGAATAATTGGTGGACAGGGACACCCTATATGTAAACATATTCGGAGTGTCAATCAATGCATTTGAATTTTTAATTTATTTTTTCTTCTTGAATGCTATGTCAATAACTATAATTCAGCCGTATCATAGTTTCACCACAGTGTCAAGTGTTATACCTTTTATCCACTTTTTAGAAAAATTGAACTTTTAATTTGAAATTGTGATTTAACATAATTTTTTTTAAATACATAATATTAAAATAAAAATATAAATATCTCAAGGTTGATTTGCAATTATCCCACATTACAGCAACGCATTTAAAATAGATAAAGCTATTAATAATAATAATTAATGGTTAATGATAAAACTCAAATTTTTCTTAAGGGTGGCAATAATTATTGTATCGGTTAGGCTAATTTGTGAAATTCATATGTTATTCACTGGTATCGTATTCGATTATTCGATTTTCTCATTATCGATTTGACACACTTTTAAAATATCTATTATTTGTTTTTACATTTTGTATTAATTTTTAAAATTACAAAAAACACACCAAATGAAATAACATTAGAAAATCAATTTAATATTTTATATTACTAATAATTATTTTTACTATACTGCTCAAAAATTACTAAAAAGTCGTGGTAAAAATTATTTTAGTTAATTATTAAAAGAATTTCTAAATAGTGAGTATGTATATAATTTTCATTACGTTTCATATTTTAACATAATTTTTTAATATTTTCTTAGAACTAACTCTGAAGAATTATCAATTGAAAAATGCGTTTCATTTATGTATTTGTTGTCCTGATGGTTGTCTGTATGGCTGGTGTACAACGTGTTGAAGCTAAGCCAAAGTGTCAGATTCAGATCAATCCCTAAATTATTTTGTTGTAAATATATATAAGCATATATATATTATGTAAATATACATAAATAAAGAATTATGTTTTATGAAAATATATTATATAAAAAAATATTCTAAAAGTATTTTTTATTTCGAATGTCCTAAAAAATAATTATTATAAAGTATTGTTCAAAATTAAGCAAAGGATTTTTTTTTAAATAAAATAAATATTATTTTTTACTAAGAGAATATTATTAAAATTTATTCAAAAATTAAATCTTCAAAATTATATGTAATTATAGTTTTGAAATATAGTTCAATTATATTTCAAAACTAATTACATATAATTTTAAATAAATTTTAATAATACATATATTGTAATTAAAACAAATTCTTGATAGAAAATTTAAAATTGTTATAAAATAATGAACTGAAATGATTTTTTCATTGATAAAGCTGCCCATACATTAACAATTTGGTTGTGAATGTGTTCTTAACCGGGTTAAGAACACATTTCAACAGCACACATTTCAACTTAGTTTACAACCGATTTTTTGTAAAAAAAAACATTAAAAAAAACAATAAAAAACATTATTTCAATCAATAAAAAACATACAAAAACCTAAGTTTTTTGACATAAAACGTCAAGAAACATCGTTTTATTTGTACAACTTCCCCATAAACTATAAAACCATCATAAAATGGTTGCCAATGTTTTGTTAACTTACATACAAACGATACTTGATAACAAAGTTGCCACCACGTTGCTAAAAAATAAGAACTTTGTTAATTTGTTGTACCATGGCAGCATAATAATTAAAACTTGTACATGAAAAGATACTAGAAAAGAGAAACCTAAATTACTTAATGTCCCATATTTTTCTATCTAATTTAAGTATTTTTCATCATCAAAAAGATTAACATTTCTGCTGAATGTAAGTTTTCTATAATTATGTAGTTTCATTAAAAATATATTTTATGATTTTACATAAGAATCAAATCAAAAAAAAACTATACCCAAAATTTCAACGACTAACATCGCTACTTCGAAAAAAAATTTCACTAAATTGTTTAAAATAAAATTTCTGTAACTTTTATTTAAATTATAATTATTTATTGAGGATCTAAATTTTATGATCATGTAATTTTTGTATTCCGTAAATGATTTATTAACATATTAAAATAAATAAATGTTGTAATAAATAATAATATTTATTACAAGCTTATCAAAGCATATTTAACCAATTTTATATATCTAAAAAATGTATTTAAATGAAACTATTTCCCTAGTGCGTAAGGTTCATAAATTAAATTACTTGTTTTAATATAAATTTTCATTACAATATAATATCAGTTTTAAACAACTTTTGTTAATTTTGTTTGTAGGATTATGACAATTATCACAATTCACAAATCTTGACATTAAAATAATAAAAATCAAGTTTTGTTACAGCAAAGGACGATATTATCACATATAAATTTAATTTTTACTATTCAGGATTCATGTCTTTAATGTATTCTTTTTCATATAGTTTTTTTACAGAACAAAAATTTATGACCATACAATGATTTTTTTTACTTATGGGTCATACCGCATAATTTTTCAGAAAGATTTATTAGAATGTTGCTGAAAAGGTTGGTTATACAGTGTAATTAATGGAGTTTTAGTATACTCTATGTGGTAACTTATATTCTAGGTTAAAGAATATTGGCTATTAACTAAAATTTATAAATTAATTTAAGTATTTTTCTTCATCCCCAGAAAATTAACATTAAGATTTAGCTTGTTAAAATAAACAAATAAAACACAATAATTTAGAATTAGACCAGGTTTTTTATGTATATTTTAAGGTGTTTTTTAACGAAATTTCTCATAAAAAAAAATTACGTAACCAAACTCTAACCTTTTCAGGAACATGCAAATATTTTTTACTTCTAAAATTTCCGATAACTCTAGATTAGAGCATAATAAATATCATCTGATTTCTATAAAATTTAACATATAAATGATAGTTTTCTAATTTATTTGCAGTTGTTGGCTATTAAATTTGATACCGGTATAGTTTTAGTGAGTCCATGTTAAAATCCCCAATTATATTTCATACTCGATTTCAATGACATTTCACAGACAGGTTAATTTTGTCATCTATTTGGTGCTCCACACTTCGGTAGCGTTGTATTAACAAAAAAGTTATTGTTTTTTGAAGTAATAAATGTATACAAAAAACTTTTAGATTCTTTCAACATTAAAATATGTAAAATATTCACTTAAATTTATTAAAATATTATTAAAACAAGCAACAAAAAATATTAAACATATTTAAATTAGTGTCTTTGCTTAATGGAAATTTATAATTATGAAGTAAATTTTTAAATATAGATTATCAAATTTATGTAATCTTTTGAAAAGCAAAAATTACTTAGAAATAAATGGAGTCAAGCCTCTATGTTTACATCTTCAACATTGTTTACTTGAAAACCTTTTTGTAAATAATTTACAAAATAGTGTTTTAGAATATATGTTGAATAAATTTTTTTTTAACAATTTCTATAAAATACCAGACACAATAAAATTTGTTTTTCAACATAATTTCTAAATTACCAGAAGCTTGTAATTTATTTAATTATGGTGAAGTCATGTATAAATTTTCTACAATATAATTTTGCAACTGTTGTTCCGTTCGTTGTTAAAATTTATTACAAATATGAAAATTTCATAAACTAATTCAATAATACTCTTCAAAAAATAATTTAATTGGCTTGTACAGAAAAAGCAGTACGATTTCATTTTAACAAAGCAACATTTTTAATTCAATAATTTTTAAAAAGATACATAAATAATGTTTCACCATGTTAGGCTCAATATTTTATGTAAGAAAATGTTAGTTTAAATTTGCCATATGTTTTTTGGGTGATAAGAATCTATGTTAAGAATTTGTGAAAAGGATTTGATTACATTTGCAAGAATTAAAGAACTTAATGACATTTTCGAAATTTCTCCAAAAACATTAATTGAAAAAAACGAAATATTTTTACAATTGCAAATTTAAACTTGAGTTTTATGTCTTTAAATAATTTTATTGATGATTTTAGATTGAAAATGTATAAATTTTTTTTTTTTTTTAATTTTTAATTGATTTACAAATGTAATTGACTAAAAAAATATAGTGAATTATGTTAGCTCTGAGTAATATTTAAATATTGCCATCACTAAAAATTTTTTTTTTGGATAGCTAAAAATCTCTTGATTAAATTTGTTGTTTTGAATATTATTTTTCTATCTTAATTCCCTGCAGATTAGTCTTATATTTGGAAATTAATAAAAATAATAACACAAATTCGAAATTTTTAAAGATATTTCATTATATCGTAATTTGAATAACATGAAAAAAAAACGATATTATTTTCTAAAATTTAAAAGTAAACTCACAAAAAGGATAATTATAGAATATGTAAGTTACTTGAAGAAGTGATTATGTATTATAAACTTAAAATCATTTTAAATATACATATCTGATGATATTCATTCAATATAAGAAAATATCTTCCAAATATTGATGAATCTTATTAATTTATGATATTCACATAAAAATTCAGTTTTGTAATTTTATCGATAGTTTTATGTCTATCAAATAAGTAAAATTAAATAATCCGGGAATTTCCAACTATTACCATGATTGAATGAATACCAAGTAACTGATATGAAAAAAATAGAGGTAATCCTATCATAAATTCCAGAATATGACCGTTTCTCAATAAATGCAGAAATAGCTGAATTTTCAAAATCTTAAAAGCTTGATAATTCAAACTTTATAAAATTACGAACTGACTCCAATGAAATATATTATATATTTCACTTATTTTAATATATTCTGAATGAAATTGCATACATTTTTATTACGAATTTTTAATTTTAGTTCTATTTTTAATTTAATTATTAACTCCATAATTTTACTAAATTTCATAGCATAAAAAAATTGCTTCAATTAAACATAAAATCTGCAACTTGAAAATTAATTCAAATTTTTTTTATTAGATAATTATTTTACATAAATTATTTTCTAACAAATTAAATATTTTTCATTGCATTAAAATTATTTTGCATAAATCAAATTTATAAAATATAATTCACAAATTTATTTGGTGTTTAGAAGAAGTTTTTGACAAATGGAATATAAAAAAATTTGTTTGAATTTTAGAATTATTTTTTTTTTCTTACGTCCGTTTTCACATTGAGAACTTAAGATTATGCTTAACTGAACCGATTATATGGTTTAAGACTGCACCTCAAATTCACTTGTTTGCTTTATAAAAATTTGCCCTAAGCTTAGCTAAACCACAAAATAAGCATTACCGAACTGCGGCTTAAGTTAAATCTCACTTCAAGAAATGCTTAACTTTAAGTTTGTACTGTACTGTACTGAGACACCAGAAAAGAAGTTAAACCAAACTTGTGTAATCGAGCAATCGAGCATTAAGAAATAATAAGTAAAAAAATATATAATATTTTTATATTATTTATATTTTATATGATAAAAAATATAAATATTTAATATTAAATTTTTCTAAAAAGTGTTAAAGATCTGAGAATGCTAAGGTTTACTAAGGAATTTTCTCAAATAAGATATATTGATATGCGAAATGTGTAAACATTATTTATAAATAAACAAAATTGTTGACAGCTGTATCATTTCTATCAATGTTTCTATCAAAAATGGTGCAAATATATTATTTAAAATAAAAATATTATTAGAATTTCTTTAATCTGATTTATTTGTTTTAAAAATATTAGTATAATTTATTTGATTTATATTTCAAAATGAAATAGTTAGAAAATGTTAAAGGCTACATTGATGTACTCTAAAAATATGAAAGATATTTCCAATTTAGAATTATTTAATATTGTTTTACATTATTACATATTTTAAAACTAATTAAGGCCCAATTGTAATGTGGGTGCAAACCTTTAGCGCAAATTTTGAAAATTGTTCAATATATGGAAATCAAATGAAAGCAAACACAATGCTAGCGATCACCGCTAAGGAAAAAAAGCTACAGCCAAGATTGAACAATGTTCAATATTAACCGCCAGCGCCAAAAAATTTTAATAAAGGAGGCGAATTCTAAATTTGACTGACATTTTTCATAGTGACATTTTAAATAAATAATAAAGATTTCACGCAAAAAATATATAAATATAATAAAATATAATTTTCTCAGCCACCGCCACCGCCACCGCCACCATTGCGTTTGTACTGGATTTGTCTTGGCGCGGAAAAGAATATATACAGCTACCGCTAAAGATTTGCGCCCACATTACGATTGCGCCTTTAAATCTATTATTTTTTAATATAAAATCATAAGAAATTTTGTTAAAATAAATTAAAATTTGTCCTGAATTTACTAAAATGTATTGAAAAAAGTAAACTAAATATTTCAATATTTTTATGTTATAATTTATACATAATATATTACGAGAAAAAAAAAGGTTTTCGAGGTCGAATAGTCCAAAATGGCAAAAAAATTTGGATGAAATGTGGTACACAAATTGGTTTCATGATTGTGCACGTCATTCAGTAGCTTTAAGGGATTTTGCTGAAATTTCCGATTAATATTTCATTATGTTCTAAGGCATAAAGTAAATATTAAACGATTCCAATTAAATTTGGTCCACATATTAGTTTTGTTGCCAGAACAAGTAGCTCCATATCAAATCTCGAATTATATATGAAATCCATTAACGTTAACTTAAAAGACGTGAAATATTTAGCAAAGCACTACAGTTTTTTAATTACAAAATACTGTTGAACCTAACTAGGAGTTATTAGCAGCTTTTTTCATAATATTTAGTTATGACTGTACTTAAAATTTATTTACAGTAAAATTTTTAATTATGATTTTTTTAATTAGAGTGAATACATAAAAAAGGATTTTTTTTTCACTTTAAACTCCAGTGAAAGAAAATTATTGTTAACATAGGTAAAATTATTTAACATATTTTCATATTTTTCTAGAATATATTTTCAGTTTTCCTCTGAATCAATTTTAACCATGTTTGTAACGAATTTCAGAAGTTAAATTGGTTTATTTTTTCTTTCTCTTGAATAAAGAAATTACATAATTAAATACATATTTATTTATGTAAATAATTTTCGCAGAATTTTGTGAAAAATTACCTAAACCTTTTTTTTTACAAAAAATGTATAATAATTTAATTTGCTGAAATATAAATGTGAAATTCGTTACTTTAAACACAATAATTGCAATTAGCTTAATTAGAGTTGGTTGAACAAATCAAAATCAAATTTAGTTTGCAACAAGGATTTTAAATTAATGTCCTTAATTTTTTACTCTTTTAATTTGAACTTCATGATTTTATAAATTAATATTATTTTTCGAAAGGATAGCAATATTAAACTTAATATCTGCAAAAATTGAATTTATAATTTATATTTTTTTAACGAAAATATTAACAAAAAAATTGTTGAAGTCTGTATTCAAAAAATATATTTTTATAGTTTCTTTTTTGAGTTGTGCAGAAATGTAAATTTTCACTCAAGCAGAAAAACTAAGATAAAATATATTTAATAAATGGAAAATTATATTTCAAAAATAGCTTTAATTGTACAAAAGAAAATTAGGTTAGGAGAATTATGGAAAAATGAAAATATTTTTTGGAAAAATTATGAAAAATATTATAAATATAAATAGAGAAATTATAAAAATTGTTAAGTATCAGAAAATTTGACATTTACTAATAAAATTATGTTAAAATGAAATATATATTTTTTTAATTTATGTTTTACAATAAATCGTATATGCATTTTGATGGAAGTTAAGTGTTAATTAAGAAATTTAACCAACAGATAATATTAATTTATTAAAATATTTACTTAATTTGTCCAAATAATTAGTAATTTATACGAAATAATTAATAACTTATTATGTATGTCTAATAATACAAATTTAGTATCCTAATTTTGTGCCAATTAAATTGTTTTATGTTTAATAAAGTATAATTTTACACAACCAATTTAGCCTTAATCACGAAATATTTAAGAATTATTCTCTACCAAAAAATTACACTAAAAACTAATTTAATTTTGACAATCTGTTTATAATAATTTTGATTCTACAATGATGTTTAATATCATAAAATTCTAAATTTATTGATTAAAATTATGATAAATTCATAATTTTAATGAACATTGATTAAAATTATGATTTTCTTTACATTATTGCATAATATAATTTTTTTGAATATTGTATTTAACATTTCAAAATATAGCTAATACGAAATTGCTATTGAGAGGTAAAATCTTAACGTTAAAAGTTATGCTAAATTGTACATTATCTTAATAATTGGATAACAAAATGTATTGAACGTTTTTAATTACTTTTTCCAAATATATAAATATGTAGTTGTCAGTTTATAAAATACTTCATTGAGCAGTTTTTGTAATTCGCATCACTTACTTAATTTCATACATTTAAACTAAAAAAATAAAATTTTAATAGTTACTATCATAATTTTTTTCTGTTAACCCACAAAATTTTGAATTAACCAAAAATTTTGAACTAACTCCAGACAAAATAAACAACTCATAAAAATAAATACGTAATATTTTATTTCTATTAAAATTTTGATTTATATGTTTATGATTTAAAAGAATATTTATGATCACTTGAAAAATAAAGAATATATTCGACCCTAATTCAGTTTATTCGACCCTAATTCAGTTTAGTCTCCCATTAAATTGTTATGGAAAATATTATCATTCTAATTTTCCCCAATTTTTTTTTCCGAAAATACATTTTCTTTTTCAAATATTTAATGGTGTAATAATTCTGGAAATGACAATTATTTAAATTTAAGCTATCAAATACACAAATTAAGTAAAAACTTTTATATTATTATTAAATTTATATTCAGATTTATGTAAAATATAAATATCTAAAAATTTGTTAGGTTAGGTTTAGAGTAAGGATAGGCCATAGACAATACTAATCAGTGTAGCCATTTGGCTTATTGTGATATTCCTTCTAATTATTCATCACTGACGATGCTCTCACTGATGCTGAAACAGAACAGGCGTTTTAGTTTGACAGCCACAATGTTTCCGAAGTAGCGAGGTGTCGAGTTTCGAATCGATTCGTGCAATAGCCAATCGACTGGTAAAGTAAACTTAACACGTAGTTATTGATTCCAATTAATTGAGTTTTTCAGTTTGAAGTTTTATTTTGTTGATGAAATTTTTTATTCTGTTTATTATAAATTTTGGATAATTTTCTGCGGCTATGTTTCTCATATATTATTTTTTTTTAACTGTGAAATGTCATTTACTTTGACATTTGATTCAGTTTGAATTCGTAAAAGTTAGTGTTCACTCCATCGATATTATATACAAAATATATGATGACATTAAATCTGAACTTTACTGAAAGAATCGATACTGAACTGATCGATACATTGTATCTCAAGCTTTATTTACATATGTTAACAATGAAACTTAAAAATTTCTATCAAACTGTCTCAGTTTTTACATAAATTTATAAATTAAATTATAATTTTTAAACTTATTCAATATAAATTTCGTAGTAATTAAATGACAGATGTTTGGTATTTTCAACAAGTTTTTGTTTAAGACGAAAAAAGTTTTTTAATAAAACTTAAGGTTTGGTAAGAAGTCTTATAAGAAACTTTTATGTCTTCGTATTTTAATAATTTAAGGAATTTTCATTTACATAACATTATCCCAAAATAGTTTATCCTTCTAATATTGCTAAGGTTCAATATAATAAATATGAATTAAGATATTTTAAAATTTAAATGCTTGTACTTTAACCGCACTTATTATTTAGTGTAGAATAATATTTTAAGATCTTTATTAAAAGGTTTAAATAAAGTTTTGGTCTTTTTACGAAATTTATGAATTTAAAATAAGTAAAGTCTTGTTTTAATATTCGGTACTGAATTTAAATTATATAATTTGAAACATTACGTGACTACAGACCGATAATTAAGTATACATTTTAAAATTTCATTATTTATTATTAATGAAAAGTGGAATTAAAGTTGTAAAATGAGAAATCTTTTATCCAACAATTAAGAAATAATAAAAATAAAATTATTATTAAGCTATAAGAAAAAATTGTAAAAAGTAAATCTTGGATTTCAAAAGTAATTATTTTTGTATTGCTAAAATAACAACATTTTAAAACTCTATCCATTACTTTCAGCTGAAAGCTGGTATCAGTACTTAAGGAAAAAATTGTCGTATTTTAAATTATATTCAATCCACATTTTTCTCCAGCAAGTAAATCCATTTTCATCGAAATATATTTTTCTAATTTAAGTATTGTTGCATTAAAATTAAATTTGTGTTAATGATTATCTAATTTCGGGCCTTTTTATACTTCTTTCAAATATTTAAGATAACAAACAAATGGGCAGACAAACGCAGAAATTGTAACGATTTTATTGACTTAAAACCAAAGAGCCAAGGATGATAATAAAAACAATTAAAATCAAAAGAATTATGAGAAATTCACATGCACAGCCAAGCTTGATATGGAGAAGAATTAATATAAAAACTGCGATGATGTATGCATTTAGTTATCGCTCTAAATTGACTCATCTTTAAATTAATACCAGTATCAAAAAATGTTAATATGTAACTTGTGATTTTAATACTAAAACTGGCAAAAATACTAACCGTTGAAACCATTTGACAAATGTTTCGCAATTAAACCCATTTCCTTATTTCAATTAAAAGTTTCTTCACTATAAAGAAGCTTGTGATTCGAAATCCATATAAAATTAGTAGATTCAAATTACAATAAAATGTCGGGTGAGTGAAATCACTATCATTATGGCCTTATACATATACTCACAAACTGAGTGAAATGAAATATTTCAAATTTATTACGAAGATATTTCTTAATTCTGCTTGCAAAGTCTCTAAAATTAATTATAATCTTAATAATGGTTTTTGTAGGATTAAAAATATATATATTTTTAAAATGGATTACAGAAATGAAAAATTGTAATTTTATTAATAGCTAAAATGTGTTTTATCATTAAGATTGATTCTAGAAAGAGTTTATATTTGATTCTATGTAAGCAACTTAATCTAAATAATATATTTTCTGCAAGATATTTTTATATATACAAAACTATCTTTCAGAAAAAACTGAAGATTTTCTTTTTCATTACATAAAACTATTCCATTTATATTATAATATTAATAAAAGAGTTTAATTCAATCATAATAATAATAATAATAATAATATTTAATGACCCAGTTAATCGTGGTATTCAAAATTCAAATTACAAATTATAATCTATCTATATAATAAGCTCCTTATTACCAACTGACTTTATTATCATCTTCAGATTTTTTATAATATATTTTCTTCACAAAATTAGAGGATAAATGAACATTTTCAAGATTTTTAATTTAATAAACGGACATGAAATTTTATGTTATTCGTATTTAGAAATTTTTGAAATCAAAATGAGAAACGAATAATACGTGATTTCTTCTTCAACAAGATATAAACGTTTTCATATCATCAGCTCAGTATTAGTTTAACACAGACGTTATTTCGTCGAACTCTGGAAAATACATTTAATGTTAAAACAGTAACAAAATAAAAACGGTGTGAAAGAATTCACTAACTTTTGCATCAGAAGTAAGTTGATTTATTGAATTTCTTAAATTATATTTACTTTAGGTTTTTAACCAAAATAGTTTATGTAATAATTGCTTATTTACTTTCAGCAATACAAGACCAATGTCATAGAGAAGTGTTCTATTTGAGGACAATCTTGAATATTAATAATTGAACTTATATTAACTGGCTTTGCACCTATGTACGACAAACCAATATTATACTTTTTTTTAAAAATATATGCAGTTTTTATCGTAAACGCACGATAAATATATGATAAATTGATATTAAAATGCATGTTTTTATTTAGGAATACCCGGCGACAAAAGTGTTATTCATTATCTTCGTGATCGTTGCAAATATTAAAAAACGGATAGGATAAATGGAAAAAGAATGCCTAGAACCCTATAGATCACCTATTTGGTTAAAATGTGAAATTTCTCGTATACGACATTACAATACTAAGCTGACGATATAATTTTCAAGACTTTTATAGCAGTTGTAATAGAAAAGTTTTATATTTAAAATTCGTATTAACAATATTTCATAATTTACCAGTCAGAATTATCTGTCTAAATAAATATATTTTCGTATAACTTTGTACTCTATTGATTTGAAAATCTGTTGTTGTATAATCAATATAAAATTTTCCATCTGGGAAAATTACTAATAAGTTTCCTTCTGATGTATAAACTTATTAATTTTAATTTTGAATTTATTCCACATAAATAAATTTTTATTTTACAATTATTTATAAATTTATTTATTTAATTTTTTTGTGAAAATTCTTAACAAGTCTTAGCTCTTGGACGTTAAAAATTTATAAATAAATAAATATTAAATTATTTTCGAAGTAAAATAACAAATAAATTATATAAATATTAAAATAAATTATACATAATAAAATTACCTCAATTGTTTATTATAACAACCAAAAAATATGAAGAAATTCGTTGTGGGAATTTGTGTCAAGTAGCTAAAATATCAAAGATGACATTATTTTGTTTGATTATTCCACTCAAGCCAACGGCAAAGTCTTTAAAATATTAATATTAAATGTTTAAGGACCTTTTAAATTGTTTAATTTTATTATTTTTTTAATCAAATTTATTTCAATTATTTATTTACTATGGAAATTTTTGAAATTTGTCAAAATTTATTTCCTAAATTTCAAATATTAATTAATGAAAATAATGTCACTCAGAGTTCAGAGTTAATATTTTAAACGTTTAGGCTATTTTAGAAATGCCTCTACAAGGTGTTTTAAAAATAAATTCCATTAGAACATAGAAATTCTTTTATTTTTAAGATTATGATAGTAATTTTAATTGACATTTAATTTTTTACATTCGACCAATCCTTCAAAGATAAAACAATTTTATCTCGTTTTGAATGAATTCGTTTCGACACGTTTTTACTGTGTGACTTTTGAATCCAGTATGCTATATAAAATTGTGAAATATTCGATTCGAACGTCGTGCGCTTACGAATCAAAATCATTCTGACTCCCACTTAATCCGAAACTATATTTTATTTAAATGAAAAGCTATTTAATTAAATGAACATTTTTAAATATAAATTTTATTTTCAATGACAGATCTTTGATTTTTGTGACAGAAATATAAATTATCAAGAAATTTTTATGAAATAAATAAATTGCCGAAATTATCCACAAATTTCGATGAAAAAGAATTAAATTTGTTATAATTAGACTTTAAACGGAATTAGTATAGAAAAATTATGATTTTTATTTATTTTTTTGTTCTTTTAATAATTATTTATATAAATACTTTTTAAAATATTGAATATACAAAGTTCATTTTCTAAAATTCAGTATTTAAAATATATCTAGATTTTAATATTAAAAGTTAATACTAAAAGTTACTTAGTAGCACTATAAAATATAGAATTTCATATTTCTATAGACAACATAGGAAAGAAAATAATAATCTTTTCCAGTACTTGCATTTATCTTATCTAATTTTAACTTTTAGTATTATATTATTTAGAATATTAAATCCATATAATTTTATATGTAAAAATCTCATAAATCATAAATTGGACAGAATCATTTTATTAGTATTTATGCTTTTAAAATTATTACATTACGTATATAAAATTATACTAATATTTCAAAATTATTATTCAAAATATTTCTTAAAAAAGATATTTTTATAAACTAATCCCTTTCAAATACTTAGAAGTCTGGAAATAAAAATTATATATCACACCAGTAGAAATATAAATTATTATTTTGACAGAATTATTCATAAACTAGAAATATTTGAAAATGAAAAATGGTTATTTGATAGATGGCTCTATAGTTTCTTCACATATACTACCTACAATATGCAATAATAAAAAATGGTATGGAAATGACATGAATAGTTATAAATCAAATACCAAACGTTGTTGCGCACACATAATCTTTATACAAATCTTATAATAGTTTATGAAGAATTAAAATTGGGTAAAGCACTAAAATAAATGGTGTAATGTTATTTAGTTATTATTTAAGTATGTGTTGTATAGTTGTATATTACTAAATTATAATACTGGATATAGTCTCAACAAATTTATATCGTATTCCCACCATTAAAGTAGAAATCAATTCAACTTTTACGTTGTAATTTTGTATAATTTCATATGATTTAAATATTTTATTTTGGTAGTTCACAGAACTGATGACGATGAAACTAATTCCAACAATATTTTATTAAATATATTCAAATATTTAAATATTTTACAAAATGAATATTAATTATATGTCAATCACAGCCAATGCAACAACACCATATAATATCATCATCATCATCATTTATGAGTATATTTACTGTATAATTGGATCATTGTAAAAAAATTGGCAGTTTACAAGGAACTGGTAAATAAACTGAAGCTATATCAGCATAATGTCAAGCGAACATGCAAAAAATTATTAACAAACTTAAATTTTTGTTGACTGCAAATTTATTGCAGAGTAAAATTTACTTAAAAATGTTAATACTTTAATAATCCTTAGAGGGAAATTACTAAATCCTTAGAGGGTGATTATTGTTTGCTATAACTATAATTCCAAACCAAAAATGAAACGTTCAAGTTTTTAAAAATCCATTATAATTCCTTACATGTAAAATTTTTTTACTATATGTTTTGATTCTATTAGGCCACTTGATAATTCCATAAATTTATGTTTGGTTAATATTTTTAATTCAGAAAAAGTATGGTTGTAGTTAAGCTATGTGAAAAGTTTAAAAAAAAAACAGTATAAGGACTTTCAAAGCGGAAGAAAAACAACACTAAAATAAATAATTGTTTTTAAATTTCTGAATTTTATTTTGTTAGAGAAAGTATACTATAAAATGATCACATAATATTTAATTTTTACACTGTTAATATTTAGTGATAATTTCTTTTTGTCAATAAAATTGTCCACATTTTTCTATTTTTAAAGTGGTTGTAAAAGTACTTAGCGTACCAAAATCTATGGATCTATTTTGTGTGCCCATTTAAATATGATTAGTTAATGTATAAAATAGTAAGAAGCTTCATTTTAAACATAAAACTATCTATGATATCAGAAAAATCCCTTACTCAATTACCTTAACGTTTTCCGGGTAATAGCTTCATAAACCACATTTGCATTATCCGCAATTTTAAGTAACAAATTTTTTATAAAAACTTCGTAATAGTAATTTTTTTTAACTAATATTTTATAATATTTTTTTATTATTCCTTGAGGAGTCCAATATTTACTAACTATAGTCATCTTTTATTGATAAGTATAAAGTTAATTACAGGTGTACGGACTTTAAAATTTAAAATAAATATACAATTAATTTGGAAAAATACTTTTTTAAATAACTTGATCGATAAAATGTAAAAATTTTGGTAAAGTAACAATAAATAAATTATCACAATATCATCAAATACATTTTGTTATTAACCTCGCATTTCTTCTTAATTAAATACAGCACTCAGATTGATTTTAAAATTATCATTATCAATATCAAAAACTTTGAAATCGTCTAGGATTGTAATTAATTAAGACAAATATGAACTTTTTGCCAACCGGAATGAAACTTCAAGGATATTTTAAAACTTATTTTTAAGTAATTTATTATATGACGATAAATTTATTTACAACTTTATAATACTACTTCCTATTCAAATAAGGACTAGTATAAAGTTGAAAAGAAAAATCCTTTAAAAAGGAAAACTTATAAAGAAGTATAAAACCTAGTAAGAGATTGTGTAATGAAGCATAAAATAAAAGATTGCATATTTATAATGACCAAATATAAATAACTTTTTAGATTTCTCTGATTTAAAGTAAATATGTAAGTAATAATAATTCCCAACAATCAATATCCATTTCCTCGGCAACATTAATATTGATATACAAGCAACAAGGATATAAAAACTTTTTATATAGTTCAATAAATATTTTAAAGTTTTTGATAAAGAAAAACTTTTAAAAGAATTTTTTTTATCTGAAATCTTTAACCATCTTATATGATTTTACAGAATTATTATTTTTGTTATTTATTTGGTTATCCCCTTCGGACTTGTGATATGTACCGAATATATAACATATTATTATAGTTCACATAATTTTGCTTGTTATAGTAAACATTATCTTCATTAGAAAAGAATAAATGATTTTTAAAAAATGAGGTAAATAGAAAGTTTTGTAAACTTTCTCAATCGTAGTTTTATGACTCATTATTCATTCTGTTATTTCGGTAATTGCTGTCTAAGGAATTTCTGCGAATCTTCTGGCCAGATCATATATTAAATAAAGGAATTGTTCCGCAAAACAGTATAGGAGAAAATAAATCGCTTGATTAGGTGACGGAAGTGATTGTGAATTGGATACACAATTCGTAATAGTGACAATTTCATTGCAGTGCATGAATTGTAATAGAACTCACTTACACAAAAAGGAAGAATAATGGAATGTTCTAGATTTAGGTTAACTTTACGTAGCTCAGTCCAAGAGGAACACCAGAAACTTAATAAAAGCTGGGGGAAAATGAAGCAAATTGCCAGAAATCAGTTTTGTTGTAGTCGACCTTCAGCTAAGTAAGTAACTAGTAACTAATATCAAAGATAATATAATACAGGAAGAAGACTAAAATTAATAATTTCTGTTAATTTCTATTGGAAAATGGTATAGGAAAACAACTTGATGTCAGGTAAATTTTATTTATTAAGTTCATTTCTAGATTTTCCTTTAAAAAGTTTCCAAAATTTTTGAAGTCTATTTTTTTACACGTTTTTTCTGTACACGTTTTTTCTGTACACGGTTTTTCGGGAAACTTACCTAAAGTGCGTGTAAAAACATAGAATTCTATGTAAAGTGTTTTTGAGTATACTGTAAATTGAAAAGTCATGTTCTAACAATATATTTTATAATAAAAAATACAACAAAAAATCTTTTATAACATTAATTTTCCTACTTTCAAAAGACCTGAAATTTTTTTTATATTTATTTTAAGGAAGGCTTTTAGTAAAAGGAATGAAAAATAAAAAATCTAAATTAATTATTTAACCTATAGGCAAGCATCCTGTAGACATCCTGTATGTACAATGAATGCTATATAAATATTATTTTAGTTATTCAAACTTTCAGATGTAAAATGAATAAATTTCACTGTGAGAGCTTAAGCTCAAGCTTAACTAAACGTTAAGCTCACTGGGTTTCTCAATCAAAATTAGCCCTAAGCTTAGTAAAACCAAAAATTGTGAATTATTGTGAATGATAAATGAAAATAATGTTATTATGAATGAAAATGAACCATAATCTTAATTCCGGTGATGACAATTCATTCCTGCGATGAAATTTTATGCAATGAATTTTCCGTAAATCTTTTCTTCTACTTTTTTGTGATTTTTCTAGAGAAAAGCTCTATTAATTCATAAGCTTTAATACTTAATAAATATCCCATTAATTCATAAGCTTTAATAGTTAATAAATATCGCATAAAAGGTTAATTTGTCAGAAAATTAATTGTATTAATTGTAAATGCACAGTGAGAATATAATTTGTAAAATTGTGTAAAATTATTTCGAGGATATTATTTTGTCAGAGCATTTCACAATATGAAAATTCATTTTCATTATTTAAACTAACGATTTTTCACAAATATAATAAAATTATTCCTTGATATCAATAATTACAAAGAAAATTTAAAAAATACAAAACACTTCAAATCAATTTTCTTTTATACATTTCCGATTGTATAGTTAGTAGATCAAATCATATGATCTGATAAAGTCTGATCTACTGAACTCAGAGTTCGATAATTCTTAAATCATAAATTTTCCTTAAGGAATTTATCCTTTTTTACTTGTATAAAATTTGATACAATTGATATTTCCTTAATAATTTAAGATTTATTTTTGTACCGGAAGTTTGAAATTAAATTACAGAACTATAATTATATTAATAGCTTGAAAACATGCTACTTATAAAGGAATTTATCCTATGACATTTTAATTAATTTGGAATGAAATTGATATGTCCTTAAAAAAATATTTCCTATTTCACAGAAGGATAATTAATTGTCAATCATTTAGATAAATTAGTAATGACTATTATATTGTAAGGTGCTCAATATGCCAAGCAATAGAGCTTATTTATTGAAAGTTGAATGCTATTTGTTTTATGTATTTGCTTAATGACTCTACAAAAAGTATTATTGACCTAATAAAATTATATATTTAAAAGAAGAAAAAAAATATTTATTAAAGTAAGAAAATATTGACTTTGATTAATAAGATTTGATATTTTGGTTTGTTATAATATAAAACAGCCAAGACAAGCATTCAGAACATTTAACTAAACTAAACTTTCTCACTATTATTGGTAAGTTCTAACTTTGGAACTAATTAAACTTATTTTTATGGTATAAATTTCGATATAATTAAATACACATTAGGATTATACTTATATTTGTTTTCGGGTTGTTTACTCCAATTTGAAGCATTAATGATAATTCAAAAACATAATTATGATTTCAATTGTAATAAATACTATAAAGTATAGAGAAAAAAAACTTTTATTGTGTTGATTATAAACACATGATCAATATTTCGAAATTGTAGGAAGTATACATCAATATTTCACTAAATTTTCAAAGTTTTATGTTTTTTTTTTTTAAATTCCATAAAAATATATTTTATTTTTATATTATTTATTTTTAATTTACGAGTTTCGTATCAAATGAAATCTTTTGATGAATAGGAATTGAAAAATAAATATAAATATAATTTTGAGCCAAGATGGGACGATCCCAAAAAAAATTGAATCAAAGTCTGTACCTCTAAAGTTGAATCAAAATTTGTAGATTAGAAATACATTTTGGGCGCTAGGTAAAATGAACCACAGCGTGGTTTTAACAAGTAGCCAAATTTTAATTAATTTTTAATTTTACTAAATATATTTTCTTACTATTTACATTATGCATAGATGTACTAAAATCTCAGAAATACTGAAAATTATTCAGAAATAATCATTTTTTATGCTTCATTTTTTTTTATTATATATTGCCATTGCCAAATTAAATAATTCTCATATTCTCACAATGGAAATTATTCTAAAATAGAATAAATTTAATTTTCTAATATTATCTTGTTGAAAAAATCAATTAATTCACTTAAGATCGATATAAATTTGCTTTACATAAACTTTTGTATTATATTATTTTGATTTATATAATTATGTAGGTCTTGGTACTAATGACAATTGATAAAATAATCCAATCCTAAATTTTGATAAGAAATTATATATTTTTAAAAAATAAATCCTATTATAAGCTTTGTGTCCTATTGTCGGAATTGTAGGAGCCCAAAAAATGATGACTATATAATAAATTATTGATGCAAAATTGATACAATTGGCAATTTTTATATAATTATTGTTGTAAGCCAATATATAAACGTTTTATTGGCCTCCCACATTACTTTTTAAACTGAATAAATTGATGTAAATATAATTTATTCGTATTCTTTAAAATATACTTCAAAACTTATTACTTTTTGTGAAATTTCTAATTAATATTGAACACATTTTTTAAGCTATAATTGATTAATTGAGCGTTTAACCATAAACAAAATGAAACAAATTGACATAATTTGTCTAACTAAAAAAGATTTAATTGTTTTGTGATTTGGAAGAGGGAAAATTGAAAGGGATGTACTCCATTTATTTAGATAAAGTAAAATCTCAAATAATTACTAATTAGTTGTGGAATTTTTAAAGTTAAAATTCATTAATCAAACTAAACTTTTTCAATAGCGTTTTTCAGAAGCGCAAAACTTTCCATGAGATTAATTAATTGAGAGACAGATATTTTTTTTTTTGCATTTTATGATTTTTTTTTTCTATTATTGTAAAAATAGATCTGGCATCAATGTAATATCGATAATGCAAATTGTATGTTACCAGAAAAATATAATATTTATGTATTTATATGTGCATTAATTAAAAATTGCATTAAAATTTCTATTAAATTAACATAAATAAAATATATTTCTATAAAACTTTAATAGTTAATTAATAATCAACAATAACTTAATAAAAAGAAAGTTTCCTTTTGACAAAAAAATTGGAGTTTTCGAATGTTTTTCTTAATATAATTAATTATTATTCCACATTTACTTTTATATTACATATATAAAATATCGCACTAACTTGATATTTGTTCAAGAACACTGAAACAAAAATAAGAGAAATGAAAATTGAAATCAAAATTTTATAAATATTTTTTACATATATTTCTTAATTTTCAATATTCAAAATTTGTTTAATATTAAAGTTTTATCAGGAAAAACATTTATGAACAAAAATCGAACTTAAAAAGTAGAATTAAGAAAAAAAACTTCTGATATACAAAATTATCGGTTACTGTTTCCCTGTCAGTAGTATTTCCTTGTCTTGGTCCTTCAACAATATTTAAATTTTTAGTTTATGTAAAATTGGGAATTAATAAAAGCAGGTTCTGGAAATTAAACTCCAAGATTTTGAAATGTTTATTCTTGTGATTTATTTATTGATATTACGCATATGGAAGATGTACTGTACTGGCCATCGAAATTTGGTTAAATTCAAATGCATGGCTGAATCCTTCAATAAATATAGAGATATTCTGGGAATGAAGAATTTAAAATTTAATTTAATTTAATTTAATAAATAAAATATTTTTTTCTTTAACCAACTTAAAGAAGCACTTAACTATTTAATCTAAATTTTTAACAATTATTAATATCCTGGAAAAATAGAAAAATATATAACATCTTAAGGATACATTTTTTAATATAATTAAAATATCACGAGAAAAATTTCTTTATAGAATATTAAGAAAAAAAACAAGCCATTTTATTATAAATTAAAACTTCCGGTCGTGGTTAAAGACAAGAAGTTAATTAGGAAATATAATTTATATAAAAAAAATCATAATATCATAAATTTCTATTTTAAATTCAATTAAATATTTCTTAGATTGCCATAGAAAGTAAAACATGTAAAGGAAAGTTATTCATTTAATCCTTGAGAATATTTCAATGTGAGAGATGCAAACTCTGCATGCCAGATGTAAAAAGGTCCAGTGCTATATTACACTATAGATCGATTATGATTTGTAGTATTTCAGATTTCTAAATGTAATATTATAAAATTTATAATTTTCGTTTTGATACACTTAACTTACCGCCAAGTTTTTTTTATGGATATAGAATATTGATTTTCGGTCAAAAGATCAAGATTTATACAAAATTTTAAAGTATTTTATTGATGTGAAACTTGTTATTTTATTGAATTTTTGCAGTTATCCAAAATGGACTAAATCTTCGTAAAAGTTTATTAAATAAAATTTGTAAAAATTTGTAAGTTTAATAATAATATTATAGAAGATCCAAGAGTCAAATGAAATTTACTTGCATCAATTGAATATAATCTCATGGCAAACAGGCCAAAAATTCAAAACATCTGTTGCTATTTATTGATTTATTCTAACTGAGTGCATTAATTGAGTGTAATAGGCACAAACTCCGGTTGAACTCGCTCCTCTTGAATTGTATTCCTAACATATTATGCTAAATCGTTCTAGATAACCAGCAGAATCACTACCCAAAGAATATTACATTACATTACTCTATTGTCCGATGCAGAGTAAAGTGGAATGTTGGTTTGGAATCAATGAATATACAAAGGTATATTCATTGACTAGTGATTCTGCTGGGTTACCTGTAATGAATAAATGGCAACCCGGCAGAATGAATATTTATTCATTTTTAATCTAATGCTTATTGAGTGTAAAAGGGACAAACCAAAAATTAATAAATCTATAAAAAATCAGCAAACGTTTAGTTGGTTATCAATTTTTTTTTAACTTTTAATTGTGAAATTTATGTTCCTATCACTTTTTAAGATAAAAATTATACAATATTTTACTACTATTTTATTTATATAAATCAGTTCTTATTTAACCTTTTCAAAACCGAAACTTATAATTGTTAAACAATCAGTAAATAATACATCAAATTTGAAATAGTAATAAAATTTCCAATAACAATTAAAAATTATATTAAATTTACTATAAATTTGACTATTACCCAAATTAAAATATATTACGAAAAAATTATTTACAAAGTGATTAGAAAATAGAACGAATTTTTAGGAACTTAGTATCTCGCTCTGCACATTAAAACTATTATATCTGTTAGTACTAACTATTATTCATACTACAAATCTAGAGATTATCGAATCATATTATAATTGTTAAACAACATCAATTATACTTAATTTTCAACAGAATTATATCAAAGATTATTGAAAACCTAAGTGTTGAAAACTATACGTCAACTTTAATCCTTGATATTTTACTTATACGCAACTATCATTTTGTTCATATCATAGCATTATATAAAAAATGAGTAATCCAAATGAGTATAAATATTTACCTATCATTTATTTGTAAACTTTATGTATAGTATTATAATACGAGGATTAAATAATAAAAAAATGTTTACGAGCTACTTGTTGTATAATTATTAGGTATCATTACAATTTATGTAATGTAAATAATTTAAATATGTATAATAAAAAATAATATAATTCTATCATAAAATTTATCAAATATAAAAATGTGTTTTTGCATAAAATTGAAAAATTATTGCTGAAATATAGAAATTTGAATTAATAGTCAATTATATTTTGGAGGACATACTGTCAATTATATTTTTGAGGACATACTTTAGCATTCAAAATTGGCATTTGGGGTTTGCAGTATCATAAAGTCTGTTTATATTCATATTATGCGATTAAGATTGTAATGAGCTTCATTATTCATAATTACGGTAAGATTTTGAGCAGTATTGATCCAACTATTTGGGTTCGCTGCTTGTAGGGTTAAATTTTGCAATTTGGTATTAAAACGTTCTATTAACGTAATCGAGCAAAACAAAGTAAATAAATTAATAAACATCAATTTTTACACTACATGTATGACTTTTGGCCTACCCTGTACTATGATTTGTTTATACTAAAACAATATTTTACTACATCAATATATTTGATTAAGTAAATTGCTTTATAAACAACATGAATCACTCGTTATTCCCAGTGGCATTTCATATAAACACGTATACAAATAGCAAGCATTATAAATAATGTAAAACTGTAGGAAGTTTAAGGATGTCTTAATGCATTCAAATATTTATTAAAATTTATTTTATCATCAAAAAGTGATACAATTTAAGTGGTTCTTTAATATTTAAAAAAAAATAACATTTATTACAAACTTTCCCAGCTAATATTAATATTTTATCAAATTATGGAACAATAACAGACTTTCACTATATACTAGCTAAACAAAAAAAAGTTTGTACAATTGAAAATATTCCATAGAGTTTCGAGGTTTCATAAATTAAATTTACTTGTTTAACCATAGAATTTTTCCCATCATAAAATTCATTCTTATACAACTAATAAATTTTATTTTGTCAAATTGGTCTTGGAAAATGTTGCATGACATCATCACCGTTGTGGCAATTTCAAAACATAAAAGTAATAAAATTCACCTTTAGTGGTTTTCTTATATGTATGTAGTAAACATGAAAACTGTGAAAACAAATTTAATATTTTCCATTCCTGGATGTTTGAAAGAAATATTTTTTGTTGCTGATATTATACATCCGATCCAGAATGATCCAGTAGAAGAGATTACACATCTTATCTTATTTTTATATAAAATGATAAGTTTTTTTTATTGAAATTAAATTAAAAATTTAAAATTCGATTTAAATATTTATTTAATTTGAAATTACATAAGTTATTATAAAAATTTAATCATAACTACAAGGATATCTTGGAGAAAATAACTTGGACCTTGGATATTATGGTAAAATTTTCGGAAAATTTAATATTTTCTGGATCATATTAAACTTTACTTTAATATATAATTTACACATTACCATAGATTTATATACTGCAAGACATACAACATTATTTTTCAATCTCATAAATTTATCTTATGGTAGAAAATAACATAAATTCATATGCTTGGTAAATTCAGTAAGTCCATATTAAAGATTCCGATAATGATATACATATTTGAAATGATATATTGGTCATGTTTTTTTGGCTACTCCTATGTTAGTAGTTTCTTCTTTTTGTATTCTTGATATTAGATTAATTATTTTATAATTTTTCTTTATTTGGTTAACTCTTGATTTAGTAATTAATAAATTGAAGCTAAAACCTTTTATAAAAATAATTAACTTTTTCTTTATAAATTATTGAATTAATGAGGATAGAACATTATATTGTTATCAATAGGAATAATCCAATTATTTATCCTATTTAGATTAATCTATTTTAGCTTATAAGTTAATGTTTATGGTATATGAATTTAACTTGAACATAATATAAATTACTGGTCCATTATGATGTCTTCGAATGGATTTGTTGATATCGTTGTGAAAACATAATAATAGATAGTCCAATATTGTGAAAGATTTATTGAAGACTACTTTTAATATTGTATGGAAAAAAACATACATTTTCATTTAATCGTTGGGGTCTTCAAGTGGAACAGTTTTTAGGAGGATTTTGTATGATCATTTAATGAATAGTAATATAATAATAAAAATTAGATTGAGAGCCTAAAAATAATTTGTAATCGATTTTTCATGTAAAATATTTTTTTTATGGATCTACTTGGATTGGATTGGAGAATGGACATATGCCGCGTAGACTGGTTGAGCCAGCAACCCATTCCACCAAATTTAGAATTGGTTTCCAACGAAGAAAAACTGCTTCATGCAGTTCGTTCATGTAGTAAGAACCAAAGCTTTTCCGTCGTAGGCATTCACGATACATTGGACAATGACACAAAAAATGTTAATTTGTCTCGCGTTCTCTATAAATTTTTACCTCGGGACATTTTTTAAAATCATGATCCCTCAATATTAAATATCCTGATGGGGTCGCCAGATATACTGAGCGATTATTATTTTGTTATAAGGAATATCGGAGTATGAACCTATAGAAAATAAGGAATCAGATCCATAAAAACCTTTTGCTACCAGTTATACGGATAATCTTTAGCTCGATTCTCTAAGCATCGAAATTTTGGATTTCGGCAAACCTTCCAAAATCTTTTAAAAGTTTTAGTATATTTTATCTGTAAGTAGGAGTAAAAAAATTTCACACATAAAGGATTTATTACTCAAGAATACTCGTAGTTTCAAAATCCTTTAATTTAGATTTATTTTGTTTATGTTATTAATTTGTGGGCTATTATAAAATATATGAAAATAATTATTCTTCTTATTATTCTACTTGAAAATTTATGTACAGCATAAAAAATATTAAAATATTATATTTATATTCAGTATGAAAAACTAATAAAATACATATTTTTTTGTACAAATTCCAGTTCAGAAAGTATTATTCGCACCCATGCTTTATCCTCTATTTTATTTAAAGTACTGAACTATAAAAAAATATTTCGGAATATTATTTATATCTGAAATCTGTTTTGAAAATGTATTGTTCTTCCGAAAAAAAAATGTAATTTATCTTCAATGCAGTGCTAGCTATAATCTCAATTTAATGTTCACGACAATTAATTTTTTATGATTTTTTTTATTATTTTAATTAGTTCATTTTAAAAATTCAGTTCGTTTTCATGATTGTAATTAATGGAATATAATTTTCTATGAGTTTTTACAATATAATTAAATCATCTGATAAAATATCAGGTCGCTCATTGATATCCTCCGATAATATAAAAAAAATACCAATTACATAAAATGGAATAACAGAATTGTGTAATTCTGAGTAGTAATTAGCATTTCAATCGTTCGTGGTGAATAGCGTATCTAAAAATATTACTATCATTCGTTCTAGATAACCACCAGAATTACTATCCAAAAGAGATGCTCGGAATGCATTCCTGCTTTAATTCTAAGCTTACATTCCAATCCAGTGTCAGTTGCAAAGTAAAGTAGAATGTTGGTTTGAAGCGGGAAACCATATAGACTATAGAGTATACCCTTTGCTTAGAAATTCTGCCGGTTATCTAGAACAAATTAGCGTAATATATTAGCAATGCATCAAGAGGAGCGAGTGTAACTCTAACTACTACTCAGAATTGTACAATTCTGTTATTGCTTTTTTTGTAACTGGAATATTTTTATATATTGTCGGAGTATATGATTATTATTGAGCGAATGATTTAGCGAAATTTATTATATGAGGTAGCTCCGCTGATTTCAAACTCTTTGCATTATCTTTACATAATTCTAAAATTGATTTAGTCGTTTTTGTAGAGCTGAATCAAGTTTATACATATTAAAAACTTCTTATTTTTGGTTATAGTAACATAAAATCAGTTAATAAATACAAAATATCGTAATGGTTTACTTTACAGAGTTTCCTTATAATTCACAGTACTATACGTTATTCATTTGTATTTAAAAAAATAAGGGAAATTGGGGAAACTGTTTGATAAATTCCCCATCAAAACGTACAGAATGAAAGCTTTGAAAATTATTTTTCATCATTTTGTCACATTGCTAAAGAATTGAGTGAAACTCATTTATGTTTATATTGTGTTCGAGTGAAAATTTAAAAATGTACACACACACATAATAATTAAATATTTAACGAATTGTCGTTATTGTCGTTAAGAAAAATAAATTTCAAAATTTTGTTATTATAATTTTTAGTTTTTGCAAAGTTCTCGAGGTTTGCGGAATAGACACAATTATTTTGATATATTTTCGGTAAGAACATTTAAGATTTAAAACTATCTAAAAAGCTGTCATCATTTTTGTATTTCGTTTCAAGAAATTATATGAGAATTTAAAACATGGTTAAATACTTTTATTATTATTAATTCCTTTTAAATCATTTCCAAGTTTTTTAAATTTTTGACATTTTTTTGTAATTACATAATGTATTATAAAAAATGAGTTAATTTTTTAATACTATTTATTATTTGCGGTCCCTAAATAAAATCTTTCCATTTTAATTAGTTAAATAAAATCTGCATATAAATTTTCATTTATCTATTAAATTGTTTAATTTTCTTCATATTTTTGCTAGATGTAATTTTCTAAAAATATTATTTAGTTTTACTCTTACAACGTTTTCATTACTAATACACGAATTACACAATTCACTAAGAAAATTGTATTTTAGAGAAATATAATGCGGAATTTTAAATAACTCTGAAAATTAATTAATTTTACCATATTTATAGTTGTTATTAATTTTTACATATTAATTTTTTGATTTAAAATAAAATGTCGAAAATTAATGATTAAAAAAGTAAATAAATAAAATTGATTTATGAAAATTAAATTGATTTTGAAAAAATTCAATATTTATTTCAAATAAAATTTGATTTAAAAACTTGTAGTTTATAATTAAATTACTATAAATATTAATAAATATTTTTAACAAATTATTAACGCTACTGAATATGATTAGTATGCGTCTATACTTACATATTTAAAGTTCTCGTTTTTAATAAATTTAAATTATCATGTTTACCCTTCTAAGGTTTCAAAGCACCTACCTACTGGAATGCGCTGTAAAGAAGTAAACTACCCAATGTCAAGAATTACACTGAAACAGGTTAAAAAGACTAAGACAATCGAAGCTATTTATTCAAAAAAGCGAGAAACAATAGCTCTTTCAAATAAATATGAAAATAGATAGAAACTCGTTACAGGTCGTTGTAAGTTGTAACGTTAAAAAGCACATACACACAATCAGGCGTACCAAATATGTAGGTTCCGTCAATACAAGGACAAAACGGCGGAATTCAAATAAATATGAAAATAGATAGAAACTCGTTACAGGTCGTTGTAAGTTGTAACGTTAAAAAGCACATACACACAATCAGGCGTACCAAATATGTAGGTTCCGTCAATACAAGGACAAAACGGCGGAATTACTATGTAGCTGAGGCGTTGATGGCTAGTCCATTTCGTCATTTTGTCCGCGATGTGAACTTTGAAGATTTCACTTAAGAATCTGTAATGTTTTATTAACAGTACGGGCTTGGTTAATAATGAATAATTAGTAGGAATATCACAAGAAGTTAAATGGTTCATTGAGAACAGTTTTATGTAACCCATCTTTACTTTATACTTATCAGTTATAAGCAGTATTAGGTTAATTATTTTCACAATTTCATAATTTACATTGCGGATATAACAAAAAAAATATGTTATAATAACTTTATTAATTTGTTTATCGAATAAATTATATTTTTATTGTTTTTCTACAAACATTCTTTAATAATAAATATTATTTATGTATTTCTTTTTTTATATTTATAATGTTTTATGGTTGACAGTCAGAATAAAACTATTGGTGTTCATAGAAAATTATTACATTTTCAGAATTTTAATGTTATTTTACCTTTATTACTAAAATTTCACTACAAAGCGGAATGATAGCATCAATAATTGTAAGAATTTATCTTTACAATTAGGTTAAAATGTTTAAGAGAATATCCACTATAATTTTATGTATTCGATGCAGCTAAACTAGAAATATTTCAAAGTTTTACTATATATTCAATGACTAAGGTAAAAATTGGTAATAACGTGCCAAATTATCTGTAACTTTCATAATACAATTTTATATTTAACAAATTATGTAATGAATTTTTAATTTTTTACAAGTTTTTTACAAGAATTTTTATTACACTTAATTTTGACAATTTTATAATTTTTTTTAATTAAATATTTTTAACTCGTAGCTTGCAGCAAGTATTAAAATTAAGTAATCAAACTTTAAAACAATTTATTAAGTTTCTTTTTTTAATTTTTCATATTTCTATAAACACCCAATTCTATTTTTACATGGTTTTATTTAACACGGTTTAGAAAAAGTTATCAATTCGAATTCCGTTTCTACACGATTTTAATTTTAAATAAACACTGTGTCAAAAAATATCCTTGGCTTTAAATCTTTTTGTTTCAATGGTTTTTTATCTCAAGTTTTCTAAGATTTGGAATCAATCACATATTTTTCAAAGATATCTTTTTTTATCACCGGTTTTTTAACATTATTTTTTTCTGAAAACGTATATGATTTGATAAATGAACATACATTTTTTCACATTCAATATTTTTGCATGATTTTAAAAAGTTAATTATCTTTTCGGCAAGAATATTTTTCATTATTACCAAAATCTGTTGAATTTATGATTAGAAAAGAAAATTCATACTTATAACTCAAAACTTGATAAATCGTTCTGCAAATTTTGGGTATTTTTCTTTAAATACTAAAAACGATATTGAAACATTATCACGATAAGAAACTACATTAATAAAAATGTATAAAGAAATAATTGAATTATTTATACATAAATTTTGGATTCAATAAGCTCATGATACTCTTATAATGACCTTAGTAACATTTAATGGATTTATTTATTAACCTCAAGGGGAATCACAAAATTGTTAATGATTATTGTAATATTTTCAAAATATTTTCTTTTCATATGTCATGAAAAATGTTTAAGTAAATTTGATGAATTATAGTCGTAGATTTATTCAAACGTTTATTATAAACTGTAGTAATTGTGAAGCTAAAAATTTCAATTTTGTAAGATAAATTAAAATGTTTAATATTTTCTAAGAAATTTAATATTTCTTTATAAGATTCTCAATTTACAAAGACGATTATTGTAAAAAAGACGTTGAAAAATAATAACTATTTATTATCGGGTGATAAAGAGCACTGTAACAAAAAACTTCTTTCAATTTGTTGTGCAAAAAAGACAAAAATTTACGATGAATATTAGTACATATATTATAACAATATAGCTAATCTACTGGGATTTTAGATAAAAACTAATAGGTTTACATGAATATTCAAAATAGGCTGTCAAAGATTATATAATTTAGATATAAAAAATTATGAAATTCATTGATGGTTAAATTTAAATGTTTAGGGATAATTTTTTTAACGATTATATTCTGTATTACAGGATAATAATTACTGATAACAATTGAAAATAACTGGTTGATTTACAAAAAAAAAAATATTATGAAATTTATGTTTTGTAAATTAATTTTATGTTTTTTTATTTTAGTAATTATCAATTAGCCTATTTGTGATTTTTTAGCTATGCTTTTTTAATATTACTTTATAAACGGCTATTTCTTATAACTAAGTAAAATAAGAACCCTCAGAATCAGAAAATATAACTCTCAACATTACTCAGTTATTCAGAGAATGTAAAGTTCCTTATATACACTCATTCACCATTGGTGACCTATGCTACAATAAAGTTAAAGATTGCTCATCTGTACGCATAATTATAGCAATAGGTCAGATATATATAAAATGTTAAAGATTCTTAAATTTTGTCAATTCCAAATATTTATAATTTGTTAATGACACTAAATATGACATTAATCCTATGATCGCCTGAATAAGTCAGGACATTCGAACCCAAAAACAATTTATTACTTAACATTTTTTTTTTATTTTTACTTTTAGTTTATTACTTTCATCAGACAAATCTGTAATTTATTCTATTGGTATCCGTACATTAATTTGTACATATAAAAAAGCAGTTTCTAAAAAAAAAATTATTATAATAATTAAAACGATTAGAAAAATATTAATATCAAATCCCTAAAACCTTAATAATTATTGTAAAATCTTCGGTAATTATAAAATAATAAGTCAAATAAAAATAGAAGACATAATTCCAACTGAAAACATTAATCCACCTGTAAACAATATTATTCATGAAAAAAATGGAAATATTTAACATTTTCAATCTAAAATATATTTTATTCAAGAATTTTTTTGAAAATATAATCAAATTTTCCAATTGAATTGTGTTTTCTTTTCTTAATATAGATTCATATCACCGCCACTATTCATGAAAATTGAAACCAGCAATTTTTTTATATTAAAATATTGAATTTAGAAAAACCTAATATGGTGTAAATTTATATATAAAAATATTATGTATTTTTAAATAATGGAAAATATATTAAATAAAAATACATTTTACAAATAAATCTTACAGTTCTAGAGAAAATTCCTGAGGTTTTTGTACATTCACAATAAAAGGAAAAACATTCACAAAAAAAAACATGTTACCGAAAAATTGTGTTATTAAAGTATATTTCAGATGGTTATTACTGAATTAGTTTATGGAATTTTTCTTATTTGTAATGAACAACAACCCAGAAACAGCCCATAAATAAAATGTATACGTGACTACATAATAAGAAAATAGATTCTGATGATGGGATTTCTACGAATTTCGAAATGCCATACTTTATGTTCAATAACAAATTGTATTATTAACATTTCGTTTTAGAGAATTTGCTGAAAAATTATTTTTAGAATTACTGGAAAATAAAATTGACGCAAACTATTACAATTAATATATAATTAATTTTGAAATTTATTACATCTCTACTAAAATCCACGGTGAATTTAAAATCAGCTGATTTTGAACTTTGGAGGACAAACAAAACAAATTTTACTGTACAAATTCTAATAAAAAATAAACAACTTTTATAATATAAGCAAGCCCATAGAAATTCTCATTGAATTTATTTTATTTGTCCTCCAAACTCAAAATATGGTGAATTAAACTGTCACTTGCAACCAGCCTATTATATTTAATTATTTAAAAAAATATTGTTGTATTTATATTTTATATTTTAGGTTCACATTAGTCACATCTCCCAGGTTCTACCTTAACTAATTTAATAAGCAACACAAATTCAAATATTATATAACAAGTAACAAACCTTTCAGTTCTTATTTAGTATAAATTTCAACTAAAAAGTCAAAACAACTTAAGTGTAAAATGTTAGTTTTTCATAAATGTATTTTTAATGTTGAAACAAATCTTTTTTAAAAAAACCATTTAGTTTTTAGTATAAGCTTAAGAAAATGATTGAGACTAAAAATCTTTTATCAATTTTAAAATAAGCCTTTAGTGAAATTAAGTAACTTAAGCTTAAGTCGAATAATAGCTTAAATTGACTTTACATTAGAAATGTACTAAAAGAAAATATAGAAAAATAGATAAAGTTCACTTTAGATTTATAATATGAAGTAATTAAAATAGGAAACAAAACTTAAGTCGACATAAATAAATCTGAAAAATAATAGTTTTATAACATAGGCTGAATTAAACTTTAAAGTCACACAAATAAGTTAAAATTACATAAGTTATTTTAGATTTCGAACAACTTCTTCTAACTGACTTAACCTATTAAGGTTTTGCTTATAGTTATGGTAAAAAAGATGATAATGAAAAAACGACCTTTATCATATAAAGAAAAGCGAAAGGGGAATTCAATAACATATATAACTAATTTCACGTTTAAGTCGACTTAAGCTATTTTGGATTTTAGTAGAGATGTAATTTACATAAATTTTAACATTTTGAAGTGAAACATATCCTTGATATAAGATAAAAGCTTTTTGTTTATCTTTTGTTACTTTAACACCTTTTTTTGTAATACGAAAAAAAAAGCTCAAGAACAAAATAAATTTTCTTAAATTCAAGAGGATCCAAATCCTGACTGACAATCATTTAAAGATAATTCCAAAAGAATTTGTAAAGATTTTCTTAAATAAATTATTTATTTTTTTATCTTCAAACCCACAAAAATGTTGTTTTTTTTTTGGAAAATTTATATTTATTAAAAATCATTAAGATTCATTTTCTAATACATATATATGAAGATATCAATTTAAAGGATCTAGAAATGTGTTTTATTTACTGCTAAAATTTCAATAAATAATTTATTGTTTGCTTTCAGATATTTTTTGTTTTTTGGTTATTCCTTTAATAGCTAATCAATTCATAATCCCATTGAGATACAAATAAATTATCTTAGTTTTTTACTTATATATATTAAAATTTCACTTGATTTATTGACTAGAAGTTTTATTTATCATAAAATCTGTAAGAATTTTAAATTTCTCCAGTATTTTCTAATAAATATTTTGTATTTATTTTTCAACTTTACAATCCTTTCGTTAGAATTTTTATTTATTGGTGAATTTATAAAAAATTGTTAATTTTAAAATGTTTCCAAGCAAATTCTTTGTTGTTGGTTATATTATTTTCCTCAAGAGTGTTGTCATTAACGAAAAATTTAATATAATTTTAAACTTTTTATATATTTTAAAAAGTAATTTTTACGAGCATATATAAAGTTTTTATATACCAAAATGCAGACTTTAGACGTTCACATTTTCCTTGTTTTACCCTAAGTTATTGGGATTTTTGTCGCAACATAGAAATTAATATCAGGATCTTTTACACAAAATTTAAAGTTTAATCGAGTCTAAAAAATTCACTTAATTTTTTATTTAAGACTAAAATCAACCAATCAACAATGGCTAAAAACACTTCAAATAAATAAAAATCCAAGGTTTGTTGGAATGTATAAATATAGCCTGAAGACACAGAATATTTGTAATTTTATTGACAATGAGCTTAGGGGATTTTAACTTAACTTAAACTTAAATCTTTTCAGGTCTTCCTTTTCAAATACTCAGGCCTTTACAAACTCAATTTTATAAAAAAATAGAAAGGAAATTAATAGTTTTGTGATAATGAAACAAATTTAGAATTTTAAAGTGAATATTAGACATTCAATTATGTTTCTAATATATGGAAAAATAACTTTCTACAGGTAAATATGAAGTTATTGTCAATGGCAACATAAATTTCTATCGATAAAATTACATTTTTAATATGATAAAAAGTTAAATACAAAAACTTAAACTGTTTAATAAATAATTTTAATTGATTAGCTATTAACAAAAACGTGAAAAATATTTAAATTCTTTCAGAAAAAAATTGCAGATTTTAAGTAACAAAAAAAAGGTTAATCGATTTTTAAAAGTTCATTTTTGCATATTAAAATATTTTTATCAGTATATTTTATGTCAATCCAAGTTTGACAATATTTTTTTAATTGCTTTCAGCTTTTAAGATTTTTAATATACAAAATTAATATAAATTGGTTCATTAGAATTTGATTGATTGTAAATATATTCAATTTACAATTGGTGTATTAATAGCACACATTGGTCGCTTCTATAAAATATTGTACGTAACCAAAAATAAATGTATAATTGTATTTAATTGCATAACGAAAATGAAACAACATTAAACGTCGAGTATTGATGTCGATATAAAATTATATTATTCAAAATATTAGTTAATTATACTTTTCTTAACTAATGTGACAATTTAATTAGAATTCTTAACATGGTTTTGGTGGGTAATGGTTTTTATAACATTATTACGTCAAATATATTTAAATTGACTTATAAACGATAATAATAACTCATTATATATGCTTAATAGATAACCTGTATTTATGAAGCAACCCAGTATTTATTACATATAATAGCATACTTAATAATAAATTATTATATTTACATATATTTCCCATTAAAACATTGTATTAAAGGTAACTTCTTTAATTTCTTTTTGATTATGGACCATTCAACATAGGTGGCTTTTTCGCATCGGTTTACATAGGGTTTCTATCTAGGTGACAGTAAAACAAACCGCAACAAGTAACTACTTGTAGCACCATTTCAAACAAAACCACATTACCAAAATAAGAAGTTCACTTTATGGCAAAAAATGAAGTCACTTTCTTCGAATTGGGATATAAAATCAAAATTAGTGCAAATTTCATAAATAAACCAATATTTTTAATGATATTTTAATGCTTTCCACGTCATCTTGTACAACAGACAATTTACAAAATGCGAAGCCTGCCCAAACGTCAGTTTCGTCATGTTTTGAATGTTTTGAACGTTTCAAAATTCCATAAAATCTGCATAATATTCAGAAGAAAACAGAATATTTTCTATGCAGATGCTACTGTTGCATTAAATTTAAAACTGAATTAAAAGTGAATCTATCGCGCAGTATTTATACTGAAAAAATGGGATTTTGTGCGGTTTTCTCGCTTGGGTAAATTGCTATTAGTATTACCAACCACAAAGCAATATAAAATTAAACTTTTTCTTATATTTTATGATCAATCAAAAATTACCTCATTAAAATAATAAAAATATACTTTATTTTTACAATTTATAAAATAATCGTTGAATTTCTTTAATGACAAATCCATTAACCTGAAATGATTTATATTTCGTGATAAATTCAAACAAAATAAATATTAATTATATAATAAAATAAATCGCAACAATTTTTTATTTTTTAAGTATTATTAATCATAAAATACAAATTCGTGATTCGTATAAAATTCTGATTTTAATATTTTATAGTAAACTCCCATATCGTAAAGTGATGAATTTTATGACCTTTACAATTGATGCTCTGTATATTTTTGTCGAAATTATTATATAGTCTCTTAAATATAAAAACAACAAAATAATTTACTACAACAAAAAAAAAATAGAAAATAGAAAATATCGAAAAACAACAATCATAAAAATGAATATATTACCACAAAATTTATTAGATTGTTTTTGGATTAATATTAAGAAAAAGTATTTAGATATTTTTATCGTATTTCCATTAAACATTAACTTTAATATGCGAAATAAATGATAAAACAATTTTTTTTTTATATATAGGAAAATGGGGGAAAATAAAATTGGATTAATGAAAAACATCAATAAAAAATAATAATTTGTTTTTCCACTGAGAGATATTTGTACTATATATAATTAATTATTATTTGTTCCACTAAATGTTTAGAAACTAATGGTATTAAAAACAAAAACAATAATAATTTAATGTATAATATTACCGGAAATTATGTAAATGGAAATTATAAATGATCCTCGTACCAAATTACAAACAAAAAGTAATCAAAAGCTTCGAAATATACTTTAATGTTTAGTAAATAATCATATCTATATGTAGTCCATTTTATCACCAGCGGCTAATATTTCAACCTTTGGAATCTTTTAACAACATTAAATTCGTTGCAGACGTAAATATTATTTTGAAAAAAAATTTACGAGGATGTAATGTAGTGAAAAATTTAAAAAAATTTGCTTTATACTCAAATAAATTTAACTTTATGGTTGAAAAATGTACGCAGTGATATTTTGATAGTAATTTTGATCGATTTGAATGAAATTTTGGTATATTGCATGTTTATGGATAACCTCAATGTGACAGAAATTCTGAATATCTTAAAAAATACAAATACATGTCTTAAAGAACGGCTGTTTATTATAGGGTATTTAAATAGGTGTGATACACTCATATGTCAATAATTATTGCGTCCGATTCAGAAATCGTTCAATTATTTTATCAAAATTCGCGTTTAAAAATTAACTATGTGGTGTGCATTTCATTCTTATGGTGTCATCGGATCATATTTTCAAAAATTATATTGATATCAATGTTACTGACAATGGAGTTCGATATAGATCAATGATGCATGGTTTTTTTTCCCAAAAATTGCTGAAAATAGTTTGAATGATATGTGGTTTCAACAATACGATGCTAAATATCATGCGTGGTAAATTTAATGATTCAATTTTGTCACGTTTTGGACCACCTATCAATTGGCCGTCATGATCGTGTGATTTAATACCTTTAAATTTTTTTTACGGTGGTATGCTAAGTCATTGGTTTATGCAGATAAACCACGAACATTTGATGCACAAAACGCCGATAAACGACGAACATTTGATGCAAGTCAATATCGAAAGAGTTATTAATTAATGATATTCGTTCAGCTTTATATTAAAAAGTATGTAAACATTGGGGTGATCGAATTGGTTTTCTCATGCGTAGCCGTGGTAGTAATATGAATGAAATATTATTCAAAAAGGAATGTTTAGGAACGTTCTTCAATATAACTTTTTTACCATTCATACTTTTTGATTTATTTCAATTTAACATTGTGTCACACTTAATGAAACATTTTGATAGCTAATGTAATGATATATTCTAATTGCATTAAGGATTTTTCGTTACTTGCGTAAAAAACATTATTTATAAAGTCTAGTTTTAACAAACTCTGAATTTAAATTTATCATCTTTTTATGTAAAAATCATAATTAATATAATTATTTATAAATATTAAATTAATTCAATTTAATGTATACGAAAAGTTATCTGATTTTTTTTAAATTAGTTTATATTTATATTACTGAGATATAGAAATTTGTCATATATTCATATTTATATAGATAAATAACATATTATTCTGAAATTTTCACATACATATTTTAAATAATATTCATTACCTACTTTAAAAATAATTTCATCAACTCTTTACAGAATATTGTATCTTCAAAAAAATAAAAATCATAATATGGAAGTAAGAAAACTATTTAAAATTGTAAAAAGTTATAAATTTATGAAATTCCTGAAATTTTTTAATAAACATAAAAACTAACGTAAATTATTTCTATAAGTTATTCACAAGAAAAATGTGTGATTTATATTGAAACTAAATAAAAAAAAACTAATTCCGAAAACCCAGGTGAGTGGAAAATAAGGATAGAATCAAATGTAAAATTTCTCTAAGTTTCTGTAAGTGTAATCTATAATATTATAGTTAAAATTCAAGACAAATTTTGTGTCAAAAGCATCCAGCAGCAAAGAATTGACGAGTAATCTAAGCACCGCATCATCTCACAATCATTTATGTAATTCAGAACGATTAATTTCGTTGTATGATTTAAATTTTATGATACAATTATTACAGATTAGATTTTAGTAAGCAAAACGTTTTTGTCCAACAAATATTTATTTCAATTTGTTTTTTAAGCAATGTGATTTTTAGGATTTATATTTAATTTAATGTTAAGGAAACAAAAACTTTTTTATATTACAGAATATTTATAGAAAGTTTTTTTCATTCTATAGAAGATTATTGGTTTTACAGAAATTTTTAATATAATCCTGGTATTATTGAAATTTTTGGAATGAAATATTCTAGATCAATAACTAATATAAAAAGATTACACATATTTAAATTTTGATAATAATCGATTTTTTTTTGATAATATTCGATATTAAAATAATGGCTTTGGGGTTTAACTTTGCAGATAAAATATGTTACATTAACAAACTAATCAATTAAAATTTCCTCTATGCACTATTGGCTTCTTAAAAGGGTGCTTTGCTTCCCGTTCTTTGAGGAAATACCATAGTTTAATTCTGAATTTTTTAAAATAATTAATTTTCCAAAAATTTAATTTTTCAGGGATACAATCTTTTCTGATACCAATACAAATAATTCTATGTACCTTAGCTGGTGAAGAATTTGTGTGATTTGCAGTATCAAATAATTCAGTATTCTGTTTATTCATATAGCCATTAAGATGGTAATGTGATTCATAATTTGGTATGTTCCCGCTGCCTCGTTAGTTAAACTAATATAAAATAAATTGAAAAACAAAAAAACTTATACAATTTTTACACACATTCGTGAGTTTTGGCCCACCCTTAATTCCAATTCCACAACATAATTTCAAGTTTGACTTTAATTTATTTTCCAATTGGATTTTATTCATAAAAATAATTCACTTAAAAACATTAAAAATAATTAATTTAAATTAATTGATCAATTGGAGAATGAATTGGTCTGGTGGGACACAACATAAATAATAAAATTTATGCTACTGTTTCTCATTTTGATTAATGAACTGGGACTGTTAAATACACCCCTAAAATCATTAATGTGATTGAGTCTTTTATGTAAGTGAATAATTTACATCCTGCTGTTAAATTAAAATGTTATTCCTTTTGGTTAGTATAATTAAATACAAAATAATTAAAATTTTATCTTGTTTCGGTTAGAAATATTATGTCAATTTTCTTTTGTTTGGTTAACACTTGATTTAGTAATAAATCATTGAAATCTAAAAGCATTTACCAAAATATTGAAGTGGACTATAATTATGTTTATAGTGTTTAGAAATAATTTATAATGTTCATTTTATCTGGATAATAAATTCTTAGTTAATAATCTCATTTAATTTGAAGTATATTTGAAAATAATTACATATAAAATTAATTTCAAGAACATTACTGACTTATAAGTAAGTAGGTCATTGAAAATCATTATATATTTATTGTGGAAAATTATTTTTATGTAATTGATTATTAATATTAATCGAGTTGAAGTCAAATGTACGATATAGTTTAGAATTATCTAATTAGTTGATGTTAGATAAAGCCTTTTAGCTAATGGGCCATGATGCGAATGAATAAGTACAAAAGTGCAAATTATAATAACAATCTTCAATTATGAATTTCCATTAATGGTGTCGAATTTAGTATTTTTTGGAAATAATACAAATTTGTCTTCTTCTATCAATAATTGATTATTTTACAGTTTTTTATATTCATCATTTTACTTAGTATACATCTAATAAATATGTAATACTCTGAACTAGTTAGTCATTTTGAATTTTGCTTCATCTACGATGTTTTTAAAGCATTTTCATTGTTAGTTCAAATAATATAAATTTATATATCCCAAAATTCTACAGCAAAATTGTAAGTACTTAAAAGATTATTTTTCAAAAACACAATTTTCATTTCATTGTCCTTTTTCGTTTACATCATTTGTAAGCCTTAGACAAAAGAAATCCTTAAAATAAGAAAATTGCTCTTGTGAAGCCACAGAAAAACAATTTCAAATTTACCAAAAAAAAATGTTCTACTCAATGTAGAACATAAAGTCCCTAAGATACTTTAATTATCGTAAGCTTTCAAAAAATTGGAAATGTAGTGTAGACGGTACATTGACAATAGATAGAAAATAAATTGTTTTTTATTATTTGATAGTTCTAGTACCTCCAAAATAAAAATATATTTTATTATCAGTAATCTGAATTTTATCTAATAATTAATTAATAGAAAATGTAATTCTAGGGAATGTCTAGCATCTTCACTTGAGACAAAATATCAAATTTCCCCACTTGAGACAAATAGTAAAATTTACTTTATTTCTCTTATCAAATGACCATTCCTAGAAGATTTTTCTGAAAAATTCCAAAAAAAAAATATTATTTATAACCCGAAATTAAATTTAGTGTTTTCTTATTTATTTTCTGTTGCATTTCTAGATCGGTGCTTCATTTTAATTTTACGACTTCTTCAAATTTAATATTGACAATTCTCAACAGACTTGCATAGTTTCTGGTCTTAATTGTCCATAGAATCAACAATCAAAGCAATATTTTTGAAGTGACATAAAATCATATTAAATTTTATTTATATAAATTATAACCAACGACTTTTTTAATATAGCAGACTTGTGATAGACAAAAAGGATAAAGGACAACAAAATATAATAAAAAATTCCATTGCATTTGATTTTTAGTTTTATATTTAATTTTATATAAATAATTTCTTTACATATTGTTATAATTTTCAAATAATTTAATTCGAAAAATGATATTTTAAAATAGGAATTTTTATATTTATTTAATAAGTGCAGTAAATTTTATTGATAAATTAAGTAAATGCTATAAATAATGTTTGCATAATTCAATATTAATCAATAAATTATCATTTTCATCTTTTTACCAAAGAATTTTCAAAGCAAATATTTTAATGTATTTTACCAAATTCAAATAATTTATGAAATGAATTATAAGGTTTTGTTTTAATATTTACTAGGAAATTAATAATGAGTTTTATAATATTTGTACATAATTTGCTTCGTTTTTGAATGTAAGTTTTCGTAGTGATAATATATTATAATGGGATTCATTAGCTCCTGCGTTGAACTCCGTACCGAGACAACGATTTTGCTATAAATTCACTTAGCTAAAATGAATACCACAGTAATAAAAATTTACGATATGTAATTATGATTTTAAATTTGGCAATGAACTGTAACGATTGAGACAATTAGCTGACAACAAATGTCTCATTATTAAAAACCATTAATTAGTTGCAATTATAAAGTTCATTCACTATAAAGAAACTTTTGGTTCGGAATCCCTATAAAATTAGTAAGTCCAAACTACAACAAAATGTCTTTGATGATGCCAAAAGCTGAATTTGAAATGTAAAGATGTAAAGCTATTACAAAGAAAGAAGACAAATATTTAATTTTAGTGAATCATTTTCCAAATATGGAAAATGTGTAATGAAAATCATACCACATAGAAAATATTTATGTTCACTATAAAAAGCATAAACGAGAAACAAAAAAAAAAAATATTATAAAAAACGATTTTTCATTTTTCATTATTTTTCTATTGTGAACTTTATTATTTTACCAGAGGCCCGGAGGTAACAATCTAAAAATATTTATTTTTATTACAAAATTTATATTTATTGTACAGCATTTGAATAACTTAAAACCACAAACATAAATTTACAGTAAAACCTTATGATTTATGATTTATGATATTTTTAAATAGTTTCCAACAAAAAAAAAAATATCTAAAATAAGTTCTGATAAATTTAAAATTTATATTTAAAATGTTTATGTTTTGCTACTGCAAAATAAAAAATTATGTTTTTTTTTAAAATTTTGGTTTTACATAGAATAAACTTCTTTATTTGAATGTTTATTAACCACTTAAATATTACCAGTAAATATTAATTTTTGGGCTACAAAAAATATAAATTAAAATATTTTTAATTAAAATTAGATAAATGTATTAAAAATACAAATTTTTAGTTTTATTATTGCTGTTAATTCTTTACCACAGTAGCAAATATTTATTAATATTAATTAGTAATTTTTAAAAAAAATATCGAAATAAATAATTTAACACTTTCACCCTGCAAAAATAACTGAACACTGCAGAATCTAAATTCCGGAAATATCGTTGGTTATAATTGTGTTAATTCCCAACAAGAAATATAGAATCAAGGTAAAATAATAGTTTTACTTTTTAGTGGAGACGTAATTTATGGATTTATGGTACGTAATGAGTACAGAAACAACGAGTAAAGAAAAGAATTGACTAAGAAATAACTAAAAAATATCAGTATTTTTACAATATTTTAAGTGAAGCAAATTTTGGATTTCGTAATTTTTATTAAGGTAAATTTTTATTGTAAATGAAGACTTGAAACATTAACAAGAATTTTCAAATTTTGGTATTAATCAGTTTTGAAAAATCCAACCATTTTTCAATGCGAGTCGTCGCAATGCAAAACAAAAATACTGCTAACAAACATTTGGCAGTTATGTCCCTGAACTCTTATAATTTAAGGTCCAGTGGTCCAATATTATTAGAAAAATGTTGAAAATAAGAAAATAAAATCAACGCAATTCACGCGGTCACCAAGGCACATTTGAACAATATTGAATATTAATCGAGAGGGAATTTTAATTCATGAGTTAAATATCTTGTCAGTTTTGACTACGTTTTAAGATGGGAGGCAAAATAATATTAAATTTTATTTAAAATATTAGTAACTTTGTTGGTAATAAATTAAAAGGATAAAAATAAAAGATTAAGTAAGTTAATTTAATGTAAAATCTACATTTTTTTTAAATTTACTTTCTTCAGCACTACTGAAAATAAAACTTTGTCAACTGAAAATTAACAACTAAGTAAACGTTACATTACTTAACATAACATTTTTTACTTTTTGTTAATCAAAATTACTATAGTCATTAATTAAAATATTAAATATATTTAAATAACTTCTAAAATATTTCATAGTAATTTGTTCAAACCCAGCAACCAATAAAAAAAACAACGACACGAAATGATAATTCCAAAAAAAATATTATAATTATTTTATCTATTTTTACCCAAATTAATGGATGTAAAGAAGGGTATAAAAGGAATCACTCAAATAATGATTGAAATTGAATCTTATACATATATGTATATGTATTAATTTAAAATAATCTTACATGAAAATTTCGGTATACAAAATAATAATTATTTTTTTCTTGAAGCTCCTTCAGGTGAACTGAATCAGTCAGAAAATAAATACCTTTAGGCCAGTAATTATTTACCCTAGAACTAACAAGCATAATAGATAGTTATAAAAGAATATATAAATATAAAATTCAGAAGAAATTATTCAGATAAAAATGTTAAAGGATAAAAAATTTTAATTAAATTTTTTTTTTTTTCATTTACATTAGATATTTAAATACTTAATCTTCAAGTGTAATTATAATAAAATCTTGTGTTCAAAATTAAGTGTTTACTAATTTTATAAAGGATTTACTTTATTTTAATCGGAAGGTGATAAATATAAAATTAATGTGTTAAATTTAAATTTGAATATAATTATTTGCATGAAATCAATTCGTTTCAATAACGAAATATTAATTTGATAGACATTGGTACTTCAATGATAATTTCAATTCTTCAACTTCACTAGCAAATTATCAGCATTAAAAATGTAAGTAACTAACTTAAATAGCAAAAGAAATTTCACTTCTTTGCTATGGTTTTGGAATTAAAAATATATTAATTTAATGGTAGAGCAGGAGCCATAGACAAAATTAATCTACAGATTTTGTATAATTATAATAAGTTTAAAAATTCATTCATTTTTGATAAACAAAATTAACATTTAAAACTAAAATTTACAGTGTTTACAAAATGGAAAGAATTATGTTGTTGTAGTTTTTATCCTAAAGATTGTAATAGAAAATTCATAATTTTACATTTTGATTCTACATTTTGTCAGTACTTCAGAAACTCTTTATTTTGTCTCACAATTTACAAAATTCAATTGTATAATTAGACAAGAAAGATAAGAAAACTCAAAATTTAATTAAGTTTTACATCAAATTTCATATAATAATTCACACCAAAGAATAATAAATTAACATTTTCTTAATTAGGACTTGGATTTATATGCATTTGAACATGTAAATGTCAAATGACTCAGAATTTCATGAACAATAATTTGTCATGAATTTTATGAAAAAGGAATATGCAGTGACTAGAAATATGATTTTACATGGAAATCCTGGCCCCCTGATAACTTAAAATATAAATTCTTTTTAGTAATTCTTGTGTAACGCTAATAAAAATTGTTAAGCAATTAAAGTAAATTAGCATAATATAAACCAAGTCATGTAAGAATAAAAACTTTTAAATTAATAAAATAAGTTTAACTTTACCTACAACTTTTTTTGCAAAGCCAACAAAATTTTTATTTAACATATTAAATTAAAAGAAATATCAAATTTAAATAATCATAATTATTTCTTTAATAATTAAATCACCAACATTTATAATGACACAAATTTTGTAAATGTCACAAATTTTGTAAAAAAGTAAACATTTATCAATTTACATACTTTTAGGAAATCTAATAATTAGTATATTAATAATTAATATTAGCATATTTTGTGTATGTAACGAAATACGACAAATTTCGAGTTGATGCCTTTCCAAAAATATTTTAGCAATTTATTTTCGTGGTAATTTAATTATTGAGTTCTGTATTAAATATCAAAAATCCATTAAATTGTTAAATTTAATGGATTTATTAACCTATTCAAAATAAGCTTATCTTTATTAATATAAAATTTAGTATCGATTTCAATTAATTTTAAATAATTTTACGAATATTTGTTAATAAAAAAATTTAATAAGAATAATTTTAATTTATTAATTCATGGTTTTTCTTAACTTCTGTCTCTGTTTTTCAGAATTTTAACAATAATTAATTTAAAGATAAGTAAATAACTTAAAAATATGTTTTTATTATGATGTAAATAAAATTGTTATTTCAATATCAATTAAAAATATTATTTTTTCTCGTAATACAAAATATTCGGTTTTAGTTTAAATGTTTTTAAATTATTTGGTAAAAAATTATTATTGGAATAATTTAATCTTAGGGTAGATTCCACACTGCATACTTAAACTTAAGCTTCACTAAACTAAATGCGATTGTTAAAACTCACTTGGTTTCCTAATACGCTTAGCTAAATTCTAATTGAAAATATAATATTATTGTGATTAAAAATGTACTATAAAAATTAATGTAATATTGGAATTTAACAGAAGCTTCAGATCTGTCAAAGGCATAAGCTTCCACTTTGAAGTCTGCCTTTAGTTTATTGGTTAATAACTGAAATTTTGGATATTCTTTAATTGAAAATTTCGAACTCTGTTACTTAAACTATAAAAGAAATTATTTAAAAATTAAAAATTAATAAATATTGTGTAATAATTTTAAATAATTTACATAATTATTTCACTTTATTTTACCTTATTGTAAAAATTGAATAGAATAACATTAAATCTAATCTCGTAATGATTCTTATTACATTTCTGTCACGTTGCTTATAATCTTATAAATAATTAATATTCCTAAAGCGATGCCATTGGTGTTTATTATATCAGAATTATTAAGTAATTATTTTTTATCAGCGTCACATAAATTAAAATTCATAACAAGAAGTGACATAACTTTAAAAAGGTGTTTCCTAAAATCTTAAGATCAAAGTTTCCATAGGCAGAAAGTTAAAATTTGATGGAAAAAATGTAGATTTATTTATAGGCGGACATTTCTAAAGTTTTCTAAAAAAAAAAATACCTTAAATTATTAAAATTTATATTAAAATGTTAAGATTTCTAAGAAAATGATAACGAAGTCTACGATTCATTTGAAGTTTGTATATAATTGAGGCGGGATTCTTCTTAAAAAATAACAATAATTTTAGATATTAAAATATTTCAATATATTTTATTGAAAATATCAAAATGATAAAGTTTATTATACTAGAAGTAGAATTTTGGTGAGATTCCATGTTATTTCGTAGGCCGTTTAATAATTCGGATGGTAATTTTTCTACTTTTTTTGGTTATTTATTATTTAACTGCGATTATCGTAGTGGGTAATATTTTATTCCCTCAAGAAAAACTTTTAGTAAATCATTTTCGATTGAATAAATCAATATCTAAGAAAATTGTATACATGATTTCTCCGGTTGTGACGGATTAGATTAATTGAATTTTGTTTACTACTGAGAAACTTTGTTATCAAGAAAGTTATATTTTCAGAATATAAATTTTAAAATCCAGCATTTGATTTATTTGGAGTTAATTTTAAGAAATTTTAATCAATATTTAAATTACAAAAATAGAATTAATTTGTAATTTTATAAATTATATAATTTTTCATGAACTTAACTAAATTGTTTATAATTAACTGAGCCTTTTACTAACGCTTAAGATAATATTAGTTTCAATGAAGCTCTATTTTCATACCGGGACGAATATATTATAAAATAAAAAATTGGAACTATCGGTTAGTTTTAGTTGTGTTGTGACTAGTTCTCATATATTTTATTACTAAAATTGGGCTCGTCGTCATGTTGCATGAGATCCAACTAACCAAATAAGAAAATATGTATCGAACCATCTAAGAAATATTTGAAATCTATAAATTAGATAAAAGTAGGAAATATTAATGTAATTTCTGATTGTTAGTAATTTCTGATTGTCCTTAAGCATAATTTTAATTAATAAAAATTCAAATATGAACAAGAAAAGTTGGAAATATATGGAATAATTATGTGAAATATAAATTTAATTATATTTCTAAGAGAATAATGTGATGATAATAATCTGACATTTTACAACACATCTTCTAATACTATTATGATAGTTGTCCGTATTTCTATGAATATAAGTGGTACACTTATAGAACACTATAATTTGCTGTGAACAAAGCTTTATCGTAATTAGACGCTACAAATTTAGTGCCAGCTAAGACATTCTTATTAGCTTGTACGAACTTTTTTTTGACATTTCAGAAAATATACATAAAAAATTTTCAACGAATTTAAAATATCTTAAAAATTTATATGAATTTTATATATAATTTAAATTATTTATCTTAATTTTAAATAATAATTTCTAATTTATCAATTAAAGTTATTTAATTAATAATAAATATTTCAGTAGGTAATTTTAATTAATTATAGTTTTTTGTTTTAATTTAGAAATATATGAATATTTTTATAAATTAGAATTTAATGGGTATTGATTAAAATTACATGATATTTTTTTATATTTATTTGTCAAACGAAATTATACTATCTCTGCTTTGAAAAAACTAAAAGAAAGTGTCATAATAATATAATAGTTTTCATAAATTTAATTTTATATTTGAATAAAATTACAAAATTTAAATAAAATGTCTCCTAACGAAACAAAATTCTTTTTTCTAAATAAAACTACACAAAATTATTTGTAATTGTTTTATAGAAATAATTTTATGCAAATTGTTTTTATAGTTTTTCAGATGGAATCAACTATTTTCTACAAAAAATCGCAATTTACTGAATATAAATAATTAAAAATCAATTCTTTTATAACAAAGATAAAATCTTACCAAAACTATCTATCTATGATTCGTAAATAAAATTCAATCTGTCCGCAAGGAGTTATCTAAATTTTGGTAATGTTTGTATTTATATACAAAATAAAAGCCATTTCCCCAATCAAAACTAAACCGTCAATTACTCTTAATAATTATACCCAAAATAAAAATAATTCCCTAATAGCGTAAAAATATTTTCGGTTCTGCCACAAATAAAAGTTAATTTAAAATAAAAAAATTTCAATTATTTTGACCACAACCAATAAAAATTACTATACCAATGGAAATTTTTCTTTCTAAAAGCTTTTTTATGTTTTCACATAGAAGAAGAGAATTGGAAGGAAAATTACAAAAATTTTCTTTTCATATCCTACTTCTTTTTATTTCACATTTCTAATGCTGTTTTGAAAAATTACCCTAAAAAAATCATCATTACTGCCCTACATAAAGAATTTGATCGTTAAAAAAGAAAAAGTCTATTTCTTGTAAGAAATTTTATCATAATATCGCCAATTTAGATAATGCTGAACGATTAAAACTAATACCAACATTTGAAAAGTTTAAAAAAATTAAATTATTTTGTTATCTTTCTCATTAAAATTAGAATAAAAAGCCTAGAATTAATGAAGTTTAACTAATTTTACTGACATTTTGTTAATTTTATGTTTAATACTGATGGATAATCCAGAAGATGTGTAAAATTTCGACAATGAAAATTTCAAATGTTTCATATAATACAGACACATTCAAAAATTCTGACATATTTTTTAATTAATCAAAATTTATAAGTAAAATAAAATATTTCAGAAATTTAAATTAATCGCAAATTTTAAAAACTTAGGATTTCACTGTAGGTATATTGAACCAAACCCTGACTACAAGGTCAAATATATCAACAAATTTTAGTAGTACATATTTTAAAATTTAGTGCAATCGTAAAATTCTAAAAACATCTGAAGAAGATGATAAACAGAAACTTCTTGAAGAAAAATCAGAAGTTTTTAATTGATTTTATTGAGTAAAACTTTTTACATTAAATTTAATTTTCAATTCCTGAAATTTTCGAAACAATTCAATAAAAATACAATACATTTTTTATCCATAAAACTCTGGGTACTGGGTAATTGATGGAACAAAACTCCATTAATTTCTTCATTCAAAAAAAAACTGAAAAAAAAAATGTATTTTATTCGCTTCAATGGAAAATTTCAATAAAAATTGTTGTTTCTAAGAAGAAATATTCTTAACATAATAAGAATTTTTAAAGTAAAAACTATAAAAAAAAAGTTTTAATGAATACAAAATTTTCAGCTAAAAGCAACATTATTACATAAAAAGAAAATTTATATTAAATTTTTACAAATTTGAATATTTTCTATGCTTTCTATGTAAAAAATTCTTAAATCTTTATGGTTTTTCTTATATTTTTTTTGTATTGTTAAGTTACCTCATTTGTTTAATCCTTTTGGGTGAACATATTTTTCCTTAATTTTTTTATTTTCTTCAACAAATACGAAATTTAAAGCATACAAATAAAATATATTTATAAAAAATGTAAGCTTTTGAAAATAAAAAAATCTAGTAATTGAACTGTCTGACAAAAAAAAATATAGTGAAAATAAAAGGATTACTTGTCATACTGTTGAGCTGCTGACATTGAAATCTTAAATAAATTAATTACAACAAATTTATCAAAAGGATACACAAAATTTTTATTTTAAATAGATGAAGGTTTATGGCGTATTATCTCTTCAGGTAATTTGTTCCCAAATTTAAATCTTATAAAAATAATTTATATTTCAGGAATTTTTTTTTTACTATGTATCGTAATAATTAAAAATGTGTTTTTATTGTATTTATTATTTGTATTTTATTGAAGTTCTTACATTTCGTCACCCCAATTGCAAAATGTTTTTTGACATAAACCAAATTCTGTTTTTCAAAGGACTTTTTTATTGCAATTTTTAAATAACTCGATTTAGTAAAAACAATTTAATTTCATTTTTACACAATTTATTTTGATTCAAATTGATTTAAATCAAAATCCTTTACTTTTTATAAGGACATTTAACATGGCATTTAATATACTATACATTTTTATTTGAAATGGTTTTTTTTTACGTCTTGATTGCTGTAACCATTCACATTCAAGATGTAATTTTGTACACGTTTTTCTATTCTGGAACGTATCTATCATGACATCGTGAGAGAAACAAAATTACATAAGTTTTAAGATATTAAGTTTAAAGACTTTAAATTTTAAATCATTTTTAACCTTATTTATTCAAGTTTGTATGATATTAAATAAGTTTAAAAGTTAGACATTCAATTTGTGTTCCTTCAATATTCAATTTTGTTCTATATCCATTTTCATATTCAGCGTCTGTTCAATATCCCGTAAAGAAATCAATATCGATCCTTGTTTTTCAAATTATAAATTATTAGTTTTGTTATCATTTATGTAAAAAAAATATTAAAAATATAATTAAACTTTTAAAAATGAATGTAAATAGTAATTTTAGTAGTGAACTTTAAATTTCTCATCAATTATATTAAATGTCAGGTCATTGAGCACTTAAAAACGAGTTGTCTAAACCATTTCCCACTATACCAATCGTAGCGATAACAATACATAGTTATAAAATATAAACCTATAATGCTTGATTAATTTTTAACAATCTTACCAATACTCTTTTACTACTAAAATAATTATTTATTTCATTTCAATACTTTTAGTTTTAGTACTAAAAAATTATATTACTGAAAATATGAACTTTAAATTACTTGATATTTTTCCACTTTAATATTTTTTTAATACCGCAATAAAAATTTCTTTAACTCATGGAATTTTTGATAATTTTATTTTCATTTGAACACTGGACTAATTTTAAATTTTTCATATTTTTCAATACATAAAATTCTTTATGATCTACAACAAAGGATAAACATTATCCTTAAGTACAACATCTTAAAATTATTATTATTAAAATAAATATCCAATAATCAACATAAATAAATATAAAGGATTTTGTGGGTTAATATATTTCTGGAATTTATTGTTGGTGTAAGAAAATTTTTGTAAAAAAATGTATTTACGAAAATTGCATTTTTCTTATTTTTCATGCATTTATAGAACGTGGGATATAAAAGATCTTATGAATATTACAATAAAAAAAATCATCTTAAAGGATTTACATTAATTCTAGCTAAGAATAAAGTTTTAATAAAGTGGGCAAGTACTTTTTAAATTATTATTTTGTTGGGCTGCATACAAATTTTGGGGTAAAATTAAAATCCTTGGAAGACAAAACGCAGCTATTAGGGGTTGGTATTATAAATGTATTACTTTTTTCAATCCATGAAATTGTAATTTGATCGCCTTAACTTATATAAGTAGGCAAAATTTGCAGTATTTTTGTTAAAATTTAAAGAATTTAAAGTAATTTCTAAATACAATACATATGTTTGGTAACAAAAATTTATCAACTACTAGTTCTGTTTATTGTCATTTGTCTTTTCTAATTATACGTCAGTGCCAAAGCCTGTACAATCGATAAAACATGACATGAATCACTCTAGAGGTGCAATATGTAACTACCGAGTTGTCGTAAACGTTTTCTCGGTAGCGACTCGCATTCAAATAGTATGTGTTCTGTAGTCTCATTTGCGCCTTCGCAGCATCTTCAAACAGTGCCTATGCTTTTAGATATTTTGTATATTGGCCTATTTGCATAACTTCCGGAACCATCTCCTTCCATTGTTTTGGATCCATTAGTATACTATTCAAGCTACATTTTATTTGTCTTTCTGCTTTTCAATTAGATCTGTCCGGAAAGCCCACATTGAATAATGATAAAATTATACTTAGTAATGCAATCATCTTTAAGCAGGTCTAGGTAAATCCAATTGAAGAATGACTACCTAAATTCTGAGAATCTTAATTTCTCAGAGCACCTGATCTAGCTTCCAATTGAATTACTAAATGATTTTATTAATATTTTAATAAAAGATTTTTCTTCTTAATCAAATTTCCCATTATAAGAAGAATACTAACACTGCTAATTTTACAGTGCTTTTACAGTTAAAATACATTTTTGCAGAAATTTTCCACAGTTTTTCCTAATTCCTTTTACTCAAAAGCTTTATCTCCTTTTAAAATTACATAAAAAGCTTGTTTTTTACATAACTTTCGAAATTTATATTTTCATCAATAAAAAAGTGATTTGAAAAAAGTTTTCTATAACTTTCGTTAATAATTTTGAGTGAAAATATGCATTGAGTGAAATTTTGTATTCCAATTTTATACTCAAACATAGATTAAATTCTTATACTCAACGTATTTAAAAGAATTTTAATACTTTTTCGTTAAGCAAGTAGATTTTCAATAAAATTAATTATAATTTTAGTTTTTGTAATAACCTCGTGGTATTAAGTTCGATCGGATAATAGAATTTTGATTTGGGAAATCAGAAACTAAAAAAGATCGATTCAAAAAATAAATATTTCAATTTACATAATTAAATAGTACACTAAAATTTATTTAACTAAAAAACATTCCAAAAAATGAAATTGTAAAATTATTTAATATTCATTAAATTTTAAAATTTAATACATTTAAGTGTTAAATATTTGGAGTAAATTTAAAAAGAAAATAGTTTTATAGTAAGTAACTTTAACTGATATTGATAATTTTAACTAATATTGATAAATATTGATAATTTTTTTTTAAATATTAATGAAATGACAGAAACGTTGAAATATCTTCATACTGAGCTTGATTCAATTATTTCAATTATATATTTGATTAGTTCCATAACTTTATGTATGAAAGCATATGGTTAAGTTTGAGCTATAACTTATTTCTGAACATCTTTATATTTCATATCAAAATATGTTTTGATAAATATAAATACATATAATACATAATTTAGTTAGATACGCGTAAAAGCACTGCTGTTAACTAAATAAATTTGATCTTACGTGTCGTTAGTATTTCTCAAGGCCTAATAACAAAATAAATATTTATATTCTAACTTATTTCCAAGCACTTTTATGTCTATGAATAGAATACTTAAAGCACTGCCATACGAACACTTTAAGAATTCATATAAGTAAAAAATATAAAATATTACTTTGAATTATTCTTTTGATGCCTTTCCATTATTAAAGTTGTCTCCAAATTTAAGAATACAAGAAATTTGAAACAAAAAATTTGCCTCAAATTTTAGAAATATAAATTTGTTGTATAGAATTTTAACATAAATTTGTTACAAATAATTATATAAAAAATCAAATTTGTAAATCTGTGCATAATCCCAATCCATTTGGGATTTCCCTTCCACTAATTAATAGATTTAAAGATTAAGTCGTGGAAGGGAACTCTTAAATGGTTTGGGAATCCGGAGCGAAATTATTAATATTCAGACAACCTCTTGGTCAATTAAAACTGTAATGGTTATGAAGGTAGGTACTTGTACTAAGAAGCAGTAACCAACAGACACAATGGTACCAAATAGTTAATTTTTTATCTTCACATAAATCTCTGAAGATTGCTTTTTGTAAAGTGACCCAAACTATTTACTATTTAAATTAGTGTTAGATTTTACATAAAGTTAAGAACTAAATTAAGTTAAAAATTAATGTTTATTAATCTAATTAGTCAAAATACATGAAATCCATTATAGCTAAAGATTTTCAAAACTTATAGCTTCTATAATTTATTCATAAAATTTGCATGAATTTATTCAAAATTTCATTAAATACTTTCAAATTAGCTCGTTCCATTACAAAGTAATACTATCAAAAAATAAATTCCAAAATATTTTTTTCAATTTATTAGTGAAAAAGTTTTATAAAACATATGGCTACAATTCATAACCTCGTAAGACCAAAAATTAATTTTTAATGCAATATTCTTAAAAATATACGGCGGATAATCTGATTTATTCTGTTTAGTCCACAATTTTCCCAAAGTTCATTAAAAACGAGCACAATTAAAAATCGTAATTTTGTAACTTTAGTTTTCAACACATCGTAATTAGAAATTCTGGATGCAGAGTACCACGAAACTGTTGAATTTCTTGACGCAAGATCTTGTATGTCTTCATAAAAATGTATTAAATAAAAGTTATTTATACTTTAATTCCCATTTGTATTATTGTAAACAGTGCCGGTCCAAATTTTGTCCAACTGTGTAGGTCCAATTCTTTTAACATAGTTTTTATGTTTCCTATAAAAAATGAAATAATTAAATACAGGCTTAGGAATGGTTAGTATCACTATTTGATATTTCTACTGTTAATTGAGAGCTATGTATTTTAGATGACAAAATCTTTATGAAACTTGGTGCCTAGTAAAAATTACACCAAATTGAATATACAATCCAACATTTTTTACACTGAATAATTTATGGTAATAAAATGTTAGTTGTATTCGTATTAGTCTATATTTGAATAAAATGTTAATTTAAAAGTACCATTATTATTTAGCAGATAAATCAAACCTTGGAATATTTAAATTTTCAAAAAAATATTCTGTAACAGATGGTTTTTAAATTACTAAAAAAGGTTTTCCAAAGAATATGCTAATATTTATTCAAGACAATTTAATATTAAAGGAAACTGAAAGAAATGAGTTAGACTGTTAATATTTATTATTTCATTTAAATAAAAGTGAAATTGTTTTTTTTTTTTTATATAGAATAAAGAAAATTTTCACTTTCAATTTTCAAATAAAATTTCATTACATTTCAAGAAAATTGTTAATAGATTACGTAAAATGTAACACAGTTTTTTTTTTCTTCTATAAGATTTAATCAGTTTATCGAAAACCATTTCCTGGAAAATTACATATTTAATTTATGTTGTATGCTAAAAGTTCATTGAGTCATATACGATTTACCAAGTTAATTCTGCTTCAAAAGTCAGGCGCCATCAAAGTTCAAATATGCTAAAATATATCTAATTATGTTTTTCTACAATAAATTACAGTTTTCATTAAAAAGCAATTTACCACCATGCAAATTCAAAGAAAAGTTTTCAAAGTTCATAAGAAAATTCCCTTAACAACAATTTACGATTAACTTTGTAACTTATTTTTATGAAAAGCTATGTTAAAAAGCAACATTTTGCGGAATTTTGAATGAACCTTAAAAATGATTTAATTAGCTGGAAAAATTTTGTTCACCTTGATAATAAACAGTTTTGGCATTAAGTTTTTTGGCACACATTAAATTAATTGAATTAAAGTTTATAGAATAGAAATTTAAAATAAAAGGTTTACTTTATTCGAATTTTAAATTAAATTAAATTAATGTCCTAAATAAACTCTTTTATTCCAAATCCTTGTGGAATATTTTCTAATAAAAGGAAAAACTTACATAACATTTTTGTTAAACCTTTTAAATTTGAATGTTTTATGAAAACAAATTTAATAAAATAAATCTAAAATTTTAGAATTATATTATAAAATTAATTAAAGTTAAATGTTAAAAGGATTTTTGTAAGAATAATGATAATCATAATTTTTTGTACTGGCATCATGACAACTGAGATCTTAGTCCTCCTTTTTCAAATAATAGAGAACACTTTATGATATTTTAGTCACTAATTTAATATAACAAACTTAAATATGACTTTTAATAAATAGGACATTTCTTATCATTAAAAGTCGTATTTTTTGTTCAGTAGTCTTTAAATGTATCTAGTAAATTTTATTATTATGTAGTAATTTTAAAGAACGACAAATTTTATAAATTACAGTGATTAGTAACGTTATAAAATGTAGTACTTTTATTATATAACAACTTGTACTAATGATAATGGCTATTTTTTGTACAAATAAATTTAAAATATAATTCATCAAAAATTAGTGTAATAGTGATTTGTATCAGTGAGTCGAATCTTTGTTTAACTATATCCGATAAAATTGATTTTTCAAAATAACTTTAACAAAGTTCTTGTACCTGGAAATAGTAGTATCATTAAAAATAACAAATTCATTACCATTTCCTAACGATTCATCATTTCGAATCGCAATTTAAATAGTGCTTTGTTATTGAAAGGATTCGATAATGTATTTCACATGAATCGTAAAGATTGCATCTTACAATTTGTGAAATATGAACTCTGGCTACTTAGGTGATTGTAGAAAGACAGTTTTTACTTGTTGTTTTTAATTTGATACATGAATGAAAATAATGTTTTATGTTTCCTTCTTAATTGAAGATTGTATTTCCCAATAAATACCTAACATTAAACATAAAAATTTAGTATTATTTTATAAACTTATAACGTTATTGAATAACATAACAAATTGTACCGTTATTCGGTACCATATTTGTATATATTATTAAAATATTTTAATTTCTCCAAAAAAAAATATGAAAAAAAAACTATTTCAAAATCAAAAACCAAAAAATCATTTATTACTGATGAAAAATACTGAATTTATTTTTAGTGAAACCTGTTAACAAACTGGTGGCACCTGTTAATAAATATTTATAGGAAAACATAAAAATATTTTTTTGGTTTTTAAGACAATTTAAATATAAAATCAAAATAATTATAAATAGAATTTAAAAATTATTGTTTACGAAAATTTTGTATAAATTAAATATACATAAAATTATAAAAAGTATTTTATATTTGCTATAAATAAATTTCTTGATTTAATTATAATTGAAATATTGGAATAACAAAAATTTAATAATAAAGATTACTAATTGGGTCCTTATCCAATTAAAATGAATCTTAACAATTAGAGTTTAAATGTCAACAAGTTACAGAAATTTTTAATTTTCAAAATTTATTTATTTCTAATTTAATTAAAAATACAATTTGAAGTACCCTACTAAAATTATGCTAATTAAAAGAATTGTTTATTAACTTTATTAATTATGCATATATAGTTAGAAACAGTACCAGAATTTTTTTTTATAAAACATAAAATTCCGATGTTTCCATTACCCAATGCAAAAATCTATAAAAAGAAAGCAAATCTAATATAATTTATTTTTGGATTTAAACATAGATCACTCATTCCTTATGGTTACATCTTTCAAAGACATTGGTGACCTTCCACAATTGAAAAAAGTTATTGTCAAGGTAACAATGGTTTGACGCAATTGTAGAAAGTTTTTTTCTTTGCTATACGTAATAACTTCTTGAAGTGCCAGGGCTGATATAATTTAATATTATTTTTTGATATTACGGTCGATAAAATCCAATATGACGCATGTAAAACAGAAAATGTATATACAAATATATATTTTTTAGAATGAAAATTTACCAATTTCAAAATTGATCCTTTTCACAAATCACTTTGACCTACCTAAATTCCAAAAGTTAATCCATTAAATCAACTATTTGTCCTTGAAAATTTAAATTGTAAGGAGTTAATAAAGGAAATAAATTTCGAATGTCAGATACATTTAATGATAAAGATTCGTAAATTTTGCCTTTCTATGTTTATTTTTTTTAAACAGAAAAACTAAATTACATATTTTACAAAAAGGATATAAATATTGTCGAATTTTAAACGATACTTTTAATAATAGCTTTTCGATAAATAAAACAAAGTAGTTTTTCTTGAAACAATAAAAATTATATTACATTAAAATAATAAATTAATGTCATAGATGATAAAGAAAATTGGTATATGTGTAAATTCATCGAATAAATAATTTAACGAATTTTCAATTGGCCAGAGTTGTATTGACACAATGTACAATTGACCGAAAGCATTGTTTTATATTCGGTAAATTTACATTATTGAATTAATATAATTATGAATTCCATGATGAGTCTCTTTTTTCTTATGAATTTGATCAAATCTGAAATCGTTCAACTCAACCATTAATTTCGTCAGTTGCTGGAATATTTAAAGTTTTTTATAGATTTTTTTTTTTTTAATTTTGGTATTTGTAATAACGAATCCTAAAAACATGCATTACACAAACTTTCTGCTCCAATATAAATATAAACTTCAAAAATAATATCCTATTTTAACAGTAACCTTCAAACTGTTATATCCAATTTCCCGACTAATGATTATGATAGAATTTTCAAAATTTTCATGACACTTTGTGTACAAAATTCTATCACGTGCAATTTATTTCACTGAGTCACAAATTTATATTTAAATATTTAGAAAAAACACAATTTACATTTATGTAATTATTAGATCTGGAATATGTTATTTAGTTAAATTTTATCATTTTAAAGCGTATATTAATGAATCTAAACATGAAATAAGGTAGAAAATGAATGAAGAAGATATTGTGAAGTTTGTTACAGTACTGAACAAAGCAGAGCAATTCCAAAAATTGCTCTTTACATTGCCAGCTAAGAAGAATAACTTAACCTTGAAATTTGAAATAAGATAAAAGATTTATGACTTTAAGGCCTTTTTGATATGTAGCAAGTAAAAAACAAAGGACTTCAAGAAAAAAGAAAAGAAAAATTCAACAGAATCCAAACCTTACATTTATATAAATTGAAAATAATTCAATTGAATTTTAATATAATAAAGGATAGATACTTCTTTGTGTTTCATATCCAATCAGAATATTATTGTAAATTTGATAATCAATACTGAATTGTTGACACCACTTCTTAACTTTAAATATAAAGGAGTAATCTGTTAAAATGATCAAACATAAAGGATTAATTTGTTAGTGTTTTGATACAATGTGAGCATATTAAAAAAATTGATTTAGTGATTTTTCTTGGTATGTAATACCATGGAATGATGTGAAGAAATCTTTTTAATTTTCATTTTAAATATTAGCAGATATATTACCAATAATTTTATAAATATTTCAAAGTCTTCGTAGATACTAAAGTATTTTTATATAAGATGTAAAATCTGTTAATGTATAATAATTGATTACTTGGATTTTATCCAAAGTTATGTTAAACAAAAATTTTCATTTATAAAATATTCCAATTAGTTGCCAAACATTTTTGGATCAACTTTTTTTCAATATTGTATCAACTTATCGAATAAAATGAGTTTCATATAAATTGTGACTTTCGTAATATATATGGAAAGGAAAAGGAAGTCTTGATGACAGACAAATATTCAATGATATTATAGACTCGATAAAATAATTTTCTTAATTTTGATGAGTGAAATATAAACCTTTAAAGTATAAACTTTTCACATTTCCAAACATTTTTACAGTCAAACTTTTTAATAAACAATTTTAAATTTTATATTGATTAGGTATTTACCACAAAAAAAAACGTGAAGATAATATAAATAATTTTTGAAAATTTCATTAATAATAGAAAATTAAAAGAAGCCATTTTCATACCTAAAGATTTATATAGAAAACCATTTTAAGTAGCAAAAAAAAAAAGAAAATTGATATTTAGAAGTTGTTAAAAATTTCCTTTTATTCAAATATTTATTTGAATATTTTAATATTTTATGTCAAAACAATTTTGACAATATATTTTCCCAATCACTGTCACCTTTTCAGATTGATTTTTAATACATAGAATTGATATATTATGGAAATTGGTTCGTTAGTTCAAATTTCTGTATATACTAACTTAACATAAATTTTACCTTAAATGCAATATTAACTATAATTTTATACAATTTAAAAATTATATTTTTCATTCTTTCAGAGAAATCATAAACTACACCGAGTTAGCTAGATAAGCTGATAATGATATGGATACATCTGATAATTTAGACATATTCAAAAGAAAATAATTATTACTCGCATTTTAACAAGTAAAATAATTGGCTAGCAACTGAATTATGTTTCAAATGGTAGAAATTATATAATTATGAATTAGCTAAGGATAATTGTACATAAGAACTTATAACATCATTTCAACCACCGATATGATTATCTTTACATTGATCAAGTTATCATCTACAGTGGTTTAATAGCATAAACATATAAGTATCACAATCACAAATTTGTATAGTTCCAAGTGTCACGAATATCTCAAACATTAAATCATAAAAAATAATCAAATAAATTTCTTTTAATGACAATCAATTAAATTAAAATGATTTTTGTATATTTCGCGATAAATTTATAAAATAAAAATAAAATATAAAAAATTAATTAACTATCGTTAATCATTTAATTTCAGGTTTGTGTTTCGTATAAAAAAATATATTTGAATTTTTTTATAACAAAATCTTTATCGTAAGTGATCAACTTTATTATTTATAAAAAAAAATTATTTCATATTTATATTTGAAATGTTGCTTTATTCCTTTAGCGATAAATTAACCCAGAAAAATGAATCTATAAATCGATAAACAACAATCATAAAAATTAATATATAAAAGAAAACAAAAAATTATTAGATTATTTTCGAAACAATATTACAAAGATTATTTTTATATAATATATTTACATTGATCATCACTTTTACTATATCCGGTGATAATACACGACAAAACAATTTTTCATATTGAAATAGGAAAAACATTTTCTTTTCATGAAAAACATCAATAAAAGAATAGAAAAAAAAATGTTTTCCACTGAGACTTATTTTCTTTCGTATAATTTATTAGTATTTTTAGTAATATCGAATTTTTATAATGTTTATAGTTATTGTTAAAAGTAGCTATTAAAGTCAATAAATCGAATGAAATATTACAGAGAGTTAGTGTAATAGTTATAAGAATAATACATTTAAATTACAAATTAAAGGTCGGAATTGTCTGGAATGATATAATATATAAATAAAGAATTCAGTTTAGAAATGCAGATTAAATGTAAATATAGTTAACATGCAAACTATATTTATAAAAACTATTACCAATGTAGAGGCTGTTTTGAAGATGACGACACAATTGAGCATCTTTTATGTGACTGTCCTTATCTGTGTAATAAAAGATTAAAAAATTTCGATTCTTATTTTGTAGGAGATTTAATAGAATTAAGCAGTGTAAAACTTGCGAAGTTGACAAACTTTATAAAGGAAATGGGATGGCACGATTCGTACTGAACATTATTAACGTTTCGTAAGGGGGTACAACCCCTTGGTTTGGCTGCTTCCATTCCCCTCTTATCAAACCAACCAACCAACAATTGGAAATGTTCAATGTTTTTTGATACAAAACTGTGGAGTGATTTTATGAACTTAGATTTTAATTTTTTATTTATTTACCGAGCTTCTTAAGATTTCTGAGAAGACATTATGTATTATTATCAGCAATCTTTTAGAAATTGATATTATCAAATTACTCGGTTTTCCAGTAGACAAATGATGTGGCGATTTAAATATAATAATTTACTTATATTGCCCCGATACGTGGGATTTAGAAATACTGTAAGTAGTACGAATATTCTGTAATAATACTGTAAGTAGTACGAGTAGTGAGGTAAAATATATAATTAAAATTCTGAACACTTTCTTTACCATCTTTATTACTTATCAACGTGCTATTCTACTAATAGACATTTACATAATTTTCGGTGGATTTTCCGTAAATATGGTTTACAGAGCAAATATAAATATAGTGTAAAAATAAAATTTCTTATTACTGATTTTAAGAATTTTGTACTATGGACCTAAATGTTTTCACCATTAATGGAAAGTTGTCGTAAACCGATTCGATAGCGTCTAAATGAAGTAACCACATTCAACAAGTTGGGAATATAATTATGTGAGTGACAACGAATGAAAACATTTCATATTTAATCAAATTAGAAGCCTTTAAATTAAACGAAAGTGTTTTAAATTTTTTATATGTGTCTCTTGTACAGAAAATTAAGAGGATAAATTAAAACATAAATGCATAATTTTACCATAACTATTCAAAACTATAGAATACCTATCAACAAATTTGTTATAGCTTAAAATATTCTTATTATTTAATTTAGAATGATTTAGCTACTTACGTTCAAAATATTCGTCACATCGCAGTTATTTTTTTAATTTCAATTTCAAAATTGTTAAAAATTTAATTAATTTTTTCAACTTTTTGGAATTTTGCTTTAAAATATACTAATTTTTAAGAGTGCGAATTTATTAAGAAAATATAAAGAAAAAGATTTTATTTTATCAAATTACAAATTTTTTTTTTTGTATAAAAATCTAATTTGTAATTTTTACCTAACTTTATTTTCCTGAAAAATTAGTTAGAATCAAAAGAAAATATAGAAATAAAAAAAAGGTACGCAATGTTTTTATTATTAATGAGATTTTTATTTAATTCTAAATTTCCATTAAAAGTTTTATTCAATTTTGGATATGGTTACTAGAAGGTACTAACCAAAATAATTTTGTTTTTTTACTTTTTATACGACTTTATTATTACACGAAAAAATAAATAATTAAATCTAATAATTAAATTTTTACTTGATTTATTTTTTTTAAATATTCTGTAATTTCTGTTTTTATATGAAGTTTATATTTGACTTATAGACGAATATTAAAAAGGTATGTAAATAATATATAAAATTATTATATTCTTATTATTTATTAACTTATAAAGCTAAATTAATGAGAAAAGTAATATATTCAAAGATAACTTACTTACAATAACAACTTATTCCCAAACTTCATACTTTACTCTGAATAGAAGCTATTATATTTCAAATGAAATTGATTGGTTTAAATTCATTAATACCGCATATTCTCAATTTAATTGAACAACCATAATAATATTCATATATCTTTTAATATTACATATAGGAAAAGTAAACCAAAACCTATTTCATAATTATGCTACAGGGACTAAATAACATAGTTAGTTAAAAAATTGATGTCATAACTTTTCCTAATTACTTTTCCCTTTAGGCCTTTAAAAAACAATGTTTTTCTTGTTTTAGTGAATAATTTTATTTAAAGAAAAATTTTAGTATTTATCTGTAAAAATTTCATATTTTCATATTAGATTTTGACCTACTTTTAAAACTGTCACAAATCATAAAAATAAAAAAAAATAAAAAATTACACACTCACGATTTTTACTCAAATATACAGAAAAACTTTGACTTTTTCAAGAACTATAAATTAAATTCTGTAATTTACAATATGCGAACTGTTGTAATATTTCTCCTAAAACTATTGTGACCTTAAAAATTTATGTCCTGTTGAAGTTACCAAAAGATTTATTAAGGACAAGAATCCTAAATAACACATATATGAAATTCAGTTTCGTTAATATATTCTGTAATAAACATTAAAGTTGAATTTTATTATTTTTATGTCAGTAATTGAAAATCGTGATGATGTCATGCAATATCTTCTCATATACAAAATTACATAACTCTGAATAAGAATGAAATTTTATGATGACAAAATATCTGATAAAACAAGTTAATTTAATTTATTAAACTTAGACTAGAGAATAATTTAATTTGCTTATAAAATTTGTTATTGTTTGCATAATTTGATTAAAAATATAAACATCCTTTGACGAACTTGATACAAATATTATTTAATTTAATACCTATATTAAAAATATAGGTTGTAATGAACCAGACAAAAACTTTCAAACAATATGAGATTTAAATTTATATAATAAATCATAATAAAATTTAGAGAACGATAACAAACACGTAATTTCACATTGCAATCCTAGCAACTTAAAAACTAAGTTAAAACTTTTCTGATTCAATTTTGAATCCGTACTTACTGTTATAATGGATACAGTACGTGGAGAGTAACTACTGTAGAAAGCTGGTAATTTTCATCAATCGCTATATAAGGAGCATTCTGCCTGCGAATCTTCGATCCAATATATGTTTCCAATTTTGAATTCTTCCGCAGAAAAGGCCACGAAAGAATTAAGAATTTGTCAGGCGACGGAAGTGGCAGTGAAATGGTCAAACGACAATTCCATTAAAGTTTAATATTGTAGTGACAGGGCATGCAATTCAATGGAATTAACTTACCCAAAGAAGAAGAATAATGGGTCGTACTAGAAAATTCAAGCACATTGCCAGAAATTGACAATGGACACGCTATTCCTCTCGATGGGATCTAGCCTCTAATATTACATTCTAGTTATGTATATTTGCAAGTGTTGGCAATACTGATACTGATATGGTATAGAAAAATTACACAAAAATATCAAAACCTACTCTTATTAAGTCATAATAAAGTTATAGTCATAAGAACTAAATATGCAAGTCACTACAAAAATTATAATGAATATAATTAAATGAATATTATATTGACATTTAACGTCTTTCTGACGACTAATAAAATCTTTAAAAGTACTCGTTTCACTTCACTTTTTAGAACTTAATTGAGTTTACAACATACTGTAATAAAATTACTAAATCAATCATGTTTTATTTATAATATTCATAGATTTCACAAGCATCATTTTTATTAATCAATCATAATATCGAAAATTTTAAAATCATTCAACTTAAATAAATTAAGGAATTAAATTATGCCGAAGGACACACAATTTTATATTAACTAACCTAACCACACAAAAATTTGAAAAGAATTTAAATTTACAAGGTTAAACTTTAACTTTAAGAACATCTTTTTTTAATAATTCGATACTCCTTCCAATAAAATTAACATTTATATAATTAAAAGAAAAATACAAAGAATTTAAACAATTTTCATTTAAATTTTAATAAATTTAAATTATATTTTATGTTCAAAAAGTCGAACCTTTTTGATATTTAGTATGTACGTTTTGATATAGATGCGATATTGAATTATAATTATTAAAAGTGTATGTCCACATTATCCCATACACATTGGGGCTATTGTGAGGTACCTTAATTGTTAGCAACCCCACTGACCAGTGTTATCAATGTAGTTCAAGAAGTTTTGAAGTAGTGAGTTTGGTACGAGCCAATTTTTCACTTTCGCAAAAAATTTCTTCTGCCGGTTTTTCATATTCTAATCATATTGTGGAAAGTTTATTCAAGATAAGTTTAATTAGATGCAGGTCTGTATTTGAGAATGTTGGAAAAATATATTTAAATGACAGACCCAAAAGATGAAATAAAAAAAATGCATTGCAAAGAATTGTATATAGTAAGTATGTATAATAATAATACATTACATAACACGTTAACTTATAAAGTTAATTCAAATCTAAAATAGTGTAGAAAATTAAGAAAATTAAAGAAAATGATAAAATTGTTTTTTAACATTTTTATAATTAATAATTATTTAAAAACATTTATATTATATAATATAATTAATTTTTAAAAAGGTAAAATGTTATTTTTATTAATTTAACTTTTATTAAATTCGTAAACTACGAACTACCGAAACGTCTTTTCACTCCGAGTATTAAATTTTAGGTGTGTCGAAATCTTATAAAATAGATTGAAAAATTGTTGCAAAAAAAACGCGCGAAATTCGAATTTGAATTTGAATTTTGAATATATCGTTAGATTTATATGAATAAAATATTAATTTAAATTTTATAATTAATGTCTTAATAAATTTAATATTTGTGTCAAAATAAAAACTCAGTCTTTTTCAAATTTCTACCTAAAAAAGTTTTTAATGTCAAAAGTTTTATTTTTGTATAACAAAAAATTTCTGTTTACTTTCATTTTTCTTAAAAGATTAACCCTAAAATAAATTTTGAAAAAGAAGTTGGAAGTCAAGTTCATTTCTGTTAAGATTTTATTAACAATTTTTTTTTTTTTGACATTTTGTTATTCTTCCGGAAAAAACACAAATTATGTTTTTGTTAGACACAGAAAATCCATCAAATAATTGAAATGCATCAAATTATGTTGTGTACATTATTTATAAATTACTTTAATTTTTTTATTACTTCATTAATTTTTAACATTTCCATTTAATGTAGAAAATCATTTACATTCTACATAACAATGTTTCTTAGTCTCTGGAAATTGAAAAGCAGAATTTTAACATTAAGAATTTTTCATACATTTTTTTTCAATTTAATTTTCCATTTATTATTTTCAATGAAACATTTTATAAAAGTAAAAAGCGATTATGAAATTTCTAAATTCGACCTAAATCTTATTTTTAATACTTTTTATGTAATTCTTTACTAGGCGTATACTTTTTTAGTAGGTGTATTTAAAAACTACTATTTGAAAACATAAATTTAATTATTTTATATAGTAATTAAAATTTACAAGTATTGAGTTTTGGTTGATCGAAACTATACCAATACCCTTTCATTACGTAGACATCAAGGGTTCGTTTAATAGCTCATTCTACCCTAGAGCTCAGGTGAATTAAAACCTCTCTCATGAACGGTCGCAAACTAACTGCATCCTTCCTGTAGTAAGATATAAAATATTTGGAAGTTAAGGTATTCTATGATTACGTCTAGTTTTTAACATCCTCACATAATGACTAACAATATATCTCCTTATAATTGATTTTGCTGATCCAAACAAATTATTTGTCTCTATCCCAGGTACTCATTTTCATGGTAACGAGAAGATGGGGCTTGTGTTTTAGATTGATGAGGATTAGATAATCGATTACTAATGTGGCTTTCCATAAACCTAGTATAATGACTTGTGACTGCTGGTCATATTCTATTAAGCTTAGTAATATGAAAATAATTACTATAATTTTGTATTTAGACTTAAATTTTCTGATTGACTAACCATGGTTTTGAATATTTTCAATTTCAATGAGTATTTACAAAATCAAATTTGAATTTCGGTTTGTGAATAAATGCATTTTAAAATGATATATAATTAATTTAATGACAATTAAATTATGTACTATATAATTTTTCTAGATATTAACACCAGTTAAATTAATTTTTATTATATCAAGAAATTAGGGAAATATTTAAATTTAATGATTACAAAAATAATTTTAACAAAATGAATTATTTTTTTTACATACGAGGATATTTTTTAATAGAACATTATCATAAAATTTACATGTAGACCCAGAAGTACTGATTTTTATTGTTTCATTTATAAAATAAATGTTCTTTAACTTAGATCTTAGACATCACTTTAATGTTGTCTTCAGCTATGCAGCACTAATGCCGTGTGTGTACACTTTATATTAATTCAAATAATCTTTTATAGTCAGAGTAATTTAAAGTTTTATAATATTACATGATTGTGTACTGAATATTATATTTCTTTTATATAATTTGTAAATCTTTTCTTGAAATTTAAAACTATTTATTTTTCTTGATCAAGATTTAAATTTAGAATATTGGCATATCTAATTACAGACATTATGTTTGTATATAAAAAATGTATAAATTATTTTAAAATCAATTTTATTTTTAAGATTATGTCATTCAAAATGTGAACCAAAAATATTTTTAAAAAATAATGAATTTAACAGAAATATGAATGTTAAATTGAAAAGGCTGACCTAACTAGCGGCGGTTTAAGGTCACACATAGACCACCCACCACCTATAGTTTTTAACGTTACCGCTTATTGATGAGTTATGAATCCCTTGGTATGCGTCCTGAAAGAAGGTCGAAGGATTGTGTGCTATTCGCGGAATTCAGAATCATCCTGTCCTGATAGTGTTTCTTGAAATCTCCTCGAGTTTAGAGAAGAACGCTTGCCACAAGACAGGTTCTGATTCTTGAAATGACACAGAAGATCCTCAAGGTTTTCTTCTTATTATTATCTTTAAATCCTCTTAGTTTTCATTAACTTTATCCCCAGTACGACTTTTAATCGTTGAACTTTGATACATAATTCTTAAAAACTAATTAAAAATTATGAAATTATTATCTCACTAAATGGGCCATAACTCCATTATGATGTTATGAATTGTAAAGTTCAACCATAAAATTTATGCTTAAATAAAGAAGTTTATTATTGAAATACATAATAAATATGAAACGTTGAGTTTAAATTGTGAACACGTAAAGGTAAAAAAATCAAATACAAATGGAAATTTAATTGAACGACAAAAATGTATAATTTTATTTTTATATATTTTTTGGTTTTCATAAAGGATAACGAAAATCCGAAATATTTTTGCAATATTTAAAATCAACTAATTTTAATGGCAAAATGGTTTACGTGATTTGATTCTACAAAATTAACTCTTTTAAATGATATTAATAATTTATTTCAATTTATTAAAACATTGCCAATCCATTAATACCGGATTTAAAAGTAAATATATTTTTTATTAATTATATATAATAATATTTTATATTTTTATCAATTTTAAATTTATTGTTAAATATAATTTTTAACCATTACCAGGAAATAATTTAATTTACTATTTTATTTAATATTGTCTATATTTATTCAGAGAATTAAATATAATTAATTTTATGATTTACGTGCCAATATATAAAATTGATCGGAAACAATATTAAAAATGATTAAATCACAACCAACAGATGGTTTCATACTTTGTGTAGGACAGTAAATTGATTTACTGTCATAATTAATTACTATACTAAAATAAATCTATTATTCTGACAGATTATTTTTAAAAAAAAAAGCAATTTGCTGAAGAATTTATTATATTTAGCTTGTTGAACCTTTATAAATATTAATGCCCCAGAAGAAATCCAACATTACTGTAACGTAACGAAATAACCAAATTATAACTTTTTGTTATCGTAACGATACTCGTTCCCGTAACGTAACATTATTTCCAATATATCAATAACGTTATTTGTAACAATAATTTTATTAATATTTTCCGAGACTTTGGTATTTTCGGCTACGAAGTTTATTTTCAAAAACGAGATTTTGTTTTCCTACCAAACCATTAATCATCATCATCATATGATACTACAGCTCAGAGTGAGCCTTGACCTTCTTTACTATTTTATTCCAACGATCTCTATCACGTGCTGTTCTAGGACCACTATCACGTGCTGTTCACCCAGCTATGTCTAGGACCATACAATAAATCATAAAAACAAAAATACTTGTAGTGTAAATTTCAAAGATATAAATATATTTTCGAAGAAGCGTTACTTGAGTATTTAAAAAAATGACAAAATACTATATATTCTGATATTTTCTGCCATGTCTACTTTTCAGTTAAAATTGATTTTATATTTTTTTACAAACCTGTACCAGAAACTTAAACGAAATTATGTTGACACCAGTAAAAAAATTAATAACGTTACCGAAAAATGTTCGTATTACCAACACTATTTATTTGACGCATTTCGATTAAAATCGCATAGAAAAACTATGATTCCGTGTAAAAAATTACATATATGTAGTTAAACTGGTATCAAAAATATATTATTTTTCAACTATTTATAATTCATGATAGATACAAGCTAAAATACCACAAAATTTAATTACAAGTTTACATTATTTTAAAATTATTTAATTGAATTTAATGGAAACTAAAACTTTTAAGTAATTTAATATACAAAATTATAGTCTGTCATTTTGAAAGTATTTTATGGAAATAATATTTTTAATAAATTTTCAAAACATTTATAAATAACATATTTAATTAATATTTCCATATTTCCTATAAAATCTATTTAATATTATAATTGAATTTATATTGAACATTTTATATGTTACTGTATCCTTTTTATGTTTTGTAATGTATAATTTTATATATAGAATTTATATTTCCATAAAAGTTTTATTTTTGATTGATATATTGATATTTTGATTTATTTAAAAAACCAGATTTATAAATGGAATTTATTAATATATTTATTTTAATAATAAATAAAATAAAATTTATTTTTCAATATAATTTTAATGCCAATTAACGTTAAACCTTGCAAAAATTACTATAATAAAATTTTCCTTTAATAATTATATGTTTAATAATAGATAATTATTAATTACCAGTCATTTTAATTGCTATTCCACTTTGATACGATTAAAGATAAAAAAATGTATTTGAGGTTTGAGCTAATATTAAATATAAATTCTTTCTAGGTTATAATAGCATACGTAACCGATACACACTTAAGAAAAATTTAAGTTAACTTTTGTTTATCTCATTTAACCCTTTCAAAGCTGAATACTTTTTCACGTAATTCAGCTATTATAGCTGAAACAATAGATCACATGTACACGGGACTTATATGTCCCATCTTCGCTGCGAAAGGGTTAAAAGAATTGTTCTACTACTGTGGATACATGCAAATCAAGCTTTAGATATTAATAAATAAATATTATTAATCAAATGTTAATTCACAATTTAAAAAGTGGATCAAATGTATTTAAAGTAATATCAATTGACCCATAATAGAAGTATTGATAGAGCTACAAGGATAGCTATTGCTATATAGTAATCAAGCAAGAAATAGAAAGCAAAACTTAAAAATTCAATATGTTTAACTATAATCGTAAAGGTGTCAGAAAATTATACTAATTGAAAATAATTATTGACACCTTGCTGAAAATAATGAAAAATGTTGATATGTTGCTGTCACCATCCACATATTTAGAATCGCTATATCATGGATTTAACTCTATACATCCAAGCTCCAAATTTTACCAAAGCATCAAAATTAAATTTATTTTTTCAAAACTTATATAAAGTGGGTTTCGGTAGCTCAATGTAACATGCCCTGTTCAACCAACAAAAAGGTTATGGGTTCAATTTCCACTTTAAAACTGGTCTGACAGGTTACATCATTTACACTTTATCAGCTTTACATAACACAATTACATTATTAAAAAGAGGACTCATAAAAATCAAAAATGGTTCGAGGTTCTCTATAAAAAGAAGTATAAATTTCAATGATATTACAATATTTAAATTGTATAAATTTCATGAACTAATCTAAAATACCAAATCTTAATTATTAAAAATATTTCAATATGCTTTTCTATATAGACTAGAAAATTGGTAATATAAAACTATTTATCTTTTATATTTATATTAGTAGCATAAAATGTTAAATAAAATTTGTTTAGATTACATAAAAATCATTTACATTCTGGCATAAAACTTTTTTGTTCATTAATATTAAATTTTAATTAATTTTGGAACTATATAATATTAATAATATAATTTTATTTATGATAATTTTATGTTAATTTCGATACAATTAAAAATCCATTAAGATTTGAAAATGATGTTTAGCTTTTGGAAATGGTTTACTTCTTAGGGAGACAGAAAATGGTAAATAATATTTTTGAATTCTGAAATTATAATTACATAATAAATTACAGGAATTCAATTTTTTTTTTTTTGTAATTTTCGTATATATAATTATAAAAATGTAATTAATATAAATAATTATTATTTAGAAAACATATTTCAGATATGTTTATTATTTTTTACAATTAAGTAAGGTCTGGCAGAACAATTTACTTTTGGTAATTAAGAATAATTTTGACATTCAACTTGAACTTTAAAAATTTCATGATTTATTTTCGAAATTAATCAATAAAATTTTGTATAGGTATTAAAAGTTATTACAAATCTTTCTTAACTACTTTAATATAATTAGATTTATGGTTATATAATTAAATTAAATATGAAATCCAAATATTATGAATAAATGTATTAATACAATTTTTTTTGATATCCTCTACGAAAATCATTAATTACGAGACAATGAAAGGTTTCATAAAATTTAATTAATTATGATATTTATATCTAATAATTAATTAATGTTTGTTGTAAGAAAATTTTATTAAAAGTTAATTTTATATTCATATAATTATGGAATTAATGAATGTAACCACCAGGTCATTTACACTAAGTATACTAAAATAAAACAATTCTTGTGCGAAATAGAGATAGTAAGTAATAAGTAATTTATTTTAGAATCTTTAAATTTTATTTTTTGGTAATTTTATTATAAAAACCAATCAATTTTTGTTATATCTTTAATATAAAAGTTAAATAATAATATTTTAATCTCACGAAAATAAAGAAATCCATTTTTATGAAAATTTATAATAAAGTTAAAATCGAAAAAATGATTTTATAAAAACATCAATGAACATACAAATAATAATTCATCACAATTCGAAAATAAAAAAAGGTTTAAATAAATTGTTACAATCAAAAATATACAACAATCAATAAAGTGATAAGAAATTTATAAAAAACTGCAAATCTATTTTACATTATAGAAAAATCGGAATCTTTGAAATGAACTCAAAAAACCATTTATGGACAATAATTCACCTCGGATTCGTACAAACAAATTTATTAAACAATTTTGTAAATTTCAGTTTTTTAATTTTTCATTCAATCACGTAAAATCTTTATAGTTTTATTTCAACATCTCGTAAAATTACAGCAGTTTTTATAATTTTTATTTGAAATGTCTGTACGTACACTGTTTAATTCAAAACTATCCAAATTTAAATAGGAAGGATCCGCAGGCTAGAAAAGTACATTCTGCTTGAATTTGTATCATGAAATAACTTTAATTATGTCTCACAGATAGAGCACCAAATTTGTATCCATTTAGATAGGATAAGTATATGCTGATTTCTGCACAAAAAAAAACTTAAAGTGGATATATCGCACCTTCATTTTAATCGACACGTTTCTAAAAAAAATTATTAAATAAATGTAAAAGCTATTCTTCATATTATAATATTTTATAGAGCCATCTTGCAGTTTAAAATTACAGAACCCAAATTTGTGACAACAAATACTTGTGAGATACCACAAGTCTTACAAATGTATCAATTTGTCTTATTATTAAGTACATTCTTAATATTAAGAAGAGTCTCCAGTCTGGATGAGTCATAATCAGAGCTGGTAGATCTTTCATTAAACAGAGTCGAAAGCGTTATATATCTGTACTTTCTATCGTGGCAAACTTGTTGTACAATCTAAAATCACTATCTTAGCCAAACCAGGTAGCCACCTAAGTGGTAGCAAAAATCAGCTTAAGTACAAATTTCAGTCGATGTCATGTTGCATGGGACTCGCCACTTAAACTACCCAAGACTCAAATTCAACTAACCAAGTACATTCAACTATTAAATATTTCGTGAATTCACAATTGCTTGTAGACAAACATTACGTAAAATTTAATTAATCACCAACATAATTTTAATTAAATATGGAAATAAATTAATATATTCTACAATTTTCACAAAAATTTTCAAGTTAATATTTCATAGTTAATTGATCTGTTCCTACAATATAATAAATCTTATTCTCCTAAATTTAATGAATTTTAAATAATACCTTAATTAATTATTTTATTTGTGGTGTTACAAGATTTAATTTTTATAAATTTTCTGTACATCCTTAAAATTAAATTATTTATTCCTTATTATTTATTAAATTTTTAAAATAATGTCAATTTACATTTTATTTTGATTAATGATCAATTTTATAATAAATTAATCAATCAGAAATACAAGCTTTTAGCAAAATTATTACAAATTTCTTTATAAATAAAATAAATAAAATATTGAAGTGGATTATTTACAGCGATTTGGAATAATTTATTATTATTTTACTTCACCTTTAGGGTAAAAATGATTTAGTTAATGATCCAAATTTATTCTAAAGTATTTGAAATTAAAACTGACACAAAATTAATTACAAACTCGCATTTTATTATGTCTTTACTATATAGAAAAGTGAAATTTTGTTCTTATCATTGTGTAAGCAAACTAAATTTTTGTTCATTTATAATTTATACAATCTATAAACATTTTTATGAAAAAATATATAATTAATATTTACCTAGGATTAATTCTATCTATATCTATATTTTAATGAATTACTGTGAAGTTATGATATTATTGATTTATAAATTATATTTATATTTATGAAATATGAAATTTTGAATATACATAAAATATTTCTCAAGCATATGTTGTACGAAAGCATTGTCGAACTACTGCCAAAAAATAATGCTGTCATTTTGTACTATACACTTTTCTTTTCAACTTTTTCAACATTATTTTTGGTGATATTTGTCAAAAAAAACACGTTAAACAGATTTAATTGTGGAATGGACGGAACATATTGAAAATACTGATTATCAGAGTTAGCTTATATAAATTAGGGTATTAACAAACTATTGCAAAGTAGCCATCAAATTTAACTATATTAACACCAGCTGACGAAATACTTTACAATTCATTTATAAAGAACATATTCTCACAGCAAACTTTATTCTGAGTGGCTTCGAACCACAAATTTACTAAAATATAACAATATATTTGATAATTGAAACTGAATAACCATTTTATTTTAGTATGATTCGTATCATCCCTAAATATCATACAATACGCCATCGTTTACCCTGCTAAGTAAACCATTAGATATTGGTAGGAAATAATCGGTGATTGTTAAAATAGTTCACATTTATACATTGTAAAATAACCCAATTTTAAACAAAATTTATATTTTATTTATCTTTATCAAAAATTTGTAATTAGAATATTTTCCTGGTTTTTAAGGATTTTTTTATTGTCGCATATGTAAAATAATTTAAATATAATTTACAATTTTTAATTATAAAATTTAATTAATATTTTTTTAAAGTCGTAATAGCGACAGTGTACAAAAGGATTAGCTGGAATTTGAAAATATTTATTACGTTTTTTTAAAACTTATTTATATGCAAATTACATTTTATGGAATTAAGAACTTTGTGTACAGTCTAATTATTCGGTAGTCGAAAAATGAAAGTAACTAAAGTAGTGGTAAAAAATATAATATTATAACTTAACATTTTGATAATTAGCTTAAATTTATCTTCCGGTAAAACGTACTATGAATAAATATGTTTTAAATTTCAGTGTTGTCTTCTATTGCACAATTTCACATGAATTTTTTTTTACACGTTGCTTTAAATTTAAATAACACGGTTTAGAAAGAAAAGTTACGATTTAAAATACTGTCAAAATAATGTCCTTGGTTTTTTATAAAGATTTTTAACATGATTTTTAGTATAAACTATTTATTTCACCGAAGTTTTCCTTGTTTAATCACCTATTTTTCAAAGTGTCTTTTTTACACGGTTTTTTTATATAACCGGTTTTTCTGGAACGACGTATCTACCATGTAGAATCAATTAAACTATTTTATTTCCGCTAAAATATAATAATCAGCGGAAAATTTCAATTTATTAAAAATTTCAATTTATCATATGATTATGACAGAGTAAATTTCAATTGTACTTTATAAATACCTGGCAGTTGATTAAAACTATTGTTAAATTGGAATATTGAAGAAGTATATTCAAATGCATTGAAACATAAAATTAATTTAAATTAAAACTTTACTTTTAAAAGCAATTTATTATTCGTAAATCAATTTTTTTTTTCGATTGGATTTAATTATTATATCGAAATTTATATTTTATTATTGAATAAAATAATAAATGTTGATAATATAATATTAAATAAATGGTAATTTTCATTTGGATTCAAAATTGGGTCTTAAATAAGGTCTAATATTTATGGACGACTTCATTTTGGATTAATATTTTTTCATCCCTTTTGAAAACCATTCAAAAAAATTTCATAAATTACACAGAAATCTAAATTCAGTTGACTTCATTTTGAGTTCATTTGGCTTCATTAGTGAATTCCGAATGGTGACTTACATTAGAGAGTGCGTAAAGAATGTTTTATGTCAAATAAATTAATTTCGTTTTCAGATTGAGATAATTTTTTTAACTTACAATCCTCAAACTACTGGTAATTCAGATGGTAAATAAAATGTTAATAATTTTTTTTTAATGAAATTGTCTGAAGATTCGAATCATGATAAAATTTTGAAATTCTCATGATTTATGCATTTCATTTTTTCGTTTTTGTAGCTTTTTTACATAAATAACAATAAAGAGACAACTAAATTTAAGATAAAAACTCTGTTTAACCTAAGGGAAAAATGATTCAAATAAATTCTCAATTTTGTAAAGCCAACTTTTTCCATATTTCAAAAATTATTTCCTGACCAAAATAAAATTGTTCTTAAATTTAAGTAGTAGATTTGAGAAAGAATTAGCAAGAATGAATCTAAATTATATTTTTAAATGGTTTTTTCCGAAAATCTGAATATATTTTCTCTTGTCTAGTGAGTAGTGACCTATAAAAAAATTAAGCTGACAGATTAACAGAGCTAAAAATTATATTTTCCATATATACAATGTAAGTTTTTTGCAAAAGAATAAAATTTTCTAACAAAAATAAATTCTTAATTTCTTATTTTCCATATTTCCCTTTGAAAATATAATTTTTCCTTTTCGTAAATTTACAATTCTCTGCAGACTTGCATAGTTTCTGAATAAAATATATTAATAAGAAACATATTTTTTTTTTTTGCAATTATTAAATGTCTTCTAGTATCAAAGCAATACTTTTTTAAATGGCAAACCAAAAAACTACGATTAATTTATATAACTCCCATGACTTTTTATCAAATGAGATAATATATATTATATTGTAGCATGCAATTAAATTTATGTAGGTTGAAAGATATTGTACAAGAAAAGTTTGTCTGCATTACTAATGGGATTTTTCATTTTTGTATGTATGGATTATCTCAACATGAATTTATCACATTTAATTTATATCTTTAAATTATGGTTAAATCATTTCTTCAAATATCACAACGAAATCTAAAGAATGAAAATCAGGAAATCTTTAACAAATTAAAGAACAAGATAATAAAAATTAAAGTATAAAAATTTTAATTAATAATTTAGGTTAATGATTATTTCAAATTCTCAGATTTTAATTTGCTTTATGATTTTTAATAAATACTTTGTCCGAATAATTTATGGTAACATTAAATTTCATTAATAAATTCTTAAGTCCATTATAACAAATAAAAAAATTCTTTGAAAATTTTAATGAATTATTGTGCTAATGATAATTAAAAATTACATTTTAATGTTATTCCCACATTCCATTTTAATGACCTAAAATATATTATAATTATACATATAATGCTGCACATACACTATCCAATTTGGTTGTACGAATAGTTGTACAACTGATTTGCAAACCACGCCACAGAATATACAATCAGTTACACACAACAACCACAGCAAAAAATATGCATTTTTAATGTCAACTGTCAAAAAAAGTATTTTAATAAAAGTTTAATGGGAAAATAATTTTCATTTAATATATTTAATTATTTGTAGAATAAAAACTCGAAATAATTTTATAGAATTTTATAAAATATCAAGAAAAGTAATTTTTGTTGTACAAATTCGCCATTTTTTCTAACCATTTGTCAACCATAAAAATGGTTGTACAACTACTTCAGAAACAACAAAACTTGTTACAACACGAGTTGTACAAGCAAATTGGATAACATAATATGAGCAGCATAATATTAATAACCTAAGAGCTAAAAAAAATTTCGTTATTTTAAGAAACGTTTAACTTCTTAGATTGCACATCCTGCAGCCACTACTCTAATATCCAAGAGACCAACTGAATGATATCCGGAACACACGGTTACCAAAATTTTCGAAATTTCACAGTAAAGTGGACAGTGGTAATCTTTTTCATAAAGAATAACATTTAAAATTTTAAGCTTTTGCAGATATGACTCTTGTAAAACAGTTGCCATGCAGCTATGAACCTATTCATTAATATTATATTGTATATTATAATTCAAATTGAAATTTAAATATTGTTTTTGCAACATTACTTTAAACAAATTGTATACAAAATTTCCATAAAACAGTTTTGTATCTCTGTCCATTTAAACATTATACAACATTTTGTTGAATAAATGAATAATGCAGAAAAACATATAGAAATAATATTTCGTGTTCGCTGTACCAATTTTTACTCCTTTCAAATTATTTTAAAAATTTAGGTTAGTAAAGGTTTAGTTGTAAATTATATACGCATCTGAAGTAAAACCATTAAAATAATTATGTTACTATAAATATAATTTCAGTAAGGTTTATCTACAATTTTAACTTATCATTTCAGGTAACAAAAATTTTGTTTTCACTTAGGGGTTAGGATATCAGAGGATGGAATGATTACTTAAATTTATTAAAGCTGCTATAAATATATTGCAAAAGTAATAAAAACATTAAAATTTATTAAAATTCTTCAGAAATTAAATAATAAATGTTGGATGCACTATAAATAATTAATGTAAAAATATATGGAGTACTTACTCTATTCAGCAATTTATTGGTTTTACAAAAAAATTCGACACTATTTTTCTTATTCTAAGATCCTGCATTGAATTCAATATTTTTTATCTTCTATGTAATTTATGTAATATTTTTTTATTTTTAATTCTATGATTTTCTAAAAGCTTTTCATTTTATGAATTGTGATGAATTATTGTTCATACTATTAACAAGTTCATTGTTACTTCTATTTGAATTACACTTTATGATTTTTAGATTTATTTTTTTAATGTAGTCATAAATAAAATTTATTAGATTTTTTGCATAAATTTTAAAAATTAATTGCTGCTACAATAAATTTAAAAAAAAAAAAGAAATTAAATTTCAAACAAGATTTTTATACCAAAAACATTTAACTAACTACCTAAAAATAGTGAACATTTAAATTATAATTAATTTTATTACACATTGAAATATTGTCTTTACGGATATTATTTTTTAATGGTTTTGACTGCCAAAATGAAGTAAAGCCACAACTAAAATAAATCCATTTCATCAGCATTATTATGTAAATATTTGACAGCAACTTGGCTATATTTTATTTCGTGGTATTTTATAGTATTATCAAATTACATCGGTAATTATTTCTAACCAAAGATTATCATAAATTAACTAAGTAGCACAACCGACCCAACAGATGAGCGAAAGAAACCTAACAATGGCAAGCTGGCTAGCTGCGGTAGTTCTGAAAATGATAACCGGTACATCAAGTCAACAACCCATGCTGCAGTACTGTGTATACAGTGCTTTCGATAAGATTAACCGAAAAACCAGTTACTTTTTGCGATTGATAAGGTAATACAATTTACCCAAGAGTCAATACATTGGTTTTTTGGTTCTGGGGGCACGCAGGAGCTTATTCAATTCAACTCAATTCAATGATAAAATTTTAAAAAAAATAATTAAATTATATGAACAACTTATTCATAAGATTTTTTTTTGATTTGAGCGTTTTATAATACTTGCAATGTTAAACCATAACTCTTCATAAAAGATATGAATAATTTAAGGGAAAAAAGCTAAAGACGATAAACATTAAATAAAATTGTTCACATTAAAGTTTTTGTGATTACGTATAATCATTTTGAATTTTATTTTTTATTTATTTTTTTTTGCATAACATAAATTTATATTATCTGAATAGCTATGCAATCAATAAACGATGAATTTTTATTATAATTTAATCATAATCGATTACTAATAAAATTTAAATGACTCCACTTGCTAGAGAAATATGAAAACTATAAAAAAAAAATCTTAAACAGAACATAAAAATATATTTTATTGTGGTTTAATAAGTGGTTTAATGGTTATAGCAAAGCAGCCAAAGACAACAAAATAAATGGCTAAATATTAGAAATTAAATGGAAATTTTTAGTACTTCTCAAACACAAAAAAAAAAAATTTTTTTGTAGCACTTTGTCTAAGGATGACAATAAATGTGATAGCTTCTTCTGTTATTGCCAGCATATATTTTTATGTAACTCAGTAATGAATTGTGAATAATTTAAATACGAATACCATGAATAAAAATTGTTAGTTATTATTAAATTATTTCGGATTTTAAATTATTTAAAATTTGTATAGATGGAAATTTAAAATTCAATTACAAAATTTAATAACTAAAAAATGATTTTTAAAAATTCAATATGAAAACTATTAATTCCAATTAATATTTATTAAAAGATTCATATCTAAACATCAAAAGATTCTATATAATTTCTAAAAATAACTATTATATTAATATTGAAAGGATGCTGCATTTAATCCTTCTATAGTAATTAATATTATTATTATTTAGCCAAGTGTAAAATTATATTTGGTAATTAATAAATTACAATTTATGTTAACAATAGATAAAATCCTTGCCCAGGGGTTTTATAAATATAATATTTTTAATATTCAATTAAATTTGGTAACTAATTCAGTATAATAAATTTTGAAACGATACAGAGAAGATTAGCATTGCCCCCTGCGCAAAGATGATACACAAAATCATAAGCGTTCCACAGTTTTTTGTCATCTTAAAAAGTATCAAATTAAATTGAACTACCAGTAGCTGTAGACGAGGTGTGTCAACAAAAACGGCTATACACATAAACGATTTCCACACCTCGATAGCTTTGATGATGCTCCTTCAAAAATCTGCTTGGTCAGTGACAAATAAATTAGAGCGATATCACAATAAACCAAATGGCTACAGTAATTATGACTGTCTGTGATCCAAAATTACTCTAAACCTAACTTAAACAATATTTTTAAAAAAAACTTTTCTATTATATAAAAACCCACATTAGACTTGAAAATATAATAAGATTAAATATGATTCAAAAAACTTGAAATGTAGTAATCGTTCGTCCTTAATAATTAAATACCGAAATTTGTATTATGTCACCCGCTTTTGTAAGATATAAATTTAATATGCCTACATGCACATGTAAAGATATTCTCCTGACTATAATTAATATTGAGGTTAATTAATTACAAAGCTAAAGCAAATAAACTGACAAATACAAAGCATATAAAATAGATATATAAACAAACGTTTTATCTTTTGACTTTACTAAATTATTGTGTTCCTGATTTATGATGTTCAATTTCTGTAAAATACCACATTTAATGTAATTTAACAAAATACAAAGATATGATGTTTATTTAAATTGTCTGTCTATGCAAAAATTAGAAGATTTAAAAAGTATGATAAGTCAAATTATTTATGCAAGTATATAATAAGAAAATAAATTATTGCTTACATAATTCTTGTTTACGAAATTCTTAAGGATCATTTTTATGATATTAAGATAAATATTTTAGACCAACTTATTTACTTCTGCATCCATATATATTATGATCTAATCGGAAATAATGGCACTAAGAAAACTACTGTAATTCAATGCAGATAAATAATTGTCAAAAAATATCGTAAACATTTATCAAGATTACATACTCTACGGAAGCGGTTATCTTAAATCATATAATTCATAATTTAAATGTATAATTTTAAGAAAATATTTAAGAATTTCATTGGCGTTTCCTTAGAGTCTCCTTTTAATAATTGATAAGAAACTTTAATTTTTGGAAAACTTTAAAGTGTTCTTGAATTTTTTTTATAAACAAAAGTTATACTTCAATTTATAACTAAATGGAAATGTAGCTAAATGGAAAACAACTATAAATTTTATCCTTAAATATCTTTTCTTTTTTATATAAAAGTATTACAAAATGTTGTCTAACCGTTTCGTACACTCTTTAATGTTATTAAACAAATATAGATAAAAAATTATAAAGAAAAATATGAAAAACTAATGTAAAAGCAAAATAAAATAATTTTTTAAAGATCTCAAAAGTTAAATTCAGAATTAATAGCTACTCTAATCATAAAAGACTTTTTATGTTTTGGAAACCCACCAACAACGCAGTCACGTATTATAACATCCATTCCAAAATATTGTATTTTAAAATTATATTAAATTTTATTATTTTATTAAAATATAAAAAAATATTTTTTACAATCTTTTCCATTCTATTCTTTGTTTTCGTACCCAGATTACATGGAAACATACATTTTCTTCGGCATTAACTTTTATTTGCGTATTAAGGAAAGAAAATTATTGTTAATGTCAGTGATAATGTGGCTATTATAGACAATAATTTGTAATTTGAATGTACGATTAAATTTAACTACTGAATAAAAACTTGACCATAAAACATAATTGTTATTATTTTAAATTTCCACTTATTAAAAGCAATAAATTTTATGTTATGAAGTTTATATATGGTTTAAATAGTTTGGTGGGTTAGTTGGTTTAAAAGGAATAAGAATTACGAAATCTGCACACATAGTTCACAAATAAGTAATCTTCTTGTACCATCCAATTAAACACTGTACCAATCCCGCTTCTATAATGCACGAAATCGTCTTGAACGGCTTCATTTAACTCGTGTCTTCCAGGTTTTCTAGAAAGAAACTACCAAATTTCCTAAATAATTTTTGTTTTATCGAGAGACAATGGAAAAACAAATGTTAGATTGTATCCTCCTCCTATATGCACCCACTACACGTCAAGGATGGAGTAATATGGCTATTACCTTGTCCATTTTTAAAATTATGTTGGACTTTTTCGGATTAAAAATTTCCCAGAAAATTTTGTATACGTACATAACCGTCCTGCACATTCCATTTTTAAGTGCTGTATCTTACGGTTCTATTACTTATTGAGCTTTTATGCTAGACCCGGAGAGTAAAATGTATTATAAACTTCCAACGAGGTATCAGTAGCATTTTGTCTATTTCAATCGAGTTTGCATTAACTTTAATCATTATATAATCTGATAAGCTTTACATTATTATTGGATAAATAATTTAGTGGTTTTTATATTCTATTTTTAGCTGAACATCATAATACGTTTTCTATCATTTTTCATTTTCCAATTAAAAATTTTCATTTAAATGTATTAAATTGAGTATTCAGGATACTAAAGCTTAACTATAGATACAATATAAAATGTTACCAATCTTTGACAGCTTTTGATTTGTATCCAATGTTACCAAATTATTACATTCATTATTTTACTATGATTAGTTAAACGTAATTACAAAAATTAATTCCACCAATATAGAAACTTAACTATTTCTGTACGCACAGTAAAATGATAATGATTAAATTTATTACAGTCAAGCCATCCTTCAGGTATCACCAAAAGTTCTATTTTTGTATTGTAAAAAAAAATATCATGACTGGAAATTTCGAAATATAAATCATTATATGTCAATGGTAAAAATCATGAAAATTAGAAAATTTGAAATTCCATTAGTGAAATTAAAATATATTATTATAGTAATCAGAAAAAATTATTATTAATGATTCATCATTTAATATCAGTATTTGAAATTAAGTTGTAATAAATTATTTATTTCTCACTTATCAGAAAGTCATATATGTACTTCCATTAAAGAAATTTGAATTTAAAATTTCATTTTTCATTTAATTTTTTTTAAATAAAAAACAATATTTCTTCATCAAAATTAGCACTTAATAATTTCCATGATTTTTAAAAATCTTTCAGTCCAATCTGAATATCTAATATCGCTCGCTAGTAAACATAAAAAAAACTTAAGGTTTCGTAACAAGTAACAACGTTAACATTTAACCATTTGGCAACAAATTTATAAGTTCAACCTTAAAAATTTTAAAATTATTTTGTAGTATTGTGCCAAAAATCATTGAGGAAAGTTATACATTATTAATTTTGTATAATCAAGACTCATTGTTAGCCATGCTTTGCAAATTTCTACAAAACCTCTAAACTAATTGGTTAAATTTAATGGACATTTTTCTTCATTTCTATCACATTGCAGATATAATTAATATTCCAACGAAGCAATCGAATTTAATGTTTATTATACTAAAATTATAAAGTTCACATCAGAATTATTGTTTTTCTTGTAACAAAAAATTAAAATTCATATCAAGTGATGACATTGAAAAAGTGTTGCTTGTAAATTTTATATACAAAACTTTCTGCAGACAAAATATATCTAAATAAATTAATAAAGTTTAGGTACAATCTTTAATACGAAAAGCAATTAATTATATCAAATTAAATTTAGGGTGATACTTAAAGTATGCTTCATACAATTAACGTAACAAATTTAAATTGTATTGGAATCTAGGAATAGAAATTAAATTTTCTTGATCCAATTGCGGCATAATCCAAATGAAAACCACAAATTTCAATTACTTTTACAGGAAAAATTAACAAATTTGGTAATTACGTAAGGGAAATGATTGTTGCTAAAAATTGTACATTAAACTATGAAACATAAACGTTTTCAGTATTCAAAACGTTGTGATTTTTGTTTCAATTATGGCCATGCCATCAATTTTTAGTATTGATTATCGAGAATCATAATTTAGTATTGATTATCAAAAAGAATATTCTAAAAATGAAAATTTATGATAACTTTTGTAAAATTAAATATAAAATAATTTAAATATATTTACAGGGTGTTCGCTGGGAAAGTTTACTGCTTTGTTTGATCACTATTTTGTTAAACATGAATTTTGACAGTTCAAATATCAAAATCAATTAATTAGTAATTATTGACCGGCTCAATTCCGTTTAAATGGTTACGTTAACAAACAAAATACTCAAATTATTCATCATTTATACCTTTATTTCCATTAAGTGAAAGTATAGTGTGCTATGTGATCTGGGCTTACAATTTTGGAAGATGGACTTAGCGAGTACTGGAGAACGTTATAGTTACATGATTCATAACTTTTTAATACAAGAAATGAATTCTTTATGCTTTGTTAACATGTAGTTCCAACAAACCGGTGCAAATTCACATACAGCCAATTTTTACAATGGAATTACTGAGAAATCTTTTCAACAAAAATTTATTTCAAGAAATAGGTGCACATATCAACGCTGCAGGATATAACAGCCCTAAATTTACTTTTGTGGGGATATCAAATAAACCAGGTTTATTCCAACACACCAAGGAATACTTGATATTATAAAAAGAGCATGAATTTGTGAGTCTAACAGAGGCAGACATTTAACTGACATTATCTTCCATACGCATTCAAAAATAAAGTAGCAATATTTCCATAAAATTAAAGAAAGCAAAAAAGTACTAACAAAAATTCCCGGTGAACTGTATATAAAATTTTGAAAATATTATGTCTAATATTATGTTACAGAATATCTAGCTATAATTATGTATAAATTTAACATACTTTCGAATAAATTAAATTAAATATTATATTATGAATTTTGTTGAAAATATGATTAAGAGCTGAAGATAATCAAATTCTCCATAATTTTTAAATTGATTTAGTTAACAAAAAACATGAGAAATATTTGTTTCTGATGAAGTCATATTTTAAATTAAATCCTTTTAAAAAGAAATTCCTTTTTTTTTACAGAAATCTATTCTGTTATACATGAAAAAGCTTTCATATAACATTATTATAATACACAGTAATTTATGTTCTGATATGTAAAAGAAAAACAATAATTGGGATATACATAATAAATATTTTGAACACATAATTTTTGCTATAGATACAGATAAATTTGATTAAGTTAAGTTATTCATTAAATTATTATTGAAGTAAAATTAAATTAAGTTTGTGATGCACACAAACTTTTTTTTCAAATTTTTCAAATTTAGTTTAAAAGATTGAAAATTCTTGTATTTCTATTAAAATTTAAATTAATAGAACAGAACTGCAATTTATTTAAAGGACATTCACACTACATTCTGTCAAAACAATATTGCAATTAAGGTGATTTGCCAGCAGATTTTTATCGGTTGCAGCTTATGAATTGAGGCTGTTTTCTTTTCCCTTATAATTTTAAAATAACAATATTTTAATTCGTTTGAAGTAACATTGCGAATTGTGGTTGGTATCATAAATTCAAGTTGGTTGGTTGTCTCCTATATTAGTGTCACATTATCTTCAGCTTTGTAGAAACATCAACAGAAAATTGTTGATAACATTCTACTGAACTCTTTGGCGCATATCTTAGATTAAATTAATATGGGATCGTTAAAATAGAGGAACGAACTCAACAGAGTTTGTAAACCTTCTCTGTGAATATAAAATCATAAAAAAATAATTATTTTTTTCAGAATTTTTCTTCATTACCTTTTTTTAATAATGAAATTTATGTTTTATAATGGAAAATTATAAAAATTTAATATTATAAAAATGTTCTATTTAATATTTTTCATAGTTTCTATATAAAATTACATTTTCCTTACTGTGGAAATTTATTAACTCTCAGTAACTTTCCCCCAAAAAAAAAACTAATTAATTCTTCTGTAATTAATATTTTTGGTTAATTAATTTTTGTAAAGTTTTACACCACAAAAACACCATGCCTTCAATACGATTGTCATATAAATGGAAAATAGTTTTTCTTTTATACTTGTACCTAATTTTCTTTTTCACAAGAATTTTATTTTCTCTATATATTTACAAATTTTTAATCATTTTTGATACACGCCTGAAGCAAAAGAATTTCTGCAAATAAAATATTTCCTTTATATATTTCAAATGAAATTTCAATTTAGTGAAATTTATTATATCGAAATTTTAATAAATTAAAATTGTTAAATAATTGAATTTTTCGAATATCAACTGTAGGACAGAAGAAAATTGAAAATATAACAATGAAATATTTAAATTGAAAAATTCTTAAATTTGTAAAATGTAAAATAGAAAATTCAAAAAAAAAAAAAAGGAAATTTCAGTTTTAAAATCAAACATTTTTTAAATTTATCTCATACTTTTTTTCCATTTCTAGGGAGTATAGAGCTTCCACGTTGGTATCACTGGAGTATGTATTTTTAACAATTTTACAGTTCTTATCAATATATGGAGTATGAAAAAAAACTGTAAATGTATTTAAAACGAAAATATATTTCTGGAGAATATATTCCGGCTATTTTTATATCAAAAAGTGTTCCATTTCTTGATAGTTTGCAGTTACAATAATTTATTTTATACTTTTTATCTATAACTCATATCACGAACCAAAATATTAAATTTTAAGACTGTTAGTTATATAGTTCAAATCATAATTTTGTACCATTTTAGTCATATCTGTGTTTTAATAGACCACCAAGATTTCAATTACATTTAACACTAAAGTTCTTGTATTTAACATATTTTACAAATTGATGTCCCTAGGCCATAACTTTTCAGGAGAGCATAAATTTTCATCAGATTGACTTAGAATATAAATGTGATATTGTGAATCATTTCCAAATCAAGATAAAATACTCTAACTCAAGTTAACTATTTTAAATTAAGCTTTATAGAGATTGATCTGAAATTTTACCTAGATGCTATAACTTGACTGGTAATAGAATAGTAAACTTTAAAAACTGTTAAGTAAAGATAAAATATTTGGTGCTTTTCAGCCATGAGGAGTTAGAATAGAAATCAAAAGAACTATATTTTTTGTCCTATAAGCCTGAGTCTTTCAAAAAAATTCCGAAAGGTGCGTCTTAGGGTACACTCAAAAACGCCGCACATGCAAGTTAAGTATTCTAACTTGACTTGGTATAGTATGGACCGGGGACATCGAAATGTTTTCCAAATATTGTCTAAATATAATTATCGGTCAGGAATTACGAAGATCTTAACTATTAATATTAAAATGTAATGTCTAATCTGGTGTTATACAGACATAGTTTCTTTTATATAATTTATTAGTAACCAGGTTAATAAAATATTAAATTTCACATTAGTTTTTTTTGGATAAGACAAAACCAGAATTATTGAAATTATAAATTTCCATTAATTTATATTATCAAATTTTTTATAGTTCAATGAATTTTCAAAATTTATGGTTTTTATATTTATATCTAATCATAAATTTATAATCTTTATTGTTGGAAATTATCAGTAGCACATTAATTGCTTATTTAAACTGTTAATAGACAACGGAGGTTTAAAAAACCAAATTTATGATAATAGTATCTATTTGTCATTAATTTTATCAAAAATTGATATAATATAAAAATGAATGTTAGTTTTTTTGAAAAAGTAATGAAGAATTTTCTTCACAAGGTGACACTATGATCTGTTTTATATTGGTAATTTAAAGATTTAAACTCTCATTCCAATTCATAGAAAACTACTATAAAGTAATTTTTAGCTGTTCGGTTTACATTTAATTAAAACATTTTTTACATTAAATATTCTATTAAACTTATAAAAAATTAACTTCTGTTGTTTTAATTTCTACTCAAATAAAAAAGAAAACTGAAATTCAAATTTTCTTTAATTAGAAAAACTTTTTGACGTTGAAAAATTTGGTCATATTTATTATTCAAGAGAGGATAAAGAAAGGATACCAAAAAAATATATAAACGATTCTTTTATATATAACAATTAGAGGGGTTTTCCGGGAGTACCCTGGCAAAATTAGCATTTTATCAATTCCCGTTTTCCGGGAAGAATAAGTAATATTCCCGGAAAATAATATATTTATTTAATAAAAAACAAGTAATTTCTGATTGAATTATTGCTGGGAAAGTTTATTATATTTTCCGGGAAGTGAAAAGTCAAATTCATTCCTATGACTTCCGTTTCATTCACATGTAATACGGTTGTTATGAACAAAATTAGTTTTCGGTTTTCACCATATTAAAAAATAGTTCAATATGAAAGTAAAACTGAAAAAAAACTGGATTTGATTATTGGTTTTTTTGCGAGTTGAGTTAAAATTTGCTCTTTTGTTGCTATTTCTATTCAATTGTTCATGCCAGTTTGCTTGTCGAAATATTTCAATAACGAAAAGTGTTACTTAAAAGCAAAACGTTTAAAATATATTTTAACTAATTCTATTTAAAACATTTTTTTTATATTTCTCCTAAAATTTGTTTTTATTTAATTTTTAAACATTTTGATAAATTTGGCTATCTTGATTTAATTATTTTAAATCTCCTGGAAAACCCGGGAATCTTGGAAATATGTATAATAAACTCTTTGGGAACAAATAATATATAGGAATGGTTACCCTGTAATTGCGATTTTGGTAAATAAAAATTATTAAATTTTTATATTTATAATTTTTTTCTCTATTTTTTTGGAAAAAAAACTCATTAGAATTTGATGAATATAATGATATTTTTTTAAATTAATTGATAATTTAATTTTTGTAGTATTATAGCTAATAAAAAATGATCTATGATTAATTATGGTTTTGTGTATGAAGACAAAATTCAGAAAAATAATAAATCAAAAGTTTTTTATGCCTGGTAATAAAATCTATTAACAGGACCACAAAACATTATACAAACTGAATATTAAAAATTTACATGGAAAATGAAAATTTTGAATATCATGAAAAATTATAATTTTTTTAATACGTTTCTAATTTTTTAAGCAAAAATTTACTTTTTAATTTTAATTTTGTCTGTTAAACTTTATATTTTGAAATGAAATTATATTAAATTTAATTAACAAACTCGTATTTTTATAAATCATACATGATTTTTATAAAATGTTGAATTGATGGTCAATGGCTTTATGATAAATGAAAATATTCGTAAAAATATTTATTAGCAAAAAATGAAATGAAAAATAATATTTTAAAAAAATGTCTTTATAAAAATTAAATTTTATGAATTTGGTTCATGAATTTAAAGCTCCTTAATCTCTAGTAATATAATTTTATGATACCTACACACCTATTTCTAAAGCATAATTAATTCGGAAGCACGAAAATAGATAATTTTTTTATAATATTCGAATTAATGTCCTTAAATTTCAGAAATAAACAATAATTTTACATAAAAATGTTAATTGAGAGCTTAACAGAAAATTTGAAATATAATTATTTTCCGGCGACAGAATTATGTCAAACCTTTAAAATTTTATATTTAATTTAAAAGATTATTAATTATTAATTTTATATATTTTGTGGTTCTAGAATTATAACTAAAAGCGTTTTGAATAAATGTTTTAAATGAATTATTTCCTCTGTCTAGTTTACCTGTTAGTTTAATGACTTGGGTCCCTTTCACAAAAAACTTAATTTCATTATTTCAAATTTGTTAGATAACGAAACTAAAAGCTAATGCTAAATTTATGTTAAAATATACTTTTATGCAAATCTTACTTGGTTGAAGTTCTATATTACAATTTTACTCATAAATTAAAAGTAATACCAACTAAAATTAAGTTAAAAGATTTTTAAAAAAAAATGTCTATTTATAATCAAATTAGATGAATGATTTTTCTGATAAGACACCATTTCAGTTGGAAGATAAAATGTTTAGAAAGTTTATTTTATATTTGAAATAATATAAATAAAAATTCATGATTTTACATTTTATGAAACAGGATGTTTAATTTTATATCATTTTTTTTTGAAATAATTTAAGGAAGCATCTTCTACATTTCATTATTACTATGTAAAATTGAAAATTATTTGAAAACTTTGAATAACAGAAAAACAATTTTATTATATTATTATTTTCTTTTTAATGGAAAATTCTTTTATATTTAAAAGAAATGTAGAGTTTATAGCTTCAAGATATGGTATTGCATAAAAAGAATTGAAGAAATTTTATATATGCATTTTTAATCTACAATATGAAAATGCAATGTTTTTTTTATCAATTTAAATATTTTTCTCTGTTTCCATTAAAAGGATATTATAAATGCTTTTAAAATATTTCTTTTTTGTACAATTACGTTAGATTTTTTTTTCATATCCTTTTACGGTTGTTACTTTTAATTCATTCAATTTAAAATGTAAATAAAATTTAATAAAATGTGCAGATAAATTTCAATGACAATGAAACTATTTTAAGCTGTCAATTATGCTTGCAGTATTAAATAAATTAACGTAGATGAAAAACAGACAAAATATACAGAATGCAGAGTGAATAAAATGATATACTAAAAGTATGTTTTGAATAAATTGAGCTCTTTTGTATTATTTATGTTAGTTTATTAGAAAATTGAAATAGCTTTAAAATTGTGAGGCAAATTTCAATGTGAAACATTAAATTTTGTAAGAAAGTAAAATAATTATCCTTAAGTAGTATAAACTCAATTATTATAAAAAAAAAAGATAAATCACCAAAAGCAAGACAAAACTTAAAATACTGCCCACACAAAGTGAACTTTAAGTTTCCTGCAAATTCTTCAAACATTCACAAAATTAAAAAAGTAAATTTGTCCTTGATAAATAAATAGAAATAATAAGAAATTCTAAAAACTATAAAATTTATTTCATTGTTAATGAGTTTAGATGCCAAACTAAAGTGAAAATGAAAAAAAAGAGCTGAATATCAAATACAAAAAACTATACTGGCTGCTAGAGCGTGTATTAGAACTGGTCAATACAAAATGAAATTAAGATTTATAAGCAGATACTAAGGCCTCTAATTGTACAAACACACAAACTTACGAGAACAAAGTACGACGTGGAATAGTAACTGCTCCATGGTAATAAGAATCTACACTGAAACTAACAAATTACATTAGTTACGGAGGAATCAAGAAGGATGCAGTGAATTACAATCAGCATCTTCAATTACAACTGAAATGGAATTTCTACTTAATACTACACGTCGCCTTTCGAGAATTAAATCGTTCGAGCTAATGGTAAAACGTAACTGGAACTTTACTTATTTAAATTTATACACGCTCTAAAACGAAAAAAAGTAATAGACAAAAAAATTGGTCGATTGCATGATTCGATATGAATAAGGGATGTATTTTTAGTATGTTAGTGTCCCACTATATTATGAACTAGATTCGCACAGTGTTTTTCGAGATTTACACCCACACACTATTTAAATTTATTGCGTAAAATAAATAAATTTAAAATTTTGGCATTTCAAAATTAAAATTTTGTCAAAAAAACATTTTACAATTTTACAAATTCTTGCACAGTTTTACATAATTTAAACATTATTTTAGATTGAGTTAAATTGGATTTTTTATGTTTGTGATATCTAAAAATAACACGCTTTAAAAGCTTTTTCTTGTACTATTTAATTATTATTTATAGTTGATTTTATTGCCAATTAATTTCATATTTATTATGTATTAAAACTTATTCAAATCAGATTTATTTAGTGACAGCATAATAATTTTTAAGAAACTATATTTGTTCATTGTTCATCAATTTTATGAAGAATCGTAAGTTAAATCTTTATTTTATTTATATTAATTACAAACTTTCTTATAAACTTATGCATCCTGATAAAAATGATAAAATTTATAAGAAAATGGTATTCATTATTTTCCTGGAATTAATTAATTTAATAAAATCATAAATTATTCTGTAAAAAAAATTTTAAAAAATGTTCAGATAACCCAAAAATTTTACTTTCAGTTTAATATCATCACTCAAAGTTAAATACACTGTTAATTTTACAGTCTTTTAACAGTTCTGGTATTGAATTTTTCATTTTTCCTGAATTCTCTCCTTTAAAAGCTTATACAATCTAAAAGCTTTTGACTTTTGTACAGAAATTTTCACCAATTTTCATATATCAAAATATATTTTCCTATCTTGTTTATATACATTAAGTTTTTGAGTGAAAATTTTCATAACATCTGTTAAACATAAACTCATAAAATAAAAATAACAAAATTTTTGTATAAATTTTTTAGAAGACTTTTCATATTTTTCGTTAAGAAAGTATGAATTAAAACAAAAAAATTTATAATAATTTCAGTTTTTGTAATAACATCGTGATGTTAAGTACGGTCGGAAAATCAATTTATAATTTTTGGAAAACTAAATGATTTTAGCTGATATACAAAAATTAAATATATTTTTTTAAAAAAGTTAAAATGTATATTTAAAAACATCGCAGTCAATTAAAAACTTCTATGGATTGAAAAGATCTTTTATGTTTCAATGAAAGCAAATTATGCTTATTACCATTGTCTTCAAAGTAAATTTTAATGTTACATGCAGGTAATAAAATTATTTCAGTGAATTGAATTCTAAAATGTTTCCAAAAAAGTAAAAAAAAAAAAAAAAATATGTTTCATATAAATTTTTATGTTGTCATACAAAAATTGTGATAATTTATTAGAAAAAGAATAAATATTTTAAAAAAATTAATAAAATATATTTACATAATTATAATAAATTTAAAGTTTATCAAAAAACAAGTGATATACAAAAAAAATTATAAATTATAGAATTTTAGGGTTCACTAAATTTTTTGGTATTAAATACTTGGAATAAATTTTTAAATACCTTTATTTATAGTAAGTATAAAATATTAAATATTAACTAATTTTATCTCAAAATTATTATTAATTTTAATTAATGAATTTTTTTTTTGAAAATATCCTTTAAAAAGGTTCACATAATATAAAATGATTTAAAAACTTCCTTATACAGCGACAGGATACAATTCAGGAAATTAATATTATATCATATATTTTATATAAACATTTTAATTTCGAAATATTTATTGTTAGTTGGGTGCTAATATAACATTATAACTAATAAAACTAAAATATTATCATGTATACATGAAAAGTAGCTCTGATTGTACGTGACATTACTGAAACATTTTCGACAGGACCTTAATATCAATATAAATATTTGATAGGTTACCGGTGTATACAACAATTTATTGACAGAAAAAAATTTGTTTCTTATTAAAGGTCCTTAACTTTCACCAACATATAAAAAACCCATAGCTTTAAGAGTTAATAAAAAATTAAATTCAAAAATTTATTTGATTTAGAAAATAAAAAAAATTATTGGAATTATTATATTACATCGAAATTTACTAGAATTGATGTCTTGAGATACGATTTTATTATATTATTTTAAAATTAAATTATTATTTTTATTTTTTAAGAAGTAAAATAAAATTTTATCAAATAATTTTGAAATCATTTTATTTGAAAAAATAAAAATTAATGGAATTTTGTCTTATGTTATTCCATTTTTATTTATTTTTTAGTTAAATTTCAAAATTGATAAAATTATTTATAATTAAATGAAAGTTTAAAGGAAATACAAAATAATTATTTGCAATTTGTTTAAGCCAATTCTTATTTATATTACCATCGCTGGATATAATTACCAAAGAATTAACTATCTGAAATTATTTAAATGAAAACAAAAATCTTTAAAAGCTTAATGTGAAAATTGTATACATGAAATTTACATAAAAATACATAATCTAACGAAACATTTTAATCTATTTTTAAAGAGTTTTTAAATATCATTTCATTCTAGATAAATTACAGGAATTGTTGAAACAAAAATATGATCGTATTTTAAGTATATATTAAAGTAACCAACTTGTTAAGGATATTATTTAAATTTGCACCTGAGCATTAAACAAATAATCTACAATAATTCATTAATCTTAAAAAAAAAAATTTCAAATTTTATTTCATTGGAATATGTCCAGCAAAAATGTCACATTATATTTTATGATTCTGTAATAAAAATTTGTCATCTCATACATAAAGATTGAAATTTCATTAAATTTCGTATCGATAAAAATTCAATTCATCAATTATAATTTATGGAATTGAATTATTTCTAGTATATAAATTAGATTATCATCATTCAATATTATAGAAACTAAAGCATTTTGACATTCTAATTATGAAAATTACTTTTACTTTAAATATGTTGACAGAAATAACTAAAATACAATCTAAAAAAAAATTTCAATATCGTTGGTAATATTGACACGAAAACTAAGGAAAAATTACTTTTTTCAAATAAAAAATCTAATTTATTTGCAAAAAAAAAACCCCTACTTGAAAATCCAAGGACTTCTCAGCTAATAAATATTTCATGGTAATATTAATGGTCAGCTGAAATATTTCATATTTTCTATAAATTAAACGAAATTATTATGAAAATAAAATATAATTATGTAATAATATTTTTTTTTTATATATATTTTTGGTATTGATTGAAATAATTCAGCTGTCAACATTTCTGTATTATAATGTTTACAAAGAAAGTGTAAATTTGATATTATAATGTCGTTTTTCTTAGGAGTTAACATGCCGAATTGTTAACATACTCGAAAACATTGACATAAAATTAAATCAGAATTTTTATGTCTTGCATATTTTAGTATATATATTACAATATTTTTATAAATTTTTTAGTATATTATATTATTATTTCATTTTGAGCATTGAATAAAGATTTTACTTAAAATTGATATCCCAAATTTAGACTCATATAGTAAGAAAAGACTGTACGTCGTTAATGCCATTTATTCGAATTTTTAATGGGAAGGAATTTCAAACCAATCCAATCGAAAGCAAAAAAAATGATACAGGTTCTCATCTGGACTATACGGAAGAAAATTCCCGTCAGAATTTATATTTTTTGAGGTTTCGTTTCCCGGAAAATTTAAATTAAGTTCCCGGTAAATAATATATTTACTTAAAATAGAATATTTTATAAAACCAAGTAATGAGAGAAATACAAGTCATCATGACAGTTCCATTAAAAAATATTTAACTAAAGCACATCGTTTAAAATATTTTAACAATTTGTAATGTTTCTACTAAAAGTTCGGCTCCATTGAAATTTCAAAGGTTTAACAAAAACAAAAAGTATTTGATAGAAGTAGTAAAGTGTCATGATTAGAGACTAAACCTTCAAACTAATTTCAAATTTTTGATTCATATTGGTAGGTATTTTACCGATCTGCAGCGATGAATTGCTTACATGTAACGATACATAAAAAGTAATGTTGAACGATAACAAGTGATCGATGGGGCGATCTTAGAATATGTTTTTTTTGTTCAACAAATAATTGACTAACACCAACAAGCAAAACCAAATAAAATCAAATAAAACTTTGAATTCCCAAGCCTAATGAAAACTCACTTAACATTAATTCACGCGATATTAGTTAAAAAAAAAACTTTTAAATTTTCTAATTTATATTTTTTCCTTTTGACATAAATTTTAACTTATTTGTTTATTACAATTTACAATAAATATATAAATAAGAAAAACTGTCTTCACCACAGGATAAATAATATATTTTGTCCATCCAACTTCCATGTGGGATCCATCTGGATTACATGGAAACCAAAAACAAATCATCATAAAATAAGAAAAATTCTGTAATATTTTCGGTAAACTTTTTTGAAAAAAGAAAATATTTTCAACAGAAATAAATTTAAATAAAAGCATAAAAAATATTTTTTTTTTTTTTTGGTTTAATTGTAAAATTATTTTAATAAAAAACTGGGATATATTTACAATAAAAATTTTGAATATTAAAAAAATTATTTCGTACAGTTTAAGATGATAACTTTAAAATTGAATTGAATTTATTTGGCAACAATATTTTTAATATTGGAGTTTTAAATAATTTTAATTGTTTTACCCCCAGTAACCTTCAACATACGCAACGAAACCGCACTACAGCACACTGACAAAAAAAAATCAAGCAATGCTCATATCGAGCTGTGAAACAGGATTTACACATCCGGTTAACTCTCAACATACGCAACGAAAATGTACTAAAGCACACAGACAAAAAAAATTCAAGCAATGCTCATATCGAGCTGTGAAACTGGATTTACACATCCGGTTTTTATAAACCAATTTACTTTTGTGACGGGTTTCAGAAACGCGCACAATTTTTTTATTTTTTTTTATATTATGCGCGTGCAATGTAGACAAATTTAAAATATTTATAAAAATAAAAATTTCATAGACTGCGTGGCCTCTGCAATGGAAAATATAAAATTGAACAAACTATTCGTCGTGGTGGAATAATCGTTAGGTCGGAAATTTCTGATTGGTTATACCGTCACGAATTTTCGAGGGATGTGTAAATTATGCTTCAAGATCGTAAAAACTATTCAAGCAATGAAATTCTGAAAATTAATATAATTAACAAAAATTAAAATAATTAATAAAAACTATCTGATAAAGAATATAACATAATTATGCTAAAACATGTTTTAAAAGTGAAATTTTTAATTGGGGCCCAAAAATTGTAGTTACGCACGTCACTGTACATTGTTACAAATTATTGACAAATTTAAATTACATAATTTGATTATAATTTATATGTCTACAAATTTAATTATAAATAAATTATCAAAATAAAAAAATTTCATAATTTTACCATAAAATATTTTATTACATAATTCAATAAATAAAGAAATTATTCAATTTAAATTAATTATTATTATTATTGTTATTATAAAACTGGCATCTGTTTACAAATAATTGAATAAAAAATTATGGAAAAATTAATTTTGTTTAAAGATATTTTAAGTTCAGATGAAAATAAATATTTATGTAAAATCATAATTTATTGTATACTTAAAAATAAATTTTATTTTATGGATAACATTATCATCAAAGAATATTTCTCATAAAAGAATATTTATTGTTATGCTGGAGCTGGACGATACTTAATAGAGCATAAAATCATATTTTTTAATCTTAGTGTCCATTGTTGATGTCAATTTATTAGCTTTCATATTAATTCCCTTGACAATTATGTGTTTTGTGTGCGAAGGCATAGTTGACATCAATTTATTGCCCATATCAATTCATTTTACTTTGTAAGATCGTTTCTTTGAAAATTTCTAAAACTTAAAATTATTTTATTAAATATTAGTTCTATATTGTGTGGTGGGTGGTTAGTTTTACCAATCTTTGTAATTAACAATTTTCTGTTAACAAATTACATAAAATTTTATTGTTATATTAAGTAATCAATCTTTAATGATATTTCCATTTGTTGCAATTTTATTTTATTTTAATCACATAAAAAATATTATTTCCATTTTAATAAACTTATATAGTCAAATCAATAAATAATTTCTGAGGAAGCAATTAAATATTTAATTAACTCCAATCAATTAATTATAAGTGTTTTTTAATAGGTTAATTAATAATTTAATAAATATATATGTATATTATATTATTATGTAATTAATTCAATTTTCAAATGTAAAATTTAAATTTCATTCATAATCTTTCAGAAATATGTATAACTAAATTCGTATTTGTAATTTTGTAAAATAAGCATACTAAATTGAACGCCATTCATACAAGCCTTCAATTAAAAGACTAATGGTTATGCTACCTTTGCACAGTTAAAATACTGCGTGTATTTAAATTACCTCAGTGTCAAACCTTTAAAAACTTAAACTACAATATGAAATATGATATCATAACACATTCGAATTTAGGCTAATAATTCTCATTGGCAATTTAAAACTATATCAAAGATTTTTGAGAAGTACCAAATTAAGTTGTAACAAAATTTATCAACTATTTATTTAAATTTGTCTTAGTATTCTCAATGTTACGGTACGGCATTACATTTTCCATATATGGTAATCAAATGTATCTAATATGCCTTGATTATTATTTCGATCTACATCTTTTCCAATTGTAATTCAGAAATCATCAGTTATATTTCATATTAGTCAATTGTAGTTCAAAAAATATCAATTGTAATTCAGAACATTTCAACATTCGCAGCATTTTCCACCACAAAAATTGTATGTATGGAACATAGAAGATGTTAATTTACTTCATAGTTAGCGAATGTTAGGTAAAATCACTTGCGAAAAATGGGTAATCAATTAGTAAATTTTTAGAGATTGCGTTAGATAACACAACTTACCATTGAAATATGTAGTAATAAATGAGACGACAGTGTGTGTGTTGCGGTTAGGAGGGTATTTATTTCGTAATGAAAGATCCAATTGAAATGTTAAAATGTTCTGAATTACAATTGATACTTTCTGAATTACAATTGGAAAAGGTGTAGACGCTTTGGGGTTCTTTTTTCTATAAACGAGCAACACGCATAAAGAGATAATTTAATGAAGCATTTTTACATTTGTGTTTTTAACTTTTCGTTTTAGTTTTAACTCATGAACTACTTTATTTATTAATACATTCATCTAACCAAATTCGAATTAATTTTAAAAAGCAATTAATGTTTATTAAAAAATAAAATTCTATTTAATTATAACTATTAAAATCTGATTCGAACAATCATTTTGAAATTGGTAGCGCGAATACATAAAAATATTTTTTAATGTATAAATAAATTTCAAAAACCAGTAAAACAAAACTGAAATTACTGAAATTGTTCAATTAAAAATCCAATAAATGTAATAATAAAATTGATTTATTTGTTAATTATATATAATTATTGTGAAAGTTCTGGCAAAAATTTTCAATAGTAAAATTTTATTTTGATTGAATAAAATAAAACTTTCAATAAAAATATTTAACATTTTTTCTTATTAGTTTTATTATTATAACAATATTTATTTAGCAAAAGCAAATATTAAAAACTCAATTTTAATATTTAACTGAATAATAAATTTTAACATTTCATTGACAATTTTTTTTTTTTTTTTCAATTTCCTTTTTAATATTGTGGTATTACATACATAACAATATGTTAACTTAATTGAAAATTTATGTATAAACATAAAAATTTGAAAATTTAAAGATTTATAAATTTTTATTAAAGTTTTTCATTAAATTTGTAAAATATTTCTCACTTGTAATAATTAAAAAATGAAGTATTCCTTAATAATTCAGAAGTTCATTAAATTTAATTTAAGTTGTTTTAAGTATACTAAAACAAATTATAAGTAACTTAATCATTTTTACATTTAATTACTTATGTTTTTAAACACTATAATTATAGTAAGTCTTACAAAATCAATTTTTTACATATACAAATTATATTTTCGTAGTTTTTGGACAAGGTGGGCCAAAAGTCACGCATTGAATAATTTTTCTGTTTATTAATTTATTTTATTTTATTTTTCGGGATTTTGTTAATTGAAACTTGTTACACCAAATTTGCAAAATTTAATTAACGAGCAGTAGACATAAATTGTAGAATTTAAGTTTTGAAATGGTCAATCAGTATTGATAACTCAAAGAAATACCGAAATTATGAGTAATGAAGCTCATTATAATCTTAATGGCATAATGTGAATAAGCAGACTGCAAAACCCCTTGTTTTTCAACAACGTATGGTGCTGATTCATATCAGAAAGGATTATCGGATCATTCTTTTTGACGTTGCCATTGCAGTGACGGTGAATGGGAACGGGTAGCCTGATTTGAAAAATAATTTTGTACGCCATGTTATAAATAATATGTGGTTCAGCAGGATAGGATTACAGCTCAAAGTTCATATGATAATATCGCCTTCCTAAGATAAATCTTTAGAGGACGAATTATTTTAACTATAGAATATGTAAGGTTCAACATCGAAAAGGGCAATAGAGTCACATAAATTGCGTCCTGTTATACAAAATGCCCTTTTAAGAGTCATAGAGCATAGAGAAAAATGGTGGGCAGAATATCACACATTTTTTTTCATACCTATAATTTAAATCGTACAAATTTTTACATACATGCGTGACGTTTAGCCCACACTGTATAAATATGTTCATAGTGTTAGAATTTATTAATTACATTTTTTATGAATTACTTTTTTTATGATATACTAACAATAATTTATATTGAACATAACAAATAAATTATTTATTTCACCATTTTAGTTTTAATTTGATTTATTATTTTATTTGTTAAACTATGTAAATACTTTGTTTACAAAGCGATTTAAACGTATCATGACATGACCCAAGATTAATTGTTTATAAAGAGTTAATAGGAAATTGTCAAATGGCTCTACCATTTTTTTTACGCAATCATCTTGTGAAATTGTTTTTGTTTTTTAATTATCGTATTTTTATCTTTGGCAAACTTTTAAGATGTTTTTGCTTTTCAATTTTTCAAAAAAATATCAATTTCGTTTAATTGCTACAAATCATTAAGACAAAAGTTATTTCCTCCGTTTGGGAGTATAGGGTAAAGATAATGATAAAGATGATATTTGTATTTCAATTTCAACCTACCATTTTTGAACCATAAATCCTACGAGGTAATGGCTTTTAATAATAACACATTTTGTCAGAAAATGGTCTCAACTGTTAGCATTTTTCCCAGTCTTAAAATCACTTAGATATTGCAAATTTTATTACAGGCACTCACTTAAAGCTGAGATAAAAATCGATGCCTCGGTCGGAAATTGAAATCGGGACCAAATGTATCACAGCAGAGCTTACCTACTACAATGTCACTGCCGTTCTTTACATTTAGTAATTAACAATTTCTTAATAATTTATTTGAAATGAATCTAAAGCTAATTATATAAATAATTTAATTTCTTATAATTGCAAAATCATTAAGCAATTAAGTAAATTTACATGGTAAATTTAATTGAACATATGAAAAATATATGAAATCCACTTTAATAAATCTTTAAGGAAATATGAAATAATTTCCTTTTTTCTTATTAATAAATAAACTAAATGTCACGATATATTTTTATTATTATTTTCTATTATTAATGTATGTATATAAATATTACGTATATGTATATTAAATCAAAAAAAAAAAAAATTTATTTATTTTTATTTTTATCATAAATATTTATCGTAATGGAATTATTAAAGAGTAGTCTGAAGTCTGAATAGATTTTCGATAAAATCCCATTATTATCTCTTCAAGAATATTCAAAAGAAATTTTCAAAGATTATCTGATTTTGGTTAACAAATATATTAAGTAAAGCCAATAATATATTTCAAAATTTTATTTATCATTTTTATGTCATTTGTCTTTTACAATAAATACTTCAAAATTTCAAATACAGACAAAAATACAGAAATGTTGAAGGATTTTCGAATTGTCATAAGTATAATTCTAATATTGTTCAAAGGGAATTTTTTGTTTCAAAATTCCAACCGAATCCTATCAATTTTAATTTATTCCAAAAACTTAATTGTGTATATAAAGAATTATAGAAATAAAATATATTATTATTTTATATCCTTTATATCCTTTTTTTCTTGAAAACGTCCCACAAGCATCAGAATCAATTTTTTAAAAGAAGAATGAAAGATCTCTTACTATGTATTAACATCACCAAACAAAAAAATATTTTTAAATATGATTCGAAGAATTGTTGAGGTATTTTCTTAAATAAGATCATGTTTGTCAAGGTCATTTAGAATTAATGGTTTGATGAATGAAGGAAGCAGTATAGTTTTTTTAGAGCGGTAGAACCGAAAACAGTTGGCAAACTGTTGCTTCATCACTCCTATTGTTAATTTTAATTAAAGTAATCGTACTGAGTGAATTGATGACTGCTGAAGGAATTAGTATCGTTCTTTCTTTTCAGCAAATAGAGAACCCCGAACAGCTTGTAATTCATTGCTGTACGTTGTTTTTATTTTTGTACAAAAATTAATATATATTACCTTACATTGATGCAGAAATTATTACTTCAAGTTTTTTCCAATTTTTATGTTGTAATTGTTAATTAGTTGAATAATTTGTATTATGCCTTCCTACTATTATATTAACAATTTCATTATGTTTCTAAAAATATTCACTGGCTTGAACTAAGCATGTGTGATTGCTAATCATTAATTAATCTATTTGTCCATGTGTACTGAGCTTAATCCATACCGGATAGTGAAAAATTTTCTTACTTAGCATGTAGAAAAAGTGTGTTAAAGAAATTGATATATACTTCTCCTATTCATATCTAATCGTTTGTCTGTAATCATTAATCTATATACCACATAATTGGTTCACTCTCATTTAATCGTTTTTCAATGTTAAGAAACCTTCTGTTTTGTATTAATTGCTGATTAGAAACTCAATTAGTTATATTACAATAAGACACTTCACTAGACTGGCTCTTTTTATTAGATTATAAATCCATTATTTGAAAATCGACATTCGTTCAATTATAATCTAATTTATAAGAACTCTCAATCATTTAAAAGGACTCTCCAGATTTAGTTTTTGAATTAGTCATTATGACAATTAAAAATTTTCAACTGGAATTGAGAAATCTTAATAAAACTATGTCAACTGTAATAAATTTATTATAAAATTTTAAATGTTTTGGAACCTTAACAAATATGTATACAGAAAATGTATGCTGACGAAAATACAAGTAATAAGCATCACAGATTTCTATAAAATTTACATAATCACTGCATTAAATTTTGATTTTCTGATTATCAAAATTTTTGATTTTCTTCTTTGCAATTCAATAAAATTCAATTCATTCTTAATCTATTAATATTGTATTATATCCGGCAATAAACTGGCATTATCTCGATTATTAACAATCTACATTTTCATATCTTTACATATACAATTTCGAAAAATTCTAAAATATGGTAATCATATTTTCCAATTATGTCTATTTTTCATAAAATTCTTTTAGAGAGCTTCTTAACACCCACTGTGTCAGATTTGCTATCAACAATCTTTTTTATATCAAAAAAATAAAATTAAATATATAAAAATGAAAAAATATTTTAAATAATAGAAAATAATAAAATTGGATATTTTCAAAACTGAAGACTATTTATTACACAGTGACTATTTTTATTATTGTCCTTTTTATGATAATAATTTTGTGAACCTTTTTTTTTATTATAGATGATAATAAAAGAGCAACAGGTGCAGAAATTTATAAGGACTCTTCAAGTATAAAGATTGATTTAGTTATTGAATTTATTTGAATGTAATTAAATTGAATTTAGTTTATGAAATTTTCGTATTTTTTGTAATAAAGAGCAACAAATAATATACGTGCAAATAAAAAAAAAATATATGAAATTTATACGTGACTTAGCCAAAATCGATTACATTTAATCTTTATCATGATATATTTAATGTTTAGGCATTTGCTAAATTAAAAGATTCCATGAATTTAAATAAAAATCAGTTTATTATTAAGTTTAATTCAATTTTATGTGTCTGTTTTTTTTTTTATGATTCTATAGTTATATTAATGAAAATTCGGAATTTTCTAAAAGGTTGAATTTATATGAAATTTCTGTATTAATTTTGTAAATTAAATTTTGAAAATTTACATTATTTTAATGATGATTAAAATGAAATAGTTAAATTTCAATACATGAATGTGATTTAGACTCATTTTTCTATATAGAACAGTATCTTGCCTTCATGCTTCTAGAAGACGTCATTAAGAGTTATTGGAGGATTCCAATTAGTAGTGCCAAAAACTAAAATGTTCCAATGTTCCCTCTTCTTCAATACATATTTTCAGCAAATGTTCTATTCCTGCTGTAAATTCAGATTGAGTTTTTAAAATTTATTATACAATTGTATAATAAAGATTTTCCCAGAAAAAAACTAATAACCCAACAAACTCCACAATAATTGAATAATTTTCATAAATCTGGGATACGTAATTTAATGAAATTTTTACATTTTCACGTAAAACATATTCATGGAAATGTGATAAAAGCTTTTTGTGTATCTTTATTACTTTAACACCTTTTTCTTAATACCAAAATTTTTATTATAAAGCTCACGAACAAATAAATTTTCTTATACTGTTTCGATGCTACTGAATACAAACCCAAGTTTCTATACATATAATTTAAAATTAATTCAAAAAGAATTTCTAAAGATTTCCTTATATAATTTTCTTATTTTTTCTTTTTTCTTTATCTTCCAAACCCACAGTAACATAAAATGTAAATATATATTTGATAAAATTTATGTTTATTAAATAAATTCGGAATCATTGATCAACAATGAATTTAAATCCATCTTTATATTTTTTAAACATAAATAAAGAAGTATCTAAAAAAAATGTTTTATTTAAAAGCTATTTAATGCCAAATCTTCTGTGAATAATTAATATTGATTGCTTTTACACAATTTCCCTTTTTTTATACATATATAAAGAGTTATTTCTTTAATAGCTGATAAACGTTTAATCCCGCGAGGACACAAAGAAAAATCTTATAAAGATTATATTTTGGGTTGATTTACTCCAATATATTAGAATTTTAACTTGATTTATGGATTGAGAACTGATAACAAAAAAAAAATATTAACAAACTGAAAAAATATATTGAAATTTTTAGTTTTACAATTTTTTTACATTAATCTATTTTTTGAATATATTATAAATTTCTTGTTAAATTTTTAAGGAATATATAAATCGAGACTTAAATTGATAAGTCAGAAAGGCTAACCTCAAATTTAATATTTATTCAGTTTTTTACATTAAAATTAAACTGTTTTTCGACGTCCAATTAGTTAGATTAATCATTTTTAAAAAACCATCTCTATTTAGGCAGGTGTATCGTAAATTTATTTCCAATATCGTAATAAAGTAGAAAGGTTGATGGCCATTATAATTATAATTAATACCCAAAATATCAAACAACTTAACATATCTAAGCCACCGACGTAATGTCGAAAATCTTAGTGTATCTGCTGGGAAATTACTTAAAGAAGATTAAATGTATTGGACCAAACTTAAATGACTAAAGCCTGGGCTACATTGTTTCAAGCCTGGGCTACATTGTTTGAAGTCTCCATATATGTTATATAGAAAATCGATTGACTGGACACATTTCAGTTCGAAACTGAACTGAACTGATCGAAACAATGTAGCCCAGGCTTAAGAAGTATTCATTTGTGCCCATTTTTCATCGCACATTAAAATTTACAAACTCGTTTATTGCTGGAACCACTTACAACTCATTTGTTCCCTTTGATAATTATAATTTGAACAAGTTTAAAAGAAATTGATACCGTTCCCTGTTAACCCTGGTTCCTTAATCTTAAAATCCTAAACTGCCATTTCAATATTTCCTAGTAAAGGGGGAAAAAAATGATTTTCAAATACTAGAACAGTATTTTAGGTATATTTTTTGGGTATATCTCAAACCCGAAAAAACCACTAGAGGGTTAAAATGAATCTTTGAAAATTGTATGGTCATTTTCATTTGATGTATATAAAAAATAATGTTAATATAAAAAAAAAAATTCACGAAGATACTAACCTTATCGATAATTGAATCTAAATGTATTATTTCATGACCATATGCACTACCATTCACATAATATTGAACAAAATATATAAACCATAAATGATAATTAAATTTGCACTCCATTACGCCTTCTTTTTATGATAAAAAAAAAATTATATATTGAATATGATTTTTATCAGGATATTTGTGCAAGAATGAACAATTCATGCTTCAACATTGAAACTTTATTGAGAAAAATACATAAAATAAAAATTAATGCTACAACATATTTTTGTAAAAGTTATCATTTTTAAATATAATATTAAAAATATATTACAAATTTGACTACAATATAATTTCATATTTTATGGTTACGAATTTTTTATTGAAAAACTTAAAGTTTATTCAAAAAATTAAATTCCTCTAGTATTTTAATAAACTTTAAATGGGAGTCACAAAATAAATTCGATCCGTTACGGCACGTTCGAATAGAAAATTTCAAATTTTAACACTTTTATAGATTTTCGGATTGAAAATCGCAATGAACTTGTCGAAACGAATTCTTTCGAAAAGAGATAAAATTATTTTATCGTTGTCAGATTGGTCGAATGTAAAAAATTAAATGTCATTTCAAATTACTGTCATAATTTTAATTAAAATTGTTTTTTTTTAAAAAAACATCTTCCACAGGCATTCGAGTGACTTCAAAAAATTATCATGTAATCCAACCTTTTATTTTTAGGTGATGTATAAAAACATTACGAATAATTCTAATATTTCTAATTTTTTAAAAGGTCAACAACATTGTGACTAGAATTTCTTTTCGAATAGAACGAATAGAATCGATCCGAACTGCCATACCAAAATCGAAATCTTTTGTACTCCTATTTAAAGCATGTAATTTCATTGAAAATTTGAAAATATTGTCAATGGAACAATTTTTTCCTTAAACTAAAATTCAATTTAAATTTGAACTTTATACTTTAAAATGTGATATTTACCACTATAGAAAAGTTTTATACGCTAATACAGAATTTTAAGTATGGTAAAATTATTCTCATTGTACATTAAGTAACTGTAGGGTTTTTGGCGCAACCCCTCTTTGTGTAAACTTATTTAGGGTACATAATATTATTTCTATGTACAATAAAAACCAAAGTTATGTACAAAATTTTAAATTTAATAATTTCCTTGTTTTATAACAAAATGAAGACAACAAAGAAAAATCGGGGTTAACAAATTCACTTTAAAACTTTAAAAAAAAAAAAATATTGTCACCACATTAATAACAAATAATTTACGACATTGTGCAGAATTCAATAAAGATAGTCACGGTTTGTAGGTTGAAAAAACCCACATTAAATGAATATACATATATATATATATATATAATTTGTACAATATTTATAATACTATATTGACAGGGCTATAGAAATGATTCTTAAACTATGGCCCGTGAGTAAAATACGATCTTCTAAGCATTTTTAGCCAGTCCGAATTTAATTTTCATAAAATTATATTATAAAATATAATTTCGGATTATCAAAATACTTTCGGATTATCAAAAAATATACTCGGAACTCGCAATAGCAACTGCACCATTCAAACTAATATATTAGTGAATCAACTCACTTTTTTCAATATGTCATTATTTGTAATGTTTAGAGGTAGATGGAAAGAAAGTTATTTATACTTTTTGACCCTTTTTTGAAAATGTTCAGGCAATGAAAGTTTGGACACCACTGATGCTATACAATATAACTTGTCTTATAATATTGTAAATTGTGGCCTTACAACTTAAATTTTAAAAAAATATTAGGAATTTAAAAAATAATAAAAATCAATATAAAAATTCGAAATTTATAAATAAGGAACATTTGACGTTGTGTAGAATTTAATTGGCACAGAGCTAAAGTATATAATTTTGTAGAAGATAGAAGATTTTTTAATTGATTATGGAAATTTCAAAAATGTAAAGAAAATAAGTTATACTAGAAGTTTCTTAAAACAGCTCTTTGCAAAAATTACAGGAATGTTTAAATAAATCGTTTTCATTAGGAACGTTTTTTACATAACTTCATATTATAGTATCTATAATACAAATGCAATTCCGAAATAAGCTGAAATTTAATGTCTTATCGACCGCATCTTTCCTAGTTATTAGTTCCTAGTATGTCATAGTTATTTCCAAGTACGTAATAGTTATTCCAAAATATATTTAAAAAATTCATTAAAATGTTAATTACACGCTACAAGCAATTTGATCGAAACACTAAATGCACAAATTTTATATTCTTCAAATTTTTATACAAGAAATCTTATTATAAATACAGAACTATTATGAAATCAATGTCTCCGTACCATAATATGCTAACTCAAAATTACCACTTTTCAAGATAGAATAAATATTATTTCATTTTAATCCTAGTTGAAAGTCCATAAAATATTACATATTAAAAATTGACAAATTAATTAATTGTAATTAAAAAACTAAGTTTTTTAGAATAAATAAATTTAAATACATTACTAGTGAAACTCAACCTAACATTATCATTGGGTTCTATTTATCTATTACAACTCAAATTACGATAATATTCTTGTATTATTTTGCAATATTAAGATAGAATATAATATTATTTGAGTTAGAACACTTAAACATAAAATCAAATAATGCCTATTTAAGTTACAACTTGTAATAGATTAGTAAACTTTACAAATTATTAAGTAAAAATAGAATAATTGGCTTCATGAGCACTCAAAAACACCATAGATACCAAGTATTCTAACTTGACATGGAATAGTATGGACCGGGGACATCGAAATAATATAAAAAATATGTAAAATTTATTTCTAAAATATCTTACCTAAAAATTAAATTGTTATTAAGTATTATCTGCTTTTGAAATTTATTGAATTATGTTTAATCAACAATCTTTTTTTTATATAAAATGCCATATATTAAATTTTTGATAAGCTACTCGAATGTTAATAAATATTACTAAAATAATCAATAATCTAAATAGTCATTAAATAACAAACGGGCGGCCCGACGACGAGCAGACAAAATATTAATATACACTATAAAAGATATAAAAACCTTCCATCAGATTACATATGAGAAGCACTCTACCATTACTGACAGTTTTTTATCAATGGTGAGAAAGGAACGTATACGTTCGTATTCGTACTGTATAGCCCACAAATTTCTCGTTAGAAGTAAATAGTTGTAATAGATTGACAGAACCAATTCTAGTTAAAAATTAATTTTAAAAAAATACTTTCCCAAAGTAATCTCCTTGATTATCCATTTCAAAACTAACTTTGTCTACAAGCCTAAAGTGTAATAAGTTAAGAACAAATCTGCACAAACCAACAAAATTTCGTTTTAAATTTAATAAAATTAACCAATTGAAATAACCAAAATTATTACCTTCATTGTTAACTAAAAAAGTTTCAAGTTTCAATTTAAAATTGATTAGTTTATATCTGATAAGATTTCCAAAAATATATATATTTGTCAAAATTACTTTTTATCAATGGTTTTTCAATTTGTAACAAGTTACAAGTGTTAATTATATCAATTATATTTCTAAAATTAGAAATATGTATTAATAATATAATTCTTACGACAAACTTTCAATAGTTATTAGTAAGTTTTTAATAAACAAAACTTAAATTTATTTACTAGTCCTTCAAAAATATTTCATTCCTGATAGTTTTACTTATATATAATCAAATTTTTCTTTATTTTCAGAATTACAAAATATGGAATATTAAAAATGTAGAATTCAAAAATTCTGAAAACGTCAACAAAAACAAAAACCTACATAAATATTTTACAATTTACATAACCTAAAAATTATGTCTGCAAGTTTATTTGATGGTATCAATTCAACAAATACACTTTTAACAACATCATCATATCACGTGAATGATATCTACAATTCAACTATTATTATTTCAGATACATTTTTCAATACCATTAATAATATTACAGATTATTCAATTAAGGATATAACATTTTCTAGTAACTTGGTGGTAAATATATTAAAATTAAATTAATTTAAATAGAATAAATATAAACAATAATAATTTCATTTTTGAAGGATAATGATATTACAACAGGAACAACAACATTCCCACTATCAATACAATCGTCAACATCATCATCCTCCATATCGACTTCAACAACAACTCAACAGATTATTGATTATGGTGAAATATTTAGTTGGCAAGGATTATGTTTAGTTACTGTATTTTGTATATTTATTGTGATAACTATTATTGGCAATACATTAGTTATATTAGCTGTTATAACAACAAGGCGTTTACGTACTGTAACAAATTGTTTTGTTATGAGTTTAGCTGTTGCTGATTTATTAGTTGGAATGTTTGTAATGCCACCAGCAGTTGCTGTACATTTAATAGGTAAAAATAAAGAAAATCTTTTAATAATTTATTCCAAATTTATAATCTACATTTTTTGTAATATAATGTTACCAAATTGTATGTGTATTTTTAGCAGAGTTGTGAAACGTTATTCAAAGCGTAACGTTACATAATGTTTTATAAATTAAAATGTGTTACAAGAACGGAAAGCGTAACGATAAAGCATACAATTTATTTCATTTTTCTTTACATTCAATAAAAATATTTACCCTGCAGTTAATGTCAAACTTTTTACTAGTAAATGTCAAACTTATAATTATATGTCAATATTACTTTTTAAAAAAAATGCTTTTCTTTGAATATATTCAGAAAAACAATTGTGAAAGACGCCACCTTAAGAATTTAAATAAATAACGTATTGATTTTGTAGATACATACAACTTTTGTAGATATCACTCGAATTTCAATAACGAACCGGAAAAATTATTTTATTTCGTTATTTTATAACGACATGTGTAACGTTATATTTTATTTTTCGTTTTGCAACACTGATCTTTAGCTGTTACACTAAATTAGTTACAGTACTAATTCAGATTTAGATTATTATTTGGTTACACTTAAATTTTCAAAATTAGTTTCACTTTAAATGAATAATTTTCAATTAATATTTATGCTTGGCCTAACACAATTTTGATTAATTCGATCCGCACCACAAAAAAGAAATTGATTAAACAAATTTTTCTTATTACGATTTACAGAGTCCTTTTTTATTAAATATATCAAAAAGTTAAATTTCGAATTTTTGATATGAAATTTAATTTATTAAAGCTTAGTATCGAGTTAAAGTGAAATGAACTTTTATCGCAATCTTTAAGCCTATCAAAACTCTTCAATGAAATAATCATGAAAAAGTTGTAAGAAAAATATTGTAGAGAGAAATGTATAATAATTGTTACAATAAATAACAATTATAATAAATAACGATGTAACCACCTCTTCAATATGCGATAATAAATATATAAAAAAACGAAATGTCAAAATTCCGCAGTGAAATAATGTTCAAAGCATTATTTCACATGAAAAAGTATGCGGAAACCTTTTGTTCGGTATCTGATGCAAATAAACCGAAACTACGTAATTGTTCACCTTAAACTCGAAAGAAATAGAGTGAAATTAGAAGCAAAATTTTTCACTTCTAATTTGAAAATGTTAAATTTATATGAAAATTACAATCAAGCTTGATACTAACTTTAAGTTGACAGGTTGATTAGAAAAACATTTTAATATCCAAATGTTTAGTTGTTAATGAAAAAACTCAATGTTTTTACAGGTATAAAAAGTCACTATATTTTTAATATTATGTACATACTCTTACCTTTATACAAATATTAATTATGTAACCGAAGATTCGCCAGTTTTCATAAAATTATAATAATTTCTTTTTTTTTTTTTATAAATTAAATTTTGTTTACTTTTAATCTTCTCTAATCTAATAAATTAAAAAAAAAAAAAAAAAAAAAAAGTTGTGCCCATGTCTTCCTGTCAATTTCGTGCTTACCGAAACAACAGGTTTTTTTAGCTTTAGGGAATATAATTTTTTAGATACTTATCAAGTATACAAAATCAACATTAAAAAAACAAAAACCATTGAATTATAATTTCTCGTTTCTTTTTTTTTTCATTTTCTTCTCCTTATTCGGCAAAAACATTGACTATGTAGGTTCATGGCAATTAGGATGGGTACTGTGTGATATTTGGATTTCATTGGATGTTCTTGTTTGTACAGCGTCTATTTTAAGTTTATGTGCTATCAGTGTGGATAGGTAAGTGATTGTCTTTAAAATAAACGAAATTTTTCAGATAAATTCAATTACAATTCAAAATTTAATAAAAAATTTTTTTCCATTTTTTTTATATCCAATCTCTTTAGATATTTAGCTGTTACACAACCATTGACTTATTCTAGAAAAAGAAGATCAAAACGACTAGCATTAATTATGATCCTCATCGTTTGGTCATTGGCTTTAGCTATAACATGTCCACCAATTTTAGGATGGTATTTAATATTCAATTATTTTTTATGTTTTTTTTTTTAGATGAAAACTAGAAATTTTATATTTTTCTTGGGAAAAATAATTTTTCGGGGAAAAGTTGGTAAATTTATTGTATATTAAAAAAAAATCTAATTTTTCACTTTAAATAAAATAAACAAATTTGGGTTTTGATTACTAGTCTTTTTAGTATATTACTTTCCATCCATCATTTTGTTGTTTAACATAGTAAATATTCAAATAAATTGTTCCGGGTTAGGAAGTTTGTAGAATATATAAATCAACTGTCAGTATCAGTACCGACTACTTCATGCATTAATAAGAGTACAGTCTTTTTAATTTTATAATCAGTTCAGAAAAAATCAGACTTTTCTGATGTGAAGCTTTGGCATCGCAGTAATTTCGCAACATTTACTTTCACTTTATAGTAATTTAGCTATTCAGGAATTGATTATTCCGAAATTTTAAATATTTGTGAAATTTTTTATTAAAAAGATTTAAACTAAAATTAAAATTTAATTAACCCATTAAAATTTAGCATTTTGGTTCAGAATATCACAAAAATCAATTACATATTTTACTAAATACACACTAAACTTGCTGATCGCTGGTGGTTACCACGCTATTTCTGATAGTATTCGAAGCTTCTAATTTCCAAACAACGTTTAAATCTGAAATTTTTATAAGGCATTTAATTAATTCCTAATCTAATGACAAATAATTTATACATCTACATTGACTCATTCTGAATCTATGAACCAAAATATGAAGATATTATTTTTTTAAAAGGGAACCCGAAAATGAGGTCTAAATTAAAATGGGGTCAGGAAACTACCCATACATTTTGTAGCTTCGTATACTACCACAAGTTGCGTGGTATACTATCTATTTAGTGTCCAACAATCCTAACTCTTCAAATAAAAAAGTCGCAACTTTAAAACATTTACTAAAACAAATTTTATTTAATTTAACATTTTAACATTAAAATATAAATTTAAATTTAATTATACTCGTAATATTAATTATCAATTATCATATATAAATTAATTTTCTGTATACGGTATTAAATTAAATTAAATATTATAATAAATTAATAAAATAAAAATAAAAAAACAAAAATAATTTAATTTCAAAATTAATTTTGTTTTTATCTTTTATTTTTTTCTCAAAACTCATTAAATATTATTAGGTATGAACCAGGTAGACGTGATTTAACTGAATGTCGTTATAATCAAAATGAAGGATATGTTATATTCTCAGCAATGGGATCATTTTTTATACCAATGATTGTTATGATTTATGTATACGCAAGGATATCATGCGTTATAGCATCACGTCATGATAACATGACAGATATAAGTGTACATAATAAGGTAAAATAAAATTATTTTGATTTATTGATATGAATAAATTTTCATATTTCATATTTATCTTGAAAATGATAAATTTTTTTTTTTTTTTGTTTAGTTAGGGGTCAGAGATAGAATGTCTGAATATGAAACGAAATAAGCATTTACATAATACATAATCTTATGTAATATTATTTTTTGGTTACAGATTTATTTATACAATAAAATTAGGAAGTTTTTTATTTATTTATTTATTTATTTAATGGTGGAAATTTTAATTAATATTTGTTATTTGTTAATGAATTTTTGAAATGGGAAAAATTCTTATGGGAAATATTAGGTAATAAGTGAAAAAGAGTAAGAAATATTACAATATAATAAATTTGTGAACATTAATATTAGACATTTATTTTCGAGGATTATATAACGTTATATAATTTGTTATTATTACTGGATATAATTTTTGTTTCTACAGTAATTGTAGCTTTAAGAATATATATTATGTTAACAAAAGTATAAAACCAAAGCTGACAAATACATAATCTCAAATATTCACATGGCTGTCTATACAAATGAGTGTCTAGCTCATGTAACATGTGAATGTCTGTAACATTTTTAGAATTTAACTTTATCTTTACATTATAGTTACCATCTCTAGAAGTTAAAATCATTAAAATCATAGTACCATCGTCACCATCGTCATTAAGGAGCATTTTAGATTACATTGCACACATTGAATGGAACTTTTCAAAGTTGACGTTTCCTTACTTTTTTGTAGAATTGTTGCTACTAATTCCACTTCTTAATTTAAAATAAATGCTCTACTATATTTTTAGCAAATCAGTAATTGTATGAAAGTCGTGTTTCAGCGCTTATAGCAAAATAATTTCTACTATACCGTCAACCGTCCACATTGAGGATTATAATTGCTTAGATAAAGCTATGTATTTTAAAGACTTTAATGATGAAGATAACGATGGCACTGTCATTCCAGCTTAATAAAGAATTTGAAATCTTAGTAACGATTTTGCAAAAATTTGATTTTAAAAATTTAATGAAGAGTTTTATTATTTAACTTTTATAATTCATTCTAAATAAAATTACATAATTATCAATTTTATATAAATGAAATTTAACAAAACAATTTTTTTAAATTTATATTTCAGAAAAATAAAAAATTACATACAGTTGATTTAGAAGCTGATAATGATCAAGATACATCTGAACAAGATGTTAGTCCAAATCAAAAAAAAAAAAATGCTGCCCGTACATTATCAAATCAAACAATTGGCAAAGAATTAAATGATATTACAATACTTGATGATAATGGAATTGTACGTCAGACATCTATAAATAATAAAAATGGTAATAATTATGAATTAGTAAATACATCAAGAACATTAACAGTACCAAGAAATTCAACATCATTACAATTATCATCACCAATTGGTAGTAATAAATCAAATGAAAATTGGACATCATATGGTCAAAATCGACATAGTGTAAGATCACATCATCATATTAATACAACATGTATTAGTAGTGGTGGTGGTGGTGGTGGTGGAGGTAGTGTTGGTAATATTAGTGGTAATGATACATATGTAACACGTAATACACGTATTGTACATAATCAAAAATCATTATCAAATCGGATATCATCATTAAAAAAAGAAAATAAAACAACACAAACTTTAAGTATTGTTGTTGGTGGTTTTATAGCATGTTGGTTACCATTTTTTATATATTATTTAATAACACCATTTTTAACAAAAGAACAAGTTAGTCCACCATTATCGGAATTTTTAACATGGCTTGGATGGTTTAATAGTGCTATAAATCCATTTATTTATGCATTTTATAGTGTTGATTTTCGTGCAGCATTTTGGCGTTTAACATTAAAACGTTTCTTTCGTAATTCAACTAAAGGACATTATCCTAGTAATACAATGTCAATACGACGTTAAAATTATTTATAAAAAAAAAAAATTATTTAAATTATATTATATAAAAATTCAGTATTTTAATTAGAACAAAAAATTAACTTTTAAAACAGACTCCAAATATATAAAATTTATGTAAAGATTATATGTAAAGTAATGAGTTTAAAGGAAAATTATTGTGATGGATATAATTCAAAATAAAAATAAATAAATTAAATTTTTACATTTTTAAGAAAAATTTAAAAAAAGGAAAAAAAATATATTTATATTTAAATAATATTAATTGAAAATAGATATTTTAATTTAATACAAAAAAAAAATTAATTATAAATTTTATAATAATAATTGTATAAATTAATATAAAAAATGTATTAATTGTTTAATGTTGTATAATTTATTGTATATTATAAATATTTTTTAATATTACTTTTATTTATATGATATTTAAAGTTACTACTGCTAATTACTAACTGAAATTATTACAATTTACAATATAAATTGTATAATTAAAGCGTATAAACTTTTTCTCCTTAAAATTCTATAAAAAAAAAACAATTGTAAAGAAGATAAAGTTTCAAAGCCAGAGTAATAGTAACTAATTTTAAAGTTGAAGCGTTTTTTTTTGCAATGTGGTTTATTTTTATACAGAGTTTACATCTGACTCAATTTCGTGCCATCAGACTTTTATTTCCATCAATTTTTTTTACTAATTGTTTGTATTGGTTTCATTTCTTGTCCGTTCTACTCTCTAGTTTCTTGAGTGTTCATTCCAGCACTTGTCATGGTTTATTAGATCCAATTAAAAGTTTGATAAACAAATATGATTTATATAATGAAGCCGACATAATTGGATTGGAGAAGGAAACCGCTAGGGGCTCTCGAACTTATATTAGGCCCCTCGTATCTTTCACGTTACACATTAGAATTGGTTTCCAACTCAGAACACATGCATGCAGTTCGCTCATGTAGTAAGAACCAATGCATTTCCGTCGCAGGTGCATGAGAAAGTACCAATTAAACAAAAAGTTTTACTTCGTCTCCGCATCCTCTATTCATCGGATCGCTATATTTTAAAAGCATGTTGACTAAACATTGAGTGTCCTTTTAATAGAGTAGTCGCCAGATGTATTGCTATGTAGCAAGCATTTCTTTATGACTACTCCGCTCGGGACTCCCCATAAGTTTTTCGTTACGAATCCGATTTAACAAGGAACGAAATTCTGTCATTCACCTACTAATAGGATTGATGTTTGTCAAAATTCGTATATGAAATTCATTAAAATATGTCATTCCAGTATATAATTTATTCTACCTTAAAAGTGCGAAGATTTTCAAGAATTGTCTACAATGAATACAAGAAACTGGAAATTTTTTACTAAATTTTCAATTTTCAAATATGTTTTAACCACCACTCCAATTACAATATTTTAACTTTGAATCTATTTTAACATTAAATTTTGTTTTTAATCAATTTTCAAAAAATATTATGAATATTATTTTAATTGTTAACTAATGAAATGAACTAATGTTATTTGTGAGCTGTTTTTAAAAATATACTCATACGTAAATAAATTTAAATTACTTAATATATTACAAAATTTTTATACGTTTAGCTATGCAGGATATTTATTAAATGTACTTAATTTGGCTATAAAAATGGAATTGAAATAATCAAATATTTTTTCTTAAATTATAATTTTATGTTAACTTTTTAACTCATTATTAATTTTTCGAATATTTTATGAAATCGATTATTATTTTTATATAGATTTAAACTAAATTTCTGTTAATACATTCTAACTAATAAAAGTCACTAATATTAATTAAACGTTTAAAATATATATTATATAAACTGACTATAAATGTTTCATTTTCTGGTTCTAAATTTTATACAAATAATAATTAAAATTTCTTAAATATCAGAACTTTGCAATTTACAATTATAACTAGAATAGTTTCTTCCAGTAAAAATCCGAAATCTATCAACAAAAAAATTAATAAAAATTAAATAATTAAAAATATTTGCTCTGTAAGCATTTATGAACTATTAGTTAAAAAAATAAAATTTTAGAAATTATAATATTAAAAATTATGTAAATATTTTTACGAATTAGCTTATAATAAATATAAAAATTATTTTGAAAAAGAATTTTATGTTCAATTTGTTTATATTTTTATGTTCATCTTTATGTTCAACAATAACTTGCAGATTGTATGGACATAAAAGTTGAAATGATAATATAAATTCTATATAGGTAAGTTAACCGAAAAAGTCTTAACTTCCAACTTTAACACGATTCCTAATTCAATTACTTTGGATAAGAAGTATAACTACCTCAAAATTTATATATAAATAATACTGAAATGCAGTTCATCCTTAATGTAAGACTAATCTACAGTGCCATCTGTCGTAAAAATAATAAAGAACGGACTAAGAATTGATTATTTTTATCTATTTAGTATAAAAGGTGGGCCAAAAATAACGAATATGTGTAAAAATTGAATAATGGTGTACGATTTAAATTTTAAGTATGAATTAAAATGTCTGATTGATGGACCATCATTGCCCTATAAAATGTTGGGGTCCGAAATTGGTTTCTTGCATAATAGCACACAACTTGATGTGCTCTATTGCCTTGATTTCATTTTTTGTTGAAGTCTATATTGTCCAAGGCTTCTTTGCATACAACCGCTCTTTGAAGAAATCCCATAGGAAATAAACATGCGTGGTCAAATCGTCAATCAAATACAGAATTTCTTAAAATAATTCATTCTCCAAAAATGTCTCCTAGCTGGGAGAATGTGTTACGAGCCGTATATGCGGTTCCACCTCTTGATAGAAATTGATTTAGCTTTAAAATGAGTACCAGTATAGTAAAAATTGATGACTGTGACAAATACTAAACCCAGTCCTTTATAAAATCAGAAAAATGTCCTTCAACCTTTCCTTGACCTTGGAACATTTTCAGCTAATGATATAATTATAACAAACTAATTTTTTTTACAAAGTTTTGTACGTATAATTTTGTTTCAAGGATTACATATTTTCAAGGAAAATTTTAATTAATTTATTACATGAAATTTATTATTTAATCTAGAAATATTTTTTACCAAATATATAATAATTTAAAACATCACAAATATTATTTAATTTATTCGAAATAAATGTTCGCCTAATGATTGTTATGTATTTTATACCCGCTGTGTTTTTATTACACGTCCTGCCAGGCAACAAATTATCCTTATTCGTGATTAAGAAATTATATCCAATTTTCCAATTAATTAATTCAATAAAATAAACTATAATCAGATGTTACCTACAAACAAATTAGCTAAGCTTTAATAAATAAATACTAAATTTTTGTACTTTTTATTTTTTATATTAATTCTTAATTGCTCCTAGCTTATTCAGAGCACAAAGCGTTAATGTTAATTATTGATAATTTATATTAAAAAAGTCTGTTAACTGAGGGAAAAGATAACTCGTAGTCAGTCTCAACAGTGATTTATGTACAACAATGTTTTTTAATAACAATTTCAAACAAACAGTGCTTTATAAAAAATTTCAATCTCTTACGATAGCTATGTATTTTATATAATTCGAAATTTGAAAAGGAAAACTGTCACTGAAACTGCCGACTTCCATATAGAATATAGAATTCAAAACTAATGTACTAAATTGAAATCGGATAATAATTACTATATGAAATATTAATCGGCAGATGTATTTAAGCTACTGTCATCTATTCTGGTAGTGACACATGCGTAATCCAGATAGTAACAGATGCGTAATCACTAAACCAACCTGCAGTCCAAATTTCATTGAAATATATAACTATAAATATAAGTTATAGAACATAATAATTATAAATATAATTCGGAAACTAAGCTGATCATATATAACTTTTCAATGAACCTACTGAAGCTATCATTTACTAATTGCAATAGTTTTGTCATCTATGTCAATTACTGCATAATGTATTGCATTGAACTTATGAAATAATATGGACCCACTGAACAACCGACTTCAAATTAACTACATTCAAAACTGTCATATGTGCGCCAAATTTAATTCAATATAATAATATATTAAATATTTATCGAGAATATTAGAATGGATCCTTGAAGCTACTGACCTCTGTCTGGGTTGGCACATGCACAATCATAAAATCAACCTTTGTATTTTTCCAAGAGCTAAACAAAATCGAATCCGAAAACACGAACACGAACACTAAAACATAATCGTCTTTTTTTAATTGTATATTTGGACTCTCCTCCTTTTTTTATGATCAAGTCCACTGTAACACTCATAGTTATTCTAACTACTCGTAAAATATAACTAATCAAATCGGAAAAATTACATTCATAATAATAAAATATTTACAGTGTAATTGGTAAGATTTGTTTTATGTTAAACTTTTAATTTTAATGATAACTTAGTTTTGAGTTTATTAATTTCACCCAAACTGAAATTCATAAACTGAAAAATATTTTGTTTTAATTAATTTTCAGTAATTTATATTACCTTATTTTGTTATTAAGTATACTTAAATATAAGTCGCTCTCCATGAAACTTCAAGACAAATTTACGTTTTTTTGCTTCTTCTAAAAGTTTGAATTAACTAATAATTTATCTTATCAACATTAAATCAAATTTACTAACTTTTTTACATTAATTTAAAAAGTTTATCAATTTTATGTGTAGTAATTATTTTTAATTTAATTATATTAATTTTATGACTTTTAAAATATATAGATTATGCTGTACAGCATCGGTCGGCAAACCTTTTATATAAAGGGGCCGAAATTATGTTTCATAAATATTGAACGGGCCAGGAGCAAATGTTATTTTAGATAAACTAAAATTAATATATTCTAATATAAATTTAAAGTTTTAATAGGTATAAAGGATCGAGTTACAGTCCATTTTGGGTTTAAAAAAAGAATGATATTTGGGTCCATAGATTCAGAATTTGTCAATGGGAAAGTATGGTTCCATATACATCATTAGATCGGTAAATGATTTTTAAAAATTAGCTATATAATTTTTGGATTTCTACTTTATTAGAGCTCACAAAAATCACGCTCTTGTTGCGATCCGATTATAAAAAATAAAATTCTGACCCGATTTAATCAAAAGAACTTGACCTCCAAGCGGAAAAATAATTATTATTCATTTCTCTTACATGTTTTATTTGGTTTTAATTAACTATGACTATGCGGCCGCAGAAAACAGCTAGAAGGGCCATATATGTCTCGCCGTCCGCGGTTTACCGACCTACGCTTTACAATTTAGTTTATTTTTACTTGATGAACAAATTTACAATAAAAAATGAAAATTATTAATGGAAAGTAAAGTAATTTAAGGTTAAAAATTATTCTTATATAATAACCTAAGAAAATAATAATTATTTCATCTTTTAAAAAAGTTTTAGTTTTGTTTTAATTATTTCTCTCATTTGTTAGCGAAAACTTATTTAATATTATCATAAAAATTTATTTTTTTATTAATCATTTTCATGAGTTTCATTTTTGTTTTTTTTCAGTAATTATTTTTGAGAAGGACATAATTTTCCGGCAAAAAAATACCGAAAAAAGAAATCTTACCTTCAAATTATTTAGTTGTTAGCTGAAGAAAAATGATACCAACAAACATATTGTTTTTTTCTTATCATTTGAAGATTAAATTGATAAAGTTTTCCATAAAATAACACACATTTTTTTTATTATCTTGAAAGTTTCAGTGACTATTTAATCACTGTGAAAAAATCATTAATATAATCTTTTTATTAAATTGATACAAAATAAGATTATAAAAGTTTTTCTTTTGAAAATTATATTTTCATTAAAATGAAAAAGAAAAACTAATGTTTTTCTTTGAAATTCCAAAAACATTAACACTACCTTAGATTTTTTTATGACAAACATTGGCAACAAGATGCCAGCGGGCCGAATGTAGCCAATCATGTATTTTGTATCCGCCACTTTACATGATTTTTAATTCTCGATCAAAGAAAGATTTAAAAAAATTACTTGTTAGTTGATTTTAAAATATAAATAGTTTGACAAGTAGTTATAAATAAAACATTGAAAGTCGAAAATGGAATAATTTTTTTTCTTATGATAAGCCAAAACATAACAAGTTGAGTGAAAACACTAAAACAAATCTACTAATTCTTTATATTGTATTTAATAAATACTAGTTAGAAGTCATCATGAAACAATTCATTTATATTTCGTGCCCCGAGGAAAACTATAAGTCACCCAGGTGGCCCGCAAAAATATTTCGGTTGAGCACAACAATAACTTTCACTAAAGTTATCAATTATTTTGTGACTAACATAAAAATATTTTATTCAATTTCTTATGTTTTAATGTAATTTCTTTCAATGTTGTAATATAGCTAGAGAGGTAACAACGTGTTCAGTTTGGTTATTTACGCTGTAAGGAAATTGAAAGTCTGGGTTATTCTATTATCTGCCAACAATTATATACGACATCTGTTGTCTCTTTGAGTGCACCATATATATTCTAAGTTAATCTGATGCATCTGATGAAAATTATCAAGTATTCTAAGTCAAGTTAGAAACACAATGATTTCAGTTTTCAAATCTGTTAGGTTGAGTTATAATAGTAATGTAACTAAATTATAATTAATTAATATGTAATATTTCATGGACTATCAACTAGGACTGAAATAAAACAGTAGCTCTCCTAAAAAGATGTCATTTAAAGGTAGAATAGTATGGACCGGAACATCGATACATAAACAAATTAGTAATATGAAATTCATATTACATTTACCAAAAGGATTATTCATATTTACCATTTTCATACTTAGATTCTATAAAATTAAACAAAATTTGCTCTTAGTATGCGAAGTGTTACCATTTATATCAGTAAATAACTAAGATAATTCCATTAAATATTATAAATTTTCTAAAGAAATTTAATCTAATTTTCAATAATCCTATTTACATAATTAAACTTTTTACTTTCCGAATTTCAAACAATCGAAATTAATGTTTAATTGTCCATTTTTTTTGATTAAAAATATTTAAAAAAAAATATATTATCCTGTGTCATATTGATAGACATAAATAAATATAAATTGAAAAAATGTTTTATGAAATTAATTACATAAAATTATCTTTTAAATAACATGACAGAATTTTAATTTTTGTAACAAAAAAATTTATGATTTACAAAAATTTCATTAGAAGTTTATGAAAATCTGGAAAAGTCATATCGTATAAAAATGAACACAAAACTTTATTTTTCTAGCAATATAAGAAAATTTAAACTTTTTTCAATTTATATTTTTGTAGATATGACAGCACAAACATTGCTACTTTAATTATTTACTCTTACCAACCAAAAATACAGTATTAAGCTAGGAATTATGCTGTCAACAAAATATTACATTTGTAATATTTGTTCGTGATTGCATTTATAAACTTATGAAATTTCATTAAAAATATTTTATTAATGTTCTTCTATCTCTAGAATCTTGATAGAGTTCTTCTAACTAACGAAAATATGTTTCAGTAAACATTTTTTATCTATATTTGTGTAGGAAGAATTTCAAAACGAAAATATATCAAAATTTTATTAAGTTTTATGATAAATTATAAGGACTTCCGAGTTGTTGTAGAATTAATTGTACAAAGAAGATGTAATTAATATGTAAAGAAGCGTATTAAATATTGGAAAACTTAATATTTTGGGAGACCGCAATACTTATTTCTTAAAAGAATTAACAATATTTAAAAATATCTTAAGTTTTATACATAAATTTCTATAGAAATATTTTACAAAATTTAAAGTTTTGGTAAATCTTTTTATAATGTAAAAGAAACTTATAGAATCAGTGTTTCCCAAAATGGCTTTGCTTCAAGGTGGATTGCAGATATTTATGTTACTTTACTAAATTTAACATGATTTTAGTATCTTTAATTGAGAAAATTTATTCTGACGAATATTGGTACACCATTAATATTAGAAAATTCGAAGACAAATAATTCGGTGACATTAAATGAAGCCATAATGAGTTAAATTCTTATTAATTTTTTTTTTTTTTTTTTGAAAATTTGAGAAGATAATAAAGTTATATAGTTTAATTTATAGCCTTTTCAATGACAAATAAAACCAAAATCGGAAAAATGACTGGTATTGGCATTATTTCTAAATTGAATTTGCAATGAGACCACACACTATTCGTATACAAAATCTACGAATTATCACTTAATTTCAACTAATTATCTTTCAACTAATAATTCTGTTTTCTGAGGCATGTACAAGTACAGCTACTACTAATTGTAAGCTTGCCCATTATAATCTGTAAGAAAGCATTCAGTATTTTGTGTTGACTACTTATAAAAATTGAAATTAAATAATGTATTCAATTCATTACTTTGGGTTAGTTTTTATGTAATGTATGTAATAAAATTAATTAAGCTAGTATGCTTAACACGTTCGCGGTCACCAACTGCAATTGCAGTGACCTGATCATGTGATCTATTGTTTCAGCTAAAGCTGAATATCGTGAACAAAATTGTGTCCGTCAAAGCGTTAATAACACATATATTATTTCTCTTATAAAGCATATAGAATTTCACTTCTGATGAAATGTACCATAATTTCATTGTCTCGCTACGAAGAAAGATTGGGAAATACTGATATACATTTTACAAATATAAAAAGTTTATGTAGCAATATTTCAAAATTAAATTTTTAAAGATCTCTAAAGATACTCATAATATAATTTATCAAAAAAAAATTTTTTTTTTATTATTATCAAATATATCATAACTTCCGATATACAAAAAGGTTAAGAAGCAACATTTTCTAAAATATATGTTTAATGAAAATCAATTTATAGAAAATATATTTTTAAAGATACTGAAAATTATCTTAGTATTCAGAAGATTTCAGAAAATATTAATAAAAAATGACTTGATCAAGATTATACGTTGTTAATATGTTAATCATACGTGTAACTTTATTTAAAAGTACAAAATTTTATTTGCTATTAACATTTTCATTTTATTTAAATAAATTCAAGTAATTGAAATGTTTAAAAATTGAGAGTTAAAGATATGCTATTAAATTATATATTTTTATTTAGTAAATATTTTCGAATTATTGTTATCCCATAAAACTCTGATTTCATATTCAATAATGTGTCTCTATCTGGTAAATATGGAATGCAAAAATATAAAAAAATAATTATTTTTATTAAATATTTTTGAAGATAAGATAATAATGTGTTTCATTTTAAAAATCATTTATATTCCATTAGGGAAAATACAAATATAAAATGAAATTTTATAAACATATTTAAAATCAGATTATTTTCCAGAGATGCAAACCAGTTCTTGAACTGAACCAATGAACCTATCAGATTTTGGTGTTTGAGCAAATCAAACTATTTTAGTAGACTAGTCATAATCAAAAATATATTTATTGAACCTAAAATGGAACCAAAACCCACAAACAAATAAAAATCTTGAACAGCAACCAAACCAAACACAAATTTAAGAAATTTTGATACCAAAACCAAAACCTAAATAAAATTTACTATTGCACACAATACCGAATAATTCCAAAAATTCTTTTGGTTTACATTTCTGTTATTTGCTTAAATTTCTACATTTTCAGAAATTTGGGTTTGTTTGTTATATAATAAACACAATGGCAAAAACAAAACATAAAACCGAAAAATAGAATAACATAAATTTTCTAGCTAGTTCATAGTTATGGTATGTACATCTAACAACACATAATAAGAACATATTTGTTCATGATTATACAAAGGAATGCAAAAGTCACTCCAGAATTAAATTTATGTAATAATGTAATATGTTGCCTGCAAGGCATTTAAAATTAAACAATTTTGATATTACGTATTTACATCTTAATTAAAATCAGCTAAATTATTTTAATTAGAAATAAAATATTAACACTAAATATAAAACGAAATATGTCTAAAGATACAGTGTCGTTCTATTTAATATTTCGGAAATGAATCTTGCAGTATCTGATGTTCTGTCGGTTCTAAAAAACACCATGTTGCAAACGATTACTTTTATTCTTTTACCATCGTAAGATAAAAATTTTAATATAATTATGTTCTTTTACCATCGTTAAAAATTCAATCCGACAGATAAAATTTAATGACAAATAAAAAATTATTTATAACAAAAAATTAAATTACAAATTTTATTCCAATATATTTTTATTATTATGATATTACTAAAATATAATATAAATTATTTTCCAAATCCCTAAAAATTTCATTTATAATTACAATAGCAAATGAATTTCGATTTCAATGATTAAAAATCTAAAAATTATCATAAATTAAAAGAGTTATAATAATATAATTTATAATTCATTATAATAACTTATAATTATATTTAGTAAAAATAAAAGAAATACTTTAAAGTTGAACTATTGAAAATAAATAAATCATTATAAAACAATTTTAATCAAGTATATTAAATTGCGCCTAAGAATATGCAATAATAAAATATTTTACTTTTTAAGTTTTAAAAGTAAGTTGGTTGACAAAATAGAAAATATTTTTTTCAAAATTAATAGGTATTTAATATTCTTCATAAAATCTAGAATATTTAAAATTTAATTCCTTTAAAATCATGACAAATTTGATATCTCCCACTTCTCTAAAAGTATTGTCGAATATTTGTAGTTCTAATTTTTTAAAAACGAAAATATGTTGGCAATCCTTGGTTGATTGTAAAGGAGATGCTGTTGAACATTGAAAGTCTAAGTATGTAATTTTCTTAAGGATTTAGCAATGTTGTTACGATACACGTAGACTTTCATTGTGTACACTTTAGAGTAGACAAGTATTACCAACAAATTTTGTATAAACAATGTCGACAGTGGTGTAGACTGTAGACAATGTCGACTTTATACGTTCTATCAAACGGAAAATTATTAGTAGTTGGTTATTCAGCACCAGAGTGAAGGTGAATACACCAACGCATATAGGCCAGAAAAAATTGAACTTGTCATATATAAATGAATTGTCATAAATATAATTTATAGTTTATTCATTTTTTAATATTTAAATTTGAATTCAAAAATTGTGAATGGAATAAAAATATTCCTCAAATAAACAAAAAATAAATAATTTTTCAAAGTTGACTTTATCATGTCATATGTCAAAACATAAACTTTCATCTGAAGACAAATTTATATTTGCTCATCAGGTGAATATAAAAATATATTGTCTTCCATAAATCAAACTGTCAATGATTTGGTTTTACAAAAAGTATCTGGTCTCAATGGTACTCTTAGTGTTAGTCATAAAAATCATAATTTTTTTCAATAGTACCACATTAAATTTAAATTATATATGATTTACGTTTTTATTCGTTTCTACAATAAGCAAATTCTGTTTGGGGAATAAAATATAGCCAAAATATTGATTTTAAAAAATGGAATGGCTTAAATTTTGATGTTGTAAAATATATTTATAATAATTCCTTGTTTTCTGAATGTATTTTGAATTTTGTTTTAACAAAATTTTACGTTATCTTATTATGATACTAAGAGAGTATAACAACTTTCTGCTAACAAAGCCCAGATTGAAGATAATGTATATTATTGTATAATTAAAAAATAATATTTTTTTTTAAAAAAAAATGTTTCATAAGTTTTAATTAATAAATTAAATTTAAAATTGAAAAAATTGTTAAATAAATAAAAAAAAAAAGTTTTTCAATTTTATATTTTCCATATTTATAAAAATTCAATTAATTTAAGTGGAGATGATTGAAGAATAGCTGGAATTTACCTTAAGGGGAATTACTAGATTTAAACTTTCTCTTTTATATTAATCGAAAAGTTTGAAATTTTGCATATATAATTTATGTTATAACAAAAAAAAAAATCTACACAAGATAATCCCAGTTGGTGTTATTTCACATAATTTCGATCCAAACATGTATTCCTTCCTAATGATAATGAATATGCCTTCCGGGATGGTCCCATATTTTTTTTTTTTAATTAAATGTTATTGATTAAAGATTTTTGTAATTAATTATTTATTTAATGTATACCTAAAATATATATCTTAAAAAAATCATTTAAATTTTCATTTTTATATGTTTTTTAGTGACAGTTTTTTTAGGAATTTAAATTACATAGAGATCTTTCATGAAGATGCCTAGAATATAACAAATAGATACTTCAAAGTACGTTATAGAATATGTTATTGAAATTTCAATAAAATATCAGCAGGAGTACCACAAGGAAGCGTGCTTGGTACAATTATCTACCTATTATTTACAAGAAAAGATAATAATGTAATGACAGCTACATTTTCTGTTGACACAGCCATTAAATGGATTAAAATGTTTTATTTTTAAAAAAAGCGCGCGAAAATTGAATTTGAATTTAAATTTGAATACATCGTTAGATTTATATACATACATATACATAAGTAAAATATTACTTTAAATTATATAATTAGTGTCTTAATAAATTTAATATGTATATTATGTGTAAATTACATTAAATTTAAGTTGTTAAAGGAATAACTCAATTGAAAGGTGGTAATGATCTAGCTAGAACAATCATGATACCAACCAATGTACCAAATTTCATTCAAATCTGATATATGCAATTTTTTTGAAATTTTTCCGTAAAGCAAAATCACATAGGTCTCCACATAAATGAGGAAACCGAAACCTAACATGGTCTCACGAAAAGTATCGATCTCATCTTGTACGGACATCAGGATGAAGTCTGTGTGAACTTGTGTGCCAAATTTTATTAAAATAAAAAAAAAATTGAAAATATTTAATCCCTGAAAAAGAAAATTATAAAAAATAAAAAATTCTAAACAAACTTTTAAAATTCTTACAAAAATATTTAATTAAAATTATTATATTTTTATATTAAATCATATTTTATAAAAGTCATTAAAAATCGTATTAAATTAAATTAAAATTAAATTTCTTAACATGAATTTAAACAATATTTATAAAAAAAATATTACCATAAATTAAATAAATCCATCAAAAATATTTTTTTATTATTATATTAATTAATTCAATTATGCCAACAAGGAAAATGAATTTTTAATTTTGTACATTAAATATATTTTATTATTATTGTGAATTATTATTAATTATTCAATTTCCTATATTTTGTATATATATTAAATTTACTTATGTTAAAAAAATCTATTTAAGATCAGAATTTCAATAACTACTGTCAATTTATTTCAAATTTATAAAAAAAAAAAATATCTCATCATGTAGGGTCCCGATTTCCATTTAAAAACATAATTCGAGTCACTTACATATTATGCTGGATTCATAATATAAAGTTAAGAACGCAACTGAACTCAAAGTTACAAAGTTAAACTATATGAAAATAGTACTTTCATTCACAATGCAAAGTCAGAAACATAACGCAACTGTACGCTAAACTAAAGTTCCCCAACTTTCAACTTTTACGATTACAAAAGTTGTAAAATGACAAAAACAAAAATATAAAATTGAAAAGTCAAATTTAATTTATGTTGTGATAAAAATATTACGGTGTAAATAAAACAAATAAGAAAATATTGTTTACGCTGTAAATAAAACATCTGTACATTGTGAATTGAAAACTTTTAAACCGTCGTGTCAGCTTGCTTTAACTTTGAACTCAGTTGCGTTAATCTCATTATGAATCAGCTATTACACTAACATAAATCTTGTTCATGAAATTCAGAGTCATTTGTTGAGCAATAAATGCATAAAAAATCATATTTTCAATACTTATAAATAATTATTTCTATACATTTTTAAACCTATAAACACAATTTGCCATAATTTATTCATTTTCGTAATGATAAATAAAAATTATATATCAGAAAAATTTTACGTCATTCCGAAACTGCATGCGTCAGTGAATAGTCGTTAATTTCGTTATTTAGTTTACTAGGAAATTTGAACTTTGACATTGCACTTGTTTTTATTTAAAAATAAAAATGTTAACTAATTATCTGCATTTGTTATTTTGAGATGCTTCATTTTATACAAGTTTACGTCAATCCGAAAAGTTCGTGAACAAAAGTTCAAAAACATATTTTAATATTTTAAATGCATAAAAATCCTGTCTCTACTTAGTAGTAATAAATAATTAATTTATTCTGGACACTGGACGCATATTTTTTTAATTATAAAATATTAAAATTGAAATGAATCGATAATTTTATTCAAATGCGTCTGTAAACTTTGGAATTGATTGTAATCTATTCTCGTTATGTTAATAATGTGCAATTAAAAAAATAATTAAATAATTGATTTTAGATTAGATAGAATTTGTGTAACTTACACTCGATTTCAAAAAAACAACTAATGTGAGGTTAAGTATTAACGATATAGCACAACTTTTGTTTCACTTCAGTTATTAAGTTAGCGAAAACCAGAACAAGTGCCACAATTAATGAATTCTATGAATTTGAATTATGTAGTTGCACTTTATTTGCTATAATCAATAATTACGATCGTAGAATATTGTAAAGTTAATTGCAGGTTAAATCTTAATTAAGAAATTATTAAAGCGGTAATCGTGAAATAGTTTTTTAGTATATACCACAATCAAATGATAAATTATTCAACATTGTCAGCACATATTAGCACATTTTTATATATTTTTTATTTTTCTTATTCAATAGTTTCCTCTACATTTGAACCTTGGAGTCATTTTATTTCTAATTTTAATTCTAGGTTGACAAAGTTCAATTACTACACTATACTTTGTTAAATTATACTCTATTTCTACAAAATATATTCCACGTTTCATTAATTTAAACTTGGGCTACAATGTATCGATCTTTTCAGTTTCCAAGCTATTCGTTCAGTCTAATGACTGGTTAGACTGAACACTATCCTTTTCAGTTATCGTTTGCAATCTGTTAAATTTGTCAGTTTGAAATTTTGTTTTCGTCTTTTTTTCTGGTAATGATGTAAGTTTTAATTTTTTAATTTTATAATTCCGAATAATTTTTAATATACTCTATAAGCTAATCAAAATTAGTTCATGCTTTTAAAGTACGGCGATCCGAGATGAATATGTGTAGAGCATGCAGAGACCAACGTAATTGGTTCTTACTATATAAACGAACTGCATGAAGCAGGTGTTCTTGGTAGAAAACCAACCAATTCTGAAATTCTGCATCAGACAGTTTACCGCGGCATGTATAAAGTCAAAAAAATATATTCCACGTTATATGTCCATGTCCGAGATTGTTGTACGCAGTAATACCTCTCGAATTGAATTAGATTTGTCACAAATATTAGTTTTTGTGATCTAGTTTGATGCATGATGCTGTTCTAGTTTTGGTGATTAACTTCAGTAGATGCCTCTTTAAATTACCAAATTATATTGAATAATTTCTTCACAATGTCTTAGAGATCTAAAATTGTAAAAATATTGTACGAAACAAAGAAATTAATAAAAAAATAAAACATAAAAATTCTAATCAAATTCCAGAAAATTGTTTCATATTTATTACAATATTATTCAAGATTATATTTAAAATATATTTATTATTAATCAAATAATTTATTAACTGGAATTCCTTCTACAAGTTTATTACTAATTCTAAAATATTCAGCACTAAATGCTTTATTAAAACCAGCACTTAATTCTTTTACAGTTTCTATACCATTTTCATTTAATACAGTATTAATTGATTTTGATAATTCCTTATTACCATCAAAAATATTTTCTAAATCTAAATGAACAGTTTTCATATCAAGTATTTCTAATTTTGTATTTGTAAATCGGATAAATTCTTCATTATCTTTTTTATAAAATTCACAACTAATTACAGTTTTTGATGCTACATCAGTTGCAGTAATATTAGCTTTACCTTTTCCATTTAATTGAAATACCAATGCTTTACCTTTAACCTCATAATCACCATAAATTTCTAAATATGGTTGAAGTGTTTTCAATTTAATTTCACATTTTTCATTTGTAAGAGTTGCTCTGTAATAATATCAAAAATATTAATTAATTTTAAATTATAATTAATTTATATAATATTTTTTATGTTGTTATATACTTCAAATTTTTTACAATAACTCCAGATAAACCACTAAATTTCATATTTTTATATTTTTGATTAACAGCAAAAACTGCCTTTGGATTAGTAGCTTCTGATTCAAAACCATCAATTAATAATGGTTCAATTGATTTTATACCATATTCAGGTAAACCTATAAATATATATTTATATAATTAAATTTTTATTAAAATATTTTTATAATATACCATTCACTAATAATTTGAATGCCATATGCATAGAATCCTTAATACAATTTGAAAGTTCAGGATCATTTCGCTTGCATTTCTTTATTCCTTGTGCTAATTTTTGAAAATTTGATGAATGATAATTATTTTCTTATTAATGAATTATTATATTTTCAAAAAATTTCTTACGCAATTCTTTAGAAAGGACCACACTAACAATACAGGATATTAATAGGATAAATTTCAACATATTGTAATATTAATTTTTCACAAATCCGTACAATATTTAATTAAAAAATACTTTTCTCAACTGTTTTTTATGCAAGACTAATTTAATTATAGAAATTGTTATTCTTTTTATATAGAATTATTATTGTTATATTTTAATTATTTAATTTCTAGTAGAAAATCAAATACTTTTACCTTGTTGTGAAATTTAATATAATAATAATGTTATAAAAAAAAAAACTTTGGATTTAATTAGTTCGTTTTATGTTCAATGTACATAAGTAACAGTGCCGGAATTTATACATGTTCACCTCCTATATTTTTATTAATAAAGTTTTACAAGCTTATTAGTTCAGAAAATTCGAAATTATTATACAAACTTAAAAAAAAAATCTTTTTAATGCCCGATTTCATAGTGAGAGCTTAAGAATTTATCAGATTTTAAACTCCCTTTTATCTAATTTTCTAGTTTGTCAGGAAGTATGTCTTCATTAAAGTGAGGTTTAACTTAAGCCGCATATGAGTAGGTCTTAAACTTCGCGTTTGACACTTTTCCTCCATTATATACTCATAATAATTCACAGATTTCAATGTCACAATATTTTTTATGGTTCCACTTTCATTCATAATAATATTATTTTCAATTTATCATTTAAAATTGTTCAAATGTTTTGGTTTAGCTAAGCTTTGGGCAAACCACACAATCGGTTTAGTTAAGCTCGATCTTAACCTATGACTGTACATTATTATAGCCCGTATAGCATAGGTGCAGATATCAAACGTAATCTTCTGAAATGTTTTTTATGATTATCGAATTTAGGAAATATTTTTGCCGGAAATAAGTTTATTAAAATTGTTACCAAAATGAATGAATTCTATCAAAATATGTCACTGCAAAAGCATATAAAAAGCAGTAAATTGTATACAATTACTGTTCATTGTAAGTGGCTAACTAGTTATTGTAATTGACTTACTAGTCAATGTAAGCATGATGTAATTAATATTTGTATTGTACATTGGAATGATTTTTTTTAATTTTATTTGAATACTCTTTAACATACAAATCACAATATTAATAACAAGTAGCTATGGCTACTAAATTTTGCATATCAAATATTCGTAAATGATCAATACAATTTTTAAAATGAATTCAAGAGATTTATTTAGCAATAGCAACATTCAAAAATATGCAGCATTAAAAATTACTAATTATATTTAGTATGTATAAATAATTTAACATAAATTAGGGTTAAGTTCAGGTTAAAATTTATAAAATTAGTTTCAATATTTAAAATTTATTCAAAAATTATTGTTTGAAAATTACATATTATAAATGTTATGTGTTTATGCTTCTGATAAAGTTAGTCGTATATCTTTGAATATTCGACTTTTTAACAATGTTTGTCTTTAGTTTGTGCTTCACCATTGCCAAATTAAAATTAGATTATTTGGAAAAATTTCTAAATTACAATTAATAAATTTGAATCTTGAATATAAAAAAATAATTAATTCTAATGCCCGATTTCGCAGTGAGAGCTGAAGCTCAAGCTTAATTAAACCGTTTGTAAGCCTTAAACCTGCAACTTTAGGGCACTTATTATTTTAATAAGTATAAGAACAATCCCTTAATGCATACACTGATAATAATAAATTACTTATATAATTTATTAATTAATTGCATATTAATTCCAACGAACAATTAAACTTATTTATGAAGTATTTCTAGAAAAATATTATATTTATTTTCTAATAAAATTTAAATAGATTAATTAATTAGAAAATTTATAACTTTTTATTTTATTAAGAATTGCATTAATCTATAGGAAAAGAAATGTACTAATACTGACTATATAGTCAATTCATTACTTTGTGAATCTTGCAATAATTTCAAAGAATTCTTGCAATAATTGATTAAAAATTACAAAATTTATTAGAAAATAAAATTACTAAGAACATTTTGCTACTGAGCCAGGTTTATTATATTTGAACTTTATACTTTCATCAATTAAATTATATATTAATATTTAAATTATAAAAATTATTTATAATTACTATTTTAATTTGAAAATAATAATTTCAAGAAGTAACTAACTTTGTTTTAAGTTTGTTAATTTTAAAGATATTAATCTGATTCATATAATATTTGAAAAATTATTCAAAAATTAATTAATTATTGAATTCAAGAAATTTGCTCTATTATTATCGAAATTTGAACTTTGTTTTATTCAATGAAATTAATAAATTATTTTTATTTTAAACTAGTATTGATTAGTATCTGATTTTTTTATTTTACATTTTTGTAATAAAAAGATATTAAATATTTAAATCATAGCTATTGCAAATGAAAACTGGATTTGTATAATTATTGCTTTCGGGAACATTAACAACGGCAACGCACTTCAACGCAACATTTATAAATGTATAAAACATTTTATAAAACCCACTTCAACGCAACATTTATCTAATCAATATAATTATCCAGATCATTATTACAATTACAATCAAAAAATTAATTAATTTGTTTAAAGTATATTTAAGAAATCTATTTTAAATAATTATTTAAAAAATTTGAATACACATTATCGTTGTCATAAACGAATAATCTTTTAATGATTGTAGAAGTGATAAAAACCCTTACGCTTAATGTCAAAATGCGTTTGAAGTGTACCCCGGTTATACTCAACATTCAGAACGGCAACGAGCTTCAACGCAACATTTATAATGGCGTTATATGCAATCTCAAAGTTGTTTTTTTAATTACTTAAAAAAGGTGATTTTAATCAGCTATTTTGTAATATTAAAAATATTTTAAATAATTACTTAGCAGTTTCTAAATATTCCAGTAACTCTTTTCTATGTCTCAGCTACTTATGGCTACATAGTACCGATCAGTTCAGTTTCGATTTGAATCGATTCGACTGGTTAAAACAAATAGTTACAGATTATGCAATCGATTTAATCACATTTTTTTTTTAATCTATCAAATTTCATTTATCTTGGACATTTGCGTCAGTTTGGAATCGCAAAATTTCAATCCTTCCAAACTCTTTCAATTCGATCTTAATCGCACCTATATATCCACTCAATCATTTGTGCATACAAAATATATGATGACATCATATAAGACAACTTTACTGAACGAATCGGTAATAAGCTGATCGATTCAATGTAGTCCATACTTCACACTAGTACTAGTTACACAATTATCAGGGCCATTTGGAAAAGTCTACATAATAATTAATTTTTGACAGTTTATTTTATATGATATTTAATATTTTTGGATAATATTATTTGGTTACTTCTATATTGTCAATTTTTCATTGCGATTATATTGGATAAATGTGGAGAAATGTGAACCTTATCTGGAGCACCGTATAAACTTTACAGTGTAAATAGCTTCGTAAAAAAAGGTAGTTTAATGTGGGAGCTCTAATTTTGGATTTATTGAAATTACGCCCATGTAAAACTAGCTTAAGCTCACCTAATTATTATATTTCTAAGCCAATTATATCACTAATTAATTGTTTGCTTTTTAATCAAGAATTTATTAAAACGTTTATAATTGTATTTTAAACTTCCAAGAAAATCATTTTAAACTTTCAAGCAAACTGCCATTTTGAGTATGAATTTAATATTAGTGTTTTGAAATCCAGAATATAAATTATTAATAAAACCAAACTTCTTCACTTTATTTAAATATATTTTATAATAATTATTATATCGCAAAATATCTTCAACAATTTCACGCTATTAGTTTTCATTTGGAAGCATCTAATAATACTAAAGTTTCTTATTAAAATTATTTTTGTTCCAATATTAAAAATAAATATTTTATCTTCTTTGTTAATTACTTTTTAATTAATATATAATTTAATTTTTAAATATGGAATTGATATTTCCAACAGATTAAATAAAATTCTATTTTACGCCTAAAAGTATGCATACAATTTTATAACATCAATATCAATCATGAGCAAGAAACTTAACTGATGTGTCACGATTATATTTGAAGGTTCAAGCTAAAATCTAATAATATACTTTAAGATGCTGGATACAATTTCAACACGTTCCTAAAACTCATTTTCAAACTTAAAAAAAAAACTCCGATTAACTTCTTTAATTATATTTATAATAAATAATTAATTATTTCTAAATTTTATTTTCTAAAATAAATTACATATATTTTTTTAGAAAAAATTTATATAATTATTATTTAAACGTAAATTATTTCTACTTTTAGTACATAATTTTGATATTTTATGTATTGATATATAAATTGCAAGTGAACTAGCGTGAATTAATGAAATTTTTTTACTGCTAAATTGATGTTGTTTTAAATAAATAAGAACTTTTTCAACATCATTAAATTTTTCACAATGATGATTTGTATCTACAAAAAAAAAAAAAAAATTATAAAATTTTTTATTAAAATTTATTTAATTAATTAAAAAACCTTTTATGAAAAATTGATTATCATTATTATCTTCTGAAGAATTATTCCAACAATCTGAATTTAAATTTACTCTCACCATATCCTGCGAAACGGATGGCGCTGCAATAAAAAATATTAATTATTTTACCAAAAATCTTAAGAAAATGATTTCATTTTATTTGCAATATTGCTAAAATTTGGCTATATAATTTTCTAATTGATTAATATTTGTGTCTTATAGGGTTCATCACAAATTTGATAATATTAAAAATAAAATTTAAAAAAAAAACTATTATTTGATATTGAACTTCAAAATACTAGCTATGAGCAAGCATGAAACAACAATTTTATGATATATCATAAAAAACTCATGGGTTCCAAACATTTTTACATATCCATCAGATTAATTTTTGAACCGACTATCAGCATTTGATTTAAAAACTATGTAAAACATTATTTGAATTTTTATATTATTTGGTAGTAAATTATTGCTATATAATTTCGCTATTTAACAACTGCTTAACTTTAAATTACTATTAATTGTAATTCTACAAGAGTAAAATTAGTTTATTTTAAATAAAATTTTCATTTTTTGACACTATTTCAATAACAAACACAAATTTAATAATCCATAAAGTTTTTAAGGACAGCAAAATATTTAACATTGATTAAACAATATGAAACTTTAAGTCTTTAATTTTCTATTTTCACAATAAATATTTTAAATCAATATCAATTTCAAATATATAATTTAAATTGATTACATACGTAAATAATTTGTTGACAATACAATGTAAATAAATCCTAAAACTGACAGTATTGCAACATAATTAAACAACATTTTCAAACAAAAAAATAATAATAATATTTTATGCAAACATCTAATCGATCTCAAATTTAAAAATTAACTGAAATGACTTTAAATTATTCTATTCTAATTTATAAAGAAAATTTTATAATTAAAATTATAATTTTATATTTATAATATATATATTAATATATTAACAATTATAATAGCAACAATTGCATTTTAAATTATATAGTTAAATGTTATTAATATATAATAAAATAAATCTTATAGATATATTTATATTATGATCATATTACAGTATAACCGGCCGACATTGAATTTGGCTAGCAAACGATTTTATGTAATAATATAGTTATAAACAAAATTTTCTTATAGTTTTCATTTATATATTATGTAGTCGACCATATAACATAAACCGGTTTTTTTTTTTTAAATTTCAATGAGTTTTAGTGATAAAATCGTATAAAAATTATCGTATTTCCAATGAATATTTCAATATCAACATTTATATACAAAATAAAAAGAGTTCAATGTCAATAATTTAATGATGATGACATTGATAAAGGTTGAAGTTTACAGAATTTTCATGATTTCTTTTTAGATAATATATTTTGTTTTTGTTGTGATAGTTTTCCATTAAAACATCTCAGGAAGCCAACTAATAAATTAAATTTTTCAATCTTCTAACTTTAAGTGTTTTGTAGAATTTTTAGATCATCAATTGACTAACTAAAATTAATATTATTTATTCAAGATTTTATCACTTTTTCTACTATATTTAAATTAGGTCAAGACGTTTTTAACGCTTTCAGTTTTCCGGTGTTGTTTACTATATGTAATAGAGGGGTGTAGAATGGTGCAATTTATCTACGATCGAACTATTTAGAGCCGTATCTGATAAAACATGCTTAAAATTATTGGTGACCAAAATCCGTAACAGATAGGCACACGAAGAAGATGAAGAATAGAGGAGTATCTTCATTGTGAACGTGTTCTAATTAGTCGTGATCATGAGTAATATTTTCGTGAGTTTTATTTAATTTAGTTTACTACATTATTTACGGAATACCGAACATACCGTGCAGCCTCCACCATGTTGAATCATGGAATTTGTAGTTGACTAATCCCCAAATCTGAATGCCATAAAACCAAACTGGTTTAAAGCATTTGATTGTAAATAATTTATTTACATTTTATTCATAGTAGATCCAGTCCAATTGGCCAGTATCAGTATAGCTTTCTGTCGGTACGGTTGAGTTCATTCAGTATAATAAGTTTAATGTTCTCCTTCCATTTAATTTCAACGTCTGGAATCATGACAACATATTTGGCTGTAGTTTACAACCAAATATTTGGGCATATACAATATTACCATTAAGGTTAACTATTGGATAAAATGTAGTAAAATATGAGTTGTTTTCTACTAATTTTCATCTTTATTTTTAGATAATATGAAAATATTTTAATATTATGTATTTAAAAATTAATTATAGGAATTTATATCAAAGATTATTTTAATTATAATTAACAAATGTAATACAAATAATGCAAATTAATTTTTGTTGAAATATATATAATAATTAATTCTCGTAATTTATCTTACATTTTTTAAATTTATTTGTATATAATTTGTTATGTATTTTTTAGATATTTACGTTGAACTTTCATTTAATAATAAATCATTATATATTATTAATAAACATTGAGTTTACTCCATATGACGTTAAAATGCACAACGAATTATTAGAAACAATTGCGTTAAAAAGTTTTACTAATATAATTATATTAATATAATTATAAATAATAAATGAGTTTTATATTTTTAACCTATTATTAATTATCTGGAATTTAGAACGCAATCCACTGGATAATAATTTTATTTGAAATTTATTGAAACTATTTACTAAATCTAATTTAATTTATATTAGCATTACTTTTGCATTTCATTCATAAAAATTCTAAAATTTTAATTCAATTATTTGACTTTATTTATATTACTATATTAATAAAGCTGGTGTTAAATAATTCATTGATTATTATTTGTTAAATATGTTATTAAATTATGATATTTACAATTTTTTTTTTTACTTTACGATATATAAGTGAAAGTATTTACTTTACATATCAATGACAGTATGAAAAACTGACTTGTCAGTTAATCAGTTGCAATGATTTAGAATAATTTACATTTCTTGAGTAATATTTCCAAAATGAACTTGCTTTATTTGATGTGTTGCACATTGGATTTCTAATGATAGGTGGAACTATAAGTTATTATGTTCATAAATCCATTCTACAGAGACTCTATAATAAAGGCTTTACAAAAACTATACAGAGGCTCTATCAAGGCAGATACTCTACAAATGCTCTACAGATACTGTATAAAGGCTTTATGGAATGGCTACAAATGCTCTACAAATGTTAAACAGAGATTATATACAATTGATCTACATGCATTCTACAAATGAGCTCCAGTGACTCTACTATGGCTCTACAAAGGCTCTGCTGAGGTTGTACAAAAATTTTATATTAAGATCTACAGAGACTGTAGATAGGCTTTTAAAAGGCAACACAAAGGCTCTACAGAGACTCTACAAGGGTCTACAGAGCAACAAAGGCTATATGTAAAGAAAATAATATTTTTATTTTATCCATTCTGTTTTAAATGAAACATCAATAAGTTTAGTTGATAAAGCAACATATTTTTTAATGTATTGAAATTGTAGACAATATTTAAATTCACCCTTTTTTATATTAAATTTAAATTTATTCACTGCCACTTTTTGTTCATTACAAATACTAATATCTAGTATTTCCACAAATTTGTATAATTTTATAATTTGTTTATTAAATATCTAGACTAGATAAAATGACAATCATAGTTTTATCATATTATGAAATCATAATTATATATACATACATTATTTATTAATTAGATTGGAAAATCTGTTGTTATGTTCAATTTTATTAGTTATTTAAGTATTGATTAGTATTAATCATTATTGACATCATATAATTATCAACATAATATTTACAATTTGTACGAGTATTGAATAACGATAAATTGACCGAAATGAATTTAATAGCGAATAATGATAAAATGCGATGGATTGAGCAGCGATAAATACACCGGTTAAGTGTAGTTATTCAATGATAGTGGATCGTAATAATAATAGTGGATCGCAATTATATTAATTACATAATGTGAGATTTTGTAAAACACAATATTTGTCGGGTAAGGTTCATGAGAAATATGATTTAAAATTCCATAATGATTTTATGAATTTTGTGGGGACTATAAGCATTGCACCAATAATAATGCTTATAACTACTATAACTACATATTCGTAAATTTAAAATCTCAATTTAATATAATTTATAAATCTTACTAATAAACAAACTTTACAAATTAATGATTTTATATAAATTATTTATGCTAAACTTAATATTAGAATTTTTTAAATACGATAACAATTTATTTAGAACACACGTTTATATAATTAAAACACTAATATTAATTTATTTAATTACAAAATCTTGCACGGAAAACATATATCATTAAAGAAATGTATCTTATAAATTTTTATTATCTTATAATTTAAACATTATAAAGATAATATATTTTTAACAAGAAAAACAAAACAGAAAACTTTCTAACATTATCGCGCAGAGCCGTTGCTGCATATATAGAAGACCGGCAATTCGGTAACCACGCTACACGGCTAGACATCCCGTACAACCAATCATGGCATAGCTGTATGAATCCGAAGAAATAAGAAACAATTGAACCTTTTATTTGCAAGTGCGACTAGCTCTAGTCATGATCAGTTATTACTCTCTTAGTAACTACTAGCTACCAAAACCAAACGATTTCTAGGGTTTACGAGAATGTGTGGTAGCAAAATTGTACTACAATGCTTCTGATAGTCCTGCAGTTTGCCTGGGGCTCGTCACTTAACTACGAACAAATATTAAATTTTAGCAGATAAGGTTTAGAAAAAATGGTTAAATATTAGAAATATGCTAATTTTTCACTCAATAGATTTAAAAATTTTAAACTTAGCTCAAGTTATTCTAATATAAATGAACTTTTAACAATAAAATATGCTAAAATATATGAAAATATGCTAATAAAAAATGTTGTACATGATTTTTCATAATTTTTATATATTTTTTTACCTTTTTTTTTTTAAACAAATTTCAGAGAAATTTGTGCTGGTGACCCAAAATAAATCCAATTTACTTAATTAACGATTGCTAAAAAAAAAATATTTAATTAAAAATTCCTTTAACAACAAAGCAAATATATACAAATTTTCATAATTTATTTATAATATTTATTTCAAAATTATATATTTGTTTTAAGGTAATTCTGTATTTTTCAATTATTATTTGTTATCTGAATTATATTATGGAAATGAATGTAGGCTTTGCCAAGAACCCTAAGGCTCGATGTTAATTTACAAACCTGATAATATTTTATCTGATTATTTAATCTGTTTATATATATATATATAATTAAATTTTTAATTAACATTTATTATATGAAAATTCCTGAATTTTTAATTTAAAGTTAAAAAAAACTTAATTTAATAAAGTTTTTTATAAGCCAAATTTTAAATTTAATCAAATTATAGAAAAAAAATTATCAATATAAAGTAATTATTTTTAAAATAGTGATAATTTCAATATGGAATTAAATATTTATATAAATTTTGTTCATATAAAGAACGTCAAGAATTAATTTTGTTCATATAAAGAACCTTAAGAACCCCAAAATATACAACCCAATTAAACTTGTTCATCGAAGGACCGAAAACTCAAATAACTGAAGGAAATCAAATATGTAAATGATTTGAACTTGAACACAATATGCAGAAATACTACGATTAACACATTAAACATTATTCGTATGAATTTTATCTTATATCTATTTTAGCTTTGATATCTGACCTTACTCGGTGTCATAATCATAATCCAGAAAAATTTATTTTCATGTAAACCCTGTGCCCGTCGACAGGTAACCAACGGTCCTGCTATCATTGGACAGGGATAATATTATGGTTAGTATTCTGACTAGGACTTAGTAACAAATATGAATTTTTATGATATGTTGACATGCAAGTCTCGCCAGAGCCAGAACTAACTTAATGTGATTTATTATAATTCCTAATGAATCATAAAATTGAGAGTTTCATGGAATGATTGGTAAGAGTTTTGAAAAATACTACAATTCGTAAATTTCTTATAAACCTTAATGTTATTTATATTAAAAATTGAAAAATTAACTTTATATAGTTAGAAAATTCAAAAAATTTCTAGATCACTTATAAATTCATAAGATTTTTTTTTATCTTACTAACATTATCGATATTATACCTTCTTCAAAATTTCATATTTAGTTCAAAAAATGTTTAAATATATTTTCAAAACACGTATTACAATATAGTTTATCTCTTGGGACTTGGGACTAACAAAACTATCTTGATTTTAGTATAATGAAGACTGAATATTATCCAAAAAAAAAATTAAATTATTTTATACGAAGATATTTTTCATAGTTTAGATATAGAATAATTTTTGTTTTCATAAAATTACCACAATAAATACTAAATGTAGATTTTTAGAGAAACGTAAAACTTATTAAAAACCAAAAAAATTATATACTTTTTTATAAAAATTCTAATTTTATAAAATTGCCCCAAAACATTTTTCATATATATAAAATTTTCAATGTAGCTACGAATATGATTATAAATTTTCTATAATTTTTTTTGGAAAAATAATTTTGAATATTTTTATCTATAATTAAAAGCAAATGTTATTTCTGTATATAGGAAATAATGTTGACTTTTTAGTACTTTACAACAAAAATTAAAAATATTTCTAAAAGTTGAGGTGAAAATTTTTAAATATGGTCGAATAATAAATGTTATTCAAGGGATTTCCTATAACAAGGTTTTTTGTTATATAGAAGACTTCATTAATGAAATAATAAGTTTCCAATACAAATGTTATTTCTATTCTATGTAATAAAGTTTAGCATAAATTTAGCATAAAAGCAAAAATCAATAAATTTTAATTAATAATATTAATTAAAATTTATTGAGAATTAAGTATCAGTTAAATTCGTAAAGTTATAAGAATAAAACCGAATGTAATAGATGTTTACTATGGTCTGATAAATGTTTAAGTTAGTATATAATATTTACAGGTTAAAAACTCTATATCTATAATTCCACCAAGAAAATTTTTGACAGATAAAATCAGTTTTTTTTTTTTTTTTGAAAACCTCAGAACTTAATGTTAGTATCGAGTTTGCTGTGAAGTACAAATTTGATACAAATTATAATATCCATTTTTAATTAAAAATTTGACAGATAATGTAACGTTTTCATAGGAAATTTTAGTATGGCCCACTGAAGTTAATTACATAAAAATATTATACATTACGGATCCGAATTTAAACATACCCTTGAAACCGAATTAACGAAATAAATTATTTGATTTTCTCTCCATCACAATACTTCAAATTATCCAATTACTACTTTTTAAATTATAGCGATTTATGCTATTTAAAGAACTCTTTTAAAGAACTTAACTTTCTGTAAATTAAATAATTATGAAATTTCCTGCGATGAGTTTTCTACAGCGAATTATCCTTACCATTAATTTTTCCTGCGAAGAATTTTCCAAATTCACAGTAAAAACGACCATTATATCTTTATATCACACACGATTTGGATAATACAATTATATTATAAATTTCTATGAAAAATGTATCATGATATAAATTTCACCGGAATAAACCATCGGCTACATAAATATATTTACTAAATAATTCTTAATAAACTTAAGGATACTTTAAAAATATTAATGACAAAATATAAAAAAAAAAAACATTTCTAAATTTATTTATTATATTATTTTTTTGCGTTGGCGGACATTGCGTATAACTAGCGTGTTTTTTGACATATGTGACATTATAGTACTTTATAAAATTTCATACATTTTATACACCCATGTAATATATAAAATACATAATTTATATACAAACAAATATATATATATATATATTTCCTAACATGATTATAATCAAATTTAATAAAGTTTCAAATGTACGATTACCTACATACGATGTATAATACTAACGAGGTGTTTATTTCTATGTAAATCTCCTGCTTCAAGTAACTAATTTCAAACACCTTTCATTTCATATATTATAAGTTATAATAATATGTATATAACTATATATATAAATATTGTATAAGATCCTTTTTTCTGATATAATATTATATACAAACAAAAAAAAAACATTTTCTTATCCTTTTTATATAGTTGATAATATTTCATTTCTTAGTAAAGGTAAGAAGAAAAATATTATTTATTTCACTATAAATATATATATTACTAACAAATCAAATATATATATATTTATGTATATAACATTTTATATAATAAGATATTTTTCATATGTATATATTTCATTCTGCAAAATTTATAAACATCTTCCATATTAAAAAAAAATAAAAATAATATCTTTTCCAAAAGCATAAACGACATATGTATCTAACCTGAAAATATATATACATAAAATAATATTACAAATATAAATTTGTTAAACACGAAAAATGTAACAAGTTTGACAGAAGGATCAGTTTTGGTTATGTTTTAGTAATATAAAAACCTTCAAATTGTTCGGTTCATTTATTTAAAAAAAGGAAATACATAATTTTTAATTAAATTAAAAAAAATCAGTTAATAATTATTAAATAATTTATTATGTTGAATTTATACTAAAAAAAAAACCAATTATATTAAAAAAAAATTTACATAATTAGATTAATTATAATTATAATCGTTTTATGAATTCAATTAAGATACGCTGGGACTATGGAATATTTGATATCAAGGAATAATTATTTGTAGTGAAAATTGTTGTATATATATAATCTTTATTAGATAATTGATAATATAATAATAATTTATTTTTTGTTATCAATATTCGATTAAAGTTAAATTAATTTACATAAAAAAAAAATAATAAAAAAACAGGTAAAATGAATAACATTTAAATCGATACGTAAAAATAGTGATAACGATAATTTTTTTGATGATGATGAGTTCATATGTAATAGAATTTATCAAAATTAATTAATATTATATTAGATACTTCGGTTTTTTTATAATAATAAATAATTTTATTAATTTTACAAAAAATATTAAATAAATATTTATTTTTAAAAGGTTGTTGTACAAGCAACCCAGACCCAGGATATTTCATATAATATCTTTGCCAAATATAATTATTATAATAATTGGAAATAATCTATATATACATTAACGTTTTCTAAGGTAATTTGTAATTTTATATATTAGTTAAATTGGTAACATATTGAAAAATTGATAAATAATTTTATCGAATTACAAAAATCTAGATTATTTATGTAAAATTATTAAATTTTTAGCAAAATATAATTTTGTAATATGGAAGCTAATGATAATAATATTAATTATACTTTTAGAAATCATGCGTAAAACTTAATCGCAAGTTGGTATACAATAATTGCCGGGACGGGACTGGTTAAACGGATTCAATTGAAAGTTTTGATATATTTAAGAAAAAAAGTGATAAATTATAAAGTAATTTTATTGAGAAAGTGAATAAACACAATATGGAATATGAAATATTTATATATGAACTTTAAGAATTGAAACTATGCAATCCAATTAAATTAATGCATCGAAAAACCGAATCATATATAAATATAATACATAAAATTTTACATAAAACCAATGAAATTTTATACTTTTTATAATATTTTTCATCGAAATTCGAAAGTTTCAAATCTATCTCACTTCATAGTTTAGAGTCCTTTATAGAAGAACATGCAAAAATGTTAGTATGGTAATTTTTAAAAATAATATTATTATTTCCCTACGAATTATCTTACACCCTGTAATTTAAAATAAATTATTAATTTGCAAATATATACACAATTTACGTAGCATTCTAAAAATAAAATGTTTGTAAAAAAATTTAAAAGGATCAATATTCTGGACGCCATTTTTACGCTAAACAAAAATCGATTTTTCATTTCGATAAACTTGACTGTCTACATTTTGTAATTTCGTATAATTTATCTTTAAACATTTAAAGTTTTTTTGTTTTTGTAAATTGTTTAGATAACTTTTCCAATAAGTTTCTATGAAATTTATATATATATACACATTTTCTATTTTGTAATAAGCTATTAAACTGCTGCGAAGTGTAATAAATTTTAAGGATAAATTCTTGCCCTAAGGTTTATACATTTTGTTTGGTTAATACGGAGGTAATAAAATTTAACTTAATAAATTGATATATTTTTAGATTTAATGGCTTTAATTAAGACAAAAACTATAATATAAATTAAATATACAAACATTATATAGTTATTATATATATAATTATATAAATTATAATATATAATTATATAAATTTTCTTTGTGGATAATATTTGTTAATCTTTAAACAGAATTTAATTGAAAATTGATTAAATTTTGGTAAAATAATTTTACATAAAAGGATTTTAATTAGAAATTTATTATGATGATTGCCATAAGGAGAATTATTTTGTATATATTTATTTTAAATAAAATCACTTATAAAAGTTGAATAACTTTTCTAATGTTCAGAATTTCACTAAATTCTAAGTTTAAATGGAAATTATTCTGCCGAATAATAAATCTTAAGATTATTATCTGAATAATATAATTTTAACTTCTTTTATGCTAAATTTATATAAAATTTATGTAATAATAAAATTTAAAATCATTTATTCATCTGTAATTTAGAAATAAATGTAAATCTTAGTAAATGAAAGTTTAAGAGGATATAAATTTTGATTAAAGCATCTTGTAAAAATTAATTAAGTTGACAAAGTGTCATAAAAATTATTAAAAATATAAAATATGAAAATGTTGAATTGAGAAAATTTTGAATACAATTTACATAAAATTTGTAAAGATAAAAATATCTCGATATAAATTTAGATAAGTTCATTTATAATCTGGAGTATGACAGAGCCATATATAAAGTATAATGAATGACATTTATCTCTGTTAAACCTCTTATTAACAACTATAAAGTGTAAAGTTTTTTGTTAATCATTATTATTTATATATACATACAAATATTTTTAGAATTAATTTGGAAACTTTGGAACCGTAGAATTATGAAATTGTGGAGCTGGAAATATTTATTTTATTTAATTCCTTTAAATTGCTTCATAATTATATTAACAATTGATTAAATAGAAAATAATATAACACAAATAAAGTTAATTTTATCAAAGAAACTTATTAAAATAATACTTTAAATCCTTGAATATGTATTAAAAATTCACCCTAATCAGTGCTACTGATAATTAACACTGGCTAGGGTGACTTTCTGACATATCATTTTATTAAATTTTCATTTTATTAAACCAATAACAAAAATGTAGTCTAAGATCAAATTAACAATAAAGCTTAATTTAATTAACCGGAATGCTCAAAAATGTCAAAAAAAAAATTAAACTTGAAACTATGATTTTTACAGCGTGATTGAAAATATTATTTTTTATCATTTATACTAGCAATTTGAAATAGTTTTCACTATAATTCCAAAATTACCTGGCGCCTGAACTTGTTTCCCTCTAATTTAAATAATTCTTTTACACTAAAAGTTTAGCGCTTTTATTACGTATAAAGAAAGCCCCAATCAATTTCCCAGTCCCCGTAACGCCTGACATAATACTTTTTCTGTAAATCTAACAATGGGTAAAGAAAATTATAATGAAAAATACCCAATTTTTTTAATGTATTTTTGTCCTTTTTGGATATCTAAGAAAAAAAATATTACACACTACCTTACCTGCCCCATGAGACTCCGATCGCTCATGCTCATCCCTAAAAAAAATCCTATGCTTAATAGGGTGAAGTTGCATAAGTTACGTATGCAAAATTTTCATTCAAACCTCAAACTTAAAATATCTACAATAATATAATGCTAGCGAGTTACTCTTAACATAGAATCGTCCTACAACGCAAAATTTACAATGGGTTTATGGCACTCTCAAAGATATGTTAATACGTTATTGACATAAAACAGCTCATTCTAATCAGCTAATTGTCAATTATTTATTATTAAAATGAATTTTAAATGTCAAAGTTCAAAAGAAAATATAAATAATTATGAAATTTCTATGTTGGTGCGTTTTCTTTCAATTTTACGAACTTTCTGCGTTGTGTTTTGAATGTGCTGATCCCATACATTTTATATGATTTAACTTTTTTTTATAATGTGTTGTATCGCGGTTCCATTGCGTGTATTGTTAAGAAAAAAATAACTAGCCTTTAATACTCCGATTTATTTTTATATAATCATTAATAAGATCTTAACAGAGTCATCAAAGTTTTTATCATAAGTTGAATTTTGACTTAGATACTTATAAATAATATACACTTGAGTCCTTTTCTAAATATATACTACGTTATTATTTTCAATATACAAAATATCGAAAAAATAAAGAAAACTTTGTCCATTAAAAATATATTTATTTATTACTTAATTACTATTTTCTTGATGAACTGATTAATATAATTTTAATTACCATGTTTACACTAAGAACAAAATTAAGTATAAGAAGATAATAAAATATAATAAAAAAGTTACATAAAATTAATTATAAATTGTTTTTTAATAAAATTCGGTAATAACAGCAAAATGATTATATACTAAATACTGGTGGACACTAAATAGTATACCACGCTATTTGTGATAGTATTCGAATCAAAAAAATGTTATGGGCACTTTTGCGGACTCGGTCCCCAATTTGTAGTTACGGTTTATTTTCGGGTACGGTCATAAATAAAAAGTATATAATTATATTTGAGTCCAGAGCTTCAGAATGGGTCAGAGGAGAACTATGGTTTATATGTCCTTTAAAACAAGCTATAAAAGAAATCGAATTTATAAAGGTTGTCAACTATTTTGCCAAGATTTTACATTGCTCCTGAAAAACTTTTCCTTTAGGTGAAATAATTCTTCTAAATATAAAATTGACATTTTTGGATATCTGAGAAAGATATGCCTTTCCCATGACGCACTCATTGACCTCCCTAAAAAAAATGTGGCGGTTAGCCTTCTGTTCGGCTATACAGGTTCCTTAAGTTTGTATGGGCCCTCTTTGTCTGGGTGACGATAAGATGTCATTTAATTTTAGCAAGGGGTGCGTCAGTCCTCTAAAAGTAAAATTTAGACTTAAAGTTCGTTGTAGTCATGGAATCATGATGTATCTCAAAAGTTGCACCCCGTTCTTGATATTATATATAATTAAATAATAATTTTCTTAATTTTAGTACGTAATTTAGCTACAATCATGTATGTAATAATTAAGTATTTTTTGTGTTTATTTAAATATAAATTATTGGTCAAATTATCTAATTAAAAACTTATTTTTTTGGACACTTCTTGTAAAAAAAATATTACTGCGTTTAATACTAATAAAAATCTAATTTTATTATAACAATATATTTTTTTGATTATAATATGAGCTGACAAGGGTCTGGCAAAAGGTTACAATAAATAGCAATTTCTAGAACTCTTTCGAAAATGTAATTCTTCTATAACTATTTATAAATGTTTATATACACCTTTTTTTCATATAATAAGCATAATCTTAAACAGATGTTTTTAGAAAATGATGGATTATATCAAATTTAAAACAAAAAATTTCTTTAATATTATACATATAATAATTTTGAAAATTAAATTACCCTTTAGTATATTAATTGGATTTATATTTGAAATTTAAATTAAAATAAATTTATGCAAAACAGGATTATCTTTAGCAAATAAAAGAATGATTTTTAATTAAAATAAAATTCTTATTAAAAAATTAAATTAAATTTAATTTATTTATGAAATTTTAAAACTTATTCAATACCCAGAGTTAGCACAATTTTGGATAATACAATAAGTAATTCCATCTAAAATTCATTTTAATTCAATTAAATATGAAAAGAGAAAGGAAAATTTTTCCTTTAAAATTATATTTGATATGGAAAAGTATTGAGTAAAATTAAATTGACAGAAATCTAGATATGGAAAAATAATTAAATTCTTTACATTTTTACAAAAATTAAAGTGACATCCGCCATGAAATCAGTAAATCTAACTAAAATATAATCACAAAAAAAAATATAAATAAAAAAAAAACTCGACAAAAAGTCGGAAACCTCTAGTTACATCAATTTATAATACGAATATATAACAAAATGTCAAAGTCAGTGATATGATGGCATGTATAGGTACAAATTTAACATGAAATATATTCACAAAAATAAATTTGAATTTTCAATAGCATAACTGCCAAAAAATTAGACAATAAATCAAAGTTAGAAAAGTTATTTTCTGTTTTGGAAGACCACAAATATTTTACCTAAAATTCCTGGAATCAATGTTTCAAAGTAATAGGCTAAGAGCTCATGATAGTTTCATATAGAAACAATTTCAATAAAGATATAATTTGTTATATGTAGAATTCTGTATACCTTATTAAAAGGTGAATTTAAGAACTGGTAATTTTAAATTAGTTAGATTAGATAACCAGCTCATACTTAAGACTTGTAGTTCTGGGCCAACACAACAATTAAATGATCAATTTTATTTGATATAAGTATGAAGTACTCTGATGGAATTCATAGTTGATAAAATGGAAATTCTGGACATTCGAACAAAAAATATTAGTTTATGTGATGTGTTCTTGTACGGAACCAATATCTTATAGAAATAGATTTAAATCCCCCAGTGCATAATCGCATATTTTCGTAAACTTCATCAAATGTATACTTTTGATAAACTCATTTATATTAAAAATCAGTTAAAATTCACAATTCCACGAAATAAGCTGGCGATTAGTTAAAAAGTTTATCACTTGTTTGATCTAAAAATACCTTTTCGTAAATCTAACTCTATTTATATGTTAACTTAAAACATTCCCAATATTTCATTAAATTTTAGGTTATAAACGAACCGAAAACAATTTATTATTAATTCGCACTGTGAATTAAGCGAGAAGCATTATATCTTATTGACACAAATTACAAAACATCGATATTTGTGAAATCTTCTGATATCTTACAGCAATTCGTTTACTTTGACAACTTATTGCGAACAGAATATCGCAGGAAGTTTACTTTCTAATCTTATTGCGAATAACATATTCACATTTACGCTTTGTGTATGCATATCGCAGATAATAAGTTTACCCAATAATTTTCGGGGTTCTGATATCTTCCATTTTATTTTCATACATGTGACTAAGAAATTATAATAGACTTTCTTGGAACTGTTGGTAGCTCTCTATCTATAAGTGCTTTTTTCCAGTATAAAACTTTTGTTTTTATACAAAATGTTCATCTTAATTCGCACATATGTGAAAAGTTAGGTAAGATTTTGACATACTTTTTTGATATATTTAAGAAAATAAAAAAAAAATTATTTAAAAGAGTGGTGAGTCATAAATAATTGAATTTTTTTGTTATATCTAAAAGAAAATAAAACTTATTTCTAGAAAAATAAATTATTCTACTTGGTTACACAGACTTCTTTTAAAGTTTTCAAAATTACAAAAAATTACTTTTTATTGATAAAATTTAACTTTTCCAGTATATTTAACTTAAAACGAAATATAATTTTGATTACCTGTTCATTTATCACAGGTAAACAACAACAAAATGTATGCTTCAATTTTTTATATTTTTCCGCACTTAGGATATAAAATTTCTAAAAAAAAAAATCCTTCAATTGTAATAATCAAAATTACAAGAAAAAAGAAGATCAAATTATTATACCCTGATGATTTGTAAATTACATTATAAAATTTTAGTAAAATCCTTGAGAATAATTTTTGATTCTCCTTATTTTTTTTGTGGAAATATATTTGCAGTAAACATTTACAAAATTTGATGCCTTTTTTCATATTTACACCAAAAAAAAAGGAGAATAAAACATATAAAATTATTATGTAGAGGTTTCTGTAATAAAATTTAATCATTTATACGACAAACAAACAAACAAAAATGGACCTTTTTGCCCCATTTAAGAACTCATATTCATTTCAATTGTCGGATTTCCTTTTAGGATTATTAAATATTTATTGAACTCTAAAGATTGTATATAATATAAGAAAAGAAAAATCCTTTTTTTTTTTTGTTCCTTGTCAACGGAAAAAAGGTATGAAATTTTGATTCAATCTTTATTTGTTTTGTCGGTATCATTCTTATATATGTATAATTTAAAATGAAGAAAATTGATTATAGCCTAGGGCTGTTATCATCGTGTTGTGTTTGATAGAAAAAGCTGATTGTATTGCCTAAGGTTGTCTTTTTATACATTAAATATATGAAAAATAAATATGAGAAAATTATTTAAAATTTGATTTAAATAAACTTATGAAAATGGAACGAATCTTGTCAATAAATCTATTTAAATAGTTTTAATAGAAAATACATATCACTCCTTGCTGACATCGTAGATCAGTGTATTAAAACCTGTATTCAGCGGAAGCAATTTTTTAGGTTCCGCAAGAAAATTTAAAAAATACAAATTTCAATGTTATGTCAAATAGAATTCATTTAATTTAACAAACTCAACTGAAATGGAAATTAATGATAAAAAAAGTATAATGTAATGAAAATAAGAAAAATCAAGAAAATTCACAAAACTGGGTACATCAATTATCGTTTCATCGATTTTAACTCAAAAAAATGTTGCTTTTACCAGCAAAAAAAATCGAAAAATATGATTAAAATTTTAATAATTAAAAGATAAAACATTTACTCAAATGTTATATGACAATTATTACAACAAACATAACGAAAATGCGGCACAGAACAATCCGCAGTGAAAGAACTAAGGATTTATAAGATTTAATTAAAGCTAAATAAAGTGTTTAGAAAATTTTATTCGGGAAATGTAATTACAATTAAGATTAAAGTTATTAAAAATTGTGTTTATCTTTCACGAAAAATTCCATTACACAATTATAACACATTTCCTATCAATTTTCCTTCAACAAGAGTTTTCAAAAATAGGGTTCCTTCAAAAATATTATCATCGTAAAGGTTTTCGTGGCGAAAGGTTGCAAACCTTTCTTAGAGTATAGAATAACAGTAGACGCTAAAATAAAAAATGTATGGTAGATCATTTTGTGTGGGAAAAAGAGATGTTTTCATCTTAACTATAATATTTTTTGACAGCAACTACAACTTCTAATGATAGCCTAATGACGCATCTGTGATTTCTAAAACTCGTAAAAATCTTCCACAGCTTGTAGATACAAACCTATGTTATAACTATCAGCTCCATTCCTTTCAGTGCGAACAGTATAAACTTACAGTACAGGGTTCAGGTTCAGGGTAGGGTATCTTAATCATATTGGTTTTATGATTTCTTCCTGTAAGATATACAAAGTTTATTCCCGTCATTAATCAATATTTAGCAACCCATAATTCAGATTATAATTCCATATTATCCAAAACCTTGAAAGTTTCCTGATTTTTCATACATAATTTTTAATTTAGCGCAACAAAAATATTGTGCAGGTTTTTGATTAAGTAAAATGTCCACTCAAATTTATAGTATCTGGTGACTAATTAATTCATCTCTATATTTTCTAAGATTTTATAGGTTCATAATTATTATCCAAAAAATATTTAATATGATGCAAGAAAATTTTGTATGTTTCAAAGCCTTACGAAGTAATTAGATAAATACAATTTTTACCCAAACTAATTTTTATTGTCATTTTCTTCATCATATGATGGAACCCTCATAACAATTATTATCCATGAGGGAGTAACTTGTTAAAAGTTCAAAATGTCTTATTCTTAGAGCTGTTTCAATTTTTAATCATTTATTTTTATATAGTTATCTGAAATTTCAAAAATACTGCGATGATAAGATTTCTCAGCAGGTGAAACTTATTTAATTTGATTATTTGAAGAATTTCTTTGGTTCTATATTTAATGATACGTTGGCCCCAAAAACCTAAACCAAAAACTTAAACTTTAAGTAAATTTTCTTTAAAAAAAATGTATTTTATTTAATAAGAAATTTAAAGTCTTAAATTTCACATTGGATTAATTTCCTTACATCTTTTCAAAGAAGCTTCTATTTTTTCGTCAGGTAATCAGGTAGATAATCTTACTGTACTCGTTATTTTTATAACGTATTTATAAACATTTTTAATACTGTTATATGTTATATGTTGTATTCACGTGGAGTTAAAAACATAAAAAAAGAATATATATTTAATTTAATCATTCTTTAAATCTTTTTTTTTAAATCACTTAACGTTTCAAATCCCATATAAAAAATCCTTAAGCCGATTTACCACTTTAATATATATAAATGTATATAATATAAACGTCTTAATGTAAATACAAATTTATTATTATATTATATCAAACCAAATATTATTATATATTTAATTTTATATATTTGAGCATTAAAAGAAATTATTAAAATTAAATTAAATTCTTTGCATTACTTTTATTATATATTCCTAAATTTTAATGAATTTATATTAAATTATATATAGAAATATTCAAATATATGATTATATAATGTGGCAACATGTAAAAGTAACTTATTTCGAACTTATAGTGAAGTTAAAATATAAAAAAAATGGTTCTGAAAAAAGTGTAAATACAATAACAACCAAATATCATTTATACGTGCAGGGAAATATGTCGAATTTAATTATAATAATTACACTTAAGATTAAAGTTATTAAAACTTTTAAAAACACTTAAGACGTTTCAGAGAAACTTATAGAAGCTTATAATTTCTGTCAAAAATATAATGTAGTAAATTAGCTTATGTGTACTTAGTTGATTGTGAAATTTCAATCTGCATACCGGAAAAATTATCTTATCTTTAATTAAGTTATTAATGCAAATCGTAACCTAATTTTCAGTGCACTTAACTACAACAAATTTTTGAGTTAAGCTACTTTGACACAAAAAAAAAACAATTTGCACCCAAGCAAGACTTTTAATCAAGCCAGAAATCGACAACGATGGCGCGTAGGAGTGTTATGACCCTAATAGGAGCGCTATGACCCACGAGGGGTTAAAGCAGATTAAGTAAGTAAATAAGTAAAACTTACATCAGTACTAAACCAGATTGTGTAACAGGGTAATGTGCCAATTCAAATTGAAAAAATATGATAATTATTAATGTGCGACAGACACAGAATATAACATTTTTGGTATTCTTCGTAGACATAGAGTAATGTCAAATATAAAGTTATTATTAAAATACATTCCAGCGTTTGTGACTATAAATTTTTCCGTATTCTACTCAAAATAAAACGAAAAGATGAAACGCTCTTTATGATTTATTACAATAATTGATATACAAATGGGTTTCCATTACACCAATATTGTAGAATAGAACACTTAAGATTCATGCAAGATAAATTATCCAATTTCTTCCAATAACAAATCAATATTTAAAGATAAACATGCATAAAAACTTCTTCACTGGGTGATTAATGTACTGTAGTGTAGTGAATTTTAAAAACTGCCAGGTAAATACCTGAAAAACTACAATGTACTTCATTATGTGCCCCACTGAAAATCAGTTGAGTGTAGTGGGTTAGATTTTGAACTACGAGCGCGTACCTAAGTGCAACAAGTTTTGACAGTAAAAATATTTTTTTATTTTAAATCAAGTTAAGTTCACAATTATTACTTAAAATCTAAGTATATTCTAAATAAATGAACTCTAATCAAAAACAATTAAGCATCTTAGTATAAAACTTATGACAAAACTATCAATATTGTATTTAGAGGCGCTAAAGTCGACCAAAAATGTTGTATGTCCCAGGTGACCATTCATATCATAATCACATTTACAAAACCATTACACTACGCACCACTTGAGCAAGCTATAATACAGAAAATTACTTGATATTCTTGTTTGATGAAACGTAAAATGTAATTAATAATAATCGAAATAACGAAATGATTAATCGTTATATAAATGCTACAAAAGTTATTTGGAAAAGTTATATTTAAATCGTTATTATAAGGACACTCGATATTGTTAAAAATTGAAATAAAAAAATAACAAACATTTAAAAATAAAACAAAAATTTTGGATATATTTTAAGGTTTACTGAATATAACAAACCTCATGATATTCTCCAAAATTTATTCAATTTTCATTCTAAAAATATAAATAAATAAAATATTCAAAATAAATTAAATAAATTTCATGGTCTTTTAAAAAAAAAAGGGATTTTTTAAACCTTTTTTCAAATTTAAGTATATTATCCTTTGATAATTTGAATATAGAAAATCATACCAAGTATACCAAAAATCTGGAAAAATAAATATTATATAATTTTTTAGACATAAAAGAACTATTTGAAGCATATAATAGACTCAACCAAGCAATCAACAAAGAAAATTAAATTTAATCTTTTCCAAATAATTTTAAAGTTCATAGTAAATAAATAGATCACAAAAATAATATATAAATATATCATATAATAAATGGATTGAAATATCCTTAAAATTGAGTTTATTACATAAACAAAATATATAATAAAATTTTCTACCTAAATAAATTTTGACAAAACAAAAATTATAAAAACCTCTAGTCTAGGTTTATATATCCTTAAAAAAAAATTGTTTATTTATATACAATCATATTATGTAACATAATTTTTTTTAAAAAAAAAAGGATATAAAATTAATGTTATTGGAATATATCCTTTTGTACACACATGTCCATATAAAATTGGAAAATATTGTTTTTAATATTTAAAGTGACATTTTTACGTTCAACTTTATTAATTTTAAACGCAGGACTTTTATAATTTAAAATTCACATTCAGGATAAAATTTTCGATAGTATACCAACATAAAATATACCGACAAATTGTCTGGAAAATTCACGGGATACAAAAAAAAGTATGTATAGGTGTATATATAAAAATAACTTAGATTTTCTTAACCAAAAAATTTACTAATTTTTGGTGTAGTCAAGCGTTAATCTAAATTTAATTCCCAACTAAATATATATTTTTTATTGTTTCCCGTGAATTTTCCACTTAATTTGAGACAACAGAAGAAAATGGTGCCAAATTTCTGAACTTTTAAAAGTTCTTTTACATTTTTTCCAATTTCAAAACCTTGATAATTTTTTGTTTTTTGCATAAATTATCCCATTCCAATTCAAGATAATCCTTCTTTTTTGAAGGTGACTGCAATAATTTTTAATAGAGTTGACAAATCCCTAAATACAACAAATTTTAGAGAAATTTCGTTGCTATTGGATATGACAATTTGTTTGTAATGATATCTTTATGTACAAGTTGATAAATCTGTAGCTACAGAAGATCTTTATATATGAACGATCTTCAGAAAAGCAACAGATTTACATACAATGTATTTCGATATGTAAAGGTGAGTCCATAACATAAATTTACCTGATTCTTAAGGAGTTCGGAAATTAAAATTATTTACTAACTTAATTAATTTTTCGTTATATTCTAATACATTTTTTATATAAAATTTCTTTAGATAAGGAAATTTCTGTGTAAATACTCATTCAAATTTATATACTAATTTTTTAAGATAAATATAAACACAAAAAAATAATGTATATCACTGAGATGAGGTATATAATGAAAAGATACAGGTCAATAGTTTAAATAAATAAAGAAATATTGTAAAATCTCGTGCTTCTGCATAACTTAAAATATTGTGATACAAACTTTGTAAAAGTATACTCAAGTAAGGAGTGTTTTTTATTAATTTTACAAGAACTTGTCTGGCTGTAATGTGCTATTTAACAAAAAAATGTTATACATTATATTAGTATATAGTGTTTAGCTACTTCAACGTTTTATTCCCCTTTTCTTCAAATATTTAAGAATTTTCTTCAAATATTTTAACCATTAAAAATTATATTTTTTTTTTATAATAAATATAAAAAACTGTAAGGAGAACTTATCTTAAGTACAATATTAAAATTTTTGTATAAAACTTTGATGACATATCATAAAAGACCATATGTCATAAAGTCATAATGCTTTATGATGGCACTTTTGTGTTTTAAGTCAAAAAAAACATATTTTATTTGAAATATGAATTTAAAACTCACTCCAATATTTATCATTCTATATTTCTTGATATTACTATATAAACATTTAATTCCCAGATCATTTAAACATTATTACAGGGATGAGAAATAATTTTCAGAAGTAAATTTGTGTAAAATTATTTTAATAAAAAAATATTCATCAGTTTTGGCACCAATAGATCTTGATTCCATTATGTCTTTACTATCTAATTATTCAAAAAAAAATGTTTTAGGGTATTTCTATGTGCATCTTTAACTCTATTTCAAATAATATATTTTTTAAATAAGAAATTTCTAAAAATTTACATAAATTTTATGAAATTCTTTTATTAAAATACATCAAAGTTTAATATAAATTAAATTATTTTACTATCTTTCTTATTATGAACTAAAAGGATTCTTTATTAAGAATAGTTATTATAAATTTAAAATAAAATACGTTAAGTTATTTAGTATCTGCAGTATAGTTTAATACTTTTAAAGAATATTAATAATTTATGGCATATATTTTATGAATTACATGAATGAATGAACTTATAAAAATGTTATCTAGAGTAATCAATTATAAAATGCAATTGCACTTTTATAAATAAAATATATGTTCAAGTAAATACTGATATTTGAAAGTTAAATACTCATATAACGTATATAGAGTATATTCATTTTATGACCATTTTGATTGATTCTATAAGGAGAACTGCTAAGATTCATAGACTTAGGACAAAATTGAACCTATTGTAAACATCTAGTATCCCTGCAGTTCGTTCATGAAGTAGGAACCAAACCAGCTGCTTTTCAGGTGCATGAAGCATGAGACAAGAAGAGTGACACAAAAAGAGTTTAATCATCACGCGTTCTTTTTCGTATTTTCTACATAGCTAGAACTTAAAAGACTTAAATGTGTTTAAAATGTTGTTGAGCTCTGTGAAACTGGATATAAATTATGTATCTAAATTTCAGAAATTATGTAAAGTTAAAGTTTTTAAAAACTTCCTAAAACCTTATTACTCTTTATCACCCTGTTATATTATAAATCTTTAAATATATTTATATTTACCTTTAAAAAGTAAACCTTCTTCATTTCACATTTTGACTTTTATTATAATAAATTTTAAAAATATCATTAACATAATTTTTATACATAATATTATATTGATAAGATATTTTATGTATATGTATGTCTAAACATAATTATTCATGTGACAAAAACAGAATATTTTTCCTTTCTAATAAAATTCGAGTTTTTTTGGTCCTTTTTTATTTATATATAACCGGAAACCCTTATATAGATAGAAATAGCCATTAATAAAAACAGAGACCTTCACATTAACTTCATAATTAGTTAAATAGAAATAATATGAGTTTTTTTTGTGTTAAATCTACTGTAATATCACAACACAAAACGATGCTATAATTTTATATAAAATTCTGACAATATATAGAAAATATCCAAAATCTCGAAAGTATTTAATTTTTCTGTTTTTTTTTTTTTTTTTTGGATTTATGTTAAGGTGAGACTGAAATATCAAATATTCATTTCATTAATTTATATAAATATAAAATTTATAAATAATAAATTTTCTGTCCCAAAACAAAGATGAAAATAATTAATCTCAAAGGATCATTAGTCTATCGAGATTTGAGGAAAGAATTTACTTCAAAAATTTATATGTTTTTGAATATTTAATAATTGTACAGGATATTTTCATATTAATGATATTGTATAAATATACATATGTTTTATGAAATTTTATTTTATTATTTAAATATATCGATGTTCCCGGTCCATATTATTCTAACTCAAAATTACCACTTTTTCAAGAGAGCATAAATACTGTTTTATTTCAGTCCTAGTTTAACATGAAAAATTTATATTTCAATATATAATGTATTTTTGCATCGTTTTAAATTAAAATATTAAATATTAATTAATTATAATTAAAAAAAACTTTAAGTTAGCATAAATAAATTTGGTAACGTTACTATTATAACTCAGCGTAACAAACACATTTCAAACTAAAAACAATCATTGTGTTTCTTACTTGATTTTGAATACTTGGTAATTTTCATTACGTGCATATCATTTCCAACTCAAGATAGAATACTTTTCACATATTTCGAGATTTGGTTAACTACTCTAACTTCTATATTGTGGAAATGTATAGTTTTAAAGAAATTGATATTTTGCAACTCAACTAACGATAATAATGTATTATATATTTTGCAATCAATATTTAGATATAATTTGATATATTTGAGTTAGAATACTTAAACATAAAATCAAATTATGCCTTGTAATAGAATGGTAAAGTTAAGAAATTATTAAGTAAAGATGAAATTTTAAAGCACACAGATTTATAGGAGAAAAGATAAAGCTCTTTGATTTCGATTCTAACTCATGGCTGAAAAGCGCCAAATTCTGTTGTTTCTCTTGCACTATGCTTCGCCATGTTTTCCTAGGGCGCAAAAACTCTTCTTCCTCTATGGGTAAGTGGATTCGATAGAATGTCATGCCCTACAATGGAATTGTCGCCTTTACGGGTCGTAATTTACTGATACTTCCGTCTCCTGATGAAGCTCATATATTTTCTAGTGGCTTGTTCTATGGAACAACTCTTCATTCGATATATAATTTGACCAGTAGATTCACAGTATGTTCCTCATGCATGATTGACGAAAGTTTACACATACTTGGCCCCTATAACAGTACGGACTTAACAGTGGAGCATAATATTATTCCATATAACTTCTCGTAATTGTTACCAAAATTATCTTTACCATCTATATAATTGATTTTACTGTAATAAAACATAGATTTCCATAAATTTGCAAAAATTTCAGAAAAAATATCAGTTGGTAAATTGAAAAAAAAAAAAAGAATTTTTTAACACAAAATTTCTACTGATTCGAAATAATGAAAATCAAATTAAATTAATCATCAAAATAATTTCTAAATTTTGTTGATACTAACTGCCAAATAAAAATTTTATTATGGTTATTTATTTTATTTTTGAAATATACCACAAAAAGTAACAAAGTTAAAAAATAAAAGTTGAATTTTCATCGGCTAAGAATCTATTTGCTCCATACGCCATTTTAGGCTTTCAGTAAAACAACTTTGAAATTAAAACTTGAATAACAATAAAATGGAGCGTGAGGATTTATTGAAAGGAAATATATTGTAATATGTAATTTTGAATTTGGAAAAATTGAAGGTGTTACTTAAGAAGTTATTAAATTTACAATTAATGCAATATTTCTTGGTTTTTTATATTTATTTTATTTTATACATGTCGAGCAACAGATTATCTGGATATGACGTAACCAAATTTACATGAGATTGTTACACTGTGATTTAACTTAAACAAATATACCTATACCTACAAGTATATCAATCATTACTTATTATTACTATTTTAACATAAAATTATAAAAAATTTAATGTTTGCTAATTAATCTGAACAAAAACATAAAAAAATGTAATAATAATAAACATAATAGAATTCATAGCTTAAAAATTACATATTACTATAAATTATGATCAAACTTACTCTTACTTTCATCACCTTATAAAAATAAATTTTGTGAAAATATACTAACAGTAGCTATGTTTTACTTACGAAGGAAGCGTCATTATAAAAGTATCACTTTCAGATAGTATACTAAAAGAAAATTAATAAAACAACTTGAAATATTTTTTTATGGTGAATCCATTACTTTAAGGTACTAAACCACACTGAGTAAATTAGTACTATACCTGTCTGATTCGGCTTGACGCTGATCCGGCTTATATGGTCATGGAGCAAACTTATTTTCGAAAATTTTTACTTTCATAATTGCATTTGGAGCAAATAAAAACCGAACTATAACAAAAAGCGAATATTATACCTCCAAATTATAACACGAATTTGCTCCATATGACGAAAAACACGAGCGACGTAAACAACGATTAATGACCAGCTGTGAAAAATGCAACTCCATAATAAATATCACTAAAACGGTAATAGATTAAAACGATAAAGCTTAAAATTGATCAAAATTTTGAGAAGATCAATCGAAAAAGGATTGTAGAGCAAATAAATTCTCAACCGACGATTTGTATAAACTTCTATCTATATATATATAATAAAATTAGATTACCTAATAACGAAAAAAAAAAACATATTTCACATTAAAATAAAGGAATAAATTTTGAATTCCACAAATATTTTTCCCAATTTATACAAAACGACTAAATAACAAAATTGATTTGTAGTGAAATTTATAATTTATTCAATTACTGGACACTATTTTGTAAAAACATAAATATTTTAGTAAAATATGAATATTTTATACATTTTTAATTATAATGAAGAATTATATATTTAATTCTCAAACTGGAGCATTTTAATAATTAAATCAATATTTTTTGTTTAAATTTGAATTTAATACTGAAATTTTAACATTAAATAGTAGAAAATACTAGCAATTTAAAATTTTCTAAACTTTTTAAATATTAGAAGGGCTATTTTGAAGTTTTAATTATTTTTAGATATCAGTTAATGATTTCATTTATTTTTCTATCTTAACAATGACGCTACAGCCGATATCGAGCCTTGGTCTCCTTAAAGAGATTTCGTAACACTATATTGCAATTTGTGACTACTAACTTTAAATGAATTTCGAACCAAAGTTTCTTTAAAGTGAAGAACTAATTTAATTGCAACAAAATAATGTCTTTTAATAGTTAGAGATTTTTTGTTCAAATATTACAAATTTCATTACTGATCTGAGTCACGCTACCGCAATCCTATAGCTAATGATTTTACAATATTTAATGTGATAAGTACATACAGAGTCAATAACGGATAATGCATTGTGCTTAAATAACGTCCCAAGTTTTTTCAATTTTTTCAACCAAGGGGAATGTCATATTTTTTCATAAATATTCCAACAGCACTCGCCCCCATAATGCCTGTGACATCATTTTAGGGTCGGTAGTTTTGCGGTAGTTTTAGTTTCTTATCAAATTTACGAGTTCTACTGTTAAAGTACTCTTTAAAGTAGAATTGTTACAAACATACTGTTAATTACAAAACACTGTTGGATATAAATCACTATTCAAGATAACTAAGAGTTATCTGCTTAGGTACACCTAATTAGCAGCTTTTTTACTTTCCCTTTAATTGAATTTACAATTCATGTTTTCCTCACCTGGGCAAAGCTCCTAAACGGCTTTACCGATTTCACTCAAATTTGAAACTTAAGCGCGTGTTATTAACCATTCGGTGCCACGAAATTTTCATGGCCCGGCGAGGGGGCGGGGGGTTGGGCCTATTTTCTAAAAAGTCATGTGGGGTATCAAATAAAAGGTCTTGACGAGTACATCTCGTTGGGTAGTGTTTCGGGTAACTAGGACCACGTAGGGTCCCCAAAAAATGGGGCCAAAAATGAAAAAAAATCATGTGGGGTATCAAATTAAAGGTCTGGAAGAGTAGATATCTTTGGGGCAAGTAATGGTAGTATTTGGGGCAACGTGGGTCTGTGGGGGCCTGAAAATGGGCCATATGGGGCCCAGAAAAATTCATATTTTCTTCACCTGCGCATACCTCCTAAACGGCTGTACCGATTTAACTCAAATTTAGAACTTAAGCTCGTGATATGACCCATTCGGTGCCACATAATTTTCAAGGCCCAACGAGGGGGCGGAAGGTTGGGCCTATTTTCAAAAAAGTCATGTGGGGTATCAAATTAAAGGTATTGATGAGTACATCTCGTTGCGTAGTGTTTCGGGTAACGAGTACCATGTGGGGCCCCAAAAAATGGGGCAAAAAAATCATATGGGGCATCAAATTAAAGGTCTGGAAGAACAGATATTTTTGGGGCAAGTAATTGTAATATTTGGGGCAACAAGAGCCATGTGAGGGCCTGGAAAATGGGGCCCAAAAAAATCATGTGGGGGTATGAAATTAAAGGTCTCGATGAGTACATTTCCTTGGGTAATGTTTCAGGTAAAGAGCGCCATATGGGGCCAAAAATAAAAAAAATATTCATATGTATATATATATATGAGCCGTTAATTTTGCAAGTGACTTTTCGCGAAACATGAGTTAGACCTATTTATTATTAACCGCTCAAATATATATTTTTTACTATAATATGTTATATTATAGTAAAAATATATAAACAATATAAAAATTCTACAGTTTTTAGTCGGTCAAACATATTGTGTAAAACTTAAAATATTTGACCGACTAAAAAGTATGAAATAATAAATAAATAAAAAAAACATTTTTTAACAATACTTTCCTTTATAAATAGTAATATGCGACTAAAAACTAATAAATAATACTAAAATTATATAATCTTTCATTATTGTATCTAGAGTTTCAGTAATGGTCAATTGTAGTAGGGTTAACTGCAATCGTACTAGATTAAATATTCAGTTAAGGTAAAGTATAGTAAAAGGGAAGTAGACCCCTTATAAATGGAAGTATAACTGATCAAAATTAATTATGAGAATTAATAGAATTTATCAGAATGATATTTATAAGGGGTCTACTTCCCTTTTACTATACTTTACCTTAACTGCATATCTAATCTAGTACGATTGCAGTTAACCCTACTACAATTGACCATTACTGAAACTCTAGATACAATAATGAAAGATTATATAATTTTAGTATTATTTATTAGTTTTTAGTCGCATATTACTATTTATAAAGGAAAGTATTGTTAAAAAATGTTTTTTTTATTTATTTATTTTTATATATCTTATAATCCACAAAACAGAAGCTCATTAGAGTAACGTATTTTTGTAATTTCAAAGCACATAGAAGATAGAAGTTTAAGTTTTTAAAACTATTTTAATTAAAAATGAATAATAAATTATTAAAAATGATAATGAAATATTATATTTTTGCATTAAAATTTAATTAATAACAATTTAATAAAATTATTTTCTGCATTAAAATTTATATTAATAATTTGTTTAATTAAATAGAATTAATTATTATTTTTTTATTACATATTCCATGAAAAAGTTAAAATTTCATTTTGATTGTTTGAAAAATATTTTAATTATACTCTAATAGTAATTTTTTAAAGAAACAGAAATTTGCTAATCGGATTCGTAACTTCAAAGAACCTTAGAAGTATAATGTTTAAGATGGTGAAATCTAGAGCGAAGTAATCGATTTTATGTCGATTTTTTCTTATGATATTCATTCTTAGAAGCTTCTGGGTTTTCTTTTGTCTGCATCTGTATATGGTTTAGTACGATTTCATACATTCCTTAATTTTCATTAGTTAAAGATATAATAGTACCAGAGCCTGAATTCTTAAGAAAATGACAATGACAAATCACACATCGAAAAAAGCAAGTCTGGAGCCTATGATGAGTTCTGTTAAAATTAAATTGATTTTTTCACAAAAATTCATTGTGTCATTTATTATTTTTTGATGAAGTTTAATTTCGATCCATATGTGTTACTAAGTAGATATATTTACCCTGCTAAGATCCAGCTGTAGATTTTCACAAATTTTGGATTATACAACATTGGCTATAATTTTGTAGTGATTTAAATTAAAATTAAAGTATATTTATTTGAATAATTAAGATAATTAACAACAAACGTTGTCGATTAAAGGTACAGAATCCAAAAATTTCAACCCTTAGTTTGTTTTGGTTTCTGTAATTGACCTTACTGAAGAATTAATAGTGCATTTTTTTTTATAGTAAATAAAATTATTTTTTAATAATTTTATATTTTTTTTTTTTTTGTAAACAAATTTTCTTTATCTATTGAGTACAAGCATTACCGACGCAGGATCCATTACAGCAATCTGAGTCAGCAAAACATAAATTATTGAAACCAGCACAACAAACCTAAATTAAAATAAATAAATTGTAATTAAATTAGTTTTTATACAAAATATACTATAACTATAAACATACATTCCTATTTAGATTACAAGTAGATGAGCAGCATTCTAGGTCAGAATTACACAGACCACCAACCGCGGTACAACAACTCTTAATTAAAATGAAGCAATTGTAGTCAAAGAATATTTTATATAAAATACACTATAAACATACTTTCCTAGTAAAGTGGCATCCATTAAAAAAGCAGCAATCTGCGCTAGTCTCACAAGGACCAAGTATTGAAGCACATGGGGTTACGCAAATCTTAATTAAAATAAAAAATATATAATAAAATTACATTCTACAAAAAATAGATATAAACTCACGTTGTTGTTACATGATAGTGGAGTGCAGCAGTCGGCACTAACCTCACAATAAGTATTTATTGGAGCACAATCTTTTCCGCATATCTTAATGAAAATAAATAAATTGTTATAAAATTAGATTAACAAATAACAAGTTTGAATTTACAAACCCCATATTGCTCCAAACAAAACGGGGTACAACACCTAGTTGGATTGTCATAAGTACAAGATCCACCATTTACAACGCACTTAGGTGCACATCCTCTAACCGAGAATATCTATATTAAATTACAAAATCACTTAATGACAAAATATATCATTTAAAACTCAATAGTAATTTTTACCTGTAACACAACTAGAATTATTATCACGAAATCAAATTGAAAAAACTTTGCCATCGCTAACACTTGCTAATGTTCTGAATTATTATTTTAAAAAGTGAAAATCTTGGATCTCCTTTTATACCCAAATTTGGCTTTTAAAATCAATAAATAATGCGTAATATAATTAATAATTATATTACGCAATATTAGCATAGCTATTAGCTATATTAGTATTGGCATTGTTATATTTTTGAAAATTTATCATTGTTTATATTAAAGCCAGCTTTTCCAAATATTTATATTTTAATTGATGTACTTTTAAATGTTATTGAAATTTTAAAAGTTATGTTTAGTTTAAAAAAAAAAAAAAAGATAATTTTATTTTTTAATGTTAATAATAATGACATCCCAAGGTTATAATTTTATAGGGGGCTTTGATAATCTTCCCTCAGTTTAAAAACCTCTCATATATAAACTACATTCTCATATAGTCTGGATGACTACAGAGAGTCACTTCCAATGGTGTATACCCAATCCTGTTTTACACGGTCTTTTTATACACGATTTTGAAACTTATACGGCCAAAAAAGGAATTCTAGGAACTATTTTGTGGTTCTGTGATAAGATTACTTATATATGGTTCAGTGATAGCGTTGTAAGCCGTCCTCCTTTGTGGAGGACAGTCCTTCATTTTGATGTAGTGTCCTCTGTCCTCCATTGTAGTTAAATTGTCCTCCATTTGCCAAAATAAAATCAGTTTTTTTTAAATTTGAATTTTATTTGAATTAGTTTAAAACCGTGCCGCCTGCAATTTGTGTTTGGTGTTTATTGTGTTTATAGTGGCGTTTGGCGTTTATTATATCTGCAGCATTACAAATTTCCTCAGAAACAACCAAAAGTTTGGAATCAAATAATTGTACAGCAATATACGAAATATTTACCGAATTCGTTGACAATCTGGATGATGTGATTACAAAAAACTTTTTTGGATAAGAAGTACTACAACTATACTAGAATAAAATAATAATAAAAATGAAGAAAAATTAATTGTAGATGATTTTATTAATTTCATTTGCATTTAAACAACGAAAATTTACTTAGAAAAAAAAATTTGATTATTTTGAAGAATCCTGGCTTTTCAAATTGAGTAAAACGATAATAAAAATTTCTTACAGAACGCGTATTTGCCGTAATGAATTCCAAATGGAGTGATGAGAAAAACAGGTACTGAACAAACTTAATCAAGTCAGACCTTATAATATTTTTTAATGAAAAAAGATCTTGCTCAGAATTTTTCACCATAATAAAAAATGAAGAAAAAATTATTAAAATGGCAAAAAAGTATTCAGAATTTTAACAAGAATATTATTTTTAATTTATATATGAAATTTTTTATAATTTTTATGTTAATAATTTCTACGTTTAATTCTGAATGGTACACAACCATTTGTTTGCCAGAAGTCTTCGCAAAAATAAGAAAAACCAACCGCCGACGAAAGAACATTCTTCACCACGACAATGCGAGCTCTCATTAATCGGCACAAACAACTCAATATTTAACCGGTCAAAACATGGAATTAATAACTCATCCGCCGTATACTCCGGATTTGGCACCCAATGACTTCTTTTTATTTCCGAACATCAAAAATAAATTACGAGGTAAACGTTTTTCCGCACCTGAAGAAGCGGTTGATGCGTTAAAAATGCATGTTTCAGACGTACCTCAGTCTGAGTGGCAAAAGTGCTTCGAAAATTGGTTCAAACGGATGCAAAAGTGTATTAATCATCGTGGAGAATATTTTGAAAAACAATAAATTCATTTTCGATAATAAATTTTTGTTTTTTTTTTACAATAATCCCGAAATATAAAAGGCAACCCTCGTACAAGTTAGCAGCTTTTCATTCTATTTGCTTCGATAATTTATCAACTGAAAAAAAAACTACCTTAAACACATATTAAAGCCAAGCCAGTTGTTTTTTTAGTTCACGAAAAATATTATTTGTCACAAAAATTTAATTTATTTAATAGTTTGTATCTTGCAAATATTTATTTATATGTTTTCGACTTACTAGTATTTCGGAAAAACCCAATTTTTTTTAAAGGTTTTTCCATTTTTACTTATAATTTTTTTTTTTTGTACAAATTAAATTATTTTATATTTTTCACTTTTTATTTGGTTAAAATAAAAGCGTGTTCTTAATTTTTTTTTAATATTTTTTACACTAGTTAACGATGAGCTGTGATGGACTTAGCAGTAGGACTGGTTTATATTTTGTATAATTTGTTCGAGGTAAAAAATACAATAATTAATTATCATAATATGTATTATGATAATTATTTGAAATAATCAAATTATACTAATTTTTAGTAGAAGTGATTACGCATTGGCTGACCAAGCTAAAATTTAAAGTTAATATTTCATATGTTCTAGCTAGATCATATGGCAAATATCCTATTACAATGATATTTGGCATATATATTAGTTTCTGATCTAATTGGTCTATCAAATTTAGTGTTGGAAGTGTCATTGTAGGGACATTTTATAAAATATTACGAGTTCTATAAAATACAATATTGGTGGCTTAAAAGATGTGATATTTTTAACCAAGCATGTTTCTTATAAAGGTACTGTTAATTACAAAAAAAATGTTGAACATAAATCACTGTAAAATATAAGTACAAGTTATGTGATCCCATAGTTAGCAGCTTTTTTTCTGAATAATTAAATATATTTTATATAATTTATCATCCCCTTACGCCCAAAAATTTTATAAATAATTTAACATTTACTAAATGTAAATTCGCTAAAATTTACGAACAATATTTCATATGTGCTAGATCTAGTCTAGACCATATGGTGAATAGTATACAATTCTAATGAAATTTAGTACACATATTAGTTTTGTGCCTTATCAAAATTACGAGTTCTATTGTTAAACGAGTTCTATTGTCACATCTTTTAACAAACATACTGTTAATTACAAAACACTGTTGGATATAAATCACTATTGAAGATAACTACGAGTTATCTGCTTAGGTACACCTAATTAGCAGCTTTTTTTATATATCTTATAATCCACAAAATAGAAGCTCATTAAAGTAACGTATTTTTGTAAGTTCAAAGCACATAGAAGATAGAAGTTTAAGTTTTTAAAACTATTTTAATTAAAAATGAATAATAAATTATTAAAAATGATAATGAAATATTATATTTTTGCATTAAAATTTAATTAATTATAATTTAATAAAATTATTTTCTGCATTAAAATTTTTAATAATAATTTGTTTAACTAAATAGAATTAATTATTATTTTTTTATTACATATTCCATGAAAAAGTTAAAATTTCATTTTGATTGTTTGAAAAATATTTTAATTATACTCTAATAGTATTTTTTTAAAGAAACAGAAATTTGCTAATCGGATTCGTAACTTCAAAGAACCTTAGAAGTATAATGTTTAAGATGGTGAAATCTAGAACGAAGTAATGTTTAAGATGGTGAAATCTAGAGCGAAATAATCGATTTTATGTCGATTTTTTCTTATGATATTCATTCTTAGAAGCTTCTGGGTTTTCTTTTGTCTGCATCTGTATATGGTTTAGTACGATTTCAGAGCCTGTTTTCTTAAGCAAAGTGACAATGACAAATGACATAATTACTTTTTTTATCGAAAAAGTCTGGAGCCTATGATGAGTTCTGTTAAAATTAAATTGATTTTTTCACAAAAATTCATTGTGTCATTTATTATTTTTGATGAAGTTTAATTTCGATCCATGTGTTACAAAGTAGATATGTTTACCCTCATAAGATCCAGCTCTATATTTTCACCAATTTTGGATTATACAATATTGGCTATAATTTTGTAGTGATTTAAATTAAAATTAAAGTATATTTATTGGAATAATTAAGATAATTAACAACAAACGTTGTCGATTAAAGGTACAGAATCCAAAAATTTCAACCCTTAGTTTGTTTTGGTTTCTGTAATTGACCTTACTGAAGAATTATTTTTTTATTATTTTTATATATATTTTTTTTTTTTTTTGTAAACAAAATTTCCTTATCTATTTAGCGCAAAGAAAACCGACGCAGGATTCACTACAACAATGTAAGTCAACACTACAGGGATTACCGAAACCAGCACAATAAACCTAAATTAAAATAAATAAATTGTAATTAAATTAGTTTTTATACAAAATACACTATAACTATAAACATACATTCCTAGGTATGTTACAAGTAGAGGAGCAGCATTCTGGGTTAGAATTACACGGACCAGCCAGTTGGGTACAACAAGACTTAATTAAAATGAAGCAATTGTAATAAAGAATAATTTATACATAATACACTATAAACATACGTTCCTAATATAGTGACATCCATCAGGAAAGCAGCAATCTGCGCTAGCTACACAAGTACTAAGTACTGGACCACAAGGTTTTACGCAAATCTTAATTAAAATAAAAAAAAATTGTAATAAAATTACATTCTACAAAAAATAGATATAAACTCACGTTGTTGTTACATGATAGTGGAGTGCAGCAGTCATTTTCTATTGAAAATTGTTAAATTATTCAGAATTTTAATAAGAATATTATTTTTTAATTTATATATGAAATTTTTTATAATTTCTACATTAATGTTTATAATCTGTAAAAAAAAATGTTAACAGATGTACTGAAAAACAAAATTTGTATATATATGTTTTATCAAATTAAATATTAATTTTTTGAAGTTTTGATACATTACATACAGTGAAACCAATTTCATACTTTTTATATCTGGTATCTTTTTTTACACGATATTCGCTGGACGCCTGGACATATATGTACCGTGTAAAAACAGGGTTGTGATATTTCAAACTGCTTAAATGTACAGAAATATTTATTAAGAAATTTTTTAATTTAATGAAAAATGTTAATTAATGTTTAATTAATATATATAAAATTAAATATTTCTTCAAAAGTAAAATTTAAACAGAATCTTCTTAAATTGGATGTTCTGAAATAAGATTTAAAGCCATATTACGAGAAGTGAAAATAAAAATTTTATTAAAAGATTTTTTTTTAAATTTTCTATATACCAAAATTTGTACAATAATTATAATATATTGGATATTTCAAACAATTATCATAATTCGGATGGTTTGGGCACGTTTCATCGGATTTAATTTGATTGGTTATCAATTCGAGCTCAGGATTTTTATATTAGGATAATTAATTATTGTATTTTTTTATATAGAACAAGTTATACAAGTTAGCTGCTTTTTATTCTATTTGCTTCCATATTTTATCAACTGAAAAAAAACTACCTTAAACACATATTAAAGCCAAGCCAGTTGTTTTTTTGTTTCACAAAAAATAATATTTGTCACAAAAATTTAATTTATTTAACAGTTTTTTGTATCTTGCAAATATTTATTTATATGTCGACTTACTAGTATTTCGGAAAAACCCAATTTTTTTTAAAGGTTTTTCCATTTTTATTATTATTTTTAATTTTTTTTTGTACAAATTAAATTATTTTATATTTTTCACTTTTTATTTGGTTAATATAAAAGCGTGTTCTTAATTTTTTTTAATATGTTTTACACTAGTTAACGATGAGTTGTGATGGACTTAGCAGCCGGACTGGTTTATATTTTGTATAACTTTGTTCTAGGTAAAAAATACAATAATTAATTATCCTAATATAAAAATCCTGAGCTCGAATTGACAACCAATCAAATTAAATCCGATGAAACGTACCCAAACCATTCAAATTTTGATAATTATTTGAAATAATCAAATTATGCTAATTTTTAGTAGAATTATTGTACATACAAATCTAGAACTTGTTAAAATTAAATATCATAGGAATTTTCATTAATTTGTATCCTTCTATTGTTTAAAACAATTAATGTATTTCTATATTTATCAAGAAAATTGTACCAATTTGTATTATATTTATATCAAAATTGAAAATGTACAGGCAGGCATTTAAAAGTTTCGATTTTATTCAACTTGCTATATTTTCAAAATTAATTACAATTCTTGAAACTGTGATGAATAACATATGTAAAATTCTAACCATAATTGAAATTTTGGGAAAAAGCTTCGGCAATAATGTGTTGATTACCCAATAAAACACCTATAGAAAATAGAAGTTTTTGACAATTTGATTACATATTATTTAAATGCATTTCAGAAATGCAATTAAATTATTTTCTACAAGTAAAGGACATCTTGAAACATTTTAATTGTGTCTATACAAACCAAGTAAAATTATATTTTAGATGCTATATAGATTCGAAATATTAAGAATTATTTTATAATTTAGCATCGAAAACTGTTACAAATATTTGAGAGGTCTATACGGAACGGAAGCAAATAATGTTGATCAAAAGATGGCAAATATTAAAGATTTCAATTCGATTGCATTTTAAGATCTTGTATTAAAACAGTCAATAAAATCAATTTACTTATATTTTTATATATTATTATTTAGTCAATTTATGTAATTTTGAATATATTTCTTTTTAAATATGAAAATAATTTATATATTCTTATATTTTATTCCCAATATTACCCACCAAAATAGAATAGATGACAATTTTTATATACAAAGTTTGCACGAATCACGAATTAATTGATTTTCTATATTATATCGATGGAATAATTAAATAATCTAAATTATAAAATATAATTTTTATGGTAACAAATTTGAAACCTCCGGTAGTTTTTTTAATAAAATAAAATACATATTTAAAGTTTTATTTTCTTACGATATTACGAAACTTATAAAATTTCATAATTTTAGTTTAATAATCAAATTTTTCTGTATTATTTGAATTTTTTTTTAATATAATAATAATATTTACACAATTAATGCTCTATATTAATATATTTATGTTGGATTTATATCAAATTCATCCACATGTAGATAATTTAATTAATCGGATGGCGACTGACTGCAAAACCTAAACGAAAACAATATTTAATTATACTTTAATTAATTTAAATTCTGAATAACTTTTAAGAGATTAAAATTTCTCAATGAAATAAATTGGTTTCTGATCTTAATCGATTTAAAATTGTTGTTAAATCATTCAAGTTAAGGTAATATTTTTATGAGACATTAATAAAAATAAATCATCTGTAAAATTTGAATTTGGTATTCCAGAAGCACAAAAATCAATCAAATTTAGAAGTCATATATAAAAATTATTTTGATAGGATCAAAATGTATAAATTTTATTCAGGAAATAATAATTAAAATTATATATTTTACCATTACCAAAAAATTTAAATAATACAGGAATAAAATTAACTGTCTGTCCTTAAATTTCTAATGAAAAATATTTAATTTCAGGCATTATAATTAATTGTAAAAATATTACACAGAAAATATTGGAAGTGTCGTTAAATTAACATCATAAGGCAAAGCATTTATTTCAATTTTTTTTTTTTTTTTTAAATAGAAAAACTTTGTGATAATCATTTAACTCCCTCGTACAATCCTAAAACTTAATAGAACATTATTATTATTATTAATGATTGTATATAACCAAATTGAAACAAAACCATTAATTTTTTTATATATATATTTCTTATTATTTTCCAGGTCACACCCGTTCAACATTAAATTTTTTTTTTATATATTATATTATTTTCATCCTATCAACAAAAATATATAAAACTAAAAGAAGAAACATTAATCAATTTCATATAATAATGAGTATGTCAACATTAGCATATTTTTTAGAATTTGTTACAACAACCAATCCATCAATTATAAAAACAACAAATTCATCATTTAATGATAAATTTTCATCGAATTTTATTAGTTCAACATCAACAACAACAACATTAACTAAACATAATAAAACACTAACTAGAATAATAAATCGACCAATTTCTATTGTGCCTTCAACAATATCATCAAAACATTTTCATTTATATTTAAAACAACCAAATGAAAATAATATAGAAAATTATAATTTATCAGAAAATTTAAATAACTATACAAAATTTATGACAAAAACTTCAATTATATCACCAAAATTACCAATACATTCAGTTGTAACAGAATCGAATCATTTACAACAAAATTTAAATTATTTTAATAATAATGTTAGTGATAATAATGATACAGATATTTTACATACATTGTTTAGTACAACCACAACATCATCATTAGAATCTGTAATATCATTTGGTAGTTCAACTGTAACAATATCATCAATTGATAATAATAATAATAATATGAATAATATAACAACATCATCATCAGCAGCAACATCATTGATTATACAAAATGATTATATAAATTTGACATGGTCACGAGGATGTGCTGTATCTATATTTTTATTTTTAATATGTATAACTATAATTGGTAACACTTTAGTTATATTATCTGTATTAACAACACGACGTTTAAGAACTGTAACAAATTGTTTTGTTATGAATTTAGCAATTACAGATTGGTTAGTGGGAATTTTTGTAATGCCACCAGCTGTTATATTTTATATTGTTGGTAAGCTAAATGAATTTTTAAATATTTATTCATTTTGACATAATTATATTATATATTTATATTATATACATAAATTATATTATTAACAAAATTGAGATGGTATTAATACCAACAAAAAAAAGAAGCAGAATGAAAAATATTTGAAATGATGGAATTAACTTTTTTTTAAGGAAATTTAATCCGATAATGTTTTTTAGAATTTTTCATGATATTATGTCATTTTTAATGTTTAAACTTTAAATATTATGTCTAGCGTAATTATGTTTGACGGTGTATACATAAAGTTGAAACCCTCTAACGCTAACTTAACAATTTTTGGATGGAATACAACAAATTGGATTGTACTTTAACTCAAGTTTTGTATATAAATTTTATGATAATTATATTTCATTCCAAAATTTAAGGATGTTATTGTTTTCAAATGAGAGGAATTTCGTCTAAACCATTTTTTCTCGAGCTACCTGTATGGTATGTTAACGTTTAATTATTTAGCTTCTTCCAAACCCGCACAGGTTAATTGATGTTCTTCATTCTGTATTATATTCATGAACTGATGCATAAATTGCATATATTCGAGTTTACAATGCCGATTTTCTTAAGATAATGTGATCAGCAATCGTGTCCAGTGTTAAGACTAAATTGTGCAACAGTTTCTTTTCTAAAAGCTAATGCAATGGCCTTATAATAGTATTTGAGATATTGCCATATCTTTTTCTCGCTATAGCGTAGCGTTGATCGTTGATGTTTTATTGCCTTTATGTAAGAGCTAAGAGTTTCTATTAAATTATAGTTGTTTTTATGTAAAATAAAAATATTGGTTTTTGTTGCACAGCTTTACACTTAATTTAGAGAAATTTATCTAATTAATTTCTATTTATGTAATTAATTTCTTCTTATGTAATTAATTTCTATTGGCAATCATGCAAATTATCCTCGTTAAGTTTAAATATACCAGAAATATTATAAATTTACTAATTATCTTAAACATAATTAAAAGCACTCTAATTATAATTAAATCATAGTTTAAAAGTATATTTTGCATATAAAGTAATTCTAACAAATTTCTCATGAAATATAAACATCTGATTGCATTTACTAAATCAACAGTATTATTACAAATGCAAAAAATCTCATTTCCAAATTTTCTACAAAAAGGACTTCTATCATTTTGAAAGTATACTTTAGAATTTTTTCTTTCCTTTTCGGTAAAAAAAATTTATAGCATAAACAAAAACCACTGACCTTTTTACATAAAAAATGTACTTAAGTATATAAAAAGCTAACCTCAAACCATTGACCATTTTGACTAATGAAAAGATATAATCAAATGATACTGAAAGTAAAGTACTTTCTTTTGGTGTGGTCTCTAAACTTTTCAAACTTACTAAAAAAAAAAATATTTTATTGGTAATTTAACCAAAAATTGTTGAGTTTTTTTTTAAGCATAATTTTACATCTTTCAATTAATATTCTTGATTTAACATAAACGACTGGAAAGAATTGTTTTAAAAAAATTTGATGGGTCATGCTAAACGTTATAGCATTCTATCATTGGGTGCTATTTCCCTGCTCAATTTCATACACTTTTAAAGAGTTCTCGACAGGATTACTCCAAATCCGTAGGAGTATTAATATTTTCAAAATAATTGAAAAAAATTAGGTGTAGTTTGTACAAAATATTGTCAGTAATTGAAATTGGATAAAGTGATATTAACTATTGAGTTCCTTATTTCAGAAATATACTTTTAAGTGGATTTATATCCTTATAACTTTATATTCAACAAACTTTTTAAGATTAAAATTCTATAAATATATAAATTTATGAACAACGTTGATGGGTATCTCTAAAGTAATATTGTATTTGGCAGGACGAGTTTTGTTATTGACATTATGGAAATATTATTTATGAGATGTTGGGTAACATGGGGCACATTGGCATTTAAGCAAAGTGAACTATTTTTTTAAAAAAAAAATTTGCAAAACAGAATGAAAATGTAGAAATTTAGCAATTATTCGCTTAGAAAATAAGTTTTTTCCACTTATTCCTTAGTTCACGGAATCAATGTAAGAATTTTTGTTAAATAGTTTATGAATAATTAAAAGTTTTGTGATTAAAATTGTTTGCTATTTTCAGTAAGTATAATAAAGTATGAGGAAAATAACTTTTTAAATAATTTACACTGTTTATATTGTGACCCATTCATTCGCCACATCCATCATTTTATGATCGTTCCGTAATATATAGTAAACTTAAGAGTTATGCCAATGTATTGCTATAGACATAGAGAATGTATTTTTAATTTTCCTTCCACTGATTTTAAAAATATTTATTAAATATCTATTTAAAGAGTTAGAAACAAGTGTCGAATGTGACCCATGTTAACCTACAATTTTTATTAAAAACCCCCCAAAAAAAACCATTGGAAATTTGTCCTTTTCTTCTCAATTGTATTTTAACAAAAAAAAAAAAATTTTTAATAATACATATCAACATAACAAACAATCTTCAATTTTTTATGTAAATTTATACATAACAAAAAACAAAACTGTTATGGCAATCATATTTTGTCATTTTAAATCTTCTGTTTTTTATTTCCTTTTTTTTTTAATTAAATTTAAATTTATCTTTTTTTTTTTAATATTTTATCTATATTTATTTAAATATTTTTTTTTACAGGCAGTTGGAAATTTGGTTGGATATTATGTGATGTTTGGATATCTTTAGATGTCCTTTTGTGTACAGCATCGATTTTAAGTTTATGTGCTATTAGTTTAGACAGGTAAGTTTTTAAACAGTAATAAAAACAAATATCCTTTTCAAAGATTTCAAAAAGTGTTTTTTTTTCATTTGTTTTTCAATATTTATTTTTCTCTAAGGACTTTTTATGGATTTTGTTATATAGAATGAGGAGTACTTTTCAATATTGTTTTTATGTTAAAATGATTTAGTTAAAATAAATCTTGAAATTGATAAACCAAAAAAAAAACAATAAAAAAGTCTTAAACTTTTTCGTTTTGTAAATACAGAACCCAAAAAAGGAAGAAAAAAATTGCATAAATTCTGATTTGATGGTTTTTCCTTTAGAGGGAAAATACAATAAAGAAAATAAATGTACTTGTACATATCCTTTTGGGAAAATCTTAATTTTTTATTATATATTACGTATGTTAAAGGATTTCAGTTTAAAGATCAAAAAATTTACATGCTGGGTTGTAATTTGGTAGACAAATGTAGGATGATCTGGTAATTTAAATTTTAAATTAAATTAATTATACCAAATTGTAGGAGTTAAAAGAATTTTTTACTTTTTTTGTGAAATTGAAGCTACTTAATGCTACTTTTTAATTTAAAATAAGTGTTTACTACAATTTTTTTCAACGCTGCAAATATGCGTATTTATGTCAAAGTCGTGTCCCAGCTTTGATATTTAGTACAATTTTTTTCTATTAACCATCAACATTAGGTATTGTAAATGCTTAGATAAGCTGTATATTTTAGAGAGCTGTTAACACGATGGTGATGGTGGCACTATGATTCCAGCTTTAACATTTCAAATTTAATGTCATTTATATAATAAATTTATTTTGAATAATATGTAAATTAAATTAAATTTATATATAATTCATTTAATCAATATTATCAAAAATACTAGACAAGGCCAGACATTGCTCTCTTGGTAACTACAATTTTAATGGTAGATCTAGAAATACAAAACGGCACAAGATGGATCTAATATAACCTCATCCATGTTAGGGTAGATAAATTGTGCTAAACCGCTACTTGGAGTAATGGACAGTCTGACTAGGGCTCGACAGTTAAACTAAACCAACCATCAAAAATACAGAAGAAGAATATATTTTAAAATATACAATAAATATTTAAATTTCTATAATTTAGAAATTAATTAGAAACTATTTCAATAATAATACATATATACAAGATATTTAAGAGCCACTTGAAAACCCGGGTCACGTCCTATATGTGAACCCCTGTGCACTTGAACAAATAAAAAAAAATTTCGTTGATCAAAAATTTCTTAATCTAAAAAATTAATATCAAATGGCTTTTCAAAACTTTAGAGCTGCAAACGAATTTATTGATTCAGAATTTAAACTTTTAACAGTCACAGACCAGACTCTACTGTTACTTTCATAAAGTTATGTCATGTATTTAAAAAATTGAACTTATGCAACAAACTCAAAACTTAATATTGTTTGATAAACTTTTCTCTAAGATTTTGAGTAAAACAATATTTCCTTTAATATCTTACAAAACACTAACGAAAAATGAGAGGCAAGTTCGAAAGTGGAATTACGCCAATCATAAGGACCTATCATAATTTATTAGACTTTATTACAGAATATTTTTTTTGATTCTTATTCTACATAAAAGTGCGAAATAAACCTTTGACCGTTTTGTATAGTTTCCAATAGTGTTGCTAAATATATTATGGAGGCCTCCTAAATTCAGAGGCCCATGTCAAAAAGATCGTCGTGCCAAAAGTTAATTTCCCATTTAAAAATTGTCAGTTTTTAAAAATTATAATAAGAAGTTATTTAATTTAATTATTTTCTGTTATAAAACTATTTAAGACTTATTTTTATGTTTGACGACAGTGGTGACATCTCTGAGCTGCTATTATTATATCTGAATTACGAAAAAATTATTAATAAAATAAAAGGAAAGTAATAATAATAAAAGAAATCAAAATTTAAGACTAAAATTTACTTGATGAAGAATTTAATTGCGATATTTTCATAATTTTAGAATTCTTAGTTTTAAAAATTTATTAATATTTATTTAATTATTAAATTTTACATATTATACTATTTTTACCATAGATATTTAGCAGTTATTCAACCATTAACTTATTCAAAGAAAAGACGTTCTAAAAGGCTAGCTCTGTTTATGATATTTATTGTTTGGATAGTAGCATTTTCAATCACATGTCCACCTTTTCTTGGATGGTAAATATATTTAATTTATTTATATATTTATTTATTTATTGTCCATTTTTTATTAAGTGACATAAATCATTTTATATATTTTTCACAAAAATAAAAAGTTATGTATAAATTTGATTTTTTTTATTTCTAAAATATATTATTATTAATTTTTTACAACAACATAAAAAAAAAGGTATGAGCCAGGACGACAGCAATCGGAAACTGTTGATTGCCGGTATAATCAGAATAAAGGATATGTTGTATTTTCAGCAATGGGATCCTTTTTTATACCTTTAACAGTTATGTTATATGTATATTTAAATATTGGTTATGTGCTAACATCAAGACGACATAGAATCAATTTAACTGAGGTAAATTATTTTCAATGTAAATTTTTTGGATACTTCTATAGTTTTTAAAGAAAAATGTTATTTTAAATTCTAAATATTCGAAAATATTAATTTTTATTTTAAAAAACATTGTGCAGTTTACGACCCAACAAGATTTTTGCGAAAACTTATTATCTGCAAAATGTCTACGCTCTACGGTAAACGTAATTGCGATATGATATTCGCAATAAGATTTGAAAGTTAAATTCCTGCGATATGCTGTTCGTAGTAAGTTGTCAAAGTAAACGCGTTGCGGTAATATTTCAGATGATCCCAATGACATTGTGCTATTTTTAAAATTTGTGACAAATAGATATAATCCTTTTTGATACATTTATAGTTCATATTGCGAATTAATAATAAATTCCTTAAATAATCGACACAGTAAATTGGGCGGACGACCGCGTATTTGGATTCTATTCGATCAGGCTTCCCCACTCTAGAATAATACAGTTTTTTTATATTATTAAATAACAGACACAGAGTATCATTATATCACTCACAATTTTCATATATTATAAAACCCAAACTTTTATGAGGCATTAGGTAAGTTTTAGTTTACCCCACGGTTAATGTACTAAATCTACTTATAAATAGAGTTAGATTCACAAAAATGTATTTTAAGATTGAGCAAGCGATAAACTTTTTAATTAATGGCCAGCTTAGCTCATGACAATCTGAAGTATAACTCATTTCAATATAAATTAGTTTACCATTCAGCTGGACAAAAGTATAGCAGCGATGAACTTTGTGAATTAAATGCGATATTTCGATTATTCACTGATAGTATTTCGCAGGATATTCCGCTCTCCTGCTGGGCAATATATCTTCTAGTTTTTTCTTGAATAAAATATGATAAATTTTAATTATTCTTACCCATTATAACAATTAAAGATTTTAATATTCCATTGAAAAAAAATATATATATTTTTACAGGCTTCTGAGAAATCACCGGAAAATGATGCTGATTGTGAAAATTTTCTAACTGAAACTGAACATATTATACATCAATGTAGTCCAAATATACCATATTCATTTAATCAAAAACATAAAAACAAAAACAAAAAAAACGATATCGTATCTAAACATGAAAATTGTGATTCTGCTGGTGGTGGTGGAGGTGGTGGGCATTGTGGTAGTAATAATGATGGTTCAACAACATTATATGAACTTGTCGAAATATCTAGATCATCATCATTAATTCGATGTTCAACAATAAGTTGTAAATATTCAACAGCAAAAATCAATGTACCAACAACTGTTAATAATAGTAGTGATTGTAGTAATATTAGTGGAGAACATATACCAATGGAATCAATTCATTTTAGTCAATGTCATGCATCATATTCAGAATCAAATTTATCAGCAGCCAAATATAAAGTAAGTCATCACCAAACACAACAACAACAACACCATCAAAATCATCATATGCATTCACATCCAACAACAATACCTAGTGGTATAACAAATACAACAACAATTGGTAAATCACTTCGTGTACCACCTATGAGAATATCAACACAAAAACGTGATACTAAAACAGCTAAAACATTAACAATGGTTATGGGTGGTTTTATTATATGTTGGTTACCATTTTTTACTTATTATATATTAATACCATTTTTACCACGTGAAGGTGTTAGCGAAACATTAATGTCATTTTTAACATGGGTTGGTTGGGTTAATTGTGCTATAAATCCATTTATTTATGCATTTTATAATCCCGATTTTCGTACAGCATTTTGGCGTTTAACATTTCGACGAATTTGTAAGAAACCAACAAATCATTTGAAAATATTTAAAGGTTAATTAAAAAAATATATAAAATTATAATTATTTAATTTGTTGATGAGTTCTAAATCTGAATGAAAATTGATTATTATTGGATTATAAACAAATATTTTAAATTTTAAATGCATAAATATTGTAATATAATTATTATAATATAATTATTTAAATAATAAAGAGTAAATAGAGATTTATTATATTTGAAAGTATCATTCTATATTTTTGTTTTAAATATTTTAAATATGTAACACAAATTTTGAGTAGTCTAAAAGTTCATTTTACGAACCACATACTTAAAGATCGCTCAAATTACTTTATTATATAAAATATTTAACTAAATTCTAAATAATATATTGTTAATATGGTTTCAGATGACCTGAAAAGAAGAACAAATCTGTAAAAATTGTGAAAATCAAATTGTAGTAGAACGAAAATTCTATATAACGATTGAAATTGAACTAGATTCGCATGTCCCATTTTACTTGCCCTTCAATTTAAAAATTATCTTGGACTTCTTGTCATTAGTAATGTCATAATTTCCTTCATTTTAAAGTGCTTTTCTTCCGGCCTAATTACTTATTGAACTTTTATTTTGTACCGGAGAGTAACATTATAAACCGCTAACAAGACATCCGTAGTTCATCTGCTTTTTCATTACCTTCTATCATACAAATTGCTATTCATTCAGAAAACTATTCAAGACCGAGTTAAATAGTCTTATTTTATAAAATTATATAGACTTTTCTTTTATAATGCATTAGCTTTTTGAAAATTATCAATTTCAATTTGTTCTTATAGAAAGTTTGACGAACGCAAAAGAATGTCTAGCCACGAGATCATTAAAATTGAATTATAAAGTCACAATTTTTTGTATATTGAAATTCACTTGAAAACTTTTTCATGGATTCTTTTTTATCATTAAATTTCAATTTTATACAAAAAATTTAATAATTATTTTTATTTTTTATAATTCTATTTTATAAATCATATTTTCTAAATCAATACAAATCCTATTTTTAAACATACCAATGAAGTGAATAGTCTTTTTTATTAAATTTAGAACATTTTATTGATTATTCATAACATTTCCTTTCATTAAATTTAATGGTGCTTGTAATTATTTTTAACAATTTTCAAAAAAAAAAATATAAACCTTGAACTTTCACAATTTGTAGGTACATTATTTAAAAAGAAAAACAAAGAAAATTTTTATTGATTAAGTTTCATCCTTTGGCTTAAAATTTTATATTAAGTACACATTTTGTTTAGCATATAAAAAACCAAGGTAAATTTTGGCAAATACCACAAGGTAAGTGCACCTACAAAATATAGGTAACTTTTTTTTTAGGTAATAATATAATTCATAATTCATTATTAATCATTATATTTTGCGAATAAAGCATAATTTTATTTAAAAGAAGTTAAATTTGTTATACCGTACATAGACAGCAGCCAGATTTTGGCAATTTTTATTTAATCGTGTCAGGAAAAATGTATACAAATTTTCCAGAACTACATATACTTGATTTTGTTCATTTACTGTGAATACTGCGCACAGTGCACATGATCCTTTTGGAAACTGGTAAGTCGTATTTGGTATTAATTCAATACTGTTATTGCTATAAGCCAATTGTTATGGCGGACAACTAGTAGCCGTAATTACTGAAGCCTTATGGCCCTTTTTAATTATGGGTCACTTCCCAGGCCGTCGAATAAATAATACAGCTGCTTCATTGACATGGAGGGTGTTATTATGCAACTACCGATGTGTCTATTGCGCCTCGTATTCTCGATTGCGCCTCGTATTCGCATATTATGTTTCATATTCGCTTTTACATAATCTGCAAATTTTATTTTGTCTGTGTAGATGATTATTAACTTTTCATATTCAATCCAAGCATTTTCGCTCGTTCTTTGGATGGGCCAGGTATGATGGATCGTTTCATCCTTTTGAAGATAACAGTGTGATACTGTGTCCGGAAAATCGTTCTGGTATTGACCTGCCTCAAAAGGTTCGCATCTTCATTTCCTTTAAATCCTACATAATCTGGAATCCAAGATATTGTTACTATGTTTTCTCTCCCTAAGATTGTAGACGTTAAAAAAATGGGAGACGAAGGCGACATGAAGACTTAGTATCAAATCTGGAATTCGATTAAATATCTTTTTTCTCAGTCTGTCTAAAGTAAATCCATAATTATTTTGACCTAATTTTTGGTATTAGCAATTTATGAAATAAAATGTAATGTAAATTACAAATTGTCAATTTATATAATTGATATTGTTACATAAATTGTTTTACTGCTGTTGTTTACGATGTTATGAATTACATGAGTCCTTTATTATTACAAATATTTTTATGATGTCGTTAAATATTTTTACAATAAAATTATAACAAATACTCAGGAATTTAATTTCTATAAATAGATTTTTACTGGTATATTTAATAATGTTAGTTAACTCATTCTGTTAATAATTTCTTATATACACGAGATACAACCACATACGAATATTATTATAAGTTCCTACTTATATTTATTTTATATTAATTACAAATTAATTAGCACAATTATTTAATTTAGCACAATTAATTGATTTACAATTTTAAAACTGTGAGTAATAACGGTTGAGATAATTTGCTGACAACAAATATTTCACTATTTCACTAAAAGCCACTATCTTATTATAATTAAAAGTTTAACTTTTAAGAAATTTATAGTTTGCTATCCATTATAAAATTAGTTGGTTCAAATCATGAAACGTATATTGAAGCAATGATAGTGGAACAATAAAATTGTAAAAATAATTAATAACCAAAGTTTAAAATTTAAAATATAACCAACATTTTTTATTTCAAATAAATAACCATACAAAAATCATCATTATTTGGTTTTTAGGTGACGTATGATGATCGACGGTGCAGCTTGTAGCCCATTTAGCTCAATGGATAAGTAGGGTCTGATCATAATATAAATATTAATAAAGTTTTTAAATAAAAATAATAATATATAATAAATAATTTTATACTTTCAAAGTTTATATTTTTTAAGATAAAGCTTAACTAACTTAATATTTTTTATTGTATGTATAACAACCAAAGCGAAAAATGTGAGGATTTGTTACAAAATAAAAACATAATAAAATATTGTGGTTTTGTTTGCTACTATAAATGGTTTTATGCTACGATAAACAAACATTAATAATTTTATATTTAATGTTTCCTATCCACAGCATAGAAATATTATATAAATATAGCTATATAATATTGTAAATTAGTTTCCTAAGCTAATTTATTGTAAATTTATTATGGAGTTTTGGATATTTTACTCCCATGGAAAGTTTCGCTACAATTATATATATAATGTAATATATATATATATTATTTTATTCTTAATTTCAAAGCCAATGTAATTAAAATTTCATATTCCTTCATCATGGTATTGAAAAGTATGCAGACTGCAGACTGTTTACTATTTAGATTACCTGAAAATGACTATGTCCAATCAAAATTATTGTTTTGTGTGACCTCTACCTCAATACCAAATTTTATATTCAGTATTTTGCTCCATATTTTATTTTTTCTATTTTTTAATACATTAAAGTATTAAAGAAACAAAATTGCAAAAAAGTTTTTCGACCTCTATTCGCAAATCAAAACTATTTCAAACGATTTCAAACAGTTTATGGATGATATGAAGTTGAAATGGAACTATTTTTGATGTTATATTTTTAAGTACAGCATTTAGCAATCGTTTCGTAAAAGTATTCGAAAACTGAACAAAAGAGATATGAAGCACTCTACAATGATTAGCAAACCTAGCGTTTTCTTTTTTATTTAAGCTACATAACTTTGTAAAATCAAAACTGTGTGATATTCCGCAGAATAGTTCTATAATAGTCCTGTAAATAGCTATAAATAATTTTGAGGTTATCTGTAGTAAATTCAAAATTAATTGAATTAAAATTGAATTCTGTTCTCTTGAACAATTTTGTTTTGTATAAAAGCAATTTATAACTCTAACGCATTTCAGAATTTTAAAATATTTTACATATAAATTTTAGACTTAACATCTTTAAAAACTGCAAACAGTAAAAAAAAAATAGGTTTTGGCTTTATTAAAATATATATTTATTATTAATGTAAGATTAGTAACTAAAATTAATAAAATATTGATTAATAAAAGAAAAAAAAAATATTATAATAAGATTTTTTTTTTCTTTTTATGTAAAATAATTGTATTTTTAATAATTTCTTATGATATTGCTAAATTTTTATAAAGATAAATATCAGTTTTATTTAATGGTTTTAAATTTGCAAATAATTTATTTAAATTAACTGTACAATAAGCTGATTTATCCAATATATTTTCAATAGTTTCTTTCAATGTATTATAAGCAATTTCAACTTCTGGTGGTACCACAATATCTACAAAAATCAAATTAGAAATATTTTCAAGAATAAAACATATCATTTATCATACTTTTTTGTTCGTGCTGACTCAAATCAAACATATAATGAAAATATGATATTTGATGATATAAATCTCTTTCCGAATATGAACGACTTAAATTACCCTGTTTACAAGCTATACAAACTGGTCGATTATTTATCATAACATGTGAATAAAATCTTGTATTACTGTTACATGTTGGTTCATCACATACCATCCAATTGTCATAAAATCTTTTAATAAATTGTCTTATCGATAATATCATTTGATTACGTATTGATATCACGTATTGATATGGTATTGCTTTACATTCATCATTTGAACATTTTTGTAAAACTGGTATATATGATTTATTATTTGGTTTAAATGCTGATGCTATAATATTATCTTTTTTACATAATACACATGTAAATATAAATTTTGTACATTGACGATATTTTTGTAAATTTGTTTTTATAATTGCTAAACCATCACCATTTTCATCACGATGAGCTCTGTAAAAAGAATTATATACAAAATAAAAAATATATAAATATAAATTAATTAAAATCTACAGACTTAAATTGTTTAACTAAAATAATTAGAAAATATTATAAGGAATATTATTAAATATAACGATATTATTTTCTTCTGATTGGTTAATTTTCAATTTTCTGAAAAAACTTAATAACACTTAAACAATTATTTTTAGAATTTAATAAAATTGTACATTTAACCAATTATTTCTTGAAAATCTTTAATATAATTTGTTCACATTTCTATTTTAAAAATAAATTAATTATAATTTTGTCTTTTCAAGTAGTATTCAAACTATAAAATAACTTTCAATTATATGGTATTACGTTATTTAATGAACATAAAAATAAATGTGTTCACCACAAAGCACAAAGTATGAAAATTAAATTAAACATTTTTGCTATTTCTAACTCAAACTAAAAAAAAAGTATTTATATATTTATAAATACATACAATATTAAATTAAAATGAACCACAGAACATTTAAATGCGACATTTTATTGAAATTTATGACAAAAATTTAAAAACTAAATATAGTTAAAAAAAAAAGCTGAAAAACTAATTTAGTCAATTATAATAAAATGATTAATTTAATTTATTTTTATACCGATCAAAAGAAAACCAATAAAACGTACCTAACCAACGTATATTTTTATAAATTTATTTTCAAAAATTTTATTTACCAACAAAAAAATAAGTTAATTTATTAATTCGTTGTGAAACCGATGAAGCCCAATTTTTCAATAAATAATTTATATATTGAATTGGTATGAGCGAAACCGATGAAAGCAAAAAATACATGAAAATGTCAGAAATATGATTTATTTATAAGGATCCTCACGTATAAAGTTTGTGTAAATAATTTTTGACGATAAAATAATGTATGTACTAAATTTGAAATACGACTATAAATATATATTTTTTAACAAATATTTAAGAAAGGGGTCGTCGATTGACAAATTATTACTTTGTGTCGTGAGAATAAAGAAGAAAAAGAATTAAAGGATTTTTGGATTTATGAGAAGTTAACTGTTACACTGTTAGTACTTTAAAATATTGTAAATTCTATTCACGTTGGAATTTTATAGATAGTAGATTGGTTAAAGATTATTTACATAGAATATATTAAGGAGAATTTTGATTTGTCTGCTAGACAAAATTTTAACGAAAAATTATTAATTAATCCTCGTAAAATAAAATTCAGTAGAACTCTCTTTCGAATTTTTTGATAGCACGTTACAGAAGAACAGTAATTTTTACTTAGAATGTAACATGCTGCCAAATATATAAAAACATTAATATCACTAATTAATTGAATAGCTTGTACAGTAATATTGTATTTCTATCGCATTAATTTAATTGTATTGAATTTTATTAATAAATACTAAAAACAAAAACTTACTTTTGTGCAGCTGCTTTAAATTTACTTGGATCCAGTCCAAGACATTGTGCTATTCTACTACCATCTGTACCCTCAAGCGGTTCACATAAACGAAATACAACTGGATGAATTTGATGAGCCAAATAATAATGTGTATCAATTTTTAATATTTCATTTGATTTTAATTCATCAATATGATATGCTCGTTGCATAGGTGGATTATCTGTATCATCTAAACAAATAATATAACCAATCATATCACCTTTTTTATAACGTTTATTACGTGTTTCATTCATACGTTTTGCAACTGTAACATGTGGTAAACTAATTGCATTTGCATATTCTTTTGGTTGTTTAGTTAATTGTTTTGTAATTATTAATAATTGTAATGGTACTGTACCATCTAAAATATTATTTTTAAATTTCTCCAAATGTGCATGAATACAATCAATTTTTTCATCTAATTGATTATCTGATAATATCTCATTTAATATTAATTTACCAGCCATTACAGATATTTGTGACCAATCGCGTCTAACAATATCTAAACCTTTATATTCATGTGTATAAGTCATTTCACCACTACGTTTATTTTTATTTATTATAACAGCAGCATATTTTTTCTTTTTTAATAATAATAAATTTTTAAATACACCATCAATATCTAATTCGATTTGGCGATAAATTTTATTAACACTCTGTTTAATATTATTACCAATTTTAAAAACTTGTTCAAAATCAATTGAATTTGTATTAATCATAATTGAATCTGTATCACCATAAATAACATTAAAATTTAATTTTTGTACAAGACTTTTTGTATTCATTAATATTTCCCTGCCTTTAGATGTTACCAATGATGCTAAATGTCGTGCATAAAAACGGGAATTTGCAAAACCTAAACAACCATACATTGAATTTGCTGTTAATTTCAATGCCATTTGTCGTATATTATATTGTATTTTTAATTCAGGTTCTAAATCTGGTGTAGCCATAAGTTTTTTAACTTCACGACGTGATTCAACTAAACGTTTAATTTGACGTGGTAAAATACCTTGTTCAATTGTTGTGTCTGGTAATAATGGTATATCAGTATTTAGTTCGGGTTCTTGAACTGTTGTAAAACATATATTAAATTCTTGTATTATACTTGGATATAATGAATTAAAATCCATTAATAAAATATATTTATCATAAAACCCTTTAATTGGTTCTAATACTAAACCACCAGAATAAGCAGCTTTTTTACGTGATGATGGAACACCACCATTTGTTTGTTCCATATTAGTTAAGTCATCAGACGCTGCTGCTATAGCTAAATTATTATCCCAAATTCTCTTTTTTTTATCTGGCACAATATAATTTTTCTCATTGAATGCATGTAATAATAAGAATTCATTACGTTCTGAACGTCCACCTTGTAATGTTCTTGACATTAAATTACCACAAATATTTGTTATTTGTAATGCTAATGGTAATACATTCATTTCACACATTAATCGTAATATATATAAACAATCTTGCATTGTTAACGTTATTAATTTAAATATACCATCACTTGATTCATACATTGTTAATAATTCATCATTTGTTATTTCTATACGTTCGCCATCTTTTAATTTTAAAACATTTATACATAATGTTTCTAAATCATAACTACGAGATTTTATTAATTCTTCGGCAGATGATTTAACATCACATATCATACGACCCATAAAAAAATCTTTAATTTTTTTACCATATATTTGTGTCATACGTAAACGACCTAATCGTGACCACATTTCAATTTTCATTACAGTAATACGATCACATATCAAATCTAATTGTAAATCATTAATATCATGTGTTACAATTAGATCTGGATCAATACTTTGATATGTTGCTAAAAACCAACTTAATAATGCACGTTCGGAATCAAGTTTTGTTGTTTTTGTTGATTTAAATGTTAACATTTTTTGTTGTAAATCATATGGCCAATTTTTTGCAATTGGACGTGTAAAACCACAAAAATGACGATTAAAAAGTGGAGTTGGCGTTGGTTTATCAACAAAATAACGATTATTAACTAAACATGATATCATAACAATTTCATTTTTTTGTGTTTTTGGATTTAATGCTGATCTAATATACATTGTTATTAAAGAAATTGGTGGCGGTGGTATTCTTTGATCATCAGATAACTTTATATTTATTGGTGTTGGACATATTGCTTCAATTTTACACCAACTAATTGGATGTTTATTTATAAGAAAATTATTTATATTTAACCAGCATGGACCTTTAATTTTATGCTCAAGTAAAAAGATTTCTAAAAATGATGTATTCGTACCAAAAATATGTGCAATTGAATTGAATTTTTTTTTTATATCTGGTGTTGGTTTCTTACCTTCATAACGTATCTAAATTTAGGGCAAAAAATTAAAGAGTTCTTTTTAGAATAAATATATGTAAAATTAAATAAAATTTATTACATTCTTTTTAACGTTGATTAGTCAAGATTTTTACGAATATAATTTTTTAAAAAAAACTACCTTACCTCCATATATTCACATGTCTCAGGAACATCAACACCAGGCAAATGAAATGCGAAATTTTTCGTAACTTTTTGTCCTTTACAATTTGTTACGCCTAAAGTAGGAGCAATTTCATTTAGAAACTCTTTATACACATGGAGAAGTGTAACTTTTTCTTTGGTAATTTCTTTAGTAATTGGATCAAGTAACTAGAATATAAAAAAATGTTTATATATTTAGAAAACTCATTTATAAAATTCATTAATACAATAAAAAGAATACCGTATTGCTAAAATAGTTATATAACAAATTAAATTGATTTACATTTAAATATATTTAAATTTATTGATTTACATTTAAATATATTTAAATTTTAAACATTGAAAACTAAAAATACTTTTTAAATTTTGGTATGGCTTTAGTGTATACATGAATGAATTTATTTTGAAAATTATAAACAAAAATATTCAATTTTTTTTACATTTTTATATCTTGATTTATTTCAAGCTATAATGATTTCCTTTCATATCTAACAATAATTTCATGTTAACCAAGTAAAATTGTAGAGTGGAGACCAATATTCAATTTTGCAAATTATATTAACTTTTTTGTATGTAACATTAATATAAATAATAAATACCAAAACATAATATGGAACCTAAAGCACATACAAAGCTGTTCAGTAAAAATAACCAATAAAATTTAGTCTTTCTTAGCCACTTAATCTAATTTGATCACTTAATTTAAATTATATTTCAACCAATTTCCTTTTAAAATCTTTTTAAATAAATAAAAAATCAAAATGTACTTACATATTCCCTCGGTAGTAAATATAAAACTCTTTCAACATTTTCAACACGTACACAAATTGATTTAAAATCATCTTTTTTCGTACCACTATTAACTTTACCAAATAGAAATACTTCTCCAGGACGTTTAACTGAATCCTCCCATGCATCCCAATAATAAAATTTCAAATTTTCATTATTTATATCATCTTGATGGATTGAACTATTTGGATTTGTAGCATTAATTTCTTCATTAAAATTATCTGCTTGACAAAAATTTTCCCAATTATTCGAAAAGAAATTCAAATCATCTTTATAATCAGTTTTCTTTGTTTCAATAGGTTTTTCTACATTTGCTTCAACTTCCGAAATATCTTTAGAATTCATTTCATTGAATTGATTTTCATCATTATTTAAAATATTATAATCGATATTTTCCTCAAAATGATCAATTTTATTGTCACTTTTGTTGATTTCTACTAGTTTTTCAACAATTGTCAATTTAGATATTCCTGCATTTAGATTTTGTTTTTCTTCTGGAATATTTCTAACTGAATTTGTTGCAGTATGGTTTTTATTTATAATTTCAGTTTTAATTTTTTCAGGTGATGTTGCTGCTGTAGTGGAATTATTTTTTGGTTTTAAAATTCTTTCAATTATTTCATCATCACTTAATGCATTTTTATCTTTTTTTGGTTTTTCTTTATGTTTTATACTATTTAAGAAATTTTCCATATATTCTTTAGCGATTGTAGCATCACTTTGTTTAGTTTTCTTTTCATTCGATATAGATTTATTGCTGGGATCAGTAGTATTTTCAGTATCTAATTCACCAAGAATATCAGCTAATATTTCATCATCAGCCAATTTAACAATATTATCTTTCTTCTTTTTTGGTAAAGTATTACTAAATAGTTTTCTTATAGAACCTTTCCCGGTCACAACTTTTCCATCATCTCTTAAACGTTTTTTAGATTTATTTTTTCCTTTACTAGTCGATTCCTCCTCATCGCCAGATTCTCCTTCATCTTCGAATAAATCTCGTCCATCTTCTAAATAACCACTAGCAGTACCATCTAAAAACAATAAATTAATTTAATAAAATATATAAATTTTTATCTGTGTTTTATTATGTACCCTCTTCAATCCAATCATTTCCATATTTCTGATTTCGTTTTGCAAATTCTTTTTCATCCACAACATCATACACATTATCAATTTCATTAGATAATTCAATTTTATGTTTGCCTTTTTGGCCAGATTTCAGAGACTTTAACTTTTCAAAGGCGGCAGAACGTCCATGTTTGTCTATACGTTGACGTTTCACTCGAGGTTGTGCTAAATAAGGGAAAATTAATATATAAAAAGACTTATTAATTTAAAAAAAAAAACTATTTTACTTACATGGTGAATCTGCCATTTAGAAATTAGAAAGTATATTTTTAATTCTGAATCTTATTTAAATTATTATTATAATTTTGAAATTAATGCAATGATTATTTTTTATTGTGAATCTAATTGTTCTTGTGATTGCTTTCTTTTTAAGATTTGGTATTTGCTGAGCAAAACAAATTGGCGGGAAAATTGCAAAATGAAAACAAAAATAATGAAATTGACATCACTATCAAGTGTCATTTGCGTAGCAAATTTTTGTAGTAGATTAACATACCGATCAGGTTGAAGAAACCTATCTGACAAGGGCCAAGATAATGTTACTGATTACTGCGTAATTAAACAGTATATTGGGACTCATTCATGAATCAATTAAATAGTCGCTCAGTTCATTTCGTATATTATATATTCATATGATGCAAAATTCAAAAATTGAAAATTCATTGTTTTTTAAGATTTTATTAATCTAAAAATAAACTCAGACTTTTAAGAAAAAACATAAAATTGGATTTAATTTATATTACAATACAACTATTGAGCAAACAAAGACCGTAGAAATTTACTTATGAAGATATCAGATATGACCGTTTTTAGTTTTATACTTCTAAAAAAATATATGGTTTGATAAAACTGTTTATATTCATTAAACTCATTCACGAAAAATACTAATCCTATGGACTTTTTTGGAGATAATTAAGTTGTCTTTCCAAATATCTAAAATTATTATAGGCCAGCCACTACTGAAAAATTAAAATATTAAGTTGAATGGAACAAACATTTTATAATCGTCCTTAGAACAAATTCCATGCAAAAATAAATTTTATTTATCATTATTTTTATTACATTACATTAATATAGTAAAGTTTTTCACCTAAATATGGGCTTTCTTTAAGAAAAGGGAAATAAACTTGGAATATGATATTGTTCACTTTTTTTCTCGTAAATCATTTTTTAGTTCCGCTTTTTTGAAAACTGCATTGAGTGAAAAAAATATAGCGCCGGCGATGATGAAAGGATGTAAAAATTGAATGAAACAAACTTAAAAGTGAATGAAACATTGTTAGAATTAAATGAAACATTGGCAAACCGAAGTGGGAACTTATATCCAGAACTTTACCAAGGTTGGTATTGGCCCTAGACAGAATTCCTAACATATGCTTAGGTAAAAACTAGGAATTTCACGTATATTAATATAATTAGCAAGCACGTTGGTTCCAACCAAAAATACAGCTAAATACTTGTGCATAACATTAGATGCGAAATTAAGATGAAAAATGAGCAGTCAAAAAGAAAAAGGCTGAAGTATAGAAAAATTAATAAAATTCAAATATTATTATTAACTGAAAAAAATAATTTTTAATTTTGACAACTAAATTATTTACATTGGATTTTTAATGTTTGTGTAAATAGCTGAAGACAAAATTCGATTCAAATCTAAAACAACCTTAAAGGTGGATTAACTTATGCGACGTTTTCCAGTTTAGACTGTCTGCGGCAGAGTTTCTGTGATACAATACAGTATTTTTTGAAGCCACACAACTTTTTGTCTTACATGTATAAAATCATTTCGAATAATTCTAACATTTCCATTTCCATTATTATTTTTAAACTTAAGGATTTTGAAATAAATTATATGGACGGATCAGTTAAAAACATTAAAACTAGAATTTCTTTTCGAAATGAACGGATAGAATCTATTGGAACCTGCAGTAATGGATACGAAATCATTGTGAATCCCGCGTAAGTAGTATGTGGGATTTTTACTCACAAAAAACACCATCCTACTAAAAACATTTCATAAGACCATTAATTTATTTCTGTTGTCTAAAATATAAATGTTCTAAATCAATAATAGGTTATTGGTGCTCTATTCTTATGCTTGAGTTACATTGTCGCTTTCATTACGCTCTCTAAACGCATTCGAACGCGGTCTACAAAAATAGTGGACACAATAGAAAACGTAGATGTGGTAAATAACAACTGTTTGTTTACATATTTTTGACAGAAAAATATTATTTTTAAATTTATTTTTGTAAATTCTTAAATTCTTGAATTTAAATTAATAAAATACCTTTTGAAATTTTGAATTGAATTGAAATTTCTTTTTTTAATTTTTAAATTTTTCTATATTTTGATGCTAGAGATACTCTCGCCGCGCCGCACTCGACGATCAGCCGATTTGAAATTTTAAATGATGGCCGTGATGGTTGTAGAATTTTTGAGTAGATACTCTCAAAGCGGTAGAACGTCACAAAAACATAACCAAACATTTTTATTTATTTTTTATATAAAATGTTATGTTTTATAAAATTGTTATATTAAATTTCATTAGTTTTTACTAATTAATTTTTCTGTAAAACTCATCTTACTTCTTTAACAAAAATTATTTTTATGAGATTAACAATAAAACTGACATTCCAAACCATCACCGCCGCAAAAAGTTGAAATTCAACCAACATTGTTGCGGCACGGGCGGCAATAGCGGCAGCCCGGCGGCAAGTTTATCTGTTTTCATATATTTCTATATATCTGAACTTTTATTTGACAGCGCGACAAAGCGTCAGCGCGGCACCAGCGGCGAGAGTATCTCTAGCAGACACTGCAAAGCGCGATGAAAGCGAAAATATTAAAAGTTGACCAACTTTTGCCGAAGCTACCCCACTGAAGCGCATAAGTCTTACATAAGCCTTATGTATCCCTTATTCGTAAGGCATGACATACACCTTATCCGTCCATAACAAATACATTAGTCATGTCCGCTTAGCATAAGGTATACACATAAGGGACATGTCAGGTTACAGCGGAATTTTTATGAAACTTTATCATTGCTAACAGATGGCACTTTTTAAATTATTTTATTTTCCACCATTGCTCCACCATTTTTATTTCAGTTTAATAAATAAAAAAAAAAACATATTCTCAAAAATTTTCTTTTTAAATGTTTATTTAGTTTTGTTAAATACATATTATATAAAATAAATTTACATTTAAATTTTCTATCTGATTTCCTGTTGAATTTATTTCCCTCATAATATTTTGAGTTCTTTCTTTTTTAGCTAATCTTCCACAATGTGTATTTGAAAAATGTTCTGCCATTTTTTCTATAAATATTAAAAGATTAAATTAATATAATTTTTTTTTTTACAATTTATGTTGTACAATAATTGTAGGAAAAAATGTAGAAACAAAACCTCACCTTTATTAATTATAAAAATTTATCAGAACGTAATAAAACAATACTTAATTGAAATTGTTTATTACTTAATTATATTTTACACAAGCCAAGCACAAAATGAAATTTAAAAATGGCCAAAATGAAATGACACGTACAATTACAAAAAATAATTTTAATATCTATAATATACCGTCAGATTTCATACCAAAATCTTAATTTTTAATTCACAGTGTTACCACCAGCTATCGCATGTTAAGTTTATATGGAAAAATTGCATTTCTTACGAATAAGGGATCCGTCATCCACTTCAAAAAACTCAGTGGGACGTTTAGACTGCGTGTATTGTAACTACTTTCATACAACTCCATACATTTCAACTTTATTTTGACAAATGTTACGTCTAGAATGCGTTTAGGAAGCGTCAATTGTAATCGCGGTATTATATTCGTTATAGTTAATACATCATTACTTCCCACTGAAGCGCATAAGCCTTACATAAGCCTTATGTATCCCTTATTCGTAAGGCATGACATACACCTTATCCGTCCATAACAAATACATTAGTCATGTCCGCTTAGCATAAGGTATACACATAAGGGACATGTCAGGTTACAGCGGAATTTTTATGAAACTTTATCATTGCTAACAGATGGCACTTTTTAAATTATTTTATTTTCCACCATTGCTCCACCATTTTTATTTCAGTTTAATAAATAAAAAAAAAAACATATTCTCAAAAATTTTCTTTTTAAATGTTTATTTAGTTTTGTTAAATACATATTATATAAAATAAATTTACATTTAAATTTTCTATCTGATTTCCTGTTGAATTTATTTCCCTCATAATATTTTGAGTTCTTTCTTTTTTAGCTAATCTTCCACAATGTGTATTTGAAAAATGTTCTGCCATTTTTTCTATAAATATTAAAAGATTAAATTAATATAATTTTTTTTTTTACAATTTATGTTGTACAATAATTGTAGGAAAAAATGTAGAAACAAAACCTCACCTTTATTAATTATAAAAATTTATCAGAACGTAATAAAACAATACTTAATTGAAATTGTTTATTACTTAATTATATTTTACACAAGCCAAGCACAAAATGAAATTTAAAAATGGCCAAAATGAAATGACACGTACAATTACAAAAAATAATTTTAATATCTATAATATACCGTCAGATTTCATACCAAAATCTCAATTTTTAATTCACAGTGTTACCACCAGCTATCGCATGTTAAGTTTATATGGAAAAATTGCATTTCTTACGAATAAGGGATCCGTCATCCACTTCAAAAAACTCAGTGGGACGTTTAGACTGCGTGTATTGTAACTACTTTCATACAACTCCATACATTTCAACTTTATTTTGACAAATGTTACGTCTAGAATGCGTTTAGGAAGCGTCAATTGTAATCGCGGTATTATATTCGTTATATTTAATACATCATTACTTCGCACTGAAGCGCATAAGCCTTACATAAGCCTTATGTATCCCTTATTCGTAAGGCATGACATACACCTTATCCGTCCATAACAAATACATTAGTCATGTCCGCTTAGCATAAGGTATACACATAAGGGACATGTCAGGTTACAGCGGAATTTTTATAAAACTTTATCATTGCTAACAGATGGCACTTTTTAAATTATTTTATTTTCCACCATTGCTCCACCATTTTTATTTCAGTTTAATAAATAAAAAAAAAAACATATTCTCAAAAATTTTCTTTTTAAATGTTTATTTAGTTTTGTTAAATACATATTATATAAAATAAATTTACATTTAAATTTTCTATCTGATTTCCTGTTGAATTTATTTCCCTCATAATATTTTGAGTTCTTTCTTTTTTAGCTAATCTTCCACAATGTGTATTTGAAAAATGTTCTGCCATTTTTTCTATAAATATTAAAAGATTAAATTAATATAATTTTTTTTTTTACAATTTATGTTGTACAATAATTGTAGGAAAAAATGTAGAAACAAAACCTCACCTTTATTAATTATAAAAATTTATCAGAACGTAATAAAACAATACTTAATTGAAATTGTTTATTACTTAATTATATTTTACACAAGCCAAGCACAAAATGAAATTTAAAAATGGCCAAAATGAAATGACACGTACAATTACAAAAAATAATTTTAATATCTATAATATACTGTCAGATTTCATACCAAAATCTCAATTTTTAATTCACAGTGTTACCACCAGCTATCGCATGTTAAGTTTATATGGAAAAATTGCATTTCTTACGAATAAGGGATCCGTCATCCACTTCAAAAAACTCAGTGGGACGTTTAGACTGCGTGTATTGTAACTACTTTCATACAACTCCATACATTTCAACTTTATTTTGACAAATGCGGTATTATATTCGTTATATTTAATACATCATTACTTCGCACTGAAGCGCATAAGCCTTACATAAGCCTTATGTATCCCTTATTCGTAAGGCATGACATACACCTTATCCGTCCATAACAAATACATTAGTCATGTCCGCTTAGCATAAGGTATACACATAAGGGACATGTCAGGTTACAGCGGAATTTTTATGAAACTTTATCATTGCTAACAGATGGCACTTTTTAAATTATTTTATTTTCCACCATTGCTCCACCATTTTTATTTCAGTTTAATAAATAAAAAAAAAAACATATTCTCAAAAATTTTCTTTTTAAATGTTTATTTAGTTTTGTTAAATACATATTATATAAAATAAATTTACATTTAAATTTTCTATCTGATTTCCTGTTGAATTTATTTCCCTCATAATATTTTGAGTTCTTTCTTTTTTAGCTAATCTTCCACAATGTGTATTTGAAAAATGTTCTGCCATTTTTTCTATAAATATTAAAAGATTAAATTAATATAATTTTTTTTTTACAATTTATGTTGTACAATAAGCATAAGGTATACACATAAGGGACATGTCAGGTTACAGCGGAATTTTTATAAAACTTTATCATTGCTAACAGATGGCACTTTTTAAATTATTTTATTTTCCACCATTGCTCCACCATTTTTATTTCAGTTTAATAAATAAAAAAAAAACATATTCTCAAAAATTTTCTTTTTAAATGTTTATTTAGTTTTGTTAAATACATATTATATAAAATAAATTTACATTTAAATTTTCTATCTGATTTCCTGTTGAATTTATTTCCCTCATAATATTTTGAGTTCTTTCTTTTTTAGCTAATCTTCCACAATGTGTATTTGAAAAATGTTCTGCCATTTTTTCTATAAATATTAAAAGATTAAATTAATATAATTTTTTTTTTACAATTTATGTTGTACAATAATTGTAGGAAAAAATGTAGAAACAAAACCTCACCTTTATTAATTATAAAAATTTATCAGAACGTAATAAAACAATACTTAATTGAAATTGTTTATTACTTAATTATATTTTACACAAGCCAAGCACAAAATGAAATTTAAAAATGGCCAAAATGAAATGACACGTACAATTACAAAAAATAATTTTAATATCTATAATATACCGTCAGATTTCATACCAAAATCTCAATTTTTAATTCACAGTGTTACCACCAGCTATCGCATGTTAAGTTTATATGGAAAAATTGCATTTCTTACGAATAAGGGATCCGTCATACACTTCATAAACCTCAGTGGGTTACAACTTACTATAAAATTATGACAATCAAATATCGTATAATACATTTCAATTTTACTTTGGCACCTTACTGCGTATAGAGAGCGAACGAAAGCGTTCATTGTAGATCGACTACCTAGTCTCTTTCAAAATTTTTACCTATATGCTACGCAAAAAAATCTTTACGAAAAAAAAATCTACTACAATAAAGTTTATTATTTTCATGTTGGAATGTTGGTAACTTTTCCTCTCAGACTGGCACTGACTTAATTTTGTTTTTAACTTTGACAAATCGCAACAAATAAAGATTACATTAATAAAATTGCAAAAATAAATAAATAAATAAAATCATTTGTGCAACAATATATATATCGAGAATAAATAATTTTTAAAGTAATATAAATGTCGAAATGTCATCAATAAATTTGAATAGAAATAGAAAACCATTTCGTATTGAACTAAAACGGCAACAAAATGGGAAATTATTAATGAAAAAAACTAATTTTGTGAATCAGCTAAATACAGAAAATGATGAAAATAGTGATTCCAACGAAGAAGACTTTGAAAATGAAAAAGATCTTAATACTGCAATTGAAAAATGGTCAAAATTTTATAATATTACAAATAATGCTTTCAGTTCACTCCAACGTATATTGGAAAATAGAAAATTTGATAATAATAATTTCCAAATATCGAATGATGGCTTCGGAGGAATAAATATAAATATTACAAATGATTTATTACAAAATATTATTAATAAAAATGAAAATCCAATTAAATTACGTGATAATACATATGATTCAGATGCGGATTATAATAGTGAAGATCCATTGGAATTTGAACAAGACAGGTATTCTATAAATGATGATGATGACAAATACAATGATTATGAACCACGACCAAAATATCAAAAGCGAAATCTTAATGAAAAATTAAATAACAATATTATAGAACAAATAGTTCAATTACCATGTAGAAATCTTAAACAAGTGTCAAGATTTGAAACTAAATTGAAAAGAAATCGAGAAATACGTAAACATTTTGTAAGTAATTTAAATAAAAAAAAAAAATACATAAATTAATTTATATTTACTATTTTAGTGTTCGTTAATATTAAAAGAGAAAAAACCTACAACAAATATGATAAACTTTTTAGGGAAATGTTTAGAAATGGTTTTTAATGAATGTATTTTTTCCAAATTTAATTTAACTGGTGAAAATGGAAAAATAAAATTAAATGATAATTTTATTATTCAAGTTATAAGTGGTTTGTATAATTTATGTTGAGTAGTTTGTATAATTTAAACATTTTATTTTCAGAATGTACATTAGAATTATTTACATCAACAAATCTAAACGAAGTCCATAGCATAATATCAAATTGTTTTGATAATTGTGAAAAAAAGAAAAAAGTAGCTATATTAAATAGTATTTTATGCGAAAAACTTATACCAATGTTAAAACGTAATACACATAAATTTTGCGAAAAACCTTTATTAGAAGAACTTAATTTACCATGTAGAAATACAAAAGATTTTCTAATATTGGATAAAAATTGTCAACATAAAGAACATTGTCAAAAATTGGTAAAAGGCTCTTTAGATTATTTCTGTATTCTATATATTTATATTAATACAAATTTCTCAACAGTGTATGATACTTCTCAATCAGCAAATTGTAATTGCATCAGAATTTGTTGAAAATTGTTTCAAGAAAATTTTCTCTAATCAAATTAAAAAATATCCTAATATCCAGGAATTAATACAAAATTCATTTATTATAGAAATTTTAAAACGTAAGAATTTCACTTCTATAAAGAAATATTTAAATAAATACATATATTTCATAATTTTTAGAATGTACAGAACAATGTTTTGAAGATATTACAATGGACTATATAATAGCTAGATTAATAGAATATTTTAGATATTCATCAATGGATTTATCAAATAACAATAATGATAATAACTATCAAACAGATATAATTGATTATGATGATTATTATACAGATAAACATAAAGATACTAATAATGATGAAGATTATGATATTGAAAATGATGAAATAAATGATGAAAAACATTCATCTGAAAATGAATTTAAATTACCATGTACAACGAATGATGAATTAAAAAAATTTGATGATTTATGTCGAAATAATGATAATTTTGCTCAAAATATTGTAATATTTTATGTTTATATTTTTTAATTTAAATCATATTTATTTATTTTATAGAAAAATCATTTAATGGAAAAAGATGGTTTCAGTATAGTTAAATTAACTGCTGAATGTTTAAATAGTATTTTTAATAGAGCTTTAGCATGTACATATAATTGGACTGGTTCAAATGGTGAAAAGCATACAGTTCACGATTTATTTCTTGTTGGTATAATTTTAAGTAAGTTAATGAAAATTAGTATAATTTTTAATATTTGAAAACAAAATTGTTCACTATTAGCTCAATTCCCTCAAATAAGAATTATTTTTTTATCAATTAATACTTTTGTTTGTTTGCTAGTTATTATTTTTGTATGTATTATTTTCAAAAAAAAAAATAAGTATATATTTTGTATTTATAAAATAAAATTTTGATTATGGCATAGTAATGTAATTTCGATAGAGGTGCACTAGAAATTCTGACATGGTAAAATCACGGCACGTATTTATTTGATTTGTTGGTATTTTTATCCGTATCTTTGCACAAATTAGTACAAACTTAAAATATAAGTTTTAGTGAGAAATTCAATTTCATTGTCATATTTGCAATCCAATAAAAAGTATTTTTTTATTGGATTGCAGACAACTTTTTAAACAAATTATTTTAATCATATTTCAGTTTTTATTTATATTTGCTAATTGCAGTTCGAATTCTTATTAGTTACTGAATCAATATTTCTTTTCAGATGTTGGCATGAATAAATTTCCTGAAATTACTAAACGTGAAGCAGAATTAGCAATAATGCGTTGGTTTCGTTATGCACAACAGCGTTTTCAATACAGTAAATATTCATTGGATAAATCAGTTACAGCTCTAATACCAATTGGAAATATTGAATATCAAGAAATTCAAAAATTTGATTTAATAGAAAAAGATGAAGTTGATTCGTTAATGTTAAATGAATCAAATTTACATTTACCTTGTGAAACACAAGAAGAACTTAAAGCATTAAATAGAGACTGTAGGACACCAGAACGTGTAAAATTTAAAGCATTGGTAGGATTTATTAAAATTGCTTTCAAATATTTTTAATTTGATCGTTATTTTCCATTAAAATAAAGGTAACAGAATTTTTCTCAGAAAAAACTGATGATCCTAGAAGATATGCAAGAAAATGTTTAGAACGTGTCTTAAGTCAAACATTAGCAATTGAATATAATTGGACTGGACGTGGTGTTAGACAAAAAATTGCTTTTTCACATTTTCCTATTGTACGAGTTCTTCAAAGTATGCAATTTGTTTTTATTAATGAAATCATTTTGTTATATACTTTTATATTTTTATAGGTTGTTATAAGGAATTATATCCACAAGAGTCATTGGAGCAATTGGAACGAGATTGTCTTAAGTTTTTTAAATATACAAATCAACGTTTATCACTTAAAAATATGGAATTTGTAAAAGATTCGAGCATTGCTAGTGATACGAAATTAATTTTGACAGAAATTATGAAAAATAAAAACTAAATTTTGAACCACAAAGATAGAAATAAATATATATGTAAATAAATGTATTTAATTACAATTATGTTTACAATTTTAAGTACAAAAATAAATATACTTGTATATTGCACTATTCTTTATAGTTTATCAATCCGTTTAAGTCGATTCAAAGATCATTACAATAATGTTATTAAGCTAAAAATTGGGAATTTTCCCAATATCTTAATATACTTCTACTAATGTTGTTCAATTGACCCACAATCCATTTATTCTGTTGATCTATTTAATTAGTAAATTTAAAAAAAAAAACAAAAAACATTGAATTTGAAACGATTCTATTATTTTTATAATCTTTAAGAACTATACGGGTAATAACATGAATTTAAAATAGATTTTGATTCATTATTCAAATTTTTAATTCGTCGCATTACAAGTTACAAAGCTTTGTTTACAACATTTAATTTTTGAAATAATCCCTGTATATTTTTATATGATATTTGAATTGAACCCTATGTTAGGTTTTAAAATAGTTCCAAAGCATATGTTGTGAACCCTATGTTAGGTTTTAAAATACTTTAAAAGCATCAATTTCGAAAACTGTCAGAAAAAATTAGGAAAACATTTCCATTCACAATATCACATCACAATACAAAATTATGAAAATACTTAAAATATTAAAAGTTGACACATAAAATATATTATGGCAAATAAAGTTGGTGCACCTCATTCTAAATAAAAATAACAGAAGCTCAAATTATAAAAATTGAAAATATTATACTTCGCTTTAATCTCACAGTTATATAATTAAATTTCAAATTTTATAATAACAAAAGTTAATACTTTTCTTTTTGAATTTGAAATGACATAATTGTAATTGGATTTTTATAGACATTATGAAAAGTTTCCCCATTAAACAGCATTTAATTCATTTTTAATATTTCTTTTGGTAGTGTTCTGAAAATAAATATTTTCCTATTAGGATTTTTAGTATTCTGCAAACTTCACTTCAATTTAATAATAAATGAATACATTATATTTTATATTTTATTTATAAGTTGTTGAAGTCATCAAAAACGATTTTATTTTTTGTTATTTAAGAAAAAAATACTAATTTTTCCCAATTCATAATAAGAGAAAGAAACCAATTAAAATGGATAGTTTAGATTTAATTGAAAAACGTATTGAATCATTAAGTCGTATTTTAGGACCATTACCTGATTCTGATATAAAAGGTGCGGAAAACTTTGCGGATACTTTAATCTCAGCCAATACATTAATATCGAGTGCTTTGAGTGGACGTGAAAATATTACGAAAGTTGTTAATCGATCTGATGAATTAGAAAACTATTTAGATCCACAATTTTTAGAAGAACATCAAGATACCAAGGCAAAAGAAGTATATGTTAATACAGTGGCACCAGAATTAGCTGGAAATTTTGAATTACTGGATAAAATTAAAACACTGGAAACAACATTAGGTGCTGAATATTTTCGTAATATACCAGATGTAACAGATAAACTAACCGAAATGAGTAATAAAAACGCTGAATTGAAACAAAGCAGTGAAATAATTGAGGAAAGTTTAATATTAGCAATGCAACGTTACAGTGAAATACAAAAAGGTATTACAGATTCATTAAGATCTATGAATGATCGATTGGATAAAATTGAAGAGAAAATGGAAAAGAAAAAAAATCTTAATGATTAAGAAAGATTGGTTTTTTGAAGAACTCTTGGAAGAAAGAATTAATATTCATAATTATAAAATATATATCTTTATACTCTTATATTTTTAATTTAATTATATTTATCTATTTGCAATGAATTATAAAACTTATAGCCTTTACATTTAAACAATAATGTTCTGTTTTTTTATTATTCATTTAGAAATTTCTTGATGACTTAAAAGTAAAAATTATTTTCAAAACATTTTTTTTTTAAAATAATGATACAAAAAAACAACTGGAAAGAAAATCAATATAATTCTATTCGCTGTCTTCCTTATCTTTACGATGTGATTTTTTCTTATCACGTGGTTTACGTTCACGATCTTTTTCACGACTTCGTGATCGTCGACGAGATTTTTCACGGCTCCTAGAACGTTCTCTTCTAGATGATCTAAAATATAATAAAAATTTTTTTGAAAAATCAATATACAAAATTGTTGAAGTAAAATATACCTTTCGCGCTCACGTTCACGATCTCTTCTTCTCTTTTCACGTTCCTCATCTGTTTTTTCCGATTCCTAAATTATAAAATAGTAACATATATTTAATAATTATTTTTATTAAAAAATTTACCTCAGATTTTCCACGATCTCTAATTCTTTCCTCAGGACGTTCTTTTTCTCTTTCTCTATCTCTTTCGTGATCACGTTCACCCCTTTCACGATCTCTATCACTACGTTCTCTTTCACCGCGTTCTCTTTCACTTCGTTCTCTGTCGCCACGTTCTCTTTCTCCTCGTTCTCTTTCGCTACGTTCTCTTTCACCTCGTTCTCTTTCGCCACGCTCCCTCTCCCCACGCTCTCTTTCGCTACGTTCTCTTTCTCCACGTTCTCTTTCGCCACGTTCTCGATCACTTCGATCTCTTTCACCACGATCTCTGTCACGATCTCGATCACTTCTCTCACGATCTCGATCACCTCTTTCACGATCTCTATCTCTGTCACTCCAATCTCGTCCTCTGTCTCGATCACGTTCTCGATCTCTGTCACGATCACCGCGTTCTCTATCACGGTCCATCCTATCGCCACGATCTCGATCAAGTGGTGGAATTATTCTGGGTGGTGGCATCATACCACTCATATGTGGTGGTTGCATACCAACCATACCAGGTGGTGGACCCATACCTGGCGGGCCAGGACGCATTATCATTGGTGGTGGCAAACCGGGTGGTGCCATACTACTCAGTGATGGAGGACCATTTGGTCCTGGTTGTGGAACCATAGTAGCTGGGCCAGGTGTTAATTCTTTTATACCAGATGGAGTCCAACCCTGATTATCGTTCATCCATTGTGAATCTTGTGTTGGCTCATAACCATAAGCATATGCATCTGGTTCAAAGAATGGATCTACTACTGGTGGTGGTACAAAATTCGGTGGTGGGCCACCAGGACGACTATATTCACGGCATTCGGCAGTCATTACTTGAATAGTATTTTCTTTGGCAGGTGGCGGTGCCATTGGTGGAGGACCACGTGGACCACGATTAACTTGGGCAGTATATTTCGGATTTTCATTATTATTCATTAAATTTGTTAATGTTCTATTTGAAGTTGGTAAACCACTAGCACCAGTACTTACCGATGCTATTACTTGTGGTGTTTGATGATGATGATGATTTTGTTGACCCCCACTAACATTAGCCGCCAATCCTTGTAAGCCAACACCACTATCATTCAAACGTATTCGTTTTTGCCGCTCGCAATATGCACGCCACGTTTCTTCATTAAAACCATAATTGAAATAATCAGTAATATCAGCACCAGGTTTTCGCCATGGTTTCTCATCTAATGAATCTATACTAAATTCATGAGCTGCTGTACCATTTATTGTACCAATACTTTCAAATTCATCTATGCTAAATTTTCCACCAGGTTGTTTAGTTTTATCTGATTGGCCACCAGGACCAGATGCCAACAAATTTTGTCGCTGTTTAATGCTATAAGCTGGACCTGATTTAATATCACCAATTACAACATTAATATCATCATCATCATCGTCGCTTTCTGTTTCGTCAGAATCTGAATCTTGTCCATCTCTATCGCCACCAGCTTCATCACCATCTCTATCATTTGTCTCATCGTCTTGATGATGATGAACATGTTCACCACCCACAGCTGGATCTTCTTCCATTTCCATAGCTGGATCTTCTTCTTCCTCCTCTTCCTTGATTTGTAATCTTTCATTTGAATCGGGACTTTGTTGTGGATCATCAGATTTTCCATTATTTAATATAGGTTTTTTAATAACCGGATCATTACTACCGGCATCATTGTCTATACCAGTATTTTCAAAATCATCATTTTTTTCTTCTTCATTTGTTGTAGAGTCTGGATTTGATGTTCCATATAACCAACTATCCTCATTTGCATCATCAGCCATAATTTTCGCTCGTTTTTATAATTAATTTATTATTAATTGAAAAAATAAACCAACGCACAAAAAAAAACTAAATAACTTTTTTTTTGCAGAAGAAAATTATGACATTTCGATACTGTCAGTAGTCACTGTCAGCCATTTATTAAATATGGCGTTCACGGTTAAATATACCTATAAACAATTTTTCCAATCATTTCAAAACTTTTGTAAGACATACTGCTCTATAAAAATTCGAAGTAAGTTACGAATAAGTTTGAAAAAAACTGTTTATTCGACTAAATTACAAATTATTATAGCTAAAAGATAAAATGAACCCGTTAAGTTACTATTTTCATCTTTACTTGTATCGGTCTATTATCTTTACTTGTATCGGTCTTTATTTTCTGAAATGCTGCAAAAGTATTATTTATTGTTCATTCACTCCAAATTACTTTAATCCGAATTCTCTCTCCCATAATAAATAACTGGAAGAAGAAAAATAACGCCAGGTAAATCAAAGTACGATGGAAGTACCGAAAGAATAAATATTCGCAATGTTATATTAGAAAGTGTTGTGGAAAGTATGGACAGATTTTTTCTAAAATGTAAAGTAATTTTTATTTTCTTTACTGCATTGACTATATTTATCAAATGGTGGTAATAAACGCTTACTGTAAGAAACTAAAAACACTACACCAAAAAGTTACAAATGTAAAATATTAATAATGTAATTTTTTTTTTTGATAAAAGATTATGTAACATAATGTTGGCATAGGTGCATTTACTGAAAGGCAAATGTAGGTAAATTGCCTAGGGGAGCTATTTATTTTTGTAAATTTTGTATTAAAATAAGTGTTATAAGCGAAAGTATTTGGACTCTCCATTAAAAATCTTACTGATACTAGATTATGTCTATAAAGATTAGTACGAAAACTATATACGGAAAAATTCAAAGCATTATAACAACTATCAGAACATGATACGGTATCATCGCAAGTTAGAACCCAATCTCAAAATATTTTAATTTTTATGATGAAATTTTAGAAACCCACTTTAGATCGGTTGCGGTTTATACAACTAATTTAAAATTATATTTAAAATACAAATCATTGATTGAATTTCTTGATTAAACATAAATTTTCTTAAGAATTATAGATAGCTTCAGTATACATTGCCTAGAGGCGACAAAAAAAAATTTGACACCGTATGTTGGCCATTATAATCTTCAAAATTATATAGCAATAGTATTAGCGAATTTTCGGATCAAACTATGTATTATAAATAAAATTTTTTTTTTTTTTTTTTAATAGTAATAACTATATGTATACACGGTATTCCCTTCCTTGTTTTGTATTATTTCAATGTCGAATAGATTCCACAAAGTTCAGCTGAGCTATACAAATATTTTTATGATTATTTTTGTGAACTAACCACCAACCAACCAAAAATATATGTATTCTATACAAATTATTTGTGTATTAATTTAATTCTTTTTATAAATTGTAATAAATATATTTTAACTTACAATTTTTTATAAAAATTCGGTTATATTCATTTTACAGGAAGTTAAAAAAGTTTGAAGAAAATATCCTTATTTCTATATTGTAATTCTATATATTTTTCAAAATAAATAATTTGATTTGCATCTAGTTATTTGTACTTCCATTATGTACTGTGATAACTTTCTATTCACATTTTAGTAAACAATTGTTATCATTATTGTAATGATAATTCCACATAGAAGAATAATTTTATATAATTTATCTGAGTTAATCAAATAAAGTTGTTGTTATACCTCATCAAAATTTCTAAAATAATATGTTTCTAAAAAATATATATTCATTTTTTCAATTAAAAAAAATATTATTAAATATTCGAAATTGAAATCATTCCCAATTCCGATTCAGAATAATTTGCTTGTTATAAAATTTTTTCAAAAATAATATTATACTAATTTTCTGAACTATTCCTAATTCAAAAGCGACATCGCGTTTAGGGTTACCCAATTGAAACTTCCGCTTTTTTTTCTTTCTCTATTTGTACTCCAAGATGGGTAAGTTTAAAAAATTATTTTGTGTCTAAATATATCGATAATCATCTACAGTAAAACCTTAAAAAATGTATTCTAATTACTAATAATATAATTAATAAACTGTAACTATGTGAATTATGTGAAAATTTAATAATTAACTTGTTTAATTTCGAGTTAAAATTGAAATACAATCCGGCAGATTTAAAATTCCATACATAAGAGTTGTCATATTTGTAAAATCAATTATTGTAAATGAAAAACATTTTGTATACATAGGCGGGAATGTATTTCTTAATATTTAAAGTATATATTTATTAAAGTATGTTCAATAAATTTTAAGGTTTTATTCTGTAATAAATGTTTACAATTTAGGTAATACTATATATTTGATTAATAATTAATTAAATTAATTATCATTTAGGTATCAGTCGTGATAACTTCCATAAAAGGCGTGCTACCGGTGGTAAACGTAAATCCCTCCGTAAAAAGAGGAAGTTCGAGTTAGGTCGCCCAGCAGCTAACACAAAGGTAAGATTTTTTCTTAAAAATATTTAATATATATTTCACTTAGTTGTTTTTATGATGATATCTTTTGCGTGTCAGCTGTACATTTATTGATGAATAATAAAATTATGTTCGGACTTCTGATTCAATTTTACTACAACAAATTTATAGAAATTTATATTCCAATTAAATCCATTAATATTCTTTTAATTTTTTTGTTTTAGCTTGGAGCTGCACGTATTCATGCTGTCAGAACTCGTGGTGGTAATCAAAAATATCGTGCTCTTCGTTTAGATACCGGCAATTTTGCATGGGCATCTGAGGGTTGTGCACGTAAAACACGTGTTATTGATGTTGTATATAATGCATCAAACAATGAATTGGTTCGTACTAAAACATTAGTAAAAAATGCTATTGTTGTTATTGATGCAACACCATTCAGGCAATGGTATGAATCACATTATATATTACCATTGGGACGTAAACGTGATCCAAAACATGCCCAAAAAGATGATGTCAATGATGTATTAAAAAAGAAACGAAGTGATCGTGTCATGAAAAAATATTTGACCAGACAGAAATATGCAAAAGTTGAACAAGCATTAGAAGAACAATTTTCATCTGGTCGCCTTTTAGGTAAATAACTAAATAAAAAAAAATTGTAAATATATTCTTAATATGATGAAAAACTTTGAGCGACCATTAACTCGAGTGAAACTTGTTTTAAGTGAAACTCACCAATGGATATGATAATAGCCTCGTCATAGTTACGCTGATTTTAGATAAAAAAATTTTTTTTTTAAATTACTGCTTGTAAAAAATATATAAAATAATTTTCTTTTTATTGTAGCCTGTGTTGCATCTCGACCAGGACAATGTGGATGTGCTGATGGTTACATTCTAGAAGGCAAAGAACTAGAATTTTACATGAGAAAAATAAAATCAAAGAAAACAAAGTAAAATGACTATTTAAAGTGGGATATATAAAAAATGTGGGAGTTACTTTTATATAAAATTAATGTAACTGAATAAAAAAAAATCGAAAAAAAAAACAATTTTTTAATATTTTATCAAAAAAATGTATAACCATTTAAAAACGTTATATAAGCTTATTGCAAGTTATTCCTCTCTGACCCGAAATTTAAAAGAATACTCATTGAATTATATTAAGAAATTTTATGGCGATTTTTGGTAATTAGATATTTCTATATTGGAGTTATAATGAATTACATATACTATTATTGGTTTGATTATAAACCACCCACTTTGCTATGGCGAATTAATTTTCTATGAAAAGATACAAGAGCGGGTATTTTCCATTCAAAGTCTGCAGCTATAAGAAAAAAAATATGGTTTATTATTAAATTAAAAATAATTTAATTTCCAAGTGCTATGAAATATCATCAAACGAGATATTGCATTTAAAATTTTCGTTCAAATATGTTAATAAATTCCTGTTCTTTTAGCATATTTCGTATTTACTAAGGGGAATGAATGCTCTCTATTTCATTTTATATATTTATTTTCAATTTGCTTGAAAATAGTACAATTTGCTTTCCTTAATGCACTAAATTTTGGTAGTAGACATTTTAATATTATTATTTTATTGCCTTATTGAAAAAAATAATTAAAAATACAACGTAAAAATATTTTTATTTACAAATTTTAACAAAGTCGTATACAAAAATTTACATTAGATAAAAATAGTTACCATTAAAACAAATATAAATGCACTTTATAGTCTCTACCTATGTATAATAATATTATTTAGTTTTAAATTTTGGTAGTCTTCAACTAGAAAATATAAAAAAAGTAGCACTCAACTTAAGGTTCATGATCCTTTAAAGGATAATGTTCCTTATGCGTTTCAATATGTTCTTCCAATTCTTTTAATTGTTCCCTACAAAAAATATATATATGAATTTAAATATAAATTATAAACATTTATTTCTCAAAATCGTTTACCTCAAGTGTGGTGGTAAATCAGAATAAACATCATTAAACATTTCTCGCCAATTTGGTTTTAATTTCTTTTCAGATGCTGCTAGTTGCAATAAAACTTGTTTACGTATATCTTTCACATATGACTTTTCTTTATCTTCATTCCACCAGCCTTTACGTGACATATATTTTTTTAATTTATTTATTGGATGTTCAGTAGTATTCCATATTTCAATATCTTGTGTTGAACGATATGCAGAACTATCGTCAGATGTTGAATGATGTCCAACTCTACAAATAAATATGAAAGTTTTTTTTTTTTTTTTTTGCAAGAATCTTGCATGTATATGTACCTGTAAGACATAGCTTCAAGAATAACTGGTTTATTATTTTTAAGGCAATATTCTCGTGCAACTTTTGTTGCATTATAAACAGCAAATGTATCTGTACCATCTACTCGAATTGATGCTATTCCATAGGCTGGACCACGGCCAGCTATACCATCGCCTTTATATTGTTCGCTTGATGGTGTTGATATAGCAAAACCATTGTTTCGACTGAAAATTATAATAGATTTTTAAGCAAATATGATTTTATCGTTCTCTTAAGATTTTAAATTCAGATAGATTAAATTAGAGAAAAATAGATCGTTGTTTAATATAGCATTGTTATCGTACGACTTAAATTATACAAAACAATTGTAACTATGTTAAATCATACTATGTTATGAATTAATAAAATTATAACTAATTATAATAGTAATATAATCAATGATTATAAATATATTCATTCAAAAATATATTAAAATTACCAAAACAATATAACAGGACAATTCAATGTTGCTGCAAAATTAAATGCAGCATGTGCATCACCTTCAGATGCAGCACCTTCACCAAAATAACAAATTACAATACGATCATTATTTGGTACCAGTTTATATGCATACGCAGATCCTACAGCTTGTGGCATTTGTGTAGCTAAGAAAAATATTCTGTTTTTATTAAAATATTGTTTTTTTTTTTTTTAAAATTCATTAAATTCAAATTTTACCTAAAGGACTTGAAATCGTTACAAAATTTAATCTTCGGGAGCCATAATGAACTGGCATTTGTTTACCTTTACCCATATCATCGATATTACCATAACATTGATCTATAAATTCGGATATTGTAAATCCTCGCCAAACTAATACACCAGCTTCACGATATTGTCCATAAACTAAATCCTTTTCTGATAATGCTGCTGCACTACCAATATGGGATGCTTCTTCACCAAAATTCGTCATATAAAATGAAATACGTCCTTGTCGTTGAGATTCATATAAAATTTTATCCATTGTATTTAATAATAACATATCTCGGAACATTTTTTGTACAATTTCTTTACTTAAATTTGGATCTTCTTCGGGTACATCAATTTCACCATTTTGATTCATAACACGATAAATTGGTATTGGTAATGTATTTTCCGGTAATGTCAGGGTTGGTTTTGTTATAAATGGTGCACCACAAGCACCAGGAAATTTTGAATGTTCGGTAGTTGAATTTGGCTGATTGGTATTTTCGTTGATGTTAGTTGAAAAACACTGTAATTTTTTTATAATTATTAAATGAATTTGTTAAATAAATTACTTAAATATATATTTACCATTCTTGGAGTTGATCGTGGCAAGAATGTAAACAGTTTTTTCGAATTTCGTAGAAATGACATTTTTCTTAATAATTGGCAACAAAACTATCTAATAGAGATTAATTAATTAAATTAAATTAATTAAACAAAAGTATAAAAATATACGATAAATTTATTATTGACGTAACAAACTACATTGACAATTGATAATTTATGAAAATGATCAACATAAAAAATGATCTTTATCAATTCTATACAAAAACCATATGATTTTGACAATGTTATCATAACATTTGAAATTATTATTTTTAGGATTTCTTAATAAACATTTTAAGGGTTTAATCAGTTCGTTTTTCATAATATTACAGATTACTGGGTCTTATGTTTTGTTAATACCAATGCAATTCATAATTTTTGTTTAGTGAAATATATTTTAATTTTAACATATTTTCTATATTTTTCATAATATTTTTATATTTATTTAATATTTATGGCCAATTACACAGTGGAAGCTTAAGCCTTTACCAGAGTTTAAGCTTCGGTTTAACTTATTTACTGGGTTCTCTGTGCAAACTTAAAGATAAGCCTCCCTTAAAGTAAATTTATTTTATAATATGGGGCGACACAAAAATTAAAATATCACTTTACTTTTTATGGAACATTTGCATTCCCAATAATATTATTTCCAATTAGAATTCACAATATTTCACATTTTTTGGTTTAGCTAAGCTTACGGAAAATTTTGATTGAGCAACCCAGTTTGGTTAAGTTTCAAGCTTACGCTACACAATCGATTTAGTTAAGCTTAAGCTTTCAGTGTAAAATCCGTTGAAATGATCCATCTGGGTACGTGATCTACAAATTGACAATAGCAAATTATTGTTAAATAAAGTTGGAAACTTTCAGGCGTATAAAAACAGAACACCTAAATGTATGCTAATGCGATATAATATTGTAAATTTTGTTATTTACTTAATTGGCATAATACAAATATAATTTGAAATTAAATTTTATTCACTGTATTTCTTCCTTTTTTATTCTAAAGGACTCACTTAATGTTTCGAATCATTTAATTTTTAAATAATCGGGATAATTTTTGCAGTTGAAAAACAAAAATAATTTATTTAATAAGCGGTTAATATATTTTGTAAATTATTTAATAATTATTCAATTATTCTATGAAATATTGATTTTCGATTAAAAAATTACAGATTATTACTTATCTCATTACAATTACAGATTATTACTTATCTCTAGTCTGGGTTTTCGCAAATAAAAGACATTTTTTTTTTCAATTTATGCTACACAATAATTGGAACATTAATTTATTGCACAATAATACGGAATTCAAAAGTTCAAAATAATTACGCGCGATATAATTTTTCATTTATTTAAAATAATATAATTTTAATTATAATTCAATTGATCAGCTCACGCACTTTGCAGCACATAGTTTAGCTAATTTTTTAATATTATTTTCATACATTTTACACTTACAAATTATGGGTAATTTCTAAATTAGGATGTTATCAAAATTAAATAAGTGATCTTTTTGTGACCTATATTTTATAATTGATATACAATTAAAATTAATTATGAATATTTATTATAATAATTTCCGTAATAACTTTAAAGTGTTTAATTGATTGGATTATAGAATTATAAATTATTACACATACAATAATTGGTGGTTTATTGATGGTTGTGTATATTATCAATAATTTATTTATATTTATTAATAAATAATATTACAAAATTATAGTATAATCATAAAAGAAAATTTAACATATAATTTTTAAAAAATTCGTCATTTTAGTTATTTTTATAAAATCTTACTATATAATTTTTAATTATTCTGTTTTATAATATTAAAAAAAAAAATCAGTTAAATTTAAATATAATTATTAAAATTATCTTTTTCTACGTGGTGCAGGCCATATGAAAATTTAGATTGCAGTATGAGGTCTTGTAATTGGCAATATCATGGTAAATAATTAATATTAATTTTAAAATATATTACATTTGTTAACTATATTAAGTTAAATCTGTCTGTGGAAACAATTGCAGTGTAATCAGGGGTGGCTCAAAAATAGTTTTTTAATCTCGCGCCCTAGGCAATCTTTTTTGTGGCGCCCTCTCTACCAATGAAAACATATATGTAAAAAAAAAATTTTGCTCCATGAAATTGATCTTATAGTGAATTTAGGGTAAAAAAATTGGAGTTTAAAAATAATATTAATACTATAATTATTTATTATTAAATATGTAAAATGGTATTATATTTTTTTCATTTTTTTTTTTGTTGTTTTATTATCCACCTCGTTTTCCTGATTAGATTTCTTTTAATTTTGTTATTTTTATCTATATGTAAATAATAACAATAATTAGAATTCATTTGTAAATAATACAGGTAACGCTAAACTGTTGAGGGCGCCAAAATTCGAGAAAAAAATAAGAAGATACTTTTTTTTAGTTATACGTTTTTTTTTAAAACTGCTGAGGGCGCCAAAAAATTTCGACAGAAAAATAAAAGCTACTTTTTTTTAAAACTTATACATAAAAACAAAATATTCAAATTTTGAAATTTTGAATTGAAATTGAGAAAGTATTAAAAAATAAATTTATTTAAAAACATTTTACACAGTTTTAAAACAAAAGTGTATCGTCGTAACATAAGTAATTATATAATTTAAATATTCTATTTTAAACTTTTATTTTGCGTACTGAGGTAAGAAACACATTTAGATATAAAGTATATGTTGTTATTTATATAGTAAGCAGTATCTTATTATTTTTCTCTCGAATTTTGGCGCCCTCAACAGTTTAGCGCCCTAGGCGACCGCCTAGTTTGCCTATATGGTAGAGCCACCCCTGAGTGTAATACTTTCACATCAACTTATAATAAACCCGTTGATGATTCAAAACCACAAAAAACTATACTTGATCCTTCTCTGGACAATCATAAAGCTATTCAATTGCAAAATCATATATCGTTATGACCGGGTATCCAAGCAACTAACAATTTGATTGCATATGGTCAATTTGTTTTTTGTTAGTTATACTTTTAATAAAGAAAATAGTCTTGTAAAAAATTTCCAATTTTCATATCACAAATTATGACGAGCTCCATAATTTTCTTTTAAACTTGTTTACATGTTCTGTTAACTTTTTCCTAGCAATTTATCAATAGTGGGTGATTTCGCCGGAAAGTATAGTGACCGATTTTTTTTCGATTACATAATATAATGAATAAATCATAATTGTAGAAATAAAGTTGTTACTATGGTTTTAGCAAGTGTTATTTAATAAAAATCTAAATTTTCCTGGTGCCAAACTGTTACATATCAAAGTTTCTCAGCTTTTTAAAATTATAGATAGATATAACCTAAATTTACTTATGTAAAGCTTTTATTATTAGAATCAATGGCGTCATGAGAACACTAAAACTTTTTAAGAAGCACGTGTTATTCAATAGATGCATTCTTATGCTTGAAATATGACGTCATGATAATAAAAATAACATATCCAATTCAACATACAATATGAAATAATAAAATATGTTTATAAATTGAAGCTTTTTTAGGTACCTTTTAGATAGATAATAAAACTTTCGTTATATAAATTTTTATTTTCATTTTATATCAAATTATTGTCAATTGAAATATAAAACTAAAAACGTTTATTAAATTCTAAATAATTATAATAAAATTTTGCGCATTTAAATCAAATTACTAAAGAAATACTCGAAATAATAAAAAAATAAGATATAATTTTAAGAACATAGTTTATTTTTACAGTGTCAAATAATATGAACATAATAAATATAATAAATTAATTTAAATAAAAAAAAATGTTTATTTTTATATCGTCTCACAAAAAATTATCTATAGTTTTCTTAAATTTCTGTAATTCCTGTGAAATTAATCAATAAATTAAAATTTATTCAGAAATGTATCCTTGACCTTGGTAATGATATAGTGTACAGTGTAACCACGTGTTCAGTGCTTTTATCAAAATTTTGTTTATGTATGTAATAATTAGTATATTTATTTAAAAGTTTTTGAAATTTAGAAAATATTGACATAAAATATTATAATATAATTAAATATAAATTATATTAATTAATATATATAAAAAAAAGGTTCCGTGATATAAAGCCATGCGACATAAGGTCATAATGGTTTAATGTCTCCACTAATTTTTAACCGACATTGGGAGCTACAACATAAAGAATTATTAAAATCAATAACAAGCTTAAAAAATATTTATATAAATTTAATTTAAAAAAGTGATAAATCTTTTCTTTTTTTTTTTGTATAGTTTACTGGAAAAAGACGATAAAACTTCTCGTAATTTTAGCTATATGGCTTTATCAGGCAAAATTTTATATAACGATATGAGTCACTCGAATGAGATATTAAACCATATATCAGAAAAACTGTCAAAGCGATTGCAAAAATAAGAAATAATACTCTATAATATTTGAAACAGCTTACGAAAAATTACTTAAAGCCCCTTTACATTATCAGACTGTTTATAAAATATTTGATGCGGTTTTTTGTTTGATGAAAAATCGTACAGTTTGAAGGTAAAAAAATATTTATCGCATGCGATGTTTTATGAAAAATCTGACGATATGGATTTTCATAAGATTTGATATATATGAAGGTACTTTAAGCCATCGCATGTAACTACACTTAAAGTCCCTTCACATATATATCAATCGGTTGTACAACTTTTCATTCGATCAGTCGAATGTCAAGAAATTGTATATAGTGTGAAAGTAAATATTGATAGTTGTATGCGATTATATTATGTTAAAAATTAAACTGTTGCTATTTTGATTTGATTTTTCATTAAATATTTTGATATACATCGAATGAAAAGTTGTACAACCGAATGTGAAGGGACTCTTTCGCACTTTTATATGTGAAGGGAATTCAGCTATATTAATCGGTTGTACAATTTTTTATTCGACGTGTCAAAATGTTGTATGAAAATCGAATCAAAATAACAACAATTGGATTGTTTATATAATATATCGCATAAAACTATTAATTTTTACTTTCACACTACTCGATTTTTTGACATTCTACTGATCGAATGATTGTACAACCGACTCCTATATGTGAAAGGACTTTCATGAAAAGTCTGATAATGTAAGTAAGGTTTTAGAGAACTTTTTCACTGCAATTACAAGTTTAATGCGTGGTAGTTAGTCTAAACTCAAGTTACGCAGACGCAACAATTAGAATATGCGTTTACACTTTATTAGGTAATCTCAAAGTATCAAAAATGCGTTTTTCATATATTACATACATATATGTGAAATATTAATTTATAGCTCCGACTAGATTTATCGTTTAATATTTTGTTTTCTTTCACCATTTCAATTAATTTTTCTTCAAACAAAGCCATAACTTTCATAAAAATACATAAATTTGTCTGTCAAATTTAGTTTACAAAACGTTCTTAACGTGTGTTGGCAATGGCAATGGCAATTGAAATTATCAATTACTCCATTGCATTGTTAATGTTCGCGGTTCGCGTTGACTTGAATTTCTGCGTAACTTGCGTTGAGCCTAACTGGGCTATAAAAATATTTTTTATATTCGAATAACAAATATACAACATCAATTAATTTGAATTATTATTAATACATTATCGTAATATAAAATAAACATTATCAATAATTTTAATAATTTTTATAAAATTAAAATATATTTACACAATTTTACTTCTGTAAATTATACGATTATACCTTCAATAAAAAATATATATTTTATGATATTAATAAATTTAAAAATGGATGTCGATGAAATTTAATACCCCATCAATAGGAAATAGAAAAATGTTTGTGACACTAATAATTATAATAGTATTTATCTATTTGTTTAATATATTTTCCTGGATATTTCGCAAATATAAATAGACGACAAATGAAACTGAAAGACTTAAATATCCAAAACAGAAAAGAAAAAAAAATGTATTAAATTACATTTATTAAATAGGTTGCTGGTGAGGAAAAGGAAAGTTTTTGAGGTTTACATTTATAATTATCTAAGAATTATTTCATTTGAATTTGAACACTTTCAATTTCCTATTACAAATATGAAATGTTCAAAACAAAAGAGGCTATCGCTATATAGGGCTTGGTGGAGAGTCTATTAGTGTCATTATGGTTTAAAAAAATTTGTAGTATGTATAAACCTTTTCCGTATTGCATGCGGTTCGCATATTTACCAAAAACAATTCTTATTAGAGTTTATGTTTAGTTAGCCTTGTTATAGAATAAAATTATTGTTTTTATGAAATTATAAGAATTTTATTAGTTAGGGTTTTGAATTCCAGCAATACCAAAAACTGAGAATTTAGATTTACGGTACAGTACAGCGAATGCTTAATAATAGTTTAGTTTAGTTAGAAACGAGTGCTGATACTTCATTATACGATCCATACGTATCCAATCCATTTAATTAAACAAACAACTGTCTCCTATTTCTAATTAATCCTGATTGTGTTTTTAATTTGAAAATCGGATTACACAGAATCGTTAGTCACATACACAGAATCGTTAGTCTCTTACGATTTGGGCTTCAAATACTACAATTTCTTGGCATACTCTACAAATATCCACTGTCATGATACCAAAATGACATATTAGCCATTTTACTCAATAGTGTTATATTAGTCCTGTGGAACGCTAAATAATATGCGAAGTCTCATTCACTGGTAAGACTCTATTTCTTCGGTTTCGTCATTCATGTGATAATTATTTAATTTAATTTAATTTTATTTTTAGAATATTATTTTGAGTTGTTAATTTAATGATTTTATTGTTAACTTTATACATATATTAAAATATTATTTATTATCTTCATTTGCTTTATATGTAAATATGTATTATCATAATTATTTTTTTAATATAATTTAAAGGAAATCAATAAACATTTTTTTAATTTTTTTTTAACTTTACATTTTACCATGTAATAATGATACTTACGTAACTATTGAAGATTGGAATATCAATGTTCCCGAAATTTTATACCATACCTGAATACCGGATTTAGTAATTCGGTATAGGAAATCCATATTATAATCGTTATCTCAAATATTATCAATGGATAGTAATTCTAATTTAATTTTTTTATCTATTATATTAATTTCTGTTTACCGCAAAAAAATAAATTTAAATGTGGGTGGTTTTATGTAAGTAAATACATAATTACATAGTTTCTGGGAAATTAAATACATAATAAATAAAATAATTTTATCACTCGCAACAGAATTATTGTCGTATAACAAATTTACCGTCCAGTTACTGTCAACATACGCAACAGCAACGCGCTACAACGTACTTGCAAAACAATAGTCAATCTATATAAAATGTATGGCACATAGATAAACTCAATGCAACGCAGAAAGTTCGAAAAATTGAAAAATTTAACCCAAACATTCACAATGTAGAAATTTTAGAACTTGCCAAAAATAATGTCAACTAAAATTCATTCTAAGAACAAGTAATTGACATAAAATTATAATTATTCACAATTACTATTTTAATAGTACATAATTAAAATCAGCTGTTTTATGTGAATAACTCATTAACACATCTTTGAGAGTTGTAAATATTGAGTTGTAGCGCGTTGACGTTGCGTGTGTTAAGAATAACTCCAGCATTTTATACTAAAAGTCTGTTGAAATTTCTTTTCTGATCTATACTCAAATTATTCGTATCGAAATAAACTAAACTTTTCCCTATAATTTTACTTTAGACACATTGAACTTTATCAATATAATTATAACCAAAACTGACATATGGACCCTTTTAACTTTAAAACACACCCTTACGCTTTTTTCTTGAATGTATTTATTTGAAAAATATTCTTTTTTTTTTTTTTAGATTTCACTCAATGTTCTATAGAATTAAGAAAGACTAACTAAACTTAATTTTATGCTCACATTTTTTTTTTCTCTTCTTTATTGCATTATAATATTTTGAACGATATAAGCCGCCGCCGACAACGCTACCGCCAAAAACACAAAACAGTCGATGATTATACTTTGATGTCGATAGTATAGATTTAAAATTTAATGTGGTGGTCTTATAGAGAATAACAAATAATAAATTGTATAAAAATAAATCATACAAAAAAATTAATATTGAAAATGAATATAATTTTCGGTATTAATCATATTTAAAATTAATATTATATATATACAAATAATTTTGTAAAATAAAAATCAATTTAAGAATTTTTCGTAAAGAAAACACATGTTTAATAGAAAAATGAGTGTAAATATTAATTTTGAGTTAAATAAATTTTTAAATTAAATTGAAATTATTTAAATATTACTATATAATAATAATAATAATAAATTGATAAGATTTTCTAAATTATTTATATATAATTTTACAACAAGACAAGAAAAAACGCTCTTAGTGACACAAATTTTAATTATTATTATAATTATTAATATTATATTAATCATTTTTTTTTTATATTATTTAATTGTACTGATAATAAATAATATAACATATTTTTCTAAGATTTTTAGACATAACAAATAAATTTATATAATATTAATTTATTTAAATATTTAAATTATTATTTAGTTCTAACATATAAAAAATTATGCCACCAGAGATTATAAAATAATTATTATATAAATATTTTTGTAAAATTTTTTAAATAAATAAATAAAATTGTAAAAACAATTGTAATAATAATAGTAAAATTCTAAAAAAAGAACCAAGAAAATAATTAGTAAATAGATTGCAATAAGTAAATTAATAATTGCATAATCTAGAAAATTATTATTAATATAAAATAATATAGTTTCAACAAAGAAAGAGACTGGAATCCATTAATCGTGAATTAATTATTATTAATATACTATTTTTATTTATCACAAAAAAATTATTAGTGAACCATATTAATAATTAAGACAGTGATATGAAGTGTAATTAAAATTATTTTGAATATATAGTATAAGTAGTCAAATTTTTTTTGAAATATTTTATATTTTTTTAAAATAAATACATAAAAAATATTTAAAACTATAAAAAATGTCTGAAAATGAACCATTAAATATTAAATTACAAAAAACTGAATCAAATGGTATAAAAAATGGATCAAATAATAATATAAATGGTTTAAAATTATCAAATGAATCAACAAATAATATACAATCATCACAAGTAACATTTGAACCACCAGATGGTGGTACGAGAGCATGGATTGTTATGATAAGTGCATTTATATGTAATGGTGTTATATTTGGTATTATTAATTCGTACAGTGTTTTACATTCATATTTACAAGATCAATTAATTGAACAGCATGATACAGAAGCATCAAGTAAAGCTGGTATGTTTAAAATATATAATGTTTAATTTTTTTTTTTTAATTAAGAATTATTTTGTATAACAATAATTTATTAAACTTACCATAATAATTATAAAATATTTACCATAATTTTTAGACATTTTATAGTAACATAAAAATATTTGACAGGACATTTTAAAATGGGCAAAAGAGCTGCGGCCTTAACGATCTATTGTGAATTTATATACTCTTTACCATAATCATATTGATTTAAAGAAGCTAATGATGCTGGAGAGAACCATATTGGTCATATTCGGTAGTGAGGCAAATTTTTCCCAGAATAAATTGTTTTATCCTTGTTCTGTCATCTCTTTATCACTTAGACTTACCATAATAATTTAAAAAAAAACTTTACCATAATTTTTAGACATTTTATAGTAAAATAATTTTTTTTTTTAAATATGGAACGCAAAAGAGCTACGACCTTAAAGATCTATTGTGCATTTATATACCTTTTCTTTACCATAATCATATTGATTTAAAGAAGCTAAGGATGTTTGAGGGAGCCATATTGGCCAGTTCTTCTGTAATGAACAAACATTCCCATTTATATGCCCTTTCTTTACCATAATCGAATTGATTTAAAGAAGCTAAGGATGTTTATAGCTCCCATATTGGCCAGTTCTTTGGTAGTGAGAAAACTTTTCCCGAACAGATGTTGTCTTATCCTTGTGTGGCTGCTGCGCAGTTGCAGAGAATATGTTCTGTCATTCCTTTATAATTTAGGCACAGGCAACATATATGTCAATTGCATATTCATTTTGTTAAGGTGGCGGTTTAGAGGACTGTGTCCTGTTATGGGGCCTGTTAGGGTTTCGATATCTCTTTTGCTGAGTTTGTTTCCAAAAATAATTTATTATAACATGTATTTTTTATGGTAACATAAATTTAATATATTTTTAAATTCGATATTGCAAGTGGACATTAAATTGTTGGTTTATAAGGAAACACTGTAAATAAAATGCTTTTAAGAGTATCCCTAGATATCTTAACTATACTTCTCAATAACACAAAATTGTCAGTATATTATAATTCAACTATCTATATACCCCTATCGTTGAGAACATTTTTATTCTTTATTCTTTCTTGTCAAAATTTATATGGCATTGTCAAATAAATAAGAAATTAATTATTAATTTACGCTTTTATATAAAGTATATAATAAAAAAATGTCTGATTGTATTGAAAAGATTAAATATTTATGACGATTTTATTATTTTGCAGTTAATATATAGCTCAGAAATCATTACAAATTTAATAATTTACATGAAAATATTAATTAATTTACAGCTGACAGACGTTATACATTGTAATTGTATGTATAACAGCTTTTAAATCTAATTTTTATCAGCCTGTATTAAGTTATTGACACAATTTAGTACTTAGATTAAATCCTTTTAATATTTATTATATATTTTTTTTGAACTTAATACATTTTATAATTGATTTTTATATTAATTAGAATAATATTTTTACATTGTTTTTTATTTTCATTAATAGAGTTTATATTTTTGAATCAATTTTAATTTATTTTAATTTAAATCAGAGAGAAACTGATTTTATTTTTATTGAATATGTCTTTCATTTAATGATAAATATATAAAAAAATTATAATATTATTATTTAACGTCATTGTCAATATAATCTCATATAAATCATAATCATATAATAAATTATGTTTTGAAAATTAATATTTCGGCAAACATAATATTGAACTTTGAAATTGTTATCAATTTTTATTATGTTGTCTTTATTCAAATATTGAACATACTACATACAATTTTGATATCTTTTGCATAGTAAAATCAAATATAATTGATTATGATATTATATTAATTTTTACAAGTGATACTATTAATTTAGTATGAATATTATTTTAATTTAATATTTTTAGAAACAATAAAAAATTAGTTTTAAAAAAATAATAATCTTATAAGATAATAATAATCAATTATTGTAGTTTATTTCAAATTACATTTGATTAGGTATGATTTTAGGTTAGCCAATATGTTGATTCAATAGTGAAATATATTATTCTTCTTCTGCTGGTTAACCACTTCTGGTTGTTGGCGATTACATAGATAACGTATATTTATAACAATGTGGTCATAATATTTGCCAAAATAAGCTGTTTTATGCACAGGAGCAATTCCTTTTTTTAATCTGTTTAAAAGTTCTAAAAGCTTGTCTTTAGCTTCCATGATTCTATTCCATATAATAATACAGACCAGATAAAACACTTAAGGTCGCAATTGTTAAGGTCGCAATTTCATAGTATCTTTTTGTATTTCCCGAAATCATTATTATATACAACTTGATTCCTTCAGTGGCATTATTGATAGATTCCCGAAAATATACTGTGACTTAAAAGGGATAGGGGACAAAATACAACTTTGTTTTTGTTCCGATGTTATATCATTGATTCTTACTGTAGGAATTTGCACCCAGTACAATATTTTTAATCAATAACCAGTCCATTAATAATATCAATTAATTTATCGTGCTGAATTCTGTCGGAAACTTTTTCGTAATCGGTAAAACACAAGGAAACGCTTTTCACCACTACTTCATTACAAAAGTTCCAATTCTAGAACTTTGATAATACTTTTAAATTGTTAATAAGATTGGGTGATCAAAATTTTAAGGGTGGGGGATCAACTAGACTTGGAATGGCGTTATTTTGATGTTTCTAACTCTTCTAAAGGTGGAGAATAAACGATAACAGATGGACAAAGTGAAAATTTAAGGCAATTTGTATATAATTTCTAACTTATTTAGTCTGTTTCTTATAATACATAACTAATTAAAAACAGGCTGAAAATTAGATTGAAAATACTTTAATTTCAATCATAAATAATTAATAATTAATCATAATAATTAAAATTATTTAATAGTTTTTTGATGATTATTTAAACAGAAACTATTCTAAAGCAATTTTTCTGTTTCAAGATCAAAGTGATGATCATCATTTAGTAAATAATATGGTAGACTGCGTTCTATATTAATAGTAAAATTAGATTTTTTTCTTGATATTATATATTAAATTATTAGAGGGGTATAACAATTATATGTATATGTAGTGTCAAATATAAATAATTTGATTTATTTCAGTCTAATAACATATTTTATTAAGAATTGACATTTTGTGCTGTCAGTAGCCCAATTTCTTATATAGATATCCTAGAATGTTGCAAGTTGCAATTATAGCATTAGTATCATTTATTTCTGAAATTTCAAACTTAGCAGTGTTCCTTATCATCAAAAACACTATAGACAATACGTGTCAGCAAACAATCAATACTGTGAATTCCAAAAAGTTAAGTTCATTCAACAATCAATTCAATAAAGTCAAGTTTATTGAAATATTTAAAGGTTCTATAAAAAATCTATCAAATTTTTTAGTATATTAATTTTATATAATATGTCAGACCCCTTAAATTATTATTTATTTTCATCTTCTCATTTTTCATTACTATAAATTTAATATTTCTATGCGATGATTTATGTTGATTTTTTCTATATAGAAACGTGTGCATATAAAATAAAGTAATTTAATTTTTCAATTACAAGACAATGTATTCATATTGTAGATGTAGAGAATCGTAACTTTTAATATAGTTATAAAACACATCAGAATGATCAAGAACCAATTTGAATTGCCTGCTGTTAATGCTTTTGCTATTGTAATAGTGAAACGTAATTTTATATATGATGTGTAAATAAATACAATAAATAATTTCATTCATAAATATTTATTCATAAATTGAATATCGTTATAAATTACAAGTTATTTATAAAAAATATAATAATAATAATAAAAATGTTAAAATTTAACAAACAATTATTGATATTTTTATTATATATAGATAGCGATATGTGATTCACGTGGTTAGAAAATAATGCGTTTAAATGATTTCAAGATTTTAAGTTCAATTACCTTTTTTGATAATGAATTATTTTTAGAGGAAAACCCAAAATTAATTCATTATTGAAAGTTTGTATTATTTATAATGATTTGGCAAAATTTCTAAAAAAAAATCTATTTAATTTTTTTTTGGCAAGGACTAATGTCAAATAAGCAAATTTAATCACGGCTATTGTCAGGGTCTCATTAATTGTAAATTACATAATTTTTACTATTTTATTTAAAATATTCAATTGAAAAACAAATTTGCTGCTAACTAGGGAGAGCGAGCAGATAACATGTAATTTATGTACAAAATAGAATTGTAATTAATAATTTCACATCTTTTAAGATAACATAATATATTACGTATAATTTGATAGTGACCCACTAAAACTGCCAATGACAGACACTAACGTAATCACGTACCTAACCTGTTTACCAAATTTAATTGAAATCAGATAAGTATTACATGCTTTAAATCAAATACAAGCACTAGGACTAGGAGCACTAACTAGATAACAAAATCAGCATGAGTGCGAAATGTCATTAAAATCGGGTAAGCATTACTGTGTGGTGTAGTACACTGTATGTATAGCATTGAACTTATGAAAAATAATTGGGGATTTTAAAATAGACTCACTACGAACTTAACATTTTACAGTCACCAACTACATAAAAAGCTGTCATGCGTATAAAATTTAATTCAAGAAGCTACTGAAGGATAGCTAGTCAAACTGCTGAACTCTCCGACCTCGAAAACGTGCAGAAAAAAAATTCAGCGAAATCGATTATTTTAGGGTCAATTCCAATATAATATAATTATGTATATATAATTAATGAATTAAATTAAATTATGTTTTATAATTTATTTGGTAAGAATATTTAACATAAATTTTATAATCATATGCAACATTGAATCAAATTATCTTTGTTCTTAGTTACAATGAAACCTAAAATGTGAATCATTAAGATTCACATTTAAATAACTTTTTTTCATATGAATTTTGATCATTCATTACTTTTACTTCATTTATATTTTCTAAAATTATCTCTAAATTCATTATCATTTCTATAATAATTACTATATATAAAATCTATTTATAGAAACACTAAAGCTCGCCCATATAATACTGAAAATTACATAAAAATTAAGAATAATTTTTAAACTTTTCAAAAAAATAAAAATTTCATTTATGCCATTGCCAAATAGTTTTATTCGCACATGAAAGAATACCAAATTATTACATCAGGTGAAATTTTATACTATAACGTCGCAAAATTTTTCAATTTTGTATGTTTATATAAAAGAATTTATTTATTTTGTATATTTTTTAGCTGATTTCAATTTATATTTTGGCAAAATCCCACGGCGCCCGTATTTATGTAAAAAAAAAAAAAAGAACATGATCGAGCGTAAAAATATTTTAAAAAAATATTTACAAATAAGCATAATTATATTATAAACAAACAAAATTAAAATTACGTATTTACTTTATTATAGTCTTTATGATTAAAAATAGAAACGAAATGTGTAACTAAATTATTGATATAAGAATTACTATAATAAGAATGAAAAAGTAGTTATTTTATTGGTGTTTGGTCACGTAGTGTCCCTTACATAGATTATGCAACCTAAATGATTTTTAATAGATCTAGAAAATATTAGTGTTATTGCAAATATTTGCAAAGTAAATTATGTATTCAATAAGTTACATTTTTTCTGATAATTTTGTTTTCTTTGTTCAAAATATAAATTTTCCAATACTTTTTAGTTACCGATGATAATAATTGATATTTACAAATTCATTCAATTCTGATCTTAACGAACAGTTTGTCCGTTCCGTTTAATTACTTAATTTACAAGTAGTTTAGTTATAATTCAAAAAGTATGTATAGAAAGAGATCAAAATTCATATTAAACTTAAATTAAATCCCACCCACACCAACCAATCATAAAGCTTTTTCAAATACACATACTCATAAGTACGATACGATTATTTGAAAAAAAGCTTTATATTTGTGGGTTGTGGGATGTAATTTCTAAATTTGCGTCCATACAAAAACTTTTCTATAAGTTTTGATCTCTTTCTATGTATGTATATAGTTTTTCTTATAACTTTCTATATACATATACTTTTTATCTGGAAGAGTTATTGTCTAAAAAAATTAACACCTTCATAGAAACGGTTCTCAAATCCCAAGCAATACATTAGCGAAAGTGCTAATCATCATACGGAGACTTCCTCACTGGACACTTCTTGATTAGAAGGTTTGAACTTATTAAAAGTGATCAATGTAGAAACTACATTGAACGGCATATAAACATAGTGGTGTTATTTTTGAAGAACCATACTATCAAGTTTTGAATGAAGTCTCGAATTGCTGTACCAGAAAACTCCTCAATTATATAACTTGCTAGATAATCCCTCAGTACATATACTCAGAATTAGTTATCCACGAAATAAGCATACCGATATTGTCCCAGTGTGGTCTATGTGAGGCTCTGTCGCCAATATAAATTAACCTAACCTAGAGAAGGTTGTGTACAAAACGTAAGTTTATAATCTTCGAGAACCGTAGAGAAATTATAAAATAATCAGTGATTATTGATTACGAAATCATTCGACCGGTGAGCAAATAGCTAGAAATATTCTCAGTTGTCGCATTTTCCAAAAATTATTAAATAGGCGTTTTTCAAAAAATAATTTTGTATTAATGATTTATATATAGTTAAATATAGTTAAATCTACAACGCCACCAAATCTAATAAACAGATAAACTGAAAGTCAACACTACGTATTTTTTTTTAAAAATATAGTTTAGAAATTTTTATTTTCTCTTAATGAATCACGTTGATCAAAATATTTGATTTTATAGCGTCTAAAGGCGATAATTGGCTAAAGTGACTGAACAATATTTCTTTAAACTTTTGTACTATTTTGATTGCCCCTAAAATTTTATTTCGTTGTAATCGTAAATGTCATATTTGAGCCGTTCAGAAGCCAATGTGATTAAGTCCACTTATTGAAATTTTTCTAATTTTGGTAAATTCTAATAAATAAAATTTATTCTATTAGAAATTACCAAAATTAGAAAAATTGGACTTAATCACATTGGCTTCTGAACGGCCCATTTATTGATCAGCAGATCTAATTTTTCCTTCCTCAAATTTTCCATTTTTTTCTACTACTTTCACTTAATTCATTGATCTATCTATCAGAAGGTAAGAGATTTAATCTATTTTATCTATAGATTTGGTACCAAAGTAAAATATATAAATTAACATCTGATCTAAGATTGAGTTATTAAATTTCCAAAATGGTGTGAACGTTTAATTTAATTTCAAAAGTACGGAAATAATAATACTATTAAGAGGTTAATATTATATTATGTTAAAATTAAAATTATGTTTACTTATGTTCAAAATTATGCTGTGGTTTCTCATAATTATAATTCGAAAAAAATACTTAGTTGCAAGAACTTGTAATGATGTTGTCAGTATTAAATTACATTGAAATATAAAAAAAAATCATATACTACGTCGTAGTATATTAATTGTCAATGGAAAGGCAAATGAAACCTTTAAAAAGTAGTATAATCATAATTCATTATGATCAGTTTTGCAAGTTTTGATTTTTTTTCCAGTTCATTTGCTTTAAATGCATTATTTCCATATTGTAATAAATAATTAATTGGGTCACACTATTTGAATATATTATTAGAAGCCACATTATAAACAAAATGCGGTTGTGTGATAACACTATAAAACCAAATATCATTTTCATATCAGGTGTTCTTATCAAATTTGTCATATGTAAAAGATTTTCATGCATAACAAAATAAAATGCTTTTATTATTAAATTGATTATTATTTTTATAAAAAAAACGCTGAAGTCACAAATTTTAAAACGAATTTATTTTACTGACTTATAGATAGTGTCTTTTGAAAAGTAATACGTTTTTTATTTGTTATATTCATCTTACTCGGAGTGGTTTTTTTGTAATGACAAATTACATTTTTCTGGTTCTAGAAGAATTTCAGGTCTGTTAGAGGTTCTTTGGCTACAGTTGCTTATTGATAATATTAATTATAACGTGTTCAGTAATAACTCACAGCCTCAACTGAATGCATTTAAAGATTATGTAAATTTGTTCTGATTGATTTAGTTTTTAGTAAAACTAAGAGGTTGTCGTCGTTATTTTAAATATTCAATTGAGTAGAATTAGCTAAGAGGTTCAAATAATTATATTTCATATTCAAAAATGTTGGGTCATTTTAAAATATCTCAGCAGTAAATTTATATTGATATTTGATAGTCTCTACTTTAATAATCTTATTTTTATATTCGTACCAAAAAACTGGTTCGTATTGGATAGTTTTCCTAACAAAAACTTAGATTATTTTAAGTAGATTCTTATAATGAATAATGAACGGCTAAAAGATTATTTAATATATTAAATTTAATAAAAAATATTGTTTACAGCAATATTTTTTATTCAATTACATTAAAACTTTTCTTTTAGTTTTGTATATTTTATATCATTATATATTTTTCTAGTAGTTTTGTTGGCGTTGGCGTCAATGTATTATAGATAGATAAAATATAATAATAATTTATTGCATAAAAATTATATTAAATTAAGTTAGTCTGTGTTTACAAAACACTTGTAAATTTTAATAATCTATTAATTTATTAACAAAATGTTTTCGACAAACTACAAGTTCTTGTTTCTGATTATGTATATATTTAATAGATTTATACGCCAGCATCGGTGGTGGTAGTGTACTATGCATTAAGTCCCAGGGTTCAAGTTCAGATCCAGTTATCAATGAAGCTCTATAAATATTGACTCAGCTTTAAATGAGACCGCATTTAATAATATTTGCCATGTTATTGTGTTTTGGGAAAAATGTAAAAATGTAGTTTTCTGCCAACGAAAATGTCTCACTATTAAAAGCAATTAGTTTGTTCAAATTTAATGTTTCTTCACTTTAAAGAAACTTATGGTTCGGAATCCATATAAAATTATCTTATTTATAGCAATAAAAGCTTTTATTTGCAGCAATTGTAAATTAATTAAAATTACAAATTAATTGATTGAATATACATTTAACATATCTCATAGGAGCTATGTAAGTCGCTTATCCTTGTTTTATTTTTGTCTAGACATTATCAGTGCTTTGTCATCGCTAAAAGCTTTTTCAAAGAATCACTCATTATATGATGACCAATTCATAATCCACAAAATGACAAAATAAAATTAAATAATTATCATTCAGTCGGCTCTGGAGTACATTATTACCTATCAAACACAAAATACTTCCTCGAAATCCATTAATTAATGTTTCCTTGCTTTCAAAAAGTCTCAAGTCCTGCGTTAAGGTTAAACAAATTAAATGCTGGTCTTTGATTAATAAAACTTTTATTAGATAAACTTAGAATTCAAATTCTAGAAATCAATTTTATAAAATTTCAATAAAAAATTCGAAATTCTGAATTGGAATTATTTTTCGGGAGTGCAAGAATTCTCTGAATAATATTTGATTTATTTCTTTTCTAATCAAAATAATTTAAAAATGAAATAAAATTTATACAAAATATTTATAAACAATTAAATTTAAATACAAAATTAAATATTTTCATTTGTTTCATTCTAGCTCTTGTTGGTTCACTAACTATTGGTACAACATTTTTTTTATCACCAATAGCTGGTATGCTAACTGATAAAATTGGTCTTAGACGCACAACATTCTTGGGAGGTTTATTATCTGCTGGCGGATTATTTCTCTCATCATTATTTACATATCAAATAACAGCTTTATATTTAACATATGGTATTATGTTTGGTTTAGGAGCTGCTCTTGCCTATACACCAACATTAGCTATATTAGGACATTATTTTAAACGTTATTTAGGAAAAGTTAGTGGTTTTGTTACAGCTGGATCAAGTGTATTTACAATTATCTTACCACCCGGTTTAGATTATATGATTAAACAATATGGACTGCCAATAACATTACAAGGAATGTCAATAATAGCTTGTTTTATAATAATCTGTTCATTTGTTTATAAACCATTACATCCACCACCGCCACCACCAAAACGTAAACCAGGTCGATCACAATTCAATTTTATGTTACGTTCAATAATTAATGTTGATATATGGAAACGTAAACGTTATGTAATATGGGCATTATCGGTACCATTAGCATTATTTGGTTATTTTGTACCATACGTACATATGGTAAAATTTATACAAAACGTATTTCCTGGTCATAATGAAAATTTACCAGTTATGTGTATTGGTATATCATCTGGATTAGGACGTTTAATATTTGGTATTTTAGCTGATATGCCAAGTGTTAATCGAATATTTTTACAACAAACTGCATTAATTTGTATTGGTTTTTTAACAATGCTATTGCCAGCAACAAATTCATATACATTATTAATTGTATTTATATTAGCAATGGGATTATTTGATGGATGTTTTATATCATTATTAGGACCAATTGCATATGAAATATGTGGACCACATGGTGCAACACAAGCTATTGGTTTTTTATTAGGTTTAAGTTCATTACCATTAACTGTTGGACCACCAATAGCTGGTAAAATTTTCGATACAACTGGTTCATATACAATACCATTTATATTGGCTGGTATTCCACCAATTGTTGGTGCCACTGTTATGTTTTTAATAAGATGTGTTGCAAATGATGCAATTGATGTAGATAATAAAAAAAATGGTGAAATTTTGGCTAAAGATGCTAAACCAGCCTGGAATACTGTAGGTTAGAAAAATTCATTTTTTATAATGCTTTTTGCTTTAAGTATAAATTTATAAAAGTTTAAATTTTTTTGTTTTTTTGTTTTTTAAATTATATTATTGGCAATTTCACAGATGCTACCCCGATTAATGGTAAAACAAATCATGTTGGGCCATCATTAGAAAATGGAAAATTATTATCGAAAAATAATATTAATAATCCAACGGCGAGTTTAGCTGCAACAGGTATTAATACAAAAAGTCCATTACTTAAATCCAATGATATGTCATCTTTATTAATGGATTATGATTTCTTGTCATCATCATCTTCATCATCATCTATTACTAATAGCACTTATGGTTGTAGACCTGCAAGACGATATAAATATTCTATGCTTTAGCTTTCTGTATATATACATAATTTAAGCTTTTAATGTCACAGATATAATTTTTTTTTGTACATTTATATAATAATTTATTACAATTTTTGTTGCCCCACCTATTTTTTTCTTAACAAGATTTTCAATTAGAAAATTTCTATTTTTCTTTTTTGGTTTTCTTTTTTTATAATTTTTCATAATAAATTTTTGTAATTTATATAATTTCAAAAAAAAAAAAATTATTATAATTGTTTAATCTCACATTTTGCTAATTTAAAAAATATTGTAAATTTACTTATTGACTTTTGCACAATAAATTTAATTATTGGCACGCTACTGACTATTTTATTTTCTTCATAAAATATTTGCATACTTTTAGGTGCTTAATTTATTTAATATAATAAAAATGGTGTGTGTATTTTATTATTTTTAATTATTAAACGTATTTAATTTTATTAGATTAATTTTTATTATATATTTATATTCTACATTGAATTTAATTAGAATTATTGGAATTTTGTAAATAATGAGTAAATAATTTATGTTTTTTTATTTGCACTAAATACATTTTTTTTTTAAATTTCATTTTGGATTATGGTTTGTATTATATGAAAAAGTGTGTAAATCCATTTTCTAGTTATATATTTTACTTTACAAGCGATTAAAAATTTAATTTAAATATATTAAATATATATTATAATTATATATTGTTACATTGGTTTTAGTTTGTTTACATTATATTTTAATATATTTTATGACACATAAAACAAATCATATGGAAAACATTTTCATATTAAACTTTTAATATAAATTTATTTTCAATGTTAATAAAATTTGGAACATTTTATATATAAAATATTTAAAATAATTTCCTATATTAAATTTTTCATTGAAAATTTACTTTTGTTGGCATGCTAATTTATTTATTGAAATAATTTAAATTTTCTTTTGTAAATATTAAATTAGTAATGCAATTTTTAGAAATATTTTTTTTAAATATCTTATAAATATTATATATCTTTATTTACAGAATCGCTGAGTGATGTTCGTTTAACAATTGAATGAATTTAGTTGTCGAAAGAAATATAATAAGATTTTTATGTACTAAAAAAAAGAAAGAAAAAACATTTATATTCCAAAGGTTTTATTTTAATAAGTAATAATTTTTTTTTAGTTAAATTATATATTTTAATAAAAACTTAAAAGTTTTTTTTTTTTATAATGTCAAAAAATCAATTTTTAATTAAATATAATTAAAAATGAAATTTTTTTTAAATAAAAATTAACAAAAAAACAAACTTGTACTACTTAAATAAATAAAAAATAATAAAAAAATTTTAGTTAATAATTTTTAAATAATTTTGTTAAATAATTTTGTTATTTATATGTTTTTTGGTTGACAAAGGTTTGTTTCCATGTTCCATCCTTACATTTTTTAACAATAGAACGACAGATCTTTTCAATCTTAAGATCAAATAAATCCGTTTAATAACCGGCTTCCTAACCGACCACTTCCGGCTTAATTGCCATATAGATAAGTTGTAAAATCACATTCAGTTCTCTGTAGAATTTGGTGCAAACACCACGACATTCTAAGTGAATGTGTAGGGGAACAGATTCCAACAGTTCAACCAGGAGTTCTGAGAACTACAGGATATCACATACAGTTATATTTAATACACTCAGATTCATACATTAGCTGAACTTTGTAAGAGCTATAAGACAACATAATGTCACAATATGTCAGCAATGGCTGCAGTGTCATGTGACTATTATGCCCAATTCTGTAATTCTTAAGCTAATCTAAAGTATATTTGGTAAGTTGAGCTAATAAATTGATACATTAATTAAATTAAATTGGTCGAAACAGTAGCTTATATGTAGGTCTCTAAGCCGGTAGATCGCTAATGTTGTTGAGTTCAGTCAGAGCCGGATCTATGGGGGGTGCAAAGGATGCGATGCACCCGGGCCCCCTCTCAAAAGGGCCCCGCCAAACACTTTTATCTTTCCACTTTTTTTTATTTATATTTTTAAAAAAATTGCACTCATTTTCCATTTTTTATAATTTTTTTTTTTTTGACAAAAAATAAAAAAAAGATAAAATTATTTTTCCAAAAAACACATTACTTTTTTTCGAAAATGGTTGTTGTAATATTTCTGCAGCTGTATGAAAATATAGCAAAGAAAATTCTTCGATTCAATGTTTAATGGGTAGGGAAATTTTTAAATTAGATCTAGCATCACTGTTTGTTGCAAATACGTCAAAATTAAATTATTCCGCCAGCAAAAAGCAAAAATGTAAATGTGCGTCTGTTTTTTTTACTAAAAATAAAACCTTTTCTGTAACTGTTGCTAGCGCAGACAGATCATTCAGTAAGTTGAAGCTAATTAAAACTTACCTTCGTTCTACTATGGCTCAAGAAAGATTATCGTCATTGGCGTTATTGTCGATCGAAGTAGATGAAGCAAAATCAATAAATTTTAGTCAATTGATATCTATTTTTGCGGAAGAAAAGGCAAGGAGGCTTAAATAAGAGTTATGTTTTTCGTATTTTTATTTTGGATTTTTATCTTAAATAAATTTCTATACTACTATTTACAAAAGTTCAACAAGTTGCAAATGAATTTTAAGTGCAATTTTTTTTTATGTTTTTTTTTCGTTATATATTTTTTTGTTTAATTATATTAATATAAATAAATAATTATTTTTTCTCTTAAAAGCTAATTATATTTAAAAAAAATCAAGTATTTTTTTAATAGCTGTGAATAATAAAAGTAAATAAATAAATCATGTTATTGTATTAATTAAAACTTATTGTTATTTTATTTTATTAGAAGAATAATTTTTTTTAAATGAATGGAAGAGGGCCCCAAAATCAAAATCGCTTCTTGCACCTGGGCCCCCAAGTGGCTAGATCCGGCGCTGAGTTCAGTTACCAACAAAGTGTATCCTTTCACCTGAGCTGGTCACTTGCAGATATAGTGGGTTATAGCTACTTTCTTTTTCTGGTTATCTGCCGAATATTATAAACTATTCTGATATTCTGAGTTTTACATTCCATCTTACATTATACAAGCTAATAAATATATTTTATTTGGAGTTATAAATCATTATAATTATTTAATTAATTGCACATTATAATATAAAATAGAAAGTTTTAGTATTTATGATCAATTAGTTATTTATTAGCTATTACTTTCCTTTAAATAGTATTTCAAATATACTAAATTACAAACATTTCTGGCATTGCTAAAAACCATTTCGGAATACACTGACTGGTTTCGTAGTAGGTTTTATGATGACACATAACGTTCGTATAATTGTTCCACAAAATAAAACGTGTTGGTTGCTACATAAAAAAAGTTACGATGTTTACAATTAATTTTTTGAATGAACCGAAATGGAAAAACGTTTTCTAACGATCAAATGTCTATTATATATATTGATCGGGATTTTCTATAAAATACCCAGATATTCAGGCACTCAAAACCATGTAATTACTATACAGACCCGGAAATCTTTACATTTTATATAATAATATTTTCGTGGTGGAGTTTTTCCTATTTCATAAATTCGATTTAAGAAATTTTTTAACCAGAAATTTACTAGACCAATTTATTGCTGTAAATCTGTTAGTCTCAATAAGTAAAATCATTTATTAGCTAATTAAATATAAATTAAAATTTTAAATATTTTATGTTGAAAAAACAAAAACAAAATACCAATAATTTTACTTTTCCAACTCTTTTCACAGCATTTTTCACATCTGAAGTTTTCACATATTTTCGTGGTGGAGTTTTTCCTATTTCATAAATTCGATTTAAGAAATTTTTTAACCAGAAATTTACTAGACCAATTTATTGCTGTAAATCTGTTAGTCTCAATAAGTAAAATCATTTATTAGCTAATTAAATATAAATTAAAATTTTAAATATTTTATGTTGAAAAAACAAAAACAAAATACCAATAATTTTACTTTTCCAACTCTTTTCACAGCATTTTTCACATCTGAAGTCCTCGTCTTCAATTTTTCGACAAATTTTCAGTTTTAAGGATACCATTAAAAGTTATTTTGACAATTTCCGAAAATAATAATGTAATTATTCAAAATTTGATAAATTTTTTTAACTATAAAACCTCAATAACAAAGTTGTAATGAACCTGACAATTGAAAACACCAATTTCCTTCTGTTCTGTTTTTAAAAGTTTTAGGAAATTTTATTAATTTATGGTAATTGGAATTAAATATGTACTTTAAAATAAATCAAATATTATTTAATTTTTTTTTTAAGGTTAGGAATGTCTAGTGTTGGTCACATCAGATTTGTTTTTTTATTTATATAGTGGTTCAAAAACCGCAAAATAAAATCAATATTATATTTTAAAAGTGTTGCGGTATTTGTGGAAAAAAATTGCTTGTAAAATTCGATACATTGCTTATTTATATTCACCTTAGCCTTTAGCATTTAAACGATAGACCAATTATTATTGTTGAAGTCTCCATATAGTCTCCTACGAGACCTTCAAATTTTCACGTGTTGGTAAAGAAAATTACTGCATTTTAAAGGCACCTGCAATTTTTAGAGTGTATGTATGAAGAATATGTAAATTTTATACAAATAATAGACCACAGTAAAAATTATTAGTTATGTAAATTAACTAATAATGGACAAAATAATTAAATTTTATAGTTTTACCTGAATAAACCAGGTAATGTATAATTTTGGCCAGGAAATTTTGGGCCAAGGAAATTCTGGCCAAATGAAATAAGATTTTTTACAAAAAAAAAAATTGAATTTGTCTTCAAAAGTTTGTTCGTCGTAATTTCAGTTCAGGAATTTCATCCTATAATTTAGGTTTAATTTCCTTTCCGTTTTAAGGGAATATTTCTTAAAGCCAAAGTAATTTTATCTAAAATAAAACTTCGCCTTTTTTTTTTGATATTTAACGATTTACTAAAAGGAGCCTTTATACGATGAATTCTAACATTGAACCCAAAACTTTTCTAAACCTTCTATAAAAAGCCATATAAATCTTATTTTTGTAATTTACAGGTGAAATGACTATATAAAGTAATTAGTCCATGATATAAAAAATGATGAAACATACCACGATGAAGTGAGGACCGATCAATATAAAATTAATTCTTTTTTACAAATTGGCGTTACATAATAATGAATTCATATTCAAAATAGCAGAAAAGCTTAAATACAACTCCAATCTCAGTTTATGTTTCATTAAAGGCAAATATTCTGTGCCATATTTTCTATTTTATTAGGGTCAAAGGTCCAATTTTTTGAAAGTTTAACCAAAACATTAATAAAGAAATTTAATGTAAAATATTTGGGCCGAATTTCAAAATATATTTGTGCTAAAAGAAGGAAATACGGCCCAAAATCTGCCATATAATTTTTTTTTGGATTGAATTTCCGATTACTGAATATAATAATTTGAATTATTAAGTTATTTTATATAGTTTTTCTTATAGCACATTTTCTATTGGAAATTTGAAAAATGTCACCATATATTTAAGATTGAACATTTTTCATTTTTCATTCTTCATAATCTACAATTTTCTAAATTTTCACAATTTTCGAAAGTTGTAATCAATTTTAAACAATCCAATAATTTACGTCTATAGTCTCATAATTTATAATCGTTATGCTAATAAACTGTAACCCTGGATTCACAATGAAAATGTCGTAACGCAAAGCAAAGTTGAAGCAACTCAATGTAAAGTTATTATATATTTTTTTCATTCGCAATTAAAATTTTGTTTAATCTTCAAATTACATTAAATGGTTAAAGATAAATTAATTAAAAAAATTAATTTAATTTGCCTAAAGAAAAATATAATAATTTGGGCAACTTTTGTTTTGCTTTAGTTTGCGTTGACTGTCATCAATCTCATTGAGAATATAGAAATACTATTTTCATATGTAGTTCAACTTTCAACTTTGCATTGTACTGACTTTGCTTAACATTACTTTTCTTATTGTGAATTCAGGATAATAAAAATGTCAGTTTACAAATCGTACCATATTTACTAACTCTACCTTAAAACAAAAATTTTTAATCGACATTAAATTATTTTGTTTTCATTATTATTTTCGTTACATATAAATTAAATATGTATTTATATTTGTATATGTATATAAAATAATTATTATATCAAAATACAACCACCTGTTAAATTACTGTTAACTTACTGTTAATTCAAATATTATAACATTTTTGTTTGTTTGTTTATTAAGAAGTTCGGAAATATCAAAATTCGCGCGCGTTACTATCTCTTCCAATAAATTACTTCCAATATTCTTTTTATATTAGTAATAATAATTATTGAATTTGTATTTTTAATACAAATTTTATTTTATAACCAAATGTATTTGTTTTCTTGATTTTATTAGCTATTACTGCTTTCTGTGTTGTCTTGCTCTACAAAAATTCATTTTTTTATAATTATTATATAATTCAGTTTCGGCAGTTTCGGGAAAGAAGCTGTGACAAGAGCTTAGCAAAAAAAATAAAATAAAAACTATTTTATTATTTTCAAGCTAGAAATATTTTTTAGTTAGTCTTAATCGAATTGTGGAAGTTGTTAAAAGTGCCTTTTTTTTAGTCACAATTATATTTTATATTTATAAAAATTTTCGTAAAATAAATAATATACAAATGAAAAATTTCGATTTAATTTTTGAATTTATAAACATTTTACTAATGGAGTATCGTTTTTAAGACCTTGACGACATATTTTTAGTGAGGATTCGATTTAGTCCCGGAAATATAATATAATATGAAATGAAAGTAAAATTTATGAAAATGCTGAATTTTTATGAATATTTAAAATAAATTACATATGAAAAAAAAAATTAAATAAAAATAAACTGTTTTGAATTGTTAATCAGGTGTATAAATATAATTTCTGTGAAATTTAATGTAAAAATTTAAAAAAAAAAGTTCATGTGATTTTGTTTTACTTTGTGATGTATTGAATCTATATTCTAATTATTTTGATATTTACATATTTCAAGTGTGAATAAATGTTTTTGTAGTAACTACAAAAAAAAAAAAAATAATTGATTATTTCGAATATATATAATATATATATAAAAATAAAATAGATAAATCTTTAATTTAAATAATTTAAAATATTCGGATTTTTTGTTTTTATTTAAAAATTAATAAAAATGGCAGTTGATCTTGTTTTAGAGGAATTAATGAGCAAATTAGGTAAATATACGATCATAAAACAAATCAATTGGACTTAAAGTTATTATTATTTAAATTAAAGGATAATTAAAATAGTTGTTCATATTAGTTTAGATTAGATTAAAATAGGGTAGATAATGTAGAGATACGAAAGAAGTTGGTCACACTATGATTTAAAAAATATCTACTAATGCCTACGTTACTAGTATTGAGACAGATGATACTCAGGTTTATTATGTGTAGTGTAACTCCGTTTTCTTATGTGTGAAGAAGTCTTTAGCAAGTTTATTTTTAAATATCTAAAAATCGTACTCCTTGACGCATTACTAGGATGTTGGTTCACTAAATTATATTATTTATCAAATGTAAATTAAATTGTGTGTACTACAAAATTCCATAACACGAAAGTTCTCCAAAGATCTCTAACGCCCAAAATACAGATCAACTAAACTATAAAAATTATCATAAATTAAAATAATTGTCAACAAGATTAACATGAAAAATTGATTAAAAAACAATGTCTATAACAAATTTTCAAAAGTCTGGTATATAAAATGTTTTGGAAACCACCTGTGTCGGTCTGTATTTCATCCTTTTAGTTTATTTGTAATATAGTACAATCATTACGAAAAAGTAAAAATTGATTATAAAATTATTATATAAGAATAAAGAAAATTAATTTCTAATTTAAGATAAAAATAAATCAATAATTCTAAAATTATTCAATGATAAATTATTCGAAAATGTTATGTGAGATTGAAATTGTGCTAATTAAACTGATTATTTATTTGCTGAAATAATTTTCATTCATTAATTTTGTGTTTGGTTGGTGGATTGGTTTTAAATGATAGGGATATTCTTTACCCAATGCAATGAAGCCTTATGAATTTAATTATTTTAACCGAACTTTCTAACCACCTGCTTCCTCCAAATTGCCCAGGAAGAAATTTCCCAAAATTATAAATTGTCTTTGTTGGACCGAGAGATAGTGTCCAGTAGATGCTCTACAGACTATTTCGACTCCTTACATCATATTCATATCTATCTTCGCCTTGTCGCATGCTTCCTGAAGATTACGTATCCACTATCACATCCAGTGAATAATCTGAATGCCTCTTTGTTATTTTTTTAGAATTTCCTCGTCTTTTGAGGATTCGGAGTCCATCTGAATGTTATGTTGTCGCTCCTTCAAAAACGTGACGGCTCTCTCTAAAGCAGCTGTGCTGTTTCAGCAAAAGTATGGTCTTGAATGGTGACGAATAATTAGTAGAATGGATATTCACAATAAGCCAGATGGCTTCAATGATTGGGATTGTATGTAGCGCACTCTAGCTCTGAATTCTGATTCTAATTAACATAATTTATCAATTTCGTATAGAAAATCTCGTTTGACTGTCTAACACTGAATTATAATATTTTGTCAAGTTTAATAAACTTTTACTTAAAATAAATAAATATTTGATTTTTTATACAGATAGTTATTTTTATTGACTTATCCTTAAAATTACAAATCAATCAAATTTTATATTTATCGATCATTTTTAAATAAATTGTTTAATTCTTTTTCAATTTATATTTCATTTTGATTGTACGTAAATCAATTGATAATCATCACTTTTCAATTGAAATAATTTATAAATTCATTTAAATTTATAAATTTATTTTGTTCTACATTAATGAATAAATTTTCGTAAATATGTAGATAGATAGTAAATCCATTTATGTTATGTTATGGTAAAATAATAATTATATAATTTAAAAAAATATAATTTTTGCGCAATTTGATTTGTAAATTTCCATAGTAAATTTCCATTCAAATTATTATACTTGTATAGTATATAAATTTGTAAATCTAGTACAAATCTAGTTATTTTATTAATGCCACATAAAATTCCATCAAAGATTAATTTTCAATATCAGACAAAATAAAAATTTAATTGCAAATTTAATTTTTTTAATTTATATAGTATTTTATAAAGCAAAAATTTTTATTAAGAATTTTTTGTATAAATTAAGTAGTAAATTGGTAAACTATGTTAAGGTTAAAAATTGTTAAAGTTTAAAAAATTACAAATTAAGGGAAAATGAATTTATTGAATTTAGTTGATTATTTATATGATATTTGTAATTTGTTTTGACCTCTTTAAACACTAAAAATACACACATTTTTATTTTTTTATTTTATATTTAAAATAATATTTTGTAAATTATTAAATTAAAAATGAAATTATATCATCGGATGGTGTTATAATTTATTTGTAATTGGTTGTAATTGAATGGCGGAAAAATGAATTTTATCTAATTATTTAATTATATTTCAGAAATATGAAAATTTGTTGAAGAGTAATTTAATAAAATTTATCGTTTTTTAATTTGTATATTATGGTAAATTGACCGGACATTTTTAATATTTTTGACAATAATTAAATGTTAATTAAAGAATAACTAAATTTGGTATAATTAAATTGTAGAAAGTTTTTGTAAAATGTTAAAATAAATCTATTTATTTTTAAATTTAAATAAATTTATTCTATAAAAGTTTGTACATTAAAAATTTTACTTAAATGACTTATTTCGAAAGTCTTCATATTCTTTCACAACCAATTTCATAATTATTGTAAAGCCTTGATAGAAAATAAAAACATAATTGTAAAAAAACAAATTTTTGTCAAAATTATTGAGGACAATGTCCAAAATCTGATAGTGTATTAACAATAATGAAAAATTTAAAGCGTCATTTAAAGATTTTAAATATAACTGCGGTAAAGCGACATAAATATCGTCTATAGTTCTAGTATGTTTTTCCGAATACGGAATTTGAATGTCGGATTACGGAGTTTGATGAACGTCCAATTATCGCACACTTTATAATTTCCTACCTAAAACGTAAAATCTTGTTTCGTTATTTCATTAACACTTTCGCTTTAATCTAAACACTTTGCCATGGTAAATGTTTATTACCAAAAATGACAAAGATCATAATTTAAGATTATCTCTGAGGTTTGATACTTCTGAGGTCTTACATCTAATAAAAATTTATATTATTATCTATCAAATTTATATTAAAATTTACCAATAAAAAATTGTCGCATGATCTATTATAATTGCTAGTAACAAAAACAAAAATTTTATTTGTTTTTTATCTATCAGATATGTTTTCTATGTACGAAATTTATTCACAAGAGATCAAGGTTAAATATTTTTTAGAATAAATGATTTTATGAACCGAATAAAAAATATTAATTTAAATAAAATATTAAAATTTCTTATCGCTAATATTTTATATTAACAAAATATTAAAATGTATATACAAATAAAATAAAAAAATATTTACTTAAGTGCAAATTTTGTTATAAATTATTATTACTAAGATTAAGATGCTTTTAAATATAGAAATAGATGAAAATAAAAATTTGTCAAATACATGTAACTCTCGGTTATTATAGCAAAAAGTTGTAACAAGTTTTTCGTATCATAATTTTATAAAGTTACACTATAATTTCATTATCAAGAGGTTTGAAATATGTAAAACCAATAATTTTTTTATGTGTGATTGACTATACGAATATAAAGAAAACGAAACCTCTTTATAGAATTAGTGACAATAATCTTGTAACCAATATAAGATTTACATTAATAACAATTCTTTGATGGAACAATTTGATGACCACGACTAAAACAGAAGATTTTTCAATATAATTATTGCAATTAGTAGGTTTTTTTAAAGACTTTATTCGCATATATCCTTAACAAAAGTAACTTCATGTAATTGGTTAATTATAGAAAACATTATGTATTTGCAAGTTGCAGCAAAATAAGTGTCATCTGGTGGCTAAAACCGGAACGTCGATAAAAGGAGATGAGAACTGTCTTTAAATGAGTTTAAAAATGTAATAAATAATTAATTCTATTAAAAGAATAAAAAATACTTCCATTCTGTCACTTTTACATTTTAAATATTTGACATTTCTCCTTTTTAAAGCGATCAATAGCTGCAAATCGCCAATAGTGATCTCTGATATTAATACGAGAGTTGTCTGTATTTCGTGAATAAATTTTTTGTCAACAAGATAATTAAAATTTGATAGAATCAAATAAAATATATACAGCTCATAATATTGATTAGAAATAATTTTTCATTATTATAATAATACTAATTAGTTATATAATCATAAAAAATGATTTATTTTATATTTTATTAGTAACAAAATATTTAATAAAATTGGTAAATAATAATAGTTGTTAAAATAAAGATTATAATTGAGGCTAAATAAGATTTAAGCACTTAAAATTTATATCTATTAAACATTAATTTTGACATATATACAATACAGAATAAAAACTTTTAAATAAACAATTCCGGGAGACTTTAACTATTTCTAGTTACATGTTACATGAATAGCAAATATTTAATTAATAATTTTATCTTGACTAACAAATACTTTTTAATGACTTTTTAAATAAATATGTATCGTTATCTAAGAAGAACAAATTTTATCACGTAACGAACTTTATTAGGTTTAAAATGTGAGCGTCTTGTATGAGAATTATGTATTTAATATAAATAAACTAAGTTGTAACATTTTATCATAAATAATATTAATTAATCTGATCTTGTTTAATTGCAAAAAGTTAATTAGTTTTCAAATTGATAATTTAAGTTATTATATTCAGCTAATATTCGCTACTATTATATCAAGACGCTCGTAATGCAATTTTTTTTATTGAAACTCATCACGTGAAAAAGAATTAACGATAATGATAGTCGATATTAGAAATTAATTGATATTTTTAATGCATTAAAAAAGTGTGATAATTGCATAATTTAAAAAGATGAAAAAAGTAATTAACTTTTTTTAAAAAATAAATTAATTAATAATTAAACTTTCATCTTAAAATCATTATATAACAGTACAAATACTATAAATAGTATAACGTAACGTTTACGGATACATTCATAAACATCTCCAAATGTTTGTCGTTATGTTCTATCTCCAAATGTAGCCGTAGACTTTAAACTTCGTCAAGAAACTTCACGTTTAACATTGAACATTTATATGAAAATCAATGTTTTAAGTTGCATACATTGAGCATTATTATTATTACATTGAGTTACATTTACATATACACATTTTCTGTTGAAGTTTGAAGTAAGTTTATTGTGATGAAGTTATAAGCCGATGCCAGCATTGGAGTTACATTATTATATACTTCTATTTTTTATTAATCCGAAATTTTATTTATAAATTAAGCGAAAGCGATATTCAATTAATAATTAAGAAAAATAAATCAAATGAATCAAATGATTGTCAGTAGCTTATTGCAGTAATTCAGTAGCAAATTCAGAAAGGATTTCTTTCGTCCAGTGTCCACTAATTTTATTCGCAAAGTTCCAGCATAAAAGAAACAAAATAACTACTGAAAATTAAATATCAAAGCTTTAGCTATTCAAATTACAAAGATAGCTCAGAATCAAATAGCTTACATTTACTGCTGGATATAATCTCGTTTATTTGTAATCATCACTGATGAAAAACTAAGCATCATGTCTGAAAAATGCATTTTCTGTTATTTCTGTCTTAAATAAATATTATTGTCAATTTAAAAATTATTTAATATTAATTTCCTAATCGTAAATAGTTTAAAAATGTATTACAAATAAAAATTATTATCAATGATAATAATTATATTTTTTTATAATAAGGAAATCTAATTGGATTTAGATTATTTTAAGTATTTTGTAATTAATTTAATAACATAGTTGAAAGTGAAGTGTACAATTATTTAATTTATAAGTTTTTCTTATCAGAAATTATTTACTTTTGAATAAATTAATATAAATATTATGTATGCAAATAACAAATATTTAATCTATATACAAATTCTGATTATTTTCAAAATTGATTTATATAATTTGAATTTGAATTCACAATTTTTAGATTTTCTCAAGTTTTGTAAAATTATTTTATTTTGTTGCTAATTTTAACACTATGTTAACCATTTAAAATAAAAAAAAATTGGCGCTTGTATTTTATATCACAAGCTTTATTTCGCAATGATTTTTTTTAACTAATAATTTCTATTTAACATTTAATTATTATAATCATAAATATATAAATCATTATTTTGATATTTTTTAAGATAAAATCAAATTTAATAGTGTAGAAATTATTATATTATAATAGTCAATCATAAATTATGGAAACAGAGGTGATTCAATGTTTAAGAAAAGCCTGAGAGACCTAAGTAAGTTAGTCCACAAAAGTCAACCCAGTAAATTACCAATTTAAGAACTGTATAGGTACCAAACCAACATCCATGGATTTAATTTAAAATTTAGTTTTTACTATAAACTCGTTGTGATATTTGTATGACTGTAGTCCGGCAGTTCTTGTGTTAAACAAAAACATTTAGCTTGTACCATTTCGTAGTTAGGCGGTTAAATTTTCACCTTTCTCGTATAATTCAATGCTAAAATTTATTTAATACTATATAATTCAATGCTAAGCATTGAACATTTACCAAAAAATTTTGCATTTTTTCTATTTTTATTATCAATTGTTTAATTTTGTTAAAAATTAATACCATAAAATTATGTAATAATCATTCATATTTATATATAATTCAGTATCATGGCTAAATAATAATGACCGAATAAAATTCTTTTACAGTTTTTTCGATATGCTATTTGATTTGCTAAATTTTATTTAAAAAAATTTAATTTCTCGAAAGGTTAAATAATATTAACTGACATTACACAATACTGACATAAAGTTATGATCATAAAATTATATAAAATAAATTATTTACTTGAAATATTTTAATTATTTATGATGTCATTTATATAAGTTCCCACAAAAATCACTGTATTTTATCATTTCAATCAAATTAATAGCTCTCGGTAGTTGATTTTTACGATTACCTATAAATTTTCAATAATTTAAGATTCATGTTAATTTTTTTGAAAAGTGAACGTTTTTAATAATGTTAATTTTTCAGGTCTAATGATTTTTACTTTTACACTATGCAACTAATTAGTGATTTTTAGCATTTAGTGTTTCTTTACGTCATCGTCAGTTTAAATTTAAATTTGAATTATCTCTTATCGAAATCAAATTAGATCGTATTCATTTCAGTTGTTCAGATTTTTATAATAAGTCATCTTTTATACCTCCGAATACAAAGAGTTATCATTTTATAAATTATGTTGACATATTTGCGGTTATAAAGGGTTCAAAAACTGGAGGATTAACTAGATAATTTCAAATGGCATTGGTTTTAAGGTTGATGTAACGTGAATTTTAATCAAATTTATTTATTCAATTTTCATTCACAAAAATATTATTTCCAATTATAATTCACAATAATTCACATTTTTTTGTTTAGCTAAGATTAGAGCTAATTTTGATTGAGAAACCAAGTGAGCTTAAGTTAAGTTTATTTAACCTAAACCTAATCATAAGATGGCGCTGTCGGTCATTAAACTTAAACTTATTTTTCGGACTTAGAATTATTAAAATGCAACAATGTAAATTTTTAGCCTATTTACCTAATAAGCTAGAAAAAATAATTATTGTTTTTTATTTGCTTGCGATTTTATTACAATGAAAGTAAAAGTTTATTAATTAAATTAATTTATTATAACGATTTTGTGGTTTTTTAAAATGTTTTAAGAAAATTTTTCGATTAATTAAATTTTATGTAAATATTTTTATCGTTAAATATATTTATTCTATAGTTTTTGCCTACATTTTACAATACATAAATTCAGAAAAAAAAATTAATATTTAAATATTATTATAATTTATTTTTATGATATTTAGATGAATTTAATAAATTCGTCTGTCTGACAATAATTTTCGAATTTTTATGATTAATATTTTTATTGTTCAAGTTGCAAAAACCTTTAAAATTTTTTTCTAAAAGAACGCTATACATAAATTATTTAAACTTTATTACTTTTATAAAAAATTAACATTAATTTAACAGGTTTCTTATATGTTCCTGTTGCATAGGTGTAGTAAAATTTAATAAAAATCTATTTCGTTGGTTTTGAAAATAATTAACATTTTAAAATAAAAATTAAAATGTTAAATTTTTGTTAAAGTTTAAAAGTTTTACATAAAATATTTTTTTTTAAAAGTTTTGTTATACGGTATTTTCTATTTCAACAATTTAAATATTTTAAAAAGGTTCTAATTTAATTATACTATACCGAATGAAAGATGTAGTAGAAATTTGTTTTGATTAGCAAAATATTGAAAACCCGTGAAAATTTAGCAATTCCTATGTCCGATTTCACAGTAAGAGCTTAAGCTGAACTAAACGGATTACTTCCCTTAACCTTACAACATAATAAGCTTTCTTGGTTTGGTATAGCAATCAAAATTTACCTTAAGCTTAGCTCTAACTGTGAAATCAGTCATTATTATTCTAAGCTTAATAAGTAGATAACATGCGTATACCATATAAAATTATTGTTAATTGCTGATAGATTAATAAATATTTTATTAATATTTCTTCTGACAAAGTTGTGCAACAATTGTGTAACCTAAATTCCAACCAATGACAATTTAAAATATTAATAAAAGTATTTCAAAAGCTTATAAATTAAAAAATCCATAAAGCCTCTTAAGATTAAAGATCAATTGATTTTATAAATTATTTAAGAAAATCTTCTTTACAAATATACAAGATTTTTATTTACAAGCTTAAAAAGTTAGAAATTTGTTAGCAACTTAGTATACAAGTTGCAATACAGTTTTTATTAAAATTTTATATTAAAACTCAATTGATATTAATTTATTTAAATTTTAGCCGATTAAAATATAAAATATTTAGTTCACAGTTCACATAAATATCGGCTATGGATTAGCAATTTTTGATCATTGGTAATCAGTTTTAAAATCAGGGTTTAAATTCCAGATTTTGTATCACTTTTATCTCAAATTTATTTATTATTTCTACTTACTATACTTAATTTTTTCCTTTTAATTTATAGGTGATTTTGGACGTTACCAAGCATTCCAATTTTTTCTCCATGTATTATCAGCTCTTACCGCTGGCATGCATATGCTTTCATTGGTAACAGTTGCAGCTGTACCAGAGCATCGATGTTTTATCGAAGGTCTTGATACAAATACAACACAAGCACCATGGAATTCAACAGAAATATTAAAAGCAATACCATTAAAAGATGATGGCAATTTAGATTCTTGTCATATGTATGGTATTAATAACACTATAATTACATGCGTATCATATGTTTACGATACTACATACTACAAATCATCACGTTCAATGGATTGGAATTATGTTTGTAATAAACGTTGGTTGGGTTCAATTGCTCAAACAATTTATATGTTAGGTGTATTTACGGGTGCAGTAACATTGGGTGGTTTAGCGGATAAAATTGGCCGTAAAACAGTATTTTGTTGGTCCGGATTAATGCAATTGATATTAGGTGTTGGTGTTGCATTTATTCCAGAATATTATTCATTTTTAGTAATAAGATTTTTATATGGTATATTTGGTTCAGCAGGTTCATATATTACTGGTTTTGTATTGACAATGGAATTGGTTGGACCAACTAAACGTACTGTTTGTGGTATATCATTTCAAGCTGTTTTTGCAGCTGGTATTATGTTAGTTGCTGGATGGGGTGCTCTAATACCAGATCGTATGATTTTACAAGTAGTTTATGGTTTACATGGTTGTTTATTAATTGCACATTGGTGGGTTATGGATGAATCGCCACGATGGTTATGGCAACAAGGTCGTAAATCAGAAGCTGTTGATATTGTTACAAAAGGATTAAGAATAAATCGTTCTGGTATTAAAGTTGACAAAGAATATTATCTATCAAAGGCAAATTTAAATACAATTGTTACAAAGGAGGAAAAACAAAATTATGGTTTATCAGATCTATTTAAAACACCAAATTTACGTATGAAAACGTTAAATGTTTGTTTGTGCTGGTTCTCGAATTCTTTAACTTATTATGGTCTGTCATTAAGTGCTGGAAAATTATACGGAAATCCACATTTAATATTATTTATTATGGGTTTAGTAGAATATCCTAGTTATATTGTAATTGTATTAATTTTGGATCGTTTGGGTAGACGTTCAATAACTAGCACATTAATGTTAGCTGGTGGTATGTGCTGTATGATTGCAGCATTTATTGCTCAAGGTAGTACGGCTGCAACATCAATTGTAATGATGGGTAAATTATTTATAGCCGGATCATTTGCAGTCATTTATAATTATTCAGCTGAATTATTTCCAACTGTTGTACGTAATTCAGCAATGGGATTGGGTTCAATGTGTGCTCGTTTATCTGGTGCTTTAACACCATTAATTACATTGTTAGATAGTTTTGATCCGATGATACCGGCTGTAACATTTGGTGTTATTTCATTATTGTCTGGATTTTGGGTAATGTTTTTACCAGAAACAATGAATCAACCAATGCCCGAATCAATTCAAGATGGTGAAAATTTCGGTAAAGGTGATACATGGTTTACACAATGTTGTGGTTCGAAAAATAGAAAAAATTCTATGGAACAAGAGCATAATGAACAAATGGAACCATTGAAAAAAATTAAAATATAATATTTAAATAGAAAATTTTATGATTTTCTGATATATTTTGAATAATTTTATAAATTGTGTTCAAATTTGTTTTTCTTTTCTTGTGAACTATGTCAAAGAGTTAAATAATAATAATATTTTTTTTTAGTAGCACAAAAAAATTTAAATTCAAATATATTTTTTAGATTTCTGTAGAAAATAATTCGCATAAATAGTTTACATACAAAAATTATCTATAAATAGGAATAAAAAAGAAATTATGATATTAACAATAAAGTTACTTATATTAAAATTAAAATATCATATATTTTTAATGTTTGTTAAATATAATGTCAAGCTACAATTACTCTAATTTTAAAAATCGAATGTTATAACATTTAAAAATAAATTAAATAATAATTAAGATAAATAATTAATAAGCTTTTTAATAAAAAACAAAAATGAAATGTCTATTGATTTTGTCCAAGAATTCGAAATATAACTTGACAAATTCGAAATGTCATTTATACTGATGAAAATCTTTCTCGATTACTTTCTTTAAATTCATATTCTTTTAATATAACCTACCGTCTATGCCGGCCTGGAATTAATAGCCTTACTGTTTGATACCATACAAATATACTACGGAAGAAGTTTAGTTGCAAATCAGCTTATAAATGTATAAAATTTTATCTTTAACAAATTTATTGAAGTAAATAATATAGTGAAACTGTTCGAGGCATTTAATTTGTTATAATTATTATGTGTATCGCATTAACAGAGTAAGTTTTCCTGAGTTAGGGTCGCATAATTTGATTAAGTTTCTTATTCTATCGCCTTTTCAACAAAGATAGCTTGTATACCTTGTTTTATCAACTACAAATTTAAATGCGTTGCCTAAAAGTATGCTAATATCCTAATATGCTAATAATTTAAATTAATTATTGCAACATCAATAAAAATTTATTATTTATCTATTTAATATTTGTGATTTAAAATAAATATAAAATTTTTGAATTTATTTCCATTGATTTTTATTAATTTTCTATTTTAATTTTTATATATATAATTTCATTTTTATTATATGATTTCAATTTTATTAAAACTATAATTTTAATATAATTTGTATTTACAAAAGAAAACAATAAATAAATAATTTAAAAATTAATGATATTTAATGTACTTGAATATAGTAAGTATTATTTCCAATTACAAAAATTTCTTGGGTTCAAAAAGTTTGAGTTCATAAATTAATTTTATTTTCGATTTCAATAATTTTTTGTTATATAATTTATAAAATTTTGGTAATTTTTAATTTGAAAATTTTAGATTCTTTAGTACAAGTCTATATAATTATATAAATTATCATTATTTTTTTTTTAGTATGAATAAATTTATGTAAATTCTATTAAGGAAAATAATTAATTTAAATTCAATTTTTTTTTTTTTTTGTATTTTAAAACCAATTTGTGAAAATATATTTATGATTATGACTCATTTAAAATATGTCAGAACAATTATATTTTGCAAATTAGCATTTTATAATTATTATTAACGATTTTCTATCTAAATAGTTTTCTCTAAATTCATTTTTAAGTTTCTGATTGTAAACACGTATTTTGATTTATTTTTATTTTTTTATTATTTTGTAGAATTTTCCTGGATTTAAATTATTTATTAGGCAAACTTTATTAGGATTATAGTGCAATATTTACCACTGAACATTTATATAGATTGTTAAGTAAAATTCTTTTATAAATTATTATATTTTGTTTTTATAATAATTATAATTGATACATTTTTTTATTTTTATTACTTTACATTTAGATTGTTTGTTAGTGCATTCCATTTACAAAACATTGAATTCAATTACATTTATATTTTATTTATTGTTTTATTAAATTGTATTTCTCCAGTTTTGATATATATAAAATAAAAAATCTTAAATTCCATTAGAATGTAAAAGAAATAATAGATTTACAGTGATTTTTAAGAACATCAAGATTATCATTTCAATTACATTTAGTTTATATATATAATGTATATTATTTGTAAAGATTTAAAATTCATTTTAAAATTGATTAATTATTTTATAATTTAGTTTAAATTTCTTTATTTAACGATAGTCAGAATAGGATTGTAGTTTTTTCACAAATATATATTTTGTATTATGATATTTATTACAGTGTTTATCATTATTAATGAAAATTTAAGTAGTAAAATTTAAAATTTTCTTAATTTTAAAATTTTCTTATTAAATTATTTCAAGTTGATTGGAAATATATTACTGATAATTTTTATAATTTAAATGTAAAATATTTTAATTCAATATTTCTTTTTTTAAATATGTTTTTCTACAAGAAAAAAAAAAACTGTCAAACGTTTTTCAAATACAAATTCTTATAAATTTTTTGTCATCTCGGGAGTAAAACTGCTACTTAAGTCATTTCTTTTTTCATAGACTAGTAGCACTTTTAACTTCCTAGTGACTAAATTGAATATTATTTCATATTTGAAATAGAATTTAGTAATTTTAATTTAATTTTTCGATTACGTCTCGGGATGAAAACACGCATTTCTACATTCGGGATGAAAATATGCATTTTAGTCCCTTGGCCTAGACCCTAGCATATACTAATAAATTTTATTAATTGGAAAAGCAATGAGATTTGAAATTCAAAGAAATGAAATTATGAAAACGCAATTAAGTAAATCTTTCTGTTATGTGCTATAATAAATTAAGATTTAAATTAACTTATTAAGCATATAGTTTAAAATTTATTAAAGAAATAAGCTTTATAATTTCTATCGTTCTCGAATATCAAAAATAATATATTAATTTTAATATTTCAAATTTGGTGTCATAATTATTTATAAATTTCCATTTTCATGTTAAACAAAATTTAATTTTTTAATATTAAATTTAATTTTTTTTTAATATAATATAATTAAATTATTAAAGTTTTTTTTTTTTGTTTTTAATTTATAATTTCTCTTTAATTTAAAAAAAAATTAATAATTTTTCACTCTATTCTTTTTGATTATGTATATTTTTATTTACATTAAATATTTTATTGTAATTTTCAGTTATTTTTTTTATTCAACATTATTTTAAAATTGTTTTTTTGACATACAATAATTATTTTCATAATTTTTTATTTTAATCCTATTTAAATTAAATTTATATAAAAATTATCTATTTATATAAATTTAATTTAAATACGATTTTTATCAACATAAAATTTTTAATTAACAAACAATAACATTATAGTTTAATTCATTATCCATTATATTCTACGCTCGTTCTGGACATTTTGTATGACCAATTGGTTTAGTTTGTCCATCATTATCACCACCAACACCACCACCAGCTAATAATGCTGTATGAACAATAATACCAGGTTGATCCTCAGTTTGTGGATGTAATTCATGTGATTCACCAGGTGTTAAATTAGCTAATGCAGCTAATAAATCATGATTAACCAATGGTTCATTTTCTTCACGTGGTTCCCAACCAGCTGGTGGACTTGATGGTGGTGATATTAAAAATTGTTTAACTAATGCTGGTGGTTGTAAATTTTTATGTGATACTGGTGTTACTGGTTGTGCAAAATAACATGTAATCACAGATTTTTTATTAAATTCATATTGATGTAATTTAATACGTGCGTTAGCTGCTGATACAGCATCATCAAAATTAACACGTAATCGTCGGAAACTTTTTAACCATTGAAATGTACAATTTTCACAAAATTCACGAAATAATGATTCCATTTTTAATTTTAATTCATTATCAATAAATACTTCGGAATGAATATTTGTGACTATTATTGATGTTGGTAAATCATCAAAACTATCTGGATCAACTGGATTTGCTTCATCATCGGAATTTAATTCTGGTAATGTTGGATGTTGGCTAGATAAACCATCAGTTGGATTTATAAATAAATTTTCATCTGGTGATAATTTATCTGTATTATTAGGACTTGTAGTATCATTATTATTTGGGTATGAATCGTTTTTAGGTGATGATGACATTTTTGATTCTTTTATATATTTTTGATTATTATAATGTAATTTCCTTGATTTTTTTTATAATAATCCAGTTGTTTATACTGAAAAATGAAAAATTCGTTAATTAATTGATTTATTTATGTATTGATTTTGAAATTAAAATGTTCGAAATTAAAGTAAAGATGTAAGAAAGGCAAACAGAAAAATTTTCCACAATTAGTCAAAGCCAAATCTGTCCTAAACAGTTTAAGAGTACACAATAGAACACTTCAGATATTTAATGGATCAAGGACAACTCAACTCAAAGAATTTGTTTATACTAGTAATTGTCAGCATTCATTTTATATGCCAGTCATAGGATGGTAAAATGGATCGAATAAAGTACTTTCTGGTTTCTGGAATCTGTTTTCCTTCTTTAATTTATAAGAAGATATTAAACTGACAGACGAAATGGAAAAACCTATCAATATATTTTATACTACAAATGTGCAAAAATGTCTGAATTTACAATTTCATAAAAGTATTGTATCACAAAAATTTAATTTTAAATTCTACAAAATACATTTTCTATATTTTAAATATAAAACAAGATTATTTTTATAAATATAGTATTGAAAAATTACAATTTCCACTGAACAAACATATAAAACTTTTAATATTGAATGACAAGACATATACACCCCAGGTGTTATCTGTACCATACAGAATAATGTTATTACAAAAGATTAGATCTAAATGGGATTTTGTCTGTCTTAATAGACTAATCAGAAATGTATTTATGTTTATTTCGTACAGGACGTACCATTTTACACTTACAAGGTTATAACAAAATTCAAAAAAAAAAAAAATGTGATAAAGTCTGATATTAGCGTATAATATTAAATGAAATGTGTTGATAGCTAAATAAAACAAAATGTCGTTAATTTTAATATGGCATATTTTAATGGATATAATTAGAGAATATGTTATCAGTGTGAAATATAAAATTGAACAAGAATTATAATATTTACATATATATAAATAATCATGATTATAAAAAATGATTTTTCTCTTTGGTAATTAATGATGAGAAATGTTTCAAGGATAATGAAGGATATAAAATTTCTAAATTCCAAAATGATGTAGCTGAAAAAAAATTGATAATATTTAGTATAGCAACTTTGTAAAATTTCCAATAATATTTTTATAATAGAAATAATACTACTTTAAGATAAAATGACAAGTTTTATAAATCGTTTTGTGAGTGGAAATTTTGTGATGATAATCTTCTAAAAAATTTTTTTTTTTTTACTTAGAAGAAAGGTTTATTTTTTTTTATCTCTCATATAAAATAGTACTTAAATTCACTTCCATTTCTTAAATTCAGATTCTTATTTTATTAGTATATTTTCATATTTAATTAATCAATGAAGCAATCGTCATATAGAGAAATATGTAAGTATTCAATATGTCATGGTCATCATACTTTATTTCTATGTTACTGTCATACAAGTCATGTTTTAATCATTCTATGGCATAAATTGCAGTGCAATACTGATAGTGTGGTAGTGTAAAATGTCATGACATGATGAATTATTGCAGATACGGAATGGTTACATCAAAACAAAGCAACTAAAACAGCTCATATGCAAGTTTGAAAATGTTCTAGTAACCGGTAGTTTAATTGTTTTCATATATGTATTTTACTTTTTTTGCGTTACGTTGAAGAAAGAATTTGAATCAGTCAGAGTGATTTATTCGATTGCAAAGGCATCGATTATTCCACCTTAAATCACATCAAAAACCAGTAATAAAACTTACAATATAATGTCTTTCTCAAGATGATCAGTTCTATGAACCGGAGAGACTCTGGCACTCAACATATGTTGGACGATAGGCCAAGAATCATCAAACTGAAAACAGATGCGATGTCGCTACAATAACAACAACAATATAATGTGTAAGTGTAATCAAATTAGATTTTCAGAAATTAAAGTATGAGTATACATACTAATATTTACAAATTTGGAAATTATGGTATAATGTAATATTGGAGATAGTCTAAAATTATTTAAAAAGTTCAAAGATGAAAGTAAAATTAAATGCTTGATTAATCGTTTCGTCCGACGAATGTGAACTGCGAATTCATTAATTAAATTTTATATAAAAAAATCAATTTTATTCGTCCGAATTTTGTCTATCTTCGAAAAAATGGAAAAAATGTTGAAGTTCATCAAATCTGTCAAAAAAAAATATTTGCACATACAAATTCACAGCATATTTAAAAAAAAATATTTGCAATACAACTCAGAATATTCTAAATATGTAAATATTGTGTCAAAAATGGTAAACATAATTTCAAAAAAAAAAAAAAAAAAAATCCGAAACAGATTTCGGATGAAACGATAAACAAATTATTTTTCGAAAATTAGAAATCGGACGAAATGATGAATTCAGCATCATAAATTGATTTCTACTTAAATGGCATCGTTAATGAGTAAAGTGTCATTTCGGCGCTTAGACAATCTCCACTATAATACATTAATTTAGTATATTTGTCGGTATATAATAAATATATAAAAACAGTCTATTAAAATTTCGTAATCTACAGGTTTTTTAACATTTATAAACGAATGGTTCTGAGTATACTATTTTCAAATTGTAATAGAATGAAAACCCATCATTTAAAAATAATTCAGGATCTTTGGGATTTCGACTTTTCGATATAAACATTGATAATTTAATCGAATTTCCTTTCTAAATTAACAATTTTTAAATTATAATATCAAATTATTTAAAAATAATCAAATAATCGTAAATATAGCATTATTAATTTAATTATCTTATTTATATCAAAATCAAAACCGTAAATAACTTTTATCATATTAAAAGTTATTTAATATTTATTTCCTTATATACAGTAATATAAGAAATTACATAACGTATCATATTTATTTAAGGATATTCTTTTTTTTTTTTACTTTGAAACCATATAATAATATTTATTAAATTATTATTTAATCTATTTTATAAAAATAGAATTATAAACTTATATATAAAATAATAAACTTTATTATACGTAAACCATAATAATACAAAAGGATAATAAATTTCGAAGGATTTATATTAAAATATAAAAATTATAAATAGAAATCTATTTTTATACAACTAGGATCGTTTTAAAAAAAAAAGATAGATTGCATAAAATATTTATACATTTATTTTTAATATGAATATTTAAATAAATTAATAATATGAAATTTGTAAAAATGATTTTTAGATTGATTAAATTATATAAGTATATAATAGAAATGAAATTAATTGAAATAATGGTTGGTTAGTTTGCAAGGATTAGAGTGAATCGGTATCAACTTGCACGAAAGCTAGAATATGCCTGATATAATACTATCATATCGATGGTTTAAATTGAAGATCTATTATTCATTTGTTTGATTAACCAGCTTCAATCAGATCACTTAGATAGAATGTTGTTGTTGTATCAGCGCTACAAACTTGCATTATATTCTAAACTATTTTTAAGCTGGGTTCGCGAAAATAATCACTTCCTTAAGTTTCCTCTATATATCGTACTGCATGGTTGGTTGTCCCTTCTCTGCATAAAGGTAAGTAGAATTTTTGATAGGATAGGTATTTATTTTTTAACCTTCCATAGGGACCACAATGGATCCATCTCTCGTGATGCGTGTTGACCTTGTATCTTCACGCACCCTTCTTAACCTACCCTAATCTTCCTCTATATGTCAATTATTGATAATATAGTTGGTTTACCTGGATGATTGAAAAGATGTAGAGTATAATTTGGATGAGTGTCGCAGATTGGGAAATTATCAGCAATATAAGAATCTATATCTTTGTAGTTGTTGAAGCTTTTGCACCATCCATATCGTAGTTGTGACAGTTGTTCTGGCAGTTCTGGAGAATAGTGAGTAGTCATTGACATAATGGTTCATTACTGAGAAAATACGATATTTGTAATGAGAAATTTATGATCGATTTTTCCAATGTTGCGTGGAGTATTAATAAGTGGTTTCGCCTCGGTAACAGGCACATGATAAAAGATATTGTTGACAGAGCATTTCATTTCGTACTCGCAAGATGTAAATTTCAGTTTGTAGTTAGACCTAACCCTAACCTACAATCTTATAGCATGTACGCTTTATTTAGTAATATATTCGCTTAAGACGATGTACGCTGTTGTGGCAGGACATTTACAAAATAACAAATATTTAGGATTACCTTTATTTAAGTTCAGAACAGTTTAGTATGCTTTATTTAATTATATAAATGAAATTGTATTAATTTTTTATAATTAATAACTCGAAATTAATATAAAGTATAATATTAAATTGATTTTTAAGTGGTAATACCTTTTCTATAACCTTCCTAATTATATAGGTAAATGGATAATTCTAGACTGGACAAAAAACTTTAGTCATATTGAATGATTATCTTGTTGACAAATTATTTAGAAACAAATAGAAATTGTTAAAAGTTCAAGGTAATTTTTTAAAATTAAATTATTCAAAACATGAATTAAAAGCAATAATAATTCGTGGTAAATTAAATTGCAAATAAATAATAAATTATGTAACTTTGTCTTCATTCATTCAAAATCATTATAAATTCTGGTATTTATATTATTTATTTTAGCTAATATTATCAACAAAATTCTCATTAAAAAGTAATTTTTCAGTACAATTTCTAATTTTTGTTTGTTTTTTAATGGGAATTTCAATTTATCTATAAGTTTTCAACAATTTTTAACTTAAATTGTATAATTTGTAAAACTTTATAATTAAATAATTAAATTTGTTGTTTTGAAGCGTGATAATCAAATTTTAAATTATTTCTAATGTAAAATAACTTTATTTGTAACAAATTTTTATTTTAATTATATAACGTTCAAAATTTTATATAAATTGTCAACAATAAATTTTTCTGTAAATAGTTACATTTAATATTATTAATAAATTTTATGGTGTCGAAATTCTTTTGGATAAATATTTATCAATTATCATTTATATTTAGGATAATAATTTTTCAGAAGAAACTAGCTTTAGTTTATGAATAGCAAAAGTATATATCTGGCGACCGCGCTCCTGACAGGTCACCCAATACTGACGAACCATGCTCTCAAAATACGGCAATCCGAGATAAACGGAAATGCTTAGGTTATTACTAGGTTATTACTACGGTCGAATGAATTGCTGGCTTAGACAGTCACCGCGGTATGTGTAACGTGAAGGATACGAGGCTGTAATGTTCCAGTGGTTCGCCTCATCAATTCAATCCAGTCTTTGCTTTATGGTTTTGATGCGTAATATACGCCGAGAATTCGAATTTCTAATTTTAAAGTATTCTACTCCAATTTGACAATTATAGTTTCTCCGTATTATATGAAGAAATGGCATCGCCGGCGATTTCAAAACTAATCAATTTTCTTAGAGTTGAGGTGGAACACTGAAAGATTTCCTAAATACAAGGTTTTAAAAAAGCATGGAAACGTTCACAATTACAATTTTTTTACATCCAAATCTTCCGCTCACCTAATGAAGCGGTTTGGTGAAAATTATAGTCGTGATATTCTTTAAAGAATTTTGATTTCGATTATAGAATCACAATTGAATTTAGTTTACTTAAAGTTGATAATTTTTATTGAGAATATGCGGTTTTAAAATAATTTTTGATAGGAAACTGCAACAAATTTCTATTCTAGAATCTCCTTTTGGAATTCAGAGAATTTTTTATGTATGGTTCAGTTCAATAAAACAACTACTACACATTTTCTGACAATTTTTCAACAAATTCACATTTAATTACTTATCTACAGATTCTACATCTGTTATTATTAAAATTTATATACATTTGCAAATTACACACTTTACAAATACAAATTCTGTAAACTAATCGGTTTTTATTACAACAAACTGAAATTTTCTTATGATTTTTCTTACAATTTTTCTTTTATTTCCATGGAAATAATTTTCTTAGAAATTCTTTTTCAAAGTTTTGTCTTGAAAGTTTGTTTTGTCAATAAAATTTATTAGATTCAGTTGTTTTCACATACATATGAAGTATAATCTACAAATATTACGAGTAGTTATATAGAAAGATCTGGTTGAAAAAATCGATATTCCTCAATCCAATGTTTTCAATGGATGAATCTGGGATCTGGGATTAACCTCTACATCGCAATATCTCATAATAGTTGTTAAGATCTTGATTAATTATGTATTTATGAATAGCGAATCTTAATTAATTATGTATTTACGATTTTTGTTTACAAGGACTGTTTAATAAATAACAAGTTTTTGGCTACTCCTAGGTTAGCAAGTATTTAAACATAATTATAATCAGATAAATATATTCTATTATAAAATATAAAAATATTTATTAAAGTATTCTGCTATAAAACTAAAGATAAAACTATTATTCCACTATAAAATTTAAATTAATTTGCCATCAAAATTGATTTTCTGTTTTTAACGTATAAATACGAATAAAAAAAATATTATTGAAAATGCCATGGAAAAGGAAAATTTTAATTTTCAAATGTAATCAATTGGAAAAATTTAAAACAAAAAAAAAAAGTATACTATAAAAGGATTTATATTTCAGTGAAAAATAGCTTTAAATACAAAATACTCAGAAGGTGTTCGTTTTACATCAAAAACGAATTATTTTTTTTAAAAAAAATGCTAAAAGGTTTTTTTTTTCCTGTTGAATTAAGTTAATCAATAAAATTGTGTTGAAAGGATTTATGTCAATCAATATAATTTCTTTTAATTAAACCGAATTGAAAAATTTAAAACAAAATACATTTTACTACTTGAAAAAAAATGTTCAATATTATGAAAAAAAAATTAAAATTGATATATTTATAATAGTAACTATTGGTAACTCTAATGAACAAACAAAAAACCAGGGATGGTTAAGTCATCAAAAAATAGTTCCAACTACCGATTCCGCATCCAACCGCTGAAGTTTTTAAAGTGCAAATCAAACTCCGAAGTTAAACGTGCATGGAAATATATTTATAACTCATTCATAACCTCTGCATCGCAATTTTTTAACTATGAGCCAACTTACTTCATTTACACGCTCGTATCATTAACAACTGAATCTTATTTAAGTATAATATTAAATATTACGCTGCTATGACAAATATTTGACAAAAATTATTTGAATTTTTTAATATTTGGTGCATCATGCACGTGCACCGAGTAATTTTACTCTTGGAGTCGAACTCTAGAGGTTTTGTAGCGACTCCGACTCCATTTGAACAAGAAACCACGAATCCGATTTCAAAAGTCCTGTCCAAGTAACATGAAACTCGACTTTTTGTAAGAAATTTTAGGATATCATTAAGATTGTATTTTATATAATTTGAAATATTTGATATAGAGTTCAAATTTTAAAGTCATAAACAAATAACGTTAAAAACCTGGGAGCGAAATTTCATTAAAATTGGATAAGAAACAATTACGGGGAAGTACACCTTTAATTTTTTTTTATGTTCTTAGAATATCCATTTTTTCAATTTTGCGAACAAACTCGTCATAGTTAAGTATTCCATTATAAAATACTGAAGAAAACATAAATTATGGATTCCGGGTCAATTTACAGAAGACCAATTCATTTAAAAACGGCTTTTGGAGCTTTTGGCGGTACAATGTCATCAAGATATTGCTCAACTGAATCTGCTACACTTTACTATATAATTAACATAAGCATTAACGAACACTATGGTAACAAATTATGGAAATTTAGTTAAATTTTTAAATATACATCAAATATCTTACGATAACATAATCAATTTTATGCTTCAATTCTTCAATTCTTCCATTCTTAATATAAACTATAAAATATGCTTTAATTCTTAAGTGTGGGCTACATAGTTTCGATCGGTTCAGTTTCGATTCGTTCAATAAAGTTCAAATTTGAAGTCTTCATATATTTTGTATGAGAAATCGATTGAGTGGACAAATAGATCGAATCGAAAGAGTTTGGGAACGATTGCAATTTTGCGATAAACTGAAGGAAATCTTAAGAGGAAATAAATTTGACAGTTAATGGCTATGTGTTAAGTCTACTTAACCTGTCGAATCGAATTGAATCGAATAGTCATGATAGATAGAAACTATGTAGCCCAGACTTTATGCTTCGAAACTGAACCGATTCATATTGAATTTTATAATATTTTTAATTCGAAATTATGATGTGATACCATTTTCTTTAATCTTTCGTTTCTAGAATCTTATAAATGTTGACAATCTTTTGGTAGTGAAATATAATATTTGTGTTACTGGTGTTATTATTGTTCAAACAAAATTAATTTGACAAAATAACAACACATAAAAACAAAACAGATTTTCATTTTTGTTTTATATAATACGAGGGCTGATATGAATAACAGTGGAAACTGGAAAATCTAAGAAGTTGAATCACAGATTATAGTAATTGGTCGGTGAGATGCTAATGACATATATAATAGGAAAGTCGGTGAGATGCTAATGAGAATAACATAATAGGAAAAACTCTAACATGAGAATATTATCATTATTGGACCGTTTGAGTGGCCGAATGGTAAAACGACCACATAGCTAAGAAAAGTGAGTTTACATCAGAAATTACAACCACAAAATTATTGCAATTACGCTACGAACTTATCCACCGTTTATCCTTCGTTTACTTATCCACTGTTTACTCCAGTTTTATTTAATGGTCCCTTTCTGACATAAGGATAAATAGCTTGCATAAAAATCATTTGAATCGTATTGAAGAAATTGTGAAAAATTCTAATCTTGAAAATGATTTGACTAAATTAATGTATCAAGCTAAAATGAGTTCAGTATTTCTGTATTTTTATATCGACTTTTCGATCAGTTGTAGTACAATACAAACATGTCGAGAACAAACTTCTTTTACAAACATTTCAAGAACAAATAAATTTAATATACTAATATGTACACAGAGAATTACAAAAATAAATTAATACATATTCCAATTATAAATGATGAATTTTGTTCGTCATGACTACAACTTGTTGAAAAGTTACGTTTTTTAAGAGCTAATATTTTTCTGTCTGCACAGTTGGTTGGAAGCGTTAAAAGTCAGACGGTGATTTTTATCAAAAATTTTGATATTTCATAAAACTTTATAGGTGTTTAGACAGAGAATAATAATACAGTTGGCATTCATAAAATAAGCCTATAAGAATGAAATTACTACAAATACAAAATAGTTCAACTAAGCAATTTTTTTTGGAGCATTGTTTTAATTTTGCACTTTTTCATGAAATATATAAAAATAAAAACAAAACAAAATTTTTTTTACAGTGCCTCACTTTATTTTTAAAATCTTTCACATTTTTGTTTACGCAAAACTTTTGAACATAATTTTCAAATATCTGAAGTTTTTAATTAACTTTGTGATATAAATTTTACATAGTCAACTAAATTACATTTTTTTTTAAAACAAAAACATGAAATTAAAAAATGTAAAATAGAAGTTCATGAAAATCTATAAATTAGAAAAATGAAAAATACAAAATGTATCACTGCAAACTGTGATAGTTATTTCCCGCACACGATCAATGTTCACCTGGTTCTGGACTATTCTCGGTCTGATACTGAACCGTTTTGTCGGAACCATTCAATTTAACGATTAATTGCGGTTTGGCTATGTGCACTTCTGGTGTTGAAATAATTCAGATATGATTGTTTCGCCAAGAAAATTCAAACCCCATTGGAAAACTGAAAGTCTACCACTTTGGTACGTTGCTCGTTCGCGTAACAAAAATGTGATTCAATTTCTGGGCCACCCTGCATAATATTTATCCTGGATCAATATAATATTTGCAAATTCCTTTTAATGTTGTTACAGTACTAATGCAATCATCCTTAAAATTATAGCACGAATCTCAAGCAACCAGAAACAAACTATTTAAAACTATATTTAATTTGACAAAAACACATTGACAGAAAATAATTTATTTGATTTTGTTTTTTATTTTTCTTGAAATTTAAGTTTCAAAATGAAATGAAAAATATTTTTTTTTTTTTTTTACATTGATGAGATGATTATATATCCTTAGGTTATAATACTATATTTACAGTTTTCATTAGTATATCCTTTCTATAATAAAATGAATCCTGAAAAAAAAAATCCTAGATGAGATAGAATTTTTGTTTTATAATAAGGAAGAATATAAAGACCTTCGTTTTTGCTATAGAAATCGATAAACTGAAGGTTTTTCCTACTTAAATACAAAAATACGGAAGTTTATAAAAAATAAGTTTTTATTTTTGCAATTTGTACTTTCAATAATTCTAAGGATAATAAAATTCGATGTTAAAATCTTTAAATGTCAATTATAATTCAAAATATAAGTTCAACTTTAGATCCTTACAACTGTTTAAGATACAATTTTATTTGACAGAATACCGGAAAATTTTCATCTATTGACAGGTTACAAACTGAGAGGACTAACTAGAATTCTTTTAAAAATTTGATAACCTAAAGCTAATTGTAACCTGTTAATTTGATTTTGCCGTCATACTTTAGGACTAAACTTTAGTTCTAGTCCGCCAATTAAACTCAGCATTCAAAACAGCAACTGTAGCTTCAACGCAACATTTACAAAGACGTTACAGCTTACAGGCACTATCAAAGTTGTGTTCTTGCATTAATAACATAAAACATGTGATTTTAATCAGTTGAGAATAACTGGGGCATACAATTATTATTTTCAAATTCTAATGGCTTGAATTACCAGGTGACGATAGACGGAATTTATAGGGTTCTTTTCAGAACTGTTTACATTCAATTTGTATACTTTGTTGTATCAAGTTTAAGCATAGTTGTTTCTATAATTACTAGATACACCATGTTTTCTGTAATGAAAACATCACACGTCACAGCTTAACCCACTGTGGAAAGTACATTCTTCCTCAGCATGCGGAGAAAGTGCAACAACTGCAACCTTAAAGTTATATTGATATTGCCTACTTTTTATTTTGTTCTTCTCGTTAATGGACCTACTAACAATATCTATGTCTTTAAGCTTTTTAAAGTTGATCCAAACAAATATTTAGTTTCATTCTAATAAGATTGATTAATATTCGATTACTAATTTATAATGGAAAGAACTAATTTTTATATATACTTAAAATTAGTACAAAAAAATATATTTTTATCTGTAATATTTAATTCTGTCAAAACTGAAATGAATCGCAATACTATTTAAAAGAATTTTGTTGTCTAATATTCTTCGTAATTGTAGAGTACATAAAAACTAATCCTCTTTGGTTTTGTATAACATAAATATATGTTTTATGATCTAGATGTATTTTATATATTATATAAATTTCATAGCTCAAAACAAATATTGTTTAAGTATCTATAACGTTGGTTTTATATTTATATATAAATTTACTAATTTACATTAAATATAAAAACTTTTCAAAATATTACGCGTCAGAAATATTATCATAATTTATCAAGAATAGCTCGCTCTCTATAAAAGGATTAAATATATAAATTATTTTGAAAAGGTTTTACAATTTTAATGCTTTCGTAATTTTACCAATTTAAATATAATTTAATTATGAAAATTTTATTTTACAGAATTTATATAATTAAATTTGTACAAAATTGAAACAATAAAGTTCAAATTTATGTATATAATTCGAAATATAAATGTAAATTGTAACATAACTTTAATACAATTTTACTATTATTATTTGATTTATTTGTAATTTGAAATAAATTGAATTTTCTTGATATTTTTGTTGTAACTATGACAGTAAAATTTGTTATATGGAATCCTAATTTAATTAAAATCAATTGATGAGTTCGAAATGTTGAACACTTTATTAATTTGAAGTTGTTTAAGGTTATTTCTTATTTGTATGTGCAGTACTACAATTTTACTATTACAGTGTATTACAATTTTGTGCATCATAAAAAAATATCTTTTGCGAAAAGATATTTATTTTTCTTGTTGCAAGTCGTAGGTGAAGATGTAAAACTCATAAATAGTAATTTATCTAAAAATAACTTTTTTGTACTATATTCAGAGTCTAAAATTTATAAAGACATCATTTAGTAATGTAGTCTTTTTAAAAGTTTTTCATTTAGTAATTTAGTTGTTTCCTTCCTTCTCTTGTAAAAATGTTGCTTTTGCTATTTACGTGGTTTCACTTTTTCATCAAGGAAGTGCAGAAAAAATATAATACATCAAATTTAATTATTGTAAAATTTAGTTATAAATGTTTTATAAAAATACTGAAATACATAAGTGCATAGCCGAATAGCTAACCTATATTTGGATATTGTGATTCATAATATTCAAAAATATTGTGAATCACCTTTTAATTTGTTTGTTTTTATATTTAAGTTTATGACGAATGAATGGTTTTTTCATGATTTTTGATTTTAACAAGCTGCTATTTGCAATTTAGCACGCTTTCTTCATTTTTTATGTTTTACTATTTTTTTGTTTTAATTTTTTAAGCCTAAAATTTACTGTTGACAGCAGAGGGAAGTAGTAGCGTTCTTTTCAGAACTGCGAAGCCTAAACCTAGTGGTAACATGATAATTTGTTTTGATTTTAACGCTGGTACACTATTTCAGTTCTTCCAATTTTACTTTTTTATTTATTTAATAGTTTGTATTAGCAGGTGACGACGTAGGGAAGTAGTAGCGTTCTTATCTATAAGTGGTAGCCTGTTAAATCAAATTTTAATGTTTTTGTTGCTTTTTTATATATTTATTTTTATTTTATTTAATTGCTTGTTTTAAGCAGTTAGTGTCTAATGATTAGACTCTAATCCATTGCGGTTAGTAAATTATTTCTCAGCATGTGAGAAGTGCAAGAAATCAAGCTTAAGGATAAAAAGATAATTTCTTTCTTTATATATGTTTCTCATTATGTTTGTTTTTCGCTTATTAAATAATCGGTCTCTTTCTCGGGTCCCCATTTTCTTGGTTAAAGAAAGGATGGAGATTAGATATTCGATTACTAACTATAAAAATATTTTACTACAACAAAATACAAATAAAATATCGAAATAATTGATAGACTTATTATTTATTCGTAATATGAATGTTTGCTACTAATAAGAACGATATCTTGAAGATTTGTTATATGCAGTACAAAATTGTTATTTCAGTTTTAGTTTAAATAATGGAATACTGCTTCGTACAGTGCTTAAAGTACTAAACGAAATTTTATAGTATAATGTAAATAAACTTTAATAATTATAATTTTTCTTTGTATATAATAAAATTTTACTAATTTAATAATACGAAAATTACTAATAATTTAAATTGTTGCATATTTTCAGGCGAATTTATACTAGAATAAAATACAAATATTTATACTACTTGTTTTAATATTATATATTCAGTTTTATCATCCAGCAAAACCAAAATCTAATTTTAGAAAAGTTTTTACATAAAATATTATGTGTATTTAACATAATATATTTTTTATAAATATTCATACCAGCAACTCATCACATTTTCATATAATGTTTCAATTGAATGAGTTCTTTTTTTTTTTTTGTTAAATTACGTGTTCAATTCATCATTTCTTTATGAATACATTTATTTTTAGAATTAAATCAATTTATTGTAAAAAAAAACTGGGTTTACCAGAGATTATAGTAAACCGAACCAGCTACTACAAAAAAGATGAATGCAATTAAAAAATATGCCTAAGGATTTGCATTGTTTTTAAATATGAATTTCTTATTTTTCAGTCCTCCACGTTACGTTTATGTGACTCATGTCTAACAAATGTGTCACATTTTAATAGAAATGTAATTAGCTTCAACTAGTAAGTTATTTTGTTGAACTTTCTTTATTAATATGTTACATATTTATATGTAGGAGTCTGTGGATAAGCCAAATATATAAATATTTCCTTTTTATAACTCCCATAAATTTGAATTATGCCCACATCCATGTTTTAAAATTTTGGCATAGCCTGTAACATTTGTATAATTATAATTGTATAATAATTAAATTTTGATATTTTTAATTTATTTGAAGAAATCAAACTTATTTTATGTATTGAATATTGAACTTTTTTAAGTTGTTTTGTCGGTCGGTACTCTTTAATTTTACAAATTGTTCATTTATTTTATATTAAGATGGAATATTTGTGTTGAACTGACCATAAAGCATTTTTATTTTATTTAAATGCCATAGCCAGGATACACAATAAATTAAACTCTCATATGTGACCTTCTATGATGATACATAAACAAGGATTATTTTATTTTATAGTCGTGTAATTGTTAAATATAATATATTCTATGTATGTGTTTACCAATCTGTATTAAATCTATGCTCCTTATAAGCATTATGTTGCTTTTAATTTATTATATACATATTAATATATATAAATGTATCAAAATGAAAGATGTAGTCAAATCTGTCATATAAAATGATGATAAAATAATTAAAAGTAAAATCAAGAATAATAGATTAATTTTTTTTGATACTTAAACATTTAATTTGCATGAAGTTCTCTTGTTAGGGGATTTACCTATTACTAATTTAGAAATATACCTGGCGGGTATTTTTCCAAATCATATTAATTTCAACAAAGAAATTATAAAATTGTAAAAAATGATAATTCAATATTATATATAATTTTAATATTTTATCTTCAAATTGTTGAAAAGTGAACAATTGTGATTGTTATATAAGAGAGATCGGTAAATAATAGAAATTTTAATTAGTAATCGAATCCTGGCAATTTAATAATTTTCTATACATTAATAATCATTATCATATCCTTGGTAATAATAAAATATTGTTTAAATTTTGAACAAATTTATGATTAAATTCTTGGTTTTTTAGACATTTGTGTACTATTTAAAAAAGCTGTAGAAGTGCTATAAAACCAATGAGTTTCGAAAGCTAAAATTTTCACACCATTTCAATTCCTTTATTTTATATGGATCTCTCAAATTCTAGTTAATTTTAATGTAACCCCCAATCCTTATTTATAAGATATATTTAGAAATTTGTCTAAAACACCGTCAACGTTGAACATTGTAATTGTTTAGGTATTAAGCTATGTTAATTATACAGCTGTCAACGCGACGGTGATGCTGGCAGTGTGATTCCAGCTTTATACTATTTTATATTTAAATATTTTCAAAAGTTTCCAGATTTAAATTTGCGCACGCCAATTCACTCGTGAAGAATAATAGATAATAATGTTGTGATGTTTATATTTTAATAAATTTATATAACAATAAAATTGTATTTTATAATTAGAGAGAGCTGATTTAATGACCTATATTTAAATGCTAAAGAAGCATTAACTTATCTATCATTACAAAAAAAAATCAGTCTGTTTATTTTGTTCTATAAAATTTATGACGCAGATAAATTTGCTCGTTCTTCAACTATTTATAAATTATAATTAATTATTATAATGTAACATTATTTTCAGTACCATATGAACCTAATACATAAAATACACAATATTTTTTATGCAAATTAATGGGTTTGCTGGCAAATACAATGTAAATAAAATAATATTTCATAATTATTTGTTGTTTTATAAATAAAAACTTTTAAAGAACTTATTAAAATTCAAAATTTGGAAAATTCTATTATTTAATGAATTAAAAATTAATATACGAAAATTGGAAAACTTATGGAAACAGATAAATATATACATGAAATATAATTTATGCATTTACATATTTTGCTAAATTTATGAAAAAAATGTACTCTTAAAACAGATTCAGTTTGATGTGAAGGATTTTTATTACATATATGCAAATATATTTATTTTAAAACTTTTGCCAACTTTCATACTAATTTTTTTTTTTTTTGTATATTTTATTAACAGACCCAGAAGAATAACAATTTGTTTAAATTGGAAAAACATTATGTAGGAGGAATAAAATTAATTTAACTCATTTTACAAAGCCATTTGCTATAACATTACATATTGTTATATAATAATAATGAGTGTGAAAAATTTATTTAAAAAGTTTTTTTTTTGATTTGGTTTGATAAAAATTTGAAATTGAAGCATATTCATCTGGAAATAGACATACATTTTACATTAGCCTTTAAAAGAAGATCCTTTATATATTTTTTTTATCGAATTATATTATTTTAGTTAACGGAATTAATTGGAATTACATATTGATTATTGCAAATATACAGTCATAATATATTTTTTAACGCCTGAAGATATGCACATAATATTTTAAAACTTTATATAAAAACCAATATTTGTTACGTATAATCCCCTGGAGGTAATGAGCTATTGCTTAATTATAATCTTTTTCATCATATTTTTTTTAAAAACTAAACGAAATTTTTATATAGTTAAGTTATGTTAGGTTTAGAGTAAGGGAGGGCCACATATATACAGTACTGATCACTGTAGCAATATGACTTAATATGATATCACTTCTAATTATAAATGTTTCGGAAGGTTCGTTAATGTAGACATCAACGTCTAATAGCCATTTTGTCTTCATGTTCACTACACCTACACATTTGGTTCGTTGAATTTCTAATTGCCTTTTATGGAAACCTATCATTGTTCTCATTTTCCCCCCTATTCATTTGAAGTAGCTCTATTGCTATATATATTTTATATAAATGGCCGCAGCTGTTATACCCTCAGTTCTATTTTAAAACAATTTTTAACTTGTTTGATATTTAAAGAAAAGGAAAATATTATCTGAATTTTGTAGATTTTCATTCATAAGATTTTCCGATGTATTATAACAAATTTTGTATACAAAAAGTAATGATTAAGCTATTCTGAAAATGATAAAAAAAAAATGAAAATAAAATATTCTTCAAATTATTTTTAATAACGATTATTATTTATATAAAATAGCATATTTTTTTTTTCTTTTTTTGTTTTTGTTCAATTCATGTTATCCCTCCAAGGCCAACAAAATATTAAGGATGAATAAAAAAGGATATTTCATGTATATAATATTTTAAAAATATTTAGGCAATTTAAATTCATATTTTATATATTTATTTTTTCATCTTTGATAGCTGATTTTTAGAAAAAAAAAAAAACAATATTAATTAATTACGTTTTTAATATAAACTTTTGGATAGTGAAATTAAAAAAAAAAAATATACGATATAAAAGAAAATCAAATTTAAAGAATTTAAGGATAATTTGAAGGCAAATAATTAAGGAAACAATATAAGTAATTAAATTTAATAGTAGATAAAAATTTAAAAAAAAAAGAAAAAATAGATTATTTCGTCGAAATTGTATAATGTTAAGAGAAAATGTTAATCATTATATTTAAATATAAAATCTTGCAATTAACTTTATTTATGAAAATTGTGGTTGATTTTAAATTAGTATTATAATAAAGTAAATCTTTGCTAAATAATGAACAGGAATTTTAAGAATATAGAAGAATAATCATGTAAATTTACGTTTGAAAACTGATTTTAATATTTTTCATATTAAAATATATCATCTGCTGAAAATTACTTGGTCGTATATGTTATAAAAAAACGGAAATGGAGTTAATGATGGACAAGTTGTAAATGTAGTCAATATGCGTCTATTTCTATTTGATAGGATAAGGCAAATAAAATAAACTACAAAATTTATTTTCAGCAAGCTAATATTTAGCTTACGAATAACACAAAGCACTTTAAACTAACATTCGAGCTTGTAATATTCGACTGACGATACAATATGATTCTAGAAATGTTACAAAATTCGGTGTCGCGTCATATATTATCCGGGCATTGGACATTTATGTCGATATTGATTGACGTTTTTTAAAAACTTACATAGACAATTTCTTACTGCTAACATGTGCGAAGCTCTGAGTAAAATAAAAACTATTACAATCTGAAATCTTACATACGTATTATAAGAGTAATTGTAGTACTAAGTAGTCCAAACCGACATTTGGTATTGGATATGATTGCTATCGTCCTGAATTGCATGTCCAATTGTCTTAAATCTACTGTCATTTTGTTGTATGAATTACTGTCATTTTGTTGTATAATTGCCTTATCAGATACCCAATGTCGAGCTTAAGGCCTAAGAAAGTAGTTCTTAACATGCTCAGCGTAATTTTAGCATGTAATTATTTTCAATAAGTACTTGAATAATATTATTTGTTTTGGTATACTCCGAAAAAGTTTCATATAAAATACAATGAATTCTGCAACTCCGAAAATGTTATGAACTACTGATCTAAGATCTAATTCATAATTGTTCAACTAACTAAGATATTTTAATGATTTTAATTTGTCAAAATAAAATGAAATTCTTTTGCAAAGAATCTTATTTTACTTACAGTTTAATTTATTTTAATCAACAACATTTCATGATCTAAAAATTGTATTTTATATGTGAATCGAGTCATTCATAATCGAATAATAATTACAAACCTACAAATTATTCGTATATAATTTCAATTCAAACATTTTCCTTTACATGAAATTGATTTTTTAATTGTCGGTTCAATGAAAAAAGTCTTGAATTTTCCATTGCATAATTTTAGAGTGATATAAATTCAATTTAAATACTTAAGTATTTCACTTTATATTTATTTCATTTAGAATATTAAATATTTTAAAAGTTCTATATAATCAAAATAAATATATATTCTCGGTTTTATTTAGTAAATTTAAATTATACATTCATTTTCAGTAAATTTTGCAGGGAAATATTTCATTAAATTTTTTGGTAGGTAAATAAAATATTTGTTGAATAATGTAATTGGTTATCTCAGAACAGTTCTGGGGACCCCAAATCTTTGAAGACATGATATTCTTAAAAATTAACAAAGCGACATCGAGATTCTTCACTGGAGTACCTACGGTACACGTAATCCTCAGGAAATATACTGCAATGTTAAGATTGATACTACGTCAACATGCAGAGGATGTCAGGAGTAGAAGAAGTCAGTGGAGCATATACTGGGGCCACTGCCATTCGCTCCATCAAAAAATATTCAGAATTTTGGAAAATTTCTTGGACGGAGCAAGTTGCATAAGTAAAGAGTTTCATTAAAAGTTCATTAAAGAAGTAGAATGGTCAATAAGCTACAATGAGAAAAAAATGTAATCGACTACATCGGGCATTTTAATAAGGTTCCATTGCTCGGGGGAAAGTAAAACCAACCAACCCAACTAAATATTGAAACTTTATTTAATTTCATAAACTTTAAATTAAATGTACGTCGTATTTCATTACAGAAATTCTTTTAAAAAGTTAATATAAATTCAATTTTAAATTATATCAAAAATAGCATATCAAATTTTTTTATATACACATCATTTGCAGATTTAAATTTTGCCGATCTAATATTAATAAGTCATTGTTAAAAAATAACACATCAAACAGAAAAATGAAAATCATCAGAAAAATTGAAATTATACAAATTGAATATTTATTTTTGGATTTATTTTTCTTTTAACAATTTATAAATTGAATTTCGAAAATAATAATAAATTAGTAAACATACTTACAAGAATTAATTTAAATGTTTGACGTTAAAGGAATTATTCTTACAAAAAAATGTTATTGATTGGCAGTAGTTAGGGGTAACAATTTTTTACTATATATTTTTATCAATATAAATAAATGTTGTATAACAGCTCAAAAAATCACGTCGCGACATACGTAACGAAATCGGAATCAAATGTCAAACAAACAAAACTTGAAATGTATAGGAATACATACTATATGAAAGTGAGCAAGCAAATACGTCGCTACGGACGCATTAGTTCAAATTAATTCAACTTTGGACGACGACTGCTATGAAAAAGCAATTATTTTTATAAATTGACAAATTTGAAAAATAAAAGTTTAACTGAAATTGACATAAATGTAATGTAAAAAAAAAGTAAAGGCTCAAACGTAATGTGAGCACAAAACAAACCGATAGCAGCGCTAGCTTTGAAAAATGTTTTCACAAAATAGACATGGAAATCAAAGAAAATAAACGCAATGCTCCAAGGAAAAAAAAAGCCACCGCCGATATTGAACAATGTGTTCTGTTTGGTTATGTATTGGCGGGGGAAAATAAATCTAAAGCTAGCGCTAACACTAAAGCTTTATGTTAACATTACGATTGGACCTTAAGCTGTTTTTTTTTATTAAGCTGTTTTTTTATTAACTATTAACTTTTTTTTTATTCGTCGTCAGTCGAGTTTGTTTAAACTATAAAGCCTAATTTATGAGTTCTCAATTTTGTATTCTATTATAAATTAAAACGATTTTTATTTACCAAAATTTATGAGTGTTGATTGATTAAAACGAAGAAATGGAAATCAATTGTCAAAATTACTTAACTAAGTATATTAATTTCAATCAGAAATATTTTATTTTTGGGTCATAATGTTGAAATACAGAATGTTAATTTGGATTCTCTACTCTACAAAATGATTTTATTTAATTTTTCTGATATCAATTGATTTTTAAATTGAAGAGAATTTTATTGTTTATAATAACAATAAATCCTGTCCAATTAATTAATTATAATTTTAGTAAATAACAACAAGAATAATTTTTATTTTTTGAATTTGATGTGTAATTTTTGAAACGGAAATTTAAATATTTAATTGAATGGAACGAAAAATATAAATAAATAATCTTTTGAACTTATTATTACAAAAAATATAATTTTGCTACTTTACACGCAGTTCGCAGATGTTTTTACGATTTTTTTTTCTCAAGATTTCGTATTTTTAAAAAGTTTCATGTCGTGGAATACAAATCCGTTCGTCGTCGCATATTCTCATATAAAAAAATACAATATTTCAAGTAATTAAAAATAGTTGAGTTATTGTCATTACTAAACTTATTTTTGTTTTATATTTTATACTAATAAAATTAGCTGACCAACTAGCTTAAAAAGAACTAGTTTTTAAAATAGAAATAAGCAGCAAACATCAATAGAGTCTAGAATAAACAAATAAAACAACATTTCAAAAATAAAAACAATGCTCAACTTGAAATTTCCTTGCAAAACAAAAAGTAGGAGTAAATTGCAAAAGAATACGTCGATATATCAAAGCGAAAAAGGAGGGAAACAGTTGCTAGGTACAACACAAAATGTGAATATGTGCAAACGTGAAAGCGTTCCCTATCTATATTGGGTGGCACGAGGGAGAATGGTGTAATCCAACATATGTGTAATCGAATCTATATCTGTTTAAAATATAAATATATATTACCTACATTGTTGAATTTCAAATTATTGAAAAAAACTTGTTATAATTGACCAAAATGAATCATTTCGAATGGATTCAAGTAATGATGTCATTAATATAAATATATTTTTATATATGAATTAATAATAGCTTCTTTTAATGCATTTTTCATAATTCCAAGACTTTAATTTTTGTTCAAAAAAAAGTATTTTTATTCCTTTTATAAATAAAATATTTTTAAAAATTCTTATTTCATAGCCATAAATAGTTATTAATTTGAAAAAAAAAAAAAAAAATTACATTAATAAATCTCTTTGAAGATTAAAAGATTAATACGATACGGACAAAATTGTTATTTATTTTAAGCATAAATTTATTTTGGGAAATTTGAAAATGAAATTCATTAAGTAGTTAAGTACAATATTTTAAATAAATATGACGCAAATTACTTGTATATAAAATATAATAATTAAATATATTTATAAATTATTAGTTAACTTGCGAATAAATTATGTGTATATTATTTTAGTTAGTAAAATTTTCATTAATTTATAGTGTTAATATTTTCTAATATTTGCGAAAGTTTCAGTAATTTAAGTATTTTCAAAAAATATCGATAAATAAGTAAATATAATATACTAAATAGTTTATTATTCATAAATAATATTTATTTGATCTTTATTAAGCTAATATTTATGTTTAATTGAAGGAACATAGAAAATATCAGTATAGCAGACAGAGAATTTCTTAATTGAAGGATTCAAATGCCGGAAAGAAATTCTTGAACGGGGTGGTATATAAAATTAAATTAGTAAATAAATAAAATCACTCAACCGTAAACGTGTATATATTAGAATATAATTAATCCTAAGCAAATATATTTCACTAGAAGTGGGTTTGTCTTGATTAGTTTTAATATCATTGTCTTAAGCTAAATTATGTTTTATAAATTCGCCTGAAAGTATGCTATAAATTTGTAATAATTATTATAATTCTACAAATGAATTTAATAATAATATATAAGCTATTTTTTTTCAATAATTTAGAATAAATTTCTAACTTTGTGATATTAAATAAATAAATACATTTTTATATAAATGACTTTGGAGTTATTTATATGCTTACAATGGTGAAATATTAACAAAACTTTATAACGTATTTTATAGGTTAACCTTAATTCACTTGTAAATTAAATTTTGCTAGAAAACATTGATTACAAAAGTTATTAGAATTAGGTAACTTTCTTATTTTTTTTTTATTTAATAATAAAAGAAATAAATCATCTCTCCTGTATTTCAATCCTGTAAAACCTTATTTTATTACTATGATATATATAATTTTTATCCAAACAGTATTTACTACTGAAAATAAATAAACATTGCACGTAATTTGAAGTTGTTGACACGTGCGTGGTAATAAAAATTTTCAAAAGTTTTATCCACTTAAAACCAATATATAAACGTAAAATAATTATAAATAATATGGACTTGTATATTTGTAAGTTTTTACTATTTGGATTGGAGGAAGATATTACATATATTTCTAATTAAAAATTAAATAATATTTATAATTATATTGATATACAAAATATAAAATTAAATTTATATGTTATTATTTTTCAAAAATAATGACAAAATCATAAATTTAACATAATAAATATACTTGAAATAATTCACCCAAATATTTATTAATGTTTATTTACTCAACTTAAAATATTATCTTTGACATTGAAAATTAAATGAATTGTATTTTTTTTTTGTATATAAGTAAATCATAAATAAATAATTGGAAATATAAACTTAATTTATTAAACAATTAAAAAAAAGACATACTTTTAAATGTATAAGTATAATTAATTTTTCAATTACTTTTACAATTGTATTTCTAATAATAATGCCAAAATATTTTTGCATTTTCAATTATACAAATAATAAAATTTGCTGCAAATATTTGACGTGTCGGCTATAATTGAATTTAAAGTAATATTATATTTATATGAATCAGTATTGAATTCATAATTATACAACAATTGAATTGGTAAATCAATTTTAATAATATTAGGAAGAGAAATTCCAATTACTATCTACCACCACCCACAAATAATATAGTTACATAATTCTCAATATAAAAAAAATGACCTGAAAAATAGTTGGAATCAAATTTTTTCACAAATGTTACCTTTGTAAATGATTTCTTTTTTTTGTTGTTATTATATCCTTAATGATGATCAAAATTAATTCATAAGATTGATTGTAAATTTTTTTCAATATAAGCGGAATTTCATTTCATTAGACTTAGTCAATTTAATTTTAAAGAAGTGAATGTTTTTGAAGGACAAACAAATTTAGATCGCGCGCGTTTGTTTATTCTAGAAATTTTCTTTCACATTTTTCATTATCATATTATAAAATTACTAATTTTTTACGACACATTTGTTAGTATTGAATTTTTTTTTGTTAATTTATTATTTTTTATCACAAAATTTTAATGTTTTTAATTCGTCTTGTAATTTTTTATATTAGATTAAATTCCCTTTCAACTTTATGAAGAACTGGTCAATAAATACTTATTTTTATTTTCACTATACCAAAGAAAATGAAAGAAGAAAATGAATGAATACGGGAATACTAAATTTTGACATTTTATTTGACGTCTTTTAATTTGTTTTTGCTTTCAGTAGTGACAATATAGAAAAAATATAAATGTGATAATTTAAAGTAGTTTCGCTATAAGGCACTAGATGGCGTTTTTAATATACAACACAATCAATATTGGTTTTTCTGGAATTTCGTACAAGTATGACCATAAACTGTAAGTAAAATATTATTGACCATAATGAAAATATAATTAAATAATGCTATAATATTATTATTAAATACTGTGATTTTGTGTTCATTTTGTTTTTCGATTATATTAGGCAATAAAAACATAAAAAATACATTAATAAAAAGTTATCTTGCATTTATCAGATAAAATGGTTTCCAAAAATGTAATCTTTTGGATGAAACTTTCGGCAATACGATTTTTGCAGTAATAATATTTTGTTTGGTACTTTGCTTGTTGGGTTATATTTAGTTAAAATTGGCAATGTTGGCATTGCTATAAATGACAGCCGCGCCGTGAATAAATGTCAAAATATCAAGTTAAGTTAAGTTTTTAACGTTTGGAAATAGACGAAATTTTTAAAATACCGGAAGAAAGAAGTGTTTAATAAGTTATAATAATAATAAATAATTATAAAAAATGGCAAATTTAGAGTCAATGATTGTTGAAGAAAAACAACCGCCACCAAAACTCGTTGATAGAGAAAAGGTAAATATATAATTTTGCTTAAATCGATAACATCATAGGTTAGATTGAATTTGTCAACATCAGAGTAAATAATTTATTTACTAAGTCTCTAAGGTCAACATTCGAATATTTCTTTAATTTGTTTATTAGTAATATTTTACATGTTTTTTAAATACATTATTAATAGTAACAAGTATTTTTTATTATGCCTATGGCATCGTTGATTTCGTTTATTTAGTCTCCATATTATTTATCAAGTTGTGTAATTTATAAATTCCGCCATTTAATGTTTTAGTTTAGTAACGCAAAACAAAAAATAATAAATAAATAAATTTTAATCTTAACATTGTTTTATACGATTTATTTTTCAGACTTGTCCACTTTTGTTACGTGTATTTTGTTCAACTGGCCGTCATTATTCCCTATCTGAATATACACATGGTAATGTACCATCAAATGAATTACAAATTTACACATGGCAAGATGCAACATTACGAGAATTAACGTCATTGGTACGTGATGTAAATCCAGAAACACGTAAAAATGGTACATATTTTGATTTTGCTGCTGTATTTCCGGACCCACGTAGTCATACATATCGAATGAGAGAAATTGGAGTTACATGTTCGGGACAAAAAGGTGCTGATGATACAAAAACCTTAGCACAAGCTAAATTTTGTATCGGAGATTACATGGATATATCAATAACACCACCAAATCGCTTACCTCCACCAATGAGACGACCCCGGCCATATTAAAAAAAAAAAACATCAGTTATTGATGAAAATAATTATGATGTATTTTCTCAATTTTTGCGTATTTACATATTTCACGCTGAAATATTTTCAACTCTATAAATATAATGAATAAAAGATTTTTTTCATAAAAAAATCGAATTTTTATTTAAATAAAAAAGCATTTTTTTTTTATATTAAGAAAATATATTTTGTTGGTTTTTTCATCTTATAAATCTAAATTAAAAATAATATTATTGATTTTGAAGGACTCTTATTTTAGAAATTTATTAATTTCTACTATAGAATTGTTGGGGATTTGTTAAAATCGCTCCAGGTCTTTTTGATTTCTTTTTTCCCATACTGGCTAAATCAATTTCAACACCATTTGGTAAAATTGCTTTATTATTTTCATAATTAACATAACCAGTTTGTTGTCGTTGCTGCTGTTGATTATTATCATCTTCATCATGATGTTGATTACGTGTATTTGGATCACATAAATTTCCAGTTTCATAATTATATTCACGTTTTAGACCATCTGGATCAATGTAACCATATCGTCCTCTAGAATTTAAAATTAGTTTTTTGTTTTAGTAATTAAGTATTATGATTATGTAAAATATTTTTAATCAAACTCACCTTGTAACACAATCAATACCGATTGTTTCTTCTTTAAAAGAACCATCATCATTCTCAAATCCCCATGTAATACTACCATCTTCATTTTCTTCACGATATTTTCGTAAAATTTGTGCAACTGGTTTTTTTTGTCTTTCCTCATTTGATACTGGATTATATTGTTGTGGTCTAGGTTGAATATTATATCTTGCTTGTGGACGTATATTTTGTATTGGTTCTGCTTCATATTGTTGTTGATGGTGTTGTTTTGGTTGTTCACGGAATATAGTTCTGGCCCGTAATGTTGTCGGTTTTGGTGGTCGTTCAGTATTCAAAGAAAATCTTTGTGTTCCACCAGTATTTTGTTGTGGTCCAAAACCTTGTAATTCTGCTGGAAATCGATTTTGTTGTTGTGGTGCTGGACGTTCTTGAAATCTTGGTAATTGTTTCTCTTCAGCAGCTGGTTCATCAATTTGTATAGAATTTTGTTCAGATTGGAATAAATTTTGTCGTTGGTCTTGTTGTTGTTGCTGTTGTTGTTGTTGAACAATTTGTGGTATAAATGTATTTGGAATATCTTCTGGTTCTTCTGTAACTGGTTTTGCATCTTGTTGTTGTGGTAATGATGTATTTGGACGTGAATTTGGTTTACGAATACGTATCGGTGGGCCAGCGTTATTCAGTCTTTCATTACTACGAAATTGTGGTCGTACAGGTCCAGATATAGGAAATGCTCCAGGTATATTCAGTCTTGGTGGTGCCGGTCCATCTTGTTGGCCATAGACTAGGATATTATTTGCAAAACAATAAATTGTAATAAAAATCTGAAAATATTATGAAATAAAGAACAAGTAAAATTACATTATGAACTTTCAATTTAATTTAATCTGAAAAGGAATGTCGATATTTATATAATTTTTGCAGTTTCACTTTCATTTTTATATTTTTTATCTTAATCAAAAATCAAAATTAAGGTATAGGTATATGCAGTTTATAACGTTCACGCTAAAATGTATTTAATAACGTAAATCTTTCTATTCTATGTAATATTTATATTTAATAATTTAATTAAATTTCAAATTGTTTAATTGTTATATTTTAAATGCTGTGAAACTAATGCTTCTGTTGTTTAACAAACGTGGTAAAAAACATAATAATTAAATATTTATAGACCACTAGAATAATATTGTATATTTTGTGGCTGGCCAACATCAATAATAATAATTGTGGAATTTATAAAATTTCACAGTTGAGCGAACGAATTGATTATTAACAAATAATTCATAAAATAAATATATTAAATGAATATTTTCTAAACTACCATAAATATTATATTAAACCAAACCAAAATTTTAATTTTATGTTTTATCGAATTTAGTTGATTTTATTACACTTCTTTGTTTTGCACATTTTTGAATTGTGGTTTTTTTTTTAAAAAAAAAAACAAATAAAATATTTTAATAAATTAAAAGTTATTAAAATATTTAAAATATTTAAATTATACTATATAATCTAAAAAATGTATGTTGAAATTTTGGTGGTTTTGTTGCCATTTAATTATTTAATTATATTTACTCTAAAGAAATTGATATAGAAAGAAATAACTTTATAGATGAATAGTTCTTGAACAGGTATATAATATAAATCAACATTAGGTTAGGACACGTTAAGAATGGTGCGTAAAGGTTCGTGGTCAACACACATCACGAGAAATCTCGATAGATCAATCAAACATTAATAATTCATATTATTCAATAAACGTACCACTAAGAATTATTGTATTCTTTATATACTTAGTAAATGATTCAAATCAGTTTAGTTTAGATAATTTTATCTGCTTGGCAATGTATGAACAATATTTTCCATTTTTCAGTTTTTCTTCATAGAATTCTGTACAATGCGAAAAACTGTTGATAGTCCTAACCCTGATCTTTTATTTAATCATATTCATCTAGGCTAGGTGATACTTTTACATAACTTTTGTTAGGATTAGAGAGGAATATCAGAGGGTTTTATCTTAAAATTATTTTTCAGCATGTGAGAAAGTGCAAGAAATCAAGCTTATGGATAACAGATATTTTCCCTTATTATATGTTCCTTCTAACATAGCCTTACTAACAATATCTCTCCTTACATTTAATTTCGCTAATCTAAACAAATTATCTGTTTCTATCTATCTTGATAACGGGAAGATGGGGCTTGTGTTCTAGATTGATGAGAATTAAGATACTCGATTACTAATTTATATAACCTAAGTCCTAAGAAGTTAAGTATTATGTATATATTAACTATTTATTTTGTTGGTGTATGGTCTTTTGACAGTTTTTATAATTTCAAATTGTTTAAATTAGTTTTACTTTTTATTACTTATCTCTTTCGTATAGGAATTATAACTATAAATTTTATTAACTAAAAAAAAAGACTTATTTTCAGAACAATTAAAATTCTTCTAGGCAAATTTATTTAATAATTATTTATTTGTATACAGATATCAAAAATAGTAAATAATTAAACACGAAAACATACTCCAAGGATCCATTCTTCTCTTCTTACGTTTACTTCATTCATTGTATAATTACTTTAAGTTTTTTTTGCGTATGTATTGCCTCCCAGGAGCTTGGTATTTATACTAAGTGTGCTGCTTTTCTATCCCTGGGTATTTTTTGACTACTGATGAGTCAGTAATCTTTTGGATATAGCAATTGGATTATCTACTTGATAACAATTAGGGAAGATATCTGCCACACCAGTTCACCAGATAATTATAACTTATTATAATTTTTGTGATCATCTTTATTGACTCAATATCGCTTTATGCATTATTCAAAATTATTATAATTTTAAATTTTATTTGTTAACTATTAAAATATTCCATAATATGCAAAAAAAAAACTCTCTTCACTGTGAAAGTAAATAACTTTCATAAATAACTAACGTATTTAATAACTACGTTATTAAATAACGTATTTAATAACAAAACCGATATTACCAGACACTGTTTCACTTGCAATTACATTTTGTAAAAAAAAATACAATATTCTGTGATCGATTTAAAGTGTATCGTCGTTCAAGTAAATTTTAATTGCTTGCATGTTAATTTAATAATATATGTTATAATATACAATACATAAAATATTGAATATATGTAATTAATTTTTTTTAAGCATAATAGTTTTTTTTTGTTGTGTTTTTATGGTTTATATATATCATAAAACCAAAAATTTTTATTTGAAATTATTCAGAAATATCATATTTATATAAAATGATAAAAGTAGTTGTAATATCGAACTTTGGTACGTTTAGATTATTCCAAATCTAAACATACCAAACTTCAATTCGATACTTGATTGTTTTAGAAGGAGTCGAATTGCGAAACTCGTATCATATTCGAATTACCGACTGATTGATTCTCTTACAGTATCGATTCATTATACACTTCAATAAGTTTATACCTGCTTGGTTTAAATTTAAACCTTATTTTATCTGCCTCTATAAGGCTAATTAGAAGACAAATATCTGATTTAGTCCTTTCCACATTTGAAAACGCAGTGTAGCTTTGTATTCTTTCAATATTTCATTTTTTTTTGATAAATTGATGTGCCAACCGTCCATCTAAGAATATTAATTTGTGTAGTCAGCATTTAATACCAGATCGAATTTGAACAGATTAATTGAAATTAATTTACACATTTTTTCCAATTACTTTAGACTGTTATAAACTGTGCAAAACTTTTAAATTTTTATTACCATCATTATTGATTTTTAAAATAATATTTTGATTTCATGTTTTGATATTAGATACACATAATTAGATACATCACATCATATGATTTAATGCATTTATTTTGTATCCAATTGCTAATATGATTTATTTTTAACACTTAAATAAATATATTACAAGGCCATCGACATTCCTATCAGAATACGCATTAGTGGTTTATGTTTTAATTAGAAAAGATCGATCATAAAAAAATAAATAATAAAGTTTCTCTATTATAATTGGTTATTCCACCAATTTCTAATTATTATTGCCATTAAATTGACAATTAAAAATAAATGATTTCTGTAAATTAACAATTGCAGTAATCGAAACTGGTTGATTATAATACATCAGCCCAATTAAAATTAGTCTCTATGATAATTTTATGGATGAATATTTATAAAAACTGCTTTTAAAAAAATTTAATATTTCAAGGCAATTTCCTGATTTCATTCATATTTATACTGTATAGATTAAAATGAAAAATAATGAAAATCGATGATAAGTTTGTCTATTTCTTTAAATAATTGGAAAATTTAATGTTAAATATTATAATGAGGTCTGTGGTATTATTTGTTTGTTAAAAACATATTGTAATAGTTTAATGATCTTATATTATTCAATTTATTATTTGGTTGGTTGGTAAACATTATTTCTTACATATACTAATATTAAAATGGCACTAATTCAAAGTCACTCTCAATCTGATAATCTACTGTAACGAACATTATAATGCAGTGTTCAGCATACTAACAAAATTTGATACCAGTTTTGATATAGTAATTATTGTGATTTAAGTTATTTGTCGTCATAAAAGAATTGAAATCAAAAGAATTTATTGAAATTTCAAAATTTTCTAAATAAATATTAAGTATGAATATTAAAATTGAGAATTTTCGGTGTGCCAAAAACCTTATGATCTCATGCTGATTTAATATTATGAATATTTTAGTAGGTTTTTATTTAAATATATTTGTATTTTTATAATGATTGTTTTGTACATGTAATTTTTTTTAGTACGTTATTACGATATTTGCATAAACTTGGAATGGTAAGGAAAAATGCACCTCAACCTACAATAATAATATAAACTTTCCAATTATTTTGTTTGCATAATAATATTCAATGCAGCTGTAAACTTTTTCAAAAATACACATTTCTTCTATATGAAAAATAGTTTTATTCGGTGATTAATATAGGCATCACTAATTTTGACTTTTCTGTAAGCTAAATTATAAAAACTAGTAATTTTGGATGTCTTACAAGATAATTTTATATGGTGGTTAATATTGGCATCACAAATTCTGACATTTCTATAAGCTATATTATAAAAACTAGTATTTTGGATGTCTTACAAGATACTTTTATATGATAGTTAATATTGGCATCACTAATTCTGACATTTATGTAAGCTATATTATAAAAAATAGTATTTTGTATATTTCACAAGATAATTTTATATGATAGTTAATATTGGCATCACAAATTCTGACATTTCTGCAAGCTATATCATAAAAACTAGTAATTTTGGATGTCTTACAAGATAATTTTATATGGTGATTAATATTGGCATCTCTAATTCTGACATTTCTGTATAAGATATATTATAAAAATTTCCATTTCCTAGCTGAATATTCAAATATCTTATAACATAAATTTCGATGTTACCTATTAAACAAACTGTACTCATAAAAACTAATTAATTCACTACTAAATTTCAAAAATTGTTTTTCAATTAATTTCGTAATCGATATACATACTTTAATTTATCAAGATCGTTACAATAAGTTCAATAACTTAAAAATTACATTAAAATAAAAAAAAAAGTATTTTACGTATTTCAATTTTTTTTTTCTCATTAAATTACATAATTACCTCTATAGTTGAAAAAAAAAAACAACATTAACCGCGAAAACATAACTAACCATAACATAAAATTTTCAGTATCGTCGTTTTCATGATCTTGTCTCAAATCAACCAAAAGGAAATAAATAAAAATATTAGTTTTTTGTATTTGCTTTAGGAGTGAATAAATTAAATACGCCTTTTTGTCACAGGTAATTTTTTGTAAGTATAGACGTTAAAAACTTTTAGGTGATATTTAAATAAAATTTACATTTTTACCTGTTGGGAATTTTGAAATAATAAAAAAAAAAAAGAAAAATTGTAAATGCAACCATAATTATTTTAGATACTTTGAAGAGACAACAAAGGAAAAAAAAAGGGTAGAACAGCAACCAGCAAAAAATTATAGTTTTTCTTTGAAATTGAAAAAAATAAATATAATTTCATATTATTTTATGCTTTCTGAAGTGTAGAAATTTTTTTAAAATTGAATTCGAAATTGAATTTGTTATATTATTTAAAGGCCAAACTTTCTATAACATTTTTTTTTGGTTATTAATATTTTCCAATTGAGGTGCAAACGCGATTTGTGTTGCAGAGGTTTGAAAATATTATATAGTCAAAATTCCATTCAGAAGACAATTCAAAAAAAAATTATTGAATGTTATTACATAATTCTTTAAAGTTAAAACGAGTTAAATTTCAATTTCATTTTTTTTTTTTTGATTTTCAAAATGGGTGAATTTTTATATTAGCTATATTGTGATAAACCAGAAGCTCGCAAAATATCTGAATAGTTATTATAAAACTATGTACAAAATTTATAATCAGGTTTTTTTCTTTTATAATGTAGAATTATTTTCTGGTGTAATAGTACGTAACATAACCTTTCAGGGCAATAAACTTGTTTACCTTGTTACAGAGTAATATAAATAAAGTATTTTTTGTAGCATGTACTGATAAATCATATATACAGAGCTGCGAATTTTAAGTGTCATATATTCTTTCTTTTTGCACTTAAATTTTATTCCATTGCCCTAATTATGAATCAGGTTAATCAACAGAATATTAAATTTATATTTTTATATAAAATTTTCATCTTATATTTGTGAATTACATAAGAAGAATAATTAATGATTGGCAATTCATTTTAGTTGGTATAGTAAAATAATTTAATTACTTCAGTAAGTTTAGATAAATATAGATTCTTCTAGTAGTTAAATCACGTGTGATGTCATTGTAGACTTTTAATATAATATTACTAATTGTGTCATTCATAAATTTACATTTTGTTTATACTATAGATTTTTAACAGTGTTTTTGCATCAAATTCATTAAATGTATATTGACAAATTTCAAGGTTTTGTTGTTATTCTTGTCATTCTTATTATTATAACATTTAACAATATTAATACTAATATTAAAATTATGAATTTTCTGGTTTCCATTGTATTTTCAACATTATTTTCGCCCCGACGTGGAAATCATGGAAATCATGGAAATTGGAAATGATTTATAGGAAGAGGATGGTTCACTTGCTTATAATATTTTAATAAAGCAACCATTCTATAACTGAAATGGGCCAAGGTCTCTTCTCTAATGCTAGGGGAATATAATTAAATTCGATTCTGAAGCAAGGGTTTCTTTATTTCGAAGAAACTGTAATTGTAACAAAAGTAATTTCCAGGGCTCAATTTTAATGCTAGTCTTAAATTCATGTAACATAATTGCAAATTTTATTACCAACGAATCCGTGACCTAATGCATTACATGTTACTCTCTAAGTATATTTTACCACTATGCCGATATACAATAAAAGCAATGAATTGGATGGAAAATATTCCACCTATATTTCCTTTAATTACTCCAAATAGAATTACTATTTCTATTTGGAGTTAATTACTCCAAATAGAAATGGATCATTAAATTAGAAACTAAATATTATATTGTAATAAAATATAGCCTGCATAACATCAATATCCAGTATAATGTAATACTCTACTTTCTTTATAGTGTTATTAAATAAAATGTATAAAAATAATAGCTTTATTCGAGGTGACAACGTTCCATTACATGAAATAAATATTACAAGACATTACAATATTAATTATCTAGTAAGTTTATTTGCAAATTCAGTAGTGGATAGATAATACTCAGAAACGATGTATATCAAAATTAATTAAAACAGAATGATTCCTAATAATAATAACAGAGCTACTGTATTTTAACTATAATTAAAATTATAATTTGAAACTAACTTAAGTATCAATCATAAATTTAAACTAAACCAATAACAGATTTGTATATGAGTCAGAAATATTAAGAGGTTAAATAATTTGCAAATTTAACAACAAATATTATTAATATTATATAAACAATATCAAATTTATTTAATCTAGTTAAAGGCCATACATATTAATTAATAAATAATATAGTCTCAAGGAATTTCTATTGAACGTAACATAAATTTATGAATAAATCTAAAGAAATTATTTCATAATAATTAATTGCAACTAGATATTTATTTTTTATTAGATCAATTTATCTCAAAAATTTATTGAATTCCATTATAAAACTGATTAAATATATTGTAAAGTAAAATGTACAAGAAAATTTTTAAATTTTGTGTCTACTTCTACATTGTAATTACGTAAACATTTGTATTGTATTTTTTAAAAAGCTGTCCCCCCAGGGATAGTTCCAATGAAACTACTTAATATATTTTTATACATTAAGATCTTGATCAATAAAAACAAGAAAAACAAAATTTCATTACACACAAATTATAATTTTTTGAAACTATTTTTATTGCTCTAATTTTAACATTCAAGACCGGCGAGTCATAACAAAACTTTATATTTTACATAAACCACAATCTTAAAACGTTAAATGAATTTAATTAGAAATTATATATAAAAAATTACACATACCACAGCTAAAAAGAACTGCATTATTTTGTAGAATTTACTTAATTTCTATAAATAATTTTATATTTAAATCCTTTTTATAATTCCAAACTTTCCAAGAATTATGGTATTTTTCTTTAATAAAATTCAAACCTGGGCTTCACTTCACTTAACACTCTTTTATATAGTAATCAGAAAATATTTGATTATGTTTTTATTTATATAGTAAATGCTCCCACTTTATTATAAGTTACCCCCGTCAGATGGCTGAACACTAACAATTTACCATAGTTTTTTGTGAATATTATATTCAATAAAATTTTGTGTGTTCTTTGTGGTGCAACAATTAAAGTTGTCGTTTATGTAATTATGTAACAGTGCGTGGAATGTTGGTATTATTGGAATTTTTGTTGTAGATTTAAATGTATATATAACAAATTGTCAAATTGACATAATACCAAACTTAATTTGTACTATTTCCTATATTCTGATTGGTATCAATGGACAAAAAATGGTTCACAATAATAGCATTATCATTTCTTCTGATATATATTTTTCTAAAACCATTCACCTAGAAATTTCAATTAAATGCGACAATTGACAGACAAATATTAGCAGTAATTTTTCTATAGGTTGCACCTCAATGGTAAAGCCAACGCTCGTACCTTAGGAGTAATTAGTAATGAATTAAATAATATGAAAAATTATAGGAATATGAAATATTTTTGAAAAAGCATTTTCAACATATTATCCATTAAAACCAACTTTTTTTTTTATCAACTTTAATTTGACTTAATCTACTACAACTTGAATGGCACGCCAACTCTTTGTTGCTCAGAAAATGCATTTTTATTTAAAATAAAGGAGAAAATATAATTTTAAAATAAAATTAAATAAATATTATATATTATTAAAATTAGGTGGTAATTTTTAAACTACTGACTATTTATTAATTGTAGAACTGATTTTAAGATTCAATGAAATTTAGTTATGATTTAATTACTTATGATTAATAAACTGAATATTAATTATAAATTTAATAGCTGTCCATATAATTTTCGTACAGATAGACGGAAAATATTAAAGAAATTTTTGGAGATATTTTTTTTTTTTTGTAAATTATTTGTTTTCGGAAGAAAGTGAATGTAATTTTTTTTGGGTATAATTTGAAAATTTAGTATTCATTCAGTTGAATATTAAATATCAATTCGTATGCCAATTGATTTTTAATTTATTTATTTTTCTTAACAATTATATACATTTTAAATCTCAATATAATATAATTATTTTTGTATCATATTTAAATTTATATTTATGACGAGTAGCAATAAAAGTAGTTTAAAATTTTCAATGTAAGTTAATAGAAATTAACATGGACGATGAAGAAAATCAATTGGCCTCTAAAATTGGTTAAAAGATTTTTAAAATTCTAATACAAAATTTATTCTTTACTAAATTTTTTTTCAAATATAAAATTAAATATTCTAGTCGCAAAAATATTTCCAAATTACAATTAGTTTTGTCTAATTGTTAAAAGTAAACTTAAAATTTTATTTATTTTAACATGTTTTCTTAAAATATTCTTTAATAATTTAAATAGTAACTAAATTATTCAATAATAATTGACACGTAAAAGTTCATATAGTTTAAGATATTATTATTACAAAAATTATTTCTTTATAAATAAATTTACATTATTGAATATTTGAAAAAATGTTGTTAACACTTTTTATTTTTGCAGAAGAAAGTGATTTATCTGATAATATTAAATTTAAATTTGATTAATTCGAATTTTAACAATAGGCAAATTTTAACATTAAAATCATATAACTTTAGTTTGTAAATTTAAATCATAATATTCACCATAATTTTAACTGTCATATGTTTAGTGTACTGAACAAACTATAAGGTGAATTATATAATGTGGAAAAATTAAGCTTATTAAGATATTATTAGTATATTTTAGAACCGGAACTGGTGGAGAAATTTTGTACTTTAATAAAGCTCTTTTTTTATCATAAACTTAAACCATTTCATAAATAAAATATAGATTTATTTACATTTAATTTAAACTAATTAATTTGAGTTTTTGAGCAAATTAATATAATGTTTAATGTTTAATGGAAATTGAAAATCTATTATAGAGTTCGAATTACGTTTTGCAATACTTTCAAAATTAACAATAATAAAGAAAATAATTTTAAAATATTAGACTAATTTAATTTACACTTTGTTTTTTAAATAATTTTTATTTATTTTTACGTTTTTCTCGTTTTTTTACACGACATTTTATAAATAATATTAAAAATTATTATTAATATTACATTTTATTAATTTTATATAATCGGCTCAATTTACAATATTATTTTATTGGCTTGACTTTTACGTAAAGAAATATCATATTTTAATATAATTTTAACTACTAGAATTTAATGAATTATATTTACCATTTTTAAGTTCTTTAGTTGCAAAATAAAATCTAAACTACTGTAGGTGATCATCTTCGATATATAGATTATCAGATAGGCTGGACAAGTTTTTACAATGAATAAACGTCGTCAATAAAAACAACTAACACTATCACTATCAATACCAGGCATCAGAGCAAGAGGTAAACCTGGTCTTTGTTGCTTTAGACTGTGTTGAACTTAATTAATATTGGAATGAGAAACTTTAAGTAACCAGCTCCAGATCGAAGTTATTGGAGAGGATTTGCAAAACATTCTAAAGTTAACACTGACCTGTAATGCCATTTGATGAAAATGGATAATGAATGGTGGCATTATTGAATATAATATGATTTGATTTATTTAGAACATTGATATCATAATATAATTCTGATCCATTTATCGGATATCGCGTATAAAATTTAAGTGTAAATGCATCTATAATATTTGAAACATTATAAAAACATAATAAAGTGGATTATGATGATTATAATTAACAATTACTGTAGCAATATTACGTTAACAAATTGGCAACATTTCCTAAATAAGTCAAATTTCAAATATTCGAAATTAATTACAATTTTATCATATGAATTCTTCAATTTTTTAATAAATTTAAATATTTTCACCAATTCGTAAAAATTAAATGTACATATTATAAAAATAATTTAAATCTACAATACCATTAATTTTTAATATCTCAGTTTATCAACAGAATGCAAATATTATATATTTATAATTGAAATTATTAAATTTCTTGAAATTGATTCAATTCCAGGAAATATTATTCAATCCATAAAAATAAAACAATTTATTTTATAAACTTATATAATTTATTATACAAATATTTTCTTAAATAATATCAACATAATTGCACTTATAAAATAAACGTATACATATGAAAAAAAGAAATATATTATATCCTAAAAGGTAAATATTAAATTTGTTCAAGTAGATTACACAAAAGATCCTTTTAAAAAAATCATTAGAAAAAGGATACAATTTCAACTTATAAAATAGTATTGAAAAAATATTAAGAAATGTATAATATAAAAAAAAACATTTCATAAATATTAGTTCATTGAGAGTACTTGTTCAAATTGTATAATACGTATTATATACAGGATATTCCATTTGAAATGATTTTTAATGAATTAACTCTAATAAAAATCACTAAATAGTTTTAGTTATTTGACACTATTCTACCATATAAGTTTAATCAAAAAATATGAATAAAAAGAGATCGAAACTCATAAAAGTTTTTATTGTGGGATTTAATATCAAGCATAAAGCTTTTTCAAATACAAATACTTGCATATAACCAAAAAGTATTTATATTAATTTATATACTTTTTGGTTTAATGGAAGTATATTATTAAAAAAAAGGATTTATGCTTGTGGAATGTAATCTTCAAATTTGCGTCCATACAATTTTTTTTTATATAAGTTTTGATCTCTTTCTATATATTATTTTTGCTTTAACTCACGATCTTATTATACTGTTGTTTCAATCATCTTCTTAATTTCAAATGGAATACTCTGTATTTGAAATCCTTATTATTAATTGGTACTTACAAAAATAATTTAAGTTTTTTTGATTCATATGTGCGGGTGTATGAGTGCGTATACATATTTAAAATTAAATTGTGTTTGTGTTACTATAACAAAAAAGTTTTGTATTTTAATCTAACTTACAAAGTGAATTTATAAATAAATGTACAAAATATATTTTATAATTAAATTAATTTTTTTTTAATTTTTCCACAATTTAGTTTACTCAATCTTCATATCCTTTGTCTTTCATAAACATTAGTGCAACAGATCCGACTAATCCTAATACTCCCATTACGGTCATTGGTAAATACATTTGATAATGTTCCTGGAATAAAGAAAAAAAAGATATATAGAAATTAATTTAAAAATATGCAAACAAAATGACTTTTTTAAAATATTTTTAATTCAAATTATATTTTCCGATAGTTTTCTCTATTACATAACAAAAGTTTCATTTGGGATTATTATATTTTTAAATATATAGTAATAATTTTAATAAATAATTTAATTGAGTTGGGTACATAATCTCGAATTTCAAAATTAATAAATCTCTAAATCGAAATCTCGTAATGTATAATCTCGTATTTTAAAATCTACTATAATTCAAAATCTCGAATTTTAATAAAAGTTTATTATTTATTTATATATCGTAATTCATAAAGTATCGGTATATGATGACGTTATCTTAAAAGCTTGTGCCTGTTTACAGGCAGCACTACCCGTGAAAACCTTGATTGAGGAAATTTTGAATCACAAGATTAAAATATGTAAGTAAATAAAATGAGCTAATGATAATTAATATCCGTTGAGGGGCGGGCACTATTACTAGTGCCACTATTACTATGGCACTACCTATTGCAACTTTGGACGGGACGATCCTGATTATATCTTGCGTAGTTATTTTATTGATTTAAATCTATGCTGAAAATGTTGTAAAATATAAAGAAAGTTTCATACTTAAAGAAAAACGTTTATATATAAAAAAAATCTAGAATAGTTTCAAATTTGTGGTACCAACTGCACTGCATTCTTCATTGGAAAGTAATTCAGTCTATTCGTGATAACATTGGACACTTTGGAGTAGCAAATATAATTTATTTAAAGTTTTCGATAATTTAAAATTAACCAAATATAAAATGTTATTCAAAATATTTTATATAAATAAATCAAACTATTATTATTTAATTTTAATATTAATTATATATAAAGTTTATATTATTAAATTATAATAATTTATAAATAATTAATTACCAGTAACCACATATATGGAACTAAAATTAAAGCAATTCCAGCTGCTAAATTTCCAACACCAACACCAAAATTTCTCACTACTGTCGGATATTGTTGAGCTGTAAATGTTGGTATGATGGCATTTGTTGCACCCATTGCACATTTTCCTGTTAACGAAAACAAAAAAAAATAAATATATAAAAAATATATATTTTTTTATCTTAATTCAAATATTATGATGTAATTTGAGGCAATACTCGACATGCCCTTTAGATATACATTATTGTAATCATTAATCCGCAAGATTTTCTTATTAACTCGTTTTGAAAAAAACTTTGAAGAAAATTGTTAATAATTGTTTTGAATATATACCAAAGAAATCTTATCCCTTAAAATTACGAAATTATAAATATTTTAAAAATAAAATCATTTAAAATTTATATTAATTCATAAAAACGTAGTCACAATTCCCTTATTTAATTTAGAAGAAATTTAATTTATATAACTTTAATGTATACACAAAAATTATATTATTTATACTGAAAATCTTTTAACATTTTAAATGGTCTTTAACCTTCACCTAATTTCAGTTCAAGTACAAAATTAAATTTACTATACGTTTTTGAAAATATATTTGACAACACAGAAATTTAATAATTATGTAGATTAATGTCTGTACAAAATTCAAAATTAAATCATAAATTAAAAAATTATTTATGTGTAAAATTTTGATAAAGATAAAATCATTATTTTCTGTTTTATATGTTTATTATTTACTTACCAATCATTGCCAATGTTATGACACCCCATATGTTACCTTCGGGGACTACATTAACCAAAAGACATGCTACACCGGCTATTATCATATATGTAATTAGATTTCTTCGAATTCCTAATTTCAGGACAACAAAAATACTTAAACATATCGAAGTACCTTCAACTAATCCAGCAATTGCCTATAACAAATAAATATGAATAATTAATAAAAATTTAAGGAAATATTTCAGAATTTCATATAAATTTAAAGAAATTTTGAATAATTTAATTAATTTTTTTTTTTTTTTCATCAACAATCTTATAGATATATTTTGAATATTATAAAAGAAATGTGATTAAATTAAATAGTTCTGTAAATTTGTATCAGTATTAATTAATTTTTGTGTGATGGAAAAATATATTTTTTTGTAAATATCAAAAACTAAGTTTTGATATTTTCTTAACAGACCGCGTTCTTAACAGACCATTCAATCATGCTTTTAAATTACGGCGAACCGGAATAAATATGTGTAGAAGAAACGTAGACGAACGCGAGACACCTGTACACTTTTTAGTGCCATTATTCCTGTATCATGCATTGGCGTCAGATAAGCTTTGCTCTTTACTACAAAAACGAACTACATATAAAGCAAGTGTTCTGGTTTGAAAACCAATTCTAAAGTTTGGTCGACGGAGTCGTTTGCTTAGCGGCATATGTAACGTGAATGATACGAGGATTACAATGGGCCTAATTTTGACATCTAAAAATTAGATGTTTTATTTAACACATTTCTTGAAAAATAAATTTTTTATCAATTACTTTTATTATACAGAAAAATGTTAAAACTTAAGCAAATTAATGTTACCAAAAAAGGTTAAAAGCCACATTCCGATTATGCCCTTATTTCGCGTTCTGAAACTGAAATAATGCCAAATGGCTTTATTTCGTATGGCCTTCTTATTAGATGGCAAAAATCTCTGTATTTTATTTGTCGATATATTGTCAGTCGGTATTTTTATTTTAGTCGAAACTTTCATCCAGTATACATATTCTATGTTGGCATTAATAACTTTACCATTATAATAAACATTTAATATAAATAATTAAAATTAAATTATGTTTTATTTAAAAAATCTGTTTACCGCATTTAAATAAATATCGCCACCCAAATTGCTTAAATGTAATGTTAATCCAAAATATAAAATTATCATTGAAAACCATGTCAATAATGTTAACAATGTTGTCACCCTGTACTGGGGACTCAATACAACAACTAATGGACTACTACTAGTTTTATTTGTTGGATCTGGTTTTGGACAAGCAGCTTCTAATGTTTTTAAATAATTTGCTGGTAATTGAATACCATTTAAACGTGCTGCTCTTTCAATTAATTTAACTAATTCAGTCAGTCGGCCTTTAGCCATAAGCCAACGTGGTGATTCTGGAACACAGTACCTTTAAATTAAATATAAAATAATATTTATTTAATTATCACTAAAATATAATTAAATTGAATTTTAGAATATTTTTTTTTTTGCTGAACTCTTACCAAATTAAAAGTAATACAAAACATGGTGACGATATAAGTAATTGCATTAGACGCCAATCTTTTGTTAAATAAGCAATTCCAGATGTTATTGTATATGCTAATGCTACCGGTAGAATATTTAATATACCAATAATTGTACGCCATTTTCCACTTACTAATTCAACAACTAATACAAAACTAACCACTGTAACAGTCATTGATGCAAATCCATTTATGACCCTTAGGGCCATAAACATTGGTAAAGATGTTGAGAATGCTAAAACAGTTCCTGATGTAAAACAAAAAAAATATTATTAATACAAATATTAAAAACATAAAGCAATAAAAATTACAAATACAAATAATAAATAAAAAAAAAGTTAAAGAATTTTTTGTTTTTGTATGTTTTAAGGATGAAAAATCTTTGGATATAACCTTTTTCATATTGTGCTCGAATTTCACGGGTGAAAGGACAACAATTCCAAAAACAAAGACAAAAAAAAAAATGAAATTAGGATGAAATGGAAGATGAAAAACTTTTGACACAAATTTGGCATTGAACAAGGAGTGCGTGAAAAACTAGAGACGTTATACTTATATGAATAAATCTCATATATTTACAGAGTGATATAAAAGTGAAAGATTAATTATTATTTGTATAACAATAAATCGAAAAGTGTTGACAATCTGGTCTACTGAAATATAAAGTGCGATTTTAGGAAATTAAAATACACTGATCACTAAAGTAGATATAATTCAGATTATACACTTCCATAAAACTCTTACTCTTTTACGAAAGCTAGGCCATAAATACTGTTAACAAAAGACATAGTAACAGAATACAAGCCAGGACTGATGTATAAAAGTTTATTCACCTGATAAAATGATATCATACTGAAGGAAGAAGCTGAAATTGCCGAATATAAACTAATAATGCTAATGATCTTATTCACGTGGTGTGTAAACTAGTGTAGTAGATTATTGTAAATACAAATCTGGTAACAATGTTAATGTTAAAAATGTCAATTATCTGTCAAAACTTGATACACTACGCTACGAAAGTGTTCACATCATGGATCGTGGTGTGTAATATAATTATTACGTAGCAATAATTTATTTTATTCTCGCTGCAATGTACGCATTATCTGAACAAGATATTATTCAACAATTAAGGTTTACTTAAGAAAACTTAATAAAACTTTTATAAATGTATATGATTTTTGTGATCCGAAACCAACAACACTTACGAATTTATGAACTTGTCAAATTTATACCTGTCATAAATATGAGAAGTTCATATAGTCTATTATTATCGTCTCATAAGTTTTGGCAAATTACCGAAAACATAAAAACCCTCGGTAAACTGTCTTTAAGTCAACTTTTAGGAGGATTAATATTCATTAGCTAATCCACAGAATATCGTTTTCTATTTGTTACAAAAAATTCTAATATTATATTAAAACATAATCCAAAGGAACAAGTCCATGTAGTGCATTGACTTCAATCGATATTGAATTCTGCTTTGATCTATTTCTAAATCTATTTGGAAAGATTAACTTTAAATCTTATTTAAAATTAAATAATTATTGATCCTTTTAAGGAAAAAATTTCGTTTTGTGTATTTCTGATATGGATAACTTTTACACAAATATTATTTTATAAATCATCTTGTAATTCCTTACATGTACAAATATATTTTTTTATATATTAATATTATATGAAAAAAAAAATTCTTGAAAACAATTCAATAACAATTCAAATATAACAAGAAAATATAAAATACGACAATATTATAAGAAAAACGAAAATAATTTAATCGTGTTTGATTTAATCAGATAAGATATATTTCACGTTTCATTATTTATTCATTTAGGAAATTTATATAAATACAAATTTTTCTTGTTAAATTTTTTTTTTGATCATATTGTTAACTATAATTTCCCCGCAGAATTTCATTCTTATATATATAATTTTCTTTATACTTTAGGAAAATCCATTTGAAAATAACAATACATAAATCGACTTCTATATATCTCTCTTAATGAAAAACCCACAAGACAAAAACAAAACAACATAAAAATAAAAAAAAGTAAAAAAGTTTTTCGAAGCTTTTCCTTATATATTTTTCCAAACATAATAAAGAAAACTCAGAAAATTTGAAGAAAATTTTGATTGTTTGATCGAATAATAGAAAGGCGACCACTATCTGTAATTAGAAAATATCCCTAATAGGATAAAAAATAAAATAAAAGATTAAATATATAAAAAAGGAATATAAATATAGTTTTTTTTTTGTTTTTGTTGTAATAATATTCGTAAAAGTAAATCTTTGATAGGAATAAAGTTTTGAAGGATTTTTTTTTTATTAGTCAATTTTAGTTATAACAGAAAATTTACTTAATAATTTAAATGTGTCTGGTTACATAAATGCTTTTCCAAATCAAAATTAATATAAGATAAGCTTCGAGGTTTGATATTATTAGCAAACTGTGCGAATGTGAAGGATTGGTTCGTTAGCAGACTACGCCACTTCGAACTATATCTTATAGTATCAAATAAAAAATGTCCTTTTAGTGTTAAGATAATAATTTTATAGACTAGACTTGATTCTAATTATAATAATCTTCTGCTATATATAAATATAGATATGACATGTCATGCCAAGCATTTACTACTATATAATTAATTAAATTATATCAGTAATTATTACCAGTAATGAGAAATTCGTACTGTCATAATAAATTTTAAGACAAATTATTATCATTAAAATTAAGGCTTTAATATAAAAATATTAATTATTTACATAAACCAATTAATTTTAATTATTCTATATTTTATGATCTTTAAAAAAAAAGTTGAATTTTAATTTGACTTTCAACATAACCTAATACTACATAAACATAAAATTTATTAACTAAAAATGTTTTGCCTCTTGTCTATGGAGTTTCATAAAATTGCTTGTTGAACAAAGATGTAAACTTTATTCCAATTGTTATATTACTATTTTTCTATTTTCATTATTTTTATCTCAAGTTTTATGAAAAGTTACCAATGCATTAAATGGTAAAATCAAATAAAAATATTCGAAAAATGAATATAATTTTTTTGTTTTTCTTTCAAATAAATCGTGAGATCCGCTGAGACCGAACTATTATTATTAATTCAAATTTCTGAGTTATTAATAATTTAAGAAATATTAGTTATTTAGAGTTAGTTTGAAAAGAAGAATATAAACAACCGATGCACTACATCACCATTTGGTTAAAGGTATCTCAAACAAAACAACAATATGTCTCCTAATCCAGGCTCCATCCCAATTACTTAAAATATCTTTAGATTTCGTAATTCATTAATCATTTTCGCAATAGTGGCTACTCCATATCTAAAACGTTTCTTCTAATCAGATTGAGGCAGAATTTATAACTGAAATGCTGACATTCTCGACAGAGATCATCTGACCAAACGCTCAATATCTTAAGATAGATTGCTCAATAGAATGAAAAACTATAAGTAAGCTGAGTCTGAGGCAGTACTACTACAGTTCTAACAACTATAAAAATATCTGTTTCTGAATCCTTCCTTTCTCATGAATTTCACAACCAACAGGTACCTAACACAGTTTAACTGGTCTGTCTACAAAATAGGAAATTTATCATTAATTATGTCAAATTATTTCATTCAGAATAATAGGGAAAACTTTACAGTGGACGACATTAATTTCATTCTATATATTGAATCATAATATTTTATTTTATTTTTTTGGTATATTAATGGCCGAATGATTTTGCTGTACCATTTAAATTACTTTCGTATAAATCAATTCAGGTGAATGTAACAAATTACCTCATTTTTATTTTATAGAAAATTATTTTCATTATTAATATTATAGTATATAATTTTGGTAAACTTTTTATTATGTACTTAAGAACAGATTATTATATTAATATCAAATTTTATGTCGACGATGGCCACATAACTTAATTAAATTTAATATTATTACACAAAAAAATAAATTCTTTATTATTTAAAGAAAATTACTTAAAGTTGAATATTTTATATTAACACTGTAAGTGGTCAATGTAAAATTGTTCAAGGTTTTACAATAAATTATAATTTTATTATTTAATTGTATATAAATTAAAGAATATAAAATTATGTGTAACTAATATCATAGCATATAATTTGAAAAATATATAATTTCATAAAACATATAATTTGATAACATAAATTTCTATGTGTAATTTTCACAGGATATTGAATCAGAATCAAGTTTTTATGTAAATAAAGTAGAACAGAAATTAGACCAAACAGTTAATTGTAAACATAAAATTTACATAATTTCATAAATTTAAATAAATTGTTTTTCAATTAATTGTTTAAATACAAAAATTATAATTATCTTACCAACTATACATTGAACAGTAGCAAATATCATTAAAGTATGTTTTCTACCAAATGTATCAGATATCCAACCACTTGATACGCTACCAATTGCTGCACCAGCCAAAAAACACATTTCAACAACACTAACAAGATTTTTACGATCACAAACCAAATTGAATTCTTGTACCAATGTCATTCCCATATCACTAGAATATTCAAATGATTTACATGGTAATGTTGTCATATTTTCATTATTGCCATTTTGATAACTATATGATAATTGTAAATATTCATCGAAATTACGTTCAGTCATATCGGAAAATTTAAAATCTAATATCGAACAAGATCCTTTTGGTTGACTTAAATTTTTCCACATTGTTACATTCATATTGGTCATATTACTTGGACGGGCACACCAAAAATCTTTATCAGCTGACTGTAAAATAGTAAAGAATATTAGAAATTATTTAAAGAAATTAAAAATTAATTTATTATATTAATAATATTATATTATAATTATATATAATTCATTGTTTGCCTATGAAATCGATACATTCTCAGTTCGAATAATAATCAAAGTTAAATTATTAATAAATATTCCAATCATTTTTTCAACATTATTAGATTAATTAGGTAACTTTCAGACTTTGATTATTTTTAAATTTCCCTTGGTCAAATATACATAAGATAATATTTCAATTAATTATGGAGAAGATAATGACACTGATCCTGATTCAATTCAATATTTTAACAGCTAAAAGTATTTCGAAAATTTTCATATACAAGCTAAAATAAAAGAAATATTTAACTTTAAATAATTTTCTTTAAACGATATAAAAAAGTATTAGAAGACATTTTACTTTATAAATTTGAAGATCATAAATGTAGAAATATCGTTCGCATCAACGATTTTGACATAAAATTTGAGTAATAAAAAACACAAATTTACATAGAGATCTCGAAATAGACAACACCGATTAAATACAAAGATTTAAATGTTGAAATTGAGTTAGTAAATCACTGGATAAGTTCCTAATATTGTTGATAAACAAACAAAAAAAAACTAATATAATCGCTTATCTTCCTTAAGACTAGATTGCAATATATCGCAGCGTTATTATTATCGGAATTGTGGTGATCGAAGAGGGATGTTTTTAGTGGATTAATATACCACATTAGTATAATTTGCGTGCGCTATCGCGGAGTCTCATAGTGTATATCTAGATTTTCACCTGATTGCTTTCCTTCATAGTACGCGATATGTAATTTTTCAAAACGATTACAAAATTTATCATGTTAAACTATCGAAATATTAGAACGTTAGCATTAAATATTTAGTAATAAGTAACTGAATTGGATTTTCAAAATAAAATGTAACAATTTCATTCAAATTTATTTACTAGTATTGCAATAACGTATAAAATTAATTAAATAAATCAATTTTATCAAGATAATTATAATTATTTTGCTAATTATTGGTAATTTACCTGATAAATACGCTTTAATTAACATTTAAATTCAACATTTCTTGTACAATTTTATTATTAATATCATTATAAATTTTATGCCACTTACACAAGGAATAGGAAAACATTTTATAAATTATAGTTAGCTACTTGGTATATTAAGAAGTGTACTATTGGTTAAAATATTTCCATTTCATTATTGTAATTAGAAATCGTAGTAACAATCTAGAAAAAAATTCTAGATTCATTTTATGGGTCCGTGACCTGAAATATAAATCAGTCACTTTCAAAGCTACTTTATATATATATAAATCAGTCACTTTCAAAGCTACTTATAATATTTTGTGTATGGTTAAAAGTCACTTTCGAAAAACAAATCTTTATCAGCAGATGAGAGCCATTTCAAGAATAATATTCGGTGCTATTTCAAATTTTAATGTGAAATAACATCAAATTGACATTATTTCGTTTTCGTTATCAGTTTTTTTCATAATTTGACGTATACTACTAGCCCGCTTCCATTTTGCCTTTTGTTAATTTCAAATTAATTATGTAAAATGACTACAATACTACAGCAAACATGTATAGAGGATGATGAGACGAATGAAAGACAACTGCACAGTTTTTGTGTCATTATGCCTGTCTCATTACTTCAAGAACGAACCTGCATGAAGCAGGTGTTCTGGGGTTAGAAACCAATTTTAAAATTCAATTGAATTAGTTGCTGTTTCCGACATTTACCGAGGCATATTTGACGTCAATGATTGTACCCTTCAATGGGCCTAATATCCCCAGCAGTTCCGCTCTTCAATCCAATCTAAGTTAGACTTTTTGTCATTAAAATCATGGGGCATCATGCAAGGTAAATGTTATGTCACATAATTTTTTTGAAAGTATTTTTGTTTTTCATTTATATTTATAATTTATCCACAATTTTTATATATAGTGCAATAAATTGAAATATGAAATTCTAATTGTTATATTTAAAAAACGCTTAAAGGTGTCCATTATTAAGTGTTTTATCTACCGAGTAATTAATTAATAGATCGTGATAAACATACCCAGATTGTTTATATACTATTATATTAATATTTAAATCAATTATCTTATTCACTACAATAATTATAATTAAAATTTCCTATATAGTTACACCCAATTTAAATCATTTAAATTATGTTCTAATAATGCATAATTATATAATAAAATAATATGTAATTCTGTCAATTCTATATATTTTTTTTATATATATTTGATAAATGGACTCACGTTTTTACTGTTAACATTATTTTACATTAATATACATTTTATTTTATCATAAAATTCGATTTACATATTACAAAATTTCGTGCTAATATTTAATTTTGTAAAAAATTTACATACATAATTTATATTTATAGAAATGAATTAAACTGATATTCAAAATGAAAAATGTTCCGATATGAAATATAATTATCGAATATTGTAATATTTTATACATTAACATTACCATTGACCTACATTACTTAATGTTACTTTTATTGAAAACTTAAGATACATAAGATACAAAAACGCAACCCAAAAATCATTTAAAATTTTATATTGCATAATTTTTTACAGCAAAATATTATAAAATGTTCCGACACAATGTTGTCAAACTTGTTGTCGTAATATTTTTGTTTGTTTTCAATTAATTAAATCGGAAATAAAAAAAAAAATCTTTTGCAATCTTTAATTTAACATTGAATAAATTTTTCTGTTATAGCTGGATTTGTAAAGCGGTTAACATTTTTAATAAAGCTTTTAGCATAAAACACGAACAAAAACAAAATTTGCAAGATTGAAAGTGAATGACCGGGCGGTTCACATCTGATTTTTTCACAAAAAAATGATTTATTCAAATCGTGAGATTGTATATTTAAATGGATTTTCTCGGTTGGAAAATTATTAATTAGTTTTTATTTTTAATGTCAGTTTAAAATGGAATTATTTATGTATACAGACAAAAATAATTTTCATTTCTTCACAAAAAATGTTGACAATATTACCATTTAAAAAATATTATGCTTTTATTTTAAACATTCTGACCTAAACATGTAGAATTTTTGGTAACGTGCAAGAGTTTTGGCTTATAAAGTGTGACAAAATGACAAGAAAAAAACCAAATTTTTCATTTAACAAAAGTTTGTTAACACTGTAGCAAAAGAAAAAATGTGGAACATTTTTATATGTTTGCCTTTTCATTATATAGTGAAATTAGTACAGAATGTCGTGACCTCAGTTCATAATCATGAGAATGTTGCATTTTTGTGATTGAAAATTGAAATTGTGTCAAATTTTTTATATAAAGTTTTGCAGATTTTGCAAAAATGAAACTAATTATTTGTATCCGAATATTTCTTATAGCATCAGCTTAGAACTCAAGTTAAAACTTTTCACTACCAAACTTGAGTCAATACTGTAACTGTTATATAGGTGCAGTAGGTGAAAAATCTCTAGAAAACTGCAAACTTTCGGAAATCGCTGTCGGAGGAGCATTCTACGAATCTTCAATCCATATAATATTAAATAAAGAATTGTTCCGCAGAAAAGGACACAAGAAGATATATACCTTGATGAAGGGACGGAAGTGGCAATTGATTCATACGATCAGTAAGGGCGACAATTAAATTGGAGGCCATGTAATGGAATGAAATTCATATCAGAAACTTAGTATAAGCTGTGGGGAATTTAAATACATAGGCAGTTCGTTGTAGTGGACGTGTTATGCCCCTAGAGATGATTTAGCAGCTAAGTAAGTAATATTTTTTATCGCACACAATAATGTCAAGATTACTTTTCAGATCACGATTTCTTATGTTTAGAATCATAAAGATTTTGCCTATAACACTAAAATTTGTAGTTAATTTGTTAACTTAGTTAATTTATATTCTTAAAGATTTAAAAAAATTTATGATTTTCTTGAATATTTTATAAATGACTAAAATTCAAGGTTAAAAAACTATACAATAAACAATTTATATAAATGAATAATTTGAAAAATATTTTAGAATTTAATAAAAATTATGTTTTTATAAATTCGATTTCATTAATTAATCTTAAATGTGTTTTTTTTTTTAAATTTTTTTTTTTAAATGCAAATTGATTATATAATTATTGTACATAAAACATATGAACATTAAATGCATTAACTGCGTTTTTATATGTTGATTTTACAGTGAAACCAATATCAAGTTCAAAGCTAAAAGAAAACTGTAATTTAATGCAATTAAAGTTGATTATTTTAATATTTTTTTTTATTGAATGATGTACAAGTACAAATTTGTTCCGGTATAAATTGAAAATCACAAGCATTTTTTATCTTCAAAAAAAAAAGTGCTTCCGTAAATAGTAAAAGGTCAGATTTGTGATTTTTGATAAATTACTCTACATATATTGCACTAGCAGAAAATTTCTGTTTGTCTGTCTGTTTGTCCGACTCTTTACATATTTTTAAATTCGAAGTTTGATTGTCTGATTTGTAGTTTTGTTTTTTTAAGTTCGATTGTATGATTTGACATTTTGTGTTTCGGAATTTAATGTTTCGCGATTTTTTTGTCGGAATTTTTCTAGTTTCATATGAATTTCATGTTTTCAGATTTTCAGGATTTTGTTTCGCTATAATATTTCATAAAAATTAGGTGCATTCATGTTGGAATTTAAATATTTGAAAGAAGTGCCATATTTCTATGATTGAAGATTGAATCGTTAATATAATCTCATATTATTTTCATATTAAACATGAAACTTTCAAATCTTTAAAATCGTTACACAATTTAAATAGTAGTAAATTTAATTTATAACAATCATTAAAAGTTAAATTTAAATTCAAATTGTTTAAATAAATTAAATAAATTTTCATACATGGAAGTAGTTCAGCATTATCTGTTAAACCTATTAATGAAAATCAAAGTAATGAGGTTATGACAAATAATAATTTTTATCATAATTTTTTTTTTAATTAAAAATTGTTAAATTAATTATTGCTGTTTTTATGAATTAAACACTTTTTCATAAAAAAAAACTGATTTAATTACGCCTAACTGAATTAAAACGACAAAACGTAATGAATTATTAATATTTAAGTTTACTATATTTAGTATATTATATAAAAAAAGTGTTTTTTCATTGAATTATCGTTCATAAAGATAAAAATATTATTATAATCGATTATAATTCTGAACATGCTAATAAGATTTAGTGCTAATTATAAAATTAGTTATTTTAATTGACAAAAAAAAAAATATTAGGAAGTAGTACGGAAGTATATATTAATACAATTTTAAAAATTAAAAATTATTGATAAACCCTCCATTACTAATATCGTATTTGTGTTACACTTAAATCTGTCCATACATTATACAACATATTTGTCAACGTGTTGACATCACTTTGATCGATTTGAATTCGTTTGTGAGCAAGCCTACAACACATGTTGACAACAATTTTTACAGTTAACAAATCGGTTGCATTGCCCAAATATTAAAATAGTTGCAAATATATTATAGTTATAAGTTGTATAGTTTGTACAACGGTACAACCAAGTTGTACAACCAAAATTATGTTTCTTGACGTTATCAACATTTCAATAATATTAAAATTATAATCTTTATTTTTAGTTGAAATGTTGCTGATGACAGTTTACAACTCGGTTGACAACATGTTGAAAACTAGTTTGTATATTGTATGGGTAGCATAAAGATTAATTCCATTTTCTATGACTAAACCATACCATTCAAATTTAAGATCTTATTCTAATGGTTATAGTTGGTTAAGTATGTGTAATAATTTGGTTTTATATTGTGAGCTTATGAAGGAAAGTATTGTTATCTTGCAAAATTGTTTGCTTCAACTGAATGAATTTGTAGCAATTTTTGGGTCTTCTTTAAAATTACGAATTTAAATTCTTACTCGAAATTCTTATTCTAAATTAAAGAAACTTATGTTTCTTAAAGAACCACTTAAAACTGCTTTATTTGAGGTAATCGTAATTATTAGAAATCGCCAAAGATATTATCTATATATAGTTAAAGATTAATTGAAATAAATATTTAAAAAGTATAATAATTAATCTTACTCATCAACTTGACTGATTATAATTGAATACAACAATTAAATTATAATTTAAATTAATTTATTACACTATAATTATCAAAATGAATTAGTAATTAATCATTAAAATCGGAATTAATCTATAAATTTAAAAATAAAAACATTTTGTTATCTATTTAAAGTGAAATTGGAAATTATAAAAATTATTAATAATAGATAAATAATATATAAAATTCTACATAATGTTTTGTACTAAATTAATCAAAAATTACAATTTACTAAACAATTTTAATAGCTTATTTATTTTACTTTCCAGGGAACTTTGCCATTTTCAATTTGATATAATTAATGGGTTATCAATTTGCAGTCAAATATTTTTAATTCAAATTACATTAGTTATAGAGTTGTAAAATGTATGTAGTATATTTTAATATGTACAATTATTGGTTTAGGTTATCATATTGTATTACATAATTTTTTTTTATTTATTTAATGTTTAATGTAGAAATAAATAATTAATCATGCAAAATGACAGCCAAATAATAAAGCTCATACAACTTTAAATTACGTTTAATTATTAAAATGCATAATTAATTAATGATATCAAATTAATTTTATATTTATATTTATTTTAATTTTATATTTATTTTTAAAATAAAAAAAATATGTAATAATAGAAAAATCGGGGATCTTTCATTTTAAATTAAATTGTCAAAATTTTAAATTAATTGAAGATATCAACAGAATATTAAAGTTTTATTTATATTTTATGTATAAATCCGATTATTCATGTTTTATTTCAATTTTCAAATCAATTAATTAACTGATTTCTTAAAGTTGTAGTCAATTAATGTTTTAATAACGAAAAACATTTAAGATTTAACCCTCCATTTCAATCATTATATTAATTTCCGTTCTTCTTACTAACCATGGATGTATAATTACAAATCATACTATCATAAATTAGATGGTTAGGGATATAAATTATAAAAAAAGTATAATTTTTAAAATCTGATTTTTCTTATCACTATATTAAGTTCATCTATCCTTAATCACTTCAGCAACACCCGAAATATTGAGCATATTTTATTACAATGTTTCACTGTGACTATTTTAAGTTACTTTTTATATTGCTCGGTGACATAAAGACCGTGAATGGTGAATCTCTCATTCATTTATTTCGATAATCACAAATCAATTATTTCTTTAGTTCCTAATATACATTTCAAATTAATTTTGGCTTCATTTAATTCTAAATGTAGCATTAACTAATAAAATTTCTTGTGTTTTTTTTAAATTTGTGCAGATTAATCTGATAGATCTACATTAGATGTTTCCTACGTCAAGATTAGTCTGATTTCAGAATCTTGACGTCTGATTTCAGGATCGAACACATTTATAGCAGGCGTTTTGTAAAATTTTGAATAAATTAGAATTTTATGACAATATTAATTACAAAAAATACTTCTTAATAATAATTAGAAATTTATAATATTTATATAAGTTTCGAAAAATTATTATAACTTATTTAAAAGAAGTAAAACAATTATGAATTTTATTAAGATAAACAGCTCTACATATGGAAAAATATTTCGTAAGTTAATTTCTACAAATTTATTTTATTTTATATAATTACATAATATTTTTTTTAAAGATATATTTTATTTTGCTAAGAAAAAATTATTAAAATATCGTTCATTAATTGTGGCATTCATTTTTGGTATTTGTATATCACAAATTTACACTTTTCAATCTGAAATTGAAACTATAATATCTAAAATATTATATACGAAACATAAAATAGATGATATTGAACCAATTATAATAAAATCTAATGAGACAATTGAAGATAGCTCAATGGCTAATAAATTATATAATGATGTTAAAATTCTTTGTTGGGTAATGACATATCCAAAAAATCATCAGGAAAAAGCCAAACATATTAAAAATACATGGGGCAAACGTTGTAATAAATTTTTATTAATGAGTTCTGAAACTGATAATGAATTGGAAATAATTGGACTTCCAGTTGGTGAAGGTCGTAGTCAATTATGGAATAAAACAAAAGAATCTTTTAAATATATTTATAATAATTATTTAAATGAATATGATTGGTTTTTAAAAGCTGATGATGATACGTAAGATTTTGTAATTTTATTATAAAAGTTATGTTATTTTAAGTTTCAGTGATTTGGTTCTATAGTTATGTAGTAGTAGAAAATTTAAGATATATGTTATATCCTTATGATACAAATATTGGAATATATTTTGGTTGTAGATTACAACTGAATGCTAAAAAAGTATATTACCTAAATTATTATATTTAAATTGGTAAATTCTTATTTAAATTCATTATTCATTATATTTTTTTTCTTCAATAATTTTAAAAGATTTTCATGTCTGGTGGTGCTGGTTATGTTTTAAGTAAAGAAGCATTAAAACGTTTTGTTGAATATGGTATAAAAGATCCAGAATACTGTGATGTCAATGATAGTGAATCAGAAGATGTAAAAATGGGATTTTGTATGAGAAAACTTCGTATAATATTAGGAAATTCAAGAGATTCAAATAAACATGGTCGATTTTTTCCATTACCGCCTATATTTCATGTAACACCTTATTTAACACATTATAATATCTGGTATTGGAATGCTATAGAATATGATTCGGTAAATATTAAATCATTAAGCATTACTAACTCACTGTCATAACTGCTAGATAAAATATTGTTTTTGTAGATTACACTACTAAAAATACACTTGTTCTTAATAATTAATTAGTTTTTTTTCACTCTGTTTTGGGTAATTTCAGAATGTAGACTGTTGTTCGGATTACACAATTTCATTTCATTATATATCACCAAACGAATTGTATTTTTTGGATTATCTTATTTATCACTTAAAACCATTCGGAATACAAATAAAAGAACAATTACCAGAAAAAATAACTTCTCTAAGGAATTTCACAGAATTTAAGAAATTTCATAATTTAACCGATAAAGCCAATAAATAAATTGTAAATATTTTTATATTATTTTAAATTTATTAAAGTATTTTAAATATTAAATTACATAAAAAAGTGTTTTCGTCATTAAATTTTTATTAAAAATTTCATTTTTATTAAACTTTATCGAAAGAAATATTTGTAAAACAAAACAAAATTAATTCATATAGAAAATTATATTATATTTATTTAAGTATATTTTCTAATTTGTTATACTAAAATTTAAATTGTTATAATTGTGCACTTCAGCTACATGTTTCTAAAACATTATTAAATTTTAATTGTTTACAAACATTTCTTTATTTAAAATTCTTCTAAGTGACACATTTCAGAATATTACTACTTTAATTTAGCTAATTGTCATTTTGTAATTAAGTTGTTAATATGCTGTTTTATGAAAATAATACTTCATAAGTAATTAATATATATTTAAATATCTCGAGTAGCTTGCTAAACACTTTTGATAATAATTGACAGAGTACAACGCTTCTGATAATATTTGGTTATAGAGATACGAAAATTTGATATCGATATTATTATCTTAAAATCAGATATCAGATAGATTATAATTATTATGTTAACTAAATGTAATTTTTTTAATCAACATTATTTGTTAGTATTATGTTATACATATAACATAAAATTTAGATTTTAAAAATTTTCTATTTCTTAAATATATAACTTACTTGAAAAACAAACGAAAATATATGAAATGTACAAATTATTTGATATATTGATAATATTAATGTCCATATAAATTGCCAAAGTCCATAATTACCAATTAAATCAAAAACAATTTCATTTCTTTTTAATGGTATATCTAATGGTATAATATCATCATCATTTTCTGATGATTCTGAATTTCTTCGATTCATTTTATACTAAGTATTATTATTTTTTTTATTATAGGAATTAATAATTACAAAAAATAAATAAATAAATAATGAAAACACAAAATTATTTCCACAGTTCAAAATAACTAATTTAACATTTATAATTATATAATTTTATAATTTTCCGTCAATATTTATTATTTTTAAAAATTATAATTAATTTAAATTGAATCCGATCACTTGCAACTTTAATCACATACTAAACTAAATAATGAATTGATTAAATAAAATCTAGAAAGTAGAATAAAAATTATATTCTTTGATAAAAATACTTTAGTTTAATAACTGCGTGTAGTACGGACGACTTAAACACTTCTAGTATTTTTTAATAAATTGTACATTATTAAATAGAGTATTAAAATAAAAATAATATTATCATCAGCAACCGCTAGGGGTATATAATTACTGAAATAAGTGCTTTTGCAATATATTACCATTCTACTCTGAATGGCGTTGGTTTTTTTTAAAATGTATTTTCAAGAGAGTGGGACGTTATTTTACTTTTATATCTGGTTCCATCAACAAAACCGGCTTTTATTTTTTTTGTTGAAATATCAAAACAATAATAAAGTTTATATAATGTTCGGCGTAATGTCTGCCTACACCAGTGGTTTTTAACCTTTTCAGAATCACGCAACACTTGCAATTTTACAGTACATATATAATAATATTATAATTATATAACATTTTAGTACAATATCAAGCAATAGCTAATAATAATCAAGGTGCAGTTAAGAGTTTAGCGGCTTCATAGTTTATACAGCCTGAAAACATGGTAAATCAGCCAGTATATATTTCGACTGCATATTTATACGATCGGTTGCAAATTGTCCGTATTTGACACTAAAAATTATATTTTAAATTATTTAAATTTATAAATTATTTAATTACTTACTTTTCGTCGATGGCCGGTAACATCTTGAAAGTAATATATACACAAAAATAAAAAAAAAATAGTATTAAAAATTAAAAATGCTGAAGCCTATTTTCACCGACTGCAATAATTGCAAAGACTGAGTTGCAGCTGCAGGTATTGCTGTCGGCTGAGTTGCACATAATTTTAATTTTAATTCGACAAATCTGCGAAAACTGTGCAGCGATTGAATTCTTGACCGCACCCTTTGTAAATGAAATTGCAATGTGATGACGTTTCTGATTTTTATATAGAAACAGGTCCGTACACTTCCATTATTGTCATTCAACTTAAAGATAACGAAAAAGCAAACATAATTACAAGTAAAAATGATATAACTAACTAATAATAATGACTTTCGTGTTTTCGTCTTAATAACTGGTTCAATTTTTCAGATTTAAGCAAAACTACTTTCCGCCAGAACCCATCAGTGTTCCGCGGTATACCGGTAAAGAAACACTGTCTTATACTGGGTTAGTAAATAGGGTACCTCAATTTAAGTGTCATTTAGAAATGTTTTACAATTTGATTAAACACAATAATTGTAAATTTGGTAATTAAATGAATATTTATTTAGGTGGCATTTTATATATGAAATATTTCATTTTACTTCTTTCTACTAGATCGAAATACTAATTCTTAATAATATTAATCATTTATAGTTTTGTCATTAACCGGAGAAGTTTATCAAACAAATTTATATTTTTGAAATGAGTTCAAGATTTTTTCTATGGCTTTGCACAGCTTTTTTTTGAATTTTCAATTTTTTAATATAACAACCTCATTTAAATTTTCTAAAATATTTGATGTAATTGATAATTAGCTAAAACCACTAAAACGTAATTAATAATTTTTATGATATATTATATTTAATTAAAATATGACATCTTGTATTATAATTAAAGTGAAAGACATTTTGATGAATTCGAACAATTTTTTTTTGTTTATTATAAAAGTAAGAGTTTAAAGTTATAAGTAAAATATAGAATTTTATTTTCAAACTAATTAAACTATGAATTAGTTAATTTAAATTTAAATACCCGTTTTATATTTTGGTTATATTAAAGAATTTTATCACTATTTAATGATTCGATAATTATTTGTTTAAAAAAATTCTTTAATTCTAAAATTTCTTGTTTTTATATAACATTTTAAATTAAAGATTAATGACCAATTTTAAATTATTTGTCGAAATTCGAATTATAATTAATATTTATATTTATTTAATTTAAATTTCTTAAGACACAGAATTCTTTCAAGGTTAACATTTAGAATATTTTATAGTTTTTTTTTATGTTTAATTCAGGAGAACGATTTAAAAATTATTTATTTTTGATTTTTTAAATTAGATATAAAAACAAGATGCAAATGCAAATATTTATGGAACTTTCAAAAATATTTATTATATAATTATAAAACGAATTTAACTAAAATTCTTATAAAGGTGGCAGAAGAAAATTGTATTTCTTTCAAGATTTATAGTACTGCTATTAGTAGGCTCTATTATTTTTAATTTTCGTCGAATTGACATTAGTGGCATTCCTTTAGAACCTAAAAGCAATTGTTAACCTTTTAATTTGATTGTTTTGTTATTTTCAATTTCTAATAGCTTGAATAAACAGATAAGAACTGACAACGGAAGGAAGTAGTAGCTTTTTAATTCAAGTTTTAATGTTTTTTTTTTAAATAATTATATATTTATTTTTATTTCGCTACTTTGATTAAGCGGTTGTGTTTAATTAAATTACTGACAACCATCAGAACTTAAGTGTGGATAGTAATATTTTTTCAGCATGTGCAGAAGTACAAGAAGCCAAAATCATCTAATGTTAATGGACAATATATCTTTTTAAGATTTTTTCACTGATTAGATTATTATTAATTAGAATTAGATACTCGATTTCTAATTTTGTTCCAAAACTTTATTTCTAATTTGTTCCAAAATTCTGCACACAAATTCATCAGATTTCAAAATCTTTTAATTTTTAGAATTTTGTTAAAATATATTTTTATTTACAAATAATTCTCTAATTTCAAGTATTTCCTCATATTTACATTTAATAAATCGAGATAAAATTCTTCATGTGAAGGTTTTATTTAAATAAAAATATAAGTCAATCGGCAAAATGAGATACAAATAATCATAAAAAGCAATGTCTGAGGTAATTAAATCATTTAATAATAATTTAATGGGAATATATTATAGGAACAACATAATTTTTGAATTATAAAAACAGATTTACCTTGTTATCTTAATTCATTGACAATTAAAATAATATATAAATCTGTGGCAATATGTAAGAGTCGTTTAAGTCGATTTAAATGAAAATTTATATTTTTCTATATTATTATTCTTCTTCTCTATCTAATCTATTTTTTCAGCTATTCACGTTATTAATATTCAATGTACTTTGCTAGTTATGTTTAAAAGCATTTTACCTTAAGTAATTTTTAATTAAAATGTTTTTAAGTGACAGAATATGTCTAGGCAAGTTTAGAAGTCTTGCTTGGGTGCAAATAGTTTTTTTTTTTGTAAAAGAAGCTTAATTACAAAATTTATGGTATTTAGTGTACAGAAACTTAAATTATTCAACATAAGATATTATTTCCCGTATGCAAATTGAAATTTCACAATATATTAAGTTTATATAGAGTTACTTTACTTACATTATGTGGGAAATTAAAATTATTTTTTAATATTGTACTCACTTTTTTTTCAAAACCATTTTTATTTTAAATTCACTACTGAGAATTTTATATTTTCGACATAAGCTATTCTGACATGTTACCACAGATAATATACATTATCTTAATACTTAATATTTATCCGTTACAAAATCATTAAAAAAAAATTATGTATGTAATTAATTTATAGTATAGGGTGTCAAATTTTCATTCAATAAAATTAATGAAACCGTAAAGTAATTAAAATAGTGGACAGAATTAATTATTACTATTTTTTAAAATTACATAATTTTTTATTCAAAATTTGATTCTCAACATATTTTTGTATTTTTAAATTACTTTTTTATTTTTGAAATTCTATAATGATTGATACCTTCAAGTGCAATCTTCAATTTTAGTATATTGAGTGGTAATTTGTATGATGTGGATACTTGGTATCATGGATGGATTTGGTATGAAATATGGAAATAAATTATTATAAAGTATTTTCTTGATTATGTTCAAGTAAATCAAAACATGTAACATTAAACTTTCAAGACTTAGTTGCAAAATTTTACAATGATAGGTAATTTTCGTAACAATGATAGGTAAGAACTTTTGATCATCGAGAGATTCGCGAAAACTGTAATACAATTTATTGATATAATTATAATATGCGTCCATGACAATCCTGTCTATACTCATTGTATCGCTAATAACAATTCAGGATTATTTATATAACAAAATTTAGCTATCAAATCTTTAAACAAATATTTAAGTTTTCAGTTTTCTAAATATAATATCACTAATACAGTAATATTTAATGTAAATTCTAATATGTCATCTAAATTATGTAAAATTATATTTATTACAACAACTATAATCAATTATATCATATAATTGAGCTGTATGTATCCCAACGAAAAAGAAATAATTGATTATTTCATTTGCATGCCCGGCATTGTTTTCTTGGCAAATAAACGCCCTACGGAAACCATACATTTTCTTAATATCACGAGATTGATCTAAAATAACATCATTCATGATAGGATTGTGTGGTAGTAAAACGGTGCTAAAATCCTAGTCTGGAGTTCGTCACTGGAATTAACCTACTATCAATCAACAACAATTCACATAAACGAACAATTTGTACATATAAGACTGAAAAAATTAACTAAATTTTTCTTCACTCTATTTTAATTTCTATAAATGTTATTGAAATATCCGTAAATTTTATCAACAAAAAAAAAAAATAATTACCGAAACTAATATTATGTAATTTAATTTTGTATAAAGTAATAATTTATGTCGTAATTAAAATAATTTTAATATTTACATATTAATATTTATGAATATAAATAATATTTATTATATTACGTATGCTAAATAAATACTTATTATACATTTGTAAAAAGTGTCCCTGATTATCACATTCTAGAAAATAATTAAGTTATATATATTTTTATGTAATAGTTTTTAGCTAATAAAAACAATAATTATAGTGTCCCAGAATATAGAATAATTTGAATTAGCGTTATTTTGATTTAAGAACAAATTTTCAATTTAATAAAAGTCGATCTTTAATTAGTATAGTCATAACTAAAATATTTTGAAATATACACTTAAATCAAAATGTACACTTTTTGTACACTTAATTCTTAAGATCGTTTCTAATTTACCAACTAACATCATAACATAACTTCATTATTGATTTTTTTATATGTAATTTTCAACACTATTTATGGCTAAATTGTTCCACTGGTTTAACACAGTATTAATTAAATTAAAACTATGCTAAGAATTCGAAATATCGAAACATAAATTAAATTATTTTATACCAAAAATGAATAAATATTAATTAATTCAGTTTTTGAATTAAATCTGACACTTTTTAATTTTTTTTTTTTTATATTATATTTAAAATTTAACTTACTTGAAAAACATAAGCATAAATATGAAATGTAAAAAATATTTGATAAAGTGATACCATAAGCGTCCATATAAATTGCCAAAGTCCATAATCTCCAATTAATTGAAAAATTATTTCACAATTTGGTGATGGTGGAATTGGAATATCTACGATAACTTTTTCATTAGTATCCACTTTTGGTGATTCTTTTGATCGGAAAATCGTAAAAATTGAAGGAAACTTCATCGTATTAGTTTTATTTATATAAATAATAAAAACTATAAACGCCAAATAAAGAAATATTAAAAAATAATTCTTTATCGAATTTTTTAGATATTAGTTGACCGGTTACTAAATAATGTATTAATTTTAACTTAGAACGTTTGAAATGATCGACTACCGAAAAACATTTAAAATAAAATTATTCAGCGGTTTATAACTACAAAAAAATATATACAAATAAATATTATTAACTTTTAAAATATTCTTAATTCAATCACGAGAAGTAAAAATTATAAAATTTGATTAATAATTTAGTTAAATAGAATTTTTAATTTAAATAAAAACGTTTTTATTAATTTTAAATCGTTTAACATATTCTGTTTATAAACAAATTTCAATTGGTTTTAATATATAATTCATAATTTACATAAAAAAAAAGGTTTATGAACTATAGTTTAAATTTAAGAACAGATTCGATACCCAGAACAGTGTTTAAAACCTAAATCCTATAGTCGGCTATTATCTATCAAAAATATTTGACAATTCCAAGATTGAAATTTTGGAATTAGTAATTGAATTCTTATCATTGAAAACGATTAAATAAGAGCTTCTGAATGAACCAATTATCTGTTTGAATTATTGAAAAAATATATTTAAACGTCCAAGCTATGTCCAAGTAAAAACAGCTAATAGAAATTTTCCAATTAAATAACAATTGAAACGTAAAAAGTAGAAAAAACTTGAAGTAGTAATTTCCGCTTATGCATTCATTATTTTGTACAATTACTGAATCAACAACTTACCACATGCTTCGTCATCGTCATATCAATATTTTGACAGATTTTTCAAAAATCATACTCCAATACGAACAAACCAAAATTGATCTGACATTTTAGAGCTATGTTTGAAAAAAAAAACCGCAAGCAATCATCATATTTAGTTGACAAATTAGTTATTTGACATAATCTTCTTATTAAATTTCAACATTTTATTGAGTTCTGACATTTTACAGAGTTCTTAGGTTTTAACAAACTCTTAGGTTTGTTTACTATTTTTTTTATTAACAATGATAATTGGTCTCACATTAAGTCATTCACATTACAAACATTAATTTGTTTTAAAGAACAGAATTTTGAATAAAAAAAAATAATAGATAAAGGGGTTGTTCAAACCTGCTGAGTAACTCTTACGTCTGAATAAGTTTTAAACGATCAATCATTATTTTTTGGCATATTTAATTGGAATTCCAGGTGACGTGAATAATGTATTAATTAATAATGTATTCTTTAATTGTTGATTAATTGTTGTCAACAAAAGATACGAAGTGAAGTGAGTCGTAATTGTCACAGATTGTATGTTTGTTCAAATAGTCAATCGTACTTATGATATTATTACCAAAACGCTTTAATAAATAACTAATAAATTTAGGTTGTAGCGCGCTATTGAAAAAGTATACTAACTACTAAAGTTCTTGTTGGAAATGTGATTTAATTATGTTTTTTTTTTTTAAATATGTAATTGTTTTTAACTCTGTTCTTTAAGGCTCAAAGTTTAAAAGGTCCATATTTAAAATACTAACATTTTTAAGTTCTTAATCATTTTCATTACGACTTTTTTATTCTCAAAATTAAATATTCATTGTCATTTAGGGGGAAGAAAATATTTTTAATTAGAAATTAATACAAAAAAAAATTAGTAATAAATTGTTAAATGTGCTCATTTAAATCGTTTTAACATATAAAACGATGTGTTCATAAATAGATTGTTTTGAATTTGGACGTGTGAGCCAAAAAAACATCTGACAGGAATTCATATGAGAATGTTACTGTACGACCGTACAACACATGTGTCTATCAGAAGTATTTATAAAAATTGCATGTGTCATACACAATGTGTCAGCATTTTCCAATATATTTTGTCAGGCAGCGGTAGCTATGAATGTTTCTGACAAAAATGTTGGTATTATAAGACGAACTGGCCGAGTAATAGAGAATTTATCCTCTTCTGAATCTATTTTAACATATGGATGGATCAGCTACAGACAGAATCATGTGAATCGAAACCGTTCTCACCATCATCAGAACTCAGAATTTCATTTAAGTATAGTTTTCAATTTCATTAATATTTATTTGTAAATTAAAATATTTACTGTCAGGCATAATCAACTGACGGCAACATAAAAAGTAAAAAATTACCTTTCGAAATTCACTGTCCGACAGTTTCGACAGTATTAATATTAATAATTTAATATGTGCAAATTACTTATAAACAATACGAAGTGATATTCCTGACATTATTCGAGTGGTTAAGGACAGACAAATTGTGAAATATTATGATAAATATTTTCAATATCTGATTAACAATCAGATTAGATTGAACCGGGTTAATGTATCTGCGTCCACTATTGGGTTTTTGTGACAATGGTTAACTATCACGAAAAGAACAACAAACAAATTTAAATTAAACTTCACATTTATTTAGTTATTTGATTAAAAATAAATCTTTATTTAGTACGTAAAATACTCAATTAAATATAATAAATTAATGTTTATTTTAAAATCAGGTTTTAAATAAATCTTGTATATTTATTATATTAAAATTGAGATTGGTTTTTTTTTTTTTTTTGGGAAAAGCTCCGAAAAATTATAAATTTTTAACTAGTATATTTAATTTTCAACTTCTCGGAACTGCTAAATTCTGATTGTATTTATTACACTGTAAATAAATATATTTAATTAATTTAACAAATTGTTTAAAATTTCGTGTACATTTTTCATACATTAATCAAATATTATTTTGAGTGTAAAATTCAAGTTAAATATTAAATAAAGTTTATAGTTTTGATTAGTAAATGACGTAAATAGCACATTTAATAATTATTTATATTAATATTTGTTCTTTTATAAAATGTTTTAAGAAAACATATTTTGAAGAAATACTCGGATAAAAAGAAATGTCCTGATTATATTCTAATATGTTAATATGTATTATCCTTTTATTTACTAATAAAATAATAATAGACATAGGCCGGTCTTCATAAACAATCAATAAATACCCCAAATACTGAAATACTAAAATGGAAAACTCAGCTCACGTGGAAAATAAAATAACCGAACTGGATATAAATATAACCATATAAAAATGTATTGACTGCTAGGACGAAATTCTTCATTATCAAATGCTCTAATAATAAACAAATGCTGAAACCAGTTTGGTTATAAACGGTTTCCAGCTCCAGGGCTGCACAAACAAACCAATTTGAATATAGCGATTCGATAACCAAATATTGTCGATGTACTTTGATACATAAGAAACAGTGACTTTCACAGGGATGAAGTTAAAAATCATGCAAGAAGTCATCAAATAAAGAGTTATAGACAACAAATAAACGAGTAGGCTATTAAACTCCTAGACAACACAAACATTAGACGAACGAAAAAGGCTTTTGGGCTAGTATAAATTCTGAAACAAAACTAGAATATTATATCAGGATAAATTCTTATACGTAATAATAATAAAAACCAAAAAAACAAAAAATTTCTTATTAATCTTTATCCTGGAGATACTTTCACCATGACGTGCTGTGAAGTGTATCCAGACGGCGGAGCGAAAAAGTTGAATTCGAACGATCTTTTACATAGAACAAATGTTTACATAGAACAAAATGTTTAACATTCCAAACCAGTTTCGCAATACAACTTTACGGCGTTATTATCTTCAGGGTCAAGACTAGATTGTAATAGTTACTAGAGTGATGTTCCTATGAATGGTCGTGCTCTAGGGATAACTCTTTTGTGGGTTAGAATAATACACTACGGATAATGATATCTGGGAAAATTGAAGTTTCATTTAAATATTTTAAACACAAATATTATTTAATAAGATAATTTTTTTAATTTTTTAGAAATTATAATTCTCATTTAAACATTTTCATTTAAATTTCATAATAGTCGTAATTTCATATTTTCAAAATACAAATAGATATTTTATAAAAAAAATTATTAGAAATTACAAAAATTATAAAGTTATTATAATAAAATCATGACTAGAAAATTATTTTGATCAACATTTTTGTGGTTTTACAAAGAAAATTATGTTACAAAAAAAAACTTATATCATTTAACCATTTATTATTTGACGTTATTTTCTAACGAAAATTTAATGAACATAATTTTAATTTAATTCAATTATCGTCATGCAATATTCAAAAACAATTTTTTTTATAATATATTTTTTATTTAATGTTATTTCAATCCGAAAATTCATGTGTAAAACATTTTTAATTGTATCACATTTTTCAGTATAATTTTATGTTCATGTTCTAATGTGTTAACCACAGAAATTTAAATTTTCCCGGATATTTTGATATGTTGCAGTTAATTATTTAAATGTTTTTTTTTTTTTAGAAAATTAATTGAATTTTTCCATAATCAGAGAATTGGACTCATATATTTCCGTGGCTTCAGTTAATAGGATAAAATTGGTTATACTTTGTAAAAAATGTAAAATCCGAAGGTCCCCGCCGAAAAATTCATTTTCTTACTATAATTAGTTAATGTTTACTCATTCAAGGATAATTCAAATTGAAAGACAATCGATAATATCGTTGGGTCGAACGGAATGATTCTCGGTGGCGTAGTAGTAATTTGCTATGCTGTGAGATCCCGTGTTCAACTCTAGACCTAGATATCGATGTCGATCTAAGTTGACTCATCTATAAATTGGTACCAGTATTAAAATTGTGATTGTGATTTTTCACGACTGCGAAGAATGCTAATAGTTTAGACTATTTGCTGCCAAAAAATGTTTCAAAGCAATTAGCGTGTTGCAATTAAATGTTTCCAGCGAATAAAAGTTTTTCTATTGAATTTAATTTCGAATTTTGGGCGTCTAATATTTGAAGGTGTTCGTTTAGAGTTACATGAAATCGTTCGATTGTCGCGTTTCCAGTGTGACTACGCGGTTAAGTAAAATGAACCTCTATACATTTTATTTTCTAAGCAATTCCTTTAAATTTAAATGGAAAGTGTCGAATTGGTTATCAAAAATAAATTTCTTTGAAAAGCAGTTTCTTGGGATTCATATTTAATTTTTCAAAGAATTCGTAATTATTGGTTTGTAATACTTCTAATTGGCATACATTTTCAAGTGAATAATTTGATTTCATATGGGAAATGGTAAATTGAAGGTCCACGCCGAAAATTTGGAACTGTTTCAGAGTGATCGACTCTTGCCACAGTAATTTTCATTTCGGAAGAATTTCTAAATCTCGAATTATAATTATGAAAATTATTGGACTGTGATTTTTAATTGTTCCTTTAAATTTGTTCCTTGATTTTTAATTGTTGCTTGATTTTTGTTTACTTAAAATACATTTTGCTTAAAATACAATTAAATCAGATTTGTATTAAGTATGGCAATTAAGTTTTTTTTTAATTTCAAAATTCATTTGAAATTATTATGAATTTATTACTTAATTCGGGTTAATAGATAATTTGCAATATTTTAAATTAAATTATTGCCAATAATTTAATTGCACTATCTATCGAATGTACATTTTTACAACAAAAAAAAACAATACGATTTTTAATCACCCAAAAAATATAAAAAATAATGAATGTCATTTTTGGTAACATTCATAACTTAGCCTTGGTGTAGTCCAAAATCAATTATTACTAAAATTATACATCAATATTCTATTTAATTATAGATTGAAATAAATTGAATTAATTTCTACTTGTAATTTCATTATACATATATTAATTAATTGTTAAGCTTCAATTTTTTAGAATTGCGTGTAAACCAAATATTTACTATCCTACATCTAATTATTAATAAATATTAATTTTATAAAAACTAAAAATTAATTTTAATGTAAAAAATATCTCTAAAAAAAAATATAAATAATATACTTAATTTGAAGGTTAATTGAAATTATTCCATTATTTTTTTCAATTAAGTTATTTTTTAATGAATTCTTTTTCTTATTTCACCAAAATGTCAATTATTAATTTAATTACTAATTTCGCATATTATTTTTTAATGATGAAATATATTTATTAATGATACCATTCTCAATCTGGCTAATTATATTTGGAAATTAATACTTTTAGTGAACAAAATTATAGTTAATTTTAAGATTAATTTCTGTGATATTTATTTATTGCTGGTTAAATTGAACAATAATAATTAAACTTTTAATAAGGCTTCTTAAGAATAGCCTAATTTATTATGATTTAAATCAATTTATATTGACACAAAAAAAATAATATATAATTTGTTTATGAAAAATATCATAAGATTATGATTATACTTCATTAAGAAACATTCTTATTTAATGAACATAAAAACATGTATACAAACATTTGCGACTTGTAGAGATTTAATTGGTTTTATGACCATGAACTACGAAAGGTTTTAAAGTATTTTTAATGAACTATTTATTAGTAAACTTAATTTATCTTTGACAAAAGGTAATTAAACATAAAATATATTTTAACAAAACGTTTCTAGAATTATAATCAAAAATATACAAAATTTTATGAGAAAACATAAAAACAATTTAATTTTGATATATTTTTTACACACTAATTGAATTAGGCAAGGTTTTGTCAACAGTATATTTAATAATATGCAAACTAAACTTTTTTTAGTTACCTAGCGGTGTGTATGCAGCGATGAACATCAAGTTCATCGTGTATGCAGCGATGAACATTGTATTCCTCGTATCCTTCACGTACACATGCTGAACACCTGCTTCAAACAATTCTTTCATGTAGCAAGAACCAAAGCATTTCATACGCAGTTGTATGAAGCAGGGGCAATGATACAAAAAGTATTCAGTTGTAACACGATCGTTTCCGCATTCCTGCACATGTTTATCTTGGATCAAACTTATTTTAAAAGCATGATCCTTCAGTATTTATTGAGTGTCCTGTTAAAAGGGCGGACGACAGACTTTTTAATTAAATAAATATATTTTGTCAATCGTATCTTAACGTTTTGCAATACCAAATTTTCAATTCCAGCAAATTAAAAGTTCGGATTGATAAATAAATAATAATTTGTACTAACCAAAACAAGAACTTTGTTTATATGTACTTATACTTTTGATAATGAAATGCAACTTACTTATAAGTTACATTTTTTAAGTAGCCGTCGTATGTTTATTTAGTCCGCCAACTAACTTGAAAGCGAGTCATTAGAAATATTAATTCCGAGCGATAAAATTAGGTTTATGAAAAAGAATATGAAACACTTGAACAGTTCCTCTGTGAAGATTTGAATACATGGAATGTGATTTTATGCGGTCAGGTTAATTGAGTTGAATTGGAATAATGTGCTCTAGATTAAAATAAAACATGTTGCGCAAAATACAGCAGACAATCGTGTAATAGGTGCGTCGAGAGATTTCTGTACCTTTATCTCCCTTTAAACCAACCAACTTAAAAGCTAATAATTAAGGATATTCATCTTCATGGTAAGTTACTGTGAAATTATTTAACTATTTATATTCAATTCGAATTATTTACCGCATAATAAATTTTCGAAATCATACATTTAACTATAGAAATTTGTCACTTAAAAATGAAATATTTTTAGAATTAAAAATTCAAATATCCAAAATGAAAGTAAAATGTGGTGATGACTATTTGTGCTATATACTTAGTAATAAATTTTATCACAAACATTGAAATAAAATTACCAAATTCTTCTCATCTTAACTCAAAATATAAATAAAATTTATATTTATTTTATTTAGCTTCTAGCTAAATCTGGATATAAATTAAGATTTCCTTGACATTTAACTCAAGATCAAATTTTGAGAAGGTAAACATACTTTACATCAGACATAAAACTTCCTGGATAACTTTTTTTTTTTTTTTGCAAATTTTACCTACCTATAACCTTCAATAATGTTTTATTTTTTTTTTTTTAAAATGAAATGTATTGTCGAGGAAAATTATTTAATATAATTATTAATTTAAAGCTAAAACGAACGTCATCACTGAATCAAATCGATGCAAAATGCAATATTTTACAGAAAGTTTTTTATAAATAATTTAATGATAAGTTTGGAGAAGAAGGTTTTACTTAGATTGCATATAAATCATTGTAAATCACTCTGATATTACTACGAAATGTTAAAAAATAATAATTTCATGAAAATCATAAATGTAGAAGAAGTTCTTGAAACTTTGCATTTAATAGATGAATTTTTAAATACAAAATTTTAGAATTAATTTGATAGTAATACATTTTTTAGTTCAATTTAAATATATGTGTAATTTACAATTAAATGAATCAAACCAAATAAATTATAAACTTCAGATTTGTAAATTTAGTATAAAATTACAAATATATTAAAATTTACAATAATTATGTTACAATTCAATAGATTTTAAAATATTATTTTAGGTTACCAAAGATTTGGGTTCGATTTTCATTTAATAGCTTTCATAATTATTTGTTACTGAAAAAATCAATCACAACAAACAATTTGAAAAGTGGAAAAGTATAATTGTTAAAAATCCAACTAATAGTTTCAATTCTGATAACATTCAAAAATCTATACAGAATTTAGGAAAACTCAACTGATAATAACCTATGTAAATGTGTATCTGTCTTCACCACTTTGGACAGAGTATCAAAGTTAATATTCGATAGTCCGAATTTAATTTACAGGGTTATGACACAATAAACTATCAAACACCGCAGTGACAATTTAATCTGATCCTTAAGCTAAATATATTCTGTTTTAACAGTCAATGTTCTAACTAAACGGATATTTATGTTTCCGGATTTGAATTTTTCCCGGTTAATTTATTACCTAATTCAAAAACGTATTGAAAATGATTAAATAAAAATTCGAAATTTTGTAAAAAAAAATAATATATCTATAATGGATTCTTGAAAATATTTCATTTTTATGGTTGAATAATTTTACTTAATATATTACAAAACCAATATTACATGATGAATAATGAAACACCTTCTGATATATGCAAAAAAAAAATTGTACAAGGTTTTATTATATCGAAATGTATGTTAAATTTTTCGAGGTTGTATTGTAAATATACAAAGAAGTTAATTTTTATTAATTTTAAAATTCTTCAAATATATATTTATTTATAATTATATATAAATATATTTTTGGGTATTTTGAAATTAAATATTTATTTAAAAAACCAAATTTGTAAACTTACCTGAAAAACAAATGCAAATATATGAAATGTAACCATAATTTGAAATAAACTTAATGATAACGTCCAAATAAATTGCCATAATCCAAAATGTCCTATATAATTTGATAGAATATCACTATCTGTTTCTAAACTTAAATCTTTATTAGTAATTTCTAAAGGATTTTTATGATTTTTATCTTTTTTAATATCATCATTTACACCACTAAATTTATGAAAATCAATTATTGAAACAATATTAATTTCTTGGTCATTATGATCACCAATTTTATTATTTGTACATTTTTCAATTGATTCAGATTTTTCTTTACTATTTAATTTCATTGATATTTTCGACATTTTCGAATTAAATTATTATTATGTTAACAAAAATATAAATTTTATTATTATTATTCCGGTCACCAACCGTTAACTTTGTATAACCGAACGCGTTTAATATCAAAATAAACATAAAAATCGATCAGAACTTTAACATCCAAAAAAATTTTTATAATTTTAAAAGTATAGTGTTTGTTGGTTCGGTAAAATAGTATAATTACCATATAAATACCAGTAGTATCAGCAACATTTGTGGTCAAATCCGATGATCGTGACGTGAATAAAAGCGTACACTTTAACTACGTTTAAAAGCTTATATGGAGTGTGTTTTTTTTGTATGTGTAACATGACGAACATAGTAGACATAATAAGTACAGAAATCATAAATAATAAAGCATAAAATTATAATAAGGGAGGGTTAAGTTTATTGATAATTAAAGGTGTACACGTACATAAGCATAAAATAACGTCTTGATTTTTAATGATTTTATTAATTATATTTGGAATTATAAATAAAATTATTTAATTATTTTTATTATTTTTAATGTCATTTTCACATAAATAAATAAAAATAATAGATTTGTTATGTTTAGTGACTAGTTTTATTGTTAAACTATGAAAATTAAATTAAAGATTTTGTTAATGTATAACTATATAATTAATTTAAAAATCATTTTATTATACAAATTTCCTCATTTATGTAGTTAACTAAAAATAAAAGTTATTTCCTATACAGGGTAGAAAAATTATTCATTCAGAATTTAGAAACACTGATTCAAAAGTTAGCGAATAGAAAATATGTTATGAGTAATATATAACCATATCGAAATCCATAAACCAAAAATATAAACAATTCCTTAATCCTTAATTTATTAACAACCATTTCGGAATTTTACTAAGTTAATTTGGTATTAATCACATTCGAAGAAAAGTTTTGAGTATTTTAATTTGTTCGATTATAATCTGGAGGATTCAATAATTCAATAGATTAAATAAATTGAATCCACAAAAAATTCATACTCTAAAACTTCTAATTAGACCCTTTAGCTTGTATAATTCTTTTAGTAATCCTTGAACTCCGGCATCAATCCTACGACAACCATAAATTGGAAATTAGTTTAGTAAAATGGGTTGTGCATCCACAAAATTCACAAGCAGCCACAAGGCTGATAATATTGCATATTAACAGCCAACATTAACATTTTAGTTGAATTATGAGACAATTTAAATTCAGACGAAATTCTCCACCCTGTATAAAATCATCTATAAAATTTATAGTTTTAATTATCACAAATTATATTTCCTATTTTCTTAATTATTAGATATCAATTTGATTTAGTTTTTAATTCCCAATGTAATTTGAAATCTAAAATATTTTATAAATATATTTATAAATTAAAATTAATACATCGGCAAAGATAACAAAAATAAATAAGTAATTAATCCTCAATATCGCAGATTAATTTAATTGACAAGTTGTCGTAGGCCAAGGTTATCAAAAAAAAAAATCGCAAACATAATCATGAAGTACTGTACATAATAATGACCTACACCAAAAAAAAGCTACTCATACTACTATCACCAGAAATTTTAATTAATTGCTACAACAAAGCATAAAAAAAAATATTATATTTCCTGTCACAATAATTTAATTCGAATTCACCAAAAATAAATATTGTGATCAAAGATATAAATAAAAACTAAGGTGTGAATTAATAAAAAAAAATATACAAATTTGCTAAATTAGGCCCGTAATTTGTTTATATTTTATTTCGGAAATTAAAGAAAGCTTCAAGGATTTTACATTATTAACCACCCACAAAAATATTTAAATTTTTGACATAGTGACACAATGGCATAGTAAAATAATCATTTATTAAGTAACTTATCAATAATTCTTTTTTATGAGTGTTGCGTTGGACTTGACCATTAAAAAAATGGATTCCGATGAATCTGGAGGAATCTGGAGTTTCCAAAGTCAGAGAAGAGAGTACAAAAATGTGCACAAAAAAAAACACGTGTCTACTTAATCAGGAAGAGGTCAAAAGCTTCAGGGAGTCTATCCTAAAATTTCCGATTAATATTTCATATGTTCTAGACTAGAGTATTAATTATTATTTGATTTAAATTAAATTAGTTGACGCACATGATAATTTCCTTTTGTAGTTGGTGCTGTGGGTCCATGTTAATATCTTCAATTATATTTCATAAATTCCATGCTGTACATTAATTGTTACCTGATTTGAATGACACCTTATCATCTAGTCCAGTTTGTGTTTTTGAAATTTGGAGCTTCTACCTTTAATGGGTTCATGAGTAGCTAATATATGAGCAGCTTAGTTTCCGAATATTGTTTAATTTCCGATTTCAATGAAACTTTGTACACAGGTTCAGTCATGAATAAATATTTCATAAGTTCTAGACAAGAGCATATAGTAAAGATTTGTGGTACAAAGTCAGCAGTTTCAGTGAGTTCCAATTAAAATTTCGAAATTATTGTTTTCTTAAAAGATGTGAAATTTTTAAAAAAGGTCTGTAACAAAGGTACATGCTAGTGATTTATGTCCAACAGCTAACTACGAGTTATGCTTCCCACTAGTTTGCAGCTTTCTTTTTTTGTTATGTTTATTGTGGTTTTGAATTTAACTTTTTTAAATTACATACCGTATAATGCCGAATAATAGAATTTGCGCAAAAAACTTGCCGGCTTAATTTAAATATAACTGAAAAATTAGAATTATGATTAAAATCATGATTTTTAAAATTAAAAATTATACTTAATAATGATTATGTCATAACAAATATCTGCAATTTTGTAAAAAATATTATTCATTATCATGACTTTTATATATTTTGAATCAGGCTAATAATTAAATACAAACTTGTAACATTTTATTAAATATAACTTTTCAAATTTTACAGTATTACTAAATATTAATTTATAAAAATTATTTAAAGATGACTTGCTTAACATAATAGGAAAATTAGAAATTTAAAGGAAAATGAATGAAAAATTAATGCAAATATTTTTTACAAGATAGATTTTCTTAATATTTGTCTCGGGTTTGTCATTATTTTGATTCAGTTTGAATATTTTGGTTAAAATTTTTGTTTATCTACATATGATTCAATATAATATTTAATTTAAGGCTACATATTACCGAAAATCTAGGTTAAATCTTTTATGATTCTTATATAATCTTCTGTAAAATAATATCTATTGATAAATAATTAAATAAATTTATAAATTATTCCTAATTAGTTAATTTAAATTAACTTAAATGCTCAAACTCAGTATCTGTCATTATCTAAAGTTATTTGAATTACCCCAATTCAATCTTTATCCAATTCCGTATTCTTTGTACAAACATTTTCCTCCGAAATTCCTTATAAAAAAACATTATATTATATTTTTTATTCAATAAATAAATTAATGTTTTATAAAAAAAATTGGAGATGCCGGGGATCGAACCCGGGGCCTTTCACATGCAAAGCGAACGCTCTACCACTGAGCTACATCCCCATATAATATTATCGTGGCAAATCCATTTCACGGAATCAATTCCAAAATCATTTCTTAAGATAAAATATATTTAATAATGCATACTTGTAGGCGTTGATACAAATTTTTAGTAATGTTGGTTTTTTAATTAATTTTAATTTAAATTTAATTACTGACAATTACTATATATTTGAACTGTGAAATTGATATTTAAATATATTTGGTCAGTAATTAATTCTGAATACAAATTTTCAAAATTTTGATATTCGTTCAGTCCAGTTAGTTAGTTAATCCGACAGATAATTTGCTCAATTCCTGCAAATTCAATATTTTATATCATGATGTTAAAACTGGCTACAAAAATATACCTTAATCATTTGTTTAGCTGATATTATATTTTGTATACTTCCTGTGTAATCTTACAATTTACAATAATTACCTAAAAATCAGTAATACTTAAAATATCAATCTTTATGTAAAAAGTTTATTCTCTTCTCGACATTATCTTGCAAATGTTAATTTTTCGCCATAAAACTGGATAATTTGTATATAGATTACTAAATTAATACTAAAATTTAATTTATTTAATCAGCAACGTTTCCTCATGATAAAATAAATAATTCATATATTGTGCAGTTTTATTACTACAGTTTACTAACGAAAACCGTGCAAATTTTATAGTATATATCCATAAAACTGCACAATTTTTTGTAATAAAACTCTGTATTTGTGCATTTTTCTTTTATAATTTTATTCATTCTGTTTTATTTTGTTTTAAATATTCATTTCCGATAGTTATAGAAGCTGGGCCTGGTCAGAACATTATAATCCTGATGTAGTGGTTTATAAAGCTGTACAAGACGCTGCTCATGTAGTACATAGAGCCACTAGACAAGCTACGCATAAGATTTTTATTTTCAGTTAAAATACTACAAAAATTATACAATTTTTTTGATTTTGCTACAGTGTTTGTAAATTGATAGGTGTAGGCCCAAGCCTTTAGGGAACTTTGAAAGTGAAAATTTTAAAATGGCCATAAAATCAATCATGACTGTTTATATACTAGAATGTTGTAAGTTACTAGGTACTATTCAAAAAGATACCACCCAATGCTCAATTAGAAAGTAAGAATTAGAATTAGAAAGTAGTTTGTTACTAATTAATACTATCCTAAATTTTAACTAGACAAATCAAGGTCGTAGTTACAGCCTCTGTATAAATTGTACATAGTAAAAATTGTACATACAATCGTGAATATATTATTGATGGGAAATGTCATATTTTACTTGAAAGATTCAATCAAATCTTAAAGTCATTCAACTGATTTTATATAATTACATAATATTTACCTTTTTTTATAGTTCATAGAACTGTTTCCACAATTCAGGGTACTAATTGACATAGTCTGTTAAATCAAAATGTTTTGAAATATTTCATGTTTCTATCTATACTTATCAATTTTAGTTAAAAGTTTTATTTAAAAATAATTCAACTATAATTTTCTAATATTTTAATAATATATTTATTTTTATTTAATTCTTTTTTAATTATTTTTATTTATACATACATTTATAACAATTGATTTTACTTTTTTTTATATATAAATTTTTCACTTCATATTTTTTTTTTAAATTTCTTTTCCAATTTATTAAAATTCAATTTTTTTCACATTTTATATTTTATTTTAAACTACATATGAACATTTTCTGTTTCTTTTAAAATAAATAATATAATTTTTCTGGATTTTAAGTACAGAACATAAAATAGTTCAGAATAAAAGATACAAATATTAATTAATTTATTAGATTAAAATGAATTTTTTTTTCTTTAAATTGTATTCAAATAAAATTTATTTTTATTTATAAAATTGTTTATACTTTTAATAAAAACAAATAAGTACAAAAATTAATTAATTATAAATAATTATTAACTTAATTGATAAATAATTCAAATAATTAAAAATTATATTTGTTTTTAAAGTTGATAAATATTTTCTTTTAAATATTTTTTGTTTTTAAATTAATTGACTTGTTTTATTTAATGATATATTCAAGAAAATGAATTGACAATAATTTAACTATTACACATTTAGTTACAAACATCCATTTTTAAAATATTTACTAATTAATTTTACTTTCATTTATATAATATATTTTCAAATTTATTGACTTCATTTTTTTTTTAATTAATTTAAAATTTAATTATTAGTAACGAGATAGAGACACCATTTTGTATTGATTATTTTATTTATTATTTTAAAAATTTTGTTTTAAAATATATTTGTTGAAATATTTGTAATTCTAACTATAAATATTTTAATTTTATATATTTATAATATTTTTATTATTAACAAACATTTATATTTTAATTTTAATTTTTCTGGCGATCGAATTTATTAGTTTTAATTATAATTAGGTAAGCTTAATTTACATATCCACCGAAAACCGTGACGGTTGATTTTAACCAATCATAAATCTGATCGTATTTCCGGGTCACAGTGAATAGTGTTAGTTTAACTTTATTGTTTCCGTCGTAAAGTATGAAGATTTATTTATAAAATATTTACAAATTCGAATAGTCACAAAAGTGACTGGAAACCTTCAAAAGATTGTTTTTTATAAAAACTGTCGCAGAACAGTTTTTCGGCGGATTTGTAAATCAATCTTCATATTTAGGGATTTGACTGTAAAACTGGGCAACTATAAGTTTGCCAAAACAGTCAAATCATTGCCAGTTTGGCTGTTGAAATGTGTTTAAACACAGTAAAACACAATTTACAGTGTTCATTAATTAATATTTCGTTAAAAAAAAAAACTAAATACATAAATCATTTTAAAATAACATCGAAATTGATTATAAAAATGATGAAATTTTACCAATTAATTATTTAGTTGACGATAATTTCGGTATATAATTACAAATTTCGATAAATAAAATTTGACAAAAAGTCGATATTGTTTTAGACCAAAATTTCAAAAATAAATTTCATGTATAAATTGACGCATAATTTGATTGGCTTCTTTAATTAGTTAAATAGTTTTGATTGACTAATTTTTAATGACAAATGTTTTCATCAGGAAAAAGGATGTTTGTTTTAAAACTTACATTCTAAAAATTTATATATTTAATATTTTTCACGCAAAAAAGGACCTGCCTGTATTTTTTATATAATAATTATAAATATTAATTTTTATTTTGTTGTACCTAATGCTAAATATTTTATTGTTTAAATTTTTATTTGAAATTTTTTTCTTTAAAATTCATTTTTTATATTTAATGCAATTATTTATTTCTTTCTTTCTAATTTACTGAAAGTATCTTTAAAGAAACTTCCCATAATCATAGAACAAAAACAAAGTTCGCTATAAATTAGCAGACAACATTTTATTTTGTTGGAGCGACAGGATGCAAAAACGTGGCTAAAGTGGGGTATTCTTCTCAATTAATTCGAATCCCTGATTTTATATCATTCAAAGTGTTGCCAAGGAAATCATTCCAAGTAGTTCCCTATTCAAATACCAGTCTAAAAAGTGATTTACTTCAAAATGAAATTAAAAAGAGTTTTACCTAATTTTGACTACAATTTTTACTTGTTTTGAATTATGTACAGGCAACATGATTTTTAAAATCGTTTCCATTTGAAAAATCTACTACTTGGATTATGTAATTGGTAATTTGAGAGTTTTATATAATTTTAATATTTATTTTAATTCGATTGATCGTTTAATAATTAATTTTTGCTTCACATTTTCTATCTGTTTCCAATTTATCTGTTATTATGTCATGAGGGCAAACATTTTATTTATTAAAACTCATGAGGGGCAAACATTTATTGAAATTTTAGAAACTGTCATTATATACAAATCGTTTTTAAATATTTCTGTCAGTTTTATCTGGCGCAGTAATTGAGTAATACAAGAAAACTTCCCATATGTAATTCTCCTTTATATTATTTTTTTACAAGGACAGATTTACTGTGATCGCCAATTTTGGCAACATTTTGGCGACACATACAATTTTAATTTTGGTATATGAAGTATACTAATTTTTAATGTCATCAAAATCAATTTGTTCAGGTGAATATTCTACTGAAAATAATTTTAATTATAGGAAGGAATAATGTTACCAATAATTGGCATAGGTCTTGCAAAAAAAGTACATCCCTTTAAGAATAATTTCGTAATTGCATTCAAATATTTCAATGAATTTTTATTTAAATTAAATAATTATATTTATTTAATTATTATTTTTTTTTTTGTAAAATAATTCATTACATTTAAAATTTAAATTAATATTTTCATTTTATATATACAATTTTTATATATAATAATGTTTTTATTTATTTGGACCAGCCAAAATATAATTTTATTTAAAAAACTACACAATATTTTTTTTATATACGTTTTTGTTTTTCTACCTGTTAAATATTTAGTTACCTATGTTAATATAATTAATTCTTTTTATTAAAATTAATTTGAAATTGTATTTTAATTTAATCTTAAATGCCATTTTCATTTTAATTGACCATTTTTCCAATTTTTTGTCTAATATTTAAAATTTTATCTGCATGTTTTTTTTTTCAAATTGTAAGTAATTTCATTTATTTTTATGGTCAATTTTTGAATATTATTTTTATTTTATAAATTTTTAAGTGTTTTTAAAAGCTGTAAATATCAGAAATAAAAATGAAATTTGTTATTTTATTATGAATATTTATTAAATTACCTTTCTTCTTTTGGCTCTTTTTTTGGATGTTCTATTCGTTCTGGTAAGAATATTACGACTATTCCACCAAAAATACACCAACCAGTCAATAATGTCATTAAGAGATGAGATTCAATTTTATTCTGTAAACAATATTTAAATTATTAAGATAATTTATCCAGAGCTGCATACCACACATTATCATTTAAATAAAATTAATTTCAAGGATATTTAAAATGGATTCTGGGAAAACGAATTTCCTGAAAAACAATTCTCAGAAAAGAATTTTAAAATTAGGTGTAATTTGTTGGAAACTTTTGGATTTTATAAATTTACGTATTAATAATTAATCATAAAATAATTTATATTAAATTATACATCTTAGAATTATCTAGTAAATATATTTAAATGTTAAAAAAGAAAATTATATTTTAACTTACCAACATTGACAAATATGGTGTTATAATTAATGCTAATCCGGCAGCAACATTACAAGCTCCAACACCTGCATTTCTAATTGCTGTTGGATATAATTCAGCTGTATAAACTGGCATTATAGTATTACCAGCACTAATCGTAAATTTACCTAATATTTTTTTAATAAATTTTAAATTAACAAAATTAATTAATCAATTAAAAATATCAATTGTAATTGTAATTAATGAACACTGATTATTTAATAAAATTATTACCAATCATTAAAAATGTAATTTTCAACCAAAGTATATCATCTTTGCCTTCTGTCATTGCTGCACATAAACAAGCTACACCAGCACATATTAATGTTCCACAGAAAAGCCATTTTTTACCTACTTTCATAATAATATACATTGCTATTCCAATTGCAGGTATTTCGACTAGACCAGCTAAAGCCTTTAACAAAAATTATTTTAATTATTATAACAGTTTAAAATTATATATGCTTATTGAAATGATGTAAATTAAACTGTTGCCAGCTCTTAGTGGGACATACCATACAGACTGATGTTATGAGCGGTGCTGATACTGTGCTATGTTACCAAGCATATATACTAGGTCTGCACCGCTCATAGCGTCACTATGTACGTAGCCTTAGAAAAAAAAAAAACAATTATTTATAGTAGTATAGTAACGTCCGCTAATGTCCTTCTAATAATACCCAATCTTTATTATAATTAAATTCGAAGATAATATTATTATTTAAATTTTTATTAATATTTCAATTTTAATTATATATTAAGCTGCCCATACGCTATCCAATTTGGTTGTACAACTTCTTTTTCAACCATCAAAATGCTTGAAAAATGTGGAAAGTTGTATGTTTGTGTGCTGACAATTTTCATCGGTAACAATTGGTTGGAAAAATATTGATTGTTGTAATTTGTACAATCAATATGACGTTTTTTTTTATGTCATATGTCAAAGATATATGTTTTGGTTATCAAAAATGTCATTATTTTATAAAATAATTTGGAGTTTGTATTCTTCAAATAATTTATTATACATATTAAATTAATATTATTTTTACATCAAACTTTTATTAATACACATTTTTGATAGTTCACATAATAAATGCTCTTGGTTGTATTTGCGAACTAGTTCATACAACCAGTCGTACAACCAAATAATATAGTGTTTGGGCAGCATTAATATTAAATACAAATCGATCCTAAATTTGTAAACGTTTTACTTTTTTAAATATTGAAATCATAATTTAAATTAATAAAATTATTATAATACAAAAATTCATATATTTAATCTTCATTTTACTCTGTCGTTATAATTTATATAATTCAATTTCCTTTAAACGTTAAAACACCAAGTAATATTGAAATATGAGTTTTATTCAAATTACGGAAATTTAATGTAATTTATCTTTAGTGTAGGCATTACTATCATAATTTCTAAACAAAATTCAACATATTGACAGGTAAAATTTAGAAATGTTAGAAATGAAAATATTAAAATAAAATCAATATGCTTTTATGAAATCAAATTTATGTTACAATAATCATAAAAGCAAATATTATTTATGTTCAGATATTATGCGGTTGTAAAATTTTCAAGTATAAAAAGTCAAACGAATAAAAATGGATTGTTAATGTTTTTCCATCAACAGAAATTTTTTACAAGTGTTTTTCTTTTTTTATTTTTATTATTATTATTATTATTATGAAAAGTGAAAATTATGTTAACATCATAAATAATTTGTATAAAACATCAGATAAAAAAAAAATGTAATAAAATTAGGAAAAAAAAAAATATTTGATGTGAAAATTATGAATTTAGTTTATATGGACTTATAAAAATAAATCATTTGTGAAAAGATTTATTCAAAATTTTTATATTTTACATATAAATTTTTCAGTAAATATTATTAGTTTATTATATTTTGAAATATTTTTTATTGACTTTGAAAATTTTGGATGATTCTTTCAAAAAGTAAATATTTGAGGAAAATTGGTTGTGTCAATGAATTCATAAATTAGTAATAGCATATTTAATAGCTTATTTGCTACTGGCATAAATTCAATTTTAATATTGGACCTGCCAAAATATATAATTTAAATTTAAAAAAAAACCATTACTGTCAATTAAACATCAATATTAACTTCATTTTATCTGTAAAACTCATTTAGACTACTACTGTACCCTCAAGACTGACGATTGAATTGTTATTTCTAATTAAATTACAGATTGTCAGAAAGATTAGCTATTTATACAAAAAGAAGCGCTCGGAATAATGAACGTCATAGAAACAGATTTAAGTATTAATAAATTTAAATGTGAACTGAACTTAAAAATTTAACTTTTATACTGTTGTACGATAGAGACGTAAATTTGAAAAATAAAGCAAGAAACAGAATGTTGCAACTTGCAACAGATGAAATCTAAAGTAAGTTGATTAGAAAATATGGCAATATATGGAACAACTTTAAATGTAGTTCTTCAAATGTATACAAGCACAAATTAAATCTAGTTGCTACTTTTTCAAGGCATTCATGTTCACAATTTTAGAGCTTCGCGTTAAATTTCAAATCCTACGTATATCACAGGCGCACGTACGTATTATTCTGTTTCTCGCTTTATGAATTAATAAATCATTAAATTTTAAAATTTCAATTATGAAATATCATTTTAATGTGATCCATTTTTATCACCATTTGTATTAAACTTTCATTTTTGTATTTCATAGTATCATTATTACTGCCAACAAAAATACATTTTTTGTCAGTAATATTTTTTATTCCAAATTGTCAAAAAAGCAAATTCCACATTTGTCTAGTCACATTATGTCTTAAATTGAATTTGTTTCCAGCTTTAAACTGATGATAGACGGTTAGAAAAATCTCATGAGATTTGTTTCATAGATGTGTAAATATGTAAACACCCTGGCTGATAATAATTTTTTACAATAATTTATTAAAATCTCATGAACATTTCATGTCTCATGCTGTTTCATCGGTATTTACACATGTATGAGACAAGTCTCATAGGATTTGTCTTACCGTCTATCAGTAATTAAGATATCATATTCTGTCTATGTTTACTAGGTAAACGAACTAATTCTACTCGAAAAGCTTAAAAATTTAATAATTTTTTTTTATATATATTTAATAATTTAACTTACCGAATTTAAATAAACGTTACCACCAAATGTATTCATATTTAATATTAAACCATAATAAACTAAATTCATTGTAAACCAAATACACAAAAAACAAATTGTTATTCTCATTAAATATCTCGATCGAAATAAATTCTTAAAATCTGAACTTTCTTCTTGTACTGGTGGTATCAACATTTTTTCATAATTTTCCGGTAATTGTGTACCATTAAATTCAGCGGTTTTCTTTAATATTTCTCTAACTTCAGCAACACGTCCTTTACATAATAACCATCTTGGTGATTCAGGTACAACAAACCTTTGAATATAAAAATTGGTTATAAAATTATAATTTTATATTATAAATATATTAAAATTACCATAAAAATAATAAAAATATTCCTGGTATTCCAATACATAATTGTAATTTTTGATAATCTTGTGTTAAATATGCAATTCCTGATATTATCATATATGATATTGGTAATGGAAATAAATTATACATTCCAGCAATTGTTCGCCATTTACCATCAACATATTCAATAGCTAATATTAATCCAGCATATGTTACAGATACGGAAACAATACCCAAAAGTGTTCTTAATATTAAGTACAATTGAAATGAATTTGCAAAATATAAAGCTAAACCTAAATTTGTAATTGGAATGAAATAATTTTATTTATATATTTATGTAAATGTCTTTCTTTACCAAAAATTGTCTGTAATACTGCTGATATGAATAGCATTTTTTTACGTCCAAATTTATCTGATAAATAACCACTTAATATACCACCAGCTGCTACACCCAATAAGAAAAACATTTCAGCAACATTTTTTAAATATTCCTTATCGCATACTAAATTCCATTCAGACGTCCATGTATTACCAAGATTATCCTCTTGATCAAATTCCCAAGATGTACATGAGATCATTGTTGTTATATTTGGTGTAATGTGATTCTGTTAAGAAAAAAAAATAATTAGAAAATGTTTTTACTTAAAGGATATTTAAATATGAAATTCAAAATTTCTTTAATTCTTTTAGATGTTTTAAATATTGTGTCCAATTAAAACTTGAATTTGAAATAAATTTTTGGATTCAAAACGATTTATCATTAAAAATTAAAGGTTGATTTACACATCTGTCGAAAAATTATGATGGTTGATTCTAACCAATCAGAAATAACCGGTGTAATAAAATTCCGGCATGGCAAATTGTTGGTTCAACTTTATCTTTTAAGAAAATTGCTTAATAAAAACCGTAGTAGAATTTGTCACGTTTTTTCGGCAGATGTGTAAATCAAGCATAAGTTCGATCAAAATTTAATTTGAAAACATATTGGAAATTAAATTTATTACTAATTGGATTTAAAATTTGATTATTTCCAATAATAATGTTTCAATTTCCCAATTGTATATAGTAAATTCAACTAAATATTAAAATTCTAGTAACTTTAATATATAAAATTGGAAATTTACTATATAAAATCACCAGAAATTAAGTTTCTTTTACATAACTTAAAAATTAATATTAATTTTAAATATTTATTATAATACCTTAACATCTTCTAAATTCACATTATCCCAATTATAATTAATTTGATGACAATTATCAACTGAATTACTTAAATTACGCCAAATTTCAGATGAAATATTTTTTAAATTTTTTGGTCGTTCACACCAAAAATTTTTATGTGCTGCCTGTAAATAAAATAAAGGTAAATTAATAAAAAAAACATTAAATTATTTTAGTTTAAATTAATCATAAATTTAACAAAAATAGAAAAGAATTTTTCCTTTTCAAGTAATCGGTGGATTACTTGAACGCCAGTTTTTTGCTATAGAGAACAAAAACACAAACGATTTAGATTAATAGTTAGAGACATTCGAATATTGTAACTTTACTGAATGAAGCCAGAATATAGGAAAATTAAAATTCATAATTTCTCAGACGTTATGAATGATGCTTGATAAGTGGAATATTTCTATAAAATGTTAATTTTTATTAAATTACTACTCAAGATTGAATAGTTTAACAGGAATGTGAACCGCTTCCTGTTTACCCAAGTATGTAATTCCTTCCAAATCCTACATCTAAAGCTCCCATCCATCCCAAGGGAAAATTTTCGCAATAATTGGTTATTTAAAACAAAAACAAAATGAAACAGCTATGAAAACTAAGTGGGATAGAAACCACAAGCATAAAAATTGGGTCGTTATCAATTTTTTCAGGATTTTATCTTCAAAATTTGCACATTATAAATAGAACTAGTACCAGTGCGTGCATATATTCACACTATGGTTTAGTATACTCTATGGTCTTTCTGGATACAACAAAGATCTGGCTAAGGTTCCGAACTTTATCAATCCGACTTAGAGAAGGTGTTAGGGTAGAACGTGTACCAGCCAACACCACTGCTCCTAGTAATAGCAAACCAAGTGGCACAACCATTTGAAGAACTAGTTGGGTGAAAGACAACCAACTATTCTATACTAGCTACCTGCGGTAGTTCCACGAAAGGATAACTGGCACAGCTAGTCAAAACCCATGCTGCAGGACTGAGTATATTATCGTGAGTACCGTAGTAAAGATTAACCGAAAAACCGTATGAATCAATCCTTTTTGCGATTGTTAAGGCAGTACAATTTATCAAACGGAGTCTAATTGTCTATGTCAATACCTTGATTCTGCAAGCTTCTGCAAGGACTTATTCAAATCAATTCAATTCAGTCCATGCTAGTAGTAAATTGATAAAAGTTTGACAAAGATTGTTTAAAGCTATGCTAATAAGATTGCCCAAACAAGCATAACAAAGATTTATGAATCGGAAAATATATTTAATTTAATTTATGGAAATAGCAAACCGACACGGTAAAAACTGATTAAATTTACTTAAATTATAACAATTTTTTGAACGAGAATTTCAGATGAACTCTCTACATTTCACTTTAAAATCTTTAAAGATATTTTTAATAAGAAAATATTGTCTCGACTTTAATATTCTTCATTCCAGGGAAAAATAACTTAAATCAACATTTACAGAAATAACAATATAAAAAATATCCTTATACACAATTATATCGAAATCATTATATATTTTTTGTGGTGTATAAAAGAAAATAATGTGAAAAAAAAAATACACAAAAAAGAAAAACCCGATAGAAAAATAAAGAAAAATTTGATCAACAAAAAAGAAAATTCACAAATCCCCCACAAAAGAATCTCTCATATTGTAATAAATTAGTTCAATAATTTCTAGATATTCTTCCTTTAAGGATTTGTTTCCACACCACAAAAACTGTGTATTTTTTTTTCATTTTTATTGTTATGTGAAAGTGTTTATTTCTACCTGGTGATAAGAAAAATATTTGTGATTTTATTCTTTCTATCCTCAGAAAAATCAACTAACCAGAAAAAAACACGAAATTTTTTTTTTTTTCAAGCTTTATATAGTAATAAAATTTAGATATTTTTTCAGGTCCTTTATTTTTACTTGACCTCTGTTATATAAAATTTCCTTTATGAGGTTTATGTGTAATATTTTGTTTATCCTGGGACAAATTGAAACATATTGTATTTATGTATATTAAATTAATATTTTATTTGGTTCAAACAAAGTCTGTTTAAGGTTAAGGACACTCGAGGGATTCAATTAGTGTAATCAGTTATGAAGGAAATATGTTAAGTGATAAATAATGTTAACCGTAACAGTAGTTTTGATATTTTGGATAAATCAGAAAATTTCATATAAGAAAATGTGAATATAATTTAAATTTTTATTTGGATTAAGTGATAGAAGACAGAATTTTGTATAAAATTTAATTGTAATATAAATTTAATTTATTCCTTTCAAAAATTTAATTATTTTTATTGTTAACAATTTTAATTAATGTCCAAAACAATATGAATATTTGACAAACTCCTGATTTTCAGCGACTAAAATATATAATATTCTATAGATAGCACTACAAAACTATAAATATTTGGCATAGCATAACTTCAATTCCTAAGATTTACACTATGTTTCTTTCTAAATAAACAATTATAGTACACTATGAAGAAAATAGAAGCATTCGAACTTTGGACTTACAGAAGAATATTGTTAATATCGTGGAGAGAGCATGTCAACCAATGTAGAAGTATTGAACCGAATATTTATTATTCAGCATAAAAAACAAGAAAACTTAGCTACTTAGGACACATCATGCGGAATCATAAATACAGAATTCCTCAAGTAGCAGAGGTTATAAAAGAATTTCGTGGTTAGAGAGAGAGTCTAACAGAATGGTTTGCTATGCCTACCATTGAGTTGCTTAGAAAAGTGAAGTCAAAAGACCATACACAAACAATGATGGCCAACCTCCGGAACGGAGCGGTACAATAAGAAGAAGAATAGTACACTATCCAATCCACTTCTTGTTACATTTACGATTCATATACGGTATTTTAATTTTTATTATTTTTACCAGCGAGTAACCTTTGCAGTATAGCAGTAGGTATACAGTGAACGAAGACTGCTTAATCCGCAAGCATGCAGTGATGCTGGAATTATCCTTCAACATCTTGTGTCCCACTAACCAGATCTCGCGGGAACAAGCACGCGTTTCTTGAGGCAAGAGATCTACTCTAAATTAAAAAAGATTTCGTGAATCATAATCAAAATGATTATAAAGTTCATGGATGGCATACAACTATGATTAGAGAAAGACTATGCCGTAGCCTGCTGCTACCGCTCTAATCTAACCTTTTCACTTTGCAAAGGTCTTCGAATGCTAAACTTTATCAAAAAAATTAGACGAAATTTGTTTTTAGTACCTTTATTAAAAAATTACTAAAATTTGACAGTAGTTAATCCAATCTCTTATTAATGTCCACTTTTTTCTTATTATCTTTCTAGTACCAAATTAGAAGAAATTCATACCGGCCAACAACTACGGAAATAATGGAATGAATAGGAAGAAAGTTAAAAAACATCAACACAGACTATCGGAAACCAAATTGCACAGATTCTGTGAAAGCGTACATGAAATGACAGAACACATATTATGCGAATGCAAGACGAAAAAACGCTTACGTACTTAGCTACATAATTACACCCTCAAGAATCGTTGTCCATGTAATTCAAGCACCTGCACTGTTTTATCGATAGTACGGGTCTGGCAATGACGTATAATTAGAAGTGAGAAATCACAATGAACCGAATGGCTACAGTGATTAGGGATAGTATTCACTGTAAAATCAAATATCATCTAATATAGTATCACATATAAATAGATTATTAAAAAACATGCATGAAAATTTGATTATTTTTGCTGTCAAATTTATTCATAAAATGGAAATACAAAGAGGTTGAAAAAAATGAAGTGAAAGCATTTGAAATTTTTAAATATGTATAACATACAATAATCAATCATTACTTAAAATATTGTCAATGAGTTTCAGTTTATTTTTAATGACAATTTAATTAAACTTGTTATTTTTGTAAAATAAATGTTTCAATTTTATTTGATTAAGTTAACATATTTCAAAATTATTTAAATTATAACTTACTTGATAAACTGGTGATGATATGTGAAATGTATTTGGTACTTGAAATAATGACAATAATATTGTCATAAGAAATTGCCATTTACCAAAATGACCAACAAGATCACCAATAATATCAGTTTCATGTCTATCATCTTTATCATTATTAATAATATTTAGTGATGGTGTTTTTATATTGGTTATTGGTTTTATACTTGTTGTTGTATTATGATTTGTTGGCGGATGATGATGAACAATTGTTGGTATTGGTGTACCGCCATCAGTAGTTTGTCCAGTATTATTATTCATTTGAATGCCTAAAAGAAATATAAATATAAATTAAATATATTAATGTTAATGAATAAAATCATATTTAATAAAGAAATTTTGATTGTTGAAATTTTAGTATATACTAAAAAAATTACTGGATTTCGTCAGTTCTATATCAAAATTATCAATTGTTTTATCATATAAATAAAATTTTAAATTTATGTACTTTTTGTTCTTTTTAGTTTTAAATCTTTAAATAAAATTTTACCAATTTATGTTAATACGTATAAATTTTGTTATGAATAATTTATATGAATTAGCATATCTCAAATTTCTTTAAGTACATGATAAAAATAAGTTAAATCTTCATTAAAATTTAAATATTATATGAAAATTTTGAATAATCTAGTAACGAAATTACTTTAATATTTTACAAAAATTACGATACACGACAATAGTCTGGAATTTACAGAGTTACTTATTTAAATGCATTCTTGATAAAAGTTTTTAATCAGAGTTGTTCAATAATGAACGTAATTATCGAAAAATGTTAACAAATACTGCAATACTTTCCAAAATGAAGTAATGCAGTACACTAAATGTAAGTTCATGGTACTTCAAAATATTTCACAGTACTTCAAAATAATTCAAGTATATTGCAGTATCATAGCATTTCTAAGTAATTCTTTGAAGTTAAATGTACGGTTACCAGCGAATGTGAAGTACTTGTAATTCAAATATTTCATTTTGTGTAATCCATTACTCCATTACCAGTATAGTACTCATGTAATTAAAAATTTAAGTACGTGCTTACAACATTACAAATAATGCAGAATTCAAATTGAATTATTGGGTACTGCGTACTGCTGTAATTAATGCACGGCCATTACAAAAATAATTCATTATTTAACAACTCTGTCTTTAATGTGATACTATTTAAATGAAGTCTAATGACTGCAACAAAAAAAAACAAATACTAAAAAAACTGTTTATATAAAGTCTAGTCAGTTTATTATAAAGTCGTCCCTGTTTTTTTTTTTTTTATAAAAGTATAATTTAAAAATACTTTTAGTTACTATATTAAATTCTTCTGCAATATGAAATTGATATTTTAAAGTTATCTTTATGAAAATATAATCATATTTATATAATTTTTGCCTTCAATATAAAATATCCTAGGTCAAGGGTTTTTACAGATAGACACAATATATTTAAGGACAAAATATTATTGAAAATATTAATTCTCTATACTGAACAACATCCTTATATAAAACAATATTTATATAAACAATATTTTTGTTATCCTTGAGCATAATTTGCCACATAATCAGATAAAATAAACAAAAATTTTATAAGATTATATTTTATGACCATCACAACCACAATTAATCTAATATAGAACAATACACATACACATATAGTCCGTACATAAATTTTCTCTATAAAACAAAAAAGGATTTAATCAAAAATCCTTGCTCTTGCTATATAATCAAAAGGAATTATATATTTTATTCATATATATATATATGTGGTTGTGATCTTGAATATTTGTTGCTTTTATTTAAAATCCTTGTTGTTAACATAACCAAAAATACAAGGATACATATATGATTATATGTTTTCTTATGCTGGGGTTGATTTTTAATTAATAGAAAATTTCATTCGATTATGTGGAATCAAGTGTTAATTAGTTATTAAATTATAATAATAAAATATTATATACATTTTTTTTTAAAAGGTCACACACACACACAGACATAGATCCTTTGGGTAGTTAAAGGAGTGATAAATTGCATTTTATTATTTCAAGGACAAAGCTATTTATTTTGATATTAAAATTGATTTTCCAATTTAATACTTGGTTGAGTTTTTGTGGTAATGAAATTAAATTGGTTTTTTTTATTGAATATTGGATATTTAATTATTATTTTATTAATTGCATATTTATTTATTTTTAAGTAAATTTATTATTAACAATATATTGGCTAGACTGGGATCGTAACAAGGCAGAAATTATTATGTAGGTACTGTAATTGAGAAGGATTGAAATTATGCTGCACAACTTTTGTAACAGTTCAACTGTTAGCTAGATCAGGAATTTGTTACATTCTGACAAAATTAGTAGTTGGAAAACCGTAGCATTGATGATGATGACAAATGATGATGATGACAAAATTAATAGACCCATGTAAATTTGAGCCCAAGAATAATTTCAATTATTACAATGAGTAAAATGGGTTTTTCATTGACGTCAGTGTTTCAGAAAATTTAATTATCCTTACAATCTAGTGGTAACCTGTTAATTTGCACTGGGAACACTATTCCAGTTCTTCCTTAGCGAATTAATATTTTTACGTATAGTTAAAATATTCTACTTCAGATCTAACAATTTTATTTTTTTAAAAATATCTAATGGTTTAGATTAACAGGTGACGACGTGGGGAAGTAGGTTACTACTATCACTAGTAACTATTACCAGTTAAGCAACGTTCTTTTCAGAACTGTTTACTGCTAGGTAAGTGGTAACCTCTTAAATCAAATTTTAAAGTTTTGTTGCTCCAATAATTAAATATTTATTTTTATTTAGCTGTTTGTATTAAGGATTAAGTGTCTATTAATATTTGTTTTGTGTTCGGTGATGGAAACATCAGAGCTTAATGTTAAATATTTCTCAGCATATAAGAAAGTGCAAGAAATCAAGCTTAAGGATAAAAAGTTAATTTTTTTTAACAGTTTCCTTTTAATATAAACGTACTAACAATATTTTATTTGTTTTCGGTGATCCAATCAAATAATCAGCCCATTTCTCAGTTCCCCATTTTCTTGGTTAATGTGAAGATGGAGCTTGTGTCTGAGATTGATGAGTATTAGATACTAGATTTTACTAATAATACTGTCTGTAACTAATAACAAATGTGAAAGTAATTTTGTAATTTTATTTATATTTTAAATTACTGAAAAACAATGCTATCCATTAATACGTTCAATAAGAACTTTCGAATAATATAAGAATATAATAATTTGCTAGTGTAATTTTCTAAATCTGTCAGTTAACTTTAACATTATTTGAATAATTAAGTCCTTGTCCTTAACTATATAATAACAATTAAAATTTTAACAAATTTATTTAGTAAACTTTTATATTTGTATAATTTTATAGTGGACTTAAGGTATATAAAGTTAAGTGAAAGTAATAGAGATTAATTGTCAATAAATTAGACTGAATATTTAACAAAATGATATATGCCAGACTTGAATTATTTTGGTTTAGATAGATCAATATACGATGGATATTAGGAGGATCTGTTGGATCCTACGATATTCTTAAATTATTCTTCCTAATATATTTTAAATAGTTTGCCAATTCCAAATTTAATTAAAAAATTAATTAGCTATACATACATAATATTTAATGTGGTATTTATAAATTACAAATTTTCAATCGTAATTTCTTTTTGTATTTATTAACATAAATATTTGTATATAAATTATTGAACAAAAATATTTAAATTTTTGTTTTATTAATAATTTTAAATAAATAAAAAATGTTGGTATTAACACAAGTGATTTGGCAAATATTTCGGCAATATGGAAATTATAATTACAGATGCCAACATTATTTCCAATAAAGAATCCAAAATTTCTCCAATAAATTGATGTGAATGATACTATAATATTTAAAAAATTATTGAAATTTAGATTTTATGATTTGTATTTAATTAAATATTTTTCATTAAATAAAAATGCATTAAATAATTTTCATTTTCAATATCCCAGATTGCCATTTTATATAAAATTTATTTCAATTATAATTGTGGAAATAAATTTACCAAACAATTTCATAAAATTTTTGCATTTATACACAGAATTTTAAATTGAATTTTATGTTTTCATTTAAATAAATTGAAATAATTATACATTAATTTCAATTATTGAATTGAAAATTATAGTATGATTGATTATGTTTGTACAAAAATGTATTTATTTAATTTTTAAAATCAATAATTTATTACAACAATTAACATTAAATGAAAACTGAAAAATAAAATGAAGAAATTTGGCATTGTAAAATCTGTTCTGTTTTTGTTCGTAATTAAAATTTTACTTCTGAAATTCATCGTACTATAAAATTACGTTTAAGAGCATAAAATTTTAAATATTACTTAAATATATTGAATTATTAAACACTTACAAATTTAAAATGATTATTGGACTTCATTTAAATTAATTAATAAGATTAAAAAAATTGTTTGTGAAATCTTTTGAAGTGTTAATTTATTTTGCTATACATTTTCTATATTTGTGGACCCTAACAGAGTGGATAAAATTTGTATACTAATATTTTTCACAATGAAAGTGAAGATATTTTACAAAATTATATAAAATTAAATTTGATTCAACAAATACACGCTAATATAGATATCTTTTAGAATGGAAAATACCAGTACCAAAAATCTATGAGACCATCATAAAATGATACCATCATAAAATCTATTTAACAATTTTACAAGTAATTAACTATTAGTGTTGGGATGGAAAATTCGGTTGAAAAAATGGAAATTCCCTCAATCAATATTTCGTAAAATTTCAAAGTTGTAGATTTTATCCCATTTAACTGAAATTTTGGTACAGGGATTGCGATTTATGATCTAGTTGGTGTTCGTTAAAATTTGAGGCGATAATATCATTGGGTTCCCAGCAAAATATCTTATTATTAAACGATTTCTTTATAGTTTTAGGGATCTAAATGCATTTGTAGAATGACAATCACTGACTTTTGGCTACTGGCATGTTACTATTTATTTATATTTTAAAATTTATTAGTACTACAAACCTAAATTATTGACTAAATTTAATAAAATTATTAAAAATTCAAATAATCATGATATGGAAGTCTTGATAATCTTCAAGAAGGAGTAAAAGAATATTACTTTGATATTTGTTTACCCTATTTACAAATCAACTTAGTCTTACTTCTTACATTTCACACAGTTTTATCCGTGTTGGTGTGATATTAATGGGATGAGAACATAATTTGATTGTGGAAGGAATTTGTCATTAGATAACATTTAAAAAAATAATATTTAACAATTTTTATATAATTTAATAACAATAATTTGATTAAAAAATATAAAATTGATTATTAAAGAAATTCGTAATTCATTTTTTTAATGATAATTTTAATTTTAAAGATTTAAAAAGAAAAAATTTCCATTTAACTTAATTAAACTGAAATTTTACTATATATTTTTGTTAATGACAAAGTTTTTTCATGTTTTCACAAATTTTCCACAAAATTATATATTCTAATAATTTTTGTTAAAAAACTTATTCACTTTAACTAAAAAATTTATACTAAAATATGTAATCAAAAACTACACGACTCCTTCGAGGCAAAACATAAAAAAAACTATGAAATCCTTACATTCTCTGCATGTCATAAATATTTCCACTGATTTACATTTCTCTCTGATAAATTTTTTCTATAAAATAATAATAAATAAAAAGTTTCCCCTAAAGTAGCATCAACACTTCAACACTAAACCATTAAAAAATTGTACTTTTAGTGGAAGCTTCTTTGTTTTTAACTACAATTCACTATTAAGTAGTGTAAAAAAAATACTATTTACAAAATGAATAATTACTAAAACACATTATATATAAAAAAAATTGTAACCAATTCCAGCTATTAATTTTAATGACTCTCTCTATGCTGTAATTTTCAATTGTGTTTGTCTAGCGTTGAAATTGCACTTAAGTATTTTAAAAGTTGTTGTTTTTCAAAAAGTATGTACAATTTACTTTGTATAGTAATGAAATTTTTATAGATTTTTAGAAAAGGATGAAACTATACCAGGATAAATATATAGCAACCAGTAATATTTGAATTTAAAATTTATTCTTGTAGAAGTAATAACAATTTATGTAAATATTTTTATGCTTCATAATCTTCTCAGTTTTTAAGTCATATAAGTACATTATGAGTATATTCGACATATTAGTCATGTATCTATGAGCATTATCATCATTGGAGATTTAGATATGTTGCAATATAGTTTTAATAACATAAATAATAATGTTGACATATTAATGATCAAAACTTTTATTGAAGATATTTTGCAAGTACACTGTAAGCAGATTTATATATAGCATTAAAATATCGTGAACTACAAATTAAATTCCTTAAGATATTTTCAAGCATTTCGAAATAATGTTCCTATCGCAAGTATAAAGTCTAAAAGCCCAGTTAATTTAAACACAACAAATACAGACGCGGTTCACCATGCATCAATTATAATTTGTATGACAGCAGTTAAACTCCGCTATCATTGATAATATGCTGCGCAAAAATTCTATTATTTGAATTTCCAACGCACATTGACAACTGAATTTAACAACACCATATTTGAGAGACAAATTTATAAATATTTATCAATGTAATTATTGCTTCGTTTGAAGAAAAATTAATTGAAACTGTTAAAGAAAACAAAATATTTTATGCGAATCGGAATTATTCACATATGTCATATACATGTCAAATACACTATTGAAACTTTGAATCTGCCTATTAAGACGTTAACGCATGTTCTAATTGTTGCATCTGAGTGGGTTGAGTTGAAACTAACTCCCGGGTAAGTTATTCCATTTTATAAATTATTCAAAAGTGCTGAATTTCTAATGAAAAATCTTATATAGTACTTTTAAAAAAAGTCAATGCTAAGGTTTTGGTTCTTACTCAACAAAGGTTTTGGTTCTCACCTATAAATGAATTGCATAATAATGTAATGTTCTAGGTTGGAATTTAGTCAAATTAGTTGATGGCAGTGATTATTAAATTAATAAGACAAATTTAGGCGCGTTTTAATATTTAATCACAAATTTAAAAGAACAATTCCAGATTTTAATCTGTATTTTTCTATTAAATGGAGATCGCAAGAGATTACTGTGTCCTTGTTGAGCAATTGTGCATATATAGCCACTTCCCTAATATACTTAAAGAGGGGTAGGATGTTTAAGGGGGCAATATTGGCAAATCTTCTCCTTGCGACTACCTTTTATACTGACAGGTAAAATATTCTATAGTTTCTTTGTCATATTTAGGTAGAGACGGAGACGGGAGATATCTATTCAGCTATTTCCATTTTATTAATCAATTGGTAATTAAGTAATATATGATTAAAAAGAATCATGAACCTACCTTATTTATCTTATAAATAGTCAGTTTATTACTGCTGTTGCATAGCAAGAAATATGAACTTTATTATTAAGAACAATTTTCTAACCCAACTAATTTTCCGCAGAGTCAGCTTTTTATGATAATATTTCCCCAGTGAAACAATATCACAAATGGAGAGATGATTGCAGTCTACAATATCATACAATTTGCATTTTGCAAATAATGCATATATTAATGCATGGTAAATTCTGCACATTTTTGCGTACCGTTACTGTCATCTTTTTTAATGATTCATTTATAAAAGTAAATTGAAAAGCATTTGCGGTGTACGTAAATTACACCAAGAATTTGTTGAAATATAATTTCAAATTTCAATTTATGTGGGCAGCCAATTATTCTAATCTAATAGTTAATCTTAGAAAATTGAATATTAAATAAATTTTATTAAAATTTATTACAATTAACATTTAAATGCAATTGTTTTAAATATTTCAAATTATATTTAATTGTATTTTTACAAATAAATTATATTATACAATTTAATAATTTTCCATATGATAATAATTAATAAATATTTGATTATTCGTAACGTTGCGTAACGAATTAACTTTATTTTTCCGAAACTTCGATAATAACTTATCAACACATTGTGTGCATAAAGACAAAATTTGGGTTGTTCAAACTAACGTGCCCACAATTATGCTAAATGGATGATAACTATCACAAGAAAACTATAAAATTTTCGTAAACGCTAGTAAAATTTGACTCGAATTGAAGAATATTGCATGAAATAGATCGCGATGGAGTACCAGAATTAGTGGAGTTGTGGAGATCTAGGAATTGAAGAAGAATTAATTCATTTCAAAAACTAAATAGTTTACGTATCCATTTATTTTTACATATATAATACTTTGTATTCCTTGTTTAGGTCATAAATTAAATTCATCTTAAATTAAGGTCAATTTTACTACCAAAATCAATTTCTATGTATAGCAACAGTTTTATTTTATAAATATTGTTAATATATTTATTTATTACTACTAATTATACAAAACATTATAGTGTAAATATATAATTATAATATTTTTTTTTTGATGCAATTATATAAACAAAACAAAAAAATTGTATGATTAAAATGTCACGTGCGATTTCATGTCTCATTGAATATTTAATTGGCGCCCAACGAACGAAGATAATATCATTAATTAATTACAAAGTGCTTGTCTCCACCTACAAATATTATAGTTTTCAAAACAAAACAAAAAATAACAAAACTATTTAATGACATATTGCCAGTGGTGCCGAAACTGTGGCACGTGATTCGAATACAGCCCTCCAAGCTTTTTAATTGGCCCAAATTGAATTTATTAATATAATTAACCCACTTTCTTAATATCTTCCCCCAAAAATGAACATGATTCATTAAAAAATAGCATCTACTGGTAACAATTCTTCAGGATTATCGAAAAAGAAATTCAGAACAGCAAATTCAAAATTTATATTAATTTAATACCGAATTTAAAATTTTAGATTAAACTTACTTTTTAGAATTTCGAATGAACTTAAATGTCATCATGCCATGCCATTTATTTATAATACTTAGAGTTAGGTGGAAAGAATGTTTTTTGGCCCGCAGACCCTCTGATTTATTTGGAAACGGCTCCTTGCTATAAAAGATTGACCACCACTGAATACTTGATCATATTTTTGTTTTTACAATAATTATATACAAATATTTAATATATATTAAATTTATTTTTTGGCTAAATGCCCAGTAATAGTAATATCATTCAACATACCAATCTGTCTAGTAAAATCAGTACTGTGATAAAAATTGCTCATAAAAAAAAAATGTTTTATTTTTTTTTGTGGTTGCTAATTAACATGAAGAATTACTTGAATATTTTGTTAGATTTAAATATTTTATGTTCATGTTTTTTGTTATTTTAAAACAAATATAATAAAAAATCATTTGGCCTTTTCGATGAGGTGAAAATATCAGCAACCATAAAACATTACATAAATATTAAACATTTTTGATGGGTTGTTTTGATGTTAAATAAAAATGTTTTGGTTTTTTTTTAATTAACATTGAAAATGTTTTAATATTTAAACATTTAAAGAGCAAAATTTTATGATAATTTTCTATATATACAAGAAATTTAGATATTTTTTTAAAAAAATTATTAAAATTTATTTATAAAAAATATTAAAAAATTCAATAAGTATTTATTTTTAGATAAAATATTTAAAATTTATATCAGAAATTTTTTATATTTTTTTTTTTGTTTGAATTTACTGGCGTGTGCTTTCTTATATTTCGCTTTGAAAATGAACTGTAGGCGTTTTGATCTTATGAATATTAATTTTCATAAAAATTTTGGTTTCCGTAAATATACATTGTTTAACCAATGGAAATCTCATTATAAAATTTTAACATGTAATGAATTTTACCATTAACATTCTAAAATTGTAAATATTTAAACAAATTCATAAATATTGTTGCTAACTTTGCTTAGATTAAATAGTATAGTAAAATAGCCTTGAATTTTTGTAAAAACTGACTTAAAAAATAAAAATGATTTGTATTTCAAAAAATTGCGCAGATATTAGGTTCGTGATATTCGAAGTTATAAAGTCATCCATTGATCGGATGACTACGTCAAATCCCCATTGGTTTATATTTTGTGCACCTACTCCCAACTTCAGGTTAGATTCAGGTTTTATACATTTGCTTCCACTCCAGCCTAACATCGAAAATTAGGTGATCTCTACGACTTCTCTTAATATTGAGGTATTTTCTTCATTCCTAACAAAATAACAAAGCCAGCACTTTCCCTGTACAGTTCACTTTATTGACTATGTACACTTGGTCATAAAGTTCGTATAGCTACTGGAGATCGTGGATAGGACCAAATATAATGCGCAATCTTCTTTTCGAAGCATCTGAGAAGATTCTTTATCATAATTAAATGTGAATCGGCAACTCGAAACATATGCTAGGACTGATAAATGTAAATTATCTAGATAATTAGTTTAGTTCTCAGATTATATCGAGTCTCGAATACAAGCCTTAAACTTTCACTGGATTTTTACATTGTAATAATAAACTTAGTGTCAACCGGTCATACAGATTTTGTAGGTACAGTAGTGAATATTCAGTATTCGTGACTGGTATACAAACTTGAAAAAAACTATATTTACTGATTTTTGAGGACAAAAATCTGTTAAAATAACAAATCATTTGGAATAATATCGTAATTTTGATTTAACTATATCGCAAATTAACTTGATGGTGATATCTTATATATTTTATGAATTAAATTGTCTTAGCATCACTAATTTAAGTACTTTTATTTGAAAATCAACTGCCCTAATGTACTAAAGTAATTTTTATCAATAATTCTTATTTTACTATGTGCTGTCTGTATGTCAATTAAGTTTATCAATATTATTTATTATTCAGTAATGTACTATTTTTTAATTCATTAAATTTGTGTTAATAATTAATTAAAATTTGCAAAAAATTCCCATTTAATTCAGAATATTTTATTGTAAATAAAATTTAATATAAATTTGAATATATAAAACATGAAATTATTATTATTTTTGATCATTAATTATCATGAAAGTGTTAATAAAACAGACCAGACCGTGAAGAAAATTAAGCTAAAATTTCAAATTTCTTGCAAGAAAATAATATTAAACGAAAAAAAAAATGTTTTAATTAAAAGTTATTTTTGAATTATTATAAAAATTGTAAAACTTTAAAGATCACAAGCGCCACGAAATAAACAAAAAGAAAAAGAAATATTTATAGTTCTATTAGTTAAAATTTTAATAGGGTCACTTCTGAAGTTTGATTATTGATCTGGTATTGTAAGAATCCATATTCAAATATAATGAAAAATCGTCTTAGAATACCTTGCTAATTATGACCATTTTTAAAAAAATGTTATATTATTGTCAGATTCACAATTAATTCAAAATTAAGACCAGGCCACCGACAGCCTAATTTCGTTCGTATATTTATATAGTTGGTGGATGAAATTTAGATTAATTTCAGAATTCAATTTATGAAAAAGGATATAAAATCATTGACTTAGGGCAGTGATCTTTAAATTGTGCTCCGTGGATTCAGGGGTCTACGAAATTTTGTGAGGGTTCCTCGAGGAAATTTTAAACTTCTAATAATTAAGATTCTAAATTTACTCATATATATTACATGACAACTTTTACAATATACTTCACGAATATAGACTTGGAATTAAAGATTGTCAAGGTCTAATATCGTACAAAATATGAGCTTTCCACCAAACATTATTTTACTTCAACAAGAGTTTCCAGAAATAGTGTTCCTTGGCAAATATTATCAGTGCGAAGGATTCCAAAGATCGCGATAGATTAAAGACCACTGACTTAGGAGGGAACATTACTACAAAGTGTCATTATATCTGTTGCAACCTAATTGGCAAATATGCATTTGACAACAAATAGAACTGAACTTCCGGATGAACATTGACAATGTTCTTGTTAAGAATTCTTTGAGAATTTGAATCTGAAGATTCTTTTACGTATAAACTGAAATTTTATTATTATGTATCGGTAACTAATACGTTTTAAAGACATGTGCGCATCTAATTCGGTGGGTGTTTTAGCTTTTTTATATAATATTCTTTTGGATAAATAATAAATAAAATAATTTTATAAACATTTTTCACAATTTTTTTTTTTTTTTTGTTTTTCTAATTTATTAAAATGGCATCAGTGGGGTCGAAATAATAAAAATTAATCGAAATTACTTTTAAATATGCGTATAAATATAAAATTTGGATCACATATATGAGAAATATAATTTTAAGTCCATGTTTATATCAATTAAACAAAATATATGTAAATTATACGAAATTATCATTATAAAAAACGTTATTGATATAATAGAAACATTATGGCTTTACATATATAGGATTCATAACAAGAAAATTAATTTGATAGCTAAATTCATCAAATAAAATTATGTTGATTCAGTAAATTTTTTATATAGAATTAAAAATTTAATTGAATGCGTATTAATTAATTTATATCTATTTTGAGCTAATTTCACTTTTTAAAATTGGATCTATAGACGGATTGAATTTCTTATACAAAAAAAAATATTGTATTTTACATAATTTAAGATATTCTTTAATAAATTTTATACTTCCGCAAATGGAAATACATAAAATAGAAAAATTAAATAGCTATTTAATTCCATAATTAGCATAATATCAAATTTTGTATGACTTGTTTGTTAAATATTTGATGTTATGGTAGAATGGATGTGAACAATTTGGAAAGCACTGATTGGTTATAACTTTAAGGGATAGTCCAGAACAGAAACTATTCTAAACCACATCAGCTGCTTCTAGCAATAACTCCAAGTTGTAGCCTGTAGGAAATAGGAGAACAAATTGGCATTTAACAATAATGAAAATGGAAGCAGATTTATGGAGATATATAAGTCTAACTTCATAAATTAAAATCCAGAGCCTCTAATTTGGATTGGAAATATAGTAAGAGCAGATAAAAGTCATGATATGTGTGCAAGAGTTCCCATGAAAATATGCTAGAAATTCGGACAATTTGGTGAATGACATAAACCAAGAAATATCCATTAGAATAAGAAAAAAAATCTTAAAAAAGAGCATACATGTAATATCAAAATCAATCGTATTTAAACAAATGACTAACAATTTGAAGGTTTGATTAGTTCGTAATCAAAATTACGACAGTAACAATCTAAAAATGTTGTTAAAATGTGTTAGATTAATTATAAATTATGACGGTTTCGGTTCACTGTTTCCATTGTCGGAACTAAATGGTACTATGTACGTCAAGAAAACAACATTTTCTATAATCCTTTAAATTCTCATCAATATTTTCTTATAAATAAATTACAGCAACATAACAAATTTATCAACCAACAAAATTAATTTCTACTAAATCTTTCCATTATTGTTAATCTTTTAAATTAAAATCCAGATAAAAATATTTATTTAAAATAATTAATATTTTAATATTTTTGTCATTGTCAAACATAAATTAAAATACGGATAAAAATTTTAATGTTTATGTCAAACTTGAATTAACATAAATATGCTTAAAGTAATTTTTTAAAAAAATGTATTTATTTTGTTGAAAGGAACAAAAGAATTTCAACTTTTTGAATTATCACCTGCCAACATAAAAGTGATTTTTTTTAATTTATTTTTAGTTAATTTTAATATTAAGTTCGAGAAACTGGAAAAGAAAATCTTCTGAAATGTATACATAAATATCGTAGAAAAAAATTTTTTTTTTTTTGTTTCATTATAATTTAGTATATTTTATACGCCCGTTTCATTTTCAGAGATCATTGTCATTTAAGCGTTTAGGTAAAAATTAGTCCAAAAATATCAAAAATTATGTAGAATTTCAGTAAAACAAATTGTCTGAGTCACGTATTCAAAATCGTATTTGAATTTATATTATATTTTCTGTCATATGATATAATTTTTAAAAATATTTAAATATTGAATAAAAGAAATTCAATTTCCGGTCTAGTAAAACCGGGTAATTAATATCAAATTGGAGACGAGATTATTTCAAATTTATGGATGTTTTTCTAGTAAAAAAAATATTGTTTGTAAATTTGAAATTTATATGTTAAAATAATTTTTAATGGCAAAAACATAAACAAAATATTAAAAATATGAGATTATATTGATGGGTCAAAGTTTAATACGGGCACTTTAGTAACTCTATTAAAAATTCTTATCAATTTTATGATTCTTTAAAAATGAATTATTAATTTAATTCTTTCAAATTGTCAGAGATAATTTAATTCTTTAAAGTTGTCAGAGATAATTGAACTTAATGATTGATGCGTTTTTTTATTATTATCATTAACTCTAAATTTTGACAATATTTTATTTCAATTTTAGTATTAATTTTATTTTCAATAAATTATAATTTTAAATTTTTTTCATTCAAAATAATTATTATTGTAAATAAATTTCTTTTTGTAAATTGTTTGAATTAAGCAAGAATTAAATAAATAATTATAAGTTTAATTTATTTATTTATTTAAATCTAACATTTTAATTAAATTAAATTAAATACATTAAAAACATTTTATAAAAACAATTATATTAATTAATATAATTGAATATTTTTAATATTTAAAATTTAAAAGCATAATTTTTTGGTTATATTTCTCCAATATTTTAACTATTAGTTCCATTTAATGTTATATCATTTGTAAGAAAACATGAAATCCTTATATTGATTATGACTGCCATCAACATTAAACTTAAAGGTTCATATTTTCCATAATTAGTACGATGATATGCAATATTAAAGATGTTCTCATGCCGAAAATGTGTAATTAAATTGATATGAGATATTATTTAAATCACTTAAATATAACTATAATTAATTTTACCAATATGGAATATGGGTCATTGAAATTAAAACAATATCCGCAACCACTCTTCTAAATGCTAAAGTTTTAGTACCAAAAGTTGTAGACGATTCCTATTGTAATATTACTGGATTCGACCATGGTAAGTTACGCAAATTTTTAAATAACTTTAATTCTATCAATATGAGGCGACCACATTTGGCTAGCATATTGTTGCCCAGTGTGTATATTAATATAAGTTGTTGACCTATGTCTCAATCCGAAGCAAGCAATATTTTTTTTTTATCAAAATTTAATGAATTTTAAATTATTTACAAGTATAAATCAAATGGAACATTTGGGATGGAAGAAGAGACAGCTTATAAAGTACAAGTATTCAAGACCAACATCTGGGATGATCAACTAGAAAGCTTTCGATTTGCGTTGGTTTGATGTTTCTATAGATGTTTAAGAACCAGTGAAATGTGGCAACAGACGGATAGATAAATGGACGAGCAGAGTAGTAGCGTAAACAATTTTGTACTATTTTACTAAAGAGTTGTTTACTGCCCTAATATCAAATTAAAAATATGGTTTTAAATTTATTACTTTCAAAACTCTATAGAAATTAAATAATTATTATTCAGCTATAAATTTTACGTTCATTTTTTTGCCAGATTATCAATACCAATGTTGGTATGTAGTTTGGTATATATATCTTTTTAAGGAACCAACGAAATCAATCAAGCCACGAAACCGCAGATTATTTGTAATGATAATATTATAAATAATGCCAAAAACTTTTCATTGTAATTAAATTATTATCAATAAATACGTAATAATTAATCTATTTATTCAACAATTGAATTTCGGTTATGGGCAGTTCTTTCATTAGTAATCTAGTAAGTAAGTACAACGTTTCCGTCGGGGTTTAAGAATGAAACGAATTATTTCTTTGGATTAGTTTAAAGAGATATATATTTAATAGGTCTATAAAATTTTATAAAAAATTCAGAAAACATAAAATTACATAAAAAATATAATTTTAAATTTACCAACATAAAAATATAAACTCAATTTTTATAACTCATATAAAAAAAACTGGAATTTTGTTAATTCGGTGAAAATTAAATTAAAACTTGATCAATTCAAAAATTTACATTTTTATGATGTATTCCTTTTTGAACTGGCCTTGACTTTCAAATTAATTATTTTTTTTTTTTGTTAAAAATAACTTTAATTTTTATTTAAATTAAATTCAATTTTTATGATTATAATCTGGTGGTTGATAGTAGAGTAGTTAATAATTTAATTTAAATTTCAAAGAAAATATGAAAATGAAAATTATATAAAATTTAATTAAAATCCTGCTGAATAGAAAATTTATTTATGTATTTGTTTTTGTACAAATCCAATATCAAGGATCATTTTTATATTATATATTAAAAGCTTATGAATAACAAAAATAAATCTATTTTTTTTTTAAACATAAAATATCTAAATCATCTATCTTACAATGCAACTGAATATAAATCAATATATATATGTATAGTTTCATAGTTAGTGAATTTTCATGTACAGGGTGATTAAAACTTAAAAAAGTAATTTATATTTCGGTAGAGATATATTGCAATAATACGACAACGAAGAATTTTTTTTAAAAGAGTTAGAATAATCACGATGCAATACAACTGTATAACAAATACCAAGGGAATCAAGCGTTATATTCATGAATATTCCTGATGTTATTTATTTTGGAAATAATTCATTTAAATTATATTATAGAACATCCTATAACAAAGAGCATCAATAAGAGCCAAACAATGGTTTTCGTTATTCTGAATCAGTTCTTTATAGATTTGAGAAAAATAAATATTTTATTATTAACTACTAATATAGGTAGAAAATCAGGATAATATGCTTCTTTGCAGGATATTGAATAATGAAAATCATCAGTCTGAAAATCTATGATGGCGAACATGAGACCACAGAATACATACTATATGAGCACAAGAGGCTAGCGGGAAATTCGCTACGACACCTCATGGTCATGAGTAATATAAATATGCCCTCAGAATCATTGTCCTTATTACTTAAGCAGCTGTACTGTTTTTAACAGTACGGGTCTGTTCATAATTAAGAAAGTAAAGGAAAGTAATTAGGACTAATAGTTGTACTCCCCGCTGTAAATCAAATTTAATCTAATAAGTAAATAGGGTTTTGAAATACATTGTAGGAAATGGACTTTATTGCTATTTCAGAAAAGAATTAAATTCAAACGCCTTTATTGAACTATATGTAAGTAAAATAGGGTTTGTAATAATATAATTAAAAGTTATCCAGACTATATATAGATCATGTAGCTTTGTAAATTGTAAAGAATAATCTATTCTTTAAATTGAGGCAGAAATAATTATTGAATTTTATTAAAATTGGATCTGAGAGTAGCACTGATTTCTTATATTGGTATCACAGTGAAAATATAAAATTAATCGATCATAAAATAGACTTACAATAAGAATTTGTATCAATTTGAAATCATAACATGGAAAAACACTGGAACTCTAGGAACGGTTACCCTGTTGCCAAAAAATCTATATCTATTCATTCAGACCAACGGACGCCCGATCTCTTTGATATGAGTAGATATAGAATACAAACAACAACTGAGACTGAGAGTAGCTATAAATTTATGTCAATACGAGGAGGAATCAGCCGAACACTGGCCCAATTCAGACTTCATCGCCTTGTAACGTCATTTTATGGAACTTATGGAACTGCCATCGAACACAATCAAAAACTTCCTTTACTTCTTCGAAAGTACTGGGATATATAACAGTAGGACCACAATGGCTGCAGTATTTTTGATCAATGGTACCTATACCTAGCTCCAATATTATCTTATCTTACTGTAATATAAAAAAGGATATTCTCTTAAATATTAAACTTTATTGGTTATTTGAATCACTCTATAAAGAAATAGTAGATTAGTAATCCTAGGTACATGATAAAGGTATCACCTAAAAAGTTAGAAAATACTACTACTACTATGTGTACAGAATAAATTACATTATTTATTTTATATTTTTCTCTGTTTTTTATATTTTTTTTTAATTTTTTTTATATATCTATTATTTTTGCCTCTGCAAATTTGTATCTATATATTCTCTAGGACATCATTTGAAGGGATAATGTCAAGGATGTCTGTATAAATAAAAAAAACCAATGATTTGTTTATATCCAATATAGAGGAGAGTTTAAAGCTTATTTCTATATTTATATATACAACTATTACGTATACTATCATACAGAATAAATGGATATCCTTGGTCAAGTCAATGCGTTTGAAAATAGCAATTTTCTCAATTGATATTGACCGACAGTTAATAAAATTAATATATATTTATATTATTTTTATTATATTTTGTGTAGCATAATAAAAAACTATCAAAGATAAAAATTGTAAGACTTTGATTTTGTTTTTATTAACTTTTTTTACTATCCTGGCTATATAACTAACTATAAAGGATATACAGAAGAATCAATTACGGATATAGAAAGGATATTTTTTTTATTTTTGCAATTCTGTTTTTTTTTTATTATTATTATTATTTCGTTACTGATTATTTAATTGAGGTTTTTGATGACTTAAGGATTTAATTAAAGAAGTGATAATATTAATAGAATTAAAAATAATTGTATTTAGTGTAATTTTACTTCGAAATGATATTCACAGAGAGTACAGAGTTTTTGTAGAATATTGTTACAAGTTTATCAATAAAATATTACTTATAAATTTATTACTGGGTGTCACAGATGATAATCAACAGGTATTTTTTAATTAATGTCTTATGAAAATTAAGTAAATTTTATTTTGAGAATTTTATTATCATAAATATTTAAGTATTTCATTTCAATTCTTGCATATCAAATTAATAATGTACTCTCTAAGGTTATATTTAATTTGAAAAGACTATCAGTTATTAATGTATTAGCATAAAAATATGCTAATTTCATGAAATTACTATATCAAAATTACTTTTACAACACTAATTTGACGTTATATTAGATAGGATTTAGTGAAGTTTAGGGAATTTTTCATATAACATGAACTACCTAAACTGAATTAAATCACCGATAAATGGTAACATAATTAAATAAATGTTGCTAATAAAAATTATGCAAAAAACTGAATAGCTCAGTTTTAAATGTAGATAACATGAAAATTACAAACATTATTTAAAGAAGAGCAAGGATTCTTTACTACGATTAAAGGTTTTGGTGATAAAAGTTTTTCATTTAAAAAAAAACTTTCGAAATAGTTTTAAAGTTTTTAAGTAGGAATTTTTTGTCAACTTATTTAACATGGAGGATAAATGATATAAAATAGTTTACTAACCACTAAATTTAGCCTGTCTCTATTAGTTGGCAAATTATTTAAGATTTTATTGATAGTTATTATTTTTTAAATATAATTTCTACGTCCTGCGGATTGCAAAAACGTTTCAAAAATCAGTTATATCTTCTGAAGTTGATGGTGAATATTCTGCTATGCTATAACCATAAAATTGTATTTAAATTTATTATGTTTTTCATATTTTATTAAATACATTTTGATATAATAACATTAAATAATATTACAAAACTCTAATGCAACTTTTTGCTAAGATAAGATTTTTTTATAATATAATTTTGAATAGGAAAATGCACACAGAAATGTCAAAATCAGTGTTGCCAATAAAAACTGATGGATTTGTAATCTTTGTCAAAAAAATATCTATTAAATTAATTTATATCAAATTTAATTAATTTAATAGATATTTTTTGGACATAAATTAAGTATACAAATCCATCAGTTTTTATTGGCAACACTGATTTTGACATTTCTGTGTGCATTTTTCTATACAAAATTGTATGATTCAAAAATCTTTATGCTCTATAATTTTTTATTTATTTATTAATACGTTTTTAATCGATGAACTGAATCAAAAATGTTTGCATGCAAATTAAATTTGTCATATGATCTTATCAAATATTATAATAGCTGACAGTACTGGGTTTTTAAGAATTTAATCTCTTAAATTAACATCTTCTACGTTCCATACATAAAATTTTTGTTGTGGAAAATGCTGCAATTCGACGAATGTTGAAATGTTCTGAATTACAATTGACTAATCTGAATTACAACTGATGATTTCTGAATTACAATTGGAAAAAGTGTAGAAGAGTTTCGGGTAATTTGAAATCCATAAATTTCGAATCTTATATAGAATCCGGAAATATTTCTTTCTTAATTTCAAATGTTGGCATATATTCGAATATTATTTTGATTTGGTATAATAAATTTTAGCATTTATGTAGCCACCAAATTTAATTTTTAAACTCTTCTTAAAATAATTCATTTTAATTTCATATTTATTTCTATAAACTACAATTTTTATTAATTTTTATTTACCTATTTAATTATAATAATCCAGAGAAAAATATTTAATAATTTTTATATAAATTTTTTTTTTCTACTAAATATTTTTTTATATTTAATTTTAGATTAAACACTTTCTTTGTCACAACACCACTTAAAAAAAAATTTTAATCATCTGCAAAATATTATAAAAATGAAAATTATTAAATCTTTTCGCACAAATAAACTTGTCAAAGGAAAAATAGTTTTCACTTTAATAATATAATTTTTTTTTTTATTATTTATTTATTTTTAATTTTTTTTTTTTTTATTATTTATTATTAAATATAATTTTCTATTTTTATCTAAAATTATTTTAATAATAAAAATTTCTAAAATAATAACAAAAAAAAATTCAAAATTAATGAAAAAAAAATAACACTTTCGTTATCATTTTGACGTGACCGTTTTCGTTGGTGTATCGTTGTCACAATTATTTATTTTAAATATTAATATATATACTAAATTTAAATATAATTAATTATATTTAAAAATTATACTAAACAAAGAGGAAAATAGCAAAAAAAAAAAAAGAAAAACTTAAAACAAAAAAAAAATTTATTTGCAAAAATTTTCAATTTACACACTAAATTTAAATCGGATCGTGTCACGTGGATTTTTCGTTTTTTATTTATATATTTATTTATTTATTTTTATTTATTTATTTTTGAATTTTTTTATTAATAAATTTATAATTTTTTTTTTTTAGAAAAATAATAATAAAATAAAAAAATCTTTATAAATTTAATTTAAATTTTAATTTTGTGGAGTATCTTTAAAAAAAAATTTGCGTGGGAATTTTATAATTTTTACCACCGCACATGTTAACTTATTGAAATTCCGAGAGCAACTGAAAATTCCGAATTATGTTACATTTCCTTTATACAAGTTTTATTATTTTTGTAATTTTCTTATTTGTTATATGTTTTTTTTTTTATTTTGTTGTTTTGTAAATTGAGGAAAAATCATACATTTTCAAATTTCGAGCATCATGATTTTTATGTTTTTTTTCTTTTTTGTTTTTTTTTTGCAAACAGAGCAACAGCGTGTATAAGTAAGTATCTGAAAGATTGTTTTAGTTAGATTGCGCGGGAGAATAAAATTGATGTATATAAAAAAAAAAAATATTAAGAGAAATTTTGTAGATTTATCAGTTTTTTCAGTGTTGAACACATTTGTTTTTGACAAATACGATAATTTTATATACACGCGGATAATATTAGACCAGTAGCTAAAATTTAATGTTGTTAACAGTATCAGATATAAAATGATACTAACTAGTATCTTTAAATGTAACAGATTTTGGTGAAATTCTTTATCAGAAGAAAAATGATTTTAAGAGTATTTAAAATATTTATATATATAAAAATTATTTTCAGTTTATATTTTTGAGAAGTTTGATGAAAATGTTTCCGACAAATTAAATCGAATCCACAATTGAGTGAACGTAAATTGACCGTATTCAGAATATAGAAAATATAAATTGACCAGAACATCATTTTTCAAATGTACAAATTATGTTTATAACCGAAAGTAAAATTAACTATGGAAGCGAACATCAATTTTTAATTTGATTATTTTTTTATTTGTTAAATTATTTATTGGCTACATTGGTACAGGCGAAATCGAGCTTTGGCCTCTTCAAAGAGTTTTCATGACATTTTTTCCAATTCGGTTAATTATTCATTCGGAAAATTATGTTTATACATTCGATCAATTGTGCATTTGTGAGAAATTATAAAATTTATGGATAGAATTTTTTAATTAGATAAGAATTTTGTTTTAATATAGTCCCCTATTCTTGTGATATCTGCGGGTTCAATCTAATGAAAAATAAATTAAATTAAATTAAATATTTAAGAAGATTTTTTTTTTAAGAAAAATTCTATGATATGCTAATAATCTAGAGGGAAAATCATAATTTTCTTTTAATGATAATATTAAGGTTATAAGGATATTTGGTTTGTGATGTTAGGTTGTTAGGTATACAAAATTTCAATTTATTTAAATAAAAATTGAATAATTTCGAAAGCAAATTGATTTTTCGATAAGTATAAAAATAAAGAATTAAAATTTAATCTACATTTTAATTTAATTGATTATGTTATCAATTCTATATCTACATTTAAATAAACTAATCTATAAAAACGCCATAAATACCGAAAATTTGATATGATTATTTTTTTTAAATATGACCCCGAAATATGCTTAAAAATTTCATATAGTTTGCAAAATACAATCAATGAATGATTGGATTTCATAATAAATTTCATTCTAAATAATTATTTATATTTCTAATTATATACATTACTAATGTTTTGATTCTATATATGATAAGATAGTTTTATAACATAATTTAAGAGAAAATATATAATTACTCTTTTAAATGTTTCTAAGCTAATAGAAAATGTTGCGAAACATTGTTGCATGCTTTCTATTATTTATTTAAACCAATTTTTCAATAATTATTGTGGTTTTTATCTGGGAATTTTTAATTTTTTTAAATACATTATTTAATTAGAATTATTAATTTTAATATATTTGTAAAATTTGATTTTTTTTATGATAAATATAAATAAAGTATATTTTTTATATAGTTATGATTGACATTGTCTTGGACTTGGTACAATATTATTCAATAAAGTCATCAACAAATAAGCATCGTAAAAAACATGTACAAGTCCGAGAGAAAATATTATTCGAAATTTAAAAAGGACATTATCCTTTACAAAGTAATGAATTCAAAATTTAAGAAGTTTTAGTAAAATATTCGTGACCTAATAAAAGTAGTTTTGTAATATTGTAATGTTACATCATCGTAAAAAAAATTATTTAGAGGAATATGAATTTTCATTTCATATTTTCATTTTCATTTCTCATTATAACCGACTTAAATTTATATTAATTATATTTATATTGATTTCATGCCGATGATATAGCCAATATTATAAAATGACCTTTGTTTTTTACAAAATTATGGAACTAATTACTACCTCTTGTGTTCTCTTTGATTTATTTTTTGAAAGAGTTTCAGAGGAATGTGAACCAATCTCTGTTAACCCGGGCCCATATAATGCAATTTCTTCACAATCATAAAATTCTAAACTACCATTCCTCCGGTGTTCATAGTTAAGAGAAAATTTTCTAAATATTTAGCTATTTTAATAAGAAAAATATGAAAAAAGTTATCTATTTCTAAAAAACACAACTAGTCCAAACTAACATTTTTCAGATTAATTACAATTTTTATATTCTATAAAATAAAAATCTTTTTATGCAATTTTTCTATTAAATTTATTTCAAAATTTTATATATTACTATTAAAAAAAAATAGAATTTATTTTCAAATTTTTTAATTCTTAAAACGATAAATTTCAGTAAATTGAAATAAATCAAAAGAATATTTTTTTTTTACACTCTATTTAATATCGAAAGGAAAACTCTTCAACCAAATAAAAAAAAAATCTATTTTATTATAAAATATATAAAAAAAAAATCGAATTTCACAAATATATAATAATAATAATAATAATCTTAACTGTACATATTATCCTTTAAATATTTACATCATAAAAACATCATCAACTTAAAATGTTCAATTGAAAGTCATCCATAATCAAGTTTCCTATTAAACTTTGTAATAATAATGAAAATTTTATGGAATTTTTGAAAATTCTAAAATTTTCGAAATGTACTACTTTGGGAAATATAGAAAATTTAATATTATATTATCAATATCTCCGGTCCATACTATTATATATCGGATGTCTCCGGTCCATACTATTATATGTGAAGTGTGAATACTTGTCATCTGTGGTGTTTCTAATTGCTCCATACTAAGGCGCAACTTTCGGCAAAATTTTGAAGCTGTCAGGCTTACAGGAGTAAAAATATATGCCTTTGATTTCTAACTAATTAATTTGTCAATTAATATATAAAATTTTAATTTAAAACGATAATAAATACAAATTTTTCATGATCTTTCAACTTAAAACTGAAGTGAAATCATATTTATGTTCTCCTGAAAAGTGATTATTTTGAGTTAGAATGGTATGGACTTGAAACATCGTTACATCAACTCATAAATTGATTCACAAAAAAAATCGTAAACTAAAAAATAATATCCAATAAATCTGTTGATCATTTATCAAAGTAAACCTCTTCACAAAATAAAATTGGATAACATAAAAAATTATCCTTAAAATCTTTATTTATTTCAAATATAAAAAAAGTAGGTATTTTTTTCCTAAATGAGAACCAAAAGTACATCCTTTTTTTGTCGTTCTTGTTGTAAGTACATATTTATATATATTCCTCTCCTTTGGCCTGATATCAACACAGACTTTGTTGTTCGTGGAATTAACGCACATAAATCGAAAGCCTTTCAGCAATATGACAAATCTTTCATTGACGTACTAAACATAAATATTTGACAGGGAGGAGAGATACATAAAGTAAATATATTGTTATCAAGTTAAGGATTCTATATTTGTTGTTGTTATTGTTGTTGCTATTCAGATCATGGAATGTACGATATTGACAAATCTATAACAACAAAAGTAAAAAAATCTAAATAAACCATTTCTTGATTGCCATCCTTTCAAACCTGCTGGAAGGCTAAATATTTTAAAAAGATTTTTTTTTTCCTGTTCAATATATATTTTTATTTGTATTTATATGTTTTTTTATTGTACTCTCAGATTTTCTGAAATGTAACCAATAAACAAAACGTTAGGCTTTAATGTACAAAGTGAAAATTATTTTATATTTACATATAATAATGCAAAAACATAAATTTATAATAATTATTTCAGACTATTGGCAACACTGATTATGAAATGAAAATACTCAGGGAGATCGAATTATTTTGTTTGTGTAAATCCCTAAACCACATTTTAGCTCTCCAATCTTTCTTCTTCAAAAGTTACGTTGTTTCGTTGATCTTTTCCAATTTCTTGGTGAAATAATTGCTTCGCATTACGACGGATATTATCATTCCATCTTTGGCGTGGTTTGCCAACTGGGCATCTGTGATCCAAGATTTATTTTGTCACTAGACATGACCATCCCATCCCAATACCATTCCATTAAACCTCTTTAAATTTTTAAATGTCGATAATTTATTTTCTTCAAAGTGGTGGTACAGTTCATTGTTAAATCTTAATTTCCAGAGACAATTTTTCTTTTACGGTCCCGTATATTCGTTTGAAGGATTCTTCTTTCTAATGTGTCCAGTATGTTGTCTGACTTTTATGACATAGTTCACTGCGATAGGACACCGCACTGTCCTCATGATTGTTTTGTACAGTCAACTACATTGGATTGAACAATAAAAACATATAGTAATTGACTTATTCAAGGGTGGCAGGCTGTGGCGTAGTGGTAGTTTGCTATGCTGTGATGCATTGGGTAGGGGTTTCCACATAAATATCGATTTAAGTTGACTCAGCTTTAAAGGAGTAAAAGTTGCAATATGTATCATATCATTGTAATTTTTAAAAATTAAGAAAAATGTTAACGATTGAGACTAGACAAATAATATCTGACTATTAAAGGACACTAGCTTGTTGGAATAAGAAATTAGTAGGCGCAAACTGGATAAAATGTTTCGAACTCTCTTTGAAGAGGCCAAGGCACGATTTGGATTACCGTGTCATTGCAAAGAAGTAATAACTTTCCTATACATATACGTAAATTTGGTTACGATTTAAATATTACCAGCAGTTCTTTATCGGACGATAAAATACTGTCGTAATTTTATATAAGTTATATTCAATTTAATTGTCAGGTAGTCAGCCATTAGCAGGCTACCTGATAGTTTATTAAATTTTTCGAAAAGAATATATTTAGAATTATTGAGAACATAAATATATATATAGACTAGTTGGCCGTATTTTAGTCTATATAAGCAAATAAACTGACAAATCATTTACAATTGCCAAAATTTTACATGTATGAATATATTTATAATACGGACTTGATATTTGGTACTATTACAAACCTATACATAAATGTTTCAAATCATTTTAAAATATTTTTGTTTTTTATTAGAATGAAATTTTCAGGTTTTTCATTATATTTGTTTTATATTTTCTTTATTTTATTTTTTTTCTTGTTTGTTTTCTTTATTTGTAACCTCCAGTCTATGATGCAGTCATACCACTTCTTATTTGAATTATTTGGAAAGAATTTATTCTTCTACCGTTTATTATTATTTTTTATTATTATTATTATACAAAACCTAAAATTATTTCCCCAAAAAGGAAAATGATATTTCCACTTGGTTGAAAAAAAATTTTATATACAAATTTCACATTTTCCCCCATTGACATTTTTACTGATGTGTATATTCATTTTACAACTTTATTAAAATCATTTTTTTTTCCTTTCAGTTCATTTTCTCCATTATCATTTAAACATTTCCCATATCTTTAGTCAACATCCTTTACATTTATCAGAAATGTTTAAATGAGTAAGTGAAAATTTTACTATAGGATATCAGTATATATAAAAAAGGATTTCGTTGGAGATAGGTCAGGGTCCTTTTGTATTACATACACAAATTAACACATAAATATGTATACGCATATAATTATGTATTTGACAAAGATTTATTTAATTATAAGGTGAATGAGCTAATAAACTCATTTACAAGAATTCTTATGACTTGTTAGATATAATTTGAATATAAATAAATATATTACAAGTACTTGAAAGACAAATAAAATTTAATGATATAAGATATATATTTCAGGAATTAGAAAAACAAATTTGGTTTTTTTTTTTGTACATTTAAATAGGAAGCATTAGAAGATAAATGTGAGATTTCTTTTTCTTTTTTGATGATTATAAGATAAAAGTTTTTGTTGAATTAACAAGAGAATTATAATGAATTAAGTGAATTTGTATATTTTAATACCATAGATTTATTAAACAGCAAATCGTTTCACGTGATTTGAATTGATTATATTTTGAAGATTTCTAATATATATATAAACATTTTTATTGCTTTTGTATTTTTTTACAGAAAAGTAATTCGATTTATATCCTAATCGTTAAATACATTTCTTTATAATTCAATTAATCTTTATATATATAGAATAAATTAATAAAAATGTTGGGTTTGTGGTGTAATATTTCATATTTGTAAATCTAATTTTACAAAATATCGCAATAAAAGTTCCCGTAAATTAATATGATATCTGTCCAATGAACTTGCGATGTAACTTTTTTTGGTTTCTATTACATGAACGAACTGCATGAAGCAGAGGAATCCTTGAAACTAATTTGCTATTTCTTCGATCGAAAGAGTTTTTGGTTCAGCCAACCATCATGACTTGTTTAACATATAGGGTTTGAGCCGTGGCGGTTCCAATCATAAAATCAATCAATAGTCAATCAAATCATTGTACATGTAAATCGTTCTTATAACAAATATATTTTATACTATCTAAAACTATCCGAAAATTCGAACTGAAGGTTTTTAAATGAGCTTGTACTATTCTGTATCCGTTTTCCTTGAATAAAAATGGACGGAAATTATTAATATAAAAACAATATCTCATACATAATATCCAATTAAAATCCAAATTGTGAGAATTTTGACTTTGAAATTTTGTAATTGCACGATTTTGTAATGCACGATTTTGTTACCACTCCATTTTAATAAAAGTTTTAAGTTCAAAAAGTTTTTTTTTAATGTAAGGTTTGAGAAATTTTCTAAGAGATTATCTATTAGGAAAACAGAGTATCACTTCTTTTGGGCTCTTTTCCTTCCAGAGCGATAATTACCTCCAGAAATTTTATAGCCGTAATTAAATTCTGTCAAAATAAATTCCATAAAAAGTGGTTCTATCAATGAAGGTAAAGTAGTTTTGGTTGTGCTATGCTGTGATACATTAGGTCCCTGGTTCAATTCCAAACTGAGACATCTTTAGAGAGCTCTAAATGAGTTGTAAGTAATAAAATTTGAAATATGTATAATTGTAATTATTTAAGACTGGGAAAAATATACTAACGATTGAGACCATTGCTAACAACAAATGTCTGACTATTCAAAGTCATTAACTTGTTGCAATTCAATGTTTCTTCGCAATAACGAAACTTATGATTCGGAATTCATATAAAAATTAATAGGTCGAAATTCCAATAAAATGTCACAAAACTTCTTTGATGATCCCAAAGCTCGATTTGCGCTGTAGCGACATTGGAAGTCAAAAAATATTATTGATATTAAATTGCAATTTTATTTTTAAAAACAAAAGTTGTTTTCAATTCTATATTTATCAAAAGCTTGGAAATAGAAATGACCTGATTAGAATATATTTATGTAAATAATCTACTGGAAGAGAGTACGACACATTATCATTTTTTAATTTATTTTGTGTAAATATATTTATGTTATTTTGTAACTAAAAATTTATAAGTTGATTATTTTTCCTTATGAAATAAATTTATATTTCACTTGTCATTATATTTTGCAATAAATTTTAAATTGTCGTATTTAAGATTATAAATTCTTATTGTTTTGATTCATAAAAACTGAAAAAAAAAAATATGTATAAAAAAATATTCATAAATTAAATAATTTAAAACGCGCTAATGTAAAACAATTGTTTATTATAGAATTTATCTTATTTTGTACATATTTTTAATGGTAACTTAATGCAAATATATAAAATATATAAAAAAAAACACGATTTGGTTTTGAGTACAACGCCAACAGTTCATAGGTTATAATGAAATCGTGGGGTTCAACAAATATAAGGGCTGTGTAAAAATATATATGTTAATATATAAATTTTAATAGTAAATTTTAAAATTCATTATTTTATGCAACTTAAACTTCGGTTTTCACTTATTTTCTGTGAGCTTAAACCTTTTACAGAACTTAAACTTCGAATTTTACTTATTTTCAGGTTTCTCAGTGCAAGTTTAAAGATAAGCCTTCCATAAAGTTAGGTTTAACTTAAGCCGTATATGGGTAAAGCTTAAGCTTAACTTTTGACACTTTTATAATTAGCTTATATTTTATACACATAAATAGAAAATAATTAGTAAAAAGTTATTAGAAAATAGCTAAGCTTAGAACAAATTTTGATTGGGATTAAGTCAGTTTAAGTTGCTGACTTAAGCCACACATTCAGTTTAGTTAAACTTAAGCTTAAGAATTTTTCTACTAAATTTTTGCTTTGATAATCGGAAATATTGGTAAAATATTGAAAACTTGGTGAACGGAAATACTGTATGACAGTTTTGTAAAGAATATGAGAACGAATCTACTAATCCGAATCAAATTTTAGACATTGAAACGCGCTCAAATATTAATCGAAAAAATTATCTGTCTTTTTGTTTTGGGTTGACTGTTCTTGATTAAAGTAACTACCAGTTAGTTCATAATTGGAATTAAAAAAATAATTTTATATTAGATTCAGAAAATTCCCGCTGTCTATCTGTTTGTCTGACAGTTCAAGAATTAAATGTAAACCATTTCACCAAATGTAGAACCAATTTTGTATGCAAGTTATTAGATTAGCTACAAAGAGATTAATAAACTTAGTTGATACTGAGGGGTAGACCGCATTAAAAGTTTTTGTATAAATATATAATATTCACCCAAATGCTTCCAAATGATTTTAGATATCATTTAGCACAAATCCATAAAATTAGTGTGTAATATTTGTGTAATTTTGTGTCATATTTGTAAGATTTGTTCAACCTCTTAAAAATGATCAACGTTAATATTTTTTATATTTTTTATAATATAAAACAACTAAGTATCGTTATCAATTTCAATTACATATTTCAATTAGATTGCTTGTTGAATTAGGTGCCATCATATAAATAGTTGCAAAATATAAAATAAATATGTTAGTCATTTATTTAAATATATTTATATATGAATATGAAGTCGGTGTTTAGTGTAATTTAATTCTAATTAATGAAATAAACAAAAAATTTAACTACTATATATGAATTTTTTTTATTATAAAAACTTTTAATTTATTGATAAAATTAAAAATAAAACAAAAAATTTTATTATTTTATTTTTAATTTGGCATATTTTATATAATTTTAATTATAATATTGAAATATAAAATTCCCCAAAAAAATTTTAATTATATTATAATTTTATTCTTACCAACAACAGGTAGTAATTCTGTTTTTTCACTAATATTATCGAATGGTATTTGGCCGCCATTCTGATTAAATGTAGCATCAATAAATTGAATTGATCCAGTATTATTTCGGGTATCGGCATCCATAATTTTATTATAATTTTTATTTATCACTATAAATTAATGTATATATAAATATTTTTAAACTACTAGTTTTTAAATATACATAAATTTATAATAAATAAAATTTATGAGTTAGTTTTTTTATTTAAAATTTCTTACCGAGCCATCATTTTTTTTATTTTTATTTTTTTTTAACTAAATTAAAAGTAGCAAAATTCTACGATTAACTTGTCATTTATTAATAAATTTAATATTTTAACCCCAATTTAGTTCACTTTATACAGTAAAACTTTTATGAACAAAATTAATACAGATTTTTATTTAGACAAATTAAATATTTAAATTTTATTTATTACCAAAAATATTTTACAATTATTACATAAAATTTATATTTAAATTAAAATAAATGCAGAAATTTCGATATTAATTTGAATATTTCTTCAATTAAACATTTTATTTTTGCATAAATCCAGGTGTTAAAAATTTCTTGTTTTAAAAATTTTATTTTAAAACATTTTATTTTTATATTAGAAACGTAATTTATTTTGTTATAAGAACAAATTAAATTTAATAATTTCTTATCTTAATAATTATGTAATTATAGGAAATAAGTATGAAATAAATTATGTGGAACGCGTTGATAATTTGTTATATTTGTTATAATTTGTTTATGAGGTAATTATAAAAGCATGAAAATTTTATTTTTATTATTTCACTAATAATTTTGTACCATATTTTTAAATTGTAATTTATTAATTATAATTTTTTATTACAAAAACACATTCATTACAAGTAATGGTCAATTTTTCAGAATTTCACTGTATTTATTTGTATATAAGTATTACAATTTTCATTATTTTCAATTTAATTATAAACAAATTTAAAATTTGAAGTATAATGAACTTTTTCAATAAGTTTTAAAAAAGAAATTTTATAATTTATATATAAATTACATAAATTCATATTCTACAGGACATTATTTAAAAATGTAAATTATTTTTTTTATATAGAAATAGTTATGTATAATTTAGAAGGAAGTCAACATTTTTACAGGATATGCTTATAAAAATTCACAAAAATAACTATATATAAAATTTAAATTGTGGAAAATCGATTGAATATTTTTGTATTTTATATCCTAATTCAAAAATTTCTAATTTAATTACGTTTAAATTGATATAAAATCTTAAAAAACGTTCACTAATTTTAATATTAATTTTATGTTATTACATAATTATTTAAAAATTAAATTTATTCATGTGCACGATATAATTTTTGTTTGTTTTATTATTATTATTATTAATGATTTTATATAAAAAAATTAATTTATTGTATTTAAATTTTATATATAATATTTCTATTTGACTATCAAATGAAGACTGACCGCAATTGTGATTAGAAAAAATGTTAAAGGCTTTGCCCATATTTAAACTGTTTCATATAAAATATAAATACGAATGTATGTATATAAAATGTACATATAATTTACATATTTGCCCCCTTATATATTTTATTAAAAAGCTTCCAAAATAATGTTTTTTTTTTTCTGTCGTTTCGTCGTATTATCGTCGCTTTGCCACTGAATGGTTTTAAGATTTATTTATTTTTTTTTAATTTATAAGTTCTTAATTTTATGCTAAAACATGTTTTAAATCTTTTTTTTTTATATGTTCATTTAAAATGGGATATAAAATCGTGTTAATTAAAAAATTTAATATTTTGTATACATTTTTTATCAATATAATATAATCAAATTAAAAATAAAGATAAAAATTAAATAATTTTAGAAAACTTAATGCTGGAGTTAATCTCAAGATACGCAACAGCAACGCGTTAAAACGCAACATTTACAATGGCTTAATGTTAATTGCGTTAATGACATAAAACAGTTGATTTTAATCAGCTGTTTCTATCAAACAGGCTGTTTGATATTATTAAAAAAATTATTAATAATTATTTGTCAATTATTTAATATTAGAATGAATTTTAGTTGTCAAATTTCAAACGAAACAAATTATGAAAATTTGATATTTTAAATGTTTGCTATCAATTTTTCAAAATTTCGAATTTTCTGCATTGTGATTTTATGCATTGAGTTTATCTACCCCATACTATATGAGCTAAATTTTTTTTTGACATTGCGTTTGTTGCGCGTTGTTGTTACTGCGGGGTAAACTGAGTGGTTAAATTTTATTAAGTAAGTTTGTATAATAATTTGGTGTTATCTAAAATGTAAGTGATAATGTAAACAATATTATCAATTTCTTAATTGGTGTATGTAGATTATAATTTAGAAATTGTCTATTTGGCTCATCGCGATTATATAGTAATACTATTTTAATTAAACATGTTTTAAAGGTGTTAAACACATCAGTTTGAATATAGTATGTTAAAAGAATTATATTTAATAAAAAAAAAATTGAATAAAAATAGATTTTAATTTAAATATTTTAAAACTATATAAAGATTCAGTTTCTAATTTTAGTTTCAATAAAATGTTCCCTAAATTATGAGTTCGAAATTATTTTTAAATTATATATTTAAACTATTTTGATAATTTAACAAATTCTTTGAATTTTAATTAAAATATTATAAAATATTTTAAAAATTTAAAAGAAAAATTGGATTATAAAAATCAAAAAAATATTCTCGTATTAAAAATCAGTTAAAATGATATTGGATAATGAAGTTTCCGATTGGTATTCATTATTCACAATTGCTAATCATTATTGTCAATAAAAATAATAAGAAAATTTGATGTGTTATTATGTAACAAAATCTAAAACACTTTATTATAAAAGAAGTTTTCAATTTTAATTTGTATTTCTTATATTTTGGAGCTTCTATCCAATTACTGACTAGTTTCAAAAATCGTTGTAATTCAACTTTACTCTAGTCTAGAGCCTAGTCTATTCATTCCAATCTGAATTATATCTCAGCAAATTTGACATTGTTTTTTTGCAAATGTGTAGGGTGTAAAAATGGGATATAAAACTTTAACGAATTTTATAATATTTTTCCAATATTGAATTCTTTATAAATCTATAATAACTTAATAACATTTTATGTAAACTATTTACATATTTGTAATAAACTCTTTCTTTCTATATTCAAATAAATTCATCTATTCAGTTTTTCTTTCTACTACTATTGACTAAATTGAAAATATAAAATGTTTGTGCTAACATTTAAAAGTAAATGGCAAAGTTAAGTCATTAGAATTTTATCAACTAAAAAATGATATATGTAACTCTAAATATTATTCAGAATTCAAATAAACTTTCAACATACTTTTAATTTACAAATAAATACTCAATTAATACAAAGTGTTAAACTTTATCTATTAACACATGTTAAATCTTAGAAATTATGTTATAACCAACTGTTTAAACTACACCATATTTATTATTTAAATTAAAATATATAATTGAAAAATAATATCTAAAATCATGTTTTATTTGATCTAATAATTATAAATGGAATCACAAACATAAATAAAACAAAAAATTAGTTAATTTTTGTAGATATCTTTTTTATTGTTTATAATATTTTAATAATCGGGATATTATTATATCTTAAAAACCGATTACAAATCCATTAAATATAATTAAAAACAAATAATAAAAAATTATATAAAATAAATAAATAATAAATTGAAAAAATATAAACATTAAAAAATAATACAAATAGATTTATGATTAAATAGATAAAAACAAAAATTGTATAAAATAAATATATAATAATAATAAAAGTAAAAAAAAAAATGAATAAATTTATTATCATTTTTATAATAATGTTACAAATACATAAAATTAATATCTTCAAGATGAAGAAGAAAAAAAAATCATTTTTATTTTTATATTTTTTGAAATATAGATAGAAAATCTTTCGGTAATGCTAAATCTTTTTACTTGGAAAAACTCACTTCATAAAATTGAGAAAATATAAAAGAAATAAAATTAAAAAAAAAAGTGTATTTTGCTTTGTACATTATTTTTAAAGCAGTGTTTACCAATCGCTTCTCTACGGACCACAAATTAATTGCATTAACATTTCGATAACATTAAGAAACTAAGAATTTAAAACTAAGCTTAGTACGTAGCGCGAATGAAATTTAATTTTAATGCGACCTCCAAAGTTTTCCAAATTCTCCATTTTTAAAATTAAAGTAGCATTTATAAATTTTCCAATTATAAATTTTCCAATTTTCACAATCCACGTGAAAAATAATTGGAAGATTTTGGCCGTCATCTGCTGATTGAATAAAAAAATACATTTTCTTTGTGACTTTTGCACGCAATGAACTATGTACTACCTGAGCGAAAATATAAGCTAAATTTGTAAGTTCTGATTTCCCGACATTAAATTTACATGAAAATATCATTTCACTCGAACTACATCGTAAGCTGTACTGCTCTAATTTAAATATCTTACTGAAATAACGAGTTTGTGTAGTAACGATTTATTATCGAGCTTGTAAATAAAAAGATTATCAAGTCGCAAATTTCAAAGATTTTTAAGTTTTGATTCTGCACAAGTTACCAAACACGAAATAGCTAAAAGTTAAGTGTAAACTGTCCGCAGAACAGTATTTAGGTGGAGAAACCCTGTTTAAAGTACCAGGATTTATCTTTGTAATATAGAAATGTTTTTCACCAGAAGTAGAAGATAATAACTTTCTAAGGATACTCGGAAGTATTTTAGTTTTTAAAGATCATTTTGTCAATTATATTACTAAACTCAATTGGATTTTTTTTTTAGTAAAATATTTTATAAGAAAAATGAGTAATTTATGATTATATTTTATGTTGATTTAGAACTATGGATGCCAAACTTTATAAAACGACTGTTCAAAAATTTGTATATTTTATGAACTTCTATTATTTTATGAACTTCTATTATTTGAAACTTCGTGTACAAATTTCTTTTTGTCGGTTATTAAAATGGAGATTGGTATGGTCGTGATTAGAAGACCAAGGAAGGACATTTATAGTAACTGAATTAAGAAAACTTTGTGGCAAATAAAAATATTGATAGAAAAAACATATTTCATAAATTGTACAAAAATTAATAACCATATTTTAATTTGCGCCCAAAAATATGCAATTATAGCAAATATTAAAATTATATTACTATAGTATAAAAAACCAATCAATTGTATATATATCAAATGGTTGTGAAACATGGATTCTGAAAAGTAAGATTCTAAAACGAATTGTTAGCCCAGTAGGATTAGATGATAATTTTGTCAGGCTAGAAACGAATAATGAAAGTATCTCTATTAATTTCAAGATACTCTTCTGAGTTCGTTCGTTAAATTGAAAAAATGATGAGATGGACTGGTCATATTATATGGTACAAATGGAATCAGCTGAATTGACAATATCAACAATTACAAATTGTTGATGTATATTTCGTATATGAACACAAAAAATTCATAAAGCCAAGGTACAATAGGAACTGTAGACGTAGAGTAAAGGAGGATAATTCACAATGATTTCAATATTTTATAAAAGAAACAGAAATACAAGATTTAATTTTTTAAACTTATAAATTATTAAGAAAGTTTTGTAAAACATAAATTTTATAATTTACAATAAAATAAATTGAGTAAAATATTTTATATATCATAAAAAAATATCCTCTGCGTTCCAAAGTCTATATAAAAAAAGGATGTTTAAGATTTTAGCAATAATTTTTGATAAATATTTATTTGAGGGATGTATAATAAATTTTCAAATTCTTACAAGATTTTGGTAAAACCAAATAAACTGGCAAAGATTGATAAAATGATTGTTAATTTAGTTGAAGTATAAAAACGTATAGTCATTTCCTACCATACGGTTTCGCATTTCCCTTTCTTAGAAAAACGGACTACTTTTAATTCAATAAATAATATTTTTGGTATAGACAAATTTAAAATATCTAAGAAATTTAGTTTAGAAATGTAATATGAACCACGTTGAACGTTGAACTAAGTTAACTGACTGTGACAACCCTAATCATAATATTTCTATATAAAAATAAATTTAAAAATATTTTTTTTACACTTAACTTGTAATATTTATGAATATTGGGATAAATTATGCAAATGATAAGTGGTCCCTTATTTTCCTCAAAAATAAATTTCAATCAATTTAGGAAAAATCTTATAACTTATTGTCCCTTTCGATTTCGATCTTAACCTTAGTTTTCTCAAAAAAAGGTGATATAGAAATGTCAATAGAATATTTTTTATTTAATAATTTTATTTATTTTTTTAAAATAATTTTTTATCTTTAAAGTTTTTATTCATAAATAAATTAATTTTTTGGGTAAAGTTGTTTATTGAAGAAATTTATGTTAAATTTAAATGCCTAACCAATTGAAACTTTATGAATATAAACAAATAAATAAATTATAAAATTGTAAAAAAAAATATTTAACTTAAATTTGTTATTATATATTAAAAATACATTTAGTAAAATATTATTTTTGTTAAAGTTATGACAGAGTCACTGTAATAACTAAAAACAAAGCTAACTAAAACTGCCTACCTATGAATCCCTTCCAAATTTCCTGTATTCAAAACAACATCAACCTGTCATTTACATCAACCTGTTTGAAATTTTTCTGTTGAACAAAACAAAAAAAGCAGGAAATTCTCTAACATGGATCTATTAAAAGTACTCATCTTGTCTAAATAATGGATGAACCTGTGTGACACATTTAATTAAAATCTAAAGCGTTTCTTGAAGATGATGCTGCGCACATTCAAGTTTTGCGTACGTGAACCATATTTTTTATTGCATTATTAGATTCACCAACCTCGAAAACACCCAGTAAAAAATTAATTGAATGTTTAATTTAAATTATATACTTTTAGGAGCAGTCAAATTAACAGAATATAAATTTATAGAAAAATATTTAATAATTTTCTAATTAATAAAAATTTCTATTTTCTCCATTTATTTTACAAATTATGAAGATTTACAAACATAAATATTTATTTTACTATTGATTATAATTATATAATTTTGAAAACAAATCATTAATCTTATATATTAATATTAATTCAAAGCTAATATTTCAAATTTTTTTATTAAGACTCATTATTGTTGAACCGCCATTACTGGAAAAAATGTGTTATGGCGAAAACTTTTACAATATTTTCTAATATTATATTATTTTTTAATAACAAAATATTTTAACATAAATATTTTCAGATTCATAAATTGATTCAGGTAAAATCCGTCCTATTGTTTCAGGTAATAAAAAACCCAAAATTGCACCAATTAATATTAATGTACCAATAATTGCTGGTGGTAACCAACTTTCAATAAAAGCTGTTAAACTTACAATTGATGCAAGCATTGCACCAATAATCTGACATGTATTACCTAAACCTAATCCGGTATTACGTAAAACCGTTGGCAATAATTCACCCCAATATAAAAATACATTCGGTATTGTTACTGTTGTCCAAAAATAACACATTGTTGTTAATACAATTACAAATTGTGATGTGTGTGGAATAAATGCAATAGTTATCATATTTAAACCAGCCAATATATTTGCAATAATAAGTGTTTTTTTACGACCACAATATTTTGTCATTGGTATTGCTACTAATGTACCCGGTACTCCAAAAAAACCAGCTATAGTTACATTTAAAAATATATTGCCAGACATTCCGGCAATATATTGTGAGATACCAATAAATGATAAACCACAAACAAAACAATTAAAGCACATACAGATTGTTTTAATACGTAAATAATGATAACGAAATAGATCTAGAATAGTTGGAGCTTTTTTTTTTATTTTAATTTCCTGACCAACATAAGAAGGTCTAATTCGACGTGATGCAATTATATCATTGCGTATATGATCTGTTGGCATTTTATTAGCTCTGGCACCTTTTTCTAAAATTATAGCTGCTTTATCGAATTGCCAATGTGATAGTAACCATCGTGGTGATTCTGGTATTAACCAATAATATGTTATAAATATTAATGACGGAATTGATATAGCAAATTGAAAATTCCTCCAATTGCGTAGATAATACCCAAATCCAGATAAACTTAAATGAGCAATATTAATTGGTAAATATTGTAATATTGACATAAGCGAACGTTTTTGGGGTCCAACTAATTCAAGAATCATCACAAAACTAAAAAAAAAAGAGAAAATTGAAAAATGGTTTATTAAGAAATTGTTAGTTTCACCTTATTAATGATGAACCACTAACACCAAGTGCTACTAAAAATCTCATTACACAAAATGACCAAAACCATGGAATAACTGAAGTACATATACCAAATATTAATATTATTATTATACAAACCTGAAGTATTGGCTTCCTACCAAGTCTAAAATTAAAAAAACAAATAAAATTTACGACTTTTTAATTTTGTTAAAATAAAAAAGGATTAATTTTTCATACTTATCAGATAATATTCCAAATAATCCATTACCTATTATTATACCACAACCAAAAATAAATTGGGTTGTTTTTGGTAAAAATTTATAATCACATATTAAACCAAATTCAGTTATAATTGTTTCATTAAATACTGTACGATTATAATTAATTTTATGGCAATCAGAAGAACATTTATCAATTCCATTTGGTTCTGAACATTCTATTTCAACTGGTGCCGCTAAAAATACTAAAGCAAATAGATGCCAACCAAGTGGTAATTTAATTAAAAAAAGTAATAGACAAATCTTTAATTGCCATCTGCCTAAATTTCCTATTGCACTAACAATTGGATCAGCAATACGTTCTTCATATTCGGCATCTAAATGTAAAAATTATAATAATTTTTTTTTTTTTTTTGAACAGCATAATTAATTTGATGTACATTTCAGAAATTTTTAGCTCTAACCATCTTTTTCTTCTACTGCCCGCTTTGACATCTTAATATTAAAAAAGAATATTTTATTCTTAAATTAAATTTAATTTAATTTAATTGAATTCATAATTAATATTTCAATTAAATATTTTGAATTTGATATTTAATTTATACATTTTCGTAGCTTACTTTTTTTCGAATCTTATTTATAATTAAAAAAAATATATAATTTTTTTAGGTACTATTGAAAATGTCCTTAAACATTTTCTCGAATCTGTTTACATATCTTGGAGCTTGGAGTTTTCTTTTCGATTTATATAGTTCAAATACCACCCAGAAATATCGACAAGAATATAAATAAAAATGTTTGAAATAAATCTGCGAATATTAAACTTAAGGTGAGTTAAAAAAATATATAAAGTTTACTACGAGAATTAATGATTCCAAAGTGTATGGAGATCACCAACAGTCCTAATCAGTGCAGCGATATGGCTTACGAGTAATAAAGAAAATTGGTATAACAGGCACAGAATTAAATTGGATCAGATGTTATCTAAACAGTAGGACTTAATATGTTAAATTCCAAGGTTTTTTGTTAAAAACGTAACCGAGGGAAGCCATAGTACCTGTACTTTTCAATATCTTCATATGGGATTTATTTGTAGTAAGTGATGTCAAATACTTTTTGTGCAGAGATCTGACACTTTATCAGCATATTACTTCGCCATCAAATGGTGCTTTTCTCGTATCTAAACTAAAATCTGTTGACGATGCTGTATTCAAAATAAGTAAATGTCACCTAATTAGTTTCTCCCGAAAAAAGAACGATATTAATGTACGTATAACTAATAACTAAATAATACTATACTTGATAGGTTGTACATCAATTTATACTCACACCTTATACTCATTCAAAATGATATGTTCCGTGAATTCAAAAATATGTGAATCATTAAATCAATGTAGCCACACTTGTTCGACCGATCCTGAATATTCGAGTCCTATTTTATACTAATAGAATCAATAATACTAAATTATAGAATTAACTAAAATTTATTTCCGGTGTAAATCAGGTTTTAAAAATCGGGACATATTTTTAATAATGTAAAAATGTTTTCATACATTTAGGAGGTTATATATTTAGCAAATGCAATAATTCATACACGTTTGGATGATGAATGGAAACATACTATATACGTATTCTTTAATGACTATCTATGGATCTATGACTTGATTTGATTTGTTTTGATTTTTCACGATTTTTTTATTTTAAATAAAAATTATGAAGTCAAATTGCATATTTTTAGGAATAGGGAATAAAATAATTAAATAATGCTAATGCTACAGTTACTGTCAACATTCACAACGGCAACGCGCTTAAACGCTCTGTCAAAAAAAGCAACTTATATAAAATGTATGGGAGTAGATAATCTCAACGCAAACAAACTTTCACAATGCATAAATTTTACAATTAAAATTCAAAAATTACATGAAATATAATTACAATTTGCTAAATAATATTAATTCAAGAAAATATTATTTTATATGATAAGTTTTGTAGAAGTTATAAATATGGAAAAAATTTCTGGAATATTTAGAAACTCCTAAATAATTATTTACAATGTTTTTAATATTATAAAACAGCTTATTAAATTCACCTGTTGTATGTCATTAACGCAAAAACACAACTTTTAGAGTGCCTATAACGCAGTTGTACATGTTGCGTTTAATCCCATTGACGTTGTGAATGTTGAGAGTAACTGGGGGTTAGTGATTAGTTCTGTGCACGCAGCAATATCTTTTAGTAGTAGGTAGTAGTTATTATTTTTAAATGGAATTGCCGCAACAGGTTCTTGTCATGATTTAGATGGTGGTATTGTCGATAACGTCAGAGGGTCCAATGGTATAACATTTTTTATGTTTGTTTATGAAAATCCACACAAAATCATTTTTTTTTTCGATTACAGCATTTCATAGTTTTTCCATAATTACTTGTAATTGTATAATTATCGATTTATGATGATTTCTAATGACTCCATAGAACGCTAAAACGTACCGCTAAAGACTAGGCAACTAGTAAATAACCTTATAAATGTATAATATTTTACAGATAAATTTATAAATATCGAAACAGCATAAAAGATACATACAAATTATTGATTTTAACGAAATTATTTCGGTAAAAGTTGTTTTTTTTTATTAAATCTAGTTTACGTAATTTTTTTTTTATTTTATATTATTACAAGCAAAATGCATTACACGATTTACGCAATACAACTTTTTAAAGTTAAAAGATATACCTAAAAATTTGGTACCAGAAAACTATAGATATCAAAAATTCAAGTTTTATTTATTTGGTCAGGGTCGCAAATAATACAATTTTTATATAAATACGCATTTAAGTGAAAAAGTTTTTAGTTTTTTAAATTTGCAAACCCAGTCAAATTTACATAATTAAATATTATTTGGTTTTATGTAATAATTTTAATAAAAAACAAAAATTATATAATATTTTTACTTAGCTAAACATTATTTTTTAGCTAATCATTATTTTGTATAAAAAGATTTAACATTGAGAGTCAATTATATTTTAATTTATCTTTGGTATAACAATTCTTACACTTACAGAAAACTATTTTATTTAAATTATAAAAAATATAAATTTATTTTAATATATGGATTTACTTATTTTAAAATAATATTATTCTAAATTAAATTAAAAATTTTAATTTATTTCGATTGATTTTTATCATTCTTTTGTATACTTTTACCAAAATTTTCAGCATCTTCAATTGTTTCTGGTAATGAATGACCTTTTGTTTCTGGTAATAAAAATACTAGCATAGCACCAATTAATGGTATAATACCAAATATAACTGGTGGTAACCAAAATGCAATATCATTTGCTGCTGTTACTTGTGGTGCAATCATTGCACCAATTCTAGCTACCATACTAGCAATACCCATACCAGCATTACGTAATACAGTTGGCAATAATTCACCCCAGTATAAATAAACATTTGGAAATGATACTGTCATACCAAAAACACCAATTGTTGCTAATATAACAATTAATGTTGATGATGATTCTGGTACAAATGCAATAACTAACATACAAATACCAGTTAAAGTATTTGATGCAATAAGAGTTTTTTTACGACCCCAATACTTTGTCATTGGTATTGCTAGTAATGTACCAGGTATTCCAATAAAACCAGATATAGCAACATTTGCAAATATATTACCCGATATACTGCCAATATATTGTGAAACACCAAAAAATGCTAAACCACATACTAACCAACTGAAACACATTGCAATGGTTTTTATACGTAAATTTGGATAACGAAATAGATCCAATAATGATGCATTATTTTTAATATCTAATTTATTACTATTAATATCTTTACGTTTTTTTGATTCTTCTAAATCACTTCGTATATGATCCACTGGCATTTTATTAAATTTAGCACCATTTTCTAATACTTTAGATGCTTTATCTAATTGTCCAGTTGTAAATAACCATCTTGGTGATTCTGGTATTAACCAATAATATGATATATATATTAATGATGGTATTGATATAGCAAATTGATACCATCTCCAATTACGTAGAAAATATGAAAATGCTGGTAACGTTAAATGACCAATATTAAATGGAATTTGATATAAAATTGACATAATTTCACGTTTCTCGGGTCCAACAATTTCCATAACAAGAACAAAACTAAAAATATATTAAATATTTTAAAACAATATTATAATAAATAAATTAATTTCATTATTACCTTGTTAGCATACTGCCACCAGTTGCTACTGCTGTTAAAAATCTCATTAAACAAAATAACCAAAACCATGGACTAAATGCTGCTCCAATACCACATAATAATTGCATTATTACAGCAAATACAAGCGGCGGTCTTCTTCCAATTCTATAATAATAAATGTAATTAAATAATAAATTAAATTTAGTTTTTATTTATAAATTATACATACTTATCAGACCATATACCAAATGTAATATTACCAATTAATATACCAAACATGAAAATTGTTTGTGCTAAATTTGATAAATATTTTTCATCACATATTAAATTCCATTCTGATATAATTGTTTCTTCAAATATACTACGATCATATGAATATTCCTGACAATCAGCTGAACATTTATCAGTTCCATTTGGTGATAAACATTCAAATTGTATAGGTGGTGCTAAAAAGACTGTAGCTAATTGATGCCATGCAACTGGAAATTTCATCATAAATATAATAACACAAATCCATATTTGCCAACATCCTAAATGACCAATTGAACCAACAATTGGATCTGCAATACGTTTTTCATAATCATTTTTTTCTGAAAAAAAGTGTATAAATAAAAAAATTAATTATTATTTTTATAATTATTATATTAAATTAACATTTTATGAAACTGTAGAGCACCTGCTATGCCGATGCCCTGCGGTACATAATAAAAGGTTAAAACATCTAGTTCATCATTTTTTGATAGACTTGATGGAATCAGATACCTTTAAGCTGGCTTCGATTAACTCATTCGTTAGAGTTGTCGGATGGGTCGAGTTTTGCTAGAAACTTAATCGGCCGTCGACGGAGGGTACAACGGGCTAATAGGCTTAAGTGCGCGAGGGACTTGATTCCGCCACGCCTTGTAAACCAACCAAATTAAAAATTTAATTAATATACAATATTAATTCAGTAAAACTCTTGGTAGAAATATAGACTATAATTTGTGATCTATGTAATTATGTTTTTTCATTGTTACTTCAAATGGGAGCATAGGGATTCAATTATAGAGGATTTGTAACATTTTATAGCAATTTTGATATAGATATAGCGAACCATACGCTTTTTTATAATGAAGATAATTTTAATTGCAACAAATTTGACATCTATTGCTATAGCTAAATGGTCTCAATCGCGGAAAATGCTTTCCAGTCTTAAAATTAAAAAAAACAATTACGTATTGCATATTTATTACTACTCATACTCATATTTCGATATTTGGAGTTGAATCTGAGACCTAACACATCACAGCATAGCACAATATTTAATACGACTACGACATCGTCGCCGATCTGTAGCATAAATCAATATTTAATTTCTTCGTGTCCTTAACCTTAAGTAACGAATTTAATTCTTTATTGTAACGACTCTTCCTTTTGCATATTTAGCATAGCCTGTTCATTTTGTTATCATTTTTTATCATGAATATTTTTTTTTGTTCAGATTATAAAAAATAACAAATTCTTCAATTAATTTTTTTTTTTATTTATCATTTCAATAATCTTTTCGACATAGTATTTTTTATGTTTACAATAATAATTCGGTAAATAAGATTTTTCTATGTAAACATAATAAAATCATAATGATGACAATATTTTGAAATTGTTGTTATTTTGTCTACAAAATTTACAAAAAAAAAAAATTATATAAAAAATATTTAGCACATTTCCAAATTTAACATCTAAATCTGTGACAAAAACAAACTTCAAATTTATAAATTTTTTAAATAATTTAATTATCAAGTTTTTTTTTTTTGTGGTTTTTTAATATTAATAAAATAGATTAATAAAATACTCGATTTAGTAATAATTTAAACATATAATAAGCTTCCAATTATAATCAAAATATAAACTGAGATAGGTGAACCCTCCATGATAAAATTGTATAACTGGTTAATTTTAATTAATTTACTAAAGGGATACTGGGGTCAAATGTACCTTAAAAAAATCGTAGCTTGAATCGGTAATAAACTGATCGAATCGAAAAAGTTTGGAATGATTGAACTCTTCCGAATCCAAACTGAAGCAAATGTCAAAAGAAATTAAATATGACAGTTTCAAAAAAAAAAATGTATGAAGAAACGTGGCTTAGGAAAATTGTATAGAAGATATTAAAATTATCCACAATTATATAATAAACAGAATAAAAATTATGCCAACATCAAAAACAACGACAAAAACAAAACTCCAAACTGACAAATTTAATCGATTACAATATTTGCTACTGTATGAATCGATTCGAAACTGAACTGATCGATAAATTGTAACCCAAACTCAAATAATCCAAATTAATAACATTTTTACCTTGTTCAATTCGTTCCTTTCTTGATGTTGCCATTTCAATACCGGTAGATGCCTCCGAATCAGTCATTATTATTTAAATTAATATGCAAATGAATATTATTTTGAAAATCTTTAATTGAAATTTGTATTCACTAAAATTATAAGTAACTTTTATACTAAATAAATTTTATAATTATCTGATAAATTTCTCTATTTAATTATACACATTTTTAAAAATTTATATAAAATATTTTTATAAATCATAAAATTAATTTCCAAATAAGTTTTTTTTATTATTCGAAAGTCTCTTTTTTTGTAAATTGAAATATTCAAGTTTAAAGGTTATCAGTAGTTACTATTTGTTAAGAAATAATTAGCACTGATAAAAATATATAATAATATTAACAGCGTTTGTCGAATTCGTTGCTTATCCGTTAAACTTTAAACACTGAATGAAACAAATTGTTTTTATGTGTAACTGATTTAATTTTAAAAATTATCAACAAAATATAAAATTATGTTTAAATACAGCCCAGACACTAATTCAGTAGAAATGACTAAGCCAAGGCTGATTAAGATCTTATATGAATATATTAGTTGGAGTTATCAGTTATAGTTGAATATGAAATAAGTCTGCATTATTCAACATAATTCGTATACTATTGTACTTCTTCCGGACTATTAAAGGTTACTGAAATTTGTAGACAATCTTTTTATAAATCAATTATTAATTTAATTCTTTATTGTTTCATATAGAAAATGAATAGAGAAAGTGGTTATATTATTCACAAAAAAGAAAAAAAATAACAATTTTGGGTCCTTACGTCCCGTTTCATATAAAGTACTGGAAGTTGAGGTAAAATATGGCACTATTATTTAGAAACTTTTAACTTTCGAATGAAACTAGTCCTTCTAAATCTAGTGAATAACACGATAATAGATGAGCTGGTGGTTGAACTTGCAGAGACAGATAGATGTACAAAGTGTAAACTCATTAAAATATTTTATATACAAAAGTGAACCAAAAATACTGCGAATGACCCAATGACAATTCAAAATTATTTTCAAATATATGCTTCAGATTTACATTCTTGACCAATTTATAAAATGTAGTAATTTCTATATGTAAATCCGGTTCTGTTTTCATACAAAATTTATTTTATAGAGAGTGGGATAGAGTAGCGAAGCGACATGCAGACTTAAATTTTATATGGTCTTTATTTAATTTAAACTTACATACAATCAACAAATGTTTTTTAATCATACCGAATCGAAAGTTTTTCATTTAAAATATAGTAATAAAAAATAATTTTAACTCAAATTTTAAGTTAATCGATTAAAATCATTGCTAGCAAAATAATTGGGTAAAAAATTATAAAATAAATTATAGTATAAATATTAAAATTAATTTAGTGATATGTCTAAAAGTTTACGAATAACCTAAAATACGAAATTCTATACTAACGCAATAAGTTAAGTTCTCAAAGAAAACCGCATTGTGATAAGAATTCAAAACATGGAGTCAATAAAATCACTAACTAATCGCTAAATAATTGTGTAAACACATCTGAATAAAATTATAGTACAAGTACAGGTTGACAATATTTAAGAATTCTATGCGATATTGCCTTACTAGCCTAGCCACGCGATTAATTTATGTATATGTATTTTCTCAGCAGAATCCATGTTCTCGCTGGGATAATTTTATCTATGGCACATTTTTTACAGTCCTCCCAGAAATTAAAGTTTCGTGTTTTTAAGTTAATCAATTAAGTTTGTTGCAATTAAATCTGAACATTTTTAAATTAATATTAAACTAATATTTTTAGTAAATTGTAAAAAATTCTATTAGAACCAATTAATTTGACTCGTAACTCATATTGTTAAATATTTTAAATTCATTAACACGTTTTAAAAATTATACAATTACAATAAATTAAAAAATCGTGTTTATATTTTCATAATTTATAAATATTGTTTGTATATATAAAGATTAATAATATATAATTAATTACCAAATTTTCAGTAACCAGGAAAATTATGTAGATATAAAAAAAATGTGCATTCACATCATAAATAACCAGAAATGATTTAAATAAATAATATACCAAAGTAAAATTATGTATAAATATTTAAAAAATAAAATAAAATAAAATTTATTTGCATTTTTGGGAATTTTGTAATTGAACTTAAAATTTATATTTCCAGATGTTATACAAAATTATAGATAAATAATATAATATTTTTCTAATGTCCGATTTCACAGGGAAAACTTAACCCTTTGTCAGAGTTTAAACTTTTGTTTAACTTATTTTCTGGTTTTTTAGTGCAATCTTCCATAAAATAAGGTTTAACTTAAACCACAAATGGTTAGAGCTTAAGCATAACTTTTCATACTAGTTTACATAAAGATAAACAATTTCACAGTGAAAGCTAAAGCCTTTATCAGAGTTTAAACTTCGGTTTAACTTATTTTCTGGTTTTTCAGTGCAATCTTAAAGATAAGCCTTTTATAAAATAAAGTTTAACTTAAACCACAAATGGTTAGAGCTTAAGCATAACTTTTCATAATAGTTTACATAAAAGATGAATAAATAGAAAATAAATTTATATATAAATTTTAAAAGTTATTAGAAAAACCCTAAAATTATTATTTACAATAATTCATATTTTTTGGTTTTAACTGTTTTCGATAAATTTTGATTGAGAAACCATCAGGTTTAAGCCACACAATCGGTTTAGATAATCTTGAAGTTAATCTCTCACTGTGAAATCATATTACAAATATGAATATTGTTTTAAAAGATATGCAAAGATCCTAACCAAATTTATTTACCGATCAATTTCTGATCAAATATTCTTAACAGTTCAGAAAAATTACATAGTTTTAGTAGAGTGATTAATAAAAAATTTTAATTTATGTATAACAACACGATAAAAACATAAATCATAAAAATTTTATATTTTATCTATAAACTTAAAATATTTTAAATAAAATTTTATATTATCATTATAAAGCTTGGGCTACAATATATCGATCAATTCAGTTTCGAATCGATTCGTACAGTAGCCAAATAACCAAGTAGAACGCAAAACGCATATATGCGTTGTCTGTTTCAAGTTTTGTTTTCGTCTTTTTTTCTGGTGTTCATGTAATTTTTACTTTGTTTATTATTTAATATATTCTATAAAATGTTCGTTGCCAGTCATGTTTCATCCCAAATAATTTTATTCTTTTGAAACTGTCAAATTTGAACTTAATTTAATGAATCGGTACTGATATATTATAGCTTAAATCGGTAATGAACTAAATCGAATGGAAAGAGTTTGAAATGATTGAACTTTTACGAATCCAGACTGAAGCAAATGTCAAAAGAAATCAAATATGACAGTTTCAAAAAAAAAAATGTATGAAGAAACGTGGCTGAGGAAAATTGTATAGACGATATTAAAAATTATCCACAATTATATAAGAAACAGAATAAAGATTACAGCAACATTCGAAACAACGACAAAAACAAAACTCCAAACTGACAAATTTAATCAATTACAATCGATACCTATATGTGTTCAGCCTAATTAACCAGTCGATTTTTTACTGTACCAATCGATTCGAAACTAAACTGATCGATACATTGTAACCCAAAGCTCATATAATCCAAATTAATAAATTCTTTACCTGGTTCAACTAGTTCCTTTTTTGATGGTGTTGTCATTTCAATACCGGTAGATACTTTCGAATCAGTCATTATTATTTAAATTAATATACAAAGAGAAATTATTTAGAAAATATTTAATTGAAATTTGTAATAACTAAAATTATAAGTAACTTTTACACCAATTTTTTTTTAAAACAAAACGAATTTCTCTATTTAATTATACACATTTTTATAAATTTATATAATTTATAAATCATAAAATAATTTATAATCCAAATATGTTTTTTTTTTATTTATTATTATTCAAAAGTTTACTATTTTTTTTGTAAATTGAAATATTCAAGTTTAAAGGTTATCAGTAGTTACTATTTGTTAAGAAATATTAATAATTAGCACTGATAAAAACATATAATAATATTAACAGCGTATGTCGAATTCGTTGCTTATCCGTTAAACTTTAAACACTGAATGAAACAAATTGTTTTTATGTGTAACTGATTTAATTTTAAAAATTATCAATAAAATATAAATTTGTGTTTACAGGTACTAATTCAGTACAAATATATTAGTTGAGTATGAAATAAGTCTGTATTATTGACGAGTCGATTACAAAATGTGGCACTTTTGTACTTCTACCAAAATATTAAAGGCTACTGAAATTTGTAGACAATCTATTTATAAATCAATTAGTAATTTAATTCTTTATAGTGTCATATACATCATGTACATAATTAATTTAAATAATTTAAATTCAAACAAGATTTGTGTAAGAGGTTCATAGTCTCACTTCTATTTTAATGTCGAAAGATGATATCCCAAATACACAACTATTTATGACATCAAAATTGAATAGAAAGTGGTTTCTTATTCACACAAAAAATAACCATTTTGGGTACTTACGCCTGTTGTATATAAAATATTGGGGGTTGAGGTAAAATATGGCAGCATCTTTTAACTTTCGAATGAAACTAGTCCTTCTAAATCTAGAGAAAAAAACGATAATGGATGAGCTGGCGGTTGAACTTACATATACAAAGTGTAAACTCATTAAAATATTTTATATACAAAAGTGAACCAAAAATACTGCAATTGACCCCATGACAATTCAAAATTATTTTCAAATATATGCTTCAGACTTACATTCTTGACCAATTTATAAAATGTAGTAATTTCTATATGTAAATCCGGTTCTGTTTTCATACAAAAATTATTTTATAGAGAGTGGGATTGAGTAGCGAAATGCGGACTTAAATTTTATATGGTCTTTATTTAATTTAAACTTACATACAATCAACGAATATTTTTTAATCATACCGAATCGAAAGTTTTTCATTTAAAATATAGTAATAAAAAATAATGTTAACTCAAATTTTAAGTTAATCGATTAAAATCATTGCTGGCAAAATAATTGGGTAAAAAATTATAAAATAAATTATAGTATAAATATTAAAATTAATTTACTGAACTGGTCCTATTTTATTAATAATATATAATAATTTTAATTTAATGAAAGTTTGATCTAAAAAAAAGAAATTAATTAATTATACTTCAAATTTAAGTAACCAACCAATACAAGACGACTTGTTGTGGTGTTGTGAATAGGATAACCGGCATATCAAGTTAACACCCATGACGCAGGACTGAGTATGGTGCGTACGGTGTTTCTGCATATATTAACAGAAAAAACCTACTCAACCGACTTTGCGAATGATAAGGTAGGTACACTCAGTCATGCAAGGCCTTCTCAAATTAAATTCAAATCAAATTTAATTATTCTTAAGTGGATTATTTTTATAGTTTTATCGTTTGTCTGGTTTTAAAAATTGTATATAAAAATCATTCGAAGCTAATATAATAATTAAATTAATAATATAAAATATCTGCATAGATAAATTATCAAATCTCTTAAGGTTATTAAGATGGTTTTTGTCTGCTGCAGGCAAAATATGCCATACCGAATTTTTTTAAGTATATTTATATCTTGGCTGTGACGAAAATTCGGCGCAGCTTTTAAATTTGATTGGTTGAAACCCAAAAAAAAATTAAAACGAAAATCGGCTGTAATCTAAAACGACCATAAAGATATCCCCAGAATGTAATTTGGAAATTTCTGATAGCAAACTATCCTGAAGCTAGTGAACCCAAATTTCAAACTATAGTACGGTACAAATTTAATTAACTTTGCATAAAATGTACTATGTATTTTTTAAATCGAAAACATGAAGTAAAATTCATTTTGTAAACTTTTTGTCCATCACAACACATCATAGTTATACAATAACTACTCGGAAAATAACCTTTAAAATTATATGACCATCAACAAATATCAGATAAATAAATTTTATATAGTTTTAAATAATTTTTTTTTTACTATTCTGGTATTCACGCTTTATGAAGACGTACAATTTAATTGAATAATTTCTTATAAATTTGCCATTTGACTAAAGTTCAGTAAAAATTAATCAAAATAATATTTAATCTTATGTTTTTTTAACAATTTAATTATTTTATGACCTCAAAAGAAATCATTGCTACTGTGGTAACAGATACACTAAAAGAAAATATTTTAGTAAATTTAATTCAATTTATTATCCTTATATACAAATAAATAAAACAACAAATCCAAAAGAATTTATTATATTTATTTTATTACATATAATTTAGATTAAATCTAAAAATCTTTATTTTTTTATGTATTATGTGGATTATGTTTATTAGCTAATAGATTTTATATATTGAGTAGTATTTAACTAATTGATAAAGAACATTATTAGATAACTCAATATTATATTATTATAATTAATATTAGTGGCAGTACTAACTTAATGTAAGTTTTATTTTCAAAAATATTTTAGTATTTTATCAAATTATGAATATTATCGAATGTTTTTACATTCCATAATCAAATTGTATTTATTTATCTTAAAAATATTTATTATAAAAAATTTAATTTTGTTGAAATATATCCGAATTGACAAATAAAGATAAAGTGTATTAAAATTTTGTGGTCCTAAATTAGTGTATGATGAATTACCAAAAAAATGTTACAGAAAATGCTATTTAATCGTAAGAGAAAGTTTAATTTCAATATCAATGTTTAGATAATCATTGATATAATTAATCTAAAACTAGGTAGTAAATTTAATTGAATTATTAAAATAATAATTCTTTTCGTCATTTAAATTATTGAATTAATTTTAATTGAATTATTAGATTAAAATGAATTTTTAATAAGAACAGTTGGAAACAAACACTATCAGTAATTAAAGAAAGTAATAATGATATCTTAGATAAAAAAAGTGTAAGATACAATCAGTAATTTTGAGCAAAACAGCGAACAACTAATTAATTTTTCAAATCAGAACAATTTCTTTATCACAAATTATAAGTTTTACGAAGTGTTTAAAAATCTAAAAGTTTAGCAATCATACAGTATTCAAAAATCTGCCATAAAATGTCAATCTATATTGTACAATATTTAATAATTCGTTGAAAAATGGATATTTCCCAAAATCGTAGAAAATAGTTAAAATTATTGTCATCAGAAAACCGGGCAAAGATCCAACAGACCCAAACAACTTTAGACCAATTAGTTTATTACTAAATATAAGCAAAACATTTGTAAAAATAATTAATTTTTCAATATTAAATCCAATAGATAATAATAATTTAATGACATCAAGTCAATTTAGTTTCCGTTCTATACACTCAACAATACTAGCTAATAAATCTGATATTTGTTGGCATTTAAATAGTAATCAAAAATTTGTAAGAACTTTACTTATTGGTCTATCAGATAGATGCGTTTACCTCCGTGTGGTCGAATGAGTTAATTTATAAACTAATACAGATTTCCGAAACAACGAATAAAAACCATTTACAATATTATAAGTAATAAATTGTTTTATGTTGAAATAAATGGAATTAAATCAAATAAAATATTTAAAGTTTTAAACGGATTACAGCAAGGAACTGCGTAACTTCAATTCATTATTTGCTTAAATGAATTACTTGAAAAATTAAATAATTGCACTGGAAATAGTATGTCAGTAGCATTTGCTAATGATTTAACTATTTATGCTGCAGATAAAAAATTATTCAATATTGAAAGAAAAATTAAAAATATATTAGAAAACATTATAAAATATTAAAATCTTGGAAACTTAATATAAATTATAGTCAATGTGAATTAATATTGTTTCGAAATAACTTAATATTATATGTTATAGCTCAGTTCGGTTAAATTGGAAAAAATTTCGTATCAGAGTTAATAAATAAATTTGAAAAATAATCCAAAATATTTAGGTATTTATGCTGCAAAATAACTTAAATTTCTGCGATCATATTAAAAAAACAAATTGAAAGAGCGAATAAAGCAATATCCATAGCGAAAAAACTTTATTCGCTTAACTAATCACTTATCAAACATTGATTAGACCAATATTAACATGTCCAATATGGTACAACATAAACATTTTATATCAAATAAAAAAAAAAGTTGTAATGAAAAAGAATAATAAACATAAATAACATAATAATAAAAAACAAAACGAATTTTTATTTTGTTTAAAAATCAATATTTTGTTTATAATTTTACAAATTATAAACATTATTTTGCTAAAAATTTACATGGTGTTTAATTTTTAACAATTAAATTAATTAACTAATTTATTGAATATTCATCAATATTGAAATTAATGCATTCAACGAATGATTTTTAACAATTCTGGGAAATTATGATTCTCAATCTGAATCGGTAAATAGTAAAATATTTTCCATTGGAAAAGATGTGGAGAAAACAACGTGTCAATATATAAGTAGATCAAGAAAAATTAAGACGATTAAGAAAGTGAATAATTTAAATTATAAAAAGGAAGTATGAATATTTATATAATTATATTATTAATATTATGTAATTTGAAAATTTGAAAAAATCCAGAATTAAAATAATGATTGTGATTGCCCCACCAATTTTATTTTATTGATTTTCATTATTTAAGTTAAACTAATTTTAACTTTTTTCCATAAAATTAATATATTTTTAATGGAAAATCAACATTTTCTTTGAAATCAATGTTTTTTCGTGCCGCAACATAAATAAAATTATTAGATCGCAGGGTGCATTAGTTTGTGGAAAACGTCATATAATTTTTCGAATATAAACAGATTAATTAATCACTAATGAAAGTTAGTCTAGTTACGCAAACGCAACAATTATAACTTGCGTTAACACCATAGTAAGCAGTCTGAAAGTTTCAACAGAACGTTTGACATATGTTAAATATTAATTTATAGTTCAGACTAGATTTATCCTATAATATTTTGTATTTTAACAAGCAACTTTAAACAACACAGAATTATGAAATACTTATCAAAATTTATCTCGAAATTTAAGTAAACTTTTTTTAATTTATGAATTTTAACACAATATTTTAATTTGATTATTTATATTTAAATTAATTACTATACAAGATTTATCTTATACGTAAAATTTAAAAAAATATACTAAATATAAATAAAAAAAAATAGACATAAATAAATTATTATCATTGAAACATTTCTAGTTTTACTATATACATTAATAACACGTGCTTACAATTGATGGACATTTTATCCCCCAACATATATAAAATTATGGAAAAGAAAAAAAAATGTTCTCATCAAATATTCAATTAAGTATTACCGTAAGTATACATTCAGTATTATAAGTAAATAAATTTATCAAATCTTAAATTATGATCACTTATATATGTTGTACACTCATCATTCTCAACATTCATAATTTAGATAATTTTCCCCAACAACTACATAAATATATCTTTAAAAAAAATCTTTTTATATACATAAAAAGCAAAAAAAAAATATTTAGAAAGGAAATAAATAAAGTTACTAAAATTACTAATAAATTTAAACATTTATATAAGTTTAAAATTATGTACGTTAATAAATAAATAAATATCACCTAAATAAATTTTAAAATACATTTTGTATCTTAGAAATGCCCACCCAAGAAAATGTAAAAAAAAATGATTTTTTAGATAAATTCTGTTTTTCTACCAGTCTTTGAACCACAGCACGACAGCACCCTACTTTATAGTTAAGTATATTCCTCAAAACTACTCGTAAAATTATTACAAATTAACTTTTATATATAATGAAATCAAAACTGGAATATGTATTAAGGTCTACCCAAAACCAACGCAATTTTTTCGCAGCTTCAAAGAATTATTCGTAAAAGCAGCAAAATTCGACTTTCATGGTCACTTTGAATTTTGAAAATAATATAATTTTTTATTATGATAAAACATTTAATATGAAAAAAGAACATCAGCCATGCTTTTTAGGAGACAATTGAACCAATTTGTAATACTATACAGTCTGAAAAATCTATTTCCCTTATTTAATTCTTGAGAAAACGCTATAAATGGAATATGATTTAATAAATACACAGCAATCATCGATATTTTATCCTTCTGTTTTTTAACGCATATATTCTTGCGCTGATATACTTTCAGCTATGTCCTGTACAGAATGTAGGTTAAAACCTGCGATCAACTGAATAGTATTGGCATTATCCATAGTCTTCTAATATACATATTACGAAATGCAAAAACAATATTTTAAAAATTTCTTAAGCGTTTTGCGTTTTAGAGGAAGAGATTCCAATTTATTTTCTTAGTTTAATTTATGGTTGTGAACAGGTACTGCTTGCAGAATTTTCCTTGCGATTAACTTTTGTATAGAAATCTTCTGCGAAAAAAAAACTATTACAAAATCGTCCGGAATTCGCATTGGTATGACAATTTCCATAAGCCGCAATATAATTAAAATTTGCAAACAATTCATTCTACTTACGCTACGAATAATTCTCGTTGGTTTGGGGAGACATTTATAAAAGCATTTTTCTTTAACGGAATCGAATATTATTATTAAAGTATCGAAATATTATTATTAAAGTACTTTTACTGAATAATCCAATCACATAATCACAAAAACTTGATAAATTTTCGTTAATTACTGCAAATCGTATTGGTTTATTATAAATAATATCGAAATTATCCTTACAATAGATGCAAATAGAATAATCCTTAAAAAAGTGTAGGGTTCGTATATGTAACAATGTTGTAATATGTTTATATCTGTAAAACTTAATAGATATTTTTGTAAATTTACTGAAGTTTTGGGTGAGTTCTGCCAAGGATGGGCATTTACATTATTTGCCTCCTTTAGTTCCGCCAGTACTTCGTAAATTGTATTTTGTACTTAATTAAATAAGGTTACTATTTTAATTCTATTGATGATGATTATAATTATAAGTACTATTTATAATTTACATGGAATGTAAGGTACTTAATGTTAAGCTCTTTTATCAGAATTTCCTTTGTATAGGCTAAAATAAACTTTTAGTTTTTACAGCGCCAAATATAATACCAGTGGATAAAATCTTCAAATTTTTAAAAGCTCTATAATGTAGTATATAAAATTACCACAGCAATATGTGCTGGCGCTGATTTTCGATTATTAAATGAAGTTTTCAACTGAGACTTTATATTAAAAGCTTATATAATTTTAATACCGCCAGATTTTAAAAATATTTTGAGGAATTTGGCTTATTTCTAAAAATATAATTATCAAGTTTTTTACATATGTATCTTTACATTTATTAGATTTTTCATAAAACATTGTAAATATGTAATTCGAAAATAAAATTTTGGAAAATTGTTTTTCACATACCAAACAAAATAACACAATTTTATAATTACCATAAAAATTTATATCGTAATTGAAATTTTCCCATACTTAATTAAGAATTGAAACCCTAGAAATCACCAATTCCGCCCTAATAACTAAAAAGATTTTAAAATATTTTTATTAATTGTATTGTGGTTGGTTATCCAGATTAAAAACAATTTTTATTATTTATAAATTTTTATATTATTGAAAACTGAAAACTCAAATTTTCCATTTCAATACACTCTGTTTGTCATCAATTTCTGCATACAAAACCTAACCACAGAAATAAATAACAAAATCTGATTTGATTATTTATAATTTTATTATTTTATTTATATTGCCGCATAAGTTACAAGTTTTTTGAATAGTAAATGAAAGTGTTAACTGGTACTCAAAAATAAATTAATTTCCCCTTCAATTTAATTTTTATGATTTTTTTTTACATCATATATATTAATCTTAGTACGACGCATACGTAAATTGGCTACACCTAAGGACAAACATTATTAGAATAGAACTTAAAAAAAAGTAATGGTCACGTGACAAATCACAGTTCATAATAAAAGAGTGTATGGACGACCACAGGCGAATAATGGCAATATGTTTTCTGATAGTTCGATATATATTATTATTTTGTTACTATGCTTTCATAATTGTAACCCCTTACATATAAATGAAATAGTCAAATTGATGTACGAACCCTTACTAAATATTGATTGTATATAGCTTACTTTACTTAGGGTTTGTTTAATATCCTATGCCAAGGATTTAAATTTATCTGGTATGTAATTATTTTTAAGAGTAACAAAATTGATTATAAATTCGGAAATTTGAGCAATGCTTAAATTCTTTATGGCCTATCAAATTTGAAAGTTCTTAGCAATTCTGTAATATCAAATATATTTGAATTGAAATTATTAAGGTTAGTATTAAAAGGTAGAATCTGTTACAGCCACAAGGAAAGATCGGATAGGATGAAGACAAGGTGCATAGATGAAGTGAAAAAACAAGGTCGACAGCCAAAAATCGTTGTTTGTAAGAATGTATTTTGTGACTAAAATTCACCAGGATCAAGGAAGAGAAGAAATTAAAAAGGAATAACAACAAATAATACTGCAATATCCTAGAAATACAGCTGTTATTTATGCTTACAAATTACATAATTATACTTTGTCTAAGGTTTCTCAACATGGAATCTTTTCTAAGGACCCATTTTATATTTTTCTCTATATTTTATTTAATAACAATAACCAACCCCTTACAATAAAAAATATTTGTCGTCGATTTTGTTGTGATGATTTCGCGCTTTGACATACTCAAGTGCAATCTTGTTACAAAATAATGTAAACAGGACAGATTATTATCGTCTATGTATCCCTACATTTTACAATCAAATTATTATCATAAACGAATTATTACCCTTCGAATTTTGTCCCTAGTTTTTTTTTCCTTCCGGTTAACGAGAGTCGTTTTATCCTTATTTGATTTTTAGTAAATTAAATTTGTATAATTTACACAAAATTAACCTCGGATGTTTATCCGGTTTTGACAAAAACATAATGTGAGAAAATATTTATAATATTTTTCTTTTTCTTTTTTTATCCTTATTTAAGGATTACGGATCATATTTTTTTTTTTAATACAATTTAGATATCTGAAGAATGGGAATTATTTATTTCAATTTCGATATTAATTCAAATATATTTATAATTATGTTGTTTGGTGGTTATTAAAATTATATTTATGAATATTTAATGAGTTTAATAAATCCTTGTGGTATAGGGATTAAATATGGTATTTTTTTATAAAATTTTGTAAAAATTATTGATTATATAAACAGCAATTATTTGATTTACTATTTTATTAAGTAATATTTTGAGTGGCATCATGAAATTTAAACAAAACATAAAAGATTTGTATATTTTAAAGATGAGAGTTGCGGTGGCGTAGTTGTGGGACCAATTCAATTCAAATATTTGTTTGCTTTAGGTTGGTATATTTATGATGCATTAGGTATTAGTATCCTGTTGGACAGCTTTAAAATGAGTACCAGTAATAAAACTTGCAATATTTAATTGTGATTTTATGACTGGGAAAAATGCTAATGGTTTGAAACCAATGTCTCACAATGTAAGACATTACCTTCGCTATATAAAGAAAGTTATGGTTTGGAATCCATAAAAATTTATTTATAGTAGATCTAAATTGTCACAAAAACTTCTTTGAGGAGGCCAAAGTTTTTGGTCTGTAGCGACATTGTAAAGAAAAGAAATTTTAAAAGATACTACCAAATCCATAATATTGTTTCTTAATATAAAATATCCTTAAAATTGGTATACAATTTAAAATATATGCCAACATTTTATATAAATACCTACTCAACAAGATTGAAGTACAACCAAAGTAAGTTTATCTTTGTAGCATTAACTTTACTTAAGTATTTACTATATTAAATCTTACTATCTATCATAATAATTTAACAAGGGATATTTAACAATTTTACAAAGGAAATTCCTTAAAATATACTAATCATATTTTAAAATAAGTGTAAATGTCCTAAGGACATTATTTCAAATTAAAACTGAATTTATTTATTCAATTTGTTCTAAATAAATATTTATTACCCAATAGCTACCACCCATTTTTCCCACGATGACCCCTCTATAAACTTGGTTATATTAATGTGAATTTATTTTGATTTGGTAATTTATTTAAAAATGTTCTATTTAAATTATTTATCCCTGTGGCCACAATTTGACACGGATTAAACCATCATCAAAACAAACAAAACATTCAAAATATAAAAATTTCTATTACTTATCTTAAAATAAAACTCATGAACTGAAAAAAAAAACGTATGTTGCGTAACCATCATTATCAGTTCATTAAGCGCATCCTCAAATATTTGCAAATCAATCAGTTCCATTCAAATATAAATCTGAAGTAACATCAGAGTTTGTTTATATATACAAATTGTTAGTGAGATTCAAAAAATATCCATTTATATATCAAATAATTTATTTGTCCGTTTATGATTAAGGGTTGAAAGTTTTTGGTTATGTGATGATCTAGTATTTTTCCCTTATATACACATATACATAAAAAATAAAAAAATTATAAATACACAGAAAACAAATATTTTACAAGACTAAAAATTTAGAACGTACGTAGATATTGAAAGTCGCGTGCTCAATGACATATTCAATTGCTGGTTTTTGTGGAATGCCAAAAACATAAAAGAACCGAATATATACAAAAAAAATAGGTAAACATTTTAATGGTTGTGCAAAAAGGTTAAATTTAAGTATACAGAGATTTAGTATTTATAGTTAATAGAGGGTTGCAAAAAAGGGATCAGGATATGACAGTAAGGCGGAATCTTATATGAATTGTAAATTACTAGCGTGGAAAATTACATGTTAATAAATTGGCCGGAAGGATAACCCTCTTTACAAATTAAGCTAATAGAATTTAAAAAAATAAAAAAAAAAAATTATACATTTTATGTATATATACATGACTTTCACCTCTTTAACATTGAACTTGTTTTAGAAATTTTCACATCGAAATTGGTTTTCTAGTTTTTGTACAAACAAAGTATGGATAAGTAAATTAGGGTAATTTTGACTTTGTTATATTTGTTTTTCTTAAATAAAGTGATATAAAATTACTATTATTACAATATGTTTTCAATTCATATGTTTAGAGAAATAAAATAATTATTGTTTATGTGATCAGCAGTTGTATTTAAATATCAAATATGATTGAAGATATATTTCATAATTTTCATATTAAGCTAAGTATCGAGTTTGCTGTGAAATGAAATTTTTATACAAATTTAACATTTGTAAAATAAAGCTTAAGCTTAGTATTTAGCTCAAGTGAAAAAAAATTTCATATAAATTTAACGTATCGAACTCATCGTGAAAAAAATGTGAAATACTTAGTTTCTGTTTATTTTCAATAGGGCGAACAAAAAGTCTCCGCATACTTGTAAAAGGGAAATATGTATTGCTTTGTAGGATTGTCTAATGGCCTTGCATAGTGTTTTGTAGGATTGTCTAATTTTGCCACTTTCAGCTGTTTAACGAAGTTCCTGCTGAATTCAGGTCCAGGTGATGTACCGGCAGACCAAATGACCGCTTTCAACTAAAATTATACAAATTAACTTCCTTTTTTCAATATATTGTTGTATTTTGACACTTAAAAAAAGATGCTACTAATTATGTAAAATTTTCTTGTAAAGTTTTGATGATTTCGTAAATTTCGAAGTAAAATTTCGAACAAAAGATAATAAATGGTTTTAAACATTATTTCACTGCGGAATTTTGACCTTTCATTTTATTTTTTTTAAATTTATTTTCACATAAATTGGAGAAATGTGTATGTACATCGTTTCGTTTATTATAAAAATTTATCAATTTTCACTCTGATATTATTTCACAATTTTTTCAATATCTTTTTAAATTTAATTTTTTTTTAAATTTAATTTCACTCTAGCTCGATAGTCGATACTAAGCTTTAAATTTTACAAAAATTCTATACACATCTAATTTACTAAATTTTTTAACATCACGTTTTCTCCCAATTGATTATATCTCTTTTATTACTGGTTATCTGGCATCATAGAATAAGAAGTAACTAGAAGTGCTATTAAAAAAAAAATTAATTGTCAGGAACAAATAAAGCCAGAGTTACAAATTCTATATTCTTCATACATTTTTCGGTTTTCCACACATCTAACATCTAATACCATTAACGCTTTAATTCTAGTTTGACGATTAATCTAATATGTCTTTATAGAATTGTGTCGTATTTTAGTTTTAGAAGCAAAATTTCAGAACCTACAACATTTCTACAAATAATATCTTTAACCCAAAAGTATTAATCCAATTTTCATTATAAACATTATATTTAGAATAGAATAATTTACCATAGAAAAAAAGTGATTGAGACTTTAAATTACCAAGAATATCCAATTTCAATGCACAAACAACAGCAAATATTGAACATTTCACAAATATTTTTTATATCACATTATTCAGAAATCAGCACTTATCAGTTCCGCACCTGCATTATATTATACATAATAATCTACAATTGAAAATCAATCTATTAAAACACCCCATTCTAAAAAAATTGAAAGTCAAGCTGCAATTATAAACATATCAAAACCAGAAATATTTTATTATACAGACCACCCGCAGACTCCAATTTGATGGTAATATACCAAAAAATATTTGCAAAATATATAGGGTTAGTTATTTCATCAGGTGAAATCGAAAATATTATTTTTTGGGAATTAACAAAGATTTATGATCATAATCTTTAGCGCTACAGAGCCCTGGGTAGACGGTAGTGTCATTTAAATATAATTATTCTACAATTAAAAAAGCGTCTTACGATCATCTTTCATTTTCTGGGTTGGTCTGTTGTTCTTCTACCGCCAGGAGGACTGATTCTTTAAAAATATATTATACTCATACGGTTTTCATCGTCCATTCTTTGTACATGACTGGCCTTTGTTTTTCTTTGTAACTTGGTAATCGTTTTCGCCATTTATCTTTAATCTTGCCAGCAATATCTAAAATTTAATTAATTTGTCGACACTATCAGCAACACTCAGCTACAAAGAAAGCTGTCCGGATGACTGAAGTCTATTTTAGAAACCGTCAAGGATAAAATCGTCAAATTCACTGTTGGCCTATGACGCAAAGTAGGATTGTTAACTTGTTTACTGCGATTTATTTAATATACTTCTCTTTTAAATTTTCTAACGTCCTTATGTCACCACAGGTTCAAGATATTTTGTATCCTAATAATATTATTCCACAAACCAAAGATTTTGGTACATAATTTACCTTTCTACATAATATAAAAATCAATAATTAATTAATATTATACAAAATTTACTTAACAACATATTTTAAAATAATTTTATATTATCAAACTATTTACCAATTAAAATCAAAGGATGTTAAATATTAAAGATAAAAAATTTAATTTACAATCATTCTAAAAATATATTTCCTAAATTTCATCGAATTAAATTTTACTATATTTACTTTTCTATATTAAGGATAAAAAAAATTATGTATATTTTATCATTGTTAAATATGTCTGCAAATTATTACCCTTCACTTCCAGAAATCAAAAAACCAAAAAAAAATATCAAAATGGCTTCTTGTCTACATAGAATACAGAAAATATTACAACTCCTCCCATTTATAAGGATTTTCCTTTATAAGGACTTTAAGCATATTTTTAGGATGAAAGGCGGTCCTTATTCTACTAATATTAGTGTATAAAAATAAGCATCACAGTAAAAATTGTAGTTATTTTATAAAAAGTCCTTAAGGATAACGGATCGTGTAATTTAATAATAGTCACCGCAAAAATTTATATAAAAAAAAATTGTATTAAATTTATTTATAGTTTGTGAAATTAATTTAAATATAGTTTAATTTGGTGAATTTTAAAATGTCAAGAAATCAATTACCCGATTCTTCATCATCTCCACCGTTAAGGTTAGTTATGTCATTTTAGCAATATTTATTATAAAATTCATATAATTTTGTAAATAAATTAATTTAAGATAAAGGATATTTTACAATGTGAAAAAAAAATTATAAAATAAAATTATTATAAATTTAATAATTCGAATTTCTAATGTGATTATTTAAAATAGAAAATATTTAAGTGACTTTTTTAAAGTGATAATATTAAGTTTTCACATGGAAATTATTGAAAAAAATTGTTGAAAAAATTAAATCTATAAAATGCATCAAAACTAAAAGAATTGAAAGAAGTTTAGATATTAATTTAGGTAGTAAATTAAATTATGGAGTACCATGAAGATTGGCGTTAAGAAATGTTATCTGTAACCAAAATAACCAAAACTAATACTAATGTGGCCTCTAAAATTAATTATTTAGCACCGAAATTAATGCATACCAAAAATAATTTTTGAGTACCAATAATTTTATTTTTTGTGGAATAAAAACATATTTTTGGGTACCAAATTTTAAGATTTTTTTGGCCAATTTTGCAGACATCATGTTTTATTTTTATATTGCGGGCATCAAGTTTATATTGACTATAATAAAATATCCTTAAGGTTGTCGTTTATATCCTTAACGTTTGTCGCAATGAGAATATTGCTAGCTTCAACTGGAGGAGAAAAATATATTTATCTTAAAGAGCAATGGACAAATACAGGACCGGTTTACCAATTTATATTTAGCAACTGATAGAACAACAGCATATGCTGAAACAATGATATCTTCTTCATTTAATAGATCCACTTGTGGGGCATATGACGTGTACTAATTCTGTGCGCCATGGCGCTACATTTCTGGTAATATTCCCCAACTCTAACCAGCTTTTACCCCAAGTTTTAGATTTCTTTTTGATTGTTTTCCTTTACGTTATATTAGAGCGAACCACAGTTAGTTTTTATTAGACAAGTTGGTTCCATTCCATTATATATCGTGACTGTCTATTCCTTCTTTTCATCCATTCGAAGTGTATAATCAATCCACTTCTATTTTTATATCTTGATCGAGCTGAACTGTCTATTCCTTCTTGGTCAGTTTTGTCAAGAAAATTCTCATTTGTGATAATGTTGGGCCAATAAAGCCGAAGAATGCTCCGTAGAAAGCGAATTACAACCTCAACTTTGTATAACAATTTAAATTAATGATCTACATTATTCATTAAATTTAGTCTATTTAGTAACAGGCTCAGTAATTTGAATATTTTTTTGAAATTTTTGATAATCAAGCTGAATTTCTATAGATTAAATTAAATAAATTTAATATGTATAATTTATTTTTTTAATTCGATGCTTCTAAATTTTGTGATTAATAATAGTTATTATTTACTACAACTTTCCAGCTGCGGTCCAAAATCATGTTTGATATATTTATTTTAGCTTCTGAATATAAATAATGAAATAATAATACAAATATTTTTAAAATTTAATTTTTATTTATTAATTTTATATAATTTCTAAGCAGATCCAAGATTAAATTTTATTTTATATAATTTATAAATTCATAATTAATATTAATAATATTAATTTTGGATTATATTGCTTTAAAAATTAATTGGCGATCTAAAAAGTTGAAGATCTCTTCTGTCTACTAAGTAAAACTACTTCTGGTTTTTGGATTTTATTTTGATTGATTTTGTTATTCGAATCATTGATATTATTTGAAGTTTTTTCACTTTTTACCAAACCTGGTGTTCCGACTTCATTACCTGTTTTAGTTTAGTAATTTTATTTTTAAAATTTATTGCATATAATGTTATAATAAATGAAATTACCAATTCCATTTTGATGAATTTTAAAATTATTTGTACCATTATTTTTAATTGGATATATAAATTTAAAATATCTTTTCTTATGTACCGGTATAAAAACTAATATCCTTGGTATCATAAACATCATAAAACTTTTTACTCGATGACATGGACTAACACCACATAATAACATAGTATGACCAGTTTTATTGTTATTGGCACCAATAATCTGATTATCTTTACCAACTACATTTTTATCGTTAATAATTTCAGATTTAACATTTGATAATGAAGATTTAGCAGAATCTGCTTTAGTACTCGACAAGGTACTAATAAAAACCTATATAAATTAATAATTAAATTATAAAATATTATTTAAAATTAATGAATAAAATTTTAAAATAACTTACCAACAATATAATTAATCCCAATTTCATTTTGACTTTAAATTTTGTATTATTATTTAAAAGTTTCAAATAATTTTTGTCCACTTAGCACCAATAAATAATTTATATAAAAAGTATACATTTTATTTGAATTTATTTATTAAATATTGATTTTAAAATTGCCAACAGAATATAGAAAATTTTATTTAGAATATTTGAACACTTGATTAAATTTATACTATATTAAAATAATAAAAAATTATATATTTCACTTACGTAATTCATACCGAAACATTTCCGCAAAATTAAATATTTTAATTAAATATTTTTAATATTTTTAACAAGGTTAAAATGATTTCTTTTGTTTTAAGAAAAAACCATTTGGTGGTACTATTTATTTTAAGATTAAATACGCAATTAAATGATAAAAAAAACACAATTTTAATTATTTACTTATAATTTAATATTTACCATCTTTAATAAATTTGAATAATTTCAATTTGTAGATATAATTATCAAAAAAAAAAAAAATGTCTGCTTTTTTTAAAGTGCGTCATTTATGAACCACGTAGGTTTTCAAACATAATTTTAGTTTAACATATATTAGTGACAATACACTTTTAGGAATACTTTTACAAATCGGTTACAATGTAATATACTTTTAATCAGGGCCGGATTCATTATTTTTCTATACTACGATATAAAATTAACATTACCGCACTTCGCAGATTAACATTACCACTTCGAGAAATTAATCGTCCAACCAAATTGTTTATTTTTAATAAATTTCATTAGCTGTATCTGTATGACATGTTACACCATCCTGTTGAAACCTCAATTCGTTAATATCAAATATTGGCCATAAAAATATGGCAAAAACCATTTACAGTAGCAACAGCCTCATTTTCGAAATAATATGGATCAATGATGACTCCAGCCCATAGAGTGCACCATACAGTAACACTAGATGAAAGTAATGGTTGCTCAAGAGTTCAAAAATTGCCCCTGGATGTTCAGAAACCCAAAATACGACAATTGTGTTTGTTAGCCAATCAAATGAAAATGAACTTAATTCTGCAAAAAAAACATTATACCTGGTTAATGATCCCATCTGCAAATTGTAGACGTTAAGGATTATCTTTTGGATTAATTCTTGTACAAATTGGAGCTTATAAGACTTTAGATCCAAATCCTTATGCAAAATTTTCCATTTGGTCTTTTGCGATAGGTCTTATTGTTGAGAATGTCATGAAACCGTTGAACGTTGGTTCTCTGCTACACTTTCAATGGAATATTTTCCATTTAACGGCCTGAAGGAGCACGTATTGTTGTTGGTATTGTTGGTATGAATCAGATGATTCCAATTTTTGCACTAAATTTAATCTTGACTATCAAAAATATATCGCGAATATTACGAATATTTCACTGATCGATAATTTTCATAATTGATTTTAATTATTTTAATTTGATTTTCAAGAGAAATTGTATTAATTATAATAAAAGTACAACCTTCTACTGTGAAATGTAAAAACAAAAATGAATGACAGAACTTCAATATTAACAATATTGAAAAAAATGTTCTTATTAGTCAGTACTTGATAATGTAGACCCATTTTCAATTTAAATTATTATTTTAAACTTTAAAATGTAATTTTCTATATAAAAGTTTGTACATCTCAGGCTAGAAACGTAAGAGTAGACACAATTGCGGTAGAAACGTAATAACGTGTAAAGCCAATAAATAATTGTAGTGTTCAGAAAACATAGCATATAATTCTTGCTGAATTCAAGAAGGCTCTGATATAAACTACTGTATTATAGTACACATCGGCAGCATGGCTTTTTTATTATTTTATTACTAACTATCTTTATATATTTTATGTCGTGATATATTCAAATGATAATTAATATAAACCCTAAATAAACTAAATGTTATACAAGAATGTTATACGGTTCCAAACCAAATCATAAAATATATGATGCAATATTAGAAATAACAATAAATCTTATTATAATTGGCAATAAATCTCATCATAATGAGATGTCGGCAAATTGAGTAACTTTATGTTACATATTAAATTGAAAGATATACATATTTAAAAAAAAGTAATTTTTATTAATTCAGACTCCAGCTTTGATTGTTTGATTGATTCTATGAGGGAAACTGATAGGGTTCATTGAGTTATGCCAGAATTAGACTCATTGTACCCATTGAACCTTTCATTTTACACAAGCCGCGGTGATTAGCTGTTTCGATCGAATAGAGAATTGGTTTCAAAGCCCCGCATCATGCATTCGGTTCATGTAGTAGAAACCGAAAACATCTGCGTTCCTTAGCATGGAGTGTTCTGTTAAAATACGATACAAATATACCGAGCTGTTGCTACTTTACAGGCATTTCTTGGTGATTATTTCGCTCGAGGCTCCATAGACTCTTTGTAACCCTCCCATTGTCGTAAGTTTTCCAGCGTTGGTAATGAGTATCATCAAAATATTTCTTTGTGTTTGTATTTAGGGCTTGCAATACGATACCGACTATGGTTGAGACCAGTTGCGCACCTCTTCTGGATAGATTCCAGTTACATTTGAAAAATTGATCAGTATAAGAAATTCCATATGAATTAATTTCAAAATATGAATATATTTTGTTTATCTTTAAATATTATTTTCAATAAAAATAATTTTGGATACGTGGAATAGAAAACTTTAAATACGCAGTTATAAATAAAATATTATGTCATTAAAATAATATTAGCTAATGTTCGTATTAGTTGCCAAAATTTACTCTATCACATATACATAGTTTATATTTACTACAGAATTTTATTTAACTCATACCCTCGTAAGAATTATCGCTTTTAACCCTTTAAGGCCCAAATTATGATTCAATTACACAAAAAATGTTATGAGTGGTTTTTATTAGTACTTTGACATAAAAGAAAACGGAAATTTGAAAAAAAGGATATTTTATTATCCTGTAGAAATTTAATATTGTTGTCAACTTATATAATGTGAGGTTAATTTTGAATTTAATTTTAATGTTTTCAATTTAACATTTTTAGTAATCATAAAAAGGAAAATGTTTAATATTCGCATTTTATTTATTTTTATTATGTCTTTTGTAGAATAACAATTACAAATTTGAGAGAATTAAATGTAGAAAATACTAGATACGAATACTTTCTTAATCTATTTTATTTTCCGCATTTCCAAATGAAGCTAAATAATTTCACAGAAACACTGTATCATTTTTTCATGGAAGTCATACAATTTATGTTAATCGATACCTTGTTTTTTTTTTGTAGCTATTGTTATCCTATTTTATTTTGTACCATATTTGTTATCCAGCATTGATACGAGTATTGCATTGGTTTATATTAGTATCCTTTCCAACCCCACATTGTAGATTTCAAACACCTCTACTTAGTCACTATAACAATCAGTTTATCAATCCAAATCTCGATAGTAATGAATATTTTCATATGTACTTTGCAGAACAAAATATTTCTGGTTTTTGGCACTCGGGTAAAAATTATATATTAATTCAAAGATGTATATGAAAAAAACTAGCATAAACACGAACTATCTGTTAACAATTAATTGATTTAATTGTCATTCGATTCAATCATATTAATAAAACCCAGAAAACGTATTTTATATAAATATTTATTATGGATGTTACATGTAATAATATAACAATTAAAATTATGACCAAATTAAGATAAAATATCATCTAAAAGGGATGATGATTCGTGATCAGATGATGAACTGGAGCTCGATGAGCTTGAATGGAATGAATGTGATGTTGAGCTAGAAGAGGATGAATGCGATGCTGAGCCTGAATCTGATGATTGCGATGTTGAGCCCAAATGGGATGAATGCGATGCTGAGCTTGAATTGGTTGAATGTGATGATGAACGTTTCCTATTACTTTTCATTTTTCGTTTTTTTGTCATAATCTTTAAAATATTTGAATTGCCTCCTTTATTAAAGATTTTGATTTCAATGCCACCAGTTGAACCTGAATGTAAGCTAATAGATTGGGACGATCCATTACGTTTTATTTTGTTATTTTTTGTGGATTGACGTTGTTTAGAATTTTTGGTTGAAGACCTCGATAATATGTTTGAACTTGATAATAAGCTATATGAGTTTGCAGAGGCACTTTTAGTGGAATGCATAAAAGAATGTGAACTTAAATTTTTTGCTGATTTCAAGGATGATCTTGATACTGATCTGCTAGCTGTTGACTTTATTAATGATGTTTTTCCTGATTTTGACTTTTTTTTAGCTGCTGAGTCATTTCCTGTTAAAAAACTTTGGGAAGCTAATGAGTAGCTTGTCTTGCTGGTGGAATGGAACGATGACGTTGAATGCGATGAATCAATAGATTTTTTTTTGTTATATGATTGACTACTTCTTGTTTTTTGAATAGCGAATTTATTATTATTTTTTTTATTTTGTGTTTTTGTCTTGAAACGTTGATTGGAACTTTTTCCTTTCTTAATAATTTTAATTATAATGACACTGTCTGAGTCAGAGTTATCGTCTGATTCTGATGATTTGTTTTTTTTTATTTTCTTCATATAACGATTTTCGGAATTTTTGATTAATTCACTTTTAAAAGATGATGATTGGGATGATCTCCTTTTTTTCAAAGAGTTGGCTGAAGATTCTGAGTTTTTAATGCTATGCGTAGAACCAGCATTATGGACAGCATCTGAAGAGCTAGATGCTGTTGCAGAGCTTAAGATATTTTTAGAAGATTGTGATGATGATCGAAGATTTTTATTCAAACGAGTTGAGATGAAGCTTGAGCTTTTACTGACAAATGATGACCTTGCCCTTTTAATAGTTTGAGATGACTTCAATAAAGACGCTGAGTTTGCATTTGTTACACGTGATGATGACAGCGAGCTATGAACGGATTGCGATGCACTTGAACTTTTACTGTCATAAGCTGACATTGCACTTTTAATAACTTGCGATGTTTTCAATGAAGGCGCTGAGCTTGCATTTGTTACATCTGATGATGACTGCGAGTTTTTAGCTAAATTTGATGCGCTTGAATTTTTACTAACATGCGATGAGGTTGCTCTTTTAATAGCTTGGGATGAATGCAATGAAGACACTGATTTTGCTTTTGTTATACGTGATGATGATTGCGACCTTTCAACTAAACTTGATGAACTTAAACTTTTACTGACATGTGATGAGGTTGCTCTTTTAGTAGCTGCCGATGCTTTCAATGAAGACGCTGAGCTTCCATTTGTTACATTTGATGATGACTGCGAGCTTTGAGTGGCATGTGATGCACTTGAGGTTTTACTGACATGAGATGAGCTCGCACTTTTAATAACTTGTGACGATTTAATTGAAGACTCTGAACTTACATTTGTTACACGTGATAATGACTGCGAGCTTTGAGTGGAACCTAATGCACTTGAGGTTTTAACAGAACTATTTCCTACTCTATTGCGCATAATAAATCCAAGTAAGTGTGTGGTACCTGATGACGAAGAGCTTTTACTGTGATGAGATGAACTTGCACTTTTAATAACTTGCGAGGATTTCAATGCATTTGATACATGTGATGATGACTGCGAGCTTTGAGTGGCGTGTGATGCACTTGAGGTTTTACTGACATGAGATGAGCTTGCACTTCTAACTTGCGACGATTTAATTGAAGACTCTGAACTTACATTTGTTACACGTGGTGATGACTGCGAGCTTTGAGTGCCATGTGATGTACTTGAGGTTTTACTGACATGAGATGAGCTTGCACTTTTAATAACTTGCGACGATTTCAATGATGACGCTGTGTTTTCATTTGTTACACGTGGTAATGACTGCGAGCTTTGAGTGCCATGTGATGTACTTGAGGTTTTACTGACATGAGATGAGTTTACACTTTTAATAACTTGCGACGATTTCAGTGATGACGCTGTGTTTTTATTTATTACACGTGCTGATGACTGTGAGCTTTGAGTGCCATGTGATGCACTTGAGGTTTTACTGACATGAGATGAGCTTGCACTTTTAATAACTTGCGCCGATTTCAATGATGACGCTGTGTTTTCGTTTGTTACATGTGATGATGACTGTGAGCTTTGAGTGCCATGTGATGCACTTGAGGTTTTACTGACATGAGATGAGCTTGCACTTTTAATAACTTGCGAGGATTTCAATGAAGACGATGAGCTTCCATTTGATACATGTGATGATGACTGCGAGCTTTGAGTGGCATGTGATGCACTTGAGGTTTTACTGACATGAGATGAGCTTGCACTTTTAATGACTTGCGAGGATTTCAATGAAGACGATGAGCTTGCATTTGATACATGTGATGATGACTGCGAGCTTTGAGTGACATGTGATGCTCTTGAGGTTTTACTGACATGAGATGAGCTTGCACTTCTAACTTGCGAAGATTTAATTGAAGACTCTGAACTTACATTTGTTACACGTGGTGATGACTGCGAGCTTTGAGTGCCATGTGATGTACTTGAGGTTTTACTGACATGAGATGAGCTTACACTTTTAATAACTTGCGACGATTTCAATGATGACGCTGTGTTTTTATTTGTTACACGTGCTGATGACTGTGAGCTTTGAGTGCCATGTGATGCACTTGAGGTTTTACTGACATGAGATGAGCTTGCACTTTTAATAACTTGCGCCGATTTCAATGATGACGCTGTGTTTTCGTTTGTTACATGTGATGATGACTGTGAGCTTTGAGTGCCATGTGATGCACTTGAGGTTTTACTGACATGAGATGAGCTTGCACTTTTAATAACTTGCGAGGATTTCAATGAAGACGATGAGCTTCCATTTGATACATGTGATGATGACTGCGAGCTTTGAGTGGCATGTGATGCACTTGAGGTTTTACTGACATGAGATGAGCTTGCACTTTTAATGACTTGCGAGGACTGCAATGAAGACGATGAGCTTCCATTTGATACATGTGATGATGACTGCGAGCTTTGAGTGCCATGTGATGCACTTGAGGTTTTACTGACATGAGATGAGCTTGCACTTTTAATAACTTGCGCCGATTTCAATGATGACGCTGTGTTTTCATTTGTTACACGTGCTGATGACTGTGAGCTTTGAGTGCCATGTGATGCACTTGAGGTTTTACTGACATGAGATGAGCTTGCACTTTTAATAACTTGCGACAATTTCAATGATAACGCTGTGTTTTCATTTGTTACACGTGGTGATGACTGTGAGCCTTGAGTGGAACCTAATGCACTTAAGGTTTTAACAGAACTATTCCCTACTCTCTTGCGGATAATAAATCCAAGAAAGTGTGTGGTACCTGATGACGAAGAGCCTTTACTGTCATGAGATGAACTTGCACTTTTAATAACTTGCGAGGATTTCAATGAAGACGATGAGCTTGCATTTGATACATGTGATGATGACTGCGAACTTTGAGTGACATGTGATGCACTTGAGGTTTTACTGACATGAGATGAGCTTGCACTTTTAATAACTTGCGCCGATTTAAATGATGACGCTGTGTTTTCATTTGTTACACGTGATGATGACTGTGAGCCTTGAGTGGAACCTAATGCACTTGAGGTTTTAACAGAACTATTTCCTACTCTCTTGCGCATAATAAATCTAAGTAAGTGTGTGGTACCTGATGACGAAGAGCTTTTACTGTGATGAGATGAACTTGCACTTTTAATAACTTGCGAGGATTTCAATGCATTTGATACATGTGATGATGACTGCGAGCTTTGAGTGGCGTGTGATGCACTTGAGGTTTTACTGACATGAGATGAGCTTACACTTTTAATAACTTGCGACGATTTCAATGATGACGCTGTGTTTTTATTTGTTACACGTGCTGATGACTGTGAGCTTTGAGTGGAACCTAATGCACTTAAGGTTTTAACAGAACTATTCCCTACTCTCTTGCGGATAATAAATCCAAGTAAGTGTGTGGTACCTGATGACGAAGAGCTTTTACTGTGATGAGATGAACTTGCACTTTTAATAACTTGCGAGGATTTCAATGCATTTGATACATGTGATGATGACTGCGAGCTTTGAGTGGCGTGTGATGCACTTGAGGTTTTACTGACATGAGATGAGCTTGCACTTTTAATAACTTGCGACGATTTAATTGAAGACTCTGAACTTACATTTGTTACACGTGATGATGACTGCGAGCTTTGAGTGGCATGTGATGCACTTGAGGTTTTACTGACATGAGATGAGCTTGCACTTTTAATAACTTGCGACGATTTCAATGATAACGCTGTGTTTTCATTTGTTACACGTGGTGATGACTGTGAGCCTTGAGTGGAACCTAATGCACTTAAGGTTTTAACAGAACTATTCCCTACTCTCTTGCGGATAATAAATCCAAGAAAGTGTGTGGTACCTGATGACGAAGAGCCTTTACTGTCATGAGATGAACTTGCACTTTTAATAACTTGCGAGGATTTCAATGAAGACGATGAGCTTGCATTTGATACATGTGATGATGACTGCGAACTTTGAGTGACATGTGATGCACTTGAGGTTTTACTGACATGAGATGAGCTTGCACTTTTAATAACTTGCGCCGATTTAAATGATGACGCTGTGTTTTCATTTGTTACACGTGATGATGACTGTGAGCCTTGAGTGGAACCTAATACACTTGAGGTTTTAACAGAACTATTTCCTACTCTCTTGCGCATAATAAATCTAAGTAAGTGTGTGGTACCTGATGACGAAGAGCTTTTACTGTGATGAGATGAACTTGCACTTTTAATAACTTGCGAGGATTTCAATGCATTTGATACATGTGATGATGACTGCGAGCTTTGAGTGGCGTGTGATGCACTTGAGGTTTTACTGACATGAGATGAGCTTGCACTTTTAATAACTTGCGACGATTTAATTGAAGACTCTGAACTTACATTTGTTACACGTGATGATGACTGCGAGCTTTGAGTGGCATGTGATGCACTTGAGGTTTTACTGACATGAGATGAGCTTGCAGTTTTAATAACTTGCGACGATTTCAATGATAACGCTGTGTTTTCATTTGTTACACGTGGTGATGACTGTGAGCCTTGAGTGGAACCTAATGCACTTAAGGTTTTAACAGAACTATTCCCTACTCTCTTGCGGATAATAAATCCAAGAAAGTGTGTGGTACCTGATGACGAAGAGCCTTTACTGTCATGAGATGAACTTGCACTTTTAATAACTTGCGAGGATTTCAATGAAGACGATGAGCTTGCATTTGATACATGTGATGATGACTGCGAGCTTTGAGTGACATGTGATGCTCTTGAGGTTTTACTGACATGAGATGAGCTTGCACTTCTAACTTGCGACGATTTAATTGAAGACTCTGAACTTACATTTGTTACACGTGGTGATGACTGCGAGCTTTGAGTGCCATGTGATGTACTTGAGGTTTTACTGACATGAGATGAGCTTGCACTTTTAATAACTTGCGACGATTTCAATGATGACGCTGTGTTTTCATTTGTTACACGTGCTGATGACTGTGAGCTTTGAGTGCCATGTGATGCACTTGAGGTTTTACTGACATGAGATGAGCTTGCACTTTTAATAACTTGCGCCGATTTCAATGATGACGCTGTGTTTTCGTTTGTTACATGTGATGATGACTGTGGGCTTTGAGTGGCATGTGATGTACTTGAGGTTTTACTGACATGAGATGAGCTTGCACTTTTAATAACTTGCGACGATTTCAATGATGAAGCTGTGTTTTCATTTGTTACACGTGCTGATGACTGTGAGCTTTGAGTGCCATGTGATGCACTTGAGGTTTTACTGACATGAGATGAGCTTGCACTTTTAATAACTTGCGCCGATTTCAATGATGACGCTGTGTTTTCATTTGTTACACGTGCTGATGACTGTGAGCTTTGAGTGCCATGTGATGCACTTGAGGTTTTACTGACATGAGATGAGCTTGCACTTTTAATAACTTGCGCCGATTTCAATGATGACGCTGTGTTTTCATTTGTTACACGTGCTGATGACTGTGAGCTTTGAGTGCCATGTGATGCACTTGAGGTTTTACTGAGATGAGATGAGCTTGCACTTTTAATAACTTGCGCCGATTTCAATGATGACGCTATGTTTTCGTTTGTTACACGTGATGTTGACTGTGAGCTTTGAGTGCCATGTGATGCACTTGAGATTTTACTGACATGAGATGAGCTTGCACTTTTAATAACTTGCGCCGATTTCAATGATGACGCTGTGTTTTCATTTGTTACACGTGCTGATGACTGTGAGCTTTGAGTGCCATGTGATGCACTTGAGGTTTTACTGACATGAGATGAGCTTGCACTTTTAATAACTTGCGCCGATTTCAATGATGACGCAGAGCTTGCATTTGTTACACGTGCTGAGGACTGCGACCTTTCAACTAAACTTGATGCACTTAAGCTTTTACTCACATGCGATGAGGTTGGTCTTTTAGTACCTTGTGATAATTTCAATGAAGACACTGATTTTGCATTTGTTACATGTGATGACGACTGAGACCTTTCAACTAAACTTGATGCACTTAAACTTTTACTGGCATGCGATGAGGTTGCTCTCTTAGTTGCTTGCGATGATTTCAATGAAGACGCTGAGCTTCCATTTCTTACATGTGATGATGACTGTGAGCTTTGAGCGAAATGTGATGCACTTGAGCTTTTACTGACATGAGTTGAAATTGCACTTTTAATAACTTTCGATGATCTCAATGAAGACTTGGTTTTTATAGAACGTGATGATGATTGTGAGGTTCGAGCGGAATGTGAAGTACTTGATCTTGATGATACCGCTGAGCTTGCGCTTTTTACAGAAGAATGTTTTAATGACTTATGCCCTGTTAATAAGTTGTGGGAGAAATCGGATGATGAGCTTGAATGTGATGAGCTTGACGTATGTGACGATGAGCTCGAACTTTTGGAAGAATGTGATAAGGAGCTTGAACTTAATTCTGATGGAAATCCGAAGTCTTCATCAAAACCTTCGTTATCTCCTAATAAACCGTCCAATAATGATGATGAGCTGGATGAGCTGAACGAGCTGGATGAGCTTTTGGAAAAGTGTGATGCTGAGCTTGACCTTTTAACTTTAGTATATGCTTCAGTACTCGACAAAGTACAAACGATTACCTACATTGTTAGAGAAAGTATAATATCAACTATAGTATATGAATATATCATAATTTAATTATTTACGATTGCTACCAATAAAAAAAATCCTAATTTTATTGAAATCATTTCGACTCCAAATATTACAATGAACTATGAAAATTAGTTAATTTTATTCTCCTTTTATAGTACGTATATCTATATAATATTTGAACAATATTAATTCAAATATGTTATTAAATATTGATTTAAAATGCCAACTTCAAAAGTTTTTAAATCGATTGGACAATTGATTAAATTTATTTAAGAATACATACTTAAGATATTATTTTGTCAAAATTAAATACTTAATTTAAATAATTGATTTATCATGGTATATGTATTTTAAATAAATTGATAATATATTTTACTAATATTTGTATACTAATATTTCAAATTTTCATATATTTCTCAATCGAATTATAATATATTAAAATTTTGTAGTCTTTAGTACCAAAAAGTTTTATTAATACAATATGAACAAACAAAAAAAAAACAATTCTGTACCCATCAGAGTAATAAATAAAATGTATATTTGTCAGAGAAATAATAGATCATTATTAATTAAAAAATATTACAAATTAATAATATTTTTATATAATCATTTAATATATACTTATGTAACAGGGTGTATGAATATTACTGGTATCACAGAACAAGTTACAGTACATGTACTGTAGCTGTTGAACGACACCAGTAATATAGCGAACTTTACCATTTCCGGCGAAGTTAGCTATATTAGTAACATACAAATTTGTTCCTCCTCATTTATACCATATTTGAAAAACGCTGTAAAAAAAATTTCGAATTTTAAATTAACTTATTGTCAATTAGGTCAAAGACTATATAAAAATAATAATATAATTTCGCTTTTATGGAAAATATTTTTATTAAAATTTATAATTTCTTATACAATTCAGTTATATAATTTCTTATATAACCCGAATGAATTGTAAAATTTAATTACTACTAACCCTTATTAAATTTTATTTACCATATTTTATATACAAATATTGAATGCAGAAATGTTATGATTTAGTACTAATCTAACATATAGATTTTTTGGATTTATACTACGAAACTGATCATTTACTTTTAATATTGTTACTTCAAATGACACCATTGTGAGATAATTAAAGCCATGGCTTTAAAAAAAAGATTATTGTAATTAAATTTTACTGAAATTTTTAGTGGAAAACTCAAACCATTCGCAATTTTTAGTGAAACGGACATAAAGCTTTACGAACTTTGGTAATATATTAAGATCATGTAAATTTTGTGACAGACATTAATCAGTATAACGATTACGTAAACGAAATCTAATAATCAAATTAAAAGAATAATGTTTAAATTTACTAGATCTACAACTTCAAATCAAAAGTATATTTTTTAAAGTTAGAAAACTCTTCTTTTTTTTAAATATAAATCGATCTGTTGTTTAGCAAATATTATAAGAGTCCATAGTTTCAATATCTGTTTTTAATTTTGTATTGATATTGAATAAATATTATTTAATATTATCATTATTAAATTTGAAGAGCTGATCTTTATTTATTCTTTAAAATGTGTTTTAATTAGAAAGTTTTAAAAACGAAACTATTGCGATTAAATTAATTAAAATTTTAAATAAATATGCTTACTTCAACAATATATATAGTTGTCATCTGAACCAGTTTGTATATATTATTTATACGTCATAAAAATATAATTTCTTGCTTTATAAATGTTATATTATAATATAATTACTGATGTCCTTAAAATAAATGATACAAACATTATTAAAGATATTGAATACAGATAGTTCACTTGTGTCAGATGATCCCATATATTTCAACAATGAGGCGTTTGAGCTTTTGTATTACATCGAGACTTCGCGATGTTGCCTATATAAAGTGGGTGGTCTTGTGTACTATGATAATCACTGTGAGTTTTAAACATGATGCGCTGAATTTGCTTAATTTTTTTGGGATTTGTGAGCGTGATGTTAATAGAATTTAATATGAGGCATGAAAAATGATCCCAAACTAAAAAACAAATTTAACCAAATTACTCCAAATTTCCAGACTTCAAATATTTCCCTTTTATTTTTTATATCCGATAAATAATTTTATGTAACTTTTTGAAAAAGAAAAAATCAATTTATTTTTACATTTCATAATGATTTATTAGAAATGATAATCAAATAATTCAACTTTTTGTAAATAAAGTTTATAGAATTCATTTCACCCTCCACGGACAAAGATTTTTTGATTCTTGATTAAAAATTTTTGAACGATTTTTCATTTATGAAATTTTTCCACAAAATAATAAATGAAATATTTCGTATGAAATATTTCCCCAAATTTTCTATTATAATTTTGAGGTAAATTCGTATATTTGGTTTGGAGCTAAATTTCCGGGAGCCATTAGATAAATATTATCAATAAATGTGAGCCAAAAATTTAGTTCTGTATCTTTCACTTTCCACTGAATATTATTTGAGTATTTCATTAACACAAAATACTTTAATTTCTAGTTAAAAATCATCTACAAATAGATAGTTCAATTGTATGGCGAGTGGCGAACTGCGATATCAATCTAAAAGGATATTCAACTTTTAGAATGTGAGAATTTATTTTATACAGTATGTAGTTGTACATTTCAACTACGCAGCTTAAATCCTCAACTTTCTTCTAGGGTTCGCAGTTCACCAAACCATTGTAGTATCTATATGTAGATGATTTTTCGCTTATATTAATTTGAGGTACAATTACTCTTCCCTATCCCTTACAAACCTAAAACAAGATATATTATATTTAGACACTTTTGTACTAATACAGCATGACTGAAGCTGAAGGTTTCAGTTTGACTTTCGAAGCACTGACAAAAAAAATTTTTTTTTAAATAATTAAACTAATTACTATCCTATACTTTTGAAATACATACTTTTGTCCCTGGTGTGAGACAGGCCATCGACTGACATTTAATTAAGATGGTATAGCTCAATAAGTATGGCAACATTGCCCATGTAATATATGTTTATGGAATATGATTGATTGTTCTACTGCCATCAAACAATATAAATGTTATTATATAGCAACAATTTTTTTTATATTAATTTATGCGGCAAATCAATTCTAAATTAATATAAATTGTAGATGAAAGACATGTTGCTTGTTACAGATACAAATTATGAATAATCCGTCGAATTCATAGTATATTTATATCGATTTTACAAATATTTATTTCATTAATTTAAATATAAAAAATAGTGCTTATATTTCATACTACATGTGACATGTGACATATTGATTTTAAAATATAATTATAAAATTTAAAATATGTAATGCTAATCAAATTTAATATAACACATGTTAAATAGTTGAATGGAAGTAATTGGAATTTGTGCTAATGCTATTACGATAATCCGTTTACCGATATTGTACTAGTCGATTTCGATGATGTGTACGATTTAGATGAAGTTGACGTAAAGCTCTTGATACTATGGGATGCTGAATGTAATTGCGTTTTCTTGGATGCTACTTTGGATGTTACTTTGGTTGCTACTTTGGATGCTACTTTGGTTGCTAGTTTTGAGCTCCGCGAACTTGTTTTACTGGTTTTACTGGTTGATGAATGTAAGTGTGATCTCTTAACAACGGATGATGTCTTTGTTCTTGAGGTCTTAACGGATATGTTAGTATTCTTTAAACTAGATTCATTTGCACCGCCATCAGTAATGATATTAATTACAATGCTATCAGTTCCGGATCTCATACGTTTAGACGCAGCTGCTGATGATTTTATTGATATTGAAGTTTTAGCAACACTCGATGATCTCGTGCTTGCGCTATGCGTTGAATGTGAACTTGTCTTTCTTCTGGATTTTCTTAACGAACTTTTGGTTTTAACACCACGTGATGACGATCTGACTCTACTTACGGATTGTGATACTGAACTTTTGGTCATGTGTGAGGTTGTGATGTGTGTGGTTGACTTCACAGATATACTTTTTGCTTCCGTACCCGACCAGGTACCGACAAATGCCTAAATTGTTGTAAAAAGTATACAATTTTAATTATAAATATTTCAATTATTTGATCCAAATTTAATAACTTACTATTGCCACCAACACACAAAACCCTAATTTTATTGATATCATTTCAACTTCGATTCTTAGAACGAACTATAATAATTTGACAATTTTATTCGCCTTTTATAGTTATCAGTATCTAACTAATATTTGAAGAATAATTGTTTTAATTTTTTATTTAATATTGATTTAAAAATGCCAACTCCACAAACTTTATTACTAAATATTGAAGAATGGAAAACATTTATTTAGATACGTAACGTATGTATATATATTACATAAATATTTTGACGAAATATTATAATATCAAATCAAATAAATATTATCAAAAATATCTGTCTTAAGAAACTTTAAAAAATTAAAAGTAGAATTCTTATACGATCTTCTCTAATTTCAGAGTTTAATTAATTTTGCATACATGTTAATTCTGCCTTCATCCTGCTGCCCGTACAGATGGTATCTGTAATTTCAGTGGATGAGGTTTGAAAAGAAAGGGATGATTTTTATTTTTATAAAAAGTAATACAAACATTGTAGAAGGAAAGAAATATGTTGTATACCTTTTTAGTTACAAAACAAGATTAATCAGTTTTATTTAGTTTCCTTTTTAATAATGTCCATAGAGTTTATTTCACCCTCCACAAAAATAAAAAGATTTTTTAATTTTTAATTAAATTTTTTTGAGCGATTATTCATCAGTATACATTTTTGCCTCAAAAATAATAAATGAAATATTTCGTATGAACTATTACCATAAATTTCTATTGTAATTTTGGGGTGAATTTGTATTTTTGGTTTAGGGCTAAATTTCCGGGAGCCTACCATAGGTAAAAATCGTTCCGTATTAAAAAAAATACACTAGATAATAATCTGGTGCAAGTACAAAAACTTTCATACCTCTTGAAAATAAAGAATTAATGAATATAAATTTGAAGCTATATATTTATTATTTAGAACGGATTTAGAAAAAGTCAATAAAAAATGTCTTTACCATAGAAAATAAACCTATAGAACATAAAACTAATGTAAGATATTTAGCCGTGATACTAAATCACAGATTAAATTATAAAAATCATATAGAAAATCAATTGATTAAAACTACGAATAGATCTGATTTTTCGCAGTAAAAACCGCTTCTTAGTAAAATAATATATTCAAAAGCATATAAATTTATTATAAGAGATATCTGATGTTACGATGATCCAATATAAGGTTATCGTTAATGGAAAAATATAGTATATTTGAAAGGAAATGTTAGGAATCTAAATTTGACTGTATGAAATTTACATCAAATATTACTTATGAAATATGAGGAAAATTGAAAATTTTATTATAAATATCACAAGAAATTACTTCAATAACAATCAAAATGTTACTAACAACAATTATATTTGTCATTATTTCTTATCCAAATATCAATTATTTCGAAAATTGTATGCTTAAACGGATATATTCCACCTGAACCGTTTATCTATTAGGACAAGTTATGGAAAGAAAGATCAATTTGAAAATAGAAATTGTTAAATCAATTTTTCATTATCATGTCCATCATTTTTCATTATCATGTCCATCAATAATAGTAATTATTGATATCAATATTATTTACTATTATTATAAATAATATTGATAAAATATTTAATCTTTTTTATTTCCAATTATTTTTTATTTTTTATTACATACGCACTTTATGCTAATTTTAATACATTTTTCATAATTGACATACTCGTACATAATGTATGTTCAGTTTTTGTTATGACTGTTGCGTAATGGATGATCACAGAATATACACCTGGTGAAATCATCCAAATTTTGAAGAAAAAAACGTTTCCAAGTGTCCCACCGTGTATAATTTTTCGTAATGGTGAATTGTTTTGACCTGTTTTTAATTCCTTCAAATTATTTTATTGTTGGCCTTTTTTAAAATATATATTCAACAACTAAAAACAACATTTGTGAAGAATTCGAATCGAAGTAATATCAGCATCGGAAATTGTAAACAGAGTTATCAAAAAATAGGATAACGTTGTATATAAGCTGTACAATTATCTGATTAATATTCTGAAAAAAAATATTAGTTATATTTTATTTGTATGTCATTATTTTTCTAAATTGTTGAGTGACTTTTTCTCATCCTGTATGATGTTTCAATCAAAGATTATTTATTGCGATTAAATGAACTAAAATTAATCAAAGTATTAAGAAATCGTAATTTAGAAATATGCACGCGATATAATTAAAAGTTTGTAGTAATTTAATGTATATAATTAATTAATTCTTTAAATTATGTAAAAGATTGAAAATAAATTTAAATAATTATTATTGCATTTTAAATGATTATATTTTCTTATGAGTTTCTTATTCTGTTATACATATTCAATTTTCTTTGCTGTAGTAATTCATTAAAAGTTTTAATCAATTTTTTTATAGTAATAATTCTGTAGATAATTCGTGATCTGATTTATTGGAAATACATAACATATAAATAAAGTAAAACAAAAAAACATTAGTTTTAGAAATTTAATCATGATTTATGTATATAATTATAACAATTAAAATTTAGAATAATAAAATTTAAATTTTATTTGTAACAGCACATGATAATTAAAAATTTACGATCATCCGTTTACCCACTGGTCGATTTCGATGTAAACGATTTAGAAGATGACGATGACGATGACGAATAGCTCTTGCTACTATGGGATGTTGAATGTGATTTCTTGGATGATGAACTGTGGGAACTTGATTTACTAGAATGTGAGGTTGATACGCTTGAGCTTTTAACGGATATGCTTTTAACGGCATGAGCTTTCTTTTGTGCACTACCAATGATATTGATTACAATTTGATCAGTTCCGGTTCCACTATGTTTTGACAAACCTGATAAGTTTAATGAGACTGAAGTTTTAACGGCACTCGTTTTTGAAGTTGAGCTATGCGTTGAGTGCGATGTCTTTGAATGAGCGCTGGACTTACTTTCTGATTTTGAAAAACTTGAATTTTTAACGGCATGTGTCTTACCGGAACTTAATCTCTCTACTTTTCTACCTGAAGATGATGATGCACTGTTAGTGGATGATGATCCACTGTTAGAGTTTGATGAACCACTGTTAGATGATGATGATCCACTGTTAGAGGATCCGGTATTAGAAGATGAGCCTGAATTACTTGTGCTATGCGTTAAGTGCGATTTTTTTATGTCTTTAGTCCCTTGTAGTAATTTTATTGCTAGTCCACCGGAAAGTGATGAGCCACTGTTAGAGGATGATGATCCACTGTTAGAGTTTGATGAATCACTGTTAGATGATGATGATCCACTGTTAGAGGATCCGGTATTAGAAGATGAGCCTGAATTACTTGTGCTATGCGTTAAGTGCGATTTTTTTATGTCTTTAGTCCCTTGTAGTAATTTTATTGCTAGTCCACCGGAAAGTGATGAGCCACTGTTAGAGGATGATGATCCACTGTTAGAGTTTGATGAATCACTGTTAGATGATGATGATCCACTGTTAGAGGATTCGGTATTAGATGATGATGAGCCTGATTTAATTGTGCTATGCTTTGAGTGCGATTTTTTTATGTCTTTAGTACCGCGTGAAATTTTCCCTGCTGTTCCACCTGAAAGTGATGAGCCACTGTTAGAGGATGATGATCCACTGTTAGAGTTTGATGAATCACTGTTAGATGATGATGATCCACTGTTAGAGGATACGGTATTAGAAGAAGAGCCTGATTTAATTGTGCTATGCGTTGAGTGCGATTTTTTTATGTCTTTAGTACCGCGTACATATTTCCCTGCTGTTCCACCTGAAAGTGATGAGCCACTGTTAGAGGATGATGATCCACTGTTAGAGTTTGATGAATCACTGTTAGATGATGATGATCCACTGTTAGAGGATCCGGTATTAGAAGATGAGACTGATTTACTTGTGCTATGCGTTAAGTGCGATTCTTTTATGTCTTTAGTCCCTTGTAGTAATTTTATTGCTAGTCCACCTGAAGATGATGATGCACTGTTAGCTGATGATGATCCACTGTTAGAGTTTGATGTATCACTGTTAGATGATGTTGATCCTCTATTAGAAGATGACCCTAAAGTACTTGCTGATCCACCAGATCCTAATTTAAACAATGTTATTTTAAATCCTCTTCTACCTGCGGCTGATCCAGTGTTGGCAGTTGTTGATCCACTGGTAGAGGATGTGGTTTGTGATGCTCCTTTTAAGGATTTGAGTGACTTTCCGATGATGTTTATAGCACTTGTTACTAACCCTGAAATGGTTTCTGATTTTACTACTTTTCCACCTGCGGATAAAGATCCACTGTTAACGGACGATGAACCGCCGTTCGAGTGCGATGAATGACTGTTAGATGATGATGATTCACTGTTAGAGGATGTTGATCCTCCATTAGAAGATGACCCTGAACTACTTCCTGATCCACCAGATCCTACTTTTATTACTATTATTTTCAAATTGTTTTTATTTGCGGATGATGATCCACTAGTGGAGGATATTCCACCAGTAGATGTGGTTTGTAATGCGCTTGAAATTAAACCTGAAATGGTTCCGGATTTTACTACTTTTCCACCTGCGGATAAAGATCCACTGCTAACGGATGATGATCCACTGTTTGAGTTCGATGAATGACTGTTAGATGATGATGATTCCCTGTTGGAGGATGTTGATCCAGATGAGCTTGACTTTTGAATGGCATTCGATGCTCTGTGTAATGCATGCGATAAACTTGATGTCGCTGCACTTGCACCTCTTAAACCAGCATTTAGGGTTGCGCTAAGGATATTAGATGAGCCTGAGCTCGAGAAGCTTGAACTTTTTGCGGAATGCGATGTTGCTGAGTGATGTTTACTTGCACTGGCACTGCTAGCGCCACTACTAAATGATGATGATCCACTACTAAATGATTTACTTGAGGAATGCGATGTTGATGACTTTGCTGAATGAAATGATGACGTTTGGCTCAAAGAAATATGTTTTGCTTCCGTACCGGACCAGGTACCGACAAACGCCTAGATTTTTGTAGAAAGTACAATTTTAATTATAAATATTTCAATTATTTGATCCAAATTTAATTAACTTACTATTGCCACCAACACACAAAAACCTAACTTTATTGATATCATTTCAACTTCGATTCTTAGAACGAACTATAATAATTTGACAATTTTATTCGCCTTTTATAGTTATCAGTATCTAACTAATATTTGAAGAATAATTGTTTTAATTTTTTATTTAATATTGATTTAAAAATGCCAACTCCACAAGCTTTATTATTAAATATTGAAGAATGGAAAACATTTTTTTAGATACGTATATATATTAGATATATATTTTGACGTTGACGTAATCATTTACGTAAAATGTTAATTATATAAAATGAAATAAGCACAATTTTTATATAAATATTTTACACTTATATTACAGTGTTCTCCGAATATATCTCCGAATCGAATAAATATAATATTAAATATATAGATAATTAGTAAAATTTCTGCAGTTCAGAAATCAGAAACTTTAACCATAATTAGAAATCTCAGACTATCTTTTCTCATATCTGATTTATTACAATTCTTAATTTTTTTAATATGCGTATGTCCTTTTTATTATGTATTCATTCAAAATAAATTCTGGCGCTGTTCATTTATAAAATGCTGGAAAAACGCCATAAAAATTGTTCACATTTGAAATGAGATGTAGACCAAAAAGTATTGAAATAATTATTTTTTCAATTTTATGTATACATTGCTTTTCTTTTTTTTTTCTTTTTCTTCTTACTTTTAAAATTCGTTTAATCCTGAATAATATTTATGCAAAAAATTTCATAAAATAAATACAAGTAAAATAGTTAATATCCATTGTTTTGTACATGGAATCATCCATAGATTTTATTTCATCAGTAATTGAAGATAAATATTTCTTGTAGCTGTTTGAGACAAAATAATGTCAATTGCTATTGTGACTTTATGGATTTTTACAGAATTGTTAAATATCTTCATAATCATATGCAACACATTGGACGTTGTTGATGTTATATTCAAATTCTTCAATAGTATAAGAGGCACAATTTGACTAAAATGCGTTTATATTAATCTCTGAAATTTAGAAATTAATTTTATATCGTAAATTGTAAGGTTTTCGATTGTGTTTTAGCTAAACCTGGCTTAATAAGATTTCAGATTTTTCAATGAGCAATAATTCCATCAGAAATTTTCAAATTTTTAAGTTTTTTTCATATAAAAAAATTATTAATATATTGGAACAAACATTGAATCTAGACAACATTATAACAATTTAAGTAAATGGTATTGTAATGGTTTGTAATTTGGATTGTTGGGTTTAGTACATATATTATATAATATAACTACAGTAGATTATTTTATTATATTATACATATACCTTATTTATTTTATTTTTTAATATATACTGAATCTGTTAATGATCAATTATTATTTAGAGTCTATATCTGTTTTTAATTTTATTATTGATATTGATATAAATAATATTTAATATTTATATAATATTTTTATTAATTTTTAATATAGTCGTCAATGCAAATAATTAAACGTTATCGCTTTAAATTTATTATTTATTCTTAAAAAACAAAAAAATATGTTTTAATAAAACGAAACTATTATATCAATAATAAAAAATTGTGCTATATTTTACCGAATAGCAACCATAAAATAATTAATATAGAATTATATATGCAATCACAATAGAATTACTAGCAATTTATTTTAGTACAACTTACAACATATATATCTATGTACAAACTTATTTCGATGTCTTCAGTATTATAAAATTTTAAATTTCAGATTCTTAAACAACAAAATTGTAACTAACAATTAACATTTGCACCAGTAATCACTGATGAAATCATCATAATCTTCTGTAACCCTTGTAAATATTTTAATAGAGTTACAGATGACAAAAGCATTCTTTTATAAATTCAAGTGATTGATTCTGATTCAATTTTTTTTTAATGTAAATACGTTATCGGTTCCTATTGCTAGTAGGTATTACTATTCAAAATTCAAAATTCAAAATTACGTTAATTTGGTTTGTTTAACTCGTTTTCATTTAGTTTAATTAATTAAATAATATTATTTTTAGATAAAATTAAAAAAAAAAATTTAAGAAATCATAAATTCAATATAATTCAATAGAATGCGCAGATTCAGCATTATTTTGTTACAATTAGTAGTTATCTTATTTTAAAAATAAGACGTAACAAAATGCATTTGAAGAGAATGTTAAAATAAATTTTCTAATAGAATATTAGAATATGTCTGTCAAGTGAATAAATACAATACATTATTACAATTCTATAAGAAAACGTTATCAATTTGAATATGCTCGGTCAATCAACACCATTTAACTTTGAATCAAAATCCAAAATATAAAAAACCAAAGTTTTTCTTTCGGTGTCCTGTGTGCTCTAAACTCAGTACAAAAATCCATGTTACATATATGACTAGAAATAGTATTCCTTTGTGGTTTTGATGATATTTGGCGATTATAGTAAGAATGTAACTATATTTATTAAGTCCCTTTTTTTAACTTATTTTAAGGTGTTCAAAATCTTAAATATTTCCTACACGAAAATACTACTCCTTATATGAATTTCAATTTAAATGCCATTATTTCATATATCGCAGGCACATATAGAGAACGTGTCTGTCAGCCATTTGGCACAGGCCAAAAGCTCATTTTATGGTTATTTAAAAAAAAAAAAATTTCACATAGTATGCTCGTTTAAGGGAGCAGAAATTTAGTAATTATTTTTAATTAATTTTGGTTTTTTATACCAAGAAATATATTTTGGCATGTGTCCCATTCCACCTCTGCCAGGCCCTGTATATATAAATATATATAATTATTAGAGGGGCATGAAGAAACATTTTAATGCTGGGAATACTGTCTCACACTTTTATGAGGGTGGAAATTGAAATCTGATATGCTCATAAAACATTGACATTACATGTAATATGTAATATGTAATAGGATGAGATCTTTACCCTTACACTTTGATTTTTAGATTGAAAAAAGTATAGATTTCTTCAGAATATACTATAAACTTTCTCAATTAAAACCACCCCCAATTTTTAGGCATCTCCAAACCACTTTCTCAATTAAAACCACCTATTTAGGCAATTTTCAATATTAATATTGCCCATAAAATCGAATATTTGACGAGTAGGTCGAATCTTCTAATTGAACATTAAGTACAATACATACAAATCTCCGTTTTTTTTCTACTCTTCTTATTCTAATATATACGTACGCTAAAGCTTAAAGGCGTACCGAACGAACAAGAAGTTTTTTGTATGAAGGAATCACTTCAGAGGCGCCTTATTTACATATGTAATTATGTATAACAATTTTGTAAAAATATCGAAAATAAAATAGTCTGCAATCCTAGAGGTTGATCACATCACAATATGAGTATGATCAGATATACCCTATATTACGGTGAATTGCTTTTTTTCTCTTCTAGTTTGCGGAAACTTAAATTTTACTCTACAAAAATTATTAATAAAATTAATATTATACATATATTTATAATTGCATAATTTTAGGCACATATAAATAGTATATTATAAGAATTCTAAAAATATATATAACAATTATTCATAATGTTTAAAATACTATTTTTTTTTTATAGCCATTTAAGTTTTCATAATTTTGACGATGATTTAATAAACGAACTTCCATCATGTGTTTATGCTGCCAGTCAACATATTCCAAATCAAAGTAATAATAATCCTCAGAATTTACGACTAAATACAAATAATATTCGACAAATTCAACATCAATATTTACAGCACACAGGAGGTAACTATAATAATAATAATATTATATATATAAATATTTCCAAAAATAAATAATTTTTATTAAAATTCTTAGAATGTCTGGATTCATCAACACCAAATTTAAATATACCACCAACAGTACCAACATATGGCCATGGTACACCATATAAAATACAACGACAACAAGCTAATGTTCGTGAAAGGAAACGTATCCAGAGGTCTGCTCCAACCGGGTATTTTAGAAAACTTTATTATTTTTTTTAATTTCAAGTTTTTTAAATAGTTAACAGATATAAATAATATAAATAAATTATATTCTTTTTTTATAATAAAAAAAAAATCCATTTTATAAAATTCGCAGTAGTATAAACTCAGCTTTTGATGAATTACGTGTACATGTACCAACATTTCCGTATGAAAAACGTCTTAGTAAAATTGATACTTTACGTTTAGCAATTGCTTATATAGCATTATTAAGAGAAGTTCTTGAAGCTGATTATGATCCACTAACATATGTTGAGAAATGTTTACGAGGTGAAATAAAAGCTGATCGTGCACATTGGAATACAAGTGGTAATATATATAAAAATTAAACTTTCTGATTTTATGTTAATACATTTTTTTTGTCAATATACAGATTTAACAGCTCGATTATCTTGGATTAATTGGGAAAATTTAGGTGTACATCCAGGTCGACGAACTTTATTGACATCATTAGCATTGTCATCAGATCCATGTGGACTAAATTGTGGTCCAAATTAATTTAAATATTTTATTAAATTAAAAATAATAATAATGACAAAAATTATACCAAAAATTTAAATGTCTTCCTTGATTTTTCTTAATATATTTAAAATGTTCTAATATTTTATTTATATATTTTGTAATTTATATATTTATTTTCAAAATTCTTTTAACAGTGAAATTTTAACAAATCAATTATATAGTAATTATAATAATTAAATGATAATTTACAAATAAAAGTAAATTGTATTTATAATTTTAAATTTTTATTTCGTTTCTATAGTTATTAAATTTTTTTGGTCAAAATAATACTTAAAATTTTGTAATCTCTATTTTTTAACTACTGTTTTGTATAAAATTAAATAAAATCGTTTTTTTTTTAAATTTTTTATAAGTTTTTTTTTTTTTTTAAATAAATATCTTAAAAACTTATTATATTATATAAAAAAAAATGTAAACTAATTAAAAAATAAATTCGTTGGTAACAAAATAAATTAATATATAATTTCCGACTATCATCATTAAATTTGTATTAATATTTGAATTTTTCATTTGTCCTTCATAAATTACAGAAATTCTTTAAATAAGCTACACCACCACATAGCTGCCTAATTATTTGCATTTTTAGTCTAAAATCTAAAATAATCTTTTTTTTATTTATTTTTTCCATTTTATATATTGGTCCGGCCAATACATTTTTTACGTAAATTTTCTAATTCCTGTCGTTTAAGTTTAATCTTAAATATAGTTTGAATAAATGTATGACAATTTGTAACAATTTCATCATTTGGAATTTGTGCACGGAATAAATTAGCTAATACAGCTATATCATCAGCAGCTAATATATGATTTTTATGTGTTATAATAAGACCAAGAGCCACTCGAAATAGAATCTATAAATAGAGAATAAAATGAAAGTATAATTATAAATTTATATTTATAGGTTAAGATTTACTTTATATCCTTCAGAGAAAACACAATCCCAAATCCTTAATACAGTTTCGACTGGCAGTACTTCAGAAAACAAGCAAATAAACCATTTACTTGCTATCACAGTATAAGGTAGACCTAAAAATTTAACGTTCAATTATAAATAAAACTTGAAACTCGTCATTATTTACTTGTATAATAAAAAAATAATTTTTATTTACATTTTTTTTTTTATGAATCTTAAATTATTGTCTATCTATATTGTCAATAAACGTTGTTTTTTAATTCGGAATTTCTCAAATTATGTACTTTATAATATAAAAATTATTGAAATCATATTTATAAGTGCCAGCTAATAATAACGAAACACTTGCTACCTATTATAAACCATAAACTAACACGACATACTCAATATTTTTAAGTTTTTATATATTTTTGAATTGCATTGCATTATTTTCTATTCACCATATTTTGAATATAAAAATTAAGCTAAAGCTATTAAAACTTGCCGATAAAATCTGTTTTTCATGAACATACTTTTATAATAGAAAATTAACTTTTGACTCCAGGCGATAATTTAATATAAAATTAATAAGAAAATTTTATTTGTACCCAAATCAAAATAGTTAGTTCTTTAGTACAATTATTTTAATGATAAACAAATAATCTTTATTTAATATAGTTTTTTTTTATATGTATTAAACTTACTTGAATTTTCGATATGTCTATTTACTTCAGGTACTCGACTAATTATCAATTCCTTAAATACAGCTAAATCTCTAATTAAACTAGCCATATTTTTTGTATGATATTGTGGAACAATATTTTCAATAATTATTTTTAATAACCAAAATGAAATTTCCTCATCATCAGTTACTATAATTAGTAGACCTTAAATTTAATAATTAATTATAATACAAAAGCATAAATTCCCAAAATATACAATTATTACCTGCAATATAATTTAGTCCTTGACAGTAACCAACTTCACGATTGTGATGTGCATAAGCCATTAAAACATTAAATAATTTCTGTTTTTTGGTTTCAAAATAAATATTTTCTGGAAATGTTCTAGGTATATCAATTAAAATGGAATCACCTAAAATTGAATTATATATAAATTAAATTCATTTCACAAAATTAAATAAGATTTTTATTACCAATTTCTTTGTCAAAATGTGCTCTTAATAAATTATTATATAATTCCGGAGAACGTTTTCGAAGCTGATAAGCACCAGAAGTTTTCATCCATATTTCAGCTCGATAAGGTCCTACAAAAAAATATTAATAATATATCATAGATCTACAAATGAAATTTACAATTCTTTATACATATTTATATACTATTTGGAAATTTACTCACCTGGAATACCTTTTCTTATATATCTTTTTAATGTGACAGTCACATTTGTGAAATCTGTATTTTTTTGCATTAAAGTCTCCCAGCGTATTCGCCTCTTTGTTAAAGTTTTTAAATATGTGGACATAAATTTCTCATAAACTTTATAATCAAAATTTTCATTACGTTTGAATCCATATTCGTCAACATCACTTAAAGAATGAATATACATGAAAAAATTATTACTTAAGCAAAATACTTAATTATAGAATAAATAAATTTTTGAATTCTTATAATATATACTATTTAAAACAATAATAATTGCCATCATAATTTTTGGAAATTGGAACTAAATTTAGATACACTTCTAACTTAAAATGCTAAAACGCCCACTAATAATTTTTTTTTACAAAAATATATTCTTTTACATACCTAAATTGAGAGCTGGCCATAAGAATTTTTTTAGTAGTCTTATTATTTAAAAATCTTTACAGGAACTTTATTTTGCTCTTTATATTCACGAATATATTGATTCTCGTTATGCTTCCACTTGGTTTGTGGTTAATTTACACAATATTTAAGTTTAAATGATAAAATAATTGCATTATTTAATATGTGGAAATAAATTATGTGATAACAAAAATTTCCATAAAAGCACCCACCTGATATTACTTTTTTTTTGTTGTTGATATGAAAAAGCGCGAAAGTAGGTCGAAATTGTCAAAATGTAAAATTTTGACATTTTGCAAAGTATTTTATTATATCAATTTTTTAAGTATGCGGTGTAGTGATGTGCAAAAATTGAGTACCGAATACCAAAGTATTCGTTACTTGAAGAATTAATGAGTACTGATTACTTATACTCAAAAGTATTCGATCCTTGAATGATTACTTTTCATTTAATATGAAACCCAAATTAAAATTGTAGTATTGTAGTTAACCAAATTTCCAAACCAATAGAAAATTATTCATTTCATTTTTCATTATACTACCGAGAAAAAAAAATTGCATATGAGTATGAGTACCGAGACCGAGGAATGATTTGATTACTTTTTTCATCTGATTACTCAAAATGAGTGTGAGTATTGAGTAAATTTTTCGTTTCTTCATACGTGTATTGTATTGTGTGTAACAGTGTAACTGAAGTTGTAGTCCGTCACGCCACAATACAAAACACATATCAATTACTTTTCCTGTATGGATAATTTCAAATGTCATCTGAAATGAAAAGTAATCATAAAGTAACGAATACTTCGTATTGATTACTTATGAAAAAAGTATCGAGTACCGATGATTACCTGAAAGTAACGAATTCGCACATCACTAATGCGGTGATGAAGTAGTAAAACAATGGCGGTATAACCACAACTGGAAAGATAAAGCAGACCATACACGTTCAAACATGTTGGTTGTCCACCGCATCTTTGTCATACAGATCATGTATGGGTATGTTTGATGATGTGAGGTGATGGACACACAATTTGTCAAGCCGCTTGACGAAAATTCTACGTCACTCAACATGGCTAATAACATAAATTTTTTTAAATCTCATATTTGATATTCAGAATGACAAATGTATGACAAACACTGCTACATAAGGTCAAATATGTAATTTCGTCCCAAAAAATCAAATTAGTTTAACGCGGTGATTACACTAAAGGCTAGACATATATTTATGTAAGACTTTTCTGTCGGACAGATTATTTTGCACATTTAGAAAAACTGCTCTAAAATGTGTGCATTTCAGTGACACGGAAAGATTTGTTAAAACCTGACTTTGGGTAAGATTATTAAAGTTTTTAAACATTTGAAATAAATTAATACTTTTACGATAATAATCTTATGTAGCTGCAACCGTAACTGTAGCTGTGGTCATTGCATGGCCATCTATACGTGAACTCATGAACGCTTTTTTCTATTTTTAAATGTCAAACATTTTATGCACGAGTTTTTTGTTCTTTCGTTCTTCGTGTTTCGTTAAATTTTTATAAGTCATATTTTTTGTGAAAAAAGATCCTCGTGAAAGCCGCGCTGCTTATTATATTTAAAATAATTTATACTAAATCGTATTTAATTAATAAAATTCTTATAAAAAATGGTATGTAATAATGAAAATTTTTATTTTTAATTGAAATTTTAGTAGATCCGCCTTAAAATGATCCAAAATATACGAAAATATTTCTTCCCAATGCTTTCAGTAGTTGCTTTACAAATTCTAATTTTGTTACAAAAGTATATAAAAATTTCTTATTATTCTATAAAATATTGCAGAAATCTATAATAATTTATGAATTCATTGAATATTTTTTTCGAAATTTAAAAGATTTTTGTTAAAACAATTTGTATGTAGTGTTTCTAACCTAAAAAAAAATGTATGGAACGTTCTCGTCCAAACACTAATTACTCACCCATTAATGTTTATATTAACATTTTTTTTTTATCTTTTAGCAACCACAAATTGTTTTACTTAAAGAGGGTACAGATACTTCTCAAGGTACCCCACAATTGGTATCAAATATAAACGCATGTCAAGCTGTTGTCGATGCTGTCCGTACAACATTGGGACCCCGTGGTATGGATAAATTAATTGTTGATAATCAGGGTAAAGCAACAATTTCAAATGATGGTGCAACAATAATGAAATTATTAGATATTGTTCATCCAGCTGCTAAAACATTAGTTGATATTGCTAAATCACAGGATGCAGAGGTATATAAAAGCCGACTTTAAAAAAACCGTAGTATAAATAATATCAATTTATTTTTGTTTTAGGTTGGTGACGGTACCACTTCTGTTGTACTTTTAGCTGGTGAATTTTTAAAACAAGTTAAACCATTCATTGAAGAAGGTGTACATCCACGAATTGTCATTAAAGCTATACGTAAATCATTAAATTTATGTATTGAAAAAATTAATCAAATGGCAGTACATATTGATAATAAAGATGCAAAATCAGCTGAACTACGTAGTTTACTTGAAAAATGTGCCGCAACTGCAATGAGCTCCAAACTAATTAATCAACAAAGGGGTTTCTTTTCAAAAATGGTAGTTGATGCAGTATTAGCATTAGATGAATTGCTACCATTAAATATGATTGGTATTAAAAAAGTAACTGGTGGTGCATTAGAAGAATCACTTTTAGTATCTGGTGTTGCATTTAAGAAAACATTTTCATATGCTGGTTTTGAAATGGCACCAAAAACATATAACAATTGTAAAATTGCATTGTTAAATATTGAATTGGAATTAAAAGCTGAACGTGATAATGCTGAAATTCGTGTTGATAATGTTATAGAATATCAAAAAGTTGTTGATGCTGAATGGACAATTTTATATAATAAATTAGGAAAAATTCATGAATCTGGTGCAAATGTTGTATTATCAAAATTACCAATTGGTGATGTAGCTACACAATATTTTGCTGATCGTAATATGTTCTGTGCTGGTCGAGTACCAGAGGATGATTTAAAACGTACATTAAAATCATGTGGTGGTGCTGTAATGACAACTGCACATGATATTAATGAAAGTGTTTTGGGTAAATGTGATTATTTTGAAGAACGTCAAATTGGTGGAGAACGTTTTAACATTTTCCAAGGATGTGTTAATGCTAAAACTTGTTCAATTATATTACGCGGTGGTGCTGAACAATTTTTAGAAGAAACAGAGCGTTCTTTACATGATGCTATTATGATTGTTCGTAGAACTATTAAAAATGATTCTGTTGTAGCTGGTAAGTGATAAATATTATATATATTTTTTTATTTATATTATATTAGTAAAGTAGTGTTTTGAGCCAACTGAATATATGTATATTTTTACTCCATGTGATCAAACATTAATAGACGTATAATAAAGTTTAAATTAAAATTATTTACAAAATCGTGTTGACAGTCCGCAACCTGCTACTGAATAATAAGCATATATAAAATATCTAGTAATCCGTATACAAATTATTATATATTCAAAAACAAAATTGAATACCCTTTATATTAATTTACTAGGTATCTATTACTGATTTTTTCTGAACAACATCAATGAAAAATATTATCATCCATTTGAAGTGTTTTACAGAGTAACCAAAAGTTCATGAAGGTTTTCAAATATTGAAGCCAAAATTTAATCAGTTCTAAATCTCCAGTAATATAAATTTGACCAGAAACTTAAATACATTTTTATTAATGATAACTTTCAACTTATGAGATATCTAAATTTGAAAAATTTACCCAAAACAAAAACTATTTGATTTGTAAACATACAAAACTATTTAAATAAAATCATAACGTAATAGTGATTCTCAAGAAAAATATATAACTAACAATCACTATAAAATGACTCATTCAATTAAATTTGAATACTGGGTGTGGGAAATATAGTGCTACCGCCATACTTATTCTGTTTACGTTTACTTATTCTTATTCTATTTAGTTGTTACAACTTATTATCAAACTTTGTCTTCCAGTATTCAAACATAAAAAATAAATTACATAATTCTTCTTGTCATAATTATGTTCCTCATAAAACCACAATTCTCCAGATAACACTGTGTCATATGCCATTCAGCTCGACCTCCACCTGTAATATATTTTCCAGGCAAATCACAGGCAACATGATGTGATAGTGTCAGATTTTTGTTATTTGTCAGCAAGTTATTAAGTGTTAAAATGGTAAAGTTACACTTGATACTCCCTGTATTTAATATTTAAATATTCAAATTCCTATATGTAAAATATTTCTTTCAATTTTATGTACATTAGTTTTAATTGTTTTGATCATATAATGATATTAAAAAATTGAGCTGTTTGCAAATCAATTTTGTGATGCCAATTTTTTATGACGACATACAAAATAAGAAAATTATATTTCCTGATCAAGAAATATTGAATCATTTTTTTAACGGCTTTAAATATAAAGTAGAAAAATAAAAAATATGATATTAATGACATGTAAATAATTTATACACTGATAAAAATTAGCATTATTATTTTTACTGCATTCCACTCGGAATTGAGAATCAGGAAAGAAATACATATAAATAAAAGCTAATTTTTTATTAATACAATTATTATTCTCTATATATTTTGTATTTTTTTCTTATGTTTAATAAATTTCCGTAACCGTTTCTAGTAAAATAAAAAGAGAAAAAAAACTTCCTCATTTTAATTAAAATTAATTTTTTTCATGCGTGAAAAACACTTTCGAATAATTATTTATTAGGAACGAATTAGAAACTTAAATAATTTTATTATAAGAGATCGTACACAATATTATTTTAATATTATTTTGATTTCCGAATAACAAATTTAAAGATAATTATGAATTACGGTCGTTATTTATGAAAGTTAATAGTTTATAATGAAATTAAATTTTTTAAATTTATATTTTGTATAAAATTTAAATTTAGATTTTGTTTTTTCTAATCACAATGAAATTCACCAGATTTTGCAAATATATAATTAATAAGTAACATTTTTGAAGTTATTTTCTATAAAGAAAATCATAATCAAATAATTAATTATGACGTGAAAATTCAGATTTTAATTTTATAATGTTGCAAAGAACAAAGAAACTATCTGTAAAAACCAAAAACATAAATTCTCAAATGACAGGAAATTATATTTATTAAATATAGATATTTTTTAATTGCAGTCTTTTATTTATTTATAATTTATTATTTCAAATTTAATCACTATAGATAAATATAAAAAAGGGGATTTTCTATTGACTTCATTGGGAAAATTTATAAATTTAATTGGATATTATATTAATAACATTTCAATGAGTTTGTTTTACATATCTAGAAAATAGCAAATAATATAAAAAAAATCATACGATATAAATAAAATAAAATAGATATATTTTTTATAAATGTACAATTTTTCAAAATCTCTAGAATATCCATAAAAAAAGTTTTGATTTTTACAATTTTATCAAATATTTTCCACAGAAAAATCAAGACCAGTTAACTTTCTAAGTTTACCATAAATGGATGTTTTTAAATATTAATTTTATTTATAAAAAAAATTTAACTTGTTGATTATTTGGTTTACATACAGTCTGAAGAAAATTGTGATATATTCCCGGGCCAATAAGGTTTTATTATATTTTATTGGTAAAATATTTCTTCCACTAATTCAATGCAATATTATTAAAAAAAAACTCGATGTATTTATGGTTAATTTAAGTTAAGCTATGATTATTTTATTGTACATAAGGTTTCTTTTCAAGATTTATAGAGTAAAATAGCATTAGAAAATAGATCTCAACCAAAAATTTAAAAAATCTCATTTTATTAACATACGAACGATTTCTTACTAGCGATAAAAGTGACTCAAATATTATATTGTATATGAACGGTTCGATAAATGAGAATTTTATGTTATAAGATCAATCTTAGATCCTTTGGCTTCCTACAAAGATTTTCAGTAATGTAATTAATTATTTTTCATTAATCTCAAGTAGGATAAATTATATAGTTTTTGCTTTTAATCAATCATTACTATACAGAGCAAACCTGATGTACTGCCGGAAAGGCAATTAAATTTAACTATACAAACTCTAATAAAACAATATATGTACTGTTTATGGCCCGAGTATATAAGTCTATATAACTCAGGTTTAGACATAGAAATGAATATGTTTTATAAAATAAAAATATATGAATAAATTATATAAAATTTCTCAGATAAACCGGTCTTTGAAAACAATCTTTCTTATTATTAATATTTATGCACATACTGTGTTGCAACCATTTTTATAAAATAAATTGAGAATATATATTATTTTCATTACTGGTTTGTTGTGTCAGTTATAGCAAATAAAAATGATGTTATTTTTTCTTATTTTTCTAATTTATTGTACTTAGTATTTTTCTGAAAGTTTTTCAAACAAACTTATTAAATTTAACTGAGTTTCCCATTACAGAATTTTGAGTGGGTGAACTTTGTGGTACCAATTTTTTTTTTATTTTCATTTGGAAATTTATGTGTTACTTGAGAGACTTTCACAATGAACACAATGTGTTTTTCTATTCAAACTTACAATTTTTTATATATGTATATATAACTGGGGAAATCAGTTTGAAATAATGAATTTAAAATTATTATTTTACCATTTATCGTGTTTATAATTTTTGTTTATTGCATGTTAAAAATTAAGTTCAAAAAATTAAAAATTATTATTTGATATTTATATAGTTAATTCTCTCTAAGTCAAAATCGCAAGGGACTAAATTATTGTATTTACTTATAGAGCATTTTGACTTAATTTAAACTTGTCTGGGATTTTTATATTTGCCAATAACTAGAGGTGCGTTTGCGTTAGTTTGTCACTATCATATTACAACAAAGCTTTAGCTTTCCATAGAAAACATTTATTAAAATGAGTTATACTTCAGGTTGTCATGAAAAAAAGCTGGCGATTAGTTAATAGCGAATAATGTGTAATGCATCTGATACACGTTAATGGCTTTTTGTTACACATTCTATGCCTCTTCCACTAGAACAATTCCATTATACATAATTCCACAGGGTACAATTCAACTTGCATATTTCAACTTTGATTAAATACTTCTTATTAGTTGAAATTTTACATGAAATATCTGGAAAAAGCGGCTAAATAATATTTATTTATGTTAAATAAATTGTACAAATTAAATTGTTGCCCAGTTAAATTACATCGACTGAAAATCGTCTCAATAATATTACCCCCATTGAAATTGTGTATATAGCGGAATTGTTTTTGTGGAATCAGCCGGTTACCAAAAATGATGATATTTTTGTCCTGTTTTAAGTAATTTGCTTTTTATTGGTTATAAAATTACATGCACGATGCCTAGAATCGATATGTAAATAAATATGAAAATTTACTTTGTTTGCTTTGTTATATAAAAATTTAAATATTTTCAATATCAAAATAAATTAATCTTATTTGCATTTATTATTAATTCTTTATTTTTTTACATATTTTTTAATAAAATATTTTTTCTAAATTCTCATACAATCATTAATTTGATATTTTCGGTTTTTCTTTTTTTTTTTTTTTAAATTAAAATTTATATAATAATTTCTTTAATAAACAGTTTTTAAAAAAATATACAAAACGACGGTAATAAATAGAATTTTGCAAAGTTGTCAAAATATTGTCAAAATGACGCGAAAATTTTGTGTTGGCGGTAATTGGAAAATGAATGGTAATAAAGCTATTATTACAGAATTAGCTAAAATGTTATGTGCTGGTCCATTAGATCCAGATACTGAAGTAATAATTGGATGTCCATCAATATATTTAATGTATGCACGTGAAATATTACCATATGGTATTAATATAGCAGCACAAAATTGTTATAAAGTTGCTAGTGGTGCATTTACTGGTGAAATATCACCAGCTATGATTAAAGATGCTTGTATACCATGGGTAATTATTGGTCATTCAGAACGTCGATTAATTTTTGGTGAAACAGATGAATTGATTTCAGAAAAATGTGAACATGCTTTATCTGAAGGTTTGAAAATAATTATATGTATTGGTGAAACATTAGAAGAACGTGATTGTGGTAAAACTGAAGAAGTTATATTTAGACAAGTTGCTGCTGTAGCTAAACGTATTCATGATTGGCAACATGTTGTTATAGCTTATGAACCAGTTTGGGCAATTGGTACTGGTAAAGTTGCAACACCAGCTGAAGCTCAACAAATACATGCTGCTTTACGTAAATGGATTAGAGATAAAATTGGAAATAATGTTGGTGAAAGAATACGAATACAATATGGTGGATCTGTAACTGCAAATAATTGTAAAGAATTAGCACTTCAACCAGATATTGATGGTTTTCTTGTAGGCGGTGCATCCTTAAAACCAGAATTTATTGATATTATAAATGCCAGACATAAATAATTTAATAAATTTTATTATATATATATATAATTATTAAATCAATTATTAAATAATAAATAACATTTTACAATTTTTTGAAATAAATATTTAAAAAGAGATAATTTCGAAAATATTTTATGTAGTATTTCTAGAGTTATACCAAAAATCATGTAGTTCAATGTTAAATTCATTGATTTTTTTTGTTAATATTACTGATAATTTTCAATTACTGTGGTATAATGTATAAATATCAAAGTTTAAATCAAAATATGTATCATAAACTATATCACTTTTTGAGGTACCATATCTCGTAAACATTCAAATCTGTAACTTTCTGTTCATTATTAACTTTATTTAATATATTTGAAAATAAATTACATAAATAGTGATCCAACATTTGCCTCGAAGATCATGTGATTTAACTCCTTTGGAAGTAGTCCAAAGAAAAAGTTTACCAATAATTCACAAACAATTCATCACCCACAACAATCAACCATTTTTATTTCTAAAAGTTTTTCGGCTTTCGAATCATCGCCTGCGAACGAAGCCGTAGTTAATTGTGTTCCACATAGAATAAAATAAATCATCATTTAATATAATTTTTCATATGTATAACTTTAAATCAAATTGTTTTGAAATCTTGAAAGTTTCTTAACCCCAGAATGTGGAAAAACAACACCAAAATGCAATTTTTTTTTTATTCGTTTAATGTTAGAAGGTTTTTTATGTTTATTTATATATTTTTTTGCATAAATTTATTATTCTAAATGTGTGTTTTTTTATATACCTGCTTGAACATTAATTTATATTAAATATAATGCAAAATAATGTGTGCACTTTTTATATGCATTTTGTTATTGTTTTTCTGAATATGAAACTGACAGTATTTTTAACACTGCAAAACAATAATAAACTTTATTTACATTTATTTTTTATTTTATCGTAAAAAATAAGTGTATAAAATCCAACACCACTTGTTAGATTATTTACATATAAATTATTCAGTATAAATATAGAATTTGTTATTATATAAGTGCTTGTACCTTGCACTCGATCAATATCGTACATTGTCCTCTTATGTAAAAATCATTGCTATTTTTTTTAAGTAATTTTTATATAAAAATATTATAGTATTATAGAGAATAATAAATTTATTGAGTTTAGGTAATTACGTACATATTATATACTATAAAGTCTCGTAAATTAAAATTTCTGAATCCATAATCTCGTATATTAATTTCTTGAACTAACAGGACAGCTTGAACAGCGGTCCAGAATTAAACCGCTGCGCTGCAATCTGAAAAAGAAGACAGTATGCATAAATCTATACTGCATAACTCCCGACTGCAAACCATCAACATTTCACACTAAAATGTATATTTTAAAGTTATAAGCAATTTATAAGCAATTTTATTACTTAATCTTCAGCGTTACCAGTCAAAATTCAGTATCAAATTGCTTATAATTACGTATTGTAAACTCATTTATATTAAAATGAGTTATACATGAGATAAGGTGGCGGTTAGTTAAAAAGTGTATCACTTGTTTTATATAAAAAAAATACCCTTTCGTCGTAAACCTAACTCTATATTACCCTGGCCTGGGGTTAACCTGAAATGTACTTATTGCAGCTTTAAAATTTTGGTAGCTGTCATAATACTCCGTATTTCATAGAAAAAAAACTATTATACATTGACTAATTATGAACGAACCGAATTCTCAAATCGGTCGTCCAATTTTAATGTATGCTGTATGGTATGGAGTATTTAAATTTCATATAAATTTGCACTATGAACTATAAATGTAGAGAAAAGCATTTATACAAATTACAGTAATATCGCAACACGATATTTTTATGATTTCATTGAGTACATCATTTAAAATCTTACCGCATTGCGTTTATTTTGACAACTTATTCCGAACAGCATATCGCAGGAAATTTACTTTCTAATCTTAATCCGAATAGCATATCGCATTTACTCTTACCGTAACATTAAATATAAAGGTTTGTCAAAAATCTTGGTGGGTTAGTATTCCGACTTCTTTGACTTTAAAAACTGTGCATCGTTTGAATTCTGGACCGCAACCGTACCCATGTACAACTTTATTTCCTATATTGGTAGTAGAATTTCATTAAAATGTAACGATTTTAGAAATAAATTCTGGCTTCACGAAAAAAAATTGATTGAAAATGAAAATAAATTAATTTACTCCAATTCGAATTTAATTATATGTCTAAAATATGTAAATTTTTATATATTTACGAGATGTGCGAAATTTTGAATTAGAAATTTGTAAAAAAAACCGAGATATTCATTTATTTTTTGCAATAGTTAACATTTTCAAAAAATATTGGCGCTACATTACAAATATCCTTGAAAAATATTATTTTATTACGTCATAAAACTAATAATACTTATGTCCTTTGAATAAATAATACTTTTGTCATATATTTTATATAAAAAAAACAACATAATATTATAATATTTGAAATAAAACAGTTCTTTTGCATGAAATGTCGAAATAATTTTGATTATAGTATGACGTTAGCAGTTTTATAATCAATAAAAGTTTACGTTAAAAGTAAATTGTGAACGTTACTCATATATAAAATAGAAATTTTGTGTTTAAAATTACATATATTAAATATTAAGGAGTTTACCAAGAAAGGCGTTTCTTTATTACTATTAGTTTCTTTTTTTAGTGACGTCAGTTGTACTTGTTAGGTATGGCAAAGTCGTGAAAAAATAATCGAATTGGTTAATCATAACTCGAAAGACGAGAATAGTCGGAACTTTGATTAATCGTCCATATAAATTTTGATTGTTTATTAATCGGAATTTTATGAAATATAAAATCGATTATTTTCGATGTTTTGAGGGTCCGATTAATCGCTTAATTGATTATTTCTTGCTATCCCTAGTACTTGTATAATGTTATTTTATGGAATATAGTCTAACCCTCAGTTACTCAATATTTACAACGGCGTTAGAGGCATTAGGTACTCTCAAAGTTGTGTTCTTGCATTAATGACATAAAACATTTGATTTTATCAGCTGTTTTTTAATATTCAAAAATATTGTAAATATTTAGCAGTTTCTTCTATTTATATTCCAGCAATTTCTTTCAAATTAGCTTTTTTTTTAATATTTTTATTGCTTCTACAAGACTTACCATATAAAATACAATTTCCTTAAACGAAGACATGATAATAATTTATTATTTATCAAATTGTTATTATATTACATCTAATTTTTTGAATTTTTAATGTCAAATTTAATGTTTGCGTTCAATTTTTAAATTTTTCAAACTTTCTGCGTTGAGTATATGAAGTATGTATGTAATGTATTGCTATTGTGAATGTTGAGAGAAACTGTAGTCATAAAATATAAATTTTTTAGCTAATATTTTCAACATAAACTAACGATTTGTTTTTATTACCTTGCTAAACAAGATAATAATATAAATAATAATGTATGATAAACGAATTGTAAGACAGACAGAAAAGCCATAGATTAATAAAAACAATTTTGATATTTATTTTCCAAATTCCAAATTTACTAATATAAAATTATTAATTGCTTTATATTAATAATTTGTGCTAAAAATAATAATATATAAAAATTAATTAAATAATTCTTTTCATAATTATTCCATATAATTTTCTTTGTTTACAATCAATTTAATTTAATTTTGATTAAATTTATTACAATGAATGACGTTGTTAATTTTTCTATAAAAAACTAAACATTAAAAGTTAATTCTTTGTCATTCATTCATGACAAAAATTTAGACATGTTGTTTTAGACATGCATAGAAACAAGCCATTAATTTATTTTTTAATTAATTTGCTGACTATATACATAAATATTGATAAAAAGAAACATTTGATGTCACGATATGTTGATAAGAATTATAAATGCAAAAAATACAAATATTGTTTTTTATGATAGAGGCAATAAATTACCAAAAAAAAAAAACATTATTAATAATATTTTTAAAATGGTGTGAAAGATTCTAATAGTTATTTTTTTAAAAAAAAATTTCAATAAAAGTTAATTGTAAGCCCACTTAATCTTGTCACTATCTGTTAAATATTTTATTCAATCAATATTGAATCTTTATGTGAAAGTTTACGGATATATGCAACTCGAATAACTTTTGTCATAATTTGTGTATTTCTTTTTATGTAAATTTAAATACCCAAATTTACAAATTTTATCTAATAAATACTGTTCAGTAATTATAAATTGTTGCGGATTTTCTATAATTTTATGTCACCATAAAATCAAATTTATGTTTTCTGTACGTTACATAAGTTCCCTTGAATTCTAACATGTATTTTCAAAATGTAGAAATTCTACCAAAATTTGGAATATTCTGACATATTTGTAAACATTAAACATTTTAAAATATTATCCCTTACATTTTCTGTATAAAATGTCAACTTTTGAAGTGGCATTCAAACTTGTAACCCTTTACTTTCATGTAGCTGAACTTTAAAAATCATTATTATTAGTAATCGCGTATCTAATCCTCATCAATCTAAAATAGAAGACCCATCTTCCCGTTATCAAGAAAATTAGTACCTTGTGATAGAGACAGATAATTTGTTTGGATCAGTGAATCACCTAATCTTGATTTCTACTTTTACTATTCACAATGAATTAAGCTCTGATGTTACCATCACCTAACACCAACAAATGGTAATTAAATGCTAATACAAGCAGTAAAATAAAAATATAATAATTAGGAAAACAAAACATTAAAGATTGAACCAAAAGAACTCCTACCACCCCCTACATACGTTGCCACCTGTTTATTCAAGCCATTGAACAATTAAGTTTTTGATCTAAAGTAGTAAAACAGATACTGCCAGCTGTCTGCCTACAAGTAAAAATATTCGCTAAGGAAAAACTGAAATTGTATAGTTCCAGCGTTACAAAACACTTGAATTAACAGGTTACCATTACCACTAGCTTTAGGCTTCTATATATAGTTCAGTTATATATATTTGTAAGAAATTTATTTCATTCTGTTCGTTCGGTAAAAAAATTAGAAATATTAATTTTTTTGCATAATATTATAAACAATTTAATAGTAAATATGTTAAATTTACATAAATATTCACTGAAAATGAACATGAACAATATTAAAAGATTTCATTTATTAAATTAAAATACAAAACTTTAAAAAATTGACAAACAAATTTTCATTACTTTTATGAATTGAAATATACTTTCATATTCTGAAATCTTAATTAAGATTGTAATCATGTATGTAAAGTATAAAACCAATCACGGAATCGTTAGGGATTTGACAATTTTTATGTTAAAAAGTTTCGTTGACAATTTCATTTAATCAAATTTAAATGTTTAAATAATTCTCGTACTAATAAGTTTATCAAAATCTAAAATCGTATTTGAAATTGCCAGTTTGAAGGTACTAAGAAAATCATTTAAATTAAGTGAGATTGTAATCTTAAACTTAATTATAAACTTATATGCTCCTAACTATCACAGTAAACTATTAAAGGATCTTAAAAGTATTTTTTTTTTAACTTAGAAAGTGTAATTTAGTCCTCGTTTCTTTAAATGCCAGACAAACAAAAAATAAATATTTATAATAAATTCGTTTAAAAAAACATATGTGGTGGCGCCAATATGTCGATGTATATATTTCTTTTTTTTTTCATAATCAATGAACGGAAGGAATTCGATATTAAATTAGGTCTTTATGTTTGATCAAATTACCAAAATATATATAAAAAAAAAGCAAGCTCATTTATTTCTCTTTCATAATATGTTTATAATAATTATAAGCAAAATATAAATTTATTTTTGAAGTCAAACTTTTTCAAAAGAACTTGACGTCAAGCAAAACTTCAAGGATTTTCAAAAATAAATAATATTATATTCCATTAATTTAATTTTATGAAAATATGCAATTAGAAAATCAATTTTTATATTAACATCAAAAAAATTTTTTTATATATATTTTTTAGGTGGTGGTGCCATTGAAATGGAACTATCGAAAATTTTACGAGATTATTCACGTACAATTGCTGGTAAAGAACAACTTTTAATTGGTGCTATTGCAAAAGCATTAGAAATTATACCAAGACAATTGTGTGATAATGCTGGTTTTGATGCAACTAATATTTTGAATAAATTAAGGCAGAAACATGCTCAAGGTAAGTCTTCTTCCATAATAATAACAATAATATTAAAAAAAATTTAAATTTATTATTATAACAGGAAGTACTAAAAATAAAAATTTTATAGATTACACGAATTCATAAACACGTAATATTTAAGTACTCAATATAACCAAAAAAAAATATTAATATTAAAACTATTTTGGGAGCTAAACAATAAGAATTCGTCTATAAAAAATAGACGAATTTGTTTACAAAAAATGTGTTTATTAAAAAAAAACGTGATACATGACCTACTTTTCTATCAACAAAGTAGACAATTTTTTTAATAAATAAATAATAAAATTTAAATTAACACATTTTTTAAACGACTAAATTAAAAATATTTACTTAAAATAAAAACGCAGTAAATTTTTATTTAGTCATTAAGTAATTAAAATTAAATTAATATTTTAATTAGTAAAAGGTTTAATTACTTTATCTAGGTTATTTCTATATTTTCAAGTAAAAATTACATTTTAATATATTTTTTAAAAAAATAATGTCGGGAAGTATTTTAGCATACAGAAGAAATGGCAAAATTAGTATAATACTGAGAAGTTATTGTGTAAATAGAACCAAGGCGAATGGCGATGGCGAATAACGATTTTCGGATAAATAAAACCATGTCGAAAGCAGCTGTCAACGAAAGTAATCACAAGCAACTAATTTGTAAAGAACACCATCAGTCAATATCATCTGTCGCCTTTCCATCACGCAAAATTAGAAAATAGCTCTAATTTTTCGGCAGCGAAAAAATTCGACAACGAAATTCGATTGTGTTCACACAGTCATTTAAATATATGAGGGCGAAATTTATTTTGACATTTCGCCATCACCATCCGTCTTGGTTCTGTTTACAACCTTAAAATTGTATTAGAAGATTTACTAATAATTTGAAGTATGTATTTTATCAATGATTATCATTTCATTAATTTCCAATTTACGTGTTTTTTTTTTTTTACTTAACTATATTTAAACAATTATCTTTAGACTTGTAATTAAATTCAAATACGCAATTTTTAAATAATTTTGCTTTCAAAATTTACACTTAAAATAAATTCTTGGACTATAAATAATATCCAACATTATTTACTTGTTGATTTTAAATCGTCTTTGGTTAATCAATTAAATATTTAATAATAAAAAAATAAATATATAGCATAATATTTTTTGTGTAAACAGTGGAATTTTCCTTAACATTTGTATTAATACTTCAAATAGTCAGCGTGTCACGTTTTGTTATAGTCTGAGGCCAAAAAATTATATAAATAATATTTAATTTCTTTTCATTTTTTTTTTTAATCTTTGCACTAACATTTGCAAACCAATACAATATTAATACAGTTGTAATACAAGAGCTGTAGAAGAGTAATAGAAATGGACTTTTCAAAATCATTTCAATGGTTTTGGATGGTAAGGTTTTTTGTACCCCGTGGTAGATACTGCATAAGGGTAAAAAATTAAATTAGATAATAATTAACGATTAAATGTGTCATTTAACGATAGTATCTATAGATATAGAAGCAACTGTTGCGCGGTGTACAGTAACAAGTTGAAATTGAATAGGAAAATCGATAACCTTTTTAATCGTATACATTATCATGTCCTCCCTCGATAAATTATCAAATTTGTTAATGTCATGTTCGCTAAAATTATGTAGTTTTCGATAGGATTTACTTATGCGACGTTTTCTTGTAGTTAGAGCTTGTGCCGCAGGTTTTAGTGAAATTCAATTTACATATGTGAATTAACCATGTATTTGTGATGACTCGGACGAAAAAGATGCAGTTCGTTCAGCTCTGTAGCCGTGCAATTGTTTCTAATTGGTTAAATCGAAAACAAAATTATGCCGCAACTAGAAAAAGTCGTAAAATCCACTTTTAAGCTGTTCAACAATCAAATTATTATCTTAAAAAAGAATTAAAAGTTAAAACCTTTAAGAAGAAAAATATTAAAATTGCTATCTCAAAACGACGTAAGACAAAATTGCAATTCCTTCTAATCAAATTCAAATTTCTGACTTAAATTCTACTTCTCTTGAACTAAATAATTTAATTTTGTTTATAGTATTTTATATATAAAAAAAATTAAATTATAAATTTCACCTTACAATGACATTCACAAAAAAAAATGTAAACAAATAAAAGCGAAATATTGAAAAAAATTAAAAATTTACAAAAATAAAATTTTAAAATAATTTTTATAATAAATTTGATTTTTTGAAATTATATTATTTACTTTCCGAATTGCTTAAGAAACAAAGTAATTCATTATAAGGCACAGTTTACCCTAACTTTTTGAATAAATTTTCATGTTTTTGAGGCATCCTGAAATATTATTAATTATTTTTTTGTAGGATTTTTGTGGATGTGAACACGATATAGTTCAATCGAAGCAACATAATCACTTCAAAGTATGATTAATTAAATTGCTCAAATGGAAATAGTGGTGAATAATGGTACAATTCATTTTATAACTGAAGGAGATGAAATAGATCAAAATATCTAAAAACCATAAATTATTGGCTAGAATTTTTAATCAATAAATAGTACGATTCTTTAGGATTTAGGTGTCTTATCTATTACGGATGTTGGGCAACATTGATTTTGATATATGAAATAACTGCTCTTAGTAGATTGAGAGTTGATATGTTAAACTATTCCTTTAGGTTGCAAACCCATGAAACTCGTTTTGTGTCTACAATTTTGCATTGGACGTCTAAAGTTATTAATTTTACGTGTTCTTTGATTGTTCTGACTATTAATGAGTTTGTTTAACAGTTCTACGTTCGAAATTCTATCCGTCTATTTGATCTTCACTATTCTCTTATATGTCCCAGTATTCAAAAGTTTCAATTTTGCGTAGATTACATTTTCTTTTACTGTCCAAGTTGTAACACATATTAAAGAGTTTTCCAAATATAACACTTGAGCATTTTTTATTTCGTGGTCCAAGGTTTAATCCACCTTTACAGAACAGATTACTCATACTTCTGAATGGCGATCTAGCAATTTATATTCTAGTATTAAACTTTGTTCTGTTAGTATCATTGCAATAGATTATGGCACCAAGTTCCATCCTTTCTGTCTCTCTAACTCTTTCTATAATTTGATTGTCGATCTTTAGACACAGGTTTGAAGTTTGATTTATGCTGAAAATCATATTTTGTTTAGTTTATATTGATATTGATATTTAAACTGTATTGTTTGCAATATTTATTTAGCTCATTTATCATTTCCTGTAGATTTAATAAAAAATTGATACTAATAAGACAGCATTATCGCTTAAACCTTATGATTTATTATATACTAATAAACTAAAATTTAAAATTCGTAATTTCAGTATCAAGCGTCAGTTTTTCAATTATTTTTTTTAAGTTTACTTGATATTATGGTGGTATTATTATAAATAATTGGAGTTTGGAAAGTTCAGTGTTAGTCGTCACATTAAATAAATCAATTTATTTTTCATTATTATATGACGTCACAAAACTATTTTAAGTTTTATGTGACTTTATTCATGTTGGTTATTTATTGTATTTTCTTCTTTTAATACACAAAACTAAAATTAAATTTAATTAATGCATAACTTTTTAATTTATAAAATTTCTAAATTTTTTTTGGTTTGCTTTTATTTTATTTATTTTATTTATTAATCATAAATTTTTATATTTTATATTAAAATAAATTAGCCTTGCTCCCTAATCAAAAATTTATATATAATTTTTTTATTTTACTATATTAAACACGCGACTTCAGGGACAGACGCAATCACGAGACGTTAGGGGCAGAATTTATATTTCATATAATATATTTAAATATATATGAACGATGTGAACGACCGTTGTTACCAATTTATCTATTTATTTTCTGTTTACGCAATATTTCAAGTTTTTTATTTATTTATTTTTTATAGTTATATTTATATTTATAAAAAATGTCTCTAGCCAGCCACAAAATTATATTTTTCAATTGAGATTACACATTTAAAAAATTATTTGTGGATTCGATTTACAAAAAAGCAAATTAATTATATAACGAGCTCACAATAATAGAAACTAGTGCGTGACTAATTCGCTGAATTTTATTTCTTTTTATATTTATAATGTTTTCAATAATATAATTTTTAAAGGCCATTTGGTTAATCCGAAAGTTAATCAGAGACGTGGTTAATATAATAAGTTATGATTTGAAATATACTTTTATTACCAGTTAAATAATTATACAAAGTCATATTAGATAAATGGATGAGACTACCAAGTCACATCGACTATAGATTACTAATGAGATGTACCATTATTTTTATAAACAATTTATTATTAAAAAGAAGCTTTGTTACTTTGGGGAACTGACAACTTCAGTTCCGGTTTCACAAAACAACCAATATCTGATTAATTAATTTTTAATCAACGATAAACACAAGTTTACCGTGCATCATCTATTCAGTGTTTTAAGTTAATCAGAGAAATTTAGATATTAAAAATCGAAGATTCAGAAAATAATTGGTAATCAATAATTTCATCGTTAAACTATTGTAAGTTAAATCCATATTGAAATTTTAATCCATAGTTAATCTTTGATTAATAAGAAATTATGCTTCAAGGAAAAGTAACAATTGCAATAGTGACAAACAGATATACAAACAGCGTTTCTGGCTCTAAACTACGCCATAATATCATCCAAGCTCGTAAGGAAATGTTCCGATGAGCTTGGAATGAACTATCTAGATATGCTCTAGTCTATCTGGCTGGTAGTTCCCCTATTAAACAACGTTAAAAGGGAAATATATCTGCTTTCTGTCTTCAACCACGTAAGACCAGATCAACAACTGTGTTCAAAGGCACTGCCCAATTGGCGAACATGCAGCCAGACTAAGTATCCCATTCAAATAATCATTCCGCAGTTGCAGAGAACTGTATGATAAAGAAACTATAACCCATTTCACCTGCAATTGCTCAGCTATAGCCAGAACCAGAAATAATACACTTGGCGGCTCAGATACCTACAAATATAGTACGATTTTTGAAAGCAACGAGGAGCATTTGAAATCACTATTTTATCTAAATCAATTGGTTACATGAGTGGTAGCAAAACGGTGTTAACGCGCTAATTGTAGTCGCCGTCATGTTGCATTGCACTCATTACTTAAACGAACCAATCTAATGATTAATTTAATAAACGTGAAATCGTTGATTAGTGTATACACTTCTAATTAGATTGGAAAGTTTGACAAAGTTATCTTAATTTTATCATTATGGTTACTTGTTAGCTTCGGTTTTTGTAATGCTTAATTTTACTATAATATTGTTTTTGCGGATTTGTAAAAACAAAGTAATCTGTTATTATCTACAAATAACAAAAGTAGTTTCTAAATAGCTAATAATTTAAGTAATCATAAATTATCATAAAAAATAAATGTATTCTTCAGTTTCACGGAAGTTAAGTATTAAGTTGATAAATAATATTTTGTTGACGTTTTAACTTTGTCTATTACATAAAATTTCCGCCTACATAATTATAATTTGAAACAGTAATAAATAATTTTAGCATCTCATATAACGAATGACTGCTTTTTTTCTGTTATATAAACGTTATATGATTATGACAAGACGCATCAATTTTATAATAAAATATTACATTCATAAAATAAAATAAATTTTTATTTATATGATTATATATTCATCTTTTTTTGAAACAATATAGAAAATTTTTGAAACAAATTTACAATATTGAACTGGGCACACAGTGCCTAATAAAATCCTTGAATTTACACTATAAAAAACAATCTAGTTAAAAAGTTAATTAAATATTTCAATGAACTATACAAACTTATCAATACAGTAGACAGTCGGAAGAATGATTTAATTATTTTAAATAAAATAAAAAAGGTTTTTTTTTACATAACCTGTCAAAATAAAAACTATATTTCTTGTAAAATTATATTCTCAGTTATCATTTGCAATATACATAATTTAGATCTTTCAGAATTAGGTCTATAGCTTCGAATTCGTGGTTCCTAATGTCTTAAACCTGATATATTTGTTGAAAATGAATGTATTTCATTTATACTGCAAATAGCCACTATACGTCAAATTGAACCTAATTTTCTTTATCGCTTATAATCATTCAAGAGGGATTGTTAGATATTAAAATTGTATTTACTGAAAATAAATTTCAAAGTCAATTTTAAAGACGTTTAAAATCAATATTAAAGTATCATAGAAAAATTTTTCTATATATAAATTAATCAAAGATACAATTTGAAAATATTTGTATAAAATAAATTGCAATTGTTCAAACATTTTTTTAGCACATTCAATTTTTCAAATGGTTTCATTATTTGCAAAAAAAAAAAAAATTTGTTGCATTTTCCGCACCCAAAGCGAACAATCGCCACAACATTTATAGACTTTTTTCTCGTTCGTTAGAAACTCTATGTTTTGAAGAATTAATTAAAAATCCAGAATTTCCATTGCAATAAAGTGAAAAGAGGTAGTGAGATTCGTAAAAATGAATTTTATTAAATTGACTTTTTCAATTTTCTAAGAAGATACTATCCAGAACTCTCAATCTCAACAAAAACTAATAAAACCACAAAAACGTGGAAGATATAATAGAAATAGAACACAGCAAAATAGAATCCTAACAAGCCTCATGACAACTCAGTCATTTCAACTGTCACTTTGATAACATGGCTCTAAATGACAAAGACACGATAGAAACATTCTCTTGCCACTGCGAGATAGTTGCAAGGAGAAGACAGAATCTAATGGAAAAAGGCTTTCTTACCACCGAAGAACTGGTTAATATGATGCCCTCAAACATTCTAGGGTTTTTTGTATATTAAGGGGTTGTAAACGTACAATAGATCGATAATGTCGCGTTGCTCTCTTGCGTTCCATATTTAAGTTTAAAAAATTATGTGATTCCATGTTTTCCAATAGATATGTAATTATCGGGGTCCTATTGTCCTAAGTATCTATACTGGTGAGTACTAAACGAGTACTTTAAATTACGCTAATTTTCAATTATTCTTAGCTATATTAGAAGTAGATAAATTAGAACATGATTGCGTAATAAAAGTCAATGTACGGATGTACTACTTAAAGTACTACCGATCCGATGTACTACTTCAAGTAGTTTGTAGTGTCAAATGAATTCTATTATATTTTTAAGTGAACAACATGAAAATATCGAAAATTTGTAATGCCAGTATACTAAAACTCAATATTATTGGTACAATTTGCATAAATTCAGTACCTCAATTTTTAGTTTTCTTTGTTCAATTGCATTTAACTTATTTTTATTTATTTTATACATATTTTTTTATGTAAAATCTATGATATTATATATATATTTATAGTTTTATGTTGAGTACATTACGTTTTATACTTTATAGTACAATATTTTCTATCCTGGCAGTAAATTTACGTTTAATATTGCTTGCATTTCTATTTTAGTTTGTTGCTTTTTATTCAACAGCATACAAAAAATAATTATGTACGAAGTATTATTTTATATGAAAAACATGAAAATAAAAATCAATTTTATTTATGTCAGGTGAATGGCCTTTGATATCTATGCTTCTATTTTTCACAATCAATAATTGATTATTTTATTTAATAGTTTCAGTAATTTATATAATTTTAAATTAAAAAAAAAAAAAGAAGATTGTTGAATTGAATTGAATTGAATCTATATCATCTAACTCTAACTAAGCGATATAAAATTGAGGTCTTTGTACTAATTATAATTATGTTTGCCAATTAAAATGATTAAAAAAAATATGATAGCATTTTTTTTTTAATTAGCGAAATATTTTTTATAATTTTTATTGTAATAAAATAAATATTAACACTTTGTGTGCCATGCGCATCAGAATTGGGTAACCGACTGAATAGTTTTCTCTTTAGAACTTTGTGATCGATTTTATACTTTTTCGATGTTCTATATTTAAATTATTAATTCCTCCATGAATTACTAGTTCCGTTTCGGATCATTTTTTTTGTATTATTCCACGAAAGTGTTAATAAAATTAATTAATTTTATGAAAGATTGATTTAATTAATAAATCAATTTGTTTATTTTTTACAGTAAAACCACAAAAATGAAAAATATCTAAATAGAAACCGCATTAAATATTTATTTTTAAATTAGTTTTGTTGATTAAATTGTCGTAAACATTGTCGCAAAAATTCTATTCACCTCTAATTGGGATCTACAAATAAATAGTTTATCAAAAATTTATTTATTTATTACATTTATTTATTACGGATAAAGAAAATTATTGGAAATGTAAAGTTCAATCATGCACATCTAATATAAAAATATAAAAGATTGAAACGATTTAATTTAATTTAATATATTTAAAATAATATTTTTCTTTGACAATATAATATCAATTTATTTGGCAACATTAATTTGACTATAATTTGGCAACAAAATAATATGAAAATAATTTATCAAATTTTAGGATAATTATTTCAAAAATATATCAGAAATGTGAAATTTCCGATTTCTAAATATGTCTTCAAATTATAAATTATATATATATATTTGATATTTTTCATTGTTGCCAAAATTTAGTAGTTATGCCAGTTTTTTGAATAGATACATTATAATATTATGAAACACCATTTTGACTTGACAAAAAAAATCGTAATCATAATTAATGTATTATTAATAATTTATAATATACAGGGTGATTTTATTATATACTTAATCGTTGATCCACGATATACAAATACATACAATATACTTAAACCACGATTAATTTTTCTAATCCTTTCATAAAATAGCTATCCGGTTTGCGTTGAAAATGCTCGTTTACGGATACCTTTATGGACTAACTCATCGTCGTCACAACGCTTTCCAGGTCTCTTTTTTTCAAAGTGCAAGACGTAGCTGCTATAGCCACTGCAATCTGGTCCTTGTGAACAAATGCATTATCGTAAAGTAGGAATAAGCCTTTCAATAATTTCCCCTTCTTTTTGATTTGATTGGTTTTTATAAACCGCTCAGAATATTAGCATATTGGTGCCTTTGATTTATAATCTATTGTAAGTCCTAAAACACTGTTACTACCAACTTTCCAGCTGATGAAACGACTTCAAATTCCTTAAGGACTGAACAACCGCAAATAAATCCTGTTTGTATTCAGGGCATAATTATGAACCCAAGTTTTATTTCCAGTTAAAAAAAAAAAATCGTCACACAGTTCCAAAAATGATGTGGTATTATCTTTCTAAGTACCCATGACTTTTAACTTCTCAAGAATCATTTCTTATAATGTTGTATACTGCTGTTTCAAATAGTTTGAATCTTTCAGCAATTTCTTGTAGTTTAAGTCGAGCATTTTTAATGAATGCATCCTCAAGTTTTTTGATAATTTGAATTGTAACGTCATTTGGCTTGCTACAGCGGATATCATATTTCTATTGACGCTTTACGTTGTTTAAATATGCGCAACCACTTATAAATCATTGTTTTACCAGGACAACTGTCACTATAAACTGTTCCCTGTTTTCCACACTTTTGATTTGTAAAAAGCTTTATGCTTGTTGGGGTTATCTTGAGATTAAATCCCGCAATAAAACATTTTATATCAGTTTTGATCTCTTTATATACATACTTTTTGTACAAACTCACCCTCTATATAAAATGTATGGGCAAACAAAAATCATTTTTTTTTTATATTATATTTTCTTTTTTTCTATATTTCTAAACTAAATTTTCTATGTTCATTTTTTCAAATAACTATATTAACAATAATCAACCTCTATTTACACAAAATTTTACTTTAATTCATAGAATTTATTATTTTAATTTTTAATTTTTATATTATACAATAAATAAAAACGACCCAAAAAAAAAAGTATTTCAAATTGCAATTTAACCTTCTCGTCGTGATAATATTCTATGAAAAAATAATATTTGTATATGCTAGAAAAATATTTGACTCATTGCCAAATATTTTAAAACTTTTGGTTATCTCTCGTACACGATTTAAATTATTAATTGTCTTTCAACAACATTTTTTTTTAAAAGCCAAATGTATAGTGGCTTCATTTCACATATGACATTTATTGGTTTTTGGTTTTGTAAAAATGTATATTCAAAATTATTTGAATAAAGTTAAATTTAAATTAAAGTAATTTACTGACTGCAATACATTTTTACTGGTTGAAAAAAAAATGATTTGGCTATGATTATTTAAATTGTCGAAATATATATTTCTTAACATCCAAATCACTATAAATACTTCCCATCCAACGCCAGGCGTATTAGTATCATCAAGCATGCCCACCATACGATTAAAATTGCATATGACAAGATGTTTGACTGAATACAGGTCCCATTAAAATTAAATATTTCATCCATGCCAATACTTTTATAAAATTGACAGTGAGAAATTGAAATGCTATGAAAAAAATTCCATCATTTAATAAAACAATTACTGTTTAAATCCATTTTTGGTTGGTTGGTTCGAATTACGAGCCTCAGAAAACCATTCAGGATCCCAAGTAATTATTTAGCCCCGTTTTGCTACCACATATTCTCGTGAATCCTAACATGGATGAGGTAAAGTTATATTAGTTCAATTTCTTTTTGCTATTAAGAATTTCCGTAGGTTGTTTGCTTTTGAAATTTATAATTTCCGTAGGTTGTTTGCTGACGACATCGTTTAATTCGTTAAGTTAGTATTTACCAATGGAGCAATGTGTAGCTCAGATCTTACACGATACGTTTTCTTTTTCACATACAGCGACCACGTTTTTCTTATGGTTTTGAACATGGTAAGTTAGGAAACAAAGTAGAAGTCACCTATCTGCGCAAGGTCCACTGAGCCATTTACTTAATAGTTTAGAAGATGCAGTGTCACGATTAAGAGTCAATTATCAACCTGGCTATCCATAACTACATTTTGCAGACGCTTCGTTGCTAGTATTTCTTCTTCGAATAAATTTTGAATCCTTCAATAAAGTTAAAATTTTCAAATATAATTTTTTATAAATTTTTAATATTTTTTATTTAAATTGAAAATCTTTCTCATTTGAAATATTTTCGAATTTTTCGTCGATTTACATATTTAGGAACTATAAAAAAAGCAGAAAAAAAAACAGTTAAAATGTATTTCTATTTTTGAATATCCGTCCGTAAATAAGTTTGAAAAAAAAAATTAAATTATATAAACTAAATATTCAAATGAATTTTTTTATTTTATAATAATTTGAATAAAATTCATTATTAATCAGGGACTTTATTTAAATTTTATGCATTGTTTATTTATTTTTTTCTACAAATTTGTCCTAAATCCATAATAATATAGAAAATTTCATAGAATTTTAATATAAAAAAATTTTCAGTTCGAATATAATAGTATTTTTTATTTTATCGTACAGGCCAAATTATAATGATTTTTAATTAGTAAACAACCCTCCAGTATGTTAGCTGCTGATTTGTCAAAAAAAAATAAACAAAAAATAATTATTATAAAAATAAGATTTTATTATTATTTATATTTATATTAAATTTGTCATTTAAATAATAATTAAAATTTCACTATCTGTAAATTATAAATATTATTGGCAGTCAATTAATATTAAATATTTGAATTAATTTATTCAAAAATGTGAGATTGACGAATCCATCGCTAGAACGGGCATTTTTATAATAAATTTCAACTGTTCTTAGTTAATGTCTCACTCTTTTTTTTAACATAACGAATTGTATCGTTATAACCAGAGATGGAGACCGTAAAACCACTAGACAAAGTAATTTTCTGTGAACCAATCCCAAAATTTAAAATTACAACAATTAATTAAAACATTTCGAGTTTGCTTTTGGTTCAACCATGTCGTTGGTTTGAACATTCTACCCTTTCTAGATTCAGATAATAAACAGACCGACAAAACGAAATTCGTAATGCATTTTCTACTAATAAAAAGTGCCTTAATTAAAATATATTCAAAATTATTGATAATAAAATCAATTTACAGTGAAATTAAAATAAATGATTTTTTTATTTTTTTTTAAATACATTAAATATAAATTTTTGTTATATGTAGAACTTGAAAAAAGCTTTTCATATCAGATTTTTACATAAATTTTATACATCAAATCCAGAAGCTTTTAGAATAAATGATTACAAAATAGAAAAAGATACGTACGTAAATAGCGTATATACATAAAACCAGAAAACATCAACCCAGATAGAAATCGATAGAGCTAAAAATGGAAAATATTCATTATTTTATACGTGTATAATTTTCTCTACTGGTATACAATTTATATACGTTATTAATAAAATATAGGATCTCCAGACATAGGATATTATGAAATTTTATTCGTTTCTATAGCTAGGTATTCTTGCAGTACCTTAAAATTATAATAATATAAGAATTTATTTCTGATTTTGTAAAACAGAGTGTTTATGATAAATTTCAATTGCAGATTCATTAATTATTTATTTTCAAAAATTTATAATAATTTCTTTAATTCAATTTTCATTTACAATAATTAATATTAGTTAATTTTGAACCAGTTTAAATTTAAATTCATTTTTGTTAGGATAATAATAAATATTTTATTTAAATAAATTTATTAATAAGTTTCTTCAGGTATTTAGGTCATAAGCCTACCTACCCCAATAAACTCCACAGTTCTCGAGTTACTGCTAATTTCTCACAATAATACCTGAATTTGAATAAATCGCCCCTACTTGCCTACCAATTTTTCTCATACAATTTCATGGAATCCAGTCAGTAGTTATTTACATCTATCATCATCGAATGTGGTAATAATTATTATTGTGTTTGTAAAAAATGTCATTTATTATTCATCATCTTTTCTGAATTTTTGATAGTTTTCCACAACAATTGTTCTAACTAATGGTTGGTTTGGTTGGTAATGAGGAGTTGCAAAAACATCTTATTGTGAACCTCTTACAGGTCCATTGATATAGCCCATCGATTTATTAATTTATAATACCTACAGCAAGCACATATTGCTCAACTTGGTAATGCAGCAATTAACATAATTTGTAATTAACAGCATTACTGAGTGTTTTATAATAAAGTTTTCACAAAAATGTTTATAATCTACTAAAAAAATATATTTCGGTTCAGTCAAAATCTTCTCATTATGAATCACTCTGTAAAATAATCGATATTAGAAAATAATATATAATAGAATTTAATATTTTTATTTCATTATTATGCTCAGTATACATAAATTCCATTTACCTAGAATATTTCGGGGACCAATAATTTTGTTTCATTTTCAGATTTATGTTTCCAAACATTTTATTCGTTATAAAGTATGTATGCAATTGAGTTACATATGTATGTATATAAATTTTTTAATGTTTGTATAACAAAATATAATATAAAAAAATAGAAAATTTTATCAATAAATTAAATTCTGATGTTATTTAATGATTGAAAGAAACTGTCATTACATAATTAAATTTGCGGTTTAGTAAATTAAAGATTTACTTGTTGCTAAGAAATTATTACAAGAAGTTTTTAAAGCTTATTTGTATTAACTGATGTTGGGATTCCCCTCCCAATACTTCAACTAAATATTGAATAACATTTTTGATTCATAAATTCAATTGGCAAACTTCTTGCTCTGTAGAGGCACATAATAAAAAATATTTCATATTCCGTAGAAATTTATAAAACTACTTACTATATTTATATATAATTCAAAGTTTATATAGCTATAACAGTTCAAGGAAATTAATTATAATTACTATATAATTAAGACAAAAAATTAATTATTCTACAGAAACTTCAGTACCTATAAATTTTCATACTTTATAAATTCCAATTCATAATCATTGAGGTCGTCTATATACAACTCACTTCTATATTTACATTATTGCTATTAAAAGACAAAAACAAAATTTAAAAAAAAACAACTAATTTTAATCTACTATAATAATTTATAAAAGAATATTTTATATTTATTTTAAAAACAGAAATTTCTATAAAGTTCTATGAAAAAAAAATAATACAAATTCTTGATAATAAACATAATATCACAAAATAATAATTATAAACTGTAACAACAAAAACATAATAATATTTTTTAATGCGCAATAAGCACAGATACACACACACACTAATAAAATTTATGCTGGAATTTATGCTATGAAAGTTTTTTTTTTTTTGGAATTGAAAACATTTTATTCATATAAGATATTTTTATATATATTTTGTATTAACTCTTTTTCATTGTATATATACGAATTTTGTGTACATAGGATTTATTTTAAAAATAAAAATAGATTCAATTTAGTAATATCAAAAAATATATAAACCCAAGAAGTATTATCTGAATTATTTTTATTTATTTCAACTATGGTGCGTTCGGGCAACGTGAAAAGGGAAGAAACTCTTTCTCAAACAAAGAGAAAAAATATCACACGCAGAGAGAATTTTTGTTATTTCCTTTTGTTTTGTTTCGCAAAATTTACTTGACTTTTGATTTTGGGTATGAATATGAATATAAATATGAGTATAAAAAAATAATTTTGAGAGCGGGTAGTAATCTGATGAGCGTAATATTATGACGGGTTGTAATATTACAACCCGCCATACAAAATATTTTGATCGTTAAATTTGTATGTGATGAGAAATCTTCTTGTATTATATTATCTTTGGTAATATACAGAAAAACGAGAGGCATGTCGTCACCTTAATGGAGAACTTGCCTATGTCCACTTTTGGACAATTTCTCAATATTCTGTCAATTAAATTGTATTCTTATGAATCTTGGTGTGTAAATGATTTATATATATATAAACATAAAGTGATTCATAACAACTTTGTATAATCTTATTAATATTGGTGTGTAGAGTAATTTATAAGCGTAAAGTGATTCATTATTATAAATCACTCTTTATAAATGATAATTCAGTGGACACAATATCGCAAAATTACACAATTCAGTGGACACAATATCGCAAAATTAGCAAAAGTAAACTTAGGCTAGTTCTGCATTAAGGTGGCGATGTTATAAATTTGGCAAAAATTGTAAATGTTCATATTTTAATAATTGTAAGGCAATTAATTTCATAATATCAAGCTGAATACCTACTATTCCATCCCAATGCCCACCACTCGCTAGACATTTTTTTTTCATTTTAAAAGAGCCAACTTTACCAGAAAACTACAAGTTTGCTGTAATTATATAATCATTCGAATTACTTAGATAGCCCCTCAATACCTACTCAGAGTTGTCCATGAAAGTGGAACTGATACAGACCCAGTGTTATCTATACAAGGTTCTGTCGCCATTATAACCAAACCTAAAGTACAAAATATCGAATTTCGATTTAAATGGGTCCTGTTTAATTTCATTTTCATTTAACAAAACTCCATTTTTTTTTTATTCCATTTGACAAAACTCATGAGCTGTGTGTCACTGAACTGACTTAATAATGTGTTATAATTAAGTATGTATTTGCAATTTTGATACAATTAAAATGTAGATTCGTTAATGGTTAGAATATGAGCCCATCATTGTAATCATACTTCCAACTTATTAATTTCAAACCGAAGTGCTGGCCAATCAATAAGAATAGCGGGCACTTGTGAGATCACATTTTACTTTGTTTTGCATTATGGAAATAAAAAGTTCGCAAGTTGCACTTACTTCAGATGGCAAAGAATAGACAATTCAGTGTTTATGGTTCTCGAGCTTAATACTTCATTGCATCATTTTCCAAGCAGAAAACTTTCATATAATTTCCAGCATAATAAAAATATTTAATGACAGCATTCATTCCCCTCTCTATACGTTCCAATTTTATCCACCAAATGTCACCTACTTTACTACAACTCGCAAATAAGTACGATATTAACTAATCATTATCATTTTATGACAAAAGAAATATTGAATTGCCCCTCGTACTTGTTTTCTTTATTTTAAATAATTTCTTTATCATAGCCTATAGCTAAATTACTATCTTATATTATAGAAATATGTATGTATCTATATGTATTTATGTACATATATCTAACCTCACAAGCTATACAAAAAAAAAATACTTTCATATAGTCACGTAGTCGTTGTTGCTCTGTTTGACTTTTTGAAGTCTGCCTGGCACCAAAACATTTCGCGTCAAGAATATTTTACGAAGTAAACAAGAAAAAAAAATTGTTTTTATTTTTTTTTTTGCCTATATTTTATTTACTTTATCTTTTGATACTCGTTAGATTTGAACTCGTTTTGCTGGTTTTGCAATTTCAGCCAAATTAGGAGACTTTATGGCTATCATTAGCTTTCTCATTTAATATATTTATTTTATTTTTTATTTTTGATAACTATTAATATATTTTAAAATTAATTACATTATTTATTAAATTGATAAATTTATTTACAAAATTATTGTTTATAATTAAATAATTATGTCAAAATGTTGAGGATTCAATTTTATTTATTGTCTAATGATTTTGGTGTTATCAATAAATTGCACTGTCGCCTGACAAAAAATTTTCCATAATTTTTATTATAAGAAACAATTTTATTATTTTTATTTTAATTATATTTTGATAATAAAATAAATTAATTAATTTATTTATTATGATATCAAAAACAAGAAATAAATAAACAAAATATTTATTTGAATTATGGTGTGACATTTAATTATCATTTTTATTTTTATTAATTATTATTGTAATAATCTCATTATTAATTTAGGAAAATTGTAATTTATAAATTTTTATTAATTTGAAGTATTGATTATATATATAGTTATATCTATAAATAATTATTAAATTTCAACTCGTAAACTGTTCAGAACTAAATTTGCCAGACGCGTATGGAGATTTTTATCCAATTCGGTTTCAAAATAGTATTTCAAAATGCAAAAGTTATGAAAATACTTGGTAAATTCATATTCATATTTAAATTTCTGAACTACTTTGCATTGAAATAGCATTTTCTAAGAAATACTTCAAAGCTAACCTCATATTAGAAATTTTTTTGAATGCTTTTCAATAAAGCCATTTAGAAAAATTTGACAGTGTATCAAATAAAGGACATATAGTTCGTGACAATCTGGTCTAATTGTGTAAATCTAATGATAAATTTAACATTTATTTCTGTTACTAATAATTTTCAATTATGAATTGTAAATATTTACTTATAAATATATAAATGTAAACCATTTAATGATTTTATTTAGTCTAAAATTTGTAATAATAACGTCAGTATTTTCAGTATCATAAATAAAATCCAATAAAAAGAGTAATTTTATATCATAGGCAACGCCTTTTCTTATATATTTACTTACCATGGTTATATTTAAATGAATAGTAGGGTAAATTATGTATGTATTTGTTAAGGGCAGTTAAAGGACGAATTTTGGATATATTAAAATAGTAATAAATATTGTATATATATATATACATTTCATTGATTAGATGATACACTGGAAAAAAAATTGTTGGAAATGGTCCATCAAATTCAGATAGTATAACCACAGATAACAGTCTTATTTAACGTTCATCATTGCTAACATGATTCAGTTATGAACCAATATCTAGTCTGAAAATTATAATATACTTTATAATTCTTTTTTCCAGTTCATTAATTAGTCCTTAATCTCATAACACCTAAAAACTTTTATTAAATATATTTGATTTGATGGACATTAAATAATTAATCAACGTATTTTAGTTACACTCCATAATTTCAGATTCGAACTGAAGTTCTGTATATTTAGTGTCCACCCAGTGACCCAGTTATATTAGAACAAAAATTTAAAAATTATTTACAGGACCTACTATCGGACGAAATTATTAATAGCAAACAGAGTTGGATATCAGATAATTTTTGATGACACTTCAAAACTTTTCAATTTATAATAACGTGAGGTTTACTCCAGTTTTGTTCAAGTTTGTAACATCTGGAGTAGACACATATCTTAATCTAAGGTCCTAAGATAGTTTGTCTTTCAAAAGGAACAAAAAATTAATCGAAATTTAAATTGAATATATTATTCATGCATGACATATGTGTCCTACGTCTCGAAGGAGTCTCAAAATTCCAACTCTTTTAAAACCAACCATACTAACCACCAATATTAATATTTTAGTACTCGAATTTCTTTCAGTGTATACTAAAAATATAATAATGCCTGATCCGGTTTTTTGAAGTGATATGTGTGTTGGCTAATAATTGTGTATATGTATTTGTTCAGCAACAGCAGCCATCATAATTATTTGTATATACAGAAAAATTGATTGTTTATTTATATTTTTTTTTTACTTATTTATTATCCTTTTTCCAATACAATATTGTAAATATGGTAATTTTCAGAGGGTAGAAAATTCTTCTATTTTACGTATTTTTTTGGTTATTTAATTTCTATTTAATTGTGATAATAGGAAGGGATAAAAATTTTGGGAGGTTCAGATTTTTACTTTAAAAAATGTCCTTTTTTTATATATATATATATATATTATACGTTTTTCTTTCTTTTTTAATAATATATTAGTATTATTTTTGTATATGTATTTGAAATTGAATTTTGCAGGCAATTCAATGTCATGACCTTGATATTTTCTTTTGCCCAGGATATTATAAAATAAGTAAATAAAATTTTTTGTTTATATTTTCTATTTTACTTTGGCTGAAATAAAATAAAGGATTTTTAATCGACTTGGCGTGTCTGTAGTTTAATAATAATTTAATTTTAAATCAATAAATAAATATTTAATAAGTCATTTCTGGATTTTGATAAAAAAAAATTTTAGTTTATTGCGTCGTAGATTGTTTTATTAAAGCTAGTGCCAGAATAAGTCGCTGTCGTTGTTGTCTTTAATTGACACAATAAATTGCAGCGAAACACAGTGCCATCTGTCATTATATTATTAAAATTTGATTTTTTTTAAATTATAAATTAAATTCCTTTTTTTAACAGCTTCTATTAATTATTCTTCTATTCTGAAAATTTTTAACAAAATAAAACAATTGTCAAAACACTGACAAACGAAAATGTCAAATATCAATTGAAACTCAGCAACAATTACAACAACATGTAATCTCTCCCGAGGTGATCGATTTTACGTACCGGAGAGACCCTGGCATACAACATCCGTCCGACTCCAGGCCAAGGATCACCAACTCGAAATCAGGCCTGAATACGCTACAACAACAACAACATGGGTTGAATGTGTACTTTTTATTTACATTTTGACAATTCACAACGACAGACGCCTTCGACGTATTCTGGCACCAGCTTTACTATAATTATTACAGAATTTTATTGAAATATATTTATTTATAATTAATATTTATCTAGGATTTATATTTTTATTATGGTTACGCGTAGGTTGTAATCCTTGTATTATATTATAAGATATTTTTATATTGCTGGGTGCTATGATGTTAGCTAATTCAACCAAATGAAACAAAAAAAAAATATGTATTTCAAAGAATTTCTTTAGGACCAAAAATCTTGTTTTTTATTATGTCTGTATTTTGATTAAAGGCACACGTGTTGTTATTTTAGAGTATTTATTATAATTTTATTCTTTAATAATTTTTGATTATATGAAAATATTATATTTATTTATAAATAAGAAATATCTTATTATCTTATATTGAAAATATTGGGTGCGGCTCGTTTCAATATTGAATATATTTTTTTGGATGAAATGTTATTTGTTTCAATATAATTGAATCTGACGTTTTCACTTACAGTTGATTTAATATGGAACGTTTAATTTTTAATTTAATATTAGATAGATATGTCCTTATGATTAAAGTGGTTCCCTCATTCGCATCGATTGACGAAAATTTGGTATGATTGAAGTCGATTTGCTATCAGGCGAAAAAACAAATTAACCTTAACAACAAATGGGTCGAATTCTCTGAATAGATATCGAGAGATTTGTGCTACTTTGGATGATGTTACTCGATTGATCGAGCTGTCAAACGATAATTTCATTCAATTATATTTTGATATCGAGTAGTCCGCTTTTCATTAATTAATTAATACCAAGTTTTTTCATTAATTACAAAAAATTATTATATTTTTATACTCTTTTAAATGTTAAAATTACGTTTTGTTACTCGAAGCTAGTTAGTGGTCGACTGGAATCTCTTAACAGCTTCTTACTCTTTGCGCTATACTAATTTATTTACCACGATATTTTTATACAAAACAAGCCAAACAAATTCAAATTTGAAATCTCAAAGTACGGAAAATTTTATTTAATTGATTTTGATTATTAATATGAAAAATCAAGTTTATATTTATTTGGAATTTGGAAAAGATTTATGCCAGAATTCATAAATCGAACTTAGCTTAGTATTTCATTTCATAAACATTTGTTATATAATTAAAATATGATAAAATCTTAATTTTAGGATAAATTTGAAATTTGACTCAAGAAAATCTTTATTGTTGAATTTTCTCAGTACTAAATGTAAATTTATATCGATTTATTTTTTTAAATAATTAATGGGAGATTAACTCATGAATTACAAAATAATTTCCATTATTAGGATAAGTTTCTAATTAAACGAAAACTTTTTTAAAAAAATCAATTAAATGATACGAATTTTAGCTATAACTTATTCTAATTTTTGTATATTTCATTTAATGTTAAGATGACTCAGTCTTTTGATTATCAGAACCTAGTAGTCTGTTTGAAATTAAGATAATAAAGCTGCCAAAAACTTGAGTTCGGGTTAAGGGGTACCGAAAACATTGAAGTTTATGAAAATTGTGATTTGTAAAAAATTAAACAGAAAAGTAGGGTTTTGTTTTAAGAATGTGTAAAGTTTCCTTCCGAATTCCTATAATTTTACTGGCTGCAACTAGTTCACTAAACAATCAATAAATGAGAAATTTCTGAACTCATCACAAATACTTCATAGTTAATTAATAATTCCTCGTAAAATTTTGGAAAATGCTAGAATTTTATGATCACACATTCATCCTTGCAAAAAATTGTTCCCCTAATAATGAAAATATGTCAAAATAAAAGCTGTGAGGTCAATTTTTTTTTCGGATAACAACAATATTTTTATTTCTATATTTATATCTTTTGAAAAAGTAATTTAATTTTTATAAGCTAAATATTTTAAAAATAACGATAATATTATTTAATTTTGGCACTTTGACGTAAATGACTTTTTTTTTTAATTAACACCATTTTTATTTAAGTATTTTATCAGTTTTTTTTTTTTTTTGGCTCATTTTAATAATATTAATTTTTATTGCTTGCGTTTGTTTGTACAGTTGATTCCGTCATTAAAAATTGAGTTAGTCACGAGTACCGAAAAAAAAATTAATTTGTAATTGTTATATATTTTTCGTTGAGAAAAACAAAGATTAAAAATTTTAATAAATAAACAAAAATTCAAAAAATATTTTGTTAATTTTCTTAATTATTTTATTTGCTTACGCATGCATGATATATTGATCATTCTTTACGAAATTATAAGTGATCTTTAGAATTTCTTACGAGTATTTGCCAAAAACACAAATTAGACAATTTTGTTGGTTTTCCACGGCGGCCACAGTTCTTTAAATTTCAAAATTACAGACTATTTTAGTAAATTCGAAAATTCAAAAATCATATATCTCGGCCATTTTGAAAGGTATTCGAAAAATATAAACGGAATTTTATTTCTGTATATTACTAACTATAAGTATTAAATTTTGCTTGCTCACTTATTTTTATTAATTCTGCAAAAATTACATTATTCCATCCCAATATGCTAATCTCATTTTGAACCCAGTCGTATTTCTACATCTAAATATGATTCTTTAATTGAATTTCGAAAATTTTCAGCGTACCAATTTTAAAACCATTTCTGCATATTAAGTTCACTTTAGATTAATTTTATTAGTTTTTGTAACCTATAAATTTTCATTTGTAAACAATATTTTTAATTATGCAGCAAAATTGTAATTTTAATTTATACTTTGCAGTAACTAATTACAATTTAATTTTTCATTGTATAAAGAATTTTAAAAGTGACAATTACAAAATAATTTCGAAATATTATATATTCGTATGCAGTAATTGTTAATAAAACTTATTAAAAAACCTTCATCTAAATACAAATAATAGTGTCTGCTGGCTGGATAGAGTAGAGGCCTCATTAAATTTTGAATAGTAAATGTAAACGATACCAAAACAATGATAATTTTTCAATTTTCTTACATTTCGCTCATCAGAATTTTTTTGGAACAAGTTTTTTTCAGCAAAATTTGTTGTTATTATTATTTTCCCAACATCTGGAAATTATATATTTAAATATTTTTCTAAGATCATTTATGTATCAATTAAGCATTTAAAAAACATATTTTGTTAGCTTGAAATATCAAACAAAAAAAAAACATTTCCAATTGTTACTTTTAAACAAACAGCAATTTAGCAAAAATATTTGCTTAATTCCCGTAAATAAACAACTCTGCAAATAAAATATTTTACAATGAAAAACTATTAAACAATATTTAAAAAAAAAGAATGCTGGCCAACCTATGAGTAGCACAAAGCTTGTAGATTGTTATAATAGCACTTAATTAAATTTTACTAGAGATATCATTTCAGGAATGTATACCAAAATTTCAGATATTTAATATATAGGATTTCAAAAATTTAAGAATCGTAACTGAAGTTACGAACGTCAATTGCACCGAAACTAATCTGTGTTGCCAAATTTCTGTTTCGTTGGCTTTTTACATTTTTACTTTATTAAACCTTGATTTGACTAAAAACCGTGACGGTAGATTATAACCAATCCAGTTTTCTCCGGCGTGACGATATTTCGACACCACAAAGAATTGGTTCAACTTGTAACTATTTCGTCGTAGATACACACTGTGAATTTAGTTTATAAAATACTCTTCGTTTTCAAATTTACATTGAACGAACTATCAAACTTTGACTTTTTGTGTAGGGGCTGTAATGCCGTCACAAGAGTAAATTATTTTATAAAAACCTTCACATAATTTATCGAGCATTACTGTTTTTCGGCGGATGTGTAAATCAAGCTTTATCATCATTGATATAAGCAATTTTCATTGTTCCGTTCAGTCTTTCAATCACCAACACTTTAATAGCTATAATATAACTCCTCGTAAAATATCCAATTTTCATTGTTTAAATTTAAATTATTATAAATTTTTGTTAAATTTAAATTTTCCATATATTTTTCTATGAATATGTTTTTAATAAAATTGTTTATTTATATAATTTTTTAAAATATTTTCTATTTAAAATTTTTTTTTTTTTTTACAATGCTCTGAACTTTAAAAAGTGCACTGAACTTTCTGGTTTATAGTTTTTAAGTGGGATGAAAATGGATTTTTCTTAGATGAACATTTTTTATATTATAAAATATAAAATAAAATCAGTTCAGTAGTAAAATTGTTGTTGGATACTACAAGATACTAAAAAAAAAATCAAGTTTTCAAGACAAAAATATGTTTTTTAATGAACAACAACAAACACAACATTCAAACAAACAAACATAATTAGAAATGCTTTAACGACGAGTATGTTTTTCGCTGATGAATGGCCATAAATGGATATTTATTTATTAAATAGTTTAACTAAAACATATATCAGAAAATTCTACAAGTTATTGACATTTACCAGAAAACAAAAATTTTAAAAAAAAAAAAAATTATTGAGGACATAGAAAAAATAATAATATTGTTAGTTAACATGAAATGCAATTTTTCTAAAAGCATTTTTTTTATTAAATAACAAGTTTCAGAATTATGCATTGACGCGACAACATAAATGTGGAGCAATAGCCTCCATATTATAATGTTAAAGGGTGTTCAAAATATTCTATTCGAAATTTGGAACTATAAAATTGTTTTCTATTTCGTTTTATATGCTGCGTTTAACTTTATATCCAAAAATCTAATGTCTTTTAATAGTGAGACATGTTTTTTTTTCATCTTGGTCACTCTATATTTAATGCCTGCCGCAATGATAAAAGTTTAACATTAAACCTACAAATTTAATTTTAAATGGATTCCGAACCATAAGAAGTTCTTTAAGATATTGCAGACACTTTAATTGCAACAAGCTAATTAATGGCTTTTATTGTTTTCAAATCAATATTTCATTACTTGTAAATACATTTATTAACGAAGTAAAGATTCAGCGATTAGTTAAAGACTTGTAGCGACAGAAAATATTAGTCAACTAATTTGTCAATAGTTTTTTTTGCCAATTATTGACATAAATGCAATAAATCTTTATACAATTTTGGATAATCTTCCTAATGGACATGTTTAGTTTACTTGATTTAAAGCTTTTTTGGTAACATGGTCAACTATTTTCTTAGTCAAAAAAGTAACTTGTTACTGGTTGCTATACAAACCAAAATAAAGTTATGCCAGTAATCATAAAATTTCTTTTCAGCATGTTACAAAATTATAAACGTTAATTGGAAATGACTTAAAGTAAAATCGTTGTCAGTAACTGTCTATCTATATGTAGAAAATTACCCTAATTAAATTAATAACGACGAAATTTCAAAAGACCAATGAATGGTATCAAATTTTGTAAATTGTTAAATTGAACTATTCATTCAATTGGAAAATGTGGGTGAAATTTAATTTACCATAAATTTTAAAGAACAAACAAAATTACAAATTGTTAAATAAAATATATTTTAATAAAATAAAAAATAATAAGGGAGACAGACAACAAAATAATGATGGTACCCTCAATAAAAAACCCAAAAAATTAAACTGGTAAAAATGTTATGATTAAGAAATATATAATGGCTGATTTTTATGGATAGTTCGTGACAGAATATTTTATTTATTGGTTTAATATATTATATATAAATAATAAAGAACAACTTTTTATTTTACTTTTTATATTAAAACCACGAAATTATTCATGCATAATATCAAAATTAAGTCGTGAAATTCAGTTTGATTATTGACAAATACTTGTAATTTTTTGCATTGCAAATTGTAAGAAATAATTTCATGTTTTAATAAATTTTTAATGCAGAGGGTGTTCACTGGGAAGGTTTACTACTTTATTTTAAGTTTATGCGAACAATTAAAATGGTTTAATGCTGGCTGACAAATGTTTTATTGAATGTTGAAAATTACATATGGAAAATAATGTCAGCTGAATGTATGATTCTGTTAGCTTTACAAGTGCTTGATAACATTTTTCAATACATTTTCATATACATTTCAGCTGGGTATTTCGTTAATTTCATCACGAATATTTTGTTTAAGTTGCTGAACTGTTTCTGGCGCGTGTTGGCATAATCCTTGCTCTTTAAGTATTTCAGACATAACTGGGCAGTGGATATCTGCAGACCATATAGCGCTCCATAAGGACACTTTGAATGAATGCAAATTTGACTTATGAATAATTTGATGATTTTATATTGCCTACAACCGAATATTTTGTTTCTTATCGTAGCCATTTAAATGGAAATTGATGACACATCATTTCTACCTTAAAAATAAATGAGTTTGATAAAATGTTTTTACGTGGTCACGTCTATACTTCGCACATGCCAAATATGAACTGTCATGTTTACCAAAATGGTGACCAAACAAAGTAGTAAACCTTTCCGGCAAACACCCTGTACTTAGATAGAAAAATTTCATACACTGCACCTAAATATGGAACATAAATAACAAGAAGATTGTTCTTATTAGATATTCGTTATTATTTATAAATACATTTTATAAATTTTAATTAATGACACATTATAGTTTTAAAATTAAAAATGAAAGTTGTTTATAATTTTGTTTATCAGATTAGTTTTCTATATACAGCTAATTCTCTCTAACTCAAAGTCGCAAGGGACTGAATTATTTTTTTGACTTATAAAGAATTTTGACTTGAAGAGCGTTTAACCAAAAAAAAATATTTTTTAATTTTTTATCATTTTCACACAATTTATAATCTGTATGTAATTAATTAACCTAAAGTAGTGGATACAATAAGTGGAACATCTTAAAATTATGGAAATAAAATGTTATTAATTTCAACAATAACAATTTATTTAAACAATAACAAATAAATTTAAACAACTAAATATTAATAATTTAAGACGGAAAAATGAAGTAAGTTTATGAAAAAAGTTTCCTTAAAGAAGGATTTAAGGAATTTCGGATTGCAGATGACGATATGCCTTCAGTGAATACTCAATTGTTTTTAATGATCCTGATCGTTGAGATTTACAAGGAACACCTAAAATAGAGCACAGTTGACAGTTCAAAACTCTTTAAATAAGAAATAAGCGACAATTCACTTTTTTAAATGTTTTGTTAAATCATAATAATATTGAAAAACATTTGCGGGAACATCATCCTGTGATAGTAGTTTTTCATAAATTATTTTTAAACTTTCCATTACTTGACTATCACTAGGAACGGTGAAGTTAACATTTTCATCCTCAGATTCAACACTAATTTCCATATGTTCTGAGACTTCTGTTATATTTTCAATAATTTCTGAATCGTTTAAAATATCAGCAATCATGACACCTTCATCTACATTCACGAATGAATCAAAATCTAAACTTAAATTTAAAGACGTTTGAACTGTGCTCCATTCTGGAGGATCAGTAAAATCAATTCCTTGTAAATCTGAACCTTCAGAATCATTTAAAACATATGGATTATTCATTAAAGGCAAATCGTCATCTGCATTCCAAAGTTCCTTAAATCCTGCTTTAAGGAAACAGTTTTTTATTGTTCCTGAACTTACTTCATTTTTCCATACAACTGAGAGCTCATTAATTGCTTCCAATAAAGTAATTTTAGTAATATGGTTATTTTCTTCAATGTCTTTTAGGTATCTTTTTACTAATCTTGCTCGGTAATAGTGCTTGAAATTCTTTATTATTCCCAAATCTAGTGGTTGTGCTTTTGCAGTCATATTAGGTGGAAAAAAGATCAATTTAATGGAACTTAATTTGTCTGCAATATTTTTTGGATGCGCTGCACAATTATCAACAAAAAAAATAACAGTTCTGTTCTGTTCGATAAACTCTCTATCCAGTTTTAACAGCCATTGTTCAAAAATTTCGCAGTTCATCCAAGCCTTCTTATTAAATTTGTAATCTACTGGAAGGGACCTTATGCCTTTAAAACATCTTGGATTCTTATATTTTCCAATAACAAGAGGTGTTAGTTTTTCAGTACCACTCATGTTTGAGCAAAGCATCAGAGTTATTCGCTCCTTGCTATGCTTCCCACCAAAACATTTTTTATTCTTAAAATAATATGTTTTATCTGGGAGGCACATAAAAAATAAAGCAGTTTCATCAGCATTAAAAATGTTTTCAGGACTGTATTCTGAAATTAAGTTTGCGATCTTTGATTTCCATTCATTGACAAGAGCATCATCAACTTCAGCACTTTCACCACAAATTTTCTTATACACAATATTATGCCTCTTCTTGAAACATGTCAACCAACCATCGCTGGCATTAAAATTATTTAATTTTAATTTTTGTGCAAAAGTTAGTGCCTTTTTCTTTATAATTGGGCCGGACAAAGGTAAATTACAGGCTATGGTCTGTTGAATAAAAGTAAGAACAGCTTTATTTAGAGTATTACTCTGACAATTTCTCATTCTTCTTCTATTCAAATTATCAAAGCAAGTTGTGTTGTTTAATATTGAAGATCTCTTTTTATAAATACACGTAACTGTGCTTGGTGGAATTTTATATTCCCGGGACACATCTATCTTACGTTTTCCTAAATCAATTTCTTTGATAATATTTAATTTTTCTTTCAATTTTAATGTTTTGAGAAATCTTTTCGGCATTTTGGGTAAGAAAGATTTTTTTTATATATAATTATATTTCGAGTTAAACAGATTTTGATATACACAGATTTTTGACATACAAAAATTATTTTAATATTAAATTTTAAAGGCCGATGTGATTTGTTTGAGTTACGCGACTTTTGGACTAAGAAGGATTTTGAGTTAGAGAGAATTAACTGTACACGCAAAATATATAAATTTAATCTAATATCACCACAACAAATTTCAACCAAATTTTATTGTCATATTTCGTTTGTATATATGTACATATATTCCCAAAATTTAAACAACAGCAACAGCGCAATATCCATTTTTTATATATATTTGGTATAATTACATAATATCACACCTATAAAAATATTTGCTTTTAAATATATATAACCAAAAAATGGAATATCATACAACAAAAAAACTCTATAATACTATTTATAACCATAATAATGTTATTCTGCCAAAATAAATTTATAAAAAACAAAAATTTAATATTGTAGGTCACCCTAAAGTCATTCCAGATATATTATGAAAATAACAATTCATTAAGTGGACTTTACATTGGAGAAAATATAAATCTATGTTTTCAAATTCAATAAACGTCAAAATTACGAATTCAGACAAACTTACCAAAAATATTTAAGTGTAGTTAAACTCATCGCTTGGCGGTGCCGTGTTGTACTGTAAAAAATTTAGTATCTCCAGCATAATTAAATTTAATTCGTAATTACGAGTAAAATTTGATAAATCGAGTTTTGACCGATTACTCGTTATTCGTCAATTTTGATTTAGTTAATTTGAACCATAAATTTTCTACTGGGTTTTACTGTGTGACATCGTTCTCATTGTAAACATGTTTTTGTTGATTGATTTTGTTTCAAGACAAGACTGAAACCCCCAGAATTAAAACTGGGCTACATAGTTTCTATCAGTTCAGTTCAGTTTCGAATCGTTAAACAAAATGGTTACTAATCGCTGATTCAAATTATTTAATCAGTAATTTGTCATATTCCGTGAAACTGGAAGTTGCTACTCTACTAGATTATATAATTTGGACTAGCACTAGATATGTATATGACAAGTTCTCTTATCGGTGAATTAAATATTCTGTAATATGTTTTTTTACCTTTTTATTTTTGGACTGGAGCAAAAGTTGCATAATGTTGGTGTCAAAATGACCTTAGGCTCCGCACAGACTGACGCGGTGCTGGAAACTGTTCTGTAGACGTAGAGTATTAAAATTATTTTTTGATGTCTCATGAAAGTCTTTCCAACATGTTGGAAATACATGAGACATTCATGACTCATGTGGCATCAAAAAATTATCGTTTCTTCTTACTTTATTATCACACTTCCAAACAACCAAGGATATTTTTTCTGTTTAGTCAGACATTGAGGTTAGAAAATGGCAGTGTGACATAAACTATAATATTTTTTTTTAAACAACAATATTGTAAATTCTACTTTATGTTGTTGTTTTCATTTTTTTTTAATGATTAGTCTACCATTAAATTACGCAGTAATTGTAAACTTATTTCTAGCCCCTATATTAAATTTAACTAACTAAAATTAAATATACAAAATCATCAAATCTATAATGATTTTTTTATAATAATGCTTCAAAATATCAAAATATATCATTATAATATTTATTAATAAAAAGAGAAATTAATTTTAATTTATTTATCAAAATTTATTTTAAATTTGTATTTTTAATTTGACAAATTTAAATTTTTTCTTAAATTTATTTATATATTTTTTATGTTTCTGAAAACACCCCATAGGAAGAGTTATCTTATAAATATTTAATTTTATTTTTAAAGTCTATTTTTTTTTAAATATTGTTTAAATTAATTTAAAATTAGAATAAATAAAATTTGATATTTCCGTAAATAAATTTATATATTAATAAAAATTGTTTACTTCGAGAAAAAAAAATTGATTTATTTCAAAATCTGTTTACTAATAATAAAAATATTTCTTATCATATTAATTTCCTCAAAAAAATACAAAATTATAATTATATTTATTGATTAATGGCGCTAAAATTGTAAGCATTGTAATCAGTATATCCTAACGTTCGATTAAACTTCATCGATAATTCGGATCTCTGGGTACGAATCAATTAATTTAAACGTAATAATTGTATATCGGTAGAATTATTTCAGAATCATCTTTCACATATCCATCCATATAAATACAATCTAATCACCATACATAAATTTCAACCAAAATTTATCATTATACATTGTAAGTTATTAGTTGAGAACTAACTCATTTATTATCGTCAAACGATCTCAAGCGTTTGTATTTTTACTAGTTTTTCAGAAGCTAAAAATTAAAGTCCACAAAATCTTTGAACTTTTAAGCGGAAACCTTCGGTTGTATATAAAGATTTAAATCTTCCGCGAGAAAATTTGTTGGAAATCATTTAAAAAATAAGATTTTATTGTGGGATTTAATCTCAATGGTTAAATCCCACAATCCACAAACAAATAATTGATTAAAACTACAATAATAATATAAACTTTTTGGTTTCATGCAAGTATATGAAGAAAGCTTTCATTCTTGTTGGTTTTAATCTCCAACATAAAAAAATTATTTATATAAGTTTTAATCTCTTTCTATATACTTTTTGATTAAACTTAATATAATTTTTTTTACATAAAATTGTTTTTTACTTTCTGGAGATTTTTCCAAAAATAGGGTTTCTTGAATAATACTATTTATCAGCTAGATCTGATTCCAAAAGTCGCGAAAGGTTGTATACTATTTACTGGCTTAGTGCCAGAATAATTTCATCAATAACGCTATCAATCGAATTTCTCGCTTATTGAAAATTTACAAATTAACTAGAAATAACAATTTCAAAATTTATTTTTGTAATTTTTATTTTGTAAATAAAATAGTTTTTATCAGCCTAGAAAAATATTTATTTATTTTTTATTATCATATAAAAAAAGGCTTAAAATCATTTTAATTTATTATCAATGGTTTTTTTATGAGCAATTTTATTTTAAAAATAAATAAAATCACAATAAAAATGAAAGTTTATTTATAAAAAATATTTGTATCTTGTATGTTTTTCATTCGTTACAAGTTACAACAAATATTTATGTATTTGTTAAATAAATATAAAGATAATTTCAAAATTTATTTATTTCATTTTTGTATCCTTAATTATTTTTTCAATAAAATTCCATTTGTGCAATCTAGAAAATTCAAAGTTTAATAGTCCATATAGTCAATTTCTACTAATTAATCATCGATCGCCCTTGGTCAGCAACAGCAATAAATAAATGTTGATAAAAGGATTCCTAAATGTAGCTAAATAAATGTAATGGACATCGTATTATCATATATTTTTCTTAGTCATAACTCTGGAATAATGACATTCATATTTGTCATTAATCACTTACTGAAAAAGTCTGACCCTGTTTTTTCCAGTTTGTTTATCGGCAAACTCGTTACCGCTTATTCCTTCATTCTTCAGTACCACCTACCACATCAGTGTGACTCAATTGTTTGTAGCCAGTTGCTTGAGCGAGGATGAGCATTACCATACCAGTTTAGATTCAAAGGAGTATGAATGAGGTCTGGTTGGCTGTCGGACATAATGGTTCATTTGCACTACGGATGCGTTTATATACATTCATTAGCGCAAAGCTCTACCGCATTTGCTTCCCCTTGGAAAATTGTTGACGTAGATAATATTATGGATATTCTTTTAGTGCTGCTATAATTATTTATATATTAGTCAATATAAAAATCAAAAGTGACAGGACAATAACATATTAATAATCAAAATATCGCAATTATCCACTGACTCGGGAGAAGCAATTTCTATGTTCAATTAGTTTTAATGCTAATTGAAATTCGATAGATTGGAAATATTTTTGATATTTAATTTTATTATTAAATTTCATATTTACCTAAATTGATTTTAGTTAAAACTTTCAACTAAACCATTTTAATTTTGGTATTAAAATACCCAATGTAACCTTAAACTATTCGGATTATATTTTTGTGGTTGTTTTTTAACAATGAATTTTTCAAAATTAAAATTTAATAAAATTAAAATATATTTCATTTATCGTGGGTGTATCCATAAGATATTGTTTTGAAAACAAAAATTAATATCATAAAATAAAAAAATATGAACGAAATTGAAATAAGAAATCGTGACACGAAACATTTTAAAAAATAATTTTAATCAAGTTTTTTGTTGAAATGTAAAACCAGTCACGTCTTTAGTTTTCTTGAATAAATTTTGGGTTTTTGTTCATAATTTTGGTTTGTTTTGAAGATAGTCTTAAAACCGGGATTTAATTTAAAAATTTATGTTTAGCAACCATCAATTAACTAAAAATGTGGAAAAAAAAATAAATCAAATTCAACTTTTGATAGATAACAATAAAAAATTTCCATCAAAAATTAACCATTTTCCTAATTTTCTAGATCAGTTTCTTTTTTACAATGAAAATTTTCTATTTTTTTTTTCTCACAGTGTATAGAGATTTTGTTTTTGTATGTTCCACTTAGATATTTTTCGTTTTAAATGTTTGAAAAATTGTTCGTTTCTAAGAAAAACCTAAAATGCTTGCCTTCATTATGAATATAATGGTAGGGGTAGCTATATTTTAAATTATTATTATCATATATACAAACTTCGGGGTTCACTTAGAAAGCAAATAGATGGAATCAATCATACAAGTTATTTCACGAAACTGTTCTGGACGATCCAGCCATAGATATTAAGAAAACAAAAGTACAAAGCTAGATGGAATTGTGTGGAAGGAGTTGTGATGAGGAGGAGTCCTTGAAGCATATCCTCTAGCATAGCAGATTAAATGGAACCAGTAAACAGAGTTTAATAAGAAATGTACTTTTAGAAAAACGAATTATTGATAGATGGAAGCATTAAACGTTTTACCACCTCCACTACAACAATCTATAAAAATTGATCAATGGAAATCTAAAGATTTTATAGATTTCTATTGGATCCAAGAATTAGGCAGAATATCTTGATTTTTGTTTCATATAATGGAATGTGTTAAATAGTTTTAAATTTGCAATGGCCGCAATAGCTTAAAATGAATCTTGGCCTCCTCAAAAGTTTTCCGTAACATTTTATTGCAATTTGGTAGTAATTTTATATGGATTCCGAACCATAACTTTCTTTATGTTGAAGAAACATTTAATTGCAATAAGCGAATTAATAGTGACACATTTGTTGTCAGCAAAAATATTCTCCAAACTTTTAACACTTAATCCAACCGGTTAACAATAAATATTTTTATTACTGGTACTCATTTAAAATTGAGTTAACTTATTGATGTTTCGGTCTGGAACTTGATTCCAGAACCTAATGCATCACATCATAGCACACTAATACTATTCGCGCTACACTTAACTATTTCCGGTTTATTGTACGTCATTACTCTTCTAACAAACTAACTAATTCAGTACTGTTCAGTTGGTGGGATGGGAAGTTTAGTAAAAATTTGTTGTGAATAGACCGACTCAATTAAATTAATAAGTTCATTTTGTTGATTTTTTAATTTTCGTTGTAATAAACTGGTTAATAAAATATCACTTCACTTCATAACGTAATTTTATATAAATTTTAATCGCTTGACTATATAGTAATATGAGTATATGAACAATAACAACATAAAAAACTTGTGGTTTCTGGTTTTCTCTGTTTCAACTTCTTCTTTTTGGCATTGGCTATAAAAAAAAAAAAACAACAATAACATAAATAAAAAAAAAACGTTTTGTTATGAATTCAAGTTTTGTTTTTTTTTTATGTTATCTGTAAAAAGATAGATTGCAAAAAAAAAAATTAATTCAAGTCTGTTGATAAAATTTAACGTCAAATATAAGTAAACCATTTTTATATACAAATCACCCAGACCTAGTTTTTTTCTGTTACCACCACCCAACAATAAAAATGGTTATTACTATAACACTTCAAAATTTGACATTGACATGAAGTGAAGCTATCCAATTGTATTCATTATAATATATTTAGATTTTAAAAATACTCTGACGTTTTAATATAATTTTGAATTTTTAAGTTCATATTTCAAATTCTGAAAGTTACCAATAAATTTAAAAATTGTATATTCATTTTCTTGTTAGTTAGTTAGCTAATTATTCAAAATTTTCGAATTACTGCAACAATTTCGGGTTATTTTAATAAATAATCAAATTATTTTAGATAAATAATCAAATTTTAATTGTTTGTTCATTGTAAATATTATTAATTATTAGTGTATATTTGGGAAATTAGTTTTATTTTTCAAACTACACCTTAAATATATGTTATAAAACCTGATTATTTAGTATGATTTAATTTATACTTCTTTTTTTAAACCCGTAATTTGAAGAAGTTAAAACTTTAGTATAAATTATAATGGTTATATTACTAACTAGCCAAAGTACTAATGAATTCGATAAAAGAAATTTTGAAATATCGTAACAAAGTGTCGTAACGTTTTATGCTGTCCCTTGTTTATCGCTTATTCTTCTAGTAATATCTTGGATTAAATTTATGTTTTGCCTCTTTTATTAGTTATTCGCCATTATAAAGCTAAAAGTTTCTAGTTTATTTTCTCAGATATTGATCTCGAATTCTTATTGATTCTTACTTACAAGCAAAGATAGTTCTTCCAGATGTCTCTGTACTCTGTCCTAAAGTATGTAGCTTTCGATTATGTTAGACTTCGCACATCCGTCTGCACTTACCTTTAGGTTTGGAGTCAAAGCTAACTTTATCTAAAACTGTATCTTCTATTCGCATATAGCCATCGAAATACTGCTTCCGACAGTTTTTCACTAGCTTAGTGTCCTGATACAGCTCATATAGCTCGTGATTATAACCAATTCTACAAAATCTATTAATGTTGACCGGTCCAAATATGGAACAAAAAATTTCCCTCTCAAAAGACCCTTTGAGCTGATCATCGATATTGAATATTGTTCACGTTTCTACCCCATACAACGATGAGTGTCTTTTACATAATTATCTTGGTCGCTTACTTAAGCCATTGGCGAAAACAAATATTCGTTTTATCTTATTTGCCATCCTTTATTTTAATAGGCAATTTAATGACATTTTTCTGTGCTTTTCTATTTCTTTAATATTTTCCAAATGTTTTGTTCTTTGGCTCGTCATATAATAATTTTTTTTTATATTTTTTGAATGATAAAAAATACTTGTTTTTTTTTTTTTTATTTATACGTACATTTCTCTCCTGTTTTCCTTATCCTTTTCACTTCTCTAACTGAACTTGATTACGCCTTCAATTTTTTACATGTATTTCTATATAATTTTCCGGTGTGTGCATTTAAATAATTTTCTTTTAAAAAGATTTTTTATATTCAAAACATGTTTTCATAATTTTACATATATTTTAATGTTGCACTTTTTTTTATTTTTATTTTGTTTGTATTTATTCGTTCGTGATCATAAAATAATGCCAAAAAATTTTAAAATAAAATCGATTTCTTTTACTTTTTAAAGAGTTTTTTTGATTATTGTTAAATTGAGTAATTTCTTATATAGATAATTTTACTTGATAAATAAAAAGAAATTATTTTAGCAAACAATTTTATTTATTTTTTTACAAAATTTAATAATATTTTTATTTTCATTTTTAACTGGTTTACTTTTTTTATTAACCAAAATAACAATTTATAAATAAAACTGAATTTAATTTAATTTGAGGAAAAAGTTAAGGAAAAACATCAGGAAATCAAATTAAAATAAATATTTATTATTTAAATTTATTGTAACCAGGAAGAATAATTTTCAGTTGTTGTTGACATTTTATTTAATCATAAAATAAAAAAAATTTATTTGTTTTATTTTTTATTTTTAAAAATTTGGCATCATCGCAATATGAACTTTTGTATAATAAATAATATTTACAGAATTAATTTATTATTTATTAATTCATTTAATAAATTTTTTTAATTTGATTAGAAAAATATGTAGAAATATTTCAGTTTTGTTAGGCCTAGCAAATTTTTATCTATAAATCAGTGTAATAAAGACTAGCAAGAATGATTGCGATTGTGTACGTTAATTTGTGAAGAATTGATAAATTCCACAACTTTGGCACTGACTGCATTTAAATACCTATAAATAAATTTTAATATTATATATTAAATAGGAAGAAATTGTTTTATATTTTGCAATTGAAGTTATAATTTTAAAATAATCAAGTTCTGTATAGTTTTATGCCCCAGTTACTTTCAACATTCTCAACGACAACGCGTGGTCAAAAAAAAGTTCAACTCATATAAATTGTATGTGAGTAGATAAAACTCAACGCAAATATTCACAACACAGAAAGTTCAAAAATTTGAAAATTTGAAAGCAAACCTTGCAACGACCGCAGAAATTTGATATTTAAAATTTTAAAAATTACATGGAATATTATAATAATTTTCTAAATAAATTATATCAATTTAGTTCAAGAAAATATCAGTTTGATCATGTAGAAGTTAAAAAGCTGAGATTTGGAAAGAAATTGCTGGAATATTTAGAAACTGCTAAATAATTATTTACAATTTTTTTTAATATGAAAAAACAGCTGATTAAAATTAATGTTTTGAAAATGCCTACAACGCCGTTGTTCATGTTGCGTTGAATCGCGTTTCTGTTGTTCATGTTGAGAATGACTGGGTGGTTATTCCTGTTCCGGCTTGTAACAATTCATAAAGATGAATCTTGAGCGTATTTGTTGATTTTAAAGAATTATTGTCTTATGTATTCAATGCAACTTGCAATTTCGATATTTTATTATTTTCTGATTTTGAATTTCGGATTTTTATATTCGCTCTTTTCACGTTGGTATTACCATAACAAATTTATCTATTTACCAATATCATCTTTAATCCAAAGTAATATTTATTCTAATAATTTAAATAGTTTACTAATTTTCCAAACAATATTTTTTATTTTAAATTATATTCTAAAATCTTAAAATAATTATAATATTTTAATTTTTCTTTTTTTTTTTTGCAGGTAATTGTTGGTATGGTGTTGACATCATGAAAGAACATATTGCTGATAATTTTGAAGCATGTGTTTGGGAACCATCTGTTATTAAAATCAATGCATTAATAGCAGCATGTGAAGCAGCTTGTATGATATTATCAGTTGATGAAACAATTAAAAGTCCAAAATCTGGTGATGGTGCACCACAAATGCCACCTGGTGGTATGGGTAGAGGAATGGGAAGACCAATGTAAAATAAATATCAAAACAGCACATAAAAATATTTTTAATCGACGACACATAAGACACAACAAATCTTGAAATATTACCGAAAAGTAAATTTCAGAAAGCAACGCCGCGGCATTTACAAAAAATAAATAAAAATTTATCAACAAAAAGAATATTTTCTTTATTTTTTTTACCACATCCTTTTGTGAAACAGGATACAACATAAAAACTACTGTCCAGTAATTTAAAACCACCTGCTGGAATATATTATTGCTTTTATATTATAAATTATTATGTATTAATATCTTAACATAAAAAAAAACTGTCGATTATCATATTGTGCTATAAGATAGTTTAACAGCATTAAAAACTTTTATTCATCATTGCATTTTTTTTTTACAAAAAAAAAAATATATACTTAACATTTTTTATAACAAAGAAAAACTGTACTAATTTATAAATAATTTTTTTTTTCTCAATTTCATTAGAAATTCATTTTTTACTTTATTTTTATGAAATTAAATTTGAAAGTCTATTCAGCAAATTCAAATTAAAAATCAATCTATGAATTTTAAAATAAATAATATGTATAAATATTATTGATTTTAAATCGGAAATTGTAAAAATTAATTTGTGAATATATTTTAAAATATACAATATTATAAAAAATATTATTTAATTTAAAATAATTTGTTCAGTAAGACTTTCTAAAAACACGAAAAATTGATAATTAAAATATGCCACTAGCATTAATATAATAAGTTTTGATTCACAATATTCATTAATTTTTTATTTTATTTTGTTTTGTATTACCAGAAATATATGAAAATGAATGTTCTATTAAAAATATATGTAATTTAATTTATTAATTATTACACTAAACATTTCGAAATTATATATTAGAATTTCAAATAAATAAATACAAAATAAAAATATTTCTAAACAAACAAACGAAAAAAATATACGATTTTTCATTTTACTTTTGCTCAAGAAGAATTAAAAAATTTTGAAAATAAATTTGAATAATAACAAAAATTTTAATAAAATCAAGTAAAAGAATTAATTTCAATTTATATAATTAATAAAAAAAAAAAAAAAAAGTTTAATGCCTCCTGTGAGGATTGAACTCACGACCCCTGGTTTACAAGACCAGTGCTCTGCCACTGAGCTAAAGAGGCTTCTTGTAATCTTGAAACCAAAAGTTTGTTTTATTATTTAGGTTTATATTATGCATTTAACTATGAATATTTTGTTTGTTATTATAAAAACTATAGGAAGTGTTGTGATGGACTTCGCTTTAAGCGTTTAAACAAATAATACTTTTTACTTTTACGAGGGTTGACGATAAGTATACATATTTAATAAATAAATACTTTATATAGATTATTCATAAAATATATTACATTTAGCAGAATGCTGGTATATAAGCACCAGGGGGAAAGAAAAATCGATTTCGATAATTTCGACGTTATTTAATGTAATGTATATACAATTTTGTTGAAATATGTAACAAAATATTTGAGGTTTCTAAACCTTAGTAGATAGAGCAAGCAAATAATTAATAGTTCCAGTTAATAGTTCTAATAATTAATAGTTTGGTTATCTAGTTCCAGTTTGTGCTTAGCTGGTGCTAAGGTATCGACAATCGCATAAAAATTTCAAAATTATGTATATAAAATTCATTCTTGATGTTTTAAGTGAACTGGAATTTTGTACATGTTCTTGAAATTTATTAATATTATATTAGTATAACAATTTTATTCCGAATTTTCTGAAAATATTATCTTAAAACTCCTCAGAAAACTGAGTAAAGGCAACTCATTAAATAAGAAATTACAATAAAAATGTGAAATTAACTCTCCTTATATATCTACTTCAACTGAACATGACCAAGTAGGTTCAATTATATAAACCGGTCACATATTATATTAAAACATATAATTCTTCTTTTATTATTTTTGGATCTTGTAATCATCTGGATCACATTATTATTCAGTCTAGTCTAGACTCTACACTTAAATATCAAAAAGATCAGGTAACGAAAAAAAAACAAAATTTACTGAATTAAATCACAGACAATATGAGGATGAATTTCCATGAAAAGAAATTTTACTTTAATTTTCCAGGTATATATAATAATGTAAGTTGTTTTTGAAGATATCAAATTTTGTCTACCTCAATTTGTATAGGTCGTCGTATTTTGAAAATGATGGATATATTGTAATAAAATATTTAGGAAAGTCCTAAATATGAAATATACAGTTCCTAAAAATTCCAGTTTTTAATAATTGATTGATAAAACGATTTATAAAAAATGTGACTCATCAATTTCCCTGCAATACCTTTACAGAAAGATATTCTAATTCTTTAATTTAAATTTAATATCTTCGCTTTCTTAGATTATACCTTAAATTCCCTCTAGTACCTCAATGCTTTAATATGTTCTCTGATTCTTTTCACTTTTAAGTTGGAGAATAATTTCGGATTTTTTACGAAATTATCTTGATGTATCTTTCATGTTGTTGTCTTATTTGTTTTCAATTTCATCATAATTTGATAGCATAACAAAAAGCGTATCTTTTTTAATTTTATGTTTTGCAATTAGTGTTCTATATAAATAATACAAAACTTTAAATTTCATATAATCATGAAAACATAATGAAAACGAAAACGTGTATTACTAATGAGAATTATTTGACAAAAACAATTTGTCATCACGTAGCATAATGTAATCAAATTCACAATTTATTTTAAAACGTAAAACGTAAGATTTGATAAAACTATCAAATTAAATTCACAATTTATTTTAAAACGTAAAACGTAAGATTTGATAAAACTATAAAATTATTAATATTCCATTCATTAAAATTATCTAATTTCTGTTTTTAATAAAAATTAAAAATTAATTATAATTTTTATTACTAGGAAGTGGAATGATTATGAATAAAAAATATTAAATAATTTGATTGAAAGATAGGTCGAAATGAAAATTCTTCAAATCAATTAGTCATTACTCTTTAAAGGTAAGTAGATTCTCAGAAGTTGCTTTTCATCTAGTTGTCTTCATTAATCAGTCTGCCGAAAAATCGTACAGTTTGAAGGTAAAAAGAAACTATATTCGCATGCATACGACAGTTTTATGAAAAGTAAATATACTTTTAAATTATCTGAAATGTTGTTACACGTTTTCTGAACATTTTTTACATAGTTGTGTTTTTTACAATGGACTTGTTATAAATAGCTACAATAGTTTTGTGAATAATTTTTGGTTTCGCTACTTCTTAGGTTACCTAGGTTAGCAGAATTTATTTTAAAAAAAAAAACCACTTAAAAAATATTTTTAAACCCTTTAAAATGTATTGGTTCTTTGTAAAAGAAATTTCGAACCGTATGTACAAATATTACGTAATTTTTTGTTTTTGAACAAAGAAAGGATGTTATTACCGCTCCCCTAAACATCAACCGAATTCAACATAATTCCTTCTTTAAGATTCTATTTTGTATTCAAGTTCTGTTTTTTCCGACCTACTACATATAATAATAATTTTTTATGCTTCACCAACACATTTAAATATCAACACATAAATTATGTTTTTTTTCCATAGTGGTTTGAATGAACGAACCAGTTTATATTTTTGTTTCCAGTTCTCTTTTTTACTGAGCTGGTTTGTTTTTTACATAAAAAAATCCAAAACAATAATAAATAATACAGCAGAAAATAATACTACAAAAAAATGTAACCGTCAAATTGAGGCGACCTATAAAAAAATATCTTACATGCCACTTTTCGATGCATCTAAAGATACATACATACATTGAAATTGAAGATATAATGCCACATTTTATAGTTCCCTAAATTTATATTTTATATTGTATATATTCAACAGACAAAATAAAATGTGAGAAAGAAGAAGCAGATGTGAATTTTTATGTTTCAGTTGGCCAAATAATGAATAAAATAAAAGAATAAAACATTATCAAAATGGTAGATTTAGAGATTTATGCATCTAGGGGTTAAATATGAAATACATAGAGCCGTTAAACAAGGGACTTTATACTTACTATAAGAGGAATAAGAAACGTTTAAAAATCAGGTGTTCAATTCACATTATTAATATTTCCTGTAAAAGAAAAAAAATATATTTAACGTTTTTCATGGCATTACTACAGTGTAATGTACTCTGTAACAACGATGTGAAAACGTGTGCAGACAGGCCAACAGAATTTGATGAAAATATTAATATTTTTATATAATTGAAGGAACGATTGTTAGCAGCATAACTTTGAATATAAATAATTCCCTGCCATTAACTCAGAAATTCGATAAGCGGAACAGTGTCTTATAAGTTACATATATTAACTGCAGAATTTTAACTAATATTATCTGCCATTATTATTTAATGTAAAAGTAATTTTATATATCTCGACTACATACAACATATTATATGGCATTGTAATTCATCAACGGTAGAGTACATTTGCATATAATTATTTTATATATTTGATAGCCTAATTCAATATTTAATTTTTGAATAAAAATACAATTTACCGGAGATACAGTTACTGAGCAAAAACCAGGCAAAATCAGTTTTTAAAATGCATCAGATTAACATGAAAAAAGTAAGACTGTAATTATTATCAAAGAGGAAAGTGTTACATCTCGTTTTTTGTTTGAATGGAGCTGCAAACTGAGCTATTGTCGGTGGTGCCATACAATACAATCAGCTATACACTTACAATTCTTATACAAGTCAACGTGTAGCTAAAGTAATATTATTTGAACAGATCCAGAGTCGGCATTAATAGAATTTTGAATCTGAAATCTGACTCAATAAGTTTATTGAAAATAAAGAAGCAGCCGGTCACAGTATTGTCATACAATGAAACATTTATGTAAATTTCATACTATTTCAACAAAATAAATTAGTAATTTTTCAAAGAAACCATAGACTTACCATAGATACTGAGACCTGTAGACTTAAGAAACACTAATAGCTCTTTTTCAGACGAAGAATCCTCTTTGTATTACAAGACTAAAAATCCACCATCATTTTTTTTTCATGTTGTATTATAATGTAGTATTGTTACTCAAGCCAGACTAAATTAGATATTAAGGGGTTGTTAGTTAAATATTTTTAGGCTGTTTACATCTCAATGAAAGAATTATTTATTACCTACTTTAGTAGTTGATAATTTGATATTTTAAGCCTCAACCGGCCATTCTCAAATCAACCCCTGACAGTACAAATTCAGATTAAATCTGCAAAACAAAAATAAAAAATTGTTCCCCAATTCTATGAAATCATTCAATATACAATAGAATTATTTAGCCATTGTAGTAAAGCTACAATTTCAGTAAAAGGGAAAACATAATAATAACGAATCTGATTGAATGTATCTGAATAGATGGGAATTAAAAAATTATTCGTTACAGACTCATTGGTATTAAAATCGTGCCACAGTACGAAATTGTGTCTAAAACAAAAAATTCAAAGATTTATAAAATGATCTTCACGTTTTGGAAAACGGATTTGAGGGAAAATTTAAAAAAAATTAAATTATATAAAATAAATAACGATAAAAAAAAATCTTTAATTTATAAATTAAGTAAAAAGATTTTGCTTTCTACTCTGTTATTTTACAGTAGTAGAGTGGAAAATTACCAACAACGCAATTTCATTTTTAGAGTCGTATATTATTAAAGCCATGTTTGGTTATTATTAATAAATATATTCGATTTTTTTTTTCTTGAATATAGTTTCAATTTAAAACATCACAACGTAATAAATATACATACAAAAATATATCTAATTTCTACCCTAATTTCAGCTGAATATTGTTTGTAGATTTAGTTTATGTTAATTGCGTTTCAACATATAAAAAAACTGAATGTTGCTATGACAATGAACATTTTTTAGAATCTAAAATTTTATGATTAATATTTTTATAATAATGAAACTAAAATTAAACCAAATAATTAAAATAATTATATTATTTATACACATTTTTAAATTTAACTTCGATCTTTAAGATTTCGTTTGTCGAAAATTTATTTCCGTTGTTATAATTAAAAAATTATTAAATTTTAAACAAATTTCAATGAAAATTATGATGTAGGTCATGATCATTTCATTTCGTTGTACTATATTATAAATTTTCTCGAAGAACTTTTTGAACAGAAATGAATTATTTTGACAGCGAAATTTAATTGTGTATGAAATGAACCAAATTTCAGTTAAGAATTTATTTATTTAAACATTTGGAAAATGTATGAACACTAGCTACTTGTAAATTTGTAATATCTTTCGACAAATGATCATCAATCATATCAGTGGATTTAGCAATTTAAACAAAACTTCTAATCCAACATTATTTCGATTTTGTAATAAAATGGTAGCCCTAATTCTTAATTTATTCAATTGAATTATAGACCACAATTAAAAGCTTTATAGAGTTTTAACTTGTAATTTAAAATAAAGTTATTATGACTAATTCGAAAAATCTAGAAAATTTTACACTAATAAATTATATTGAAAAATATAGAACTAGTTACTAATAATTAAATATATTAAATATTCTAAGCTTTAAATTACAGGCAACTCTCTAAGCTTAAAAAAGAGTTTTCAATTTGTATAGCATTTTGTATTTCTGAATTTGCCAAATAAAAATTACTAGTAAATTTCTTGTTAACATATGAAAAATGTAATGGTTCACATTTTATTCATACAATTTCTGGCTGAAAATGCTGTTAAAAACATTATTTTACTACACAGCGTCCACTTTACTTTATTCGCTTCATACAATATCTTTATCTTTGTATGATCTATTAATTATAATAGATCATACAAAAATACTATACAGATCATCACTTATCGCAGTACATATGTATAAATGGCTCCCGTCTTTCCAGAGATGGCATATTTCATAGTTTTGATATTACTATTTAATCATTTAGTACTATCAAAAATCATTTACATATAGAAGATAGTTCAATGGTGTAGGGTGTAGCGTATACTGCGAAAAACCTTTTCCAGAAAAAATAAAAACAGAAGATTTAGCATTTACTTATAGAAAGGAATGTGAGCAACAATAGTTGGGTATATTTTTTTCTTTAAATGAACAGTTTAACTTTCTTTTAGGTTTTGCAGTTTTTTAAAAGAATTGTTCAATTTTCTTTTAGGTTTCGCAGTTAACCAATCACCAAATGATTGAACTATCTATATAATGTAAATGATCTTTGATAGTATTTAGAATTATGTATATCAATTAAAATTTAGTAAACTTCCATTTGATTAAAAAAAAGCTGACAGTTTTATAGTGTAAATTGAAGAAGTACCAAATTTTCATTGATAGTACTAAATAATATAAAAGTATGAACTGCTGCCACCGAAAGAAACATCTGGAAAAAATTGAGATCCTATAATAAATATATCATAAACAGGTTTGATAATTAATATAATTTATGCTGGATTTATATCTATTATAAAAATTTGTCAGCTTTCCAGGCAGGGGTTGCAGAGCGAGATAAAGTATATAATTATTAAAATATTAATTGAAAATTTTCATTTATTCTAAATATATTTTATAAAATTTCCATTACGTAAAATCTTTTTTTTTTCCTATTTCTAAAGACAATGTGGCATTTATGCTGTTTTGTTTATTTATAGATATTATGCGTAATCCCGAGAGTTGCCTGTATTCAGCATATCTCTATCTAAACTAAACTAAAGCATATTGCGTCAATTAATTACAAAGCATATTATTTAAAATAGAAATATGTGCGATGTTAATTGAAAACATTTTCCATATGCTTTTTAAGATGAATAAACTTTGGAAATTTTTTTTTTTTTTTTAATTTCATATTATTAGTTAATTACGTTTTCAAAAGTTCTTTATGCTTTTTAGCTCTACAAGATTGCGTCATAATTAACGGACACGATAAGATAATCAAAAATAAAAAAAAAATATTTTTATTTTTTTTATTCGCTTTTTTGTTTCTTAATCATCAATAAATCTGCTAATTTGAAGCTTTTTTTTTATATACAATTTTTATATTGGCTAATTCAATTGAAAACGTTCAAACACATAGCAACAAACTATTTTTTTATGTTTGAATTTTAAATAAGATTTTTTTTTTTATTGTATATATTTTTCAGATAGATAATTTTATTGGCGGAGAAATAAATCATACTGTGGAACAGTGGAACCAACAACAACAACAACAAAAACTATTTTATATCAATAGTCTCCACAAGTCCCCCCTCTGTATACAAATTTAGTTTATTTTAACCTTAATAAGATATTTAATAAATTAATTTTTATATTGGCGAAAAAGAGATAACAAAATTTATTAGTATAAAAAAATTTATGAATCAGTTTAAAAGATTGAAATGAAATTATAATTTAATTATTAAGAAAAAAGCATATTTTTTTTTGGGGGGGGGGTTTTGAGAAAATAATCTTTGAAACATAAACTCTATTACTATAAAGAAATATGCTTCAAAAAGCTTCAAGTAATAAAGTTTTTTTGGATATATATATTTTTATGTATACCCTATACGAAAAAGTTGATCAACGATATACCACGATATTTGTGGTAAGTACATTCAGATTGAGATTAGGCTCCCATTTTCAGTTACAGTCCATTTTAAATAAAAGTAGCATCATATTTGTATCCATAGAATGGATAAGTATGACTCATATGTCATTTAATTGGTAATTAAATGCCCTTTTAAACAAAAAATTTCTACTTTTAATATTACGCCAAAATTATATCGCCTCTTTTCTTCCAATTGAAATAATTTTGTTATATAAAAAGTTGTGAACCATCCAATCGATTCAGTCCCGTAACGCCTGATATTTACTGTGTAAAATCTAGCAATGGCAAAAGAATCAGGATATTTCAATTATCAATTATGAAGCAGACTCCTCCATTGAGTTATTCTGAAACTATGAACCAAAATATGTAACTAACTACTTAGTTTTATAACATGGAATCGTTCCGCCCAGGGCTCTGACTAATCGTAATGTATCATCGATCTACTTTTTCGTGTATCCTCGAATTTTGTAAATATTATAAATTGGATTTTCTAAAATATAGTTTTTGCTGTTAATAACAGAATAAATCAGTTAAGTTATCAAGCTTAACCTTTAATTAAGATACACAAACATTTATTTAATTAATTTTCAGTTTATATATATTAAATTAATTATTTTTGAACCTTGAAAAAATTTACTTTGAAATTGAAATTTTATACATAAATTGTTAGAGTAAAATGTAAAAATATAAATATTTTAATTTATTTTATTGGTATATATCTAAACAATAAAATGCTTCTCATAATTTTGTTTTACCTTCATCATAATTTTATCCAATTAACAAAAAAAAATTAACATATACATATTTTTTTAAATGGTTTAATGATTCAAAATATCTTTTTTATGATTTACAAAATATGGTGAAATTGAAGATTCAAAAGGCTTAAATATAAAACCGCAATAAAACTTAAGCTGCTGATACATTGTACAAACTGATTGTTAACGTGTTTAATAAATGATGTATACAAATAATTTGAATTCAATATTATTTTAATCCATAAAAAATTTCTCATAATTTTGTTTTACCTTCATCATAATTTTATCCAATTAACAAAAAAAAATTTACATATATTTTTTTAAATGGTTTAATGATTCAAAATATCTTTTTTATGATTTACAAAATATGGTGAAATTGAAGATTCAAAAGACTTAAATATAAAACCGCAATAAAACTTAAGCTGCCGATACATTGTACAACTGGATTGTTAACGTGTTTAATAAATGATGTATACAAATAATTTTAATTTAATATATTATTTTAATCCATAAAAATTTTTGATAACGTAAACATATTAAAAACATGTATTTATTGATCCGTTGGTAAAATGGTTGTAAACTAGCTTACAAACGATACAACTTGACCAAAGTTGTCTACCCGTTGGTTATATATAACCTAAAGCGAGTGTCACGGTATATTTTACTTTAAAGTTTGTCAACGGTTAAATAACATTAATTATATAGATATTATTATCAGAATCGGTTTGATCTTCCTCTAGCTAAGGTCACCAAATTACATAATTCAAATATCTCTAAACTTGGGTTGGGTGAAATATTCTTAATCAATGGTGAAAGTGAGATAACATAAGCTTAGAAAGATAAACTGAATGACTGATCTCCGAAATATTGAAAGATAATGCGTAAACTAATAGTTGTCAAACCTGGTTTCAATATGGGGTTCATGAGTAATCGTATGCAGCCATTATTCATTATGATTTACAATAGTACATTACAATCATTTTAACCTCTAAGAACTTAAGCCAACAAATCTGAAGTACGCGGTTTTTCAATTAAATTAATTATTTTTCAAGGTTTGATCATGCAAAATAATTTCTATAATACTTTAATTCTGCATATAGTAATTTTGTATAAATTATTTCATTGGGTATATTCATTTGTCCGAAAACATAATTCTACATTTATTGGTTAACAAATATTCGTTATTATAATTATTTTTTAAGCTTGTTGCTATAAGGTTTATTTTGATAATACCAATTCATGGAATAAAATGTTGACCCTCATGAATAAATTTAAATATTTCATATGTAAATATTTTTGGATAACAAATTATTATCCAATACTGTAAAAAACATAAAATATGAAATAAACAAAATATTTTAAATATGTATTAAAAATTTATTATAAAGTATAATTTTCAGCATTATTTTTTAAGGTATTAATTTATGCTGGATTTTCAGCATAGTGTATCTTTATTAGTTAGTTACATAGACGACGATTTTTAATTTTGTTGTAAAACGAAGTCACGTTTTATTGAATACAGGTAAGAAAATATAGTTCTGTCCTCATTCATTTTCATTATCTCTTTACCAAAACTATATAATTTTAATTAAAATCTTAGTCATGAATTTATTAATAAAAAATGTTTAATTGTACTTTCATTTTACATAAATTATGTATAAGTAATTATTTTTATTATAAAAATTATTAAATTGCAACAAATTTTTCAACATAAATGTTGTCATATTAAAAAAAATTACTACAAAAATAGAGGTACAAAAATATATCGAAAATTTGGAAATTGTTGTAAATTATATAAATTAACTATTTTGAATATTTTAAAAACATCTAAATTAAATTTTGAAGTTATTAATGCCCGCTTTCACAGTGAGAACTTAAGTCTGTTCCAGAACTTAAGTTATTTTCTGGTTTTTCAGTCATCAGCTGATTCATTTTTATTTACAACAACATTATTTTCAATTATCATTCACATTTTTTGATTTAACTAAGCATTGGGCAAATTATGATAGAGAAATCAAATGAGATTAAGTTACAGGCTAATATATTAAATCAATTGTGAAAGTGAGATAAATAAAAGTGAGGTTTGTGTAAAACTCTGTATCTAGAAACGAAATAAAGCAAATGCTCTTTCAAATTAAAATTAAGCTAATTTATAAGAAAATTCAATATTTTTTGAATTGATTTTGTAGAAAGTCCCTTTTGGGCTTTTATATCCTTAATTTACCTTCAGGCATATTAAGGGTGTAGTGTACAAGCCTTAAAGTACTTTCTACAAAATCAAATCGAAAAATATTGATTTTTCTTATAAATTAACTTAATTTTAAGTTGTAAAAGTTTTATTTAAGTAATCGATAGTTAAAATAAACTTATTCAATAAATGTTTTAACTAAGTTATTAGAAATTGTTCTAACTTCTATGAACTAATGCTCGTTTTCATAAATCGAACTTAGATGTATATGTAATTTGTATATATAAATTCACAATTTTTATACTGGAAATTTGAAAAAAAAAATCTTAGTTTAAGTATCACAAGTTTCAGTTTGAAGCTATATATTTGAAAATAGCATAAACTAAATAGTTTCACTATTTTGTAATAAAAAAAAATGTAAGTTTTCTATCACAAGCATTAACTCAGCATTGATGACGATTACGACGAATATTATAAAAAAAAAATTATAAATTTACCCATTTATATTCAATTAAATAAACGATTTTGTAGAGAATTTATACAAAACAGCATAAAAAGCATAAATTTATTCAATTTTAAACCGTTGTATTTAATATGGAGATAATATCAATACCAATAAATATTACGAACTTTAATTTTATGCTATAGGCTTCGATAGAGTTGGAGAGAATCGTTTACACTAGAAAAAATTGTTGGCAAAAATAAAACTTTAATTACTTTTTGAACTTCAAGTAGGGAAATTATTGCTATATTTAAAGACCCATTGATAATTTGACTATTTCCAATAGATAGTTTTGGCGTCGCTCTCATGATGGTAAATAATTCATCTACACCTACTACAGTAAAGATGGGTTTTACTTGGAATTATGTAATGCATGTAATAAATAACCTTTAAAGGATACAATGAATTCATAATAAATATCTGATAAACAATGTGGAGTTTCTTTATCAGTAATATCTGATAAACAAAGTCAGGCCAAATTTTTAATATAAAAGTTACAAATTGTCGTATTATATTATATTTACATAGTTCATGCTAATAGCATCCACAATACGATACAAAATATGTAATATGTAAAAGTCAATATAATCTCATATTGAAGATGCTACTCTCTACTTACTCTCTACATTTATATCTACAACATCATAGTTGAAAAAGGCAAAAGGAAACGTTATAGATTCACTAAACCTCAAATTTGAAAATATTTTTATTGATTTTGTATCAATTCGGTGTTCGGAAATGGAAGTGGTACGCATAGAAATACAACTTTTTTTGTACAAATACGAATTGAAGGACATTATGGCATCGTATAGAGGACTAAGGACAATCCTTTATAAATGCAAAAAAGAACAGTTGGCAGCCCCTATACACAAACCATCACAAAATTGTACAAATCATAAATTACAGAACTGAAAAGAATACCGAAATTACGATAGAAAATTGAATTTCATTGTAAAAAATACCAACCATTTTCCTCATTTTCATAACTCCGTACCTGTAAAATTCATAATCTACCCTGATTAAAAAATTTACACTCAATTCGAGGTAAAAATTCAATCGGTATAATTTTTTTTTTTTTGAAATCATTTTAAATTATATTTTTACTCTTTGTATAATTATTTGGGGATTTAGGGATTGGGGGGAGATCAAGGATAATTTGAGGATTTCGGTTTTTATTTTGTTAGGAACAAGGATATTCTAGGTATAATATGGAAATTTTGTTGGGGATTTGGTTTTTGTTTTTTTTTATTTATTCTCTATATTTTTCTGTATTTTTTTTTTTTGTTGTTTCAAAAAATCATTTTTGAATCAAATTTTGTTTTTTACAAATTTTTCTAAAATTCCTTAAAATTTACAAATTTTATATGATTTAAAAAAAAAAAAAAATTATGTTATTCGTTCGTTCACAATATTTTTTTGCATTTATATTTTTTAATAATTTTTTTTATTTTGTTTATATAAAATCACATTTGTTTTAGCCTTCATTTTTTGTTTGTTTTTATTACATATTTTTTTTATATTATTACATATTAAAATTGGCGAAAGTAATGAAAAATTATGTTAAAAAAAAAATAAAAAAAAATTTAATTTTTTTTTTTAATTTTTTGTTGTTGTTAAAAATCCAAAAACAAAATTCATTTTTACATGTACTTACTTTTTTTTTTTTTTGGTTATCATCGTAATAAAGATTTGCGTTTATGAACAGATCATAACATAAAAATTTATTACATGACACAGGAAAAACTAGTAAGGTAAAAATTCTTTTGGAAATAAAACAAAAATATTAAAAAAAAAAAAAATTAAAATTTTTTTATGATTTTGAAAATTTAAAAAAAAAATTTTGAAATAAATTTTTGTTTTTATTTTGTGATTATTTCTTTTTTTTTTTATAAAATTGATTAAATTGGATCGGTAAAAACTAAAATTTATAATGAGATTATTATTAATGTTTCTTTGTAAAATGAATTTGAAAATTTAAAAATTGTAGAAAATAATTTTTAAATACTGTATTTAAGGTTTTAAATGTTTATGCGAATCAATATTAAATTTATTTGATTTGTCAATAAATATTTTGAAATTAAATATTTCATTTAATTAATTTAAATATCAAATTTACTGAGTCACATTGTTTCCATATTTATGGTTGTTTCCATATCATTTTTAATGAATAATAAAATAAATATTCTTCAAACAAATTTTTATATATTGAATTCGTAATATTTGTTTTATCATTCATAACCTTAAAAATTACACAACTAAAAAAGGTAATTAAAAAATTTATTTGCCATTTAAAAATGATTTTATTTTTTTTGTTGGAAAATTATCTAATGTTGAAGATAAACTGGACGGAATTTATATGGCGTTCATGCTGTGAAGAGTAAATTTAAAAAAATAAAATATATTTGAATCTAAATAGGACTGTATTTCGACTGTATAACACTAAATTTAATGCTAAAACTTGAAAGTCACAAAAGCGATCTACAAGACAAGCAAAAATTGTAGAACGTTTATATCTACAATTGTTTTCTTATATTTGCTATCCTTAATTTTGACAACTCTGTCATATAAAGTATATTATATATAACAAAATTTCCATGTTCAGGCAATAATTCACTCGTCATATTTTTAATCTTTCATAAAAAGTGCAAATTTCGAATGTTACAATTTAAACATTAAAAATATGAAAATTTAAATATACACAGTACCGAAAGGAATAAACTAAACAGTCAGCTTCAAATTTAATAAGCGTCAAATCATCAAATGACATTTTGAATTTTGAAATCTATATTTTTATTAATATAATATTTATATGGATATTTTGACGTTAAAAAATCACAATGAAAGAGGAGATCGAGTTTAACTACATAAATTAAATTGACGCTCTTTCAATGTCATAGATTTTCATCGCCATCCAGTTTATCTCCAACATAAAAATTATTTTTCAAAAATTTTATAAAACATATAATAATGATCAACATTATAAATAAAGCTAAAATTACATTTACATTTTTTTGTAAAATATATTTTAAATAATTTTGGTTTTTTTTTTAATTATTATTTTTGTAATTTAACATGATTGTATTTTGACTAATTACTTGGGTTTTTTTCAATTAAATAAAATTTATTACATTTATATATTTTTGATTTATACATTTATTTATTTATTTATTTTTTTAATTTAATATTCTTACATTCTTTCTTTTTTATTTATATAATTTTTATTAAATTTAAATTTATTGCAAAAATCACAGAGAATTATAAACATTAAAAACAAAAATATTACAGAAAACTTTATTATTTTTTTTTTAGTTTAGTTTAATTATTTTTTAATGATATTTTGATTTTTGTTTTTTTTTTTAATTATACATTTCATAATTTTTTTTAATTATTTATTTCTTGGAGAATTAAATTCTACACAACTAAAAAAAAAAAAAGGAAGAAAAAAATTGCATTTAATTTTCAGGTTTTTTTTAAATATAATTTTAAAAATCTACATAAAATTTAAAAATCGTTTATTTTTTCTTTGGAATTTTTTAATTTTTCCATGGAAATTATTTATAAGATTTGTTGTTTTCTTACACATTTTTTTTTTATTAATTTATTTATATTTAATTTGTCAATTTTTTTTTTTTTTTTGATTTGTTATTCCTTTCTTTAATTGTAAATTTTTATTTAATTTTTATATTTTACTTTTAAATTAAGGACATTTTTTTATTTTTATTAATGTTTATTATTGAAATTTTTATTTTATTTATATTATTTTTTATATAATTTTAATCTCATATAATTTTTCTTAATTTTCATCAAATTTTTTATGATTTTTTATTTGATTTTTTTTTTTTGAAAAACTTCTATAAAATTGTTATAAAAAAAACAATTTAATTTTTGTTTTTATATGAATTTGTTTTAATTTTTATAGTTTTAAATAAACAAACAATTTTTCTAATTATTTTTTGATTATACAAATTTGTCTTGTTACAAATTTTATTTTGTAATTTGTCAATTGAATTTAAACTTTTAAATAAATTTTAATTTGAAATTTTTTTGTTTAACTGGAATAGAAACTAATTTATAAAAATTAATAAATGTATTAATTTTCAAAAAAAATTATAACATTAACACCGGCGATTAAATTTAGTTTTTATTGTTTAAAATATGTGCGTTGTTAAATGTGAGCATTTTACAAAAACACTCAAAAAAATGCGGTGAAATGTTATAAATTTTTTTTTTTTTTGAACAATTTTAAATTTTCCAGTTTGATTTCAATAAAATGTTGTAATATATTTAATGGAATTAAATTTTATTATTTTCTAATAATTAAAGCATGTTTTTTTCACTCAAATTAAATCGACAATTTTTTAGATTGATTTTTCTTGTATACAACATAAATTTTCTTTAAAAATTTGTAATTTTTAATGTTGTTTTCAGTTTGGTCAACAATTTAATTTTAATATGTATTATAAAAATGATTTCATATTACAAAAATCGCTAAAATTTTTATTTTAACAAAACTTAATTATTTTTTTCTTTTTTTATATATATTTTTATAATTTTTTTTTTTGAGTTTTTGTAAAATTGAGTGAAGAAAAAGAATAAAACTAAAAAAAAAAATGATTTTAATTTAATAGGAGAAAACCTTTAATACCCTCTGTAATTGTGGAATACGAAATAAAACAAAATATCTTAAAAAAAAAGTCATTAATAAATAAATAAGAAAAATAAAATTAATATAAATAAATTTCGTGATAATTTTTACTTATTAAAAAGTTTTTTTTTTTATTATTTAAAGATAATTTCCAATAATTATAATAACTATATAGAATCTGATCATGTTTACAAGATCGATGTTATTAATGTGATGTTGCCAGTTTTATTATTATTCAAATTATATTAAAATTATTAAACCATTTTCTATACAAGGAAAAAATTTAGGCACAAAATAGAAAGAGATGTATGAAATAATTTAACCGAATGGTTCAATTTGTCTTCAATCGAATTATTTAGAAGAGCTTGTTTCACAGAAGATCCAAAATACCAAAATGGATAAAAACTTCAAGAAGAAACCAATTTTCATTGTAATGCTCCTCTGATCTTGATAATCTGTGCTAATAATTTCAAAGTAAGTATTGATAAAGCTAAAGTGCAAATTTAAATGTTTTCTTACATTTCAAATGATTTTACTTAACATGGCAACGTGGTATCGTTGTATAACAGTTTGAAACTACTACATCAAAAATATGAGATCGGTCAACTATAACTCTATACACACAGATAATAATAATTTTAATAAATATAATTCATTTTTAAAATATAAAATTTGTTAAAAAATAATAATTTCTTCACTCAAATTTTTTTTTTTTTTTTGTAGGAATTTTTTTTTTTGTTTAATTAAATTTTGTTAAAATATAAATTAATAATTTCGTTTTTGTAATTTGAAATAAATATTATAAAACTATATAATTAGAATTAAATTTATACTTTTGAACTATTTCCAAATTGGACCAAACATTTAAATATAATTGAAGATTATTTTCAGAAAACTAAGAAAAATGTAATTTATTTAATTTTTAACGATATACTTTTAGTTTTTATGTATAAATTTGTTTCATTTAAATTTCGATGAAAATTAAAAAAATATTTGAAAAACAAATTCTGTTGTTATTGGTTTCTTACAGTGCCCTGTGCTGAGATCACAATTTTTTTTTTGTTTTATATTAAAAGTAAACATTTTTATTTTTAATTATATTAGATTTTTTTAAAGGTTTTATGATTTCCTTTTACATTTTCTTTGTTTTTCATTTTTGTATTTGTATTTTACAAAGAAAAACTTTTGATCGTTTTTTTTATTTATAACTACGAAAAAAAATAAAAAATTATAAATTCAAATGAAAAAAAAAAAAAAAAAATTATAAATGATAATTTTAAATATTAAATGTAAATGTCAAGACGAACAAGAGTCGTTCTTTTGTCATCTTCAATCTTCGACTGTACTTTTTTAATATTTTTAATATTTTTAATATCTTCTTTTAATTCTTTTACTAAAAATAAGTTTTAGTATTTTTTTTTTTTTTTAAACTATGGGGAAAATTTGAAAATTAAAGAAGAATAAATAAAAAAAATAATTCTGTCGCATTTCTAAACACAATTTTAGTTAGTTTAATAAAGTAAATTTTATGATTTTTTTTTTTACTTTAATTTAATTTGTTTTGCAAAAAAAAATTTTTTTTTTTGATCTGATATTTTTTATTTTATAAATTTTATTTTGTTTGAATCGCGATAATTTTAATTTTAGTTCTTTTTTGTTTTAGGATATTTTTTTAGTTTTGAATTGATAAAACCTGATGAAGAAAATTATTGAAAAGCAATTTTACCAATAATATTTTCCTACTTAATTATTATTATATATAATTTATTTTAAAAAAAATTCTAGTTTTTATTTTAAAGCATAAAAATATATTGTTTATTTTTAACCAAATAAATAACATTTCATTATATAAATTTGGTCGTGATATTCATAAGAGCAACAAAATTGTTGCATCACATAATTTTTTTTTTAATTAATATAATTTTAATTTATATTCAGAGAAATTTTGATTATATTTAAGATTTTTATTCGACATTGAAAAAAAAAAAATATTTACAGATTTTAATATGAACAAGAATTTGATCCATCCAGGATTTTTTTATCTGTTTATTAGTTCGTCAATCCGAATTTGGATAACCAATTTAAAATTGTTATAATTATAATTTTGTAGAATTTTTATTTTGTATTTTTCATTATTTTTCTTGTTTTGGTATTTAAATTTAACCTTTAGTTGAATATGAATATTTAATGAGAAAGTAACTAATTATAAAATGACCTTTTTTTATAAATAATATTAAAATCAATTATGGTGTTAATAATTTGAGTTTATTTTCATTTTTCTGAATGACTCATTATTGTTTTCAAAAATTTCTTGGCTTAATTCCAAGTTTTAAAATTTAAAAAAAAAAAAAAAAATATTTGTGAAATTTATAAATAAATGGAATTAATTTTTTTTTTTTAATTTTCATTTATTGTTAAATAAATTTGTGACTGAAATTTTTTGATGTCTATAAAAAAAATATGTTAAAATTTATGAAATTTATTTTTAGTATATAATTTATTTTATTTTTGAATTTAATAAATAACTTTTTTGGAATTTATATATTTGAGAGAATAATAAATTAAGAATCGTTGCTATTTATAAGCAAAAAAAAACACAAGAAAAATTATACTTTTCTCAATTAATTGTGATGTAAATATTTATATTTGTGGTTAATTGGATTTAAATAAATTGAAAATTATTTATAATTCATTTTACCACACATATTAAAATCCACGTCTCAGTTAATTTTTAAAAGCTAATCAAATTCTTTTCAAGGGTTTTTAATTAAATTTTAAATAATAGCAAATTTAATTTCTTTATATTTTCTTGTTATCCTTTAATTAATTAAGCTTATTTTTTTTAAATTTCATTATCCATAGCATTTTCGAGATATGTTGTTATCAAATGTGATGCCACCGTACATTTTGGAAGTATAGATTTATTTTTAATTGTTTAACTACACGATTTTTACAATTCAAATTTTAATTTTTTTTTTTATTAATTGTTTCTTCTTCTATAAATTTATAGTAGTATTAAAAAAAATTGTGTAAACTTTTGATATTTCCTATTTTAATTTTCGTTAATAGTTTACCTATTTCTATATTTATATATATCACTAAAACGTGACTAATATTCACAATGAAATGGCGAAATAATAATTTGGTATCATAATTTTTTTTTTTACCAAATTTGTTATATTATATTTATAGTTTTTGTTTGTTAGAATTATTTTTTATTCAAGAAAATTTATGTTTTGCTATTATTTAAAAATAATATTTATAAGCAAGTTAAATTAATTAAATTATATTACAAAAATGTTTTTGTTAAAATTTAGTATTCAAATTGAAGAAATAAAAATTACAGAATTTTTTTTAAATTTTGATTCCTATAAATTTTTCAAGCTCAAAACTTTAAAACAATAAAAATATAATTTTTTTTTACTTATCTTATTATTTTATTTGTTGTATTTGTGTATATATCAAATATTTTCGTTGTTTTATTTAAGGGAAAATATTAAAATTTTCCTTCTCTCTGTTCTTTTAGATTCCAAAATAAAATAAAATTATTAACAAAAATTTTCAGTTTAATTTTCAAAAAATATGCATTTTAATTTTCTCTTATATTTTTTTTTGTTTTTTTTTTTAACAATAATTTTAAAACATATTTTTTTTTTTTATATATAATATAAATAATTTGAAAAATAATAAAACTCTCATTTAAAAAAAAAAAAATCCATAAAATTGTCATTACAATAAATAAAAAAATAATTAATTACACAATTCCAAAAATTCAAATTTACATATATGTTAAAATTATAAAAAAAATTTCAGTTCCTATTTCTTGTTTTTGGTATAATTTTTAATCATAATTTTTATTCTTAATTCTTTTTTCGTTACACATTTTAAAAATCCGTTGAAATTAAAAAATTATATAAATAAGTTAAAAAAAGAAACAAAACTAAATTACTTAAAATAATTATTAACTGCTGTTTAGGCGTTCTAGTCATTCATCGTAATACGTATTTAGGAAGGATGTTTGTTTTGCTGAATTTTCGATTAAATAATTAAAATTATACAAAAAAAAAAAAAAAAAACGTACAAACTAAAAGATTTTAATTAAAGCTTTAAAAATAATCAACTTTTTTTATTATATTAATTTATTTTTTTTAGTTCAATTTGGAATTTTTTGATAATTATTAGCAAAAATCTTAAAATTTATTTATATAATTAAAAAAAAATTGCATTTAAATAATAATTAAAAAAAAATATATATATTAAATTAATTAAAAAAAAGTCACAATCATCTTATTCACAATATATTTTGTTTTGTTTTAAAGCTTCGGTTATTATTATTTAAGTTATATTCACAATTTGTGTTTTCTTTCCATCAATTTTTATATTATATTCAACTAAAGAAATCTAATTTTTTTTTTTATATAATAAAGACAAAATTTACAAAATTAAAGAGAAATTTATTTTTTTTACAATAAAAAATTTTATTTATAAAAATTTAATATATAATTTAAAAAGACAACGGATTCTCTAATATTTTTTTTCTGTTTGTTTTCTTGTTATTACAATAAAAATTATTTACAATAATTATACAAAATATATATAAAAAAAAAAAAAGAAAATAACAAAAAATAAAATGTTTTACATAATAATTTTCAAAAATATAGAAGAGATCACTGTATATTTTATATAAATTTCAATCATTATATTGATCTGAGTATTGTATTGACTTGGTTATATTAAAAAAAAATGTAAATTATTTAAATTTTGATGCACAAATGCACAGTACAAAATAATTGCCATTAACTGACGTGTCATATATCATAATTACCATTACCGTAACACTGTTTACATTATATTTCTATACTCTTATATTTATATATATTTCTGATGTTATTTCGTCGGCAGTATTTCTATATGTCCAATATATACCAAAAAAATTAAATTTGAAGTTAATTTACTTTAAGGGAAATTTATGATTATGCAAAATTATAAAAATATTCAATAAAAATCGACATTTCCTTTTAATACTGGCAACAAATTTTTTTTGGTCAGTTAATGTAAAATCTTATATAATATTCGAAAATTGTAGAATTAATTAAAATATATTAAAACTATAATAAAAAATGGTCTGGTTTGGACAAGTAGAAATGCAACTGACGATTTTTGTGGTCGTAATATACAGGGATCTACTACTGTATTAATTTAAATTTTAATAATGAAAAATACAAAAAAAAAAAAAAAATCAGAATTATACATATTTAAATTTCAGTATACAAAATTATTTTTAGTTATCCATTAATTCTTCATCTGCAAAAATTCTATTTTTAAATACAAAAATTATTTAACTAGCCAAAATTATTCGATTGTATATTTTAAATTAATTATAAATTAAATTTGATTTTTGATTTTTGGAAAAAAATTATCGAATGATTTTATAAATATATAAAAAAAATTAATTAATTGTTTATTTTATGTGTTTTTTGTTAAATTTTTTATTTACTAAAAGCACAGCTTTCTCTTAATTGATTTGTTGTTGTTTTTTTTTTAGGGTTAGGGTTAAAAAAGAACATTATATTTTTTTAAGCTATTATTTAAAATTGATATTACAGTTTGTTTTTTTTTTTTTATTATATACATATATATATAAATATAAATGACACAAAAAAAATAAGAAAAACAAAAAATTAAAAAAAAAAAAATATGAAAATATTTTTGGTAAGATTGATAATTACAAAAAGTGAAAAAAAAAAAAAATATGAAATTCTAAAATAAAAATTTGAACTTTTTTGTCGTTTTAAATCTTAAAAACTAGAATAATATTTTTTGCAATAATTTTTTGTGTTTTATTTTTATGAAATTCTTTTTATACTTTTACTTTCCTGAATTCTTTTTCTTTATTTTACTATAGAATTAATTTTTTTTTTTAGGATTTGCACGAATACGCCTAGGATTGTTGAATGCTGCTTGAAGGATGCCAAGAAATTGTGTTTGATATTTGTTTTTTTTTTTGTTGGTTGTATTTGTATATATTAATATTTTGTTGATAAAAAATAACAAAAATAATTACAATTTTGTTATTCAGTTAATTTTGGTTGTTTGGCTGCACATCTTAAAAAATTTAAATTTCGAAATTGCGTTATAAATGTTTGTTTATTGTAGTAGTATTTAAAAAAAAACTGATAAAAAAAATGTTCAAAATATATAAAGTTTTTTTTTAGGCCAGAAATTAAGCGACACGACAAAAATTTATGTAAAAAACCACGATTGCAAAACGCGATTTAACACATGCACACAACAAAAATCATATAAATTTTTGGCCATGTTATTTTGAAGATAAATAAAATTTGTTGTTCCATTAATTTTGCTGTGCACTGTTAATTTTTTTATATTTTAATATATTTTATATCGTTTTTTTTTTTTTGGTTTGATTTTTATTTTATTTGGATTTTTTCTTATAATTGGTTTTAAATCAAATAAAAAAAAGAATTTTGTCTTATTATTTTTCAATTTTTTTAATATTATTTATGATTTTTTTTTTATTTGGTGGGTGTAGAAAATATAATTTGCATTTTATTATTTTGATAAATTTTTTTTTTTGTTTTTTTTTTTATAATTTAAACTTATTTATTATATTTCTATACAAATTTGTTTTAATTAGTTTTTTTTTTTTGTTTTGTTTTGTAAGTCTTTAAATTTCCTTTAAATATCACGATTCGTTGGAGATTATTATTAATATTTTAAGTATTTTTTTTTTTTTATATTATTATTATATATATTTAATTTAATATTAAATTATTAATGCTCTATATTTTTATTATTTTATAGTTGAAAGTGTATTTTTATTAAATTTTTTTTTCTAGCTGTTTTACTGTGTTTTTAAAATTAATTTTTCATTTGCTTTATTGAAAAATTGTAGTTATATTTTTAGTCTATTGTAAAATTTTGTTGTTGTTTTGCAAAATTGGAAGAATTATGCGACAGAGCAAAAGAGAGAGAAATAGTGTTTTTATTATTACTTTTTTGTTTTTTTAAAATATTTTTGTTGCAAGTTCATTTATTAAAATTTTTTTTATGTTTGAAAAAATAAATAAAATAAACTAAATATTTTATTTATAAAAATCAGGAGGTTTTCATTTTAATTTAAATAATTATTTTTGTATTTTGTATTTTTTTGAAATTTTATGGCGGTTACGATTGCACATTGAGCAATAATTTTAAATTGTGCGTACCAAAATCATCCATTAAATTACGTTTAGATGATTTTAAAATACCACTACTGCTGCCACCAACAATTTTACGTCCTTGATGATAATTATTTACACCATTACATATTTTAGTTGTTAATGAATCATTATTATTATTATCATCATCATCATCTTCAGATGATGCAGATGGTGATGTCCAATGTTGTGGTGGTTTTGGTAATGCTGTTGGTGCTGGTGCATCAAAACATTTACTACCAGCAAAATGTGTTAAATTTGTTGGTATTAGACTAGGAGATAAACCACCATATCGTCGATTATTATTACCATTACCAATACCACCATTACCCAATAATATATGTACGCCACGTTGTTGATTATTATGTCGACCAGTTGTCTTACTACGTCCACTACCATTATTATTAACAGCATTTATACCATTGGAATGATGATGTTGATTATTATGATAATGATTTTTATTACCATTATTACCAATTAATGTTGTTGCTGCTGATGTAATACAACGATTTGATTGACGTTGTTGTTGCCAACCACCATGAGTACGTGGATGTTGATTAGTTTTTCGGCTAGCAAAAAATCCACCACCACCACCACCATTACCAGTACTACCACTGCTACTACTACTACTGCTGCTACTATTACTACCTCCAAATGATGATGATGATGATGAAGGTGATGTACCAAAATATGAACTAGTTGGTGGGGATGATGATGATGATGATGAGGATGTAATACTGTTGGAATGATTATTTGTACTACTTCCATAACGTCCAGAGGACGATGATGATCCTGGTGCAGTCAACATTCTATTACTAGTATTGTGCGAGTATGTCATAATTTTAAATAATTTTAATTTTATTTTATTTTATGATGGGCGCTAATAAAAACAAGTCACTTTTTATATATATTTTTTGATTATTTTTAAATTAATCTTAATTATCACACACCGTTGGGTTTTTATTATTATTTTGTAGTAAAAGTTTTAGTTCTTTTCATTAAAAAATAATAAAAAAAATAATATTTTTTTTTTTTGTATTATATTTTTTATTTTTTAATAAAAATTTTCACTTTTTTGTTTTTTCTTTTTCCTTTTATTTCTTGCTATGAAAATCACAAATACACAAAAAAGAAAATTTGATATTTTTTTTTATATTTTTTTAAATAAATTGAAAAACAAAAAAAAATTTGTTAACTAAAATTAGTAAATATTAAATTTTAAATCTACTAAATTTTAAACAAAAATGCATTTAAATGTTTTGATAGATTATTTTTATTATTTTGAATAATTAACGAGCTGTGATGTTTATTAATAATTGTTGTTATTCTTGGCATTAAATTAATTTTTATTAATTTAATGAAGTAAATTTTCATTGATATTTTTTTTTTGTGTTTTTTTTTATATTTTTTTAGAAAAATATTTTTTACTGTTTTTTCTCACACTATTTTTTTTAATAATAGTATCACAGAAACTTAGTGTTGACACTTTAAATTAAAATTATAAAATTTCTATTATTATTGATATTACAACTAATTTTATTAATTATTAATAATTTGTTGAAAAAATCCGTGTTTTTTTTTTTTTTTTTTAATTCTTGTGATCTTTCTTTTTTCACTGGTTCTTCTCTAAATTTAAAATATTTTCTCTTTCCTTTATTTTTTTTTTTTGTACTTAAAGGCGATTTTTTCTTGACTAAATATTTTAAATTTTATTAATATATAAATTTTCTTAAGTAATGAAACTATATTCTAAAAAAAAAATAATTAATTTTTTTTTTATAATTAATTAAATCACCTGTGTTTTATTTAATTGTATACACAAGAAACAAAAAAAAAAAATTAAATTTGTAAATTTTCTTTTTCTTTGAAAGACTCACAAAATGGCCGCTTGTTAATAATTTTTTTTTTTTATATTGGATAAGTTTAAATGCGATGTTGCCACATGTAAAAATTTTAATTGTATAAGATTTTTTTTTTGTTGAGATCTTTTTATTTTCTTAGCACAAATTTTCTTTTTTATTGTACAAAAAAGGAAATTTTCTATTATATTACTTTTTTTTTTACACAAATAATCTTGAGGAATATATTTATAATTTTAATTTATAATTGAAAAATTATATTTCTCATGAAAATGAACAGACGCGGATTTTCTGTTGGTATATAGAAATATTGTTAAAGAAATTTTTTTATATTTTCCTTTTTCCGTACTCTTTCTATTTATTATTTTATATATTTTTTTTTGTATTATAATTATCTAATTTAAAGCGCACACTAAAATCACTTTTTTTTATTTATTTAAATTTTTGTAATTTTTAAAAACACTTTTTTTTTTTTTTGTTAAATTTAAATCTTCAGAGCAAGATAAAATTATAATTTGATATTTTTAATTAATTGAATATTGGAGAAAAAAAAAATACTAAATCTTTTTTTTTTTTATATATTTTAATATTAAATTCGCTTAAAAATATTAACACGTCCCACAACGACTCTCTTCGAATTAACAATTTTATGGAAATTCCGTCTATTTTATACCTTCGGTCTTACCGTAAAGATATTTGGAATTGGAGTTGATTGTTTGTTGTAAATAGAATTTGTAGTAGATTATTTTTTACATTTTTGTTGAATGTGCGTTTAGTCATTTGAAATATAAAGTATTTTACAATAAATGTAAAATATATTATTATATTTCAGTTGCATTTAAGAAATATTCTTGTTCTGTCGTTATTCCATTATTAATATTAAATTGGCATAATATCGGAATCAGAATGCTGCTTTAATACAACGCGATACAGAAACTGATAAAATATAGTAAAGTAATATTTTCATTAATAATGGAAAGTTATGCAAATTCATGAAAATACTTGAAAAATTAAAAGTTAATCGACGTCTTGTGTTACGTGAAAAAGCATTACGATTCTGGTATAAATAAAGTATTTTAAATTCTTAAAATAAATAACATATATTTTTAAGTAAATATTTCAAATTTGAACATATTAATTAAATCATCGATAAACATAAAATGTTCGACAAATCGATAAACATAAAATATAATGCAAAATATAGCATTTAAATATAGCATTTATATTTTTATGTTTATTACCTTATATAACAGATAAAAATTAAAATATATTAGGAAGTATGAAGTAAACCATTTAGAGTAGATTTTCAATCATAACATGTTCACGGCAATTTTAGTTGGGCAGGGATGTGAAAGAACTAGTAGGACTTTTTCAGCGTTCAAAAAAAATATATTTAAAATAACCGTTTCAATACCACCAACATTCAAAAGATTTTAAAAATATCAAAACCGATTTAAATAAATATTTTGATTTATTTTTGTACAATAAAGATTTTTCATAGCTAATAACTTTGCGGAAATAGGTAACATGACTCCTAGCGGAATTTTGTGAAAACCGAATAACTAGATTGAATATATTAAATTCTTTAATTTTGTATTGAAAAATTGACAGAGATATTTAAATAAATAAATTAATAATATTATTTGCGCCAAATATTAGCATTTTTTAAAAAATTCCGATAAAATAAAATATCAAATTAAATATATACTGGTCTAAATACTTGGTAAGTGGTAAACTTATACTAAAAAAGAATATATATTATAATCAAAATATTTTTATATACAAATTTATTTTTACCACTCTACGAATACTTAAAACAAATATTTATTTAAATAATTGCTTATGGTTTTTTTGATATCTCCATATAAATTTATATACAACGATCGGTTTTCAAAATTCAATCTCTGAATTTGAGTGCTAATTTTTTCCGCTTGGAGTGTGGAAATTACTTTACCTACTCTCAATAGCGACATACGACATTTTAAAGTGAAATAAATTTTGTATGTGATGACTGGGATGATTGATGAAGATCGAGATGATAATATATAATTCCTTTCTTTTAAGATTCTATTTTGTACTGTTCTGTGCGTGGGCGTTCTGTTTTACGACCGACTAACATAGTAATACTTTTTTTATGCTTCTCCAAAAAATATTTAAATATCAACACATGAATTATGTTTTTTACGGTTTTGAACGAACCAAACCAGTTAATATTTTTCTGAACTGGTTTGTTTTTACATAAAACATAATCCAAGACAACAATAATAATTAAACAACACAAAATAATAAAAAAAAAATTTAACCGTCATATTGAAGCGACCTATAAAAAAATATCTTACATGCCACTACTTTTCGATTCACCTAAATGTTATATACATACATACATTGAAATTGAAGCTATTATGCCACATTTTATAGTTCCCTAAATTTTAAATATATATTCAACAGACAAAATAAAATTGTAAATATGTGAGAAAGAAGAAGCAGATGTGAATTTTTATGTTTCAGTTGGCCAAATAAAAGAACAAAACATTATCAAAATGGTAGATTTAGAGATTTATGAATCTAGGGGTTAAATATAAAATACATAGAGCCGTTAAACAAGGGACTTTGTACTTACTAAGAGGAATAAGAAACGTTTAAAAATCAGGTGTTCAATTCACATTATTAATATTTCCTGTAAAAGAAAAAAAAAATATATTTAACGTTTTTCATAGCATTACTATACAATTACAGTGTAATGTTTATCTACTCTGTGACGTGTGCAGCAGGCCAATATAATTTGATGAAAATATTTTTTTATACATATAAAAGTTCCTTCCATCTAGTTTTTTCTTTGAATGGGGCTTGTCGGTTGTCGGTGGTGCCATACAATACAACCAGCTATACACTTATGCTTGAAATACATGTGCGTTTTTTTGGTGCTTTGAGGCATGCTTTAAACTTTAAAGCGTACAGCAAAATTTAGAAATATAGTTATCTTACTTTGGCGCAACGCAGTGCGTTGCAGCCATGTAATTAGTTACATAGAAAACCTATTTGTTCTAAATAATATTTGCAGCAAAGCATGCCTCAACCCACCTAAAAAACTCACATGTATTTCGGCCTTTACAATGTTAAATTATTATTACTGATATACTGATATAGCATTTACATTTTTAGTTTTGTAAATTATGTTCGTTACCTTAATAACAGATAAAATTTAAAATAGATCAGGATAAGTAAACCATTTAGAGTAGATTTTCAATCATATAAAGGCTTCCCCAAACCAGCGCGTTTTTTTTGCGGCAGCGGCGCGTTTTTTTGCCGCAAAATTTAATTACATGGCGGCTTATGAATGTGCCCACACCAACGCGATTTCCGCGCGGTTTTACAGCGTTTTTTTGCCGCAGATATACATACAAATTTTTTCCGCAAAAAAAACGCTGCAAGCAGCGTTTTTTTGTAAAAATCGCAACAAATGTCAATTTTTTTTTTTTTTTTGTTGTCGATTAAAATTTTTTTTTTTTGATTTTGTTTGAAATAAAAATGGAGAAATTGGATAAAATGGAAAAATTGATTGAAACAATTAAGAAATATCAAATTTTATATGATCCCCATAAAGAATATAAAAATATTCGTAAAAAAGACAAAATATGGGACTATATACGATAATACAATATTAACAATTTTTTGAAATTTTTATTAATTAATATTTTTGTAAAAAACTACAACAAACTTCGATGTAACTTTAAAATAAATATGTCAAATTATGACTTATGACATATTTATTTTGAAATTTAAGAGCGAATTTTCGCCGCTTCGGTGTGGCCTAATATGCGATATTCGCGCGATTTCCGCGCGGTTTTTTTATTCGCGCCGCTGCCGCAAAAAAAACGCGCCGGTTTGGGGAAGCCTTAACATGTTGGCGGCCATTTTATTTGGGCAGGGATGTTAAAAAACTATAGTGTATAGAGGTGTAGGACTTTTTCAGCATTCAAAAATATATTTAAAATAACCGTTTCAAAATACCACCAAAAACCATTCAAAAGATTTTATAGTGCTTTCCAAATATCAAAACCGATTTAAAATAATATTTTATATTTTTTTATTGTACAATAAAGATTTTCATAGCTAATAACTTTGACATAGCGACATTTTAAAGTGACATATACATTTTTTGTGATTGCGATGACTGATGAAGATCGAGATGAATATATATATATAATAATTACATAGTAAAAAAGTTACGAACTACGAAGTGCTGAGGTAATTATTAATTTTATATTTTTCTAAAAAATTGATTAATATTTTGCATTAAGTAAAATAATAAGTGTTTATAAAATATATTTGTAATTGTAATTAAGTAGTGCAAAGAAATTTGAAACAAATTCGAGTTTTTTTGATTTGCTCGCAGTTTTGAAATATTTTTTCTAGTTTTTAAATGTATTGATTTTTAGTTTTTAAATCTGTTTCAATCAATTTATAAACTATTTAATTATTTTTGATAAATTTAATTAGTAAATATTTTTATTAAAAGGGAAAAGGAGTGATTTCCTGAAAATTAGAAAAAAAAAAAATATCAGGTAAATAATTTATCATCGGGTGGGTGATGGGTGTGCTGAATTAAATATGTCACTTTTAGTAAGCAAAAACTGAACTGTTGTGGAATATTTATTGTAGTAGTTCTCTTAGTTTTAACAAAAATGAAACTCCATCCATGGCACAGTAAACTTTACACAATATAAAATATAACGATTTCTAATCCTTTCACATTTATTAAAAAATGATACAACATTATTTAATCACACATTGTTGGATATTGTGAGGGAGACAGCTAATTTTCTTATGTTAGCTTTTAGCTATCTTCGCTAATTGTTGAATACATATTAATCGCCTCACAAGGCCAGAGATTTTCAATGTAGGAGTCAAAATATTCTTAAATATTTTGTAACTTTTGACTACGATCTGATATGGGAGGCAAAATATTGTTTTAAATAAATTTTATTTAAGTTATACAAATATTTGACACATCTCGTAAAGACGTGTATATATAAAGTGTCTGAAATCTTCTTTTCTCTTTGATTATAGCCTTGGCCTTGGTAATTGTACAACTTGTACATTAATAAATTTTGTATATGTACTTGCAAATCTCCCCAATCTAATATTAAGTTCGTCGGTCCTTAACCTTATCAAACAATCATAATATTAGTTATATTATTTGTACGAACATTTAGAAATCTGAATGTAATTCAGAATGCTAATTTAACAAAACATCACAACAATTTTTAATTTTACAAGTATTTCCGTAACTGTATGAGTTTTGTTTTTAGCGGCAAATTTAAAATAATTTCTGAACTTGCACTGAAAAAATAGAACTATCTACTAAGAGCGGAACTACGGTATTATATGTTTTCTTTGTTTTTGCATGAAAACGAGAACTATATGTATAATTTAAAGTAGAAATTTTTATATCTAGTCGAAGCTGATTTTTTCAAGAACTAGTTCAATTTTCGGGAATGTAGGATCTAATTTGTCTTAAAATTTAAATTTATTTACGTGAACTGGTTTAGATGATTACATATTACATAAAATGATACAAAATATAACATCAACTTGTATGCAATTTATTATTGTGCAGTACAGTACATAATTTATTAAAAAAAAAACAACTAAATATAAAAAATATAGAAATTTAATATTTTGCTGGAGTATTTAAAAACCATCTACTCGAATCTGTACTTCATAAATATATCGAATTCAGCTATTCAGCAACTCGGCTGCTAGTGCTGTCGTATCTGCAATAATTTTTTTTTTTTCAACAAAATCTTCACTTCATTTTCATTGTCATGTCATTCCCATTCGTTGTGCAAAGTCGATTCAGACTGGTTGCTACTAGTTTGTATTTTTTTTTTTAATTTTTGTTGTGTGTTTATTTTTTTAATTTTGATGTAGTGTACTTCGGATCGGATCAATATTTTTCCAATATAATAAAATTCCGCATAAGTTCTTCATTGTGTTGTGTTCGGGTGTGGAACAAAACAAAAAAAAAAAATATGTTAATAAATTATTAATTTTACCATTATATATTTTAGCTGAACCTATCTGCTAAAGAAAATATATAATAAAAAATAATCTTGCACAAAAAATTAAAAAAAAAAAAAAATATTGATAAAAAAAAGCATACAGAAAAAGAAAAAAAAGATTAGTGTTCAAGTTAAATAAAAACAACCATTTTATGCGAAGTAATCGTCGTCGTATTTGAGCTTATGCTCTATGAAAAATGAAAATGAATACGGAAAGTGAAAATTTTGTTGCGCAAAAAAATTTATAGGAAAAAAAAGAAGAAGAGGAATTTATTTTATTATTATTTTTTTTTTGTTGGTTTGTCGTTTGTCATCCATCTACTTGCAAAAAAAAAAGCAATAATCCCCAAAAATCAAAAAAGTATATCACAAAATATACATAACGTAAAGGTGGGAGCATTTTAAATTTTCATAATTTTCATAAGTTTTTTTTATAATATTTTATTTAAAAAATACATAATTTAAAAATATGATTTAAGAATTTTTTTTATAATTTTGTTGTATGGATATTTTTTGTGTGTTTTTGAAATCATTTAAATTTAAAATTAATTTTATTATATTATATTTTATATATAAAATATTTATAATACACATGTAATATATTTTTGGGGGGACATCACTAACAATTATAATTTTTTATAGAAAATTTCAATGTACCAATTTACATGGGCGGAAGTTGTCATTTTCAATATGATAGCAAAAAAAAAAAAATCCATTTATGTAAAAATTCTGTACTGTGTACATTGCCCCTTTTCAAATATTTTATTTTACATATTTTTTTTTTTTTTGATTATTAATTTTTATTTAGCTATACAAACTATATACAAAAAGCTCTATATAAAAAAAAAATGCATGTTTTGGTTGGTTTTGTTGTTGTTAGTTATAAAAGAAATTCCCCTTTTCCCGCAGGCGCTCTATTTTGTTATGGCTTGAATATTAAAATATACTATATATAAAATATAAAAAAATGTTTGATTTTATGCCAGAGTAATTTACTTTTTCATGTGCTATATTTAATAATATAAGTATACAAATATAGAAATATATTTATATATATAAATTTGTGTTGAAATAACATTTATACCTATCTACCTACATATAATATTATAAATATATCAAGAATATATAAACCCTTAAATTCCAATTTTGCTATATAATATTTATTTAAAAAAAAAAAAAAAATATCCTTGCACGGATGCCATGCCATTATAATATATTATTTTGCAAAGTAAAAAAAAAAAAAGGGGGATTCTAAATAACAGCAGTCTTTCTGGTTCTTGTGTTTTGGATAAAATATATATATATGAAAAATATGGGCTGGGTATATTCAGAGGACAATCATTAAATACTATGTATATACCTCTATAAAATGTAAGAATAAATGATGGTTAAATATATTGTATATATATAGTATAAATGATGGTGGTTTATTTTAATTTTTCATATAATAATAATAAAATGGGGTTTTTTTTTATATTAAAAAGCTTCTCTGGTTTTTTGTTTATTTCATAAGGATATAAATAATTTTAAATTTTACCAATATATTAATATTACATATATGTATGTACTAAATTATTTATATTTTAGATTGTAATTTTTACTTAGGACTATATTTGTACACATGAATAATATTTAGTTAATATACAATATCAAAAAATGAGGGGTTTGACACCGTCTCTAGGGTCAAATGAGTTTAATTTTTTTTGTTTTTCATTATATATATACTTAGGTATATATTATATGATTATTTCAAAACAATAAAAAATATTATTGTTTAATTATTTATATATTATAAGTATGTGTTATAATCGTTAGTTTTTAGAATATGTATTGAAATAATATTTATATATTATAGACTGTTATACTAACTAACCTTTTAATATCGAGTAGATCTTAAATTATACTAAAGGAATTGTTTAAATTATTGATTTTTATGAAATTAAAATTTAAGTTATTCACTAACGTAACAACGGATCACCAAAGACCTAACGTAACAACGGATCACCAAAGACTTAATTTTAATATTTTCAAAACTGAAATATATAAAATTTGATCAAATATGGTTAGGGTTCTTACCTCCTTTCTATATAATATCGAGTAAAATATATTCAATCAACGAATTTTAACTAAAATTGATAGTCAAGATTTGATAGTTTTATATCCTTTTATTTTATGTCCTAGATTTATCAATTTTATAGTTTTATAATTCCATTACACAATTATTTATCTGGTTTTTTCTTTCTATATTATATAATTCTAATTTGAGAAACAATCGGATATAAAACAAAAGTTTAAACAATAACTTTCCAAGAAATTTTTTTAATAAGTAATTATAGTTTATCAATTTTTTCTATTAAAAATGCTATATAATTTTATATCAAATTTTTGTCTTCTAATTCAGTTCAGACACCTTATATTTATATTCCTGTTTAATTTTAGAACAATAATATAATATTTATTTTAATAAATATTTAAATTGTTATTGAATTGAATTTTTAATTAAATATGGTCTTTTACACATAATTTACAAAAATGTATGTTAAAAAATTATAATATTATTAGCTGAACAACTTAAGATACTTACAAATTCAGGAAATTTCTTAGAATATTTTGTTGCTCAGTCAACATTATGGTCCGTCCAATCGGAATATGAATGGATCTACACTGATTCTTTCCCAATGAATCGTCTCTATATAATAATTACTTATTATTTTAAAAAAAATAGGTTTAAATTTGAGATTTTTACTTTATAAGATTAGTTTACACACTTATGTCTTTATAAGTGCTTAAAGATGTTGTGTTTATGATGTTATACAGTAATTCTTTAGGGATTGTCTATATATATCAAATTTCTATACTTTCATATAATTTCGATAATTTGAAATTATTTTCAATAATTTAATGGATTCTTAAATCTATACAAAAGAACTGTCACTTATTTTTATTGAAAATCAAGTTTTTATAGTGTTCTTTTGATAGCATAAAAGTTTTAATCATGTATAAGTGTGGAAACCACATTAGTTTATAATAATTTCAATAAAAGTTTCCATAATAATATATTATAAAAAGAGGACTAGAACTAAATTTATATTATATATTTCTAAATGACAATCAAATTTTTACAAATTTATATATTTCAAAAGAACTTCTTTCAATATTATGTAATGAAACAACAAAGAAATTTTTTAAGATTCAAATGGAAATGGTTTATTTTAGATAATGACAAATATATACTATACTTTTTTAAAAATTTAATTCTACATCTTATATAACTTTAATTTAACAAAATTTTATTTTTATTTTTAATTTCCATATGAGAATTAAAAATACTTTTATCTTCATTTTAAAAATTCAGTTTTCTATGGACTTTTGCTTTTTAATTTGTTGTGCCACAATACACAAGCGTTGTATATTTTATATATTTCTAAAATCATATCACTTTTCATTGCACAAAATGATAAATACATATAATATGTATATATATTTTATATTATTTTATTATATATATATTGTACAAACTGATTCCAGTTCAAATATTTTTGCTAATAAATAATAATAAAAGAATCAGAAACAGGAAATAATATATTCATATAATAAGTGAGAAATTGCTTGCTTTAACAATATAATTTATATTTTTATTATATTGAAAGTGTATAATACATTTATAAAATAATCACCCACCCTGTCTATAGTCCATTTATAAAATGTATTCATAATAATATATTAAATTTATTAATTAAATTCACTATATATTTACATTATATCTATGAAAAAGTATTACAAACTGTGACAATAATTATTTCACTTGTAAATATATTTCAGTATTACAAGGATTAATTTTTAAATATATTTTTTTTTTTTAAATTTAATTTAAATCTTTGATTTTGTTTTAATTTCTTTGTTAAAAAAAAAAAATCAAATTTTGTTGATCACTTCACTTGTATAATATAAAATAGAAATAATTTTAAAATTAATTATTTAGTTTTCATTTCCTCTATTTAACAATCACAAAAAATAGCCTTATAAATAAATCACAAATTATCTGAATAATAATTTAAACGTTTACTATATCATAATAAATTGCTTTAATATATTTGTAAGTATTTTAATGTAAGAATTTATAAATTTATATTGTATTTGTATATACAGGGTGTTCACAGGGAAGATTTACTATTTTTGTATAACATATATAATAAAAATCATCACATTTCACTCATTTCAACCAGTATTTCATTAATTTCGTCATGAATTTTTTGTTTAAGTTGTTCAAGTGTTTCTCGTGTATTGTCATAGAACTTGCCCTTTATGACAAAATCTTGACATAATTTGTTGTAATTCCATTGTAATATTGCCTGTATGTGAAGTTGTATCGTTTTGTTGGAACCACATGTTAAACAAGCCGAAAACATTCAATTCTGGTATCAGTGCCAATGATTCATCCACAGACCACATAACGCACAAATACTCTTTTCTTTCAACTGAAGCAAAGATGACAAGTCTAGGCTTGTGTTTATCTTCTACAGAGCTTCTTTGTTCAAAATAATTCACTAAATGATAAATATAGTAAAAATTTAATGTAATTTAAAACACGTTCAATTCAAGTTTACCAAAATGGCGATCAAACAAACTTAATAAATCTTCTCGACGAACATCCTGTATATAATTATAATTTATTATGAATAGTATTTGAACAAAAATATTTATAGAAACATTAACTGAAATTCAATTGTAGAAATTAATTATTATCTCTAGTTATTATTATTATTATATCATCAGATTTTATTACTCATTTTTCTAACAAAAATATTTCACGTATTTAATAACATTAATTCTTGAAAGTAAAAAGATACAAATCAAGAAATTTTTAATATTACTACCTGGTGTGTAAAAATTTTAGAATTTTTTTTTTTTTCTTATTGATATTGTTTATATTTATTACTTGGCAAAAATAATATCCATATATCCAGTCTGATTATAATTATGATCAGATCTTTTTTTTTAAAAAAAAACCTTGAATATTTTTTTAATATAAATATTTTTATTTTTTTAATGTAAAGGCAACAGAACCTTGAATATTTCTATATATATATATTAAAAATATGTTTTTAAAAGAAGAATAATATAAAATTATATTTAACATCGCAAAAATTTCTTGATAACTATATATAATATTAAAATAATAATGTTTCTTTGTTAAAACTTAAATCTAGAATTTTATTTAAAATTTATATATAATTTTTTTAAATTGTATAAGTTTAAATATATTTATACAATATTTAGTAAAGATTACTTATCATTTGTATATATAAATATTAAAATTTAACATTTTTCTATTATATTGAATAGTATGACAAAAGTTTTTAACCAATTGGCACGTTTTTTTATAAAAAAAGGTTCTTGTTATTGCCAAATATATTATCAAATATGCAAAATTGTTGATATTTTTTTTCGTAAAATAAGTAGGAACTGGAAAGAAATGTCAAGCTATGCTATACAAATTCGTCAACAAAAAAAGTGTCTAGTTTGTTTTCTTTCTTTCATTCCACGAGATGTCAAGTCCAATTTCTATTACTTGAAATGTTTTCCATAAAATTTATCATTATAAAAGTTGAAATCTAAATATAAATAATAAAAATCTGTTTTCTCAAAATTTATAATTTATGTAAATTGAAAATTTAATGCAATTTTTTTTAAATATAAATTTCAATTATCATCTATCGATATTGACAATTTGGGGGAGTATACATTAAAACTATGGAATCATAGTGTCACCGTAGTGTTTTACAACGTTTTATACCTAAATAATTATGATGGTTCACGTTGACGAGTACTAGTAAAATTTATACTATCGCTGAAACACGACTTTGACCCAAAAAAAATAAAGGAATTTCCGCGTCGCGTTGTTAAAAATGTTGTAGAACATTTCTTTTAAATTAAGAAAAAGTGTCATCATTTTCTCAAAAAAAAAAGTAAAAAAACTGAAACTTTGTTCCTTAGAAAAATCACGTACAATTTAATTTAATAAATTTAAGGTCACCGTCAACGATTGCTGACGGTGACATTTGCACTTTGTTTCCAGCTTGAAGGGGAAAACAAAATACAATCTGAAATGTTGATTAATTTTATATTTATACTTATAAACAGCTTCGAAAGCTACTTATTCTACGATACGATTATACATTTAAAGACTTGGTCATAAAATTAAAGCTACAGTAAAAAAAAAAACATCTGGTTACAATGTTGTCAATATTAAAATTTTGTTCAAATGTTTCTGTTATTATGTTAATAATTTTTATTTTATTTATTTTTTGCTACAGTGTGTGGCCCATAAATTTTGATTAAATATAGGGTAAACTCGGGTAAATCCGTGATATTAAGAAATAGTTTTAATTTTTAATATAGAAAATTAATATATAGATTTGCAATAATTGAATAAGATTACAGGTACAAGATTCGTTCATAAATATCTAGTATCATTTTTGAAAATTTCTTTATGAGTACCTTTGTTTATTACCTAGAATCAAAGAAGGTTATATATGTCTAATTTCGTGATACTACGGCTAACTTCGTGATAAAGAAAGTCTAATTCCGTGATAATATACTTTCAGAGAGGCTAATGCCGTGATAAATTATGCCTACCACACAAATTATAGCGAAACTTTTCAAAATATATAAATAAGGTAAAATTTCTTAACCCATTTTATTCAAATGTACAGCTAATTTGCAGCTAATAACAAAAGTATGTTCCTATCATTTAACATTTCAGCGACTGATCTTTTTCAAACACGAAAACTTATTAAATTATAACAAAAAATGTTAAAATATCATCACTGATCTAATTTATTAGTACGAGCAAGTCTCTTTGTCAGGAGAATAATTTTATCAAGTAATTACTTTAATGAAAATTAGTATGTAGCACATGTAAAACTTCATGGTAACGTTTTTCTTCGGCTATCACGGATTTATCCGAGTTTACCCTATATAGAAATCTTTCATGTGAAATTTCATGACTTTTTTAAAACAAATATAAATGCCAGACGGTCAAAAATTATTAATATATTTATGCATATTCCTACACGAACATTTTTTATTTTTTTTTTTGGTATTATTTATATTAAAATATAAAATTCGTTAAATTTTATTTTTACATTATGTTAAATATACTCGTATTTAGTGATAAAATTAAGCTTACGTCGCATATTTTTTTCATTTTCAAATTCACTTATAATCAAGAACATTTAAATATCATTTAAAACAAATATATCTAAACAACTTGTATATATATGTATATATATATTTATAAATTAAAAATAAAAAAAAATTATTATTATTATTATAACTTGTCATGTATAATTTTTTAGAATTATTCCAACCAAACTGTACGTAAAAAAAAATGTTATATGACACTGACTACTAATACAACTTCAGGCACGTTTTTCATTTTATAAAAAGTCAAATGATTTCGAAATTATTAAGATGTTTTTTTATTTTATATAGATTTGTATATTGAATAAATTTATATGGTGTAGTTTTTTTTTTATTGGTTTCCATGAAAAATACAGCTAAATTGGTTGGGCATATATAGAAGATACGATTGCTTTAATACTTGATGAGATAAAATTGGAAATTTATTTTGTAAATTTGTAAATTTATTTATATTTTAAAAACAAAAATTTCTTTATCTATATTTATATACTTACTAATATTGTCACAGAATAAAATTTATTTTAAAATTTTTATTTAACATTATAAAAACCGACAAAAATCAGAAAATGGGTCAGATATAAAGTTAGGCTAATCGACCAATTTCACAGCTAGACATAATTCCAGTGTATGAAATTGTACTGGGAACAATTAGACTAGGTCTCGATTCTACTATCACAATTTATTACTAAATTAGATTAAAATTTAATTGAGTGACTGTTCAGTCATTTAAAAACTTATTTGACAAAGCCACATAAATTGCATGCCTGTGCAAATGATCATATAAAAAATATTCCATAAGAACATTTAATAAATTCCTTTATTTCTAAGATTATTTTAATATCAATTAATCTTTTACATTCGACCATTCCGATAAAGATATGTCTTTGTGAATGAATTCGTTTCGACACTTCACTGTGATTTTCAATATGACATATAAAATTGTATAGGGTTGTAAAAACTTCAAATTTTCGAAATCTTTGTAACTCTCACTTAATAAATATGAAATTCTAATACTTTTAATAAAGTAATTACCCAGCGGAATTTGACTAAATTGAATTATTCCAGTGAAATTGTGACTAGTGGAATCGACTTAATTTCAAAGTTAAGATTTTTGACACATTATCCATTTATTCATGAACGGGAAGCTTCTATTATATTTTTCCGAAGCACATTACAAAAATTTTTATTTTTTTCTGGTGTTTATTATGTTTTTGTATTATGCATTACACATCATTTTTTTTAAACTGTCAAATTTCATTTCTGTTAAAATTTCCTTCAGTTTAGATTAGATAAAAGTTCAATCAATCAGTTCAAATTCTTTCGATTCGATTCCGGATCGATTTCAATCAATTTTCCATACAAAATATATGAATAAGTAAAATTTGAACTTTAGTAAACGAATCGATACTGAATTGATAGACCCATTGTGTTCCAAGTTTTACGCTTATTCTGCTATCACTTAATTCACCAGAGTAAAAATATTTATTCAAAAATTTGTGAATCTTTAAAATGAACAATATATTTCTAAAAAATTTTCTTTATTGCCAAGAACTTTTCCAATTTTAAACTTCAAAAATCAATTTGATATAAATTTATATTTTTGCCATTTCTATAATTTTAATATTTTTTTAGCACCAAATTTAAGTGTTGTTGATCAAACACAGTTTTTTTCTTTGATACGTTAAATATTTAACAATCTTTGTTCTAATATTTATAATGAACCATTAATAATTCGAAATAAGAATATTAAAATTAATTCAATTTTATACAATTTATATTTAATTTTATTGAAAATTATATTTCTGTCATAAAAATTTATTTCAATATTATATTATTAAAATTCTAAAATTACTCGCTAACAAAAACTTATATCGATTTTCGTCATAAAATATACAATTCTTTTTTTCTTTTCAAGATAGAAGGGAAAAGTGCGTGTTTTTCATTACGATATTATTATAGTAATATTAGCTGGCATTACGCATATTTTAACTCTTTGCTGGTGGTGTTTTATTTCAACAATTCAAGGAAAATGAATAAAATAAAAAAAAAATTGATTGTAATGCCAGCCAGAGTAGTTTATAGCACCAGTGAACTCATCAAGGCCTCCTGGAAGGCTATTATATACAAAATTACACACAATGTATATAATATAAATACGCTATTTTTTTAAACATATATTTATTTGTTCTCTCTTTCTTTACTTGAGAATATTAATGTTTTATGTATTTTTGTATATAATTTTTTTTTGTTGTTGATATTTTTGTATCTCCATTCGTTGATATATCCATGTATTAACTGTGCCCTTTCATCTTGGATTGAAAAAACTTTTATTTTGGTATTCTATGCCAGTGACCGCCGTCTTTGTTAGTCATATTTTTCAGTTGTTCGTTTTATATATTTTTTATGTTGTTGTTCAAATTTAAGGAAGTCAGTTTGGATCATGGTTTGAATTATAGAGTAGATCAAGTTTTTTGTTATTATTACGATTAGTTTTTACAATACAATATTTAAATTTCGAGATATTTTTAAATTATGTATTATATTACAAATTTTTTTTTGTATATTGTTTTAAAAGTTCTCATAATATCTGAAGCATAAATTTTTTAATGAAATAATTTTTAATCAAATAATTGTTAAAAGACTTTGTTATTATTTCAATCTGTTAAAATACTGACAAATCAAATTAAACTACAAGATATATACAAACAAATTAACACATAATACAAAATATAAATTTTAAAATTATATAATTTAATAATCAAACATTTGTTTTAATATTTATCAAAGATTAATATTAAATAGTAATGAAATATGCTTGAAAGCAAGATTTATTCTAATCATAAAACTATAGTTTTTTTTTATTCTGGTTAGAAATATTAGTCAGTTTTCTAAGAATTTTGAATATTTATTAAATTTTTAAAGGTATTTTTACACTGTACAATTTTTCATAATAAAATATTTGATCAAAAATGACTTGCAACATAAAAAAAACGAGATTTTCTGTCAAAATTTTGTTGTATGTTTGATGAAAATGTAAACCATCAAATATCGCATTCGTCTGGTACAAAGACTTTATGGTTAGTTATTTAGTTTATGTTGCAAGTCCCGAGCAACATTAAAACAAACGATACCAATTAGCATGTTTAGATCGTTTTTACTGCAACTAAAGTGTTAGTTTCAGATCCATCTCGTATAGCAGATGTTTTTATAGTTTAATTAAATTATTTAAATTTAAATTGCTTAAATATTTGTACAGTAAGAATAATATTTACTGAATTAAATTATTTCTATATACATGAAATTTGAATCTTTCTAAATATTGTTATACCAAAAACTTAATAGTAAAATAATAAATTTTGAGTTGAATTTTCATTTTGAAGTTTAACTTATATATTCTCTTAAATTTTTATATTACATATTATTAATTAAAAACATGTCTAATTTGTCAAACACGTACACGTACATCATGTCATATTTAACTGACTGGGTGTATTATTATTAAAAGCAATAAATCTATAAATTTTTTAGTCATTCATTATATTGTTTTGTGTAAATGTTTCACATAGTATTTAGTATTACCCGAAGTATATAAACACTAAATCATATTTTTTCACACTACACTAAATTTTGCTTTCAACAATAATATTTACTTTCACGTTTTATATATACATTGGCATCAAAATTAACACACAATAATAATACACCTTTCATTTCATCCAATCTCAAAATACTTACAGTCTTCACGATTGTTTATATACACATTTCTACAGAGGTAAAATTTATTTCTGTTTAAATTCTATAAATAAGAAAACTTTTTTGTTTTTAGAAAGTATATTAATAATTTAAAATTTATTTTTATACATTCGCAAATTTCGTAAAAAAAAATGTTTAAACTCTTAAAAATCTCGAACATAACAACAAAGTAAATCCTTAGCCTCTTAAGGAAAACTTTTGTTAAGCAACATATAAAAAAAAAAAAATACTTTTAAGGAATTTCCGTTTTTCACAAAACAAAAATTCATTATAATTTTGTTGCAAATTTAGGGGTTGGTTTATCGAATCGAACATTTTAAAAGTGTATATAAGTACAAGACTCTTTAAAACCTTTTCAAGTGGTAATATCTTTTATAATTCTGGTATCGACTAACGTGTTTTTTTTATCTCTGATCCAGATTAATTTGATTAATTGGTCCTGAAACTGTTTCTTCTCTGCGGTTTGATCATTATGAAAAAATATGAAAGATTTCTCTGATTTTCAAATTAGATAGAGTTTTAATTTGACGAAACAGCGCGATCCCAATCAAAACTATTGGAGTAGGCGAGAAGGTGGGACATTCAAAGATGTTCGTACTTGACCCATCCAAAAAAACAAAGTTCGAAAATGTTTGCAATGAATAGGAGGACACTGGAAAGTTGGACTATCAGATTTGACTATCAGAAGATGAACTGTGTAAAATTCTGTGAAGATTCTGAGAAAGTTAGTTAGAAAACGCATACGAACGACACCTAGGTGATTACATAATCACACTCAGAATCGTGGTCCATGTTACTTAGGCAGCTTACTGTTTCGTCGATAATACAATACGGGCCTGGGCAGTGACGCATAATTAGAAAAGATAACTTTTCATCGGTTTTTTTTGCATTGTGTATACAAATTTAATAAATAAAAAATATTTTTATAAATGTATAAATGAAATGCAGATTTGCCAATTTGTAAATTTCGTTGAATTAGTCATCGAATTTGATTTGATCTATGAGACATAAATATTTTTATAAAGGACGATAAAACTATCACTTTTCCGAACGAATTTAACAATGTATTAAAAAATAATTTAGTTTTAAAAGCAAATTAGACGAACACATACGAAATAAAATAATTACATTTTATTTTATTATAAAAACAAATGTGGAAATGTGCTAATAAAAAGAATTTCACACACAACATCATTTCTATATGAAAAAAAAAAATCCTTTGTGACTATTAAAAATCCAAAATTTCAGATAATTTCTTTCTGTTTTTTGTTTATAGGGAATTTTGTTATAGACGCAGCTGAAAAATGTTATAAAAAGATTTTTTTTTTTGTTACTTCATTTTATATTTACCTCTACTTATCTGTCGTATTTTTTACCTAATTTTTAGTATGTACTACGTATATGTATTTTCCTTAAGGTATTATTAAAACCTATAAGAATTATTTTTGGGTATAATTTTTTTTTTACTTCATCCTTTATACCTGCCACCATGTGTACACAAAGAAAAAAACTCGTTATTTTTTTTTAAAGAGTACTTCAGTATAAAGAAGAAAATTAAGGTACTTTCGTACAATTTGTCTTATTGGGAAGAAGATTGTTTTTCTTTTATATATAAAGTAAAGTTTTTTCCTCTGACAAACATAAAGTATCAAAGTTTCAATTTTTAATGCCGAATGTATAAATGAATATTTAAAGAAAGAACTTGTCTAAGATGTAGTAAGAATTCAATACAATAATAAATATTACATTCATATCATGTTTAACATGTTTTTTTTCTGGTTATACAAATAGTAGAATGTGGAAAATGCCGAAAATTATATAGAAAATGCTGTCTCAGTTCTATTACCATTGATATTGTATAATAATATACTAGGAATTTGAAAATAAAAAAGGCTGGCTTTGCCAGACTATATAAACTTTTTTAATTTCGATTTTTTCTAATTATTTTTCTTTTCTTTTTTTCATATTTATATTTTTTCTGTAATACCGAAAATTTTAGACAAACTGAAGTTTTCAGAAATCATTTTATTAAATATTTAATAGACTAAATCTTCGGATGGGTCCGTACTCGATTTTTTTTAAATTACATGATCAATTTATGTTAAAATCAATTGTCAAACAAGAGCATTTAAAGTTTTTTGTAAATACATCATAATCTTTCGATTAATTTGGCTTCAATTAAGATTAACTTGGCTTCCTTCAGCTTTGAAATCATCAAATATAGCTAAATAATTTGAATTTTGGGAAAGGTGTAACAAGTATAATATGAGAGGAAACAATTCGAATCATTAAATTCTTCTGAAATTTTATCTGGAAAATTTAACAGGAACAACAATATCAGCACTGATTTCTCTATAGATCAATGATATGTATTCCATCTTTCGAGGCCTTTGGAATATATTAGGAAAAATGATTTTTGTGGAAATATAGAGCTCTCACATCACACATATAAATCGTAACCGCGTGACAATACTACTTATATGTATCTCACAGATATAAGTCCATAACAACGAATAACATTTCTAATAGCTTGATAAAAACAAATGCTAGGTCACATATACTCACCAATTCGCTGTTAAAATTCGTAGTAAAAACTGTTTTACATCGAAAAACCTGAAATATTTTAATCGAGTAATAATGAGCTACATAATCTATATCCTCTTCTCATCCATTGCCATACAAATAGTTTGATTCCAAAACTAAAGGTTTTTTGCTTTAACAAGTTATTCATTTAAGTGATTTCGAGAATCAATTACAATTCTTCAGAAAATCGTAGTATATTTCAGAAAAAAAATTCTGTTACTTAAATATATAAACAATTTTCTTTACTTCCAATTCAAATTGCTTTCCAAAAGGGAATCTAAAAAAAAAACCTTTGTTTGCTCAGCCGCTGTTGGTCTTTTTCAAAGGAATTAAACTCTAGGGAACACAAACTATAATGGACGTATATACACATACATATATTAATACCGAAATTATGTATGCCTTGGTTCATTTTTTTTTTTTTTTGGGAATATGAGAAGCGAGCATTCAACTTTAAAAAAACATAAAATAATATGAAATAATTTGTATAGCTTCAAAATTTCGATGTAAATCATCGAATATTTTGGAGTTAAAATTAAGTTACACAAATATAATCGAAACCAAAAACCAGATTTTAAATAAAATATTTTAAGGGTCTTCTAGGATTACAGGATTTCAATGTTGAAAGCAGATTTTTATATGCTAAAAGATATTTTTTTTTTATTCTTTTGGTATTAATGGACTGTGTAAAAACTGTATATATATAATTTTTTTTTCCCAACTCAATTTTGTATATAATCGACCACTCGAAAGTAAATTATAGGCTTCGTATATTTTTCATATTCAGGTCGAGTGATTTTTGTTGTTGTTGATAAAATCCAGACGAATCGGGCCGTTCGGAAAGGGTAAAAATAAAAACGTATACCTACACATATTTTATCGGTTTTCAAAATGAAGATTTTGTAAATTCTGTAAAGATATTTGCTTTTTTTATGTATTATTTTATATACATAAAAAATGGATTTACGAAACATAAATATTAATAAAAATATTCTGGCTTATCTGCTTTCTAAAAAAAAAAAACACAATAAAAAAAAAACTGATTTGGTTTTCTTTTTGTCTTCTTTAATTCAGCAGGTTTTATCTTTTGGGTTAAATAAACTTTGGTGCAATGCTTATGAATGTATCTTATCAGTAATTAAATACAGTTTAATGATGTCAAATAAGATAAAAAATATTTAATAAACATATTAAAAAATGCTTTAAATATAGTATAATAATTGTGAAAATTCAATTTAAATTTAAATCGTTAAAAATATAATAAAATTAAATTTTAAATATTGTAATTTTAGATTATCTATTGCCCCAACCACCGTCCAATAATATGTGCCAAGCATTCTTCATACCTGCCATTTCCAAATTTTTTAAATCCTATTGAGTAAATTTCAATCAATTTTATAATTCAGGAAATGTGTTGTCTTCCAGGTGTTCTACATCCAAACTAAGTAAAATTTTGTTTTGTTATGCTAGTTGTAAGGAAGACAGTTTCCCTATTCACAAATATCTCAATCTCATGATTGTAAAATCGTATCAAATCCAACGACTGTACGTAAAAAAAAACGTCTATAATCTGAATTTTCTATTATTGCCAGTAACTAAAATAACAAAATTTATATTTCACCAAATTATATTTATAATATTGTATATTTTTCACCTTAAAGTTAGGACGATTTTTTTTTGTAGAAACTATGCAGGTGTTTATTTATTTTTTTATATCTCTGTATCTTCAGTAATTCTGTTTTTGATTCTTTTGAAATGAACCAGTTTAAATATGTATAGAAATAGAAAATTTAATACTAAATTTGAATTGAATTTCGAATGTAAACGGATAAATTATGTAAGTGTTAGTAATTTTAGTTTATGTATGTAAGTCACAGCATGTGGTCTCAAAAATTTCGAAATCCTTTGTGTCCTCATGAAATTTTTTACGTTTTTTAGATCATTCATAAAATACAAGTTGGTGATATTAAAACTAAATAGTAATTTTATTAGTGAAATTTCTCAAAAATTAATATACAAAATTATAATAAATTAATTTCAGTAATAAATAATAAATTAAATTGTGAAAATGGATATTTCATTTGTACGGTAAATAATTAAAATTTTCTATCACAATTTAAATATATTGATAATTTAGCTGATAAACAAACAGTTTCAGAATATTGTGGCCATTTTCAATTTAATTTTGGCTTCCAAATAGGAAAGATAATGTTTAAATACATATAGCATAATTGGCTACAATTAACGGTGGGAAATTAGGCTAATTAGGTGTAGAATAGTAGTATTTCTAATCTTGCTATTACAAAAAGCTATCGTTGAGATTGAACAATGTTGTATATTAACCGCCAGTACCAAGGAATTTCAATACAGTATTCAAATTATTGTTAAATAACTAAATGTTAAATGGGAGGCAAAATATTGTTAAGTTTTCAATTAAATTTTATTAGGCTTTTCAAATTTTTGTTAAACCTCGTATTGATAATTTTTATGTATCCGCATTCCGAAAATTCTGATGCTATACAACACAGAAAATATTATTAATATTATCTTCAAAAATCATTTTGACAAATCTAAAATTTTCATCCGTCAGCACAAATGCCTGCATTGTGTTTGGCTTGGAGATGTCTTGGAGTGGAATAACAAATTTAAAGCTAGCGCAATCGGTTTGGAGTCACATTACAATACAATTGGGCCTTAATCATTTTTTCTTTCTATATTCTGAGAAAACTTTCTTTTGAGCTTTTTCTAAGAATTAATGTGAAAATATCACAGACAAAGTCGAACTTTTTTTTAATAAAAAATCAAACTATTTAAATATTACTCAAAAATGACTGAATAATTTCAGATAAATCTATATATCAGTTAAATAATCATAGCACAACAATTAATTATCTTACTCCCAAAATTTTTAATTACGAAAACTGAATAAATTTGACAACAGCGTAAAGTTTACGTTGTTGCCAATTTCTTTTATGAACTAATTTTTATTTTCCAAAGCATTGTTTTTCTAATTTCAAGATTACCGTCAACTTCCGTCACATCTAACTTTGCTAAGGGTTTCGACCCTAATAGGATCTATTCTAGAAAATTTTATGATTAAGTATCTCTTCGTTAGGAAACTTATCTGCCCAGTATTAATACACATATAATATGGTAAATTGTAAATATGATAACAAAAACGTGTCACTAAAAAGATATATTTTATCCGGTTTTTTTTATATAAAGAAATTCATCGCAAATTCCCCCTTGTAAAGATTAAACAATATTTTTTTATCATTATATTCAAAAATCAATAAACTTTTACCAAAAGTTTATTCGGCTCAAATAAAAAAAATATCCATATTTTTTTTTAAATTTAATCTCAAAGATAAATAAAGTTTTTATTTTTTTTTTTGGGGAAAATTAAGTGAGAACCTTTCTAGATACATTTTCAACATAATAATTCTTTTCATTTCCATGAAGTTAAAACCACAAAATGAAAGGGACAAAAAAAAGATTAATGTAAACTAAAAACAAAAACTGTATACGACGACGAATGAAAAGTAAAAAAAAAATAGATAGAAAGATAGAAAAAATGAAATTTAAAATTTATGCAAATTAAATTTTGTGTCGAAAATAAACTTGACAAAAAAAAAAAAAAAAACATTATTTTTAGAAGCTCTGAAATTTTATTATATAGTTTACCAAATGAAAAAGAAAGTCTCCATCATTTGGAGAAAAGTTAGTCGACAATCAAATATTTGAAACGGAAAGAAGATTTCACGTCAGTTTTAAAACCAGTGTGCATAACAAAAATCAAGATAAAAATCTGCAATACATTTATCGTCAATTGAGTGCTGAAATGCCTTATACGCCATTTTCACTTTTAGTTTAATTGGAAATTGATTCTTAGGTTTTGAAACTAGCTTTCCGCCACATTTTACCAATGCAGAGATATTATGCAGTTGACTTAATTGACTTTTTACTTTCCTTTTTTTATATCAGTTTTAATTTATAATCAATTTTAGTAAATACTAAGTTGATGTCGTATGCATCTTTTAAGAACTCAACCGACGTTATTTATTTTCATAATTTACGGAAAAAGACTTGTTTTATTGTTTAAATAAGTTTTAATTAATTAATTTATACTAAAGTATAATCTATATTTAGATTTTTCATATATAAATGTTATTATGACACGTTTACTCTATAAATGTAAACATAATACGTATTGAAATTTTCATATATTTTAATTTTAAACACGTTCGTTCACTACCGTTTAATATATGATAATTTGAATATATTCATATAATTTAAGAAAAAATAAACTTTGTAAAACTTTCGAGAATATTCTTTTAATTTATTTATTGTTAGTTTATTGATTGTATGAATGAGATTTGTTAGCCATTTAAGATTTATGATCAAGAAAGTTTTAAGCAGGAAAATGAATTTAGAATGTAATGATCGGCTTACAGATTCGTCGTGAAACTTCAATAATGAACACAATGGAAATCAATATATAAAAACCTGTCATCAAAAATAATTGGAATTAAATTGAACAATGTCCAAAGTTTACTTTTTAAATGTATGCATATACGAAAAAATTAATAAATTTGGCAACAGCGTTAAACATGCTAGCATTTATTTGAAGTAGTGTTGCTTGTAATTTTTTTGTTATCTGGAACTTCAACTGGGAAACACAAACTTCTTAATCTTCCAAAGAGCCATCCCAGACTACAAAAAATATATTAGCAACGTCGCTCAAAGCTTTAACTTTTAATATAATTTTTGTCACTAGTCAAATTTCAATTAAACCCTAAAGTTTCATGTTTCACGTCGTTTTTTCAAATATTTGTTTTCCCTAAATTACCACAAAATTGCCACAAATTTATATAGCCTTAAAGAAACCTATACAATACTGACCAGTTCTTCGGTGGTAAGAAAGCCTTTTCCCAGATAATGTAATATTCTCCTTGCCTGGCTAGGGGCACAGAATATGTTTTGACATTGTTTTTTCATTTACACAGAGACGGAAGGTAGTAGTTTAAAGGACTGTGGCTTGTCATCAGGCTGTTAGGCTTCTGATGTCCCTTTTGTTGAGTTTTATTATATCTTCCGGTTTACGTTTTTGTGCTTTTATGATTTTTTTTTTGTTAGATTGAGATTCCTCGTAGTCTGTTCAAGTAAATCTTGTGCTCCTGTTCAATCCATGTGCCGTGAGGTTGGATTGTCCTTTTACTTTACCACAGAACGGCTCTGTGGTTTAATAACTTTAGTATTTTAGTTAGTTTTATTCAGATTCTTCAAATATATCATCATCATATTAGAGAAATCGATATTTAATGTTAATATTATAATGTTTGAATCGATGATTGAACATAATTATTATCAGGAACCAATAAGCTTATCTAAACCAAAAAAATAGTACAATATTCTAGAGTTAACTTCTATAAAGAATTTTACGTTTAGTATTAAATCTATTTACTAACTGGTGGGAAATCAAATTACGACCTTTATTAAAGTTATACAATATTTTCAGTTCAATAGAGTCTGTGTCCCCCAGCAATATAGGAAAATTTATTTTTATATAGTTTACATTCCCTTCCAAAAGTATTTTATATATTTATATAATTATTCTTTTGATATTTTTTTTTTTTAATATTAATATTTTGCATGTCTATACAAAAAAATAAAATATGCTAAATTTAATTTAATAAAAAAATAGTTAAATTCTTTAAAAAGTAACCAACTAAAACAAATTTCTTTGTACTACTTAATCAATGTCAATGTGTAATTTTTTATTTATTTCATATTTTATAATTTTCAAATTTTTATATATTATATATATATATAAATGTAATTTAATATAAAATATAATTTATTTTTTTCATTTTAGCTAATTAACAATATAATAAAAAATTAAAAACTACATTTACTTAGTATCTAATTTTCTGTGTTTGTGCAATAATATTTTGTAATTCAATATTATCTAAAAAATAAAAAAAAAAAATTTATAATCATTATTATTATGTAAATTTAAAATAACCTTTTTAAAAAACATAAATTCAATATATATAATAAAAATCTATATTTATATATAATTTTTTTTTTTAAATTTAAGCTTTTAAAACTAATATATTAAAATTTATAAATATATTTGCAAAAATTTGTACATTAATTTCTACATATATTTTTATTTTTTATATAATTCATTAAGTTAAAATAATAATTGTAGTGAACAATTTTTTTTTTAGTTGATTAATTAATTTTTTTAATATTTAATTAATAAAATACATATATATACTTAAATCATACGAGGATCAATATAAAACTTTTTAACTAATACGAGGTGGATAAAGGAAATGAATATAAAGTTTTGTAATTTCATTAGAAATTTAAAGTTTGTCATTATTGGTGAGAAATCATGAATTACATTCTACATAGTAATTAGTAATTATATTCATTATAATTTTAAAGATGGTTAAGCTAAATTAAACTATTTAGTTACGTTTACGATTGAAGTATATAATAATGATAAAGTTATATCTCGTGTCACGGTTTTCGATGGTATGATGTAGAATTTAAAAGAGTAAACGATGATAACGTCAAAGAAACGATATCAGCTGTAAAAGTTATAATTAAAACCAAGCTAAAATGTAACCAATCATTGGTTAGACTAGCATCTTCTTATTTCGTTCCCTACAATAAAATTCATATTCCATGATGAACTTGGTTTAAAAAAAAAACGTTTGGTATCACATAATTAAACAGTGTTTCAAAACGTTGAAATATTTACCAAAAACATTTAAAAAAGTTAATCCCGATTGTTACGGTTCATCGTGTTATTTTTAAAATTACAACAGTTGATTGATCATACTTCATATATTTTTGACGAAGTTTTAATTATTCTATTCTGAATCGGGGATTCATCAAAAAACATTGATCAATGAAAAAAATTAATGTTTGCTGACTACTATTTTGGTTAAGGCAATTAATTAAGTTGAGGGAATAGAAATCAGTTACAGATAACTGTCGAATATCTAAAATTACTTATTAAACGAAAATCTATGTGATTTTAATCAGAACAGGCTCATAACGTCAACTTTTGTATTGATCCTCGTATTTACTAATTCAAATATATATTTATTTATTAGTATAATTATTTTTTTTATCAAAATTAATATTTCATACTAAATACATATTTAAGTTTTCACTATAATTATTATATTAAAATGAGTTTTTAGAGCACTTAAAAGCAAACATCAATAATTAATTTTATATATATAAAGCATCAATTTTAATTTATGTTTTTTTTTTTGTGAAAATATTAATAATTAAGGTTTATATAAATTAAATATTTAAATAATTATATATAGGAAAACCATAAAAATAATACTTGCATAAAAAAAAATTTATATTAAACTTTTCAATTTTTATATATATTTAATATTTAATTTTTAAACATATTTATTCTTCTGTTAATTTTTTTTTCTGTGTGTTTATGTAATAATTTCATTCAACATTTTTATTTAGTCATTTTTGTATCACATTTTAAAAACAATTCGTCTAGCAAAATATTCACTTTAAATACTATTTTATTTAAATGTATTGATTTCGTGATATATTTACATTTTATTATAACATTTTAAAAAAATTTAAAAATTTTGATTAGATATTTGTTAAAAATATTATTGAATTCAGAAATTTGAAAAAACTGATTTACGACATGTCGTATAACACGTTAAATAGTTGTCTTGTTATCAATTTGAATTTGCAGTGGAACTGCTTTCCTTTGGAACTGCTTTCCTTTGGAACTGAGACCAACTACAAATTGAAATCATTTTGAAGGGAACAAATGTATTACTGAATATTTTTATTTTATTTTATTAAATATATTTTGAACGGATTTAAAAATTCAAAAACGTTTTACGTAATATGTCAAAGCGTCAGTTGCTAGAATATTACTAGCATTATTTTCTATTAAACGCGATCATTTCGTTACATTGAACTTTGTGTACTTTGAACCCACCGCAACGAAATACAAAAGAGAAAAAAATAATACGAAAAAACGACACTTCGCATTCATAATGCATCAGTTATAGAAAATATTAAAGGCGGGATAACTTTTGCGTTGCTGCACTATCGCAAATAGACGCGCCAGGATAACGTTGCATAAATAAATCAACCTTGTATGTAGCTTTAAAGTCTATCTAGTAGCGCCATAATAATCAAAAGAACTTAATTGATCTAAATGCTAGCTATTATTATGTAATCGAAAATAATTATCATTGGCATTGATTGCACGTCGTTGGCGTTTCATTGTGAATTGAATTATGATTTAAAATAATTCCAAATTACACTAAATTTTAATACCTTTAATTCTATAAAATATTTAAAATTTTATAATTCTTTATTTTTCTTTTTTTTAATTTCAAAACGCAGTAATTGCAAGCTGTGCTTAGTTGGCAATAATCTAATACATTTCACTTTTAATACTACTTACTTTTCTGTTCTTTTTTGTAGTAATATTTTTTTTTAGTAAATTATTTGGTTTTTATAATAAAATTTTGGATTGATTAATTAAAAAAAAAAAAAACTAAAAATATTTTTTTAAAAATAAGAAAATTTGTAATTTATATGCATTAGTGTTTTCTTGAAGAATTTCTTTTTTTTTCTGTTTTTAGTAAATTATTGTAGATATTAATTTTATAATTGACATTAAAAAAAATAAACGTAAAAATAAAATGATAATAAAATTTAAAAAATCAGCTGCTTTCGTGTAATTATTACATACACACACATACTTAATTAACACACATGTAAATTTTTATTTTTTAAAGATTGTTTAATTATTTTTTTAATTTCTTAAAATTATTGTACAAAAATATGAAATTTCATTACAGATTAATGAAATGATTCATTAATTTTATTAAATTTTTAATTTTAACATTTCTCTAATTAATGACATTTCTTGTTTGGAATTGTCACACAAATTTGTTATACATACACTTCACTTCACGTCATATAACATAGTTATGAGTTATGACTGTAACTCCTGCGATCGGAAAACTAAAACAAGTACAATTTTAAGGATGAAAAACCACAGGTTTTGCAATTTAACATCTTATTATTTTAAATTATACTAATTGACAGCGTCGTGAATTTTTAAATAGATTCAAATAAAAAATAGGTAGTGCATCCTGAAAATACTATGTTCATTATTTCAAAAAATGTGGAGAGTAACCTTAAGTTATTTTCGGCAGATTAAAATTCAAGTCTCAGAGAAATTCGTGTTCCCCACCAGTAAGGTAAAATGTAATAAATCGATAGATATTCGAAAATGACAGTTAGCCATAATTCTGATAAGAACTATTTCTTATGTTATTGAAGATTTTCCTTTACAGTGGTTATTACCGAATACTCGTTTTAGTTGGACATTTAATTTTTAAAATATTAATTATTTAATTATTTTTAATCTATAAAAATATTAATGACAAACACTAAAAATGAATCTGTCAAAATTTATTTTTCAAAAACGAAATTTTATTCGGTAATAAATTTTACTTTTTTTGAAACTATATATAAAAATTAAATTTTAGATAAATAAAATTTAATTGGCATATTTAATATGAAATTAAAATTAGTGCCTTCTCATATTTAAAGAATTTTAATTAATTATGTAAACAAAACATTAATCAATACTTTTAAATAAAACAAAATTACATTACGAGCAAAAATCACATCACTAAGCATGGCAAAAAGTATCGAATTCAAAAAAAATAAAACAACAACATTTATTTAATTAATTACATTAAAATTATTATTTTTAAATACATATTTTTTTTAACAACATTTAAAAAAAACTTAAAAATATTTTTTTAACAAAAATGATTGAACAAAAAAAATGCACAGAAAGAAATTTATTCTAATAATTAATTTATATAAAAAATAAAAATATTAATTAATTGTATTTTTTTTAATATAAGAATTTTAAAATAAAATATGTTTGTTGTTGGTGGAAGCTGTTTTTTTATTATTATTATTATTTGTTATTTCAATATTTTGTATAATTGACATTAATAATATTGTATCTGTCATGTTTTTTTTTCTGTATTTTCTATTTAAACTTATATATAAATATTATACTTCTTATTATAGAATTTAGCAATATTTTTTTTCTTCTGTTTTTTTTTTATATAGCCTTAAGCTGGAATCATAGTGCCACCGTTACCGTCAACGAGCATTGACGGTTACTTTCAATTTTAAATTAAATTGTACGCGTTGAAAGAAACTTTTTATAGTTTACTTTTTTTTTTTACTTTTTCGTGAAATATTACTTATTAAGCTAAGTAACCTGCTAGTATGCACTGCAGGCTGGTAAAAATGATAGTAAAATATCGGACAAAATTTAATTTAAGTTTGAGCTGATTGGGAAATAGATGGCGGTTAGGTGATTGATTATTTTTTTAAAATAATTATTGTCAGAACTGTCAAATCTATTGACAAGACTGAGTAAAATCAATTTTTACCAACCTGGCCTATTAAAATATCTGGTAAAAATTAGACATTTTTTTATACACACGCCATCTGTACCTCAGAAAATGAATTACTAAAATACGTTTTTCTTTTTTGAAGTGAATACTAAGAGATTACTATAGTTTTTTTAGGTGCGTACTAGCAGGATACTTAGCTTTAATTTAAAATATAATGTTCTACTACAATTTTAGCAACACGGCAAATACGTTATTTATGTCAGAATCATATTTCAGAAACGGTGGTTCTGTACTACACCGTCAACGTTGAGAGTTGTCAAAATCATATTTCAGAAACGGTGGTTCTAGGCATAAAGTTGTGTACTTTACACAGCTGTCAATATGAAGTTGACGGTGTCATTGTGATTCCAGCTTAATACAAAATTTTAAATATATATAATAATTTTATTTTAAATTTACAAAACAAAAAAAAAATTAATAAATATATAAATAAAATTAAAATAAAATGGGTGAAAGCTTCTATTTTTTTTTTTTTATTTTAAACAATATTATAAATAAATAATTCTTGTTAAATATATTTCAGAGTATGAAAAATGTTAAATTTTAGTATATTTTATATTCGGTTTAAAATAAAATTAAACAAAAAAAAAATTTATATATAATCATTTTTCACATATTTTTTTTTTTTTATAAATATATTAAAATCATTTTATATTTAAATGTGTCATAGATTAAAAAAATAAAAAAAAAAAAAACTTATATTACTAAAAAAAAAAAACACATTTTTATTGATAAATTTCATTTTTATATAATATATTTTTTGAGCTTTTATGTGTACATATATAAAAATTAGATAAAATAATCTAAATATATAAAAAAAAAAGTTATTAAATATTTAAATATAGAATAAAACAAAAAAAAAAAAGCAATAATTTGTGGTATAAAAAATTGTGATTCTCACTAAAAATTATTTGATTAATGCTAAAAATCCTAAAAATTCACTTTTATATTTATAATTAATATTTAAAAAAAAAAAGAAACTTACAAAATAATGGAATATATTGTAATTTAGTGTTTTTTTATATAATTATAATGTTTTTCATAAAAAGTAAGTTCTGTCACAATAGTTTTTTTTTTATTTTCATTATTTTTTTTTTGTTGAAGCACACTTTCTTATGTCATATATTCGTCCTATGTCATATTGTCAGATGTGCGTTACTGTTTAAAATATATTTCGGTTACGGATTGTATATTTCTATTTGTACTTTAAGATTGTATTGGAAAACGTTCAATGTGAATCCTAACTAATCTAAAAAAAATATTAACTTCGTTTAATTATCAAAATAAATTACACTTAGTCATAGTTTAAATCAGTAAAGCTTCAGATTGTGAATATAAAAAGAGAGTGTATAATGTCAAAATTTTAACACAGCATTAAGAAAATAAATATTTTTATATTTGAAGACATTGTAAAAATAAATAAAATCCAAATTTAGATATAAATAATTTTATATCACGACTGATTCGTTTTCATTCATAATTTAGCTGTGGAACTGGTCATAATATTTTCATATTTATTGTCTTAAGGCTTTACTAGTCCCTTCACATATATCAATCAAAGTTGTATGAAAATCGAATCAAAATAGCAATAGTTGAATTTTTAATACAATTATCATATCGCACACAACTGTCAATTTTTACATTCGACTGATTGAATGAAAAGTTAGTTGTTCAACCGATTGATGTGAAGAGACTTTTACATTTCAATTATATAATATATGGTCTTTCATTAAGCATTCGATTAATCTAATTTTTGCATACTTTTTCACATAAAACTGAACGAATATTATTAATAAACAGTTCGATGTTGACTTCGAGTGGATCAAGTTTTCGTGGTTTATCTATATAAATAAATGACTTAGCATAGCCACACAAAAAATAGTCTAAATGTGTTAAATCCCATGTCCAATTGATAGGTCCAAAACGTGAAATAAACGAATCATTAAATTTACCACACACAACAAAATTTATTATTTCACGAGCAGTGTATGATACGTAGCACCGTCTTATTGAAACCAGATATCATTTAAACCATTTTCATCAATTTTTTGAAAAAGAAATTCATTCTGCATTGCTTTGATCGTACTCCATTGACAGTAACGTTGTTACCAATATCATTTTTGAAAGAATATGGTCCGATGACACTACCAAACAGTTAATTTTTCTGTATCTAATCGAACTTCTTCAAAAGCATTATTTTTTATCCCAAATATGGTTTATTAACCATTAACGTATTCAATAGTCATTCAACCGATTAAATGAACAATTAATAATTCACGAAGCTCTCTTTTAGTTTAAACAATTGAACACGAATTTTGATAAATAATTGAACGATTTGTAAGCGTTTTCATTTGTATAGTGATCTATAATGATTTGTATGTCTGTAAGAAATAATAAATTAACATATGTCAGACATCCGTATTGGCTATCGCATGCAATCCATATTGCCAAATGTATCAGATCCTTTTTTTTTTTTTAATATATACAAAAACTGACTTCGTTAATTTGGCAATTGACAATTTGCTATCGAAATAGTTTCTCTTTTTGTTCAGCAAATTTATAGTTGACAATTTATTTTAGAACAAATCGAAAGTGGAGAGTTTGTAAGAACCTAAAAAAAAAGTATAGCGCTTATATGACATAGGAAGTGTAGTAATTATTATTAAAATTACTGTTCTCATTAAATTACAGAAAAAAAATAATAATATAAAAACTTTATATATATTTACATTATACAATTTTTATTTTTGCATGGCTTAAAACAAACCAAAACAATATTAATAATATTTAAAGTGGTAATTATGTATAAAAAAAATAAATATTTTATTTTTTTTTAATATATTTTTTATAAATTAACATATATAATATTTAAAAATAAAGCATTTTTGCATTTTTAAAAAAAAAAAAAAACACATTGTAGTTGGAAATTATTTAAATATCCTTGATTGTTTTATTTTACTGCGGGCTGTGGAGTTTTTCCTTTTACTTTTTTTTTTTCATTTTTTACTTTACTATTTATATTTTTAATGTTTTTTAATTTTACATTTTTATTTATATTTGAATAAAAAACAAATTTTCATTCATTTTATTTTCTTTCTGTTTATTCGTAGTTAAATTCTTGGAATTGTGCACACTTTTTTTAAAATAATTTTTATTGACAGATTGTTTTTTTTTAATGTAGCTTTTTTATTTATTTATATTATTTTTTTAAAATATACATAACTTTTATGTTCGTTCTTCTTCTAGACAAGAGTTAGCAACAGAATTACTTTAATTATATCAGCAGTCATGAAAATGAGTAGACAGAATCTGAGGAATTCACTAAATATCGAATTGAAGTTCTAGCTATCGTATATTATAATAAAATGTTAAAATGATTTCAAATAATTTTAGTATGATAATAAATTCATATGTAAAAGATGCATCAATTGTACACTAACACGTAGCCAGATCACAAATGAAGCTTGGGCTAGAATATATCAATCAGTTTAGTATCAAATCGTTCAAATTTAACATCTTCATATATTTAAAACACAGATGCGATTGAAATCATTTCGGAACGTATCGATCAAAAGAATAATTAAATTTAACGAATCCAAAACTGAAGCAAATGCCAAATAGAAATTAAATTTGACAGTTTCAAAAAAAAAAAAAAAAAAAATATTTGTGATGAAACGTGAGTGCCGAATATTTTATCCAGGAATTATATTACCAACAAAATAATAATTACATGAGCATCAGAAAAATGGACGAAAACAAGATTTCAAATTTACAAATTAAATCGATTGCAAACCTAGTTTATTGGCTGCTGTACAAATCGATTCAAAACTGAACTAATCAATACATTATAGCCGAAACCTAACAATCCTAGTAAATGGGAATAGAATAACCGACATCTGAAGTTTAGGATTTTTAAAAGATTTCCAGATCTTTAATGTTCTGTCTGGCTGATTTCATAAAACTTGACCTACTCATTTTCATGATTGCTGAATATAACAAAAGTAAGCTGTGTTGCTAGCTCCTCGGCATTCATTAATCTTTTTTTTTTTTTAATTATTTATTTGTATTTATTTTCATATACCTTTTTAAATTTTTCCTCATTTTGGGATTTATATAATGTGGTTTGTATACATTGTTCTTATGTTTTTATTTTAACTAAGTATTATAAATAAATATATTAATTATTGTTATTATTGAAGAATTTTTATGAAAACTAATATTTATATATATATAATGGAAAAAATATCGAATAGAAGAGAATTTATATAAAATATAAACACATTAAAATGCATCATTTGTGCGCTTTATTTTCACCTCAAAAAAGCATATTATTTTATTTTATATTATTATATTTTTTGGTTGAAAACTTTATTGATACTCTATAATGTAGTTGAATTTTCATTGACGTTTGTTTTTGTATCAATTTCAGCTAAAAATTTCGATAAAAACCGAAATTTTTGTTTAGACAAGTAGAATGTAAATTATTGGAATTTTTTTTTATAATTATATAAATATGGCTTGAATTTAGATGTGTTTACAAAATTTAGGTATTTTTCATATATTTATAGTACTCGTAATGAAAAATGAATGATATGCTTTACAGCTTTGTTTAAGAGATATATTTTTGAATTCCGGTGTGAAAAAAGAAAATGTTTGTGCAATAATCTCTTAAGTAATAAAATTAATAGAATATTTTAATTAAACTTGATTGCAAGTTTTGGTTTTTATTTCAGTATATTATTATTATTTATAGACAGAGTACAAACATTGGCAATAAAATGAAATCAATCATCAAATGTTAATATATTTTCAATTTTACAAAGTAATTGTCGTTATTTACATATTATTTACTCGATTTAAATTCCTATAAATTCAACTTTTTACAATTCAAATCCAATATTTTGTATATTTTAAATTGAACCTTTTGCAACTTAAATTTTTCTAATATGGTTACACCAATACGACGCTGGCAATGTAGAAATTAATCCAACTTTACAGAACTGACAGCGATGAAACTAACTCCAGCTTAATCTATTAATAAATTACTTTACAAACTTAATGGTTCTAAATTCTAATGCAATGGTAACTTCCATATTATTTTTTCAATATTCAAATTAACCATACTTTTTCAATTAATAGAATATTAATTAATAATATTCAATTAATAGATTTGTTTATTAACTAACCAACTTTTGAAATAATGTTCACAATTTTCTGAATCCTTATTATCAGAACGTTCTCTAAACGTTGTCACAGTTATTTGAGCCAGTGCATTCGATTATGTTTCTGTTTGCCGAGTATGAAAACTCCAATTTTTGAATGGAATATTTAATATTAGGTTTTTTACAAAAAGTGTAATACAGCAACCCTTACATTATCTAAAAAGAAACTATACAAGTGATTGTAAGGGAAAGGTGTATAACCGAAATGACGTTTCATTGTGTTTTTAGTCCAAATGCCATTCTTCTATAAAACAATTTTGAGTATGTTAATTTAATTATATTAAATTAAAATTATTTTTCCACTTAACTTTAATTAAAACTGTTTTTTGACAGTTGAAATGATAATAAGCATAAAAGAAAAGGTTGTATAGTATGTGGCGTGGTTCACCAATCAATTGTACAACCAGTCTTACAACTAAATTGTATAGTGTATGGGCAGGGTAATATATAAATTATACATTAGCAAAATTTCAGTTGCAAAAGAATGAATTTAGAGTTTAGAGATAATTCCAAACATATTTTTTCAAAATTAAGATGATTTTATTATTTTGTTAGGCTTCGTAACGAATTTGTTTCTATATCTATATTAATTTGAAATACGCATTTAAATTTTCCTGAAGGCATAATTTTTTCCTTCATTTAAAAATTAATTTTTCAACATAAAAAAATTTCCTATTTTATAAATTTATAATGCAAAAAACTTTCTATGTAAAAACATATACAATATACATAAATATATATGAATATCCGTTTTTTATGATATCTAGTCATTTGTCACGGATTTGAGTTAGCTCTTATTGCTTTTCAACCCTCTTAGAGTTTTTTATAATTTAGATATATACTTGTAAAACAGCTTTTTGATATTTTTTTTAAAAATTTCGTTATTACGCCTATTAAAATATGGGGTATAAGAGAAATAGATTGGTTTATAGAGGAGTAATTCAATGCCTTAAGGAATAAGTCATTATCCATTTATAGAAAATTAACTTTTCGTAAATAGTATATATAACACAAAGTAAAATATGTATATGGATATAAGCGACATAAATTTCCAAAGAAGACCATCAAAGTTTTTCATCGTTTTATTAAATTTCATAAAACTCTCCCCATGCTATACATTTAGTCTATACGAAAAGACTATATATATTTAATTATCTTAAAGAATTTTTAATTCAGGTTTTTGAAAATGTTAAATACTACAGCAACGAGGGTGAATTTTATTACATAAGTGCTTCTCCCGAATCCGTCGATAATTGAGATATTTTGGATATTAATATTGAAAATATCCTAGAATAAAATCCAACCAAACAACCAAAATTTTAGAACTGCAAAAAATAATATTTCGCGGTGTGCCATGTGAGAATTTATTGACAGTGGCAATACTGGCGATAAAAAATAATTAATTATTACATTAATTATATTTTCTTATACTAAATAAATTACATTAAAATTTAAAAATAAATACCAAACAAATACAAATTCTCGTCATTTTTAATTTTGATGTTGCCAATACTAACATAAAACAAATTATGGCAGCCCTAAAATATTCATTAATATGCCCTGTAGAGCGACCCTTTTTGAGAGCATATTTTGAATATTTCAAAAATATGTATAACAAAATATGCATGAGATATTATTATAACTAATATCAACTTTCTCGGGAGAAGCACTTTATATTTAAATTTTAAATCGTAGTTATATATGTTTTAGGTAATAAATAATATTAGTTTAAAGAAATATGGTTATATTTTATAGAGAGGTAAGTATTTATACATAATATTTTCTTTTACATTTAAAGGCTGTTTTTTTTTAGCATAATTATTTATCCAGAACTAAAGATTTATAGCCAAAATGCATTATTCTTTTGCCTTCGTATCCAAAAAATATAATACAACTTTGAATTATAAAAAAAAAAAAAATAATAAAAAACTTTTATTATGTAAATTTGGTTATTATTAGATTTTAAATAAATTTCTTATTATTTATATAAATATCGAATTATAATTATTATTTTTATAGAAATTGTTTGTGATTTATTTTTCCAGTTAAAATTATTTTTGATCTTCTCCACCCCACAATCAACGATCAATATTATAAATATCATACACACTCAGCTTTAAATAAACACTTTTGGAATATATATATAACACCAACTTTCAAAAGTCTTAATTTAAATCACAAGAAAACAATTTCCAAAAAATTTAAACATTTTTTCAATAAAACAAAATCACATCGAATTTAATTATAAAGAGTGAAAAGTTAAATATATTTTAATAAAAAAAAAAAAAAAAATTTAAAAAGAAACAAAAAATAAAAAACAATTAAAAAAAAAAAAAAATTTAAATATATAAAATAAAAATAAAAAATGTTAAATCCAAATCATCCGGGATCATCAAGAAGGCCATTTTCACGTGGCGCTGCACCAAGAAGTCGTAATCGTTTACCATTTTCACCACATCCACATCATTCACAAAGAAATAATAATCATAGTCAATGGTATAAAGATAATATGGATTCGTGCTATACGTTAGGGTAAGATTGAAAATTATATAATTGAAAATGAAAAAAAGATTGTCTAATTTATAAAATTAAAAATAAATTAAATAAAATATTAAATTTATAAAAAAATGAAGAACAAAAAATGATTAGAAATTCTCAATAATGTCTCAATTCAAATTTAATCAATATTTTAAGAAATAAATTAGACAGTGCTCAAATTGTAGTTATTACTGAATCGATGACGGTTGCATTTAGTCAACTCGCACCGTAGAACATACAAACTGCGTATCAAGAGTTTCTGTATTGCATTGCGTTAAGTTGAAATAGCATTCTGAACAAGACAAGGCATAAGCTTTGTGAATCGTCTATATAAAAAATATTGGAATGGTGTTTGACCAGCTGATTAATCCGATATTGTGTTATGCATAAAAAATATTATACATAGCACAGTGTTAGCATTGTTTATAACGTCACGATGTACGTATAGTAAAAACTGTCAAAATCTTTAAAAAGTGTAAAGAATTTCTCTCGTAAATTACAAATAATATTCACTAAAACACTTCATTGAAATTGAATTGAACCAATAATTTAATTTATAAATACATTAGTTTTGAGACATTAGTGAGAATTTCAATAAAATATATAAATTATTTCAAATTATTTCAAAACGTCAAAATATCCTATTTACTCCCAACCAAGAATCCATTCCATTTTATTCCTTAAGGTTTTAGGGTGAATTTTGTAATTAAATATATATTTAATGTTTATTAAAAAATTAGAAATATTTATTTAATTTGGTTTATTTTGTTGTTTTATTTAATTTTATCTTTCATCATGTAATAGAATAATATATTTTCAATAATATTAATAATTTAAAAAATAAATTAATATTGGCACTATAATTTATGTTTTCCAATATTTTCTATTATATTTTCTTTATTTTTTAATACATATTTACAAAATATATTTTTCAATAATTAATAATAAAAATGTTTGAAATTTTAAATGTAATTTTTTAATTTTTACATTATTTATGCTTTTTTTTTAAAAAAAAAAAATAATTAATAATTAATTATCTATTTCTACATAAAAAACAACAAAATAATTTTTTTTTTTTTATTTAATGCACCCATTTTTATTTTATTAATTATTTAGTTTATTTTTTTTTACATTTTATATATTTAAATATAAATAGAAAGCGGTGTTTTTTTTAATTCATTAGAGGAGCCTAAATGTAAAAAGTTTGTATCTTAATTTTTCATTTTTACCAAAATTAACATTTTATTCTTAATAATATTCATAATTATTTGTGTATTCAATTCAAATATATTTACGATTAATATTGAATAAAATATTCATTTATATTGTTTATAAAATAAAATATTTAATTTTAATTTAAAGAGATTCGTTCTATTTGATTTATTTTTTCAAATAAAATTTAAAAATTTGTTAAATAATTTGCTTTTAATAAAATTTATTATGGCGAAAGTAAATAGAAGTGTCACCTTTACTTAATTTTTCGTATCTTTGACAGCCATTGTCAAGTTTTTTATTTGTCAATCGCAATTGCCAGAATAGGCTGGTTGCACGGCGAATTTAAAATCAGCTGATTTTGAACTTTGGAGTACAAACAAAACAAATTTTACTGTACAAATTCTAATAAAAAATAAACAACTTTTATAATATAAAGCAAGCCCATAGAAATTCTCATTATATAACTCAAAATATGGCGAATTAAACTGTCACTTGCAACCAGCCTATAGAGTCAAACACCCGGAATATTTAGACCAATGACCAGTCTATCACAAACCCACGAATTACTAGACGTCAAAATATTTGCTAATTAAATGTCATTGTGTAATTTGTTACTGGCTGTCAAAAATATTATGAAAATCTTCAGGGAAGTGACCTACTGTCGGTATATCTTTAGAGATGAATTATCCGAAGTTTTCTCATCCTGGCAATTTTTTTTTTGATTTAACCAATCAGAAACAATTCTGTGACAGAAAAACGTCACATGTAAATTGAATTCCACAAAATCAGACAGTCGCATCAGGAAAAAAGCCGCAAAAGTAAATCCACCTTAATGTTCCTACCGTAACGTCTTAGAATAAATGGTTTTATATATTTCCGTCCCTTCTAACTTTTTTGACTGATGGTTACAAATTTTTTTACATTTCCAATTTAATTGTATATTCAATTGGTCAGCTGTTATTAATTAGGCTTGGGCTACAATGTTTCGATCAGTTCAGAATCAGTTTGTTCAGTAAAGTTCAATTTTGAATTCTTAATATATTTTTGTAAGAAAAATCGATTAAATTTATAGATTCGGAACGAATCCAATCGAATTGAATTAGTTTAGGTTTAGAATGATGGAACTTGTACGAATCCAAACTAAGACATATTTCAAGGGAACTAAAATTTGACAGTTAAAAAAAATGTATCGTTTAATCAATTACAATCGATAACTATGTAACCAGTTCATTGGCTATTGTACGAATCGATTCCAAACTGAACTGATCGCTACATTGTAGCCCAAGCTTAATAATTACGTTATAATTTCAATTTAACTGATTATTTTATAAACTCTCTTCCGATTTGGTTCTTGATAGGAAAGCACGCGCTTTCTCTAAATACAAAAACAAAAATCATGTGTGCTTTCTTTGATAAGTCAAATTGGAAGTCAGTTAAATAATTGTATATATATTAAATCCATTAAGTCATTTAAAAATATCAGTAGAATAAAACGCGCTGGTTTTAAAAGTATATATTTAGTTTTCTAGCGGTGGTGGTTATAGGAATTAAGTTTTTCTAAACCAAACGAATTAGTATCTTAAAATTAATTTAATAACTCTTATAATGATACGCTGATCAATAATAATTCTATAGAAAATCAATTACGATTAAAAGGTATTTAAATTTTATATTAAAAAAAAATATTTAAATTTAAAAATGAATCTCTTTAAATTAAAATTTATATTATTTTCATAAATTGAATTTTTAACTGCATTTTTTTTTTTAAAAAAATGATAGGTAATATTATGATAATAAATGAAAATAATTTTATCAAAACTAATTTATTTGTTATAGTTGCACACACCATTTATAATAAATAATTAATATTTTTTATCTATTATAAATATTTTCAAATTTATATATAAAAATAATATATAAATTAATTGGAAATTTGATTGTATCCTAATTATATATATATAATAATTTTTATCATTTGTACATTGTAGTGTTTATGCTTATGCTTTAAATTTTAAATGGTCTTTAATTAATCCATACATTTCATAATATATTTATATGTACTTAAAAATATAATTATAATATAATTAAAATTACGATAAATAATGTTTGTTTCCCTATAATTTTTAATAGTTATAAACTATATATAATTAATAATTATAAAGTTTTTAAAAATAATATAAATATTTAATTGCTATAAAGAATTATGTGAATTTATGAAGTGTATTACAAATTTATGATTATAGAGTGTATTTTATAACAAAAATTATTTCAAAAAAAAAAAAATATAACAATTATAAAATAATTTTGTCTGTCTAACGTATATTAACAGTACAATTTCTGAAATTTCCCATCATATTTTTAAAATTACAGTTGATATAATAATCATATTAAAAAATTCTTAATTTTATATTTATAAATGTTATTCTATTTACAAAGATATAAAAACCGTTTTTTTCATATTTTTTAAAATTCCATCAAAACATTCAAATTTAGTATAGCAGTTACGTAATTACTAATACAAAATTACAACAATCGTTATTAAACTGGCATTTTGCTGTTGAAAACCTTCAAATATTTTCGTTTTAATATTATTTTTATCTTTCGAAATTGCATTAATTTGTAATTTGTAATTTTTTTAAGTTTAAAATTGTATTAGTAAAAAAAAATTAATCAATTCGTAAAATATTTTTCAATTTTCCTAATCGAAATTGGATTGGAATCATATTTACACTGGCCAGGTATTCTAAGATCCGTAACGATCAATTGCTATCGTTAAATGTATACATTTTGCATATTATTGAACCCAGATATGGAGAATAAATCACATGCTATATAATCGGATAAAATTTGTTGTATTTGATTAGGTAAATTTGTAATATAATTTACATTATGTCATCTGGTTTTTTAAAATTCGTTTTGTTGGTGACAAATATATCTCGAGCAAATAATCGTAATTTCAATTTTTTCACCATAATTTCTCAAAAAAAGAATAGTTTTCTTAAATTTTCTGGAAAAACTCATAAACATAGGGTATAAATTTCGTGATGAATTTTCTATTGCAATCTCTTATAATAAACCAACCTACAAAATTCATCTTAATTCTAGCCAGTTTTCGAAATCTCCTCTTACTAAAATGCTGATTAATTTTTTAGTCACAGTCTATAAACATTTAATGGTTAATATCATTTTAAAATGCGAATATAATTGATTCTTTTTTTTTCATATAATTTTGATGGTGATTTAGTGCCCGGACACTTTTGATACTTATTTCTTGAATCCTCCATTTGATTTTCTTTATTGTTCAACAAGTCGTTCAATTCGAATTAAATATGGATCTAATTGAACATTTAAAATGTCGTTTAATATTTAATTATATCAGGGAAAAGTATTAGTCTATCGTTCTAAATATGTCGTGATAGTTATCAGTTTTATATACTCAATTTTAAATTCCATAGACTAAAATTAAAATCATTAATTATTTTTAATTATGCAATACATAATTTTTGCTATTTGTTTTTATGTATTTAAATAAAGATACGAATTATAAAATCAATTCACACGCAATTTAGTAATTTTCAGAAATTTCCATTTTTTATTAATTATTTTTTTTAGTTTCTTATTATTCAATTTTTAAATTATGATTTTTTTAACTTAATTTTTCTATTTATATTTTAATATATCTCTCGATATGATGAATCATGTTAATTAGTCTATACAGAATAATAATTAATAAATAAATATTAAAATAACCAATTTCTGAACAATGATATTACTATTTCCTATATCCTTTTAGGTAATTTTTAAATTACACTCATTTATATTAAATTCCGACTAATGTCATAGCCTAAAAATATTACTTTTCTTAGTACAATTATATAAACATTAAACATTCTTAAAGAAAAACATCCATAAATATATAAAAAATTTCCAATTTTTTTTTTTTTTTTGTATTACCTGTAAATTGAAATGAGGCCTTTTAAAATAAAAACATAAAATAATTCTTGAAACTATTAAACTGAAAATTTAAATTTAAAGTGAAAAATATTAATAAAAATAAAAAAAAATGTTTTGTGTGATTATAAGCAATTACTTTCAGAATTTATAAATGCAGGTATGAAGAAACAAATAATTTTTATTATGCTTTTTCATTTAGACTCCTTATAAAAATGAAACATAAATAATAAAAAAAAACGTTAAAAAATTTATAAAAATAAGAAAAACAAAAATTCAATATTTTTGAAATTCAATTTACAAAATTTCCTCTAAACCAAAATTAATTTCTTATTTATTTTTTTTTTGTTTTCATAAAATAATCAAATCTAAATAATTGGAATAGTTAATTAAAAATATAAAAATTATTTTAAATTACAATAATTATTTTAAAATAAAATTATTCCAGTAATTTAGTATATTAAATTATAAATATATTGTAGCCTATAATTTATATTAGACTAAAAATAAATAAAAATTTAAATAAAATAAATCTCAAAATTTTTAATTTTTTATTTTATAAAAAATTCTTATAACAAATATTTTTCACATAAAAGTGGACACATTTTATAAACCTTGTCAGGATGGAAAATATTCAAGCTGTAACTAAAAAGTGCAGAATTGTTTTTTTAGAAAGTGTATAATTAAAAATTGAAGTGTCGCAGTTTTAAAATTTAGAAGGTGTTGATTAGTTTAGTTTGTATTAACTATTTTCAATAAAATTAATAAAATAAGAAAATACGGATTTTGACAAACCTGCCAAAAATCGTTAAAAGTGTAAGATCTTTAAGGATTTTTATCAGGTCTGTTGAAATCCATAATATTTATATCCATTTATATTGCTACTTATCATTTTTCACTTTCTCTTATACTGCAGATTTGTTACAGTTTTCTGCATGATGTGGTGCGTAGTGGACACTTTATTTTTAAAAAGAATATACTATAAATTAATGATATTAATTTTATATTAGAAAATTATATTTTTTGAGATTTATTTTATTATAAATTGATTTGTTGCTTTTACATATTCATTGATAATATTAAATAAAAAATAAAATTGTGTAGTTCAAGAAACATTAAAGCAATTAATCTACTATATATTTAAAAAAAAAAAAAAAACTGTAACTATATTTTGCATTTTGGCATTTTGTGAGTTTTTTTTCTTCTTTCATTATTGTTATTTTTATTATTATTATTTTTTTCTCTTTAACCTCTGCATTTACAGCGATGTACAAACAAATAATAATGGAAGTTGTTCTCCTAATAAAGATATCCACCAACACAACCATCATCCCAATAATCACCAACATTTTAACCTAAATAATAATCATAATAATAATAATCATCAAAATTTAATTAATAATCATCGTATCCATCATCGTCATATTTATCATCATCATATAAATGGTATTCCATCTCCTACAATTCCTTCACCAACAATATCACCAATGAATACTTTATGTAAAACACCATCATTATTAGATAGTTTTGTTGTTGGTAGTGATGTTGATATAATACCAATTGTTCTTTCACCAACGCCAATACAACAACAAGAACAACAACAACAACAACAACATCATCAACTATTAATACGACAATCTAATAATAATAATAGTAATAATTTAAATATAATAAATAATTCTTCCATTATATCAACAATTCCAAATTCCTGTCCATCACCAACAACATTATCCTTATCAATTACATCACAACAACAACAAACACCACACCAACATCAACAACACCAACAATCTACTACATCCTTATTAACCTTATCAACATTATCCAGAACAAATTCTTCCAATTCCTTAAATAATTATCCAACAACAACAACAACAACTGTTGCACCTGTTGTTAGTAATAATCAAAGATCTCAACAAATAATTCATAGAGCTGCAGGACCAAGTCATAATAATCATACCGATCATAGACGTAGTAACAATATTAATAACAATAATAATAGCAATAATAACATGATGATGATTAATAATGGTGTAATACAAGATAGACGACAGACCAGCAATAATAATAATCATAGTATGATGAACATCAGCAACCAAATTAATATTAATAATAATCATATAATGAATAATAGCAGCAGTAGCAGTAACAATAATAATATTAATAACGCATCTAGCTCTGGAATGAGTGATAGGCACAATGTGGTAAGTAAAATAAAAATGTGATTTATTAACGATTAGAGTCGTTCACAATCGAGCTAGACGCAAAAGTTCTGTAAAAAAAAACAAATTCATAAAATTTGTAAAAAATGGCATTCAGAAAACCATTGGAATTACTTTCTTTAGGTTTATCTGAAAAGTATGTTCCAATAATCCAGAAATACAGCCATAAATGCCACTGATCCATTTTATAACTAAAAGTTATCTTAAATTTAAATTATGATTATAAACAAAGCCGTGATTCTCGCTTATCTACAAAGCCGTGTCATATAATATGAACTATATTATGTTCTACATGAAATTACAATAGTTCAGACTTTCAGTTCAGATACAATAAATATGTGCGAATTTCGTACATAAAATGTATTTTATTTAAGATAAACTTTCACGGTAACTGGCATTGGTTCAGTTTTTATTAATTGTAGCAATTGACATGATAAATATAATAATTATACACGTGTAAAAAAACAGAAATATGAAATCTATAAATTAAAAAAGGGCATTAGAAAAATATTAATTTAAACTTTTTTTTTTATATCAATAATATTTTTTTTATAAATTTTTTTTTTTTTTGTATTTGTCATTTATATAATATTTTTTAAAAACACAAACTAATTTATTTATTTTCTTTACATTTTTATTTCTCAAACTAATATAGCATTTTGATGGTCATAGTTCACGTAATTCAGAACTTCAAATTGATACCAGATCTAATAGTACAATGGATCAACAGTTACAACGCAATAATAATCGTGATAGAATTATCAGTCCACAATATCATAATAATAATAATAGTAATAGTAATCATCATTCAATACAAACCAATAATGGTAATGGTAGTAATAGTAATCATCAAAATAATAGCCCACCGTTTGATGGACCAAATGCCATTAAATCTGATAGTCCGTCAAGGAAACGTCGACGTATTTCATCACGTTTACCAAGTCAATCTCCACCAACAATGTGGGAACAACGTAGATCTCCAAGAATACAACAAAATAATCAACAACAACAACAACAACAGCAGCAACAGCAACAACATATTATTATTAATAATAGTAATAATAATCATCATCAGCAAGTAAGTGATATAAGTTTTAAAAAAAAATTTAAAAGTTTTATTTCTATTAATCCCTAATGATATCCGACTAATTGACCGAATAAATAATTCGGTCAATATTAAATAAATTAATATTTTAAATAATTTTTTTAAATATTATAGGGAAGTCCGCCATTACGTAGACCACGTTTACGTGATCAACAAATGCAGCAACAAATACAGCAACATCATCAACAGCAGCAGCATCTTCATCAACAGTCACAACAAGTTCAACAGCAACAGCAGCAGCAACAGCAGCAACAACAACAGCAACAATCACATCAACAGCAGCAGCAGCATCAACAACAACAGCATCAGCAGCAACAACGTCCCCTCTGGGAACGATCGTTACAAACAATTATGCAACTTGCCACATCGCCTCAACACCAACCACCACCGCCTTTAATGGTTGATATTAATCAAGTTCCTGTTAGTTTACCATTAAGACATGATCCTACACCAATATGGGCCTATTCCACTGGTCCACACCATACATCGATATGTGCCTATCCAGGTGCTCCACCGCCACCACCACCACCACCGCAACGTTTAGCACCATGTCAAGTACATGGTGTTTATTCAACACAACCATTTGCTCAATGCAATATTGGTGGACATCATTTTGGAGGTTTTCAATCAACAGCACCACCGATACAAGTGCCCCAACCACCACAACAACATCATCAACAACAAAATTATCAGCATCCTCATATCACACCACAGGTACAGTATTCACATTTTTTTTTTTATATAAATAAATATATTTAGTATAAGTTATTTTTCTCTACTTAAAACAAACAAAACAAAAATATTATCTAATTTGAAGCAAATCTTGGCAATTATTCGTCCCCCACAGAGACCAGATGCTGCTATTACATTAGAACCTTTAGATCCTCATCATCATCATCATCCTCATCATCATCATCAGCAGCAACAACATCATCATCATCATGGTGCTACATCAATACACCATGTATCACCATTAGCAGCAGCTGCTCATCATATGCATTCCTCAGCACAATTGGCTCAAGTTACACAAGCTCAACCAATATTCATTTCAACTGAGGTATATTTTTATAAAATATAATTTAATAAATTCAAAAAATCAATGATAATTATTGTTAATAGAATCGTCAAAACCAAATGGAACTGATCCGTCAAGCGAGACGAACATTAGCAACACAACGACGATTTGCAAGATTCCATTGGCCAGCACCACATCCACATACCCATCGACATACTCAGCAACATTTAGCAATTGGACCGCATCATCATCAGGCAACACCAGTACAAATTCAAACAGCTGGAATTATTAATTCCGGATTCCTTTTAAATTTCCTGTAATAATAATTTCATTTTGCAATTTTTTTTCAATCTTTACGACCTTATTTATAATATTTTTTTTTTTATAATATTTAGTGCTATGTTCCCATTATCACCGTATGGTCAACATGAATTAAGTTCACCAGATTCAAATGAAACTGAAAATTATGAAGCATTACTTAGTTTAGCTGAACGTTTGGGTGAAGCAAAACCTCGTGGTTTAGCTAGAAATGAAATCGATCAATTACCAAATTATAAATTTAATCCAGAAAGTCATACGGGTATGAAAAACATAAAGTTTTTTTTTTTTAATATAATTTAATTTATTATTTCTTTTAAATAAAGGTGATCAAACATCGTGTGTTGTTTGTATGTGCGATTTTGAATCTAGACAATTACTTCGTGTACTACCATGTTCGCATGAATTCCATGCTAAATGTGTTGACAAATGGTTAAGAGTAAGTAATTTTATAAATTCTTTAATTAAGATTAAATTTCAGTTATTGTCTGTTTTATGCCAAATTTATTCGACTATATATACCGAAAATAGTTGACCGCTTGCCAATCTATCGAATTCAAAATTAACCTAGTATAATTTTAGTAAATATACAAAAGGAAATTACGGAAAGTGTAATTCAACGAAAATGTAATTGTTAATTTTGTAAATTTGGTTTTGACATAATGTTCATTTTGTATATTTTGTAAATTTATCTTAGGTTACGGGTTGATTCTCAAACATTATTAACATATTTCCTAATTGTAAAGACTGAGTAATATTTTAACGGTTGAAACTATTTGCTGATAACAAATGCCTCACTATTAACAAGTATTAAAAAATCCAGTTTTTGTTACAATAAATAAACCTATAGTTCGGATTGAATATAAAAGTAGTAAGTCAAAATTGATATAAATGTCATACCGACAGGATTATCATGAACAAGGACAAAAAAAAAATTGCTCATTCGGTAATTTTGATTGATCGGTAACTGGCAACTGTTTTCGAACAATCGAATAGTAATAAAACTTATAAATTATATAATTTCAATGGTAAAAACCTAACAATTTTTCTTAACACTACAAATGACAATAACATTACTTTTCTAAAATAACATTTTTCTAAATATTTATTTTTTTAATTTTTTATTTTTAGTCAAATCGTACTTGCCCAATATGCCGAGGAAATGCATCTGATTATTTTGATGGCAATCATGATGAACGTTGAACCAAAAACAAGAAAAGATTAACAAAAAACTTTTAAATAATTAATATATACAAAAAAACACATTGTAACACCACCCCCTCCTTTACTGTCCTGCATATAATATGATAAAAATATCATTATATGTCAAATGTCTATTATTATATTATAATTATATATATTTAAAACAAAATTAATTTTATTTAAGTAAAAATACAAAATAATTAATAAATTTAGCAAAAACAAAATAATAATTATAAAATCAAAAAATTTAATAATAAATATATTAAATATATTATAATTAAATGCACATTTTAAAACAAAACAAATTAATATTTGCAAAAAATTAAAAATATTTTATAATTATATACTTTGTGAAACTTTAAGCAATTCGAAAAAAGCAAATTTTTATAAAAAAAAAAAAAAAACACTACAAATATTTACAAAAAATAATAATAATATTGTAATTATTGTATTCTTGGTCTTCATTGTCGTCGTCATTTTAGATTTAAAAACGTAAAAAAGTTATTTATAATTGTAGTAGTCATTCAAAGAAATTATAGTTATTTTATATAATAATTAATTAATTAAATAGAGGAACACAAAACACTGTAAACAAACTAAAATTTCAATCATATTTTAAATAAAAAAAATATATAGTTTTCATAATAGAGACAAAGAAGAAAGTATACAGATTTGTTTTCCTTTTTTTTTTTTTATTTATATTAATTAATTAATTTGATGTTATTCTGCTGGCTTTTCTGTATTGAGTATTCAGAGCTTCAGCTATTATAGATTACTTGAGATTTAAAAACGTTTAATGTTATTTTTTTGTGGATACAGATAAAAATGTTTTTATGAAATAACATTTTTTAATTGGATGCATTATGAACTAATGCTGTCCCCATTGTTTTAATAAAAATATATTTATTCAAAATAACTTATATTAATGAAGAATATTTTCGAATTTTAACTAGTAAAAGACATTGTAAAGTTTAAATTACGATATTTATATTGTAAATTTAATTTGACTCTTGCAAATGTATTGATTATCAATCGGAAAACGTTAATATAAATCTCATATACAAATTAAAATCTGTTCACAAATTCATTTATTAACATTATCAACACACCAAAATTTTTCTATCAATTCCGAATTACAAGCATTTTCTTTATTTTCCAACCAATAATATACAAACAAACACAAAAATAAATAAAAGATAACAATTAAAAAAAAATAAAAAATTAAACTTTTATTAATATTTAATATTCTATCATAGGAAACAAAAAGACTTTTACGCAAACCAAACTATTATATAAACAAATTTTTAATTAATATTAACCAAAATAATTTAGAATCTATATAACTTATAAATAAATAAAGAAAAACTTTTATAAATTTAATCTAACAAGATTTAAAAAAAAAAGATTATAAATAACGCAAATTACCTGCAATAATTAGATTTAAAAAAAAAAAAAAATATTAAATGCAAATAAATAAAATGTTTCTAATTAACATAAATATATAAAATAAATAATATATAATTTTGTATACTATGTGCTATCAATATAAAGTTCATATATTGTACAAATATATATTTTTTCAATTTGAATCCCACAAAAATACCATATTTCTACCCCGCCTAAAAAAGAAATGTTTTTAATTTAAATAAAATGAATAAATTAATTTGTAAATATATTTGCAAATAAAGTTTTTGAAAATATCGCTTTAATCTGTAATTAAGAAGAAATATAAAATAAACTCAAAATAATTAATTATTTTTTTATTATTTTTCAAATATCAAATTTAATGAAATATTTTTACAAAATTTTTAACATTATAAAATTCTCTAAATGTTTTTAAATATATTATAGAAATATGTGTTTTGTTTAATTATTTTTTAATAAAAATACTAATTAATATTCTATCAATGAAACAAGTAACACAAAAATCATTTAACTTGTATAAGTAAAAACTGTTTTTTTAATTAAATTGCAATATTATTTTTGCAATTTTGAATATTATTATTATGTATTTTCGTTTAATTTTTTATTGGATAGTAAGTAAATCTAGTAAACTAGCCAATTTCTTTAATTTTTGAATTTATTTTTCATGTATATTTATGGATCCACAAACACGACAAGTTTAATCACTTTAAGTAATTTCTAAATTCATTATAAACATTTTTGTTTATTAATATTTCATATTAAATCCGTCCTCGTTCGTTCAAATTAGTCTGTAAAATCGAATATAACATATTCTTAGAATCTATATGAAGAGATTGTGAATTGATGAATTATTTTATATTGTGAATTAATGAATTATTTTATGATTCTCATATTAGTATATTATCCATATAAATGTATGATTAAAAAGTGAAATTATAATTTAAACTTTAAATTATAATTGAAATTGTTAATCAACGAAATTTATTGAAGATAAAATTTTATAAATTCTAAATTTTATATATTACAAAAACGATAATTATTATCAAATAATTTTCTTGTCGTGTTAATTTCCAATTTTCTATAATAAACAATCAATTTAATTCGTATTTTCATGCATTTTTCTAACCTAATTTTTTTTTATATAGTTTGTAAATCATTACATAATTCTAATAATCTATTAAATTTATTAAAATTGTTTATTTTTGGGGGCTTAGAAGATTTTCATTCGTTTTATTTTATTTACTTTATTTTACTATATTAGAAAATGCTAAACAATAAATTTTTTAATACAACACAATTATTTTCGGTGATATTCGTATAAAAAATAATTTTTTTCTTCTAATTTTTGTTTTTATTTTATAAATAAAATTAGTATTTTAAAATTTTTGTAGTTATATATATTTTCCAAATAAAAAAAAAATATTGTTATGTTCGCAATTAAAATTAGATTAAATTTTAAAAATATATATATAAAATTAAATAAATTATAGAAATATCAAAGTGTGGTGTGTTTTGTGAATAATAGCTTTTTCCAAGTGTTGTAAAATGTTTTGGTTTTGTGGTGAATAACTTTAAAATACAAAAAAAAAAAAAAACGAATAAAATATTTATTTATTGTAAGTTCTTAAACACAAAAATTATCTGTTAATTAATTGCTCATTTATGATACCAATTAATATTAATTAAGAAATACATTTTATTCTTTTTATTCCATTTCGGCCACTCGGGAGGATATAAATATAACAAATAATGTTGCGTTTAAGAATTTACATAAATATATTATCACAAAAAATCAACTTCGAATATAAAAATTTAAGAGTTCTAAAAATTTATGAAACAAATATAACATTTATTATATTCAAAAAGTTTAGTGTTGTTTTCTAATGTAAAAAAAAAAAAATAGATATTGCTTTTAGGTTTTTTTTATCATAACTTTCGTGTTTTTTATATAAAATAAAAATAAAATTAGGATTACAAATTAAATGCCTTTAAAGACATAAAAATATTAATAATATTTTTTTAATATTTAATAATATTGTTGGATAATTATTATATTATTTTAAAATTTGTGAAGAGGGTTAAAATTTTAAATTGAAAATATTAAATTAATTCCGTTTTATGTTTCACAATTATAAAAAAAAAAACTAAAGTTTGCAAGCCCGGAATTTGAAATATCAAATTTGACTTAGAAATGCTATAAATACAATTTATTCATTGCTTGCAAAACTTAAATTAGTGAACAACTTTATTCTAATTTTAAATTTGCTTTTTTTTTTTGTTGTTATATTTGAATTTACAAAACATAATTTAAAACTTATATTAAAATTTGTTTATATTTTCTTCCATATTATTATTAATTTACATTATAAAATTGCATTTATATGTTTTTCTTTATTGTTCAATTAAAAATGCTTTTAATTAAAATTAAAAAAATAATAATAATGTAATTAAAAATTCCTAATCATTAAAATAAGATAAACAAAAATTTTTTTAAAAAAAATTGTTATTGTGAAATTAATTTTAAGTGCTATAAAAAAAAGTAACAATTATTTTTTAAATTATTAAATTTATTATGTTTTTATCTTTTTGTAATATCCTACATGAAGTTTAACTCACAAATTGGTTTAAATGCTTTATTTGTTTATAGTTTTTCTTGTATTTACTAGAATATTTGTATTTAGGTAATAAATAATTAACACATTTTTTATTTCGTCATAGAATTAATATTTTTATTCAATTTAAATATTAAAAAAAAAATATTATATAAACATTTTCTAATCAATGTACCTCATTATATATTGAAATTGAATTCCATATTTTTTTTTTCTTTTATTATATAAATAATTTTTTAATTGTATTTTATTTTTATTTTTTAATTTTTTAAATATGTATTAATCTAGGATTTTTTTTAAATTCATTTTATTTGTTTTATGTAAAATAATTATTATGTTAACTGACGCAGATAAGTAAAAAATGAAAAAAAAAATTAATAAAATGGAAAAAAGAATAATTAAAAATGTTTAAATTTTTTTGTTTTTGGTAGGGCTTTCCTTGAACCCATCGAATTAAATGTCTAGAGTTCCAACAAAAAAATATGGAACGAAATTCATATCAAACTAACTAATTGATTAGTTATTATTTCAATATCTTTTTGTTCACGTTCACAGTATTTTGTTAAATAATTTACAGAAAATAAATTAGCCTTAGCAAAGCTGAAAGGCTTCGCCATATCACACAAATAAATAGTGTAAAGGAAAACATTATTTCGGGAATTATGTTTCTGTGCTCAGTAATTGCTGGAAAGTGTTTTATCTGTATTTATAAATGTTGAATCTGCAATATGTTCTGCAAATGTTTTGAAGTGAAATGCTTTCAAATTTCAAGAAAAATTTTATTGATTCAAACTCCTTCAAAATTTGTAATTTGATATGATATTTCTTTCTTGGATAAATCTTACAAAATATTAGATTCAATCATATTCTCAAGAATTGTTGAATATTATTTCAACTGTTTGTATTTTATTTTAGTATAGTTGAACCTGGAATAATTGTATATTCTTCAGATTGTTGACATCGCAAAGGATCTATTTAGATATTATAATTAAACATTAAAAACTAATTAAATTATAATAAATAATTCATTTTTAGAAGTTGAAATTAAACTATTTTATACTTTTTTCTATACACATAATAAAAATAATAATATTTTCGCCTAAAGGTATGCTACATAAATTATTAATATTCTGAATTTAGTAGTTTTGTTGATAATGCATTAAATTTGAAGTTCTTTTAATTTTAATTAATTATTATCTTATATTATTTATTATTTTGTTATTTTCTAAAAAAATATATATATATTTTTTTCATATTTTCTGTTTATTTAGCTTTTTTTCATATTTTCTGTTTATTTAGCTTTTTCTAACGTTAAAATCATATAAATATAAAATAAAACTTACTTTTTGATGGTTGTGCAATTTAATCTTCATTACTGAAAATCACAAAAATTATATAATTTACTATAAAAATTAACTAGTAAAATTTCAAAATTCGTTCTAAAATTTTTCGATCTAACAATTTATAAAAAATGTATGTGTTTCGCGGCTTAAAATATTTGGTGTATGTTTTTTTTTCTATGTATACCTCTGTCTATCTAATAGATAAAATAATGTAAACTTTGTTTTCTGAGTAGCTTGTAACAAAAAACAACAACAAACAATAGCAATAAAAAATAAAATAAAGTAAATAAAAAACAAAAAAATATTTTGTATAATGATATAAAAATTTAAAAAAAAAAAAACATTAAAATATTATAAATAAAATATAAATATAATTATATAAATAAAGTTTTGCTGTGATGTATAATTGTTACATATTTATATATATATAAATCTTAATAATATATATATATGTATATATATATAATTTTCACTTTAAATCTATTCAAAATAAATAAAAATATTTAAAAAAAAACAAAATATTAAAGCAAATTTGTTCTATGTAATTTTCACACCAAAACAAAATATTTCTGTATATTTAGAATTAATAATTTTTTTGTAATGGCCTAGACTTATTAAAAATATTATTGAATAACAAATATAAAATAAATATTTTATTTTTAAATTAACATACAACAAAATAAATAAAATTTTGAAAGTTTTTCTCTAGATGTTATTAGCCCAACTTGTAATAGTCTAAATTCTAAATTAAAGTATAATTATCAAAGCTTTAGTGTAGTTACAATTACAAATTTGGAGGACATATTCGTATTCGAAATTTTCGGACAAAATTCAAAAAGAAGTCTTCTGGCTCCAAATTGTGTTTTTGAGATTCAATTGACATTTTGACTTTTGTAGTATGATTAGTTAACAAAACAATACAGATATAAAAAATTATCGCAGAAGCTTAAGAAATCTTTGGTTCCTTAGACAGCGATGTCTTCACCAAACGATTTTATTTTTCTATGGATAAGTGCTGCTGCTACTGCGAATCTAAAGCACCTTCGACTTTGAGTCTTTCTTCTTGGTAAGTAGTACTATAACATTTATGTTGTAATAACATTTATTTCTAATTATTAACCATGGAACTTCTATTTAAATTTATGGTACAATCCCTTCTTTTCGTGTATTTTTTTCATAATGTATTAAGCCGAATTGAGAACTCCTTACATTGACTCTGAACCAAACATTCATTATAGAAGTTACCTCGAAACTGGAAACACTCACTCTACTATTTATGTTACACGTTAAAATTCTGTTGATCTACTTAATAAGGTTACAACATTTTAATATGGACTTATTGGTGCTTTCAATTAGCACTTTTAAATATTTATTTACTTATTAATTATCCTTCCTTTAATCAAGTATTTATATAATCCACTTTCTCCTATCAACAATTCTTCAAATTGGAATGATACCAGCTACTTTACCTTAACAATTTATTTAACAACAAATCAATCTTAATTAAAACAAATCAATAATATATAATAATTAATTTATTAAATAAAATAATATAAAACTATTTTTAAATAATATTCATTACGACAAAAATTCTTAATAATTTTAACATAAAAAAAGCAAATAACAAAATAACGTATTTTAAAATTTATAATATAATTTAGATATTTAATTAGATGAAAACCAAAAACAAAAATGAATGTATTTAAAAGATACCATCATTACTAAAATCATTTAAAAATATTTTCAAATATTCAATATAATTTTTATTATTAAATATAATTGAACGAATCGCTTTAGTTTCATCACTATCTGATATAAAATTAATTGGATCTGAAAATTCTGGATGTTCATTAATTAATATTGGTAAAAAACATGTTGCTACAACGAGACCTATGTATACAAAAAAATATATATATTATATATATATGTATATTAATTAAAATTTAAAAAAATTGTATATATATATTTATAAAGGGCACGCTCCACTAGAATTTTAAAAAGTAATGACTTCTTCGTTACAAAAATGGAAAGAGATAAGATCACACTTATTATATAATGACACACTTTTTTGGAAGTAGAATTAATTTTACGAAAGTGTTCCAAAATTCGTATTATGTCGCTAGCCTTGCAAATACAATTTTAATATATTGCATCAGTTTTTGTCAAACAACTGATTGCCACATTTAAAAAAAAATAAACTAAATGAAGCAATGTCAATGCTTCATTTAGGAAAATAGATCAACAACGCTTTCTCTTTGTAAATTAGGCAAAATACATTGGGATGACGCTAGGTGCAACACTGAAGTAGAAGGAACATGTGAAGAAGAAAAGAGAAGAACTTAATATTAAGTATAGAGATCTATATTGGTTACTAGGAATAAACTGCAAATAATCAGTTCATAATAATGTAAGAATCTACAACTAAATATTAAAACCCGTTTGATCATACGACATACAGCTTTGGGAATGTACAAAAAAAATAAAGTAACAAACGTTTCAAAAAAAAGATATAACAAATGCTGAACTTCATCGTGATCTACAGGTTAACGCGATTACCAGCGAAATTAATAGATTTGCCATCTAAATCCAGAAATATGAGTTGTATTAGATGTTTGAAAGCAAACAAGATGTCTCACGAGGAGGAAACCATACGTACTACGTAGTAAAGAAAACCATGTGCCCATGTTTTCCTCTATATATAACACAGCACAATTTGCGATGTATATGCCAAATACGACTAAAATCTTTGATCGATTGTAAAATCTTTGATAAGGCGGTTTTTAAAGGGTAGAAATCGTACGTGTCTATGCGATACAGTCGCCATAGATACGTATTTTCCACAAAGAAAAAACATTTCTTTAAAATGCAGTGGAGACGGCCGTTAAATCTAAATTTACCATATTCATTTTTCGATTTGATCTCATTATAAACATCTTCTAATGTTGGTATTCTTTTATTATAATTTGATTTGCGTAATGTATCTGCCAATATTCTATGATATTCCTTAATTAATTGATCTTTATAATTTATATAAACATCTCTATTCCATGATGAATACATAAAAAAATTCCAATCAATACCAAGTGAACCAAAATATCCTTCTTGATAGTCAACCTAAAAATAAAAGAAAAAAATTTAATATTTTTTTATATTTTTTTTGATTATATAATTAATTTATTTTATAAACCATTAAAATATCTTCAATTTCACCAGTTGATAAATTCGTTTTATACATTAAATTATTACACCATGCATCGCCATGATTAAGTACATAAAATTCATTTGGTGAATTACGTGTAAATGTTTTACAAACTCTTTTAATTATATCCATACTAAAATTTTCCAATTTTTTTACATATTTTTGTAATTCTGGTATTGTTTTAATAAATTCAATACAACTTGCAATTACATTTATATAAAAATGATGCATTGGATTTTCAATTTCAGTTAAATTTCCTGCCATATGATATTTAAATATTTCTGGTTTCTTTAAAAAAGAATTATAATAATTAAAATAAAAAAAATAAAAAAAATTAAATAATTAAACTCACTTTATTATAAGTAATCATACTGCAAGCATGGAATTTTGCCAATTTTTCAATAAACATTAAACAATGTATATAATTTAAACCTTTTTTAATATCACAAATTTTATATCCTTTTTCCTTAAGATTCTCCAAAATAATAACACCATTATCTAAGTAAATTGACCTATATACAAAAATTAATATTTCAATAAATTAATATTAATAATATTTAAATTCTTTTACCGTGGTCCAAAAATAGTCTTATCACCAATTAATCGTAATGTATTCTCAAATTCATTTTTAATCACCCTGTATACTTGTATTTCACGATCAAATACATTAAATTGTTCAACAATTTCATTTATTATTTCATTATCCAATGGTGTTTTAACAATAAATGATTTTTTTTTAATATTATTTTTAGATTCATCACCTCTAATTACATTATATTCAGTATTAATTAAATGCATTGCACTTACATAATTTTCACCTTTATCTGTTGCTAAATTTTTACTAAATGTAATTATTTCAATTGGACAATTTTCATAATGTATTAAGACATTTTGTAGATATTTTTTATCAAACCATTGTATAAGATCATTATTATCAATTTGGGATGTCATTTTTTATGTTTTGTATATTATAGATTAGTTTTTCAACTGCAAAATATAAATTTTGATTATAAATTATTACGGAATTTTTATATATTAATATTTTAAAATTCGTGAAATGTTGAATTGATTATGATATATTTTTTTAAAGACAATTTAGAAATTAATTTTAATTCAAAATTCCTCAATCATTCAATTAAAATTTAATATATAAATATTTGATATCAATTTAACTTTAATATTAGACAACTCTTACTTTCATTTATCAAACTATATATCGTTTTATATAAGTACCACCAGTGGCGGATCTAGTAATAAATTCTGGGGAGTATACTAACTATAATAATTTAATAATTTAAAATACTTTTATTAAATAAGTACGAGTATCACACTAAATAATACCGAAATATCATTAGACTTCATATGGTATTGCTTATTAAATACAATATTGTAAAATTATCTTTAAAATGGAGGCAAGCAGAATATTAAAAAGTGTTTTTTTTTATTGTAATTATTGTATTTAATAATTTTTAATATAATATATTTTACTAGTCTGTGGTATTGTTTTGTTTATTTTTATAATTAATATGGAAATTTAGAAAATATGATCAAAAATAGGTTTAAACCCCTAAAACTATGCAATAATTATAGTTTATCTTAGCTTAATAATAATAATTAATAATAATTTTTCATTGAAAAAACTATTATGTATCATTCTATAAACTACATACTAAACATAAATGATTGTTTGTATTTTATTTATGTTGTTCAATCAATATTATTTAAATATTTAATCGTCAATGCATTTAATTTATATTTGTTCAACATTAGTGCGTTTAATTTTTTTTTAAATTATATTTATTTAATTTATTATATTATTTATATCAACTTTATACAATAAATGATTTTTATCCCTTTAATTAGACTTAATCGCGTGATGATTTGTTAACAACTAATTTCTTTATCAAAATATATTAATTTTAATTTTTAACCCCTACGAATTGTCTTCTCTTAACCCGCCAGTGACTGCATCTAGTCTAGATTGTAATAAAAATAATTTACAATAATATCAATAACCTTATATCGATAATTTGATCTAAATAATATTATATATTTTTACCACATATTTATGAATGTGATAATTGAATTAGTACATTCTCAATATTCTTCGACTAAACGTAAAATCTATGTTTAAATATTTAAAATTGTTTGAAATAAATTATATTTTATTTAGATACATTAGATAATTTCCAAATTTCATAAAAAAAATTCAATAAATTTAATTTTAAATTATAAATATTTATTTTTTCATATTTTTTTTTTAAAAATATTTTATAGTTTAAATGTTGAACTTGAATATTTTTACATTTAATTTTTATCAGCATTTAAAATTTATTAACATTAAGTGCATTAATAAATTGAAGTGACCTCACGTGAATTTAGTATGTTTTGAAAAATATTATGCTTTAATGTTTTATTATATTAATACGAGTATACTGTATATTATTAGCATATTTAATTGAAAATGTAGAATTTATGCTCTACAAATTTTTATTATGCCAAAATAAATATTCAGATGCTTGTAGCTAGTTAAAGCTTTGTAAGTATTTTATAGATAATATTAAGCCATCAACAATGCATTTCATATAATTCGAAAAAATTTAAGCTACGAATTTACTAAAGAGAAAACGATTATGCAGATTTTCAATATATTTACCTACTAAAGTTTTGAATACTTGTGGCAGCTATATATCACGAAAACGTAACCTCCACCCTTGAAAATGCACAAAGAAAAGTTTGTTTTAGCAGAATACATTTTGTTCTGTACTCAAGTCGGTCACAACACTTCATAGTTATTCAGTAATTACTTGTAATTAATTGGTAACTAAAGTTTTGTTTCTGCAGACCAGAATTTTAAATTATATTGTATATTGACAAAATAAAATAAAATGATAAATCATTTTCAAAAAAAAATTGTTATTTTAATGTAATTTTAATTTATTTTTAATTTACTATTGTGATAACATTTAAAAATTATAATGTCTTATAAAATATCTAACTAATCAAAAATTTAAATACTGGTTCTAGGTAAAATTATAATTTCTTAATCTATCAAAATTAATTGTTAATAGTTTTTAAGAATTTTTTACTGTCTTTTTCTAAATTTCTTGTTTTTTTGTATTTTTTGTTTGGCTCAATTTATCAATTTTAATTATTTAAATCTAGTAGATAAAAAATATAACATAATAACATAAATATTCATTTTTGTATGTAGTATTATTAGTTTTTTATGCTTACATTTTGTTTCTCCTTTTGATTATGATTTTTTTTGGAGAATGCCATAAAAAACCTACTATAATTTCTATAATAGTACAATAATACCAAAAAAATAACTAGTTTTTGGGGAAAATTTGTTGAAAACCAGTTAAAAAATATAAAAAACAATCTTTATTTTTTAAGTATGATGACATTAATATTATGTTCTTAAAAAGAAATTGAAACTGAAAACTTATGTATAAAAAATTAAAGGGTTATTATTAAAACGTATAGTACATTGTAAATATAATTATTATTAATAGTAAATAATAAATACTTATTTATAAAAATATATTTGTAAAACTTATCAGTAATCAGTCAAAGAACCAAATAAATTCTTTTGATTTTTATAATCACGATTAGATTAGATAAGTTTAAAATTTATTAGAATTTATTAACGTTAAATGAAATTATATTTAAATGTAATTTTTAAAATTAATTAGATGGAAATATTAACTGAAATACATTTTGATATAAAATATTATATTTAATTATTTAATTTTTGCATATCTGTTCACTAAATTGCATTTAAGTTAAGATAAAACTTTTAATCATAAATTTAAGGGACTTTTCGATGAATTTTTGTTTAACTTTTATGATTTTACATACTCACCAATGAATAAATGTTAAATCTTCCATTAAAATAAATTAAATTATTTAAATTATTGTTTGTAATTATTCGAAATTCATCACGTTTTGATATTCAAATATATGCAAAATATAATACAAAAATTGAAATTCCGAAATTTCTAGGTGTATTGAAAGTATAAATAAAAATTAATAATTAATTACTATTTAAGTTTTAAACAAATTAAAATAGTAATTAGTTAAATTATATTTGTATTCCATTTTACATCAAATCTTAATAATCTTAAGATTAATCTTAATCATCTTTCTAAGGAAAACTAACGATTTAATGAATTATTTATTCTATGATGGTTGAATAAATTTGAATACTTAAGTTTTAGTTAGTTTAATATTTTTATATTATCTAAAAATATAAAATCTTAAGAATAGTCAACAAATATTTTCAGTTTCTATAATACTGTCATAAATTTTTGGAAATGTTAAAACTTTCTTTAGTTATTTAGAATTAATGTACAAATTTGGTAAATATTTGGAATCAAAATTTCTCGTAGGCTTGTAGAAAAATACTATTGAGTCGTAAAATATTTAAATTAAATTCGGTTAAGATGTCGAATAACGTTTTCTTTAATTAATATGTTTATAGACTTTAAAAAATTGAAATGTTTTTTTTTGTTACTGTAATGGAGGCAGAAGATTTTACTATTTAAGACTTGTACGTTATAGATTTGTTATTTAATTTAGTGAAAGTCCCTTACATTATCAGACTTTTCATAAGATTATAGTCAGATGAGAAATCTTATAAAAATGCATAACCTGAATTTATAAAAAAAAAAACATTCTACATAATGCTATAAGGTCCGAATACCCTCAAGGAGTGATGAAAAATGGTGTATGATCTACAAAAAATATTTTTTTTTACATATGAATGAATCAAGTATCTACTTGGATAACCTGGTTCTTAAGTATATGACTACATTTATACATAGAGTCGAAATTTTGAATACTTAGACAAATAAATTGTATCAGAACCGGATCTAAAACGGCAAAGAAAAACATTTTTCAATATCAACTTGTACAGAATTTTGGAATAATAATTCCAGGAACATGTTCAATGTTAATGTTACTTTAGTGCAACATAATGTTAATGTAGTGCAACATAAAGAGGTTATTAATATGTTATTGCTTTAATTAGATGGTCGACGCTTAAACCCAGCAAGATAACGTATGTAAGTGGCTTAGGTCATCTTGCAAAGTAATTATTCTTTTTTAAAATTATTGTTAATTTCTGTAACATGTCACATTTATTTACTTGTATAATTATTATTTATAAATAATATATGTATTTAATAAAGCCAACACATTTGTTATCAATATCTTTACTAAACTACACCTTAAAAATATGGCATTTATGATTGTATTACAAAAATATAACATTTTTTGTGTAATAAGAATAATTTCATATTGCAAAAGTATAATCGCGTTTAAAATTAAATCTAATTATTAAAAAACAAAATTGATATTATATCTGATAAATAATATTATTATATAATACCAAAAAGATTTTAAAATTAACTATACAATAATAATTAAACAATAACTTTTTTTTCGGTTTTTAGAACAAAAACTTTGAACCAGTGACGACTGACGATAATAATTTTAAATATTTTCTTTAATGAAAATATTAATTACATTGTTCAAAATACTCTCCGATTATATAGCTATAGCTAGTAACTCTAATCATAATAGAATTCTCTGCTTTTGTTTTGAAAAAAAAAATATTATAATTATATTGTAAATAAATACAAACCTAAAATTAAAAATAATTGTTTTGTTTTTTAAATAATTTCCACTTGAATTTAACTTTGACTCCGAACTTCAATGTTTAACAGTTTAGAAAAAACTAAAACATTCAGCATAAATAATTCTCTATTTTATACAAACAGAAAGAAAGAAAGAAGCTAAAAAGCTATATTCACCACATAAAGCTACCCATACATTATATAAACTATTTGTTAACCTGTTTACAATTTGGTTAAGTTGTATCATTTGAGGGCATGTTTGCAACAACCATTTTGATGGTTGACAAATCAGTTGAAGAAATATTGAAAGAAATTAAATAATGGTTGCATGTTGTGTAGTGTATGGGGAAGTTGTACAACTAAATGATGTTTCGTGACGTTTACTGTCAAAACAATTATTTTTAAATCATAACTCAATGTGGTAATTTTGTTGTGAAGAAATTGAGTGATTAAATATGAAATGTGTGGTGAAAATTTACAACTCGGTTAACAACTAAGATGAAACCAAGATTGTATAATATATGGGCAGCATTAAGAAATAAGCTTTTCAATGTTTTATTAATACTGACTATTAATTTATTGGCTGATAAAGCTTAAACAAATTAGAATTTCTAGAGAACAAGAGTGTCTTACAATATCATATAAGCGCCATCTATTGCGATTTCTGATATAATTAATGTTCAAAAAAATATAACAAATAATTTAAATTTTCAATAATTAATGTTTGGATATAATTCTTAGGTCAACTATTAAGAAGTTAGTCAAATTTCAGAATTTTGACATGAGTTTCTTAATTTCATTCTACAGCTTAACAGATTTTAACTAAAATTATTCAGAAAAAGTGATCTTTAAATAAACTAATAAGGAAAAATGGTTAATATTTAATATGGAAGCTATTCTAAGATCCAAAACGAATGCTGGTCCTACTTTCATTATTTTATTTAATATTAATGAATTGGATTCAAAATTATATTTATATATTCATCTGTAAGTTACAAATTATCAAAAGTTTTATTTTAAAATATTTTACCAATATAAAATAGTACACTAATATAGAATTCTAAATATTTTACACAAATACTCCAACCAAATTTAATAATTTAAATACATAATAATTCAATTATATAACCAAAAAAATATAGTACAAATACAAAACTAAATCAATTTTATTTTATTCGAAATCAATTAAACCTCTACGATCAAATATTGGTAAAAGATCTTTTAAATTCTTTTGAACTGTTTTATTTTTGAATAGAACTTTTTTAAAATTCAATGATCTTTCGTCATCGCCCATTATTGCATTAAAATCAGCATCAGCAGTTTCTTCATTTAGCTGAACTGGTTGAACTACACAAGTTGATATCACCGCTAAAACAATTAAAATAATATACATTTTATTAAAATTAAAAATAATAATTTATCGAAATTTTTTTTATTTTAAATTACCATAAAAACTCTTACGATGAACATCTATCCAAAATTCATGTAAACTAGGAATTTTACCATTAAACTTTAACGTTTTTAAAGTTTCCACTAATATATTATAATAATATTGAATTAATTCATCTTGATAATTCATTGTTAATTCCGATTTAATAGATGTATAAAAGAAATAGCTTAGATCAATAGCTGGTGATGCCCAACAACTATATTGAAAATCAATAATAATAGCATCAATTGGATCGTTCGATTCATTATATTTATACATAATATTATTTGTCCAGAAATCACCATGTACTAATACATTTAATTGATTTGGTATAACATCAAATACTCTTTTACCACTTTCCATTACATGTGGTACTAATTTTCTTAATTTTTCACCATATTTTTTAATTATTTCATCATCCGATTGACAGACATATTCACTGCATGCTTTTAAAGTGTTCTCATAAAATGTACTGTACGAATTAGTATGACGATTAAACATACCACGATCATAAATTGTCAATAAACCATTATTTCGATCATTTAAAACAGCTGATGTTGCATGCATTTTAGCTAATTTTCTTAATGCCAATTTTGTATGTATTAAATCTAGACATTGTGTACGATCAGCCATTAAAAATCCGCGTGCACTAAGATCTTCAAAAATAATTGATGAATTTTGATAGTCAACAAAAATTGTTTCAGCAAATAAATCATCACTATCATTAATTTCATTCAAAAAAAATTTTAGTTTTGGTAAAATTTCTTCATAAATTGTCATTTCACGATTAAAAATATCATAATCTTTCATTTTATCGTTTGCGAATTCATTACCTTCAAATGATGTTTTAATAATGAAAATTTCATTTTTATTAGTAGTTTTTAATGTTTTAGAAGATAAACTAGAAATTGTGTAATTTACATTACAACGTATTAATATCCCACCAAAATTTTCACCTTTTCCCAATGCTGGTGTAGTTGTAATTGTATTCACTTTTATTGATTTATTTTGTTTATATAATTGTAATACATTTTCCATATAATCTTTGTTGAACCATTCGGGAACTGTTGCTGGTACATTTACAATATCCAATGGATTTTTTAATTTAATTTCAGATGCCATTATACGTATTTATACTAAATCTGTTTACACGTTAATCTTAAATAGTAAAACACTATTTGTCAACTGGAAATACTGAATATTGTAGATTTCATTTTATAAGCTTTTGAACAGTAAAGAATCGTATTTTTTATTGTTTGTAAGATAAATAATTTTATGTAATTTATTTCAGGGCCTTATCATTTAATTGCCTTTAGTCCGGAACATTTTAAATTTAATTTTATTATTTTTATTTTAAAATATAATTAAAATTTATTTTTATGAAAATGCAGTTTTAAGTTCATTTTCAGTTCATTTTAACAAATTTGACAAAATCTATAGGTTCTTTATCAATTTATCAATGTTACCAATTTACTAAAGAATAAAAGGCTATACAATTTCATATTTTTAGAGACCATATCTCTGGGTATTAAATTATCCAAAAAAAAACTATAAATAAAATACTTTTGCATAAACTTACAGTAATAAGAAGGTTTATCTTTTTATTTCTGAAGTGATTTATAATATTTTTCTATTCAAATATTAAAATTAGATAATATATTTGAAGTATATGAAATCAAAAGAAAAAAAATGCAATTTACACTTTGCTAAACACATCGTCATTCAAATAATTTAAAAGAAATTTAAGTAAACTATGTACTTTTACAATATTGTATATATCAAAAATACTTAAATTACAATATAAAGTTAGATTTTTATGTAAATTGAAGTACGTGCATTACATCGCCAGATTCATGGAATTAATTCTTATGTAAATTTAAGAAAAGCTTTCAATTAATATTATCTGATAGCTTGTCTATGGATTCAAATATATCTAATTCGAAATTTATTTAAAGTGCTGCAGAATTATCAGTTACCGTATTCGACTATCAAAAGTATCAATGGATCTTTGTGAATATCAATAATTTATCAATCCTGATTGATAGACATTTAATTTTTGAATATGTTACTTTTGTTAAGTTTTTTCAAAAAAATCTAAAAGAGTTATCTGCTGATAAAGCTAAAGTATATCTAGCGATGAGAATGTAAATGATTGATCGATCTTAGCATCCATAAAGAAAAAAAATTGTTTTTGATTGGGATTATTTCATAAAATCTAATTTCATCGCAAATTTCAGAAAGGATTACAAATGGGAATACATATAACCTACAAGACTACTTTAATCGATACTTTGTCGCTATTACCATTCACATTATAGAATGACAATATTATGGATTTAATTCTATACACTATCCGTTCATAATATTACTCTTGATCGTAACCATATAGTAAATATTACAAATGTTCTTTATTACCATGTAAATAAACAATATTCCAAGATTATTTTATATTGTTTATTTACTTGGTTAATGATTAAAGAATGTTCAAAATACTTACTATATGTGGTTATGACCAAGATTTGCAAAAATATAACTATAAAAAAAATAGAAACTGTCAAAAAATATAACTTTAAAAAAGAACTGGCAAAAAAATTCCACATGAAAACATTTTCCAATGTAAACATTTACAATGCCAATGAAAAAACTTATAGATAAACTATATTGTTTTTAATGATTTCTGACAATATTATCAATCATTTGACATCAATGATACAGGACTTAAGATTTTGTGTATTTACTGTGGATCCAAAAATTTGTAGATAATTTATTTGTTATTCAAAAACGTGTATTTATAAAATGCAATTTAAAATATATGTCGATATATCGTGATCGATATTTTTTATCCAAATCCACTTATTGTTAAATAGTTTCTTGAAAAATATGGTAACCAATCGATAATTCTAACTTAATGGTTTTTAATTACTTCCACATCTGTTAAATCAAGAAATTACCTTGATTTCTATATTTTTTTTTTTTGGCGCCCTTAAAACAAACTAATTTTAAAACATATTTTACTGATGCACATATGTTTTTTTTTCATATTTTAATAGCAATTGTTCAAGATCATAAAATCGTTGTTAACGTAATATCAATTAAGCTAAAATATTACCCAATGAAAAATGCAATTTCTAAAATTTACAGATTTACATAATACGAGTTTATGCATTTATTAGCATCGGAGTTAATTATTATTATAATATTTATATTATTCAACTCCTGTATTTAAATTACTTTTCTTATTATAACTTAAGGAAATAATCATTTTTATTATATCTTTTATCTCAAATGGAAATATTTTCATAATTCTGTTTCTTTACATACTTAAATATAAATAAATATTAAAATTAATAAAACAATAAATCATTTTCGTAGTTATCGTCACCATCACCAGATAGTCTGAAATTGTATAAAAGCTTTATTAAGCTTAAGAATTGAATACAGTATAAAAAAAATTGTCTATAAACTAAAATGCCACCAAATAAAAATGATAATACTGAAAATGAAATTCATGATAATGATATTCATCCGGTACCAGAATGGTTAAACCAACAATATATGGAAAATATATTGAAATCATATAAAAAAAATGAAAATATAAAAATTATATCGATGGATTTGAAACCAGCAACAGGAAAAGGTGAAAATTATGCAAGTGTAATGACACGGTGTAAATTAGTTTATATTTGTAATAATTCAACATTACCAATAGAAATTATTTTAATTGTGAAGACATCGTTTGAAGGTGATGAATTTGCAACTGAAAAAATGAAAGATTATGATGTATTTAATCGGGAAATGGATATTTATGAACAAATAATACCAAAATTAAATTCACTTCTCGAAGAAATCAATGATAATGATAAATTATTTGCTGATGTTATTTTTGTCGACTATAAAAATACAGCTATAATATTTGAAGATCTGTCAGTGATGTCATATAAAGTTGTAGATAGATTATTGAGATTAGATATGAACCATACAAAATTAGCATTAAGGAAATTGGCAAAAATGCATGCAACTTCTGCAGTATTAAATGATCGATATCCAGGGATATTCGAAAATTATAATCGTGGATTTTATAATCGATGTACAAAAGAATATAGTTCATATTTTGTAAATACAATGGATGCATGTGGTCAAATGGTTAGTAAATTGGATAATGGTGATTATAAAATGTATGGTGATAAAATTAAGAAATTATTGCCTTATGTTATGGAATATGGTGCAAAAGTGTTTGATGTACAAGATGATGAATTAAATGCATTGGCTCATGGTGATCTATGGACAACAAATTTAATGTATAATTATAATGGAATGGACAAACCTAAAGATGTTGTTTTAATTGATTTTCAATATAGTGTTTGGACTTCACCAGCTACAGATTTACAATATTTTTTCAATACATCTTTGAAAGAAGAGTTACGATTACATTGTCAAGATGAATTGATTCAATTTTATTACACTATTTTAACAGATACTTTAAAAGCACTTAAGTTTAAAGGGAAAATTCCGAGTTTACATGAATTTTGGATTCAATTTCAAAAGAAAGCATTTTTTGGTAAGAATTTTTAATAATCATTTTTTTTTTTGCTTTCTTATTTTTTAAATTTATTATCTTATAGGTCTTTTATCATGCTGTATTAATCAGGCCGTTGCCATAAACGAAGATACTTCTGATGCAGATTTTCAAGCTTTAATGGGTGAAAATAAAAGAGCATGGAATTTTAAACATAAGCTTTTTAAAAATGAAAAAGTTCAACAATATTTGAGAACATTACTACCAATATTTGAACGTAGAGGATTGCTTGATATTAATCCAACAGAGAAGTAAATTTGTCAGACTCCGAAAGATTAAATTTATAGTAAAATATTGTGGTAATAAAATTATTTATGACAAATTATAGAATCTTATTTATTTAATTTATATTTATATTGTAATCTATGATAGAAATAAAAGTAATTCACTTACAAATTTCCCTTCATCACACGAAATATTGTATTCATTTACTAAACAACTTTTTTGTTCACCTAGACCTAGAGCCATTTTTAATCAGTAATTTGAACAATTTTTACTATTGTTAAGTCGTCTTTCGGGTTGATTATTGTGTTGCTACTAATTTTCGAAGTCCCATTTACCACATCACAGATTTTTTAACCAAAACTTGATACGTTATTTTTGCAAATTCCCTTAATTAGGGTCTTGATTAAAATTGTTTGTTTAAAAGACAAAGCAATCTTTGTATCAGTTTCAATTGCTTAGGGTAGTTGCTTGTCAGACTTAATTTGCATCCTAAAAAAACTGCAAGCGTTTTATACTTAAATTCTATAGTTTGAATTTATAATTTTTTAAAGAAATAAATTTTATTTCCGGTTAATTGGCAATTGACCCAATATACATAATACAATTAGGTTAACGTAAATGGCCGGAATCGAATGTACAATTTACCGAATACAAAATTAATAGATGATATATTAAAAAAAAAAATGATTTACTGAAATTCACTATATCAAAAATCTAATTTGTGCATGGACTTTTTCGGATAAGTTTACCTTCTGTCAAGTGCGTTTATATTTGGTAAATTTACTTTCAGGCAATTTGTATATTCGGGAAATTATATTACGGTCAATTGTGTAGTAAATTTGTATTTGGTAAATTGTGTATAAGGTCAATTAGGTGCAAATCTTTTGATATTGTATAAACATTTCAAATATTTGTCTAAGATTTATATATACGACAATATTTTATGGATCTATTTTATGGCAGACGATATTGTACAAATTTAAAATCATATATAATTACAATTGCAATAATTTTATGACAGAACATTTAATATTACATACAAAATGATTTATTTTTATAATTACATAATTCGTACAACAATACAAGTCCTACCTACCTATTTAAATTAACCACATTTTTTTTAAAAATTTTACGAGTATAGTTAGAATAACTAGGAGTGTTGCATTGGACTTGATGGTACAAAAATTGGATTTGGCTGGAACTTTTTTCTGTGCAATAATAAATTATGCGCCCAGCAACATTTTCTAGAACCTATAGTCAGATTGTAATGAAATTTGGTAATATTTCAGATTTGGGTTAAATTTAGTTGGATTCATGATTGTACAGAGATAGACGTCAGTAGCCAGTGGCGATACTAAAATAGTCGATTAACATTTCTTATGTTTTAGAACCCTAACCCAATACAAAATAAACAACATAAAAAAATTACATAGAAGATAAGAAACTAAAGGTTAGTTGCATGAAATATGCAGATTACAAGCGACAGCTTGATGTACTGTACAGTGTTGAACAGCACGAGCACAATCACAACCTTTAATAAAGTGTTTTTAATATAATATTCTCTAAACAGACCAATCGTTGTTCCATAGCACGTCATTAGCTGCAACGTTTCGAACGCTATATGCAGTTGAGATTTTAATTGATGCTTTCTGAGTTACAATTGACGCTTTCTGCACTAAAAATGATACTCTCTGAATTACACTTGAAAAAAGTGTAGTCTATAAAGAATGTAATTATTATCAGCTTTCAATTAAATTTGGTACACATAATATAAGTATTGTAATCTAGTTTGTGCGTATAGAATTTAGTGTCGGCAGTTTCAGTGGCTCCCTAAAAAATTTTAGTGACACATTTTAGATGTGAAATTTTTAACAAAGCACTGTTGATTACAAAATTTTGTTGTGTATAAATCACTGTTGAACCTAACTAGGAGTTATCTGCGCCCCTAGTTAAATTACCAGCTTTTTTTTATTTTCCTATTGCTATTACGTACGTATATTTAAATTATTAAAATATTTGCTTTGTAGAGTTTTTATCTAAATTACTAATAAACAATAACAACCCATAGCAGATTTATATTTATTATAAAATATATGATGTAAAAATAATTATCTAAATTTTAAACATAAAAATTTAAATATAAAAGTAAATTTTAAATTGAAATAAATTTAGTTATAATTCAAATTTTTCTTAAGTTACTATTATATACAAAGTATAATATTAAAAATGCCTACAGAAAATAAAACTGATTTTATTGAATATCATGAAATTCCTGATTGGTTAAATCAAAATTATATGGAAAAAACATTACAAAAATATTATAATGATACCAGTTTAAATATCCTTTCAATGACTATCAAACCAGCTACAGCAAAAGGTGATAATTATGCAAGTATAATGCATCGTGCCCAATTAAAATATAATTATAATAATAATTCAATAATAAAAACAACAAGTTACATTATTAAAACAACATATGAAAATAATAAATTTGCTGCTGATATATTTAAAAAATATAATGTTTTTAAATGTGAAATGGATTTTTATGATAATATTATAAAAAAATTAAATAAATTATTAAATGAAATTAATGATAATGATATATTATTTGCTGAAACAATTTCCGTTGATTATGATAATTTAGCAATAATATTTGAAGATTTATGTAATAAATCATATGTAACTGCTGATCGATTAATTGGTTTAAATGAACAACATACAAAAATGGCATTAAGAAAAATTGCTAAAATGCATTCAACATCAATTATATTAAATGAAAGATCACCCGGTATATTTAAAAATTATGATCATGGTATATTTAATCGTTATACTACCGAATTTAAAGCAATGTTTTGTACAAATTTAATAGCATGTGCAGATATTGTTAAAAGTTTTGGTAATGAATTTATTGATTTATCTGATAAATTAATGAAACTTTGTCCACATTTAATGGAAAATGGTAATAAAGTTTTTGATCCAGAAGATCATCATTTGAATGCATTAATACATGGTGATTTTTGGATAAATAATATGATGTTTTGTTATAATGATGAAGATAATACAAAAAAAATACCAAAAGATTTAGTATTAATTGATTTTCAATTTAGTGCATGGACATCACCAGCTGTTGATTTACATTATTTTTTTAATACATCATTAAATGAAAATTTAAGATTAGAAAAATTAGAAGAATTATTACAATATTATTATTATACTTTAACTGATACATTAAAAGCACTCCATTTTAAGGGAAAAATTCCTAGTTTACATGAATTTTGGATTCAATATTTGGAAAAAAGTTTTTATGGTATATATAAAAAATAATAATATATTAATAAAAATATAATTTAATTGATGATTTATTATAAATTTTTTAGCTTTTACATCATCCTGTATAATACAACCAATTATGATTGCGGAAGAGAATGATAATGCTGATTTTAATGGCCTGATGGGTAATGATGAAAGAGCAATGAATTTCAAAAAATTCATTTATAGTAATAAGAAAGTACAGGAAAATTTAAAGAAATTATTACCAATATTTAATCGACGAGGATTATTAGATGTTTAATTGATATTTATTTTATATTTTAGTTTTAATTTAAATAATATATTTTATAGTATATTATTATTTTTAGTGTTTATAATCGTTGGGTAAGAAATCGTATAAACAGTGACAATTTTAACTCTTGTATTATTTGTTAAAATTTCATATATAAGAACATTAGTCACCAAAATCAGTCACTTGATCACTTGTTTACACGATTCACCCTGAGTTTTAAATTTTTGAAATTATTAAACAATAAACATGGAAATTTCTGGGTAATTGAAAATATTTTTTTTTTTTTTTTAAACTTTAAATTCCTTTATAGGTTTTGTTAATAAAAAATATTTACTTTGAGCTGTCAATTCAACAAATTAGAATTTTAATATTTTCGTCCCTAATTTATGTGGTAATAATTCATATCCAAATTATATGTTTCTGTAATTAACATTTACGTATTTATGATTAATATAGATTGATTTATTGGACAGCTTTGCCATTATAAAATTTTAATTATATTTTAGTACAGATTAATTTTTAAATTTCCGTGGATTCTAAGTATAGTACTAAAAATATTTTCAATTTAATTTATTTGTAAATAAAAAAATATGAATTATCATTATATAAATAAAAATATAAAACTTAAATATGTAAATATAAAATTATATGGAAATTTTTGTATATTTAAATTTAATTATATTTATTTTTGTAATCTACAGTATTTAGTGGATCAGTTAATAAGTAAATACATTTTTTTTTAAATTAACTTATATAAAATGAGTTATTCTATCATTTACAAAAGAGCTGAATATTTGAATTGAAAGTAGCAAATAAAGATTTGCTATAATTTATTCAAATATTATAATACTAAAGAAGTCTTATCTGGAATGGCATCATGATATTATGTATTAAACGCTGCGCAGCCTGAAAGAATTCAAGAATGTAGCCTGCTAAAAATTTAATACCAACCAGTATGCAAAAATTGGTTGCATATTATTTTTTTTTGGTGATTTTGTTTGGATTTAATTACTTGATTACTTAATTACTTACTCAATCATTATTAACAGCCATCTTGAATGTAATATATACGATCATAGTCGGTCGACTATGATTCAACTAGACTTTTAATACTTTTTTCTATATATTTAAAATTTAGTCTTTCCTTTTGGATATCACAATACGATCCCAATTGTATCCCATGATCCAAAAAATAAAATCTAAATGGTTATTTTTCATCGATAGTCAATACCCAAAATCAGTCATTTCTTTCCTGTTCTGCCTAATAACAGAACACTACAAAGAAAATTAAGAAGCAAGGAAATAACCAAAAGAGTAATCAGTAATTCCATATTTTCACTGTTTCGATTTTTTTTTTTGGAATTACACTTTGTTTTGGTATTACACTTGGAGAATTCGTAATTCATTATAAGAAGAAATTTAATATAATATAATTACATTTTAAATTTAATTACTTTTTTATATTTAAACATTTTTAAAAATAATAATAATTAACAGAATTAACAGCACTAAATAACTTTTTTTTTTTACTCAGTTTATAATAACTTTAATCTAAAAATCCAGAAAGTTCAAACTCTTTTAATGTCCGCTGTATGAATGCTTTATATTTCGGATTTTGCATATTTGCTTTTCTAATTGCATTTTCATTTCCATTTTGATCAGTTAATTCATCTAGTTCACCTAATTCAACTGTATCCATAAAAATGATTGGTGTTAAACAACAAGCAGCAATAACAGCTAAAAAAATAATAGAAAATTCTTAAAAATCATATTTCGAATTATCAATAATATATTTCATTTTTACCATGTAAACTCTTTTTAATAATTTCGATATGAATATCCTTTAAAGTTGGTATATATCCTTTATAATCTAATTTTATTAAAGTTTGAGTTAAATATCGATGATATTCACGGATCATAAATTTATAATGTATTTTACGTACAGTCTCATTAACTGAACCATAAATGAAATAATTCAAATCAATAGCTGGTGAACCATAATATGCCAACTGATAATCTAACTGAAATTTTTACAAATATATTAAATTATTTCTTTAATCAAAATTAAATAAAAATAATATTACTAAAACTACATCTTCTGGTACAAATTCTTCATTACATCTTATCATTACATTACTTATCCACAGATCACCTAAATTAAGTACACGAAATTCATTTGATTCACTTTGAAATAATTCTATGCCTTTTTCTAATATATTATCTTCAAGTTTATATAATTTTTCACATATTTCTTCATAGCCTTTCCATTGGGCAACTTCTTCAGCTAAACAACGTATATTTGATGGAAAATAACCTAAAAAATCTTGACGTTCTGGATTCTTTGAAATTATACCTTCTTCAAAAAAATCCATTATACCAGGATTTTCAGTTGAAACAATTACAGAGCATGCATGAAATTTAGCAATTTTTTCTAAAATTGGTAATGCTTGTTCTAAATTAAATAAACGTCCTTTTTCAAACATATCATATTCATTTAAACGTAAATCTTCTAATATTATAAATGGTTCTGGTGATTCAGTTGTATAAAAACAAATTGGTGATATTTTAATTGTTGTGTCATTAGTTGAATGTAAAAGTTCATTAATTCGTGGCATTATTTCTTTATAAACATGAATTTCACGTTTGAAAAGTCGATGTTTATGTGCCACAACACCAGACTGATCTTTAGGATGTTCCTAAAAGTATAAAACGGAATAAATATAATTAAAAAATAATAATTTATAAATAAAATATTTATGTTTTGTATATTGTTTCTATATTGCACCAAAAGTAATTTAAATTTTAAAATTAAACAAACTTTTCTAGAGTACACATCGTCAGCCCAGTTCTTAGGTGTTCATAAGACCATTTTTTTTTACAAATTTGGTTCTATATTAATTTGATTACGATTACGATAGTTCGATTGACAGAAAGCGTTTTTTTTTTTTAAATTTTGACAGCTAAATTATTTACTTTGCTTTTTTAGTGTGTGTGTGTGTGTGTAAATATATGGAAAAATGAGACTTCGGCGAAGAAATATTGCGAAAACAAAAATTGGTGGTAATGTAAAGCAATGTTAAGGTATAGAGTTTAGATGATATTGAACACTTAAGAACGCGTTTGACGAAATTTTACCATTTTATTACAAATACAAAATTTTTCAGAAAATATTTACTTACTTTAATTATAACTGAAAATTTTTCAATTTCATCATTTTTATTTATTTTAAAATTAACTCTATGCAAAATACTAGCAAATGAATTTCCTTTAACTGCATTCAATGTTGTTACATTTATATCAGTAACTTGAATATTAATATCCTTTAAATAATTTTGTAAAATTTCTTCTAAAAATGATGTTGTTAACCAATCAGGGGAACTATATTCTTTTGCTCCAGTTCCCATAATCTTTTTTATGGGGATTTGTAATTAAGAATTGTTGTTTTTATTCTGGTTTTACACAGTAATATTTAAATAAATGTATCTATATTTTTAATAATTAAAAATCACCTGACACTTTAAAACCACATCACAAAATTGAATTGTAATAACGTGAAGCCCAACCCGATATATATAATAATAAATTTCACGTGAATTTTATTTACACTTTTTAAATATAAATTATTCGTGATACAAATTATTAGTTAAAATTATTGTTTATTATATTTCGTTTTTTTTTTTTTTATTATTATTTAAAATGAATTAATTTATAAATATTTATTTTAATATAGTTTATTTGAAACTAATTTCTAGTGTGACTATAAAAATATAATTAAAATAAAAATAAAAATATTATCTAAAGTTATATGATCAGCTGACATTTATGCTATTAACTGATAAGAAGGAAATATTAAATATAACTGTGCTGCACAGCAAATTGTGTCTTTTCAAATTTATGAGATAAGCTTTAAAAAGTTTTAAAATATTTACAAAAAAAAAATTAAAAGAAAGAGAGTTTATATATAGAGATTAGGTAATTTTAGTTAGTATATATATAGCTACAGTTACTTATATGCTTGGCCATGCATATGCTATTTAATTTACAAAAAAAAAAAAAAAATACTCAAAACTTCAAAAAGTTAGCGTACAAATTTCAGAGAATTTGAATATTACACTGAAAGAAAACTACGGTTAACCGCTAAGAAATCCTTGGAAGAGTGAGTTGGTAGAAAAGGAACACTTCAGCTTTCGATCAAACCAAAATGGTTGTTAATGAACGAAAAACTTTTGATGGTATACATATAAATGTCTAAATATATATAGAAACATGATTGTGGTGAATAAACATACCAACGACCCGTTTATAAACCGGGTTAACCAATCGTGATATTCTACTCAGGAACCATGTGAGAAAATTAGGTTTAACGGATACCTCAATATGTAGAGGATGTGGGGAAGTGAAGAAACACTAGAACACCTCCTCAGCCACTCCTAAAATATAGTAAATTTAAACATGAAAGAAGTGGGCAGGTAGAAAGAGGTGGGCAGGTGAACTGGAATGATGTGTTGTAGAATAGAATCGTAGAATAAGCAATAATATGCATAGTGTAAAACGGACCGTCGTGGTCTAGGTGCATGAAGCGATATTGTTACCCTTCTTTCCCCTCAAATCAACCATGTTTGAGATTAATAATATATTTTTTGTTTATTATGCATTCAATAATTTATGTATCCTAGCTAACCTACAAAACAAAACATAATATAACATTATTTAAAGAGAGAACCTATATAATCAAAAATGATTGATATGGTACTTCGATGGATTGAAGAGCTCTAAATAGAAAAATGAATAAAGAGAAATGGAGCAAACCAGAGGCATATTAAGAAAAAATTACATCAATAAACTTCGGTGCGAAGGATGTCTTAGTTATAACCCGAAAGCAGGAAATGAAGTATAGTAATATAACGTATTTATATTGCGGTCATTCATGAATTAACAGCCTATAGGATCAGGACAAATCTATTATTGATTATACACAATTTTATTGCATTATTTAAGTTTTAAATTTTATTTTTAAATTATTTTAATTACATATTAAAAAATTAGTGTAAACAATCTAATTTTATGTAAAAATTGAAATAAGTAGAAAATTAAATGTAATTAATTAATGGTTACCAAAATTAATTTAATGCTGACGCTCCCTGATTGTATCTCTCGAATAAATTAAATATACACAAGCTTTTCACATATTATTTGTCATAAGTTCAGTAAAAAATGTATACGAAGTACAAACAATATAAATTGATATGGGTATTTAAAAAGCTTGGGCTACAATGTATCGATCAGTTTTCAGTTTCGAATTGATTCGTATGTACAGTAACATAGTTACCGATTGAAATCTATTAAATATATGACAATTTGAAGTTTTTGTTATCGTATTAAATATAAATGTTCAAGTAATTTTTATTTTGTTTATTTTATAATTCGGGATAATTGTTCGTCGGTCATGTTTCATAACACATAATTGTTTTTGAAACTGGAAAATTTCACTTCTCTTGTCATTGGTTTCAGTTTGGATTCGTAAAAGTTCCATAATTCCAAACTCTTTCTTTTCTTATCGTTCCGAATCAATTTCAATTGTATCTTATGTGTTCAAATATTTGAAAATTTAAAATTTACTAAATTACTCGATACATTGTAGCCCAAGCTTAAAGCTTAATACAACAATATATTAAATAATTTTCATAGAATTATTTTTAATTGGAAAATAAATTACAAATATCAGAAATAACAAAAATATAATGTACTAAAATGTCAAAATAAAATAAAATTAACAATTTTTGCATTTTATATAAACAACAAAATTAAACAAATAATTATCATAGTAATTAAATTTATTAATTTTACTATAAAAACCAATTATTATTCTAATAGACCTCGATTATCTAGCCATGGTAATAAATCTTCCATTGCTTCAATATATCGTTTATTTAAATAAATTTGTAATTTAAATTCTTTAGCTTCTGCATTATCTTCCAGAATATTTTCAATAGATGCATTTTCTGATGGATCTAAAAGAACAGCTGTCATAACACCAGTTGCTGTACCAATTCCTAGAAAATAACATACAAAATATGAATTTATACTAAATTTAATTAAAAAAATTTAATTGATATCAGGGCAGATTATCGTGGTATCTTTTAAGCTCACTTATTTTCATTACGGTATAAATATTTTATATGCAAAAGTCAAGTTTTTCCAAATGAAATTATGTAATATAAAAAGTGCACGATAATCTGCCCCAGTTAACCACTTAATGATAAAATATAATTTTACCCCAAAATCCATGTTTCAACAATGATATATGTAATTTCTTTAATGTTGGTAATTCTTTTGAATATTTTAATAATTTCAGATTATCAATTAAATTATCATAATAAAATTTAATAAAATAATCAAATTCTTTTAATTTAATATCACGCTGAATTGATGAAATTATAAAATAATATAAATCTTGTGCTGGACTACCATATTTTGATAATTGATAATCAACAAAATATGTTTCTTTAATTGTACCATCATTGTTGTATTGAAACATAATATTATTACACCATAAATCACCATGATTAAGTACATTAAATTCATTCGGATCAATTGTCTCATTCTCAACAAATCGATCAATTACTGTATCCTGAATGTGTTTCTGTAAATATAAAATAGGATTAAAAGTTCAACTTAATAATATGAAATATTTTTCAATCAAATTGTATATACAGGGTGATCCGGTTTTGAACGCAAATATTTATAAGATATAAGAGTAATGTTAATTTTATAAAAAAAAATTGTATGGATTGGTTGGAAGACAATTTCATCTTAAACCACTGGGATAAAGAATTTTTTTTAAAAAAACTTCAGAGTTATTGTTTTGTAACCTTAAACAAATATTAAAACAACTTCTAAAAATATTGATCCTAATATTGATCCTACTAAAATCATCCTTCTATCTACAAGTTCACTTGTACAAGAATTTTTACTGGTCCTTACGGTTTGGCTGTTATAAAGTTTTCAAAAACAGCCCTTCGTAATTGAAAACAAAGGTAAATAAACAATAATAAAATATTCTCGTATAAAAACCAATACTTTTTTGAGTACGGTCACCGCTAGAAGTTTCGTGAACTTTTAATTTTTGACAGTTGTGTAATAAATTTTTTCATATTTATGTTTTTTTGTTCAGAAACTATTCCCGTACAATCTTTAGGCGAAAATTACATTATTGTTTAAACAACCTCCATCTCAGTGCTCAGTGGGTATTTAATTATAGTCCCCACAATCCATTCGATTATTTTTCTCAAATTGTACAAAGAAATTATCTTAATCAATATATTTATGTTCACGGACTACCCTGTATATTTACTATTTACAATTTTATCAACATATTTATATCCAATTGGCCATTTCATCATACAATCACGATAAACTCCACTAACTGATTCATTAAATTTTTCAAAAATATCACGTACTTTCTCATGATAAATTCCCTTTAAAAATAATTCCGGTACTGAATTCATATTTTCATATACACATGCAGAAACTGCATGAAATTCAGATAATTTTTTTAATGCACATTTTGTATGTGCCATATCTAAACCATCTTGACGTTTTGCATTTATGAATTTTTTTGCTTTTAAATCTTCCATTAGTATTGATTTTGGTGTTGTTGTAACTTTCCAACATTTCGGTCCAAATACAATATTTTTACCATGTTCTTTAAAGACTTTCACAAATTTTGGTATTATTGAATTGTACATTTCCATTTCTTTTGGAAATAAATCCAATCTGGATATCATACCGCCACCAAATGCATTATCTGGTAAATTTTTTAATATATACGATGTTGTTTTTAATGATTTATCTAAAAAAAAAAATTTAATTTTTCATTTATTCATTTGAATATTATTTACAAAATTATTTATATTTTACCTTCTAGCTCTAAATCAATTTCGACTCTTAACATTTCAGATGCATAATTTTCACCAGCACCAAAAGCTGAAATTGGTTCTAATCGTTTAATTTTATAATTTTTACCAAATTCTGTTTCTAATGTTGATTTGAAAAAATCTTCAGTAATCCAATCCAGTGGATTTTCCTTAACATCAATGTTATTATTTTCTTCAGTTGTAGTTGGTGCCATTTTTATTACAGATCAAAGTTTTTTGAATACTAAAAAAACTAAATAAATACTAAATTAATTATTTATTATTAAATTATTTATTACTGATTATTAATTATAAAAGGTGTAATAAAAGAAAATTTAGCCACGAGTCGAATTCGTTAATAATTATATAATAAATAAGAAAATTATCAGTTAATTAAATTAAATATCTTTTTATTGATACCGATAAGAATATCTTTTTACATTAATATTAAAAATTAAAACAATATGTTCGAAATTTTTGTATATTCTATAGATGTTAATGTCAATTACGAAATTGGAATACGATCCTCCAACTGTTATCGTTGAAGTTTTTTTTTTTTTGTAAATTGAACGTATATTTAGTGAGGTAACATTGTTTAATATATTGCAATTATAAGTGGAACACAATATCGTTCATATAACCATTACGCTTTCGTTGACAGCAACACCACAACACAACATGTCGAATAACTTGAATCAACAAAAATGGATTAATGGGGCCCTAAATACTTCATCTCCAATGTTGTCTTTCAGGTGCTAAAATGTTAGTATGTAGTTATTTGTACCCTAAAGAAAATAATCCAAAGATTGTAAGCTCAATATTTTTTACAATTTTTCTCTATGGATTTTTCACATAACGACCGTTTTCGTATATAACTTTTACGTTTTACTCAGTTGTATTATAAATGACTACACATTCCTTAAATTGTTATAGTTTGTACTTGACATATTTCAAAAATTATTTCTATTATTGCTTTATCATGAATTAATTTCCACATTAAACGTTGGACCGCTCGTAATTTCTGTTTAAAGTACACATTTTTAAAACATATTAAATAATTAGATATTATAACTATAGTTACAATGTTTTTTTGTTGTATTATAGTATTTTTGTTGCTATATTAATTTATTAATTATTATTTAATTATTACTTTAGAATGATTTGGATAATTAATTTTTAATGCAAATAGTACTAATTATATCAATTACATAATAATTGTCGGTTCCAGAATCTATCGGACAGAACGTAAACATTTATAATAAATGAAAATTATTATATCTATCGGACTCAGAATCCGTTTCAACAGAAAACTATGTAGAAAAAGTTAGAATTTTTAATATTTACTTAAGAAATTAATAGCCTAACCAATCTGCTTTTCAATAAATGGATTGTTTTTATTGGCTGTATGGTATATGGCGCCGTCCTATTGAAACTACTATACTCTTTAATATTAACATCATAATATATTATCGCTATAAAAATTGATTAACATGACTCTGTAGCGAACACCATTGACGGTATGGTAACAGCTATTTTGAAGTAGCATTCTGCATCCAGCATAAAAAAAATTGTACTTATATAAATTAGCATTGAACTAACATTCAACATTCATCATAAAAATAAATGTGCTCATAAAAATTTCAAAATATGGCAAATGTTAATATATAATTTCAAAATATTGTAAATTTTAATAATTTGGTTTCTAAATACTGGATAGCAATAACAATTTAAATCATAAATTACACGAAAGCCATAATTGATATTTTAATTGATATGTCATTAAAAAATAATATTTATATTGTTTTACCAATTAATTTTCATTAATTATTTTTTAGAAATGAATAAACTATTAACTTTTTTTTTTAATTTACTTTTAAAGATTTAAAAATAAAATGAATAATAAAAGTTACATACATTGAAAATTTTAAATATTAGACAGTCTAACTGTTAGAAGAAGTACTGCGGACAAGGACTTATTTTTAAGTGCTTCTTTATGAAATTAATAAATATTAGTATTATTTTTTGAAGAAAATAAATTGCAGATTGATCTTTATATTAATAATTGTACCTATCAACATAAAAATTCTAATTAAAAATACTTTAGATTAAATTAACAAGAAATGATTTTAAAATTGTAATTATGTACTACAATTTGTTGAAATTTAAATTTTTAAATAATATTGACATAGAGAGTAACCAAACGTAATTAAATATTGTGAAATACAGATTATAACCACATGTCACAATTATTGTTAAAACTTGTTTTTATTAATCTTTCTGATTCAAACTTTTACACCATATTATTAAAAAAATTCAATACTTAATATAAAATTATAAAAATATATACTTAAAAAAATAAAATTATTATTAAAATTTTAATTTAAAATTTCATTTACAGAAATTTAAAATTATTACACTCACTTTTAGTTATAATTTAATTCAAACGCAAAACTGGCAAAACTATAAATGTTAAATCAAATCCACTCAAATTCACAATAAAAAACTTAACTGAGAATTTATATAACCAACTAACTTCAAAAGCTTTCAATAAATAACTGAATTAAATAAAATTACGTTTTACTTTAGAACTTAAAAAAAAATTAATTTTAACATGTTTTATTGTATCTTTTAAATGGCGCGCATAAAATATCCAACAACAATTCCATAACTATAAATAATATACAATATACATACATTTATACATAATTTTTCATTTTATATACTTACAATCAGTTATGAGATAATTTTTGGTAATATATCAAGTCTACATTATAATCAAGTCCACTTTTTTTTTTTTTGAAGATTTGCATTTAAAAATTATATCAGCTAGTAAGATAAAGAAACTCGTAATTTATTAATTTTATTAATTATGTATATAAATATTAAAAAAAAAAACATAAAGATAATACAAAACAATGGAAATAAAAATAAATTATGTATAATTTTAAATAATTAAAATTATATAACCGACACTGCATTTTAAATATATAATAATCGATTTACCAGTTAAAGATTATATATTTTAAACATGGTTGGTTGATTGGTTTGAGAAGGGGGAAATGGAAGCGACCAAATCACGTACCTAGACCGTACGACCCGTTTGTACCCCCTTACGAAACGTTGACCATTTTCACCACGAATCGTGCCATCCTATACCTCCTTTATAAAGTTTGTCAAAACTTCGCAGGTTTTTTTACACTGCTTAATTCTATTAAATCCCCTATAAAATAGGAACCGAAAAATTTTAACCTTTTATTACACAGGTAAGGACAGTGACATAAAAGATGCTCAACTGTCTCGTCATCCTCAAAACAGCCTCTACAAACTGTTTCAGTTGTCATTCTGAGTCGCCGGCATGTTTACGTAATAGTAAATGCATTTTAAACATTAAAGCGATGCAATATTTTTCGTTATGAAGATGTATATTGTGATAGATCGAGGAGTACAGAATAAATATCATTTTGACAAAAATGTTATATTTATTTTGAATGTTACTATTACCATTACGTATAGTAAATTTAACTCGGAATATACTCTCGCTGTGTCGTAGAACTGCACAAATCTAGATTAATTTCTAGATTTTAATGGAATTTCACTACTTATCAACTTTAGATTATTAATAAATTATTAAAAATATGATTTGGCAAATAATTTTTTTTTTGCGGAGCAACTTAAAGCATACTTTTTTAAAAAGTCAGTGTCTTCCAAAAATATGAAACTGAATTTGGTAGCATTTTAAGTTCAGTATAATCATAAATATAAGATAATTGCAAAATATATCAAATAAATATTTGAATTTTCTTGGAACTGTCCCCTTTTTAAAAATAAACACTATATCCGCTATTAATACTGATATTATTTTAAACTATATTTTATGTTTTTTAAACTTTAGCTGTTCATTTAGTATATCCGCTTTCTAGTAATACATTATTTAAATATAACGATTTTTTTTTTTTTGATTTTTTGAAGAGTTTTGAATATACGAAATAATTGTTTTTCATAAACATATGTTGGAACCTTGACTTTAAAATGGGGTCATATAAATAAAGTGGAAATATTTGAGGACCACTACACTGGAATAAATTACATAATTTAATCGCATTCCTAAACAAAATGCTGATATGATATCACAAAAAAAAAAAATATCAGATTCATTTTAATTAATTGTACGATAATTAATGACCTTGATTCAAAAAAAAAAAAATAATACAATACGAACCAAATCTAAAAACAGTATTAGCCTAAATTTTATATTGCTGGTTGGAGCATTTTTATTATTACGTAATTATATTATATTATTTATAGTATGTTGAAAATAAAAGAAATACATTTTAAAAATATATAAAAAAATTATGTTTAAAGTTCAGAGATATTTAATATATTTTGTGCGGTTTTCAGACATTATTGCATATTTAAATTAAATTTAATATTTTAATATTGATGTTGTTACAAATAATAAGATAAATAACAATTTGTCTTCTTTAAATTAAAATATAATATTATATAATTATTAATATTTTATATTAATATATATGACAATTTTATGGATATTTGATTCGCTTTATTAAATTATAAGTTCTGGGAAAAATTCAATATGTTATTTTCAACCCTTAATAAAAAATATTAATTTGAGGGGTGAATGCAGAAATAGTACCTTATCTTAAATTATCCCCTGTCCTAAAAACACTAAAAGTATAGTTAATAAATTATTATTATAATATTAGATGACATAATTTGATATAATACATTTAAATATACACATGGACGCATTTAGCAAATGTAGGCACGCAATTACTTAGGGGCGTTATTCGAAAAAAGACGCTTTAAAATTTTGTTTGCTAATTTTCATAAAACTTAATTTTTTTACCACAATCAAAATTAAAGAAATCTATAATTACATTATGTATAGGTAATCAAAAATAATAATTTCTTTACTTTTCCGAATTTTTGATTCAAAAAAGTGTTCTAAGGGAAACTATATTGCTATAAATAAGTGATCCATAATTTTTTTTGGTACATATTAGATAGTCTTGAAGCCTGTAAATCTTTGGACGAAGACTGGTCGGAAATATTCAAAATGTTACAAAAAGCCATACTCAAAATATTAGAACTCAAATAAATCGTCTCGAATACGCTTTTAAGATGACATTTTATAAATCCACTTTAGATAGGTTGCCTTTTAATTCCCCTAATTTAAAATTACAATCAAAAATCACATAATCATTGATTTATACAAATCATTGATTTATACAAATCATTGATTGAATTTGTTGATTAAACTTTAATCTTCTTAAGAATTATAGGGCGCTTAAGTATAGTATATTTGCCTAGGGGCGACAAAAACACAAATGCGGCACTGATATTTATTATTGTTGAATATAGAAATTAATAATGATAAAATAAGAATAATAATTTTGGGTTAATCTAATTTGTTCTATATTCTATTTTAAGATGTAATTAAAACTCAGAAAGAGCTTCAATTTTACTGATTGTTTATATATGTATTATTAAATTTTTCCCCGCTACTGTACTCAATTCATTAACTATATTTATACTATACTTTACAGACACCTTACACATCAGTTAGTATCACTACATCACTACTGTTCATTTGAAATATAGAAAATCAAAAAACAAAAAATCTGTCCCCTTAAATGATTTCGATTATAAAATAAATAAGGGTGTAAAAATCAAAAATTTTGACATAACAATTATTAAATTATAAAACTATATTATTACAAATTTGAAGGTTTGAATCAAATAAATCAAATAACACCTAATTTTTTTAATGTTCATATTAATGTCCAGCTAATTTGCTATATAAAAAACCGAAAATTATATTTCAATTATGTCCATCGAAATTTTATTATTAAATTAATTTTTAAATTACAATAATCCTTTTTTAATAAATAAAATAAAATTAACAAAAAAAAGTAGATATAAACAATAATAAATTAATCTTTAATAATTGGGACCGAAATATAATATTTAAATTTAACCACTTAAACTATGACCATAAGGTGATGCAAAATCACGTTGAAATGTTGGATGGATATGATGTTGTGGATGATGACCATTCATTGATGGATGATATATATCAGGTGAACGATTTTTATGATTTTGATGTGGTGTACCAGTTAATAATTCGGACATAAAACCAATATATGTAATGGCAAGTCGAAGAGTTTCAATACGAGATAATCGTTTTTCATAAGCAAATGTTGGAACCTTAAATATAAATTAAATTATATTTTTGTTATTTTTTTTATAATTTTTCTGACTTACCTTTCGACGTAATTTATCAAATGCTTCATTTAAATTAAACATTCGTCTTCTTTCACGGATATTAGCAGCTCTACGTTGTGCTATTGATGCTACACGTCGACGTGTTTTTTTTGTGGAATGATGTGACGGTGCTGGTAAACCAGTACGCGGTGATATTCTTTGATTAACTAAATTACCAACTTGAGAACGAGGCCAAATAGCTGGTTAAAAATGAAATATGTTAGTAAAGTATAAAGATATTACTTTAAATGATTAAAAAGTATTGAAAACATTAATTTGTTGTATAGCAGATTAATCGAAGGAGAGGTGGGATTTTGTTTAGATGGAGGTAGGCTTATTGAGCTACTTTTTCTGAAAAAGAAATATTTAAAGAGGACTGGCCGAAACTCAGAAGCTTTTAAATTTAATACAATATTCTCTCATATAATGAAATTAGAAAAAATGTTTAAATTATACTTTTCACAATTCTATTTTTAACTCTTAATCAGTCAAATTAATTAAGCAATTTAATTTTTTTGATAACAATTCTTACTCTAATCTAATGGACAAAGCTTATTATTATCCGACGCCCAATTACCTACTAGCTACTGCCCAGCCCAATATTGACAAATTATGGTATAATATAAACAAAATTTTATTAAAATCACTTGTTTAAATTGGTAATATTATATTTAAATCTTAAATATTATTAAATTAAAAATTAGGGAAGAAATTTTTTAGCAAACTTTATTCATAATATAAAGAAGAATTTGGAAATTTGAAGTTCTTCAAATGTAAATCAATAGCATGAAATTGTGTTTGCAATTAGCATATTTAGTCACTAATTTGTAAAACTAATTGAATAAATAAATAATTAGCTATCAATTTAAATTTTCACTATTTTGTAAAACAAATTGAATTACTCTAATTTAACAAATAAACTAAAACAATTTAACAAATAAACCTACCTAAATCTGAACATGGAAATCCAGCAATTAATTCCGGATATGGAACAATTGGTGGTGTTGCTTCCATTCCCTGTCCCCAAATTGGTGTAAATGGAACTTCTGGAACAAATCCGGATTCAGGATGATGCTACATTTTTTTTTTAGATAAACAAAATATACAAAAGTATTTTGTTAAACATTTTGTTTGAATATTTTTCATAAATTTTTAATTTTTTTCTATATTTTGTGTAAAATAAATTTTTTTGAAAACACTTCACATTTTCATTAATTAAATTAAGACGTTATATTTTATTATTTATTTATGTTTCAATAAAAACTCTCACAGAAAAACTGGAAATGTAACGTACACCTGAGTGACCATTTTCCCAATTTTCTACCGGAAACATCGCCATGTATTTGAAATAATATTCTTAAATATATAAATAATTATAATTATTTTAAAATTTTAATATTTGTAATTAACTAAACAAAAAAAATTAGATTCTAATATTTTTGTGGTATTCCTTAAAATTGTTTTAAGGATGGAAGACTAAATATTACTGATAAATTTTTCTCAATGATTTAAGATGTAAGTATTTTATATATTGCTTTTTTTTGCCTGATAAAATATTTTTAATAACTTTCCATTCCATATATTTTCTGTACTGATGTCGTTAAATTAAGGATATAACATATTTCTGTGTTTTCATTGGTTGAATCTGGCGCACCCTCATCTTTATTGAACAAATGTTGGAAACAAATGGAAAATGTGGAAAGAATGTAATGGCTTCGGTATTCAGACTTAATAATAATATAAGTGTATTTTGTGTATGTATATAAATAGCTAAAAAAAATATAGTATATAAGAATTTATGTCCTTTCTATCAAAATAATATATTAAAAAATATTTCATTTTCTGTATAATAATCTATAGATATATAAATTATATAAAGTTGAATGTAAGTAAATTAATAATTTCAATAATTAAATATTTTTTTTTCTAATGCAAGCATGAGCGCATTTACTGACATACAAATGGAGGCAAGTGCCTAGGGGCGCCATTCAAATTGAATTATTTTCTTTCTTTTTTTAGCAAAATTTCATAAAACATAATTTTACCAAAATCAAAATTAAAAAAATTTAAAAAATCTATAATTATATTATGTTGATAATCAAAAATAAACAAAAAATAATCATTTCATTACTTTTGTAAATTTTTAATTCAGAAAAGTGTTGTAAGGGAAAGTATTTTACTATAAATGGGAGCTCCATTAAACAAATTTCTGATGATACTATAGATGGTATTGCTGTTATGATGCTTGTAATGATTTGTACGAAAACTGGTCGGATATATTCAAAGCATTACAACAACTATCTTAACATGATACCATATCATCTTAAGTAAAAAACCAGGCTTAAACTAATAGCATTCAAATAAATCGCCTCGAATATGGTTTTGTAATTTAATACCATTTTGTGGTTTAATACCACTAATTTAATTGATTGAGTTTGTTGTAAAAAACATAAATTTTGTTAACAATTATAGGACGGTTTCGTTATATTGCCTATAGGGGTAGCAAAAACACAAATGCGGCACTAAATGCAAGAGATTGATGATTACATTTTGAGTATAAATTTTACAAAGAATCTTATTTATTTATTGGTTTTAAACATTCATATATTAAATATTCTTAGTGTCATGCTTAACTAAAGTTTAATAAGAAATTATTTAATAAGTAAATAAAAGTTTACAAGAATTATGATTACAATATTAGCTAAATTGATAATATTTATGTTAAATGGACAAATATATCACAATTCGATATTAAGTTTAAGTTTTTAGTTTTATTAGTCTTCCACCTTTAATTATATTTCATTTTTATTTTATTTAAAACAATAAAAAAATTGTCTTTCTTTTTATTTCTAAATATACTTGTAACAATTATAGACTACTTTCTATAATAGATAATGTCGCTTACCATTTAGCCATTGCTGGAAATTACCTTCATTTCCCATTGGATAATGAAAGTTGCTTGTTAAAATGCTATTTATTTTACAATCATCCAACTCTAAAATGCTGGTCTGCCAGAGCTGGTCAATTGGAATGAAAATATTGATAACTTTTGTAAAAAGCCATCTTAACATTTCAAATATGTAGTGTAGATTTCAATTGTAGAATTAAACTTATTTAAAAATTCTATCAAGAAGGTTTTTTTTATACGGATCATAATAAATGACTTCATCAAAAAGTATTTCCTAGAAAAAATATTGTAATATTAGATTAATCGGCCAAGCCAATCTCTAATTCGGTCATGTTTATATTTTTATTAAACGTTTCACATATTTGTAGGATTGGGACACCAAAATCTGGAAGACTCAATTAAATATTTTCAGCTTTGGAATAGGATTTCGTTTGAAGTTTATATTATAGTATCCTTCACCTTCTACTTTCGGAGAATAAACTATAACAGACATTATGGCTCTTTGTACTTGTACTTCCCATATTTTTACCTTACGTTTACTTATGCTGAAATAATACTATTAAAAATATTCATTAAACCTAAAATTAAATAGTCTTCTATTAAAATAAATTATTAATTTTTATACTTCTTGTGTTTTCTGAAAGAATATTTAATAACTGATGGCAATGGTTCTTTTTTCATTACAATGCCATAAAGTCCTTAATAGTAAATTAAATAATCCAAAACATACATTTGATTTGGATTTGGAGGAACATAATGACATGATTTTTATAAATATATATTTGAAAGTTTCTCGACTTTTACTCCATACATTTTGTTCTCTCATTATCTCGAAGACCAATGGCTCGCAATTCCTCATAAGTTATTATATTTTATTACATCGTTTTCCCAAAAAGTTCTTTAAACATGTCGTGCGTTTTTCTTACGATCGTTATTATAATTATATCTGGTAATTTTAATATATCATCTTCGACATCGATAGAAATGTAATCAGACTAACATAAGGGGTAAATACAAAGCCAAAAAACCATTATTAAAATGAATAATATTTACTTTATATTTTTTATACAATCATTATTTTTTAAGTGAAATGTTTATAGTTAAATTTAATTAACGAAAACAAAAAAAATATACTTTTTTTAATTATTTCGCAAATATAATTCATTATAATAATGATTGCGAAAAGCCGGTGTTAATTAATAGGTTTTTCGGTGAAGAAAAAAAATTTGAAGAGTTTGCTATATGTGTAGCGGATACAACAATAAAGAAGTCATGTTAGTAGCTTCAGCATTAGTAAAGCCGTAGCGAAAGTGAATGGTAATTTAATTTCATAATAATAATATTTTAAGAACTTATATTACAGAATGAGCTGTGGCAAACAATCAGGTTCAAATATGTTATTTTTTTTATGATGTATCAACTTGTGCTCGATTTACTCTTTATACCATGGATTACACTACACCCATCATTAGTAAAAAAAACGCTACAAGTATATTACCATCGATAATGAGAAGAAAATAAGTGACAAAGTGTATTTGTAAATGATTCCTTTCTAATAAATTTATTTCGAATAGTTTTTAGATAGACAAGAAATCTTTATTTCTAGGCAAGACGAAATGTAGCTAATGAATGACACTTCTAATCTAATTTTTAAATCGTTTTAATATTGTTGTTTTTTTACTACTCTTAATAGTTTAATACTTCTTAAATTTTATTCCCACCTTTATTATGAACTCAGCATGAGTCAAATTAACTACTTAAGTACGGACAAAATGTTTTTTTATTTATTTTTTAAATAAAAAAACACAAATCTAACTTTAGTTAAAAAAAAAAACAGCCCTCTTCAAATAAAACCACAAATCTATTTAGCATTTTTAAAGTCATTGAAACCAAAACTATGTCAATGTTTTGATATTCAATAACAATTTAATAATAATACAATACAAAATTGTAAAAGAATTAATATCCTTAAAAAATAAAGGGTGGATTATCCAATTACGCCCTTAACTTTGAATGTTACCATGTTAATATAAAAACTATATGCACCCCTAATTTAATCAAGTTTTAGTAATTGTTTCTATATGCACTTGCAATATTCGGAACAAATATCCAAATTTTAATAATAAGGGTGAAAAATTTAATAAAGTATGATCAAAATCAAATTTGTCATCAAAATAAGAAATTACATATTTTTATATTACCCTATTTTTGTTTGTCATATTTGTTATGATTGTTCTTAAATATAAATATAGTTTTTTTTTGTTCTAAGGATAATAAGGATAATGATATGTTCTCATTTATTCAATTTTTTGACAGCGATTATATCATGTGGGGTGGAGTCCTAGAAATTTTATAGAAATATACTTTGAAATAATGCATTGTAACATAAGAGCGGAAGTAAAAATCAAAAGTATATTAGAATTTTTAATGGAAGTATTCCAAAAAAATTACAGTTGGAAAGCGAAATCAAATGTATTATTATTTTGAATCAAAAGTTGTTAATGAAATTTATATACAAGTATGCATAGATTTTCTATATTTTCACATCCAAATTTTGTTATTCAAAACGATTTAAGAAACGTTTAAAAACGATTTAAGAAATTAATGTGAACTATTGAACAAGTTTTATGAATTGTTGAGGGCTAAAAGTTTTTTCATTGTATTAAATTCGAAAATTTGGAAATCCAACTTAAAACGTAAAAATTCAGAATACTTTTAACAAAAATATAACTGAATCAAGTTCAATAAAATATAATTACAATTTTTAAATTCTATTTCAAATACGAAATATTTTCAATTTATTTCCTACTATAGGGAGAAAAAATTCCAGTTTATTTAGATACTAAAAGTAGTAGATATACTCCCGGAAGGGTATTTTTTTATTTTTTTAAATTCTGCAGTGGTCTTCTAACTGTCTTCCGCGGAACCCAAAAGATTTTTTGAGGGATCCACGATAAAATTTTAAAATATATAAACAGTAATTGTAACTTAAATTTCTAATAATGAAGAGACAAACATCTACTCACATTATATTACATTTAACAATAAACTTCACAAATATAGAGTGCAATTAAAGACGGCGAAGGGAATAAACGGCTTCTATATTTTTACAAAATAGGAACTTCCACATTATTTTACTTTTAACAAAAGTTTCCAAAAATATGGTTTCATGGTTCCTTGAAAAATATTTACAGCGTTACATGTTCAAATTCCAAAGGTCGCGAAATATGAAGACCACTTGGTTAAATCATTATATTTATACAGACATTTTATTATACATTTAAATTTATATTTTACTTTTACAATTTACTTATATTTTTAAGTTCTATCAAAAATAATTACGAAATCTAACTACGATTTGTATAAAAAAAAACATTTTTATATTTCTAAAGGGTTTTATGACATCATCCCAAATAACATAAAACGATACTCGATACCTTTAAATCATAATTCCAATTAGTTTTAAGATTTATAAAATTTGGGGACACTAACAATTATGAGATTAATTTAGCTAGTCCATCTATTTTAGCAGCTATTTTTATTTTGGATTACAAAAATACAAATATGCATCCGTGATGAATCTACACAGCATTATAATTGGTGATTGGGGTATGGCTGGCTACTGATTTTGTTGAAAAGCATGTTAATGTTTAGAACTGAATGGCTAGGTTATCACTTATTTAAAAACAAAAAACAATATTGTTTTTATTTTATTTTTATTCTTCTTGTTTTTAAACTAATGCAAAAATTATATTTCATATTTTATTATTTATAATATTTATTTATTTTAATATATTTTTGAAATTATATTTCCAATTTTAATATTAGTAAATTACATTTCTAATATACATACATTTTTTTCATACTTTTTATATTTCATTTTTTTTTTATATATATATATTTAGATAATTTTAAAACAAATTAATATAATTTTTTTTTAATCTTATTTTAATTATTTTTCAAATAAAACAATAAAAAAAAAACAATGCAAATGTAATTAATACATTTTTTTTTTTTTTGTAAATTTTTAACATGAAATACATTATTTTAAAATTAAAATTTTGTATAAGCTACAGAAATTAAAATAACTAATAATTAAAAAAAAACAACATTGATTTCTCTACATTGTATTTGAAACGAACCATATTTAACATCAAATTAAAATTAATTATATATGTAATTTATTTTTTAATTAGATATTTTTTTCTTGTTTTTATAATTACATTTTTTTTTTGTTATTTTCTATTTTTTAAAATATGTTTTGGAAACAAGGATGAGTAAGTAGTATATTTCTTAATATTATTTCTTGTAATAATTAATTAATATTATATTATTTTTGACTTTCTATTTTTATAAACTAAGTTTATTTTTTTTTTCATTTTGTGATTTATTAATTTTAAAAAAAAAAATATTGAATAAAATTCGAATATAAAGTAAATAAAATTAAAAACTTATTTCTAGAAATTTAGTTCAATTAAAATAAAAAAAAGGAATTAAAATAAAAAAAAAACCTTATATGTAATAAACATTATATACAAAACACTTTTTTTTTTAAATCAAAATATCTTTGAAATTTTACCATAAACATTATTATATTTTTACTTTTATTTACACAAAAATGTTATTTCATTTTTATTAAAATATTTATAAAAAAATAAAAAATTTTCATTGATCAGCAGCAGCAACAAGTACTTTTCATTAAATTTATTTTAAATAAATTACAATTTTCCCTCAGAAGTTGAAATTGAAAGAAACAATTCAATATTTATTAGACATATCCAAATTTTACAATTTACTTAAAAATTGTTAAAATTCATAAGCGAAAGTAAACATCTTTCACAATATTAATTTCGAATGACAGAATAATGAGAACAAGGTTTGGAATAAAAAAATCATTTTTTTTTTATAACAAACAAAAGAACACAAATTTTGACAAATTATCAATTTCGGTAAACTAAATAGGGGAAAGATTAAGAAGTTCGGAATATGTGCAAGTAACTAATAAATTTATTTTAATGCAATTAATTATTTGAAAATCATAACCAAGATTTTTTTTTTTATTATACTCTAAAATATACTATTTTTTTTTTGTGAAGAATTATTAAAATTATATTGACTGACTTATGAAAAACGCATACGTAATGAACAATTTTAATCTTGAAACATAATGTTATCTAATGTAGCAGCAAATATTAAATTTTTTCTATGAAATTTTAATCAAAAATTAGCTTATATGTTTAATATTTATTTTTACAATTTTTAATTTACAGAACTATACAAAATATTTACATTAAGTTTTATGTCATAATTTTTATAAATTTTTTCTGAGTTTGCATATGTCTGCAATTTTAAATACAATTATAACGTTTATATTTAGTTTATACGTTTTCTTTTACGTTTATAACTTCAAAACAAAACGACTTCGTCTTCACCATAAAATATTTTTAATTAAATATAATTTTTTTTTAGTAATTTTCGGCTTTTTTTTTTAATTTAACATAATTCAGTAGTTATTTAAAACTATTTTACAGAAAATTTAATATAATATTTTAAGATTATTATGAACTTTATTCATTTTCAGAACTTTTTTTTTTTTTTTTGCAGTTTTCTTATGAATAAAGTTCAATTGTTGAATATTTTTTTCTTCAATTTTCGTTAATTTATAATTGTTAGATATAGATTTCTACATGCAATAAAAATTCAAATAAATAATCAATGTTTATTTTTTTAATTCTAGTATGTAGTCTACTTATTTGAATTTCCAAATATTTGTTTTATAAATATTTATAAAATCATGCATTTATCCATATTTAAATATATTTTTACTACTCATTTGTGTACAAAAATTTAAATTTTAAAAGCAATCCACTCAATAAAAAACACTACTGAAAACCATATATTTATGAAGAACAAATGAAAAATTTATAAATTAAATCATATCCAACGCTGGATATGATTTAATTTATTGCGAAAATTGTTATTCTTTTTTCCGGAACGAAATTATATGATTGATATATATTATTTGTTTTAGTAACTGTTTTATATTTAAATCCAATTATTAAAATTAAAAAAAAAAAACGGTTTACTGATTTAAATATATAAATTGTAAAAAAATTGTAATAAACACATTTCAATAATTATTTTCATTAAAATTAAAAAAAAAAAAAAAAAAAAAATACAAATTAATAGTTAAGATTTGTTGTATATATTTGAATTATTAATTATTCTGGTTCTTTCCATTCCGGATCATTTGGATCCTCATCTGGTATACCAGATTCTGCTGAATCAGTATCACTATCCTCAAGTAAACGAAGCTGACGTTCAACAGTATCAAATATTGATATATCATTTTCTCTAACACTATTATTTTTATTATTAAAACTATTTGCGAATAAATCTTGATTAGCTATTGAAAATATACTTGTATTTATTGAATCACATTGATTATTAAGAATTGATGATGTTGAATTTTTTCGACTACTATTATTACTGCTGCTATTATTATTAATTATATTTGATAATTCCATTAATTTTGATTCACTTGATGATTGTAATTCTGTTGAATTTATTATTGTATTATTGTAATCAACATTTGATGATGATAATTTCAAACATTCGTCAATTAATTGATGATGATTTGGCATCATTTTTAACATTGTTTCATATAAATCATCAGATAATGGAAATTGTAATGGATCAAATGGTGGAGTTATCTACAAATAATAATAAAAAATTATTATAAATATGAAAACAGTTTTTATTTCAAAACTGTAATTATTTTGGTGAATTTATCCAAATAATTAAATTAGTTCGTGCAATTTATCTTTAAATATAATTAAATAATTTTAAATGTTTTCTTTTTTAATATTATAATTTTTAAATGCACAATTTATATTTTAATAAAATTCACATAATTTTTTTTTTTTAGAATCAATTTAATATTCACCTCTCTTGGATCTGGGGAACTACTCCTTCTTTGGTCATCTCCTCCTAATCCGCCACCTTTATTAAGATCTTTTTCTTTTTTAGCCGAAACAGTTCGTTTTCTTTCACCTCTTCGTGCAGCAGAATAATAAATATTATTAATAGGAGGATAAATTGCTAAATAAATAAAATAAAATAAATAATATAATAAAATAATATTATAAATTCAACTCACTTGTAGCTGGAATACTTTGGCAATTATTGTCAAGACCATCGGCATTTTCCGTTAAGGTTAATGGCGTTGATGGTGCAGCTGGTGAAGGAATCGACTACAAATTTTATATAAATTTATTATTTTATCCATTTTATATTTAAAAATTATTTAATATTTATATTTTACCTCTTGATCAGCACTAACACTAGGTGTATTTGGTGCTGGTGATGTTGGATCCGGTGTATTTGCACCGCTTGATTCGGCACGACTATCTATACGACGGTTAGCACGAGATCGTGTACTCCATGGAAATTTTAAAAAAGTTGAAAATTTTTTACGTTCTTCAAGTAGTGCACGGTCATGTCTACTATGAATTGCTTCTTCAGAAATATCTTCAATATAATTATCATCATTATCTTGTTCCTCTTCTTGTTGTTTAATATCAATTTCCGTTGAGGGTAATTTTGTTATTGTAACAATAGATGTTGTATCATTATTGGCATCAATTGAATTATTATTAATTATATTGTTTATTTTTTTATCAGACTCATCATTATTATTTACGATTTCTGCTGCTGGTGATTGTATAACAATTGGAGATGGCGGTGGCAACAGTTCAACTGTTGCTGTTGTTGTTGATGTATTATTATCGTCATTCAATTTATTAATATTATTTATTTTAATATCAATATTATTAGTAGCACTAGTTGTATTATTTATTTCTTTGGGGCATATAAATTTTTCATCATTTTCTTCTAATAAAGTTGATAAAATTGTTTTATTTGGTTCGTCTAGTTCATCTTCATCGTCTCCAATTACTCGCCATCTAAAAGAATATTTTTTAGAATATGTATTTCGTAAAAATATATTATTTATAATATTTAAGTGCTTTATATTTCAGACTAAACTAATTTCTACAGAAATTTCACAGCTTATTTTAGCAGAAAGAGTATTTTTTTTTTTTTAGAAGTTATTGTAATAATTTATAAATATGAAGATATTCATGGAATAACAACAACAAACGAATCATTTCAACTAAAAACTAAGTTAAAAAATTAACTGGAATATTTTATTGGATAGTAAATAACAAAAAAAGGATTAATTAGTATTAAATAATTTGATTACAATTACAATAAAATAAGAAAATTTAATACTCACTTTGGTGTAGGAATTTCTTTATATGGTAAAATTTCAACACGTGTTGCTGCTGCTACACTATATGGTATTACAATATTATCAATATCATAAGAATTTCTATTTCTACGTTCCATCATCCTATAATAAACCAATTAAATCACTATGAAATGGAAATATTTTTCAAAATTCCCTAATATTTAATTTCGATAGATACAGTACCTTTCATATTTATAACTGCCACCACTACTATAATTATGTCCTTCCTTTCCTCCTCCACTTCTACCAGTTGGTGTTGGTGATGAGTTTTTACTTCGTGGATATAGGGAACCATTAGCAGCGCCATCCAAATTATCACAATTTAAATTAACCAAAGATTCTGCAAATGCATTTTGAAAACCATTCATATTACTAGTACCACCACCCCCACCAAAACTACTACCATTAGTACCACTACCACCACCACCAGTTCCAATTCCACAATTATTATTATTTATTAATGTTGCACTAGCAACATTTGATGATGATAATAATTTACGTTGTTTACTACTATTTTTGCCTGTCAATGATGTATTATTGAATTGATGTTGAGGTGATGTTGTTGTTTGTGTTGTCGTCATTGATGTTGATATTCCCGCATGATAATCGTAATTTTTTCGATTTTTTGATGATTTTATTTCTAAATAAAAATTACCATAAAAAAAAAAAAAAAAAAAAAACAAACAAAAAAAAAAAAAAAAGAAAGAGAAATATTTTCGTGTTAAATAAATTTACATCTATTAAATTTATGTTTACAATATTTTATTACTGTTAGCCGAGGATGATGATAAGGCACCTGATGATATTCCTCCTCCAGCTTGATTACTTGGTGATGATATCATATCCTGTTGTTGCTGTTGTTTCCGATTATTTTTTTGTGTTGTCCGAAATTTTTTTGATGTTGATGATGTTGATAATGAACGTTCATCACGATTATGAGATTTTTGTAATGATAAAAGTGAATTTTTTGTCGATAATTTTGATGAATTACGTATTATACGATTTTGCCATTCGGGAATTTGTAATGTTGCTTCAATATGTATGCTATTTGGAACATCTGAAGAGAAATTTATTGATTTATTTTATAAGATCACTATTATTAATAAATTCATATATTAAATTAAAATTTTGTTTTACATAATAGTCAACTATAAAATATAATTATAAATTATTTCTTTGTTTTTCATAAATAATTTAATAACATATTATTTAAAATTAATAAATCCATATATAAGTAGATTACAATCTTGATTGTAATCTACTAAATTATTATATAAAAATAAAATTGACGAGTAATTTAAAATTATATTCAATTTTGATTAAAGTAATTTTTTACAAGTCTATATAACTCTTAAATAAACCAGTTAAAATTGAAAAACTGATGGATTTTAAATATTTTACCTTCGAGGAAACTTAAAACTGGATGAAAACCAGAATCTAAAAGTGCCACTCTATCTGATTCTGTCATCGTATCTGGTAAATCTCTAGGTGCAGTTGGATCCGGTCGTCCAGTACATAAAGCACAAGGATGTAAGGGCCATTGACAGCCACATTTAACAGTACTAAAATTTAATATGAGTTATATATTTGTTAAACATGATTGTAAGTAATAAATTTACCTTGGTCTGGCAGCTTTTTTCGAAATTGTATGAACATTTGCTGTTTGTAAAAGTTTCCTTTTTCGAAAACCAATTCTTTGAAATGGTCTTGTTCTACAAGCACCAATTGTTTGATCGTAAGCACCATTTGGTGGTGCTGTAGATGTTGTAGTCGCTGTTTCTGTTATTAAATTATTATCAAGTTGTTGTGATTTAATATTAGCGCCACCTCGCAATCCATTTGCACCAAACATATTTGTACTAGAATCTAATGTGCTATTACTACATTCTAATGATCCTGATGATAAATTTGAAAATTTTTCAAATGTCACTGAACCTTTATTCTTTTTTATTTGCATATATAATTCACTGTGTTGTCGTATCCTATATTCTAAATCAGATATTTGTGCACAAAGCCAAGTCCAACGTGACGCAATTGCTGAACGATCACGTGCCCATCGCCATGCTGCACGTTTTGATCTATAAAAAAAAATGAAATATAAATAGTTAATATCAAATATGTATGTATATTCATCAAAATAGAAAATTTAAGAAATTCAATATAAGTTAAAAATTAAATTAGTAATTGTTTAAAATAATCGACATCACATAATCATAAATTATTAATATTTTGTATACAATAAGCATTTTAACCTAAAAAGAACAAAGAAACTTATGTTAAAATCATTAACATAAATAATATAAAAACATTAAAGTACTACCCACTTTTTTCAATAAAAACATTATATACATAAACTGAAACAAATTACAGTACACGAAACGCTCCTCCTATCAATAGATTTTCAATTACATAATACAATTAGATTATATAAAATTTAGGACCAGGATATAATTTATTTGTAATTTGCTAATCTTGAAGCGTGATTTAAGTTTATATGATTTCATATTATATATTTTACATTCAATAAAGAAACATAGATTGTAGTAAAAAATAAAATAAGTATGATAAAATCGATAGATTCAAAATGCTACTACACTAAGTAATGCAGAAGATTCCCAGATTTCTCCCTTTTCAAGTATTTTCATAATTTTCCATTGTGAATGGAAGTATTGTTTTAAGTGAACTCTACAATATACTCATTTTGTGTTGCTGATAGATTCTGCTTTTTTTCACTTATATTGTCATTATCATATAAAAAATAAAATTGTAAAACTCTATAATAATACTACAGAGACAAAACTGAGAAATAGTCTGTGAAATTTCAAACATTTGGTGATGCTAAAATTGTCTCAAGGGTATCTAAACGTAAAATATTCTATATCCCTTTTAAACCCTTTAGTTAAATGTTCTGTTGACAGATAATTACATATATATTTATATTATGTTCTTAATCAACTTTTTTGGATATATGAAAATTGGTATATGTATATATTTTCAAAATTGAAAAATTGTTAAACTTTGGAATCTGAGTTTATCAAAAAAAGTTACTATCTCAATTTAAATAGATTCATATATTTGCAAAACCTAAATAAAGTTGTTGTTAATTATATTAACATAATTATTCTCAATAATTCTTTTTGATAAATCTAAAAAAAAAAATAATAGATAAAAAAAAACCTAAGTTTTATGTTTTATACATATAAATTAAATATTTTTTTCTGTACATGTATATACCAAAAAAGTTTTTATCCACCAAAAATATGAAAATAGTATAAAATATTGAAAGCTTTTTTTCTCTCTTTAAGTATATTAACATATCAAATACACTAATATGAATTAATAGTTATGTAGAGGTTCTTTATTTTTGTTATTACCACCTCTCCCCACCCTTATTGTTCAAGTTAGGAAACATATTCTTCTTCAATTCATTATTATTTTGTCGATTTTTTGAGTAAATACATTAATTAAATGATTAAACAAAAAAAATACTATTTTAATATATTTTTAATTAGACAAAATGGAAAAATATTTTTTAATCTTATATACATATTTGTTGTAAAATATATTATATTAATCTCAGACATTTACAATACATATTTTACAATAAATAAATTTTAACTAATTTTGAAATAAAATTTATTAAATATATAAACTAAAACTAAACTAAAAAAATATTAGGAATAACCAAAAATAGACAAAATAAACAATTTATGACGTAATTCTAAATTCATAAATTGTAAATTTATGGTTTTATTTTTATTGTTAAATGAAAATTTTTATAATTATTGTTTTTCGATTTAAAAAAAAACGTTATTCAGTTAACTGACCGAAATAAATTGGCCGAAATACAATTGACCGTATACAAAATTAATCGATATACAATTTTAAAAAATAATTTATGCGTTATTTTCAGTAAGAATTGTTGTTCCTGTTGTCAATTGTGTTAATATTCGGTTAGTTGCTAATTTTACATATGCCAAAATGTCAATTCGGTCAATATTTACGGTCTATAGCATTTTTCTTGAACATTTAAAAGCTTTTCTTTATATTAAAAATCATTGTAAGGGGTCAAAAAAAAAATATGCTAAGTCTATTTATTTTTATAAAGAGAGATAAAGTTTTCTAGGTAAATTTTAAGTATACTCATAATATTATTTCCATACAAAATATTATGGCGCGAAATAATTAATCAACTTTAATATTTTCATGAAATCCGTATAGAAATCAATATTGTATATAGGTAATGGAAAATTATACTAAAAATATTGTATTTTTTATATGGAATTGCTTTTTTTGATTAACTAACAAATTTTTAAAGCTTTATTTTAAATTTTTTTTGTTTTTTTTTTTGGAAATATTAATAAATAAAAATTATTCCATTTTAATAATTTTTTTTGAGAATTGAATATAATTGTATTAACTAAAATGAATTTAACTTAATAAAGAATTAAAAATGACGTCAATTTAGTTATTTACATAATATTATAATTCATTATTAATTGATTTGTATTATTATGATAAAATTAACAAAATTATTTTAGTATATTTAATATTTATGCAAAACATATATAAAATATTTCAATATTTATTAGGTTTGAATATGTTCAGAGAAAATAGATTTCGATTATTTTATGATAACAAAAATAAAATTCTACTTACATTGTTAATGATTGTTGTACTTGATTATTATATGTAACCATTTCATCAGCTGATTCACCACCCGAACTAGATGCTGTTACATCTGAATCAAATGCACATTGAACTTCACGCATTTCTGTTTGTAATAAACCAGCAACATGACCAATTTCATCTGTTGATTTACCATCATATTTTTGTATAATTGTTAATTTTTTATTATCATTTGTCTGGTAATTTGTAGTTGTTGTTGTTGACATAGAATTTGTACGTCCTAATAAATTTTTATTCTTTTTTTGTGCAGTTGTATTATTTGGATTTAATGATACTGTTGTTCCTGTTGTTAATCCACTAATACCACCACTAACACTACTATTACTATTTGAATGTTGTGTTGTGGCAACTGAATCAATACGTTTTAAAAGTGCACGTATTGCTGCTTGTGTTACTGGACGATGTTTATCATCATCATAACATATATCTGGTAATTGATCATGATCTTTTCGTCGTATTAAACGATTTGTCCATTCAAATAAACCAGAAATTTCTTCACTTGTATGTTTGCCCATTGAACGTGCTTGTATTTTACGTAATCGTCGTAATAAAAAATCACATTTTCTTTGCATTTGTAATTGACGTCGTTCAATTTCATTACGTATTTCATCGGTTTCCAGATTTTTTGGTGCCGGTGTAACAATTTCTTCATAACTCATAACATCAACATCATTAAATAAACCTAAACTTCCAGCTAAATCACATAATGCAGCTTCCCCACCACCAGACGTTGAATCAAAACCTTTTAATACTTGTAATAAATCCATATCACCAAGTACTTGATCCATTTCATTTGAATCTTTAATGAAATCTTTTTGTAAACCCATACCGCCACCGCTACCAGAACCAGTACTTTGTGGTGTTAATGATACTGATAATGGTGTAATTTGTTGTTGATGTTGTTGTTGAAGACTAGATGATGTTGGTGTACGAGGTGGTGATCTACGAGATGTTGTTTCTAATGTAATTTGTTGATGATGTTGTTGTTCTTCAGATGATTCGGGAAAATTGTCTAACGAAAAATAATACAATTTTATTATTAATATATAGTTTATAACAAATATTTTTAGTAGAATATATTAAATATAATATGGTACAGAAAATCTGTTTAAATGGAAATTGAAAGTCTAATGATCACAATATTTTACGATTTATTATTTACTTAAAGTAAAATTAAATAAAAAATAATTATATTTAAAGTCTACTTTAAAAATAATCGGCCGATTTCATTGTGTATTCAACTTGTAATTTAACTTCTGCAAGTAGAATTATTCCAATGGAATGGCCTATAATTTAAAAAAAAACCCGAATAAATTGAAGTATATTTCGGTAAATATTTCTTTGTGTAAGTACATGCAGAGTTTTGACTAATATTGCAATTTTATTTTATTTTTAACTAATTTTAGCTTTGTTAAAATATGAGTATACATAGTTGTTTATTCTGATTAAATAATAAATTTCGGATGTGGTAATATATATACAATAAATAACCTTAAACTTGAAAAAAAAAAAAAAAAAAATTAAAAATATTACATAACCTTTATGTATAAATTATCAAATTTGAAATCTTAATGTTGTTGTAATTTAATTTTTTTTTTTTTGTATATATAAAATAAATTGAAACTCACCATCAAATATAATATTATCACTTTCTGATACCGTGACAGTTGTATCTGTTGTACAAGTTGAAATTAATTCTTGTGATAATTCAATTTCTTCAGTTTGATTTTTATTAGTACTACTACATTGTTCTTGTTGTTGATTTGATGTTTGTTGCTGTATTGTTGTTGTTGTTGGATCATCACAATTTTGTAAATCCATGTGCTGAAATTCTTCAAATTTAAATAATATTTGTTCTTGTTGTTTATTACTATCTTTATTATTTAATGTATTATTAATAGCTTCTTCAATATCACTATCTAAAGTAATATACTGATTATTATTATTAATTTTTGTTGTTAATTGTTGAACATTTTGTAAATCTTTATCATTATATATTAATGTTGTATTGTCAGTTGTTGTTGTTGTTGTTGATGTTGCTGTTGTTTCAGATGATGTTTGTTGTTCTTGAACTGTTTCTATTGTTGATGAATTTATTGCTTGTGTATCACACATTGGGCCCATTTGTTGTTGATTCTCTTGATTAATTGTTGTCGTTGTTGTTGACAAAAAATCATTAGAGACAATATCGACAACTTGTTCGTCGGACGATAAATTATCGTCCGGCGGCCCATTCGATAATATTGTTTTTTTATTAATCCCTAAGGATTCTTTAGATAATTTCGCCGTATTTGTTTTAATTAATAAATTACGTTTTATTATATTATTTTTATTATTTTGTTTTAATTGTAAATTTTTTTCAGTTATTGATGATATTGGTTTTTTTGCTTTAGCAATTGCTTCTTCAAATGCTGATTGAAATGCACAAAATGCTTTTAATGGTGGACGATGATATATATTATTATTTTGATTTTTTTCTATATTTTTAATATTTGTATTTTGTATTTCAGATAAACTATTATTATTATTATTATTATTTGCTGTTGTTGATGTAATTAATAAATTACTAATTATAACTGGACGTGGTGATGCCGATGATGTCGACTCAGACAATTTATTTGTCGGACTTAATGGCTCGGTAAGGGCTGGTGCCATGATATTAATGACTTTAATTGATACATTTGGCTTAACAAATTTTATAACCAAATTTAATTTTTCTTTATAATAAAAATATAATTGATTTTTTTGATATTCTATTCGTAGTAATGATAATAAGATTCCAAATTCCATTCATTGATTAACTTATATTAAATTGTAATTAGATTAAAATTTGTGTATTTTATTTGATGACACTTCTCATTTAAAAGAATTTCTTCAATTCTAGTTCAACACTGAAAAAGAAAAAAAAAAGTATTTTGTTAAAATCGTATAAAATATTGATAAGTATTTAAAATAAAAGGTTTTAATCTAATTTAATAATAATATTAACAATATTTTAGGTTATTAATTAAATAAAAAATTTCAGTGCGAGCGACACAAAATTATTTCGAAATTATACATTTTCATTTTAAATTACATATAGCGATAAATATTATTCTTATTTTAAAAAATGAAATGCTTTTTCGTTTTTTAAACAGATAAGAATAATTGTTGTTTGCCGGCAAAACATTTTATATATGTTATGCTATAATAGGAAAATTAAATTTTGTTATCGTAAGTAATTAAGAATAAAATTTCAATGCTAATTTTTAAAATTTACAAAAAAATACAAAAAAGTTTACACAACAAAAATAGATATTTTTGTAAATTGACATTATTTATATTTAAAATAACTCTGCGATTTTATTAAATGATTTGCGGCTATAATTAACCAAATTCGCAATTAATCATTATATTCACAATTGAACTGATGTAAATTAAAGTATTGACCAAAAATAAATTTATCAAATATTAATTAAATTGAATTAATTAGTAATTCTATTTTTGTGAATTTAATTTCAGTAAATCATCGATTAATTCTGTATCCTGTGAATTACATTATTTTATACTCGGATCAAATGTGATCGGGGAATTACCAGGATACAATAAAACATCATAAATTATTATTTAATAATACCAAAATCAGGGATCAGCATATTATTGTATGGAATTTGCAGGATTAAAACACATAGCTGTAGTGAATTATTTCAAATGATAATTTTGATACCACACTGTAATTCCATCTAGCTATAACAACATCAATGTTTTACTCGTTTATAATATAAAAAAATAAGTCAAAACTATAAAAATCACAAAATTTTAAGTTCTTTATTTTTGTACAGCAGAAGTGACGTGTTTTAATTTTAATGTCATTGGGAATTAATTATCCAAATCAGTATTTCTTGGAAATATACCTTAAACAGTGGCATAATTTTATTATATATAGGGAAGTGCAAAATATTTATAAATTTCTATTTATAAATCATTTCTATAATTTTGTAAGAATAATATTCAATTAAAAAATTACCATAAAATTGTTCACATTTCCTACAATACTTAAGCATAATGTCAAAAAAAAAAAAGAACTAAATTTGTTTTCTTTATATTGAAAATAATGTATAACCAAAAATTCTGGTTATCCGGCTTTTTCGAAAGACTATACATATATACATATATATTACTATATAAATAACAGGGTGGTTACTAAATAGTTGATTCAAGTTATATCAATCAATTTGTGGTAGTATGTGAAGCGGAAAAATGTATTAGCAGCTTCCCAGTTTCAGCTCCTATTTCGATTAAAAAAATTTATCATATTTGGGTTCATAGCTGCAGAATGTGTCAATGGAGAAGTGTTTTTTTTATAGCATTATATTGGTAATTAAATCACAGGCGGTACGGTAAAGATAGATTTGTTGTTTACTTTTTATTTTACACGTAATCAAATTGCTATTTATATTTCAGGAGCGAGGTATTTTTAGCAAAAAATTAAATATTTATTTTTTCCGGTAACATAGAAATCCAAATTCTTTTTTTTAGATAGTTCTTTTAATCTAATGGCATAACATCATAAACCATACTTCTCCATTGATCCATACTGAAGCCATCGTCCCATAATATGATACTACCTTATTATTTAAGGCCCAACTCGAAAATGGGTATAATTCGAAATGAGGGTTGAATTCTGGAAAATGCTCGTATATCACAAATAGCGTAGTGTAAAAATGTATTAACTATTTAGTGTTCACCCTGTATTTATATATATTATTTTTTCAAATCAAATAATGATGAAATTTATTTTTTGTTATTTTTAGTCTGATGAAATATTTTTTAGCTAGTAAGATACTAGCTCACTACCCCCTTTATTATCAAGTAATCACAGAGAGACAAAAATACAAATAAACAATTTTTTTTATGTTGGTTTATAATTTATATATATATAATTTTTTATTATTAAAAAAAAGAAAGCTCTTTTTTTGTGAAAATCTAATAAATTCTCAGAGCTTTTTTAAAGTTAAGTCAGGTAAAATAGTATATGTATATTTGTAATCCTATACATTCACGAACTCACACACCCAAATACAATTCTCATATTTATTTTAGAAGTTTTTTTTAGTTTATTTTTACTTTACGTAAATTTTTTACGTGTAAAAAAAAAGATAAAGATAAATTCAGAAACGTTTAAAAACGTTCTAAGTAAAAAAAAAATAATTATATTTTCAATTTAGAATTTTTTTTTTATTAAATGGATTGTTGTTGTCTATGAAATTGAAATTAATGTTCAATTTCCTACCTTTTTTTGTATTTAATTACTTTGATATAGGTCAACTTGATTTTATCGATCTTTAATCTGTCATGTTTAAAATGTGCAAATTTTAAATATATTTTAATAAATTTATATAAAATTTGGAATTTCATTAAATATATTTGCTAGTTTTATAAAATTAATGTTCTATTGAGTAAGAATCAAAACCCAGGCAGGTCAAAATCCAGAAAATGCAATTCTAAAATATATGTAAATCAAGTTTGACAAAATCAGACTGTCAAACCTAAATGGAAACGAAAACCGTAAATAATCAATATTTTTGAAGAACCGAAAACCTAAACTGACACAATAAAATATGAGTGAACTTAAACCGGAGCTATGTTTTTTATCGGTCATTTGTTCTTTTTCGTTTCGGTTCACGTTTTTTTTTTTAAATTAAAAAAATAATTGTTTTAGTTAACTATTTTACACTGAGTTGAATTTTTTTAGTATTCCGGTTTGAGAACCGTCCACACTATTGCTACAGTAGAAAATTGCTTATAGGGAAATGTGATGAGTTGGAAAACAGCAGTGATAAATAAGTGTAAGTGTATCAAAATCGGTTTTGTACAACTTATCTGACGAATGTTAAAAAACCGTGAAGTGTGAAAGTAAAAATTGACTGTTATATGCGATATAATTGTATGTAAAATTCAACTGTTCTATTTTCATACATTATTTTGGCATATCGAATGAAAAGTCGTACTACCGATAAATATACATATGTGAATTGAAGGGACTTTTAATGTCAACTGTCAACTGTATAAGCATAAAAGAGTACCTAAATATACATTTTGATTAAGTTACAAAATTTTATATGTACATTTTTAAATCAGTTTTGATGCGGTTCTATAAGGCAACTAAAATCGAAACAAATAAAAAGATAGAAACTACAGTTGAACCGGAACGGAAAAATGATATTAGGTATATTTGTATAAACCGGAACGTATAAAAAATTTGATTCGACTCTCTGGTCTACATATTCTAGAAAAACCTGATATAAATCTTTGTAATTTTTTGTAAAAGGGCGTATTATATTTATTCGATTGATGAGCCGATAATAATAACATTGAAAAATATTTTCAACAGTTCAACTTTCCTTGCCATGTTATTATTATAGTATTTTTTCAGTTTGTTAATTTTGTAATTATAGAATATATAGTTCAGTTAAAAAAATCAATTAAAATGTGAACTATATATATAATAAAAAATAATCAATACTATTGATTTAATTTTGCTTTGTTTATATAAATATTACTGTCCGCGTCCAGTTAATTGAACCATGACATATATAAGTAATAATTTGCGATATAAAATTGGGAATTTCTTCATTTTTAATATATTTAAATATATAAATGATTTAATTTTTATGCTAATTTTAATATAATTTATAATAATCTAAAAATAAATATTAATTTATTGATGATTAATAAAGTATATAAGTGAATTTATATTAAAAATAATAATTTAAATTTGTTTTAAACTTTAAATTATCTGAAAGTAACTTAACTTTTGTTTAATCGAATACTGTTTCAGATTACACAAGATTACCAATTTAAATTTACATTGTCTTATGATAAATGTAAAAATGGTTAAGAGGTACGCTGTTACAGATTAATAAAAAAGTATTCGAGCATCGATACTTTTTTCAGTCTACATAATAAACTTCAAGCGAAATTGTATTCGTGTATCTCTACCTACATTGTCATTTGTTCACAAAGATTACATCAGTGAACTTGCCCCTTAAAATGATATAACTTTTGAAAAAATATTCCTGAATTTAAAATTAAAAATTGTTTATAAATTAAAATACATCTTTTAAAACAATCTCACAGTTCGATTTATGAATTCTTGTATTACATAAGTCACTTTTTGGAAAAAAGAAATTTAAATTACTGACGAATACAAATTGATTTGATTTATTTTTTTTTACAAATAAACCAATAAACCCTTCAAATATGAATAAACTTTCACTTTCTGAATGTGAAAACTTTGAATTAACATTAAGTTATCATTTACCATTCCTAATAACAATATTACATTAAATATTCAGTACTTTTACTTTTAAATGGGGGTTGGTCATACATATTCTAAATTTGCAACTCCTAAATTGCTAAGAAAATTTACTTTAATATTTTTTTATATATACTTATATTTAGAATCCGAACTTTGATTAACAAACCCCTTTTTATGGGTGTTGATCTCTCCATAAAAATATTTTTTTTTAATCAAAATTATTCCCTCTAATTATTACTATCAATCCTTTAGTAAACGGTTGAATTATATGTAACCATATTTTGATGATTTATTTGGAAGATTATACTAGTTTTTCATAAAGTATACTTTCGAAAAACTTAATGCCTAGATCGTCAGAATGGGGCCATACTGGAGTGAAAGTTTGATCCAATTTGGGATAGTTTAGGTAGGCCGGTTAAACCATAAAATTTGTATATGTATACAGTCGAAAATGACATTGTGTTTTCCGAAGCATATGTTGTAGCAAAATCTTGTTGGAACGATATTAATTTTCCCTAAACACGAATCGCTCAACTTTTTAAATAAATATTTTACTTAGATAACAAACAGTCAAATAAATTAAAAAATGTTACCATATTTTGAAAATTCTTTACCATATTATTTCTTTAATATATGTACTTTTCCATATGGAAAAATGTTTGTAATATTTTTATGGTATATTTTTGTAAAATATTTTCGAAAATTAAAAATAAACCATTAAATGCGTAATTAAATAAAGTATAATAATGGAATTAACAAATAAATTAACAAAAATTTATATAAATATATTTTTTACGCACTTTTTATCAACCCCTCTTTTTTACACACATTATTTTATATACATATGTACATAATCAATAAAATATTTATTTTTTTCATTTCCACTTAACCTCAATGAGGATGTCGTCATCAGTGAAAGCTTGAAGGGCTCTGTCTCTGTAGGTATCAAATATAAAAACGCAACAATGACAAAAGTATATTTTGCTACATATACTTAATTTATACAAATATTGTAGGTTTGATAATTTTTACAGCCTGTTCTGTAATGTAATATATTCAATATATTTTTTAAATCCACCAATACTACTTCATTTTAAACTAATCCATAAACAACTGAGACAATAAAAATTTATGTTCACAGCGCCATGAACAGAAAAAACAAGAAAAAAATATGCAATTTTTTGGAAGTTTTATCAAATTTTTAGTGTTTTTTTTTTCTTCTACCAAAAAAAAAACAATGAGATATGATTACAAAATTCTTCTTAAATATATTGGTCAAGGTAAAGTAATCATAATTTTTTGGTTTTGTTTTTTCTAAAATAAATAATCTTTAAATGTAATTTATTTTTTTTATATTTAGGAAATTAATTTAATTTCTTTTTGATTATGGAATTTATAATTTGGCGCCCAAAATTTCATGCGCAAAATATATAAAACAGTAGACAGAAAAATAGACAAATTTATTTGAAATAAAAACTTCTTTGTATAAAGTTTATAGATTATATGTAAATAATTAACTCTCAATTTGAGCAATTTAAATTAAATATTTTAAAAGTTAAAACACCATAAAATGTTCTAAAAGATTTTTAATATCAATTTTTTGCTAAATTCATTTGAATGAAATCTAGCATTGATTATATTATCCAAAATTGTATTTCAATATAGAAGTATATATATATAAATTGATAATGTTATGCATTTAATTATATACAAAAATTACGGTCCAGATGATTTTTTTTTATTGTAAGACATGAAAAATGAATAGTAAGACATTTTCGTTTCGTTTAGCCTTTTAATCATTTGAATTTTCTTAAAATTAAATTTATAGTAGATATACAATTTCTGTATTATTATTCTTTTCAAATTGAGTCACGAGTCAGACATTAATGTTATTGACCGTGAATATGACATTTATAATAATTCTTGGATCTATCCTCAACTTTACTCTTACAATTATTATGTGTTTTTGTTATCAAAATTTTAAAACTTCCAAAGAAATACAAAATGTTCAATTATAAAGTTTAAAGTCAATTACAGAATTTTAAAATTTGTATAAGTAGTTATACTTATTGTTATTATTAATCCCAATTTTTGGTTATACATAGTAATTTAACAATTAACGTGACCACAATATATATTGTACCACAAATATTGGAACACAATATCGATCATATGAGCAGGTAATAACCAGTAATAGAAATGGATTCTGGATAGTTACATTTCAGGTGCTGGGTTATATGTAAATTGTTAGTGCACACACTTAATTTTAAAATAAACTTGAAAGAAAGTAATCCTAAGGAGTTAAATCATGGGGGATAACTTATTATATTTTTGTGTAAATTTGAATAACTTATTTGTTCTGTTGTAAAATATTCAATAACCAAAATTAATAAACCTATAGTTTATAGCTTGGCATATTTGAAAATATATTTATATGGAAAAAGCATTTGTTATTTATTTAGGTAAAACTTCAACTCATCATTTTAACCAAAAAATGAAATTAATCGGAACTAAATTAAATTTGGTTTATCGATCACTGAAACTGAAATAAGTAGATATACCAAAAAATAATAATCTTTTTATAAATAATCAATAAAAATCACTGATAAGAAGACACAACTTAATTTAATAATCTAAAATAATATTTAAAATCTTAATCAATTGTAAAATTTAAGATCTCTTGGAAAAATTATTTTTCTTTCTTTGATTAAAATTATATATAGGTATATATTTCATTGATTTATTAATTGGAATGAATAATAGTTAAACGGTATAGAATACAGTTAAAATAAATTAATTTTAAGTTGTGTTGATAAATTTATTAATTTTAATTACTATAATTTGAAATAATTTTAATTAGTTTCTCACCTATTTATTATATGTATATTTGTTATTCCAAAAAATTATAATGTAGTCTTTAAATTTAAAAATATTCTTCAACCGTAACTGAGCTAATTTCGAATGCTTTTATAGGTTAAAATGAGAATTTAGTGAAAATCATCTATAACAAAATAACAAAATGAATGATGCAATCAAAAGAAAAGGTAATATTAAGTCTGATTATGAAATTCTTTATAATAAATTTGAATATTTACATTTTTTATTATTATTATACATACAAGGACATGACGCCGTGTTACAAGAAATATAATATAGATATAGACAACAAATTTTTGGTTATATTCCCAATAATGATGGAATTTTGTATGAAATTGAAATTAACAATTATTTTATTTTTTACAAAACTTCTAGTTATCATTTTATGTGTTTTTATGATGTTATTTATATTCATTATTATTAAAAGATAAGAATAAAAATTATTATCAAATTCATTTAGCAAAACGTTTTATAATTTTTAATGTTCTCCATTAAACTATAATATTATATTACAAGAAATTAATAATAAAAAAGTATAAATAATTAATTTTTAAATTGAAAGATTTTATAAATTATTTAAATTAAATAATTTTATTACAATAAAAAACAATATTAATAAAAAAAAAGCATGGTTGAAGTTTGAGGCACTGAAATTATAAATGAGAGCAAATGAAGAGAATTTTATACATTTGTTTGTGTTAAATGATAAATTATACACACTATCACACAATATTTCATTTCATTTTTTTCTATACCAACGCCAAATACAAATTTTTACTCGCACTCAAACTCAACACACACGAAACACTCCGGAAAGAATAATTTTTTTATACATGATTTCTTTTTGTTTTATTATTCATTTATCATTTTCTATCTCTTTTCTACCTATACAATTTTCCAATTAGGATAAAACTATAGCCATATTTATTAAGCAAACTATTTAATTTAACAATTTTAAATAAAATAAAATATAAATTATGAAAAACAAATAATATTATAAAATTATTTCATAATTTATTTTTTTTCAATTAAAAATAAAAAACTTACACAATAAAAAAAAAAAACAAAAAATGTTATTCCTTTCATTTGTCGCCAGATGTCCTTACAAGCTGTAAGCCTTGTGGTGTGTGATACTGATGAAAAATATTTTTGTAATCCAAATTGAATTGAAATTGAAAATAATATAATAAAATTTATAATATTTTGTAATACGCGTAAAAATTGTAATATAAATTTTACAGAAAATAATTTCAAGTTTTTTATATTATTTTTTTTTTCTACACAACTAACTTCACTTCATTGCACAAAGAGGGAAGTAAAATTGATGATTATTCAAAGAATTTTTTTTTTCATTTACGCTTTATTTTTATCTTCTTCTCTTCCACAAATAATTTAAAAAAAAAAAATTAATTCCACTAATTTTGTGCACACAAAATTATTCTTCGTAAATTATTTTAAGAATTTTTCGAAATTTTTCTATACGTATTCTTTTTTATACAATTCATAGCAGCACACTTTCAGAAATTATCGATTTTTTTCTTTTTAATAGATTTTTTTTATTTAATTTAACAAAAAAAATTTTTAGATTATTTCTTTTATTTTTAATAGATTTATCTATCGAAAAAAAAAAAAAACAATTTTATAATTATATTTCTGTTCACACTGGCACTCTGGTTTCTGATAGTATTGCCTTCTTTAACGAATTAACAATGGCGGCGACTGGCTTTTCCCGTTTAAATTTTACTAGTTTTTTTATATTTCATATAAATTATTTTATTTTATTTATTATTTTTACGCTCTTCGTTTTTTACTCATTACCACCACTACAAACACAAATATTTTTTTTTTAATTTATATATATATACGCATATGCAATTTCAATTTACACAGTGATTATATATGTACACGAAAATTATTTCAATAAAAAAAAAAAAACTGTATTAAACCGGGCGTTCAAAAAGTAGTCGTCAGTAAAAACACAAATATATTTTTTATATTTATATATATATTTTAAGTAATTATGAGCTGTGACTTTTCTTTGATAATTTACACAAAAAAATAATTTAAAATATTTTTTTTTTATAAAAAATCTTTTATTTTTTTTCAATGCTTTTGAAATTGAAATTTTTTTTTTTAAATTATTTAAAAACTTTTTTTTTTACAAGTATAAATTAGTTTTCAATTGGGCAAGAAAAAACAAATGAAATATTTTAATTTGAAAATTTATATATTTTTTAATTTTTGAAATGAAAACCACTGTAGTAGTACACGCAATAAACTTTTAGCATATGGTCACACTAATTAGAGATACATTTTATACACACCCGTTTAATAGTCGATAAGGTAGTTCCAACAGCGACGATAATTTTGTAGTGTGGTCGAGGTGGCGACTTTCAAATTGTATGTAAAAAAAACTATTATTCTACACATCCAAGCAAAAATTGTATTTTGACACGAAATGTATGGTGACTCAACTCAACACTATCTAACACACCATTACTTTATATACACACACTGTTATACAAAATGGCACTATTTTTCATTTAGTATAAAAAATTTATGCGCAAAAAAATATAATTTATTAAAAAAAAAATTGAGATTATTTTTTCACTTGAAAAAAATCACTTTAATCCATGATTGAAATCCAGTTTTTGTGTGCAATTCTTAATTAGAATATAAAATTGTAATTTTATAGATTCCTTTTTTTTTAAAAAAAATAATATTCTGGGAATTTTTCTGCCGTATTGTTGCTCTGCCAGATATTTGGTTTGATTTTGTTGGTTGAATTTATTTTTCACCTTGGAATATGGTAATGCCATAAAATTGCTACGCGTTATGAATTATATTGTTAGCAACAGAACCACACAAATTAATAAATGATAATACAGTTTCCTTTATTTTATGTGGTTAGAATGAGACAAACATTTTTTCTTGGAAAATTGTTTAGTTCGTGGGTTCAGCCATCTGCAAAAATAAAAAAAAATTAAAATAGAGGACTCTGAGTTCGATTAGTAGAAAAAGTTTTTTTCTTTCATAATGGTAATGTAGTTCATAACCATATGATTTTCAGATGTTTATTTTTATATAGTTTTATTTACATTTTTTTTTAATGTTGCATATAAATTAAACTAAGAAATTATAGTTATTCGAAAATATTTAATAATATAAATAAACTTACTCTCAAGACTTTTCAAATTCTTTTTTCCAAATTTTAGAAACAATATTAAAATAATCCATGATTTTTTGATAGACCAAAACGATTCCTGACATTTGTCACTAATGGTGAAAGATGATTTTTTCATTCTTCTGTAATGATTCGTTATTTATTATTATTTAATTAAAAATTCAGTAATTTTGTATTTAAAATAATCTATCTTAAAAATAATTATTTGTAGACATTATATGCAAAATTCATTAGAATTAAAAGTTTTAAGTTTATAAATTATAATGTATAATTTTGTTACCATTTCATTTACAAAAAAAAAAAACAGATAATGGAATATAGTAAATTAATTATAATTACTGACTAGTTAGTGCTAACTTTATACCATATCAAAAGGATAGGAAAATTAGTATTAGTTATACAGCTTTCATTTGAGAAGCTTGTTAATTCCCTAATTCCAAATTAGCAATAAATTTATCGATAACATAAAACTTACCAAAGCGTTTTGATTATAAATATTATAAGTTTAATTTTAAATATTGTTTTAATAAATTGTTACTTTAATCAATTGTATTTAGTTAGAAATAATGATTTTTACAAATCCAATCTACGAATAAAATAATACATTCACTTGACAGTGGGCTTATGTTTATTTTATAAAGTTAAGTTTTACTGTCAAACTGAAATTTTGATTTGACATCATTCGAATTATTGAAAAGATAATTTTCTAATTTTTACATTTGAAAATCTCTTATTTTGTTATATGACAATATACAATTGTTTATTTAGATCAAAATCTAATTTAATTTAAATATAAGCAATTAATTTAACTTATTTTAGTTTTAGATTTATATTCAACAAATTACATATATATATATATATATCTGGTATTATTCTTTTTGTAATGAATTTGCGTCAAATTTCATTTCGTAGAAACGGAAAAAAATATATTTTATTGAATTTGTAGATAGCACTAAATATAAAATGACTATAATTAATATTTATTTAAATAGGGTTTATTAAGTTTTAATCAAAATGTACCTATGCAATTTTCATATTTTCAATAAACTTTTCGACTGTCGGATTGTCAATATTTGTGATTTATTTTTACTATCTCAATTATAAACTTATAACAAATATTTTATATTTAAAATGTATAGGCGATAGTTTAATTTGTAAATATTCGTTAAATAATTACCTTTATATATTTATTATTTTACAAAACTAGAGAAATTTTAGTTAAAGACTTTAGGAAATATTGTACTTTATAGGATGGATGATTTAATATTTAACTTTTTTATACTGAAACTAGCGTTTAAAAAAATTAATGCCATCTATTGAGTAATATGATAATAAATTATAATTATTAAAAGTTAAAAGTGTGTGTTCACAAGAACGCATTTGGTTAAATGAATGTAGCAACAAAAGTGCATTCGTTGTAGCATTAAAAAATAATCTGTTTAAAATGCTTCTTTTGGCTGATTTCATAGAAATAGCTTAAGCTGAAGCTTATCTAAACAGATTGTAAGAATGTGAATGCAAATGACAATTGAAAATAATATTATTGTAAATGAAAATGTATCATAAAAATTAATGTTATATTGGAACTTGTGGGCTATTTATTAATGCGTATATATTGGAGTTTTTAGAAGAACATCCAAAATTAATTACTAACCAATTTTATGCTTCTTTTATTTATATAACTGCTCCAACATTATGGAAGAAAGTGCTCAAATAGTTCGCGTATCATGTGCAAAGTCCATAAGATCTAAACCATTTATTCAAGTATCAGCTATTTTTTTTATATATTATGAACAATTTAACGCATATTTTTGTCAGAAAGTTTAAAACAATTCTACCGGTTGCCGAACACAACGTGCCACGTTGATTTCATCATGTTAAATAGTAAAATTGACAAAAATAATTTCAAATTAAAATAGTTATCTACCATTATTTTCTGTAAAATTAAAACACACTGTTTTGTTTGTGTTTACAATTGTGAAACAACGAAAACCCAGTAAAGACGGTAACGGTATGCCTTATATAAAAGGCTTTATATTACCTTATAACTAAGGCCGTGGCACCTTAGCGTTTCATTACAAATGCATTAGGTATGTCCGCTGAGATACCTTATTAATTTGTTATAAGATATAACAAATAAGTGGTAAATAAGATCATGGCCGCCAGTTTGTATAATTACATGCATTTATAATAGATGGCGTGTTAAATGCTTTAATTTTTTTCATACAAAAACTAGATAAAGCGATAGCGCTTTTTTCGAAGGAAAAGTTCGTTAAATTTCTTCTTTTCCGCACGGTACAACGGCGTGGTACCAGTATTTCCACCATTAAGTTTATTAAAATTGGTTGAGAACGCATATCTTAAAAGGTAAAACTTATGTAATATTCGGGGTAGCGCAAATTATCGCCGCCAATATACAAAATTTGGGGTCATTGATACGCTTTAACTCAGAAACTTTCGTATATCTAGATTACTTTTCTGTAATTCTAATTCATTTCTAACTCACAACCCGACTACAAACAAAATTGAATGTCGGTTGTTCGTTGCTCGCTCTAGCATTTATTAATTTCTCTCTATTTGCTTTACTGGCAGCACAGTATTCATTAATTATTTTCTTTAGCAACACTTATTATTAATTTGTTTCTATTGGCAGCACTTTTATGTTTTGGTATTTTCGAAGAAATGTGCAAATATAGTTAATTTCTATTTGTAATTATGTATTTATGAGAACTAAAATGCTTTTCCATATTATATTACATACTATATTTTATTATAAAACCAAAATATAAATTTAATTTATGTATTTGCAGTAGCTGACTCCAAAAAGTACTTTTTGGTAAACATTTCTGATATTAATTGGCATTACTAATAATTGCTGAATCAACCAATCATTTTTGTTGTCTTGTCACTTCGGTCTTACAATCGTTCACTCACGAAATAAAGATTTTTTTTTCTTTGATTGAAATTATATTTTATTTTTGTAAAGTGTAATTTTTTTTTGTGTTTTTTCCATACATCGCTGTAAAAATTTAACTGTCGGTAGTGAAGTGCCACTCCTTAAATTGTAAAAAAAATATAAAAACAATTATAAAATATATTTAATTAAACCAATTTAAGAATCCTACAAGTGAAAGTAATTGATTATAATATGAAATAAATCCATAGTATAAAATCATGTTTTTTTGCATTAAAATTCTTCTTTGCCAATATATATAAAAAGCATTTATCAATCGCGGGTCGTGGCGGGGCTATAATATAATAACTAATTATTGTGTGAGTCACACACAAACACCAAAGACTGATCTGAAATTGTGAAGCTAACAAAAAGACAATTAGCCCTTTCAAAATTAATATAAATTTAATTCGTGCTAAAAAAAACTATAAAAAATACGGACAAATAAAAAAAAAACAAATTCATCATGATTAAAAATTGGTTTAAGAAAAAGGAAATTTCAGAAATTGGTTTACCAACAAATTTCAAACAACATGTTCATGTATCACGTAATTTATTAACAGGTGATTTAGAAGGTTTACCATCATCATGGGTACGTTTAATGAATGCCCAAATAACAAAAGATGAACAAAATAAGAATCCAGATGCTGCATATCAAGCTGTTAAATATTATAATTATTCAATTAAAAAAAAAGACAATCAAGAACCATTTAAACCATTCCTAACTGAGGAGGCAATCCATGAAGAATCAAAAGAAATTGATGATTATGTTAATTTAAAAAGTGCCCATAAAAGTCAAGATTCGTTTGGTGAAAGTTTAGATTCATTTAGTGGTGGTGGCAGTAGTAATAGCAGTGATGATGGTGGCGGCAGTGCTAGTAGTAGTACAATAGCTGATAATTTATTAATATCAAAATCATCAACAATATTTACTTGTAATGATGAAAATAATCATCATCATCAAACAATTATTGATGATTTGCCACCACCATTACCACAAAAAATTAAATCATTGACATTACCAACAAATATTTCATCAGGACCAAATAATAATAATATTAATAAGAATACCATTAATAATAAGCCACAATTAATGCCAAAACCAAATATAATAAAATGTAATAAAATTTTAGCTAAAGGTATTCAAGATTTAAGAATAATTAATGAAAACCTAAATAAAACTGATACGTTTATTGTTAAACCACAACAACAACAAAAAATTGGTTTACCTATAATACCAGATGATGATACAAATAATATTTTAATTGGTGATGATAGTATTTTACGTCGTTCTAAAGAACGCGTTGCTGCTTTACAAAGATCTGATGCAGAAATTTATGAACAATTACGGGCTATTTGTAATTTAAATAATGTTGAAGAACGTTATAAAACTAAATTAGAAGTCGGTAAAGGTGCATCTGGTATTGTATTTATAGCAACTGATATGCAAACTAATCAGGATGTTGCAATTAAAACAATTGATTTAAAAAATCAATCATCAAAAGAATTAATATTAACAGAAATCCGTGTCTTAAAAGATTTCAATCATAAGAATTTAGTTAATTTTTTAGATGCATATTTGTTAGAACCCGAAGAACAATTATGGGTTATTATGGAATATATGGATGGTGGTCCATTAACAGATGTTGTCACTGAAACTGTTATGAAAGAGGATCAAATTGCTGCTGTTTGTCGTGAAGTATTATATGCAATTAGTTTTTTACATTCAAAAGGTATTATACATCGGGACATTAAATCGGATAACGTATTATTGGATATGAATGGTTCAGTTAAAGTTACGGATTTCGGGTTTTGTGCAAATATTGAGGGTGATGAGAAACGTCAAACAATGGTGGGTACACCATATTGGATGGCACCAGAAGTTGTTACACGTAAAAAATATGGTAAAAAAGTTGATATTTGGTCAATCGGTATAATGGCAATTGAAATGATTGAAGGTCAACCGCCATATTTAAATGAAACACCATTACGTGCATTATATTTAATAGCAGCAAATGGTCGGCCCGATGTTAAAAGTTGGAATAAATTATCCATAAATTTACAAGATTTTTTAGAACGCTGTTTACAAGTTGAAGTTGATAAACGTGCCACAGCTGATGAATTATTACAGCATCCATTTTTAGAGGATTGTTGTCAATTAAATAAATTATTACCAAATATTAAAGCAGCAAAAAAAGTATTGAAAAGACAAGTTTAAGAAGAGAAAAAAACAATAAACTTTAAAGGTGAAATTTCATTTTCTGTATTGTGCGTTTGGAAAGAATTAAAACTGAAAAATAAAAAGTGTCATAATATTAATTTGCTTGGTGCTTACAACACTGGATTATAAGGATTTCTATAATTTAAATTTTAATATGGAATTTAATTTATGGAGGTGAAAAAAATGTATAGAAAATTATTTCTTATTTTGCTTTTTTCGATAAAGAGATTTAATAATTACAAGGGCTGTGAGTTATTATTTTATAAAACAGTAAGAACTAATTATATAAAAGAAAGGTAAAATAATAATTATTTATAAGTGCCTTTAATTTTGGTTTTTTTACAGAAATTATGAAAATTTCTAAAATGTAAAGTAAATTTATACCATGTAAAGGCCAAATCATTTTGCATTTTCATAAGATTTTTAAATAATTTTATATAATAAAATTAAATGAAATTTTTAAAATAAATTTCTTCAATTTTTTTTTTACAAATTATTTTCTTTCAATTTTACTGATTTAAAAGAAACAGGAAATGCCTTCACAAAAAAAAAAACTATCTGTCGTTTAATCAGACAATTTGTTTATAAATTATATTCTCTTTGAATATATTTGCTTTTTCTAGCATTAGAATGACGATTATTTATACCCTCAATAAAATATAATTTATCTTGTTTTATATACATAATTTTCTAGTTATCTCACATTTAGTTGAATAACATATTATCAACTTTTTTATATATATACAATGTATAAATGTATTCCTACATTCATAAAATTGAATACACGATTGCAAACTTCATTATAAAGTAATAATTTTTGAAATATTCATTCAAGTACATCTTATCATGATCAAGACTAGATTGCAAATATATAATTTTCCCGAATATTAAAAATTGTTTTTTGTTTAATAAATTCATTTATTTTTCAATTTTTATGTAAAATAAATATAGAACCACAAATGTTGTGCAAAAAATATATTTTGTTATCAAGACAAAAATACCAGTTTATGATAATATTCATTTATTTATTTTTAATTTATACTTCAAACAGTGTTACGTTTCAATTTTTCCTCAAAAAAATAATTATAAGTAGTTTCCAATTTTTTTTTTTATTATGAATTTATTGTGATTCATAATTGTTTTTTAAAATAATAAAGCAAAATTCACATTAGAATAAATACAAATCATTATTTATACAGGCAATTCTCAGTTTATCAACGAATTTCGTTTAAATATACCCGATAATAAAGAAAGTCTCACGTTTTTAAAATATATACGATAAAATTGACTCACTTTAAATTAGATATTGTAATTTGAATTTCGTATTTTTATAATTTATACATAAAATATATATAAGTATTCATAATATTGTTATACTTATCATCGGTGTTTACCTATAAAATATTGAAGACCCAGTAGTTTTTGGCTAATTAAAAGAATGTTCTGATAAAATTAATGTTTTTCTAAAAACCTCTTCTCATGTTAATATATTTTGGGAAATTACAGAAAAACTAATTTAAATTACTAATATACTGACATTCGTTATAACAAACTGTAGACTGTATTAATTTGTGAATATATTTATATTCTTTTTATAATAATTATATACTTGTATAAAAATATAGCCAGTCATAAATTTTACGAGTAATTGTTATATTTTCCCACATAAATTTTAATTAAAATTTTTTGAATAATTATATAAAAAAAAAATATATATTTCCTACTTATGAACAATATTGAAAACTTTACAAAATAAAATATTCAGACTGGAAGAAGACATTGAAAATGAATCTGAAAGTAATTTGCATTAAAATTGTATAATTAGTTTAGTACACCCACAACTTACAAATGTATTATTTAAATATAATCCATTCCAAATGTCATTTTACTTCTAAATATTAAAATTGACTTTTTCAACTTCAAAAACATTTATTAAAATAGACTAATCAGTTAAATTACAATTTCTAATAAAATAATAAATTATATTTTTTATACTACCTGTTCATATATATAATCCTAAACTAAGTTAATACTAAAATATACTTTCTTTTCTAAATCCGTATAAAGAATTATACCATATATAAAAAGTTTATTGCCTTTTCTATGTACAAAAATGCTGCTCCCATTTTACCTTCTGTGAACATGCTATATAAAATAATTTCTGATTAATATTTTCACTATAATTTAAATAATGAAATATAAATAAGCTTTTTAATATATAAATTCTTTTTTTTATATATATATAATTTATTATTTTATATTGCTCAATAATTTTGTATTAGACATGATTTTTTCTCAGAAAAACGTAAAATACGAAAATTTTAATGAATGAATCGACAATGAGACATTTAAATTACATTTAAATACTATTTTTGGTCAAATATACATTTTGGCACAAACATTTATATTAATCCACATATAAAATACAAAAAAAAATTACAACATATATACTAAAAAATAATATAATAAATTAAAGAAGAAATTATTTTGATGATGACTCATTCATTTTCAAAATTATTTTCAAATAAAAAAAGATTCACTAAACATAAATAATGTGTTTAATATTGTCTAGAAGTGAGCATAAATATAAAATAGTATAATAAATCTTTAGGAATTAAAATGAAATGCCTTTTTGGTACGTAGATTTATATAGTCTACAGTCTAGGAATTTATACTAAAATATTATATTCATGTATAATTTTTATATATATAAAATACGAACTTAATATTTTCAAAATTGTATATTAAAATCAAAAAATTTCAATGTTAATAATTTACTTTATATGTAATCAGAACTAATATGATCAAAATCAACAATGCCTGAATACTTATTAACATAAACATAACTATATGTTATTTATTATATGAAAACCTTACAAAGAAATTTATATTCAATGTTACATTGTTTGTGAAACGTTTTAATGTTTAATTGAAATTCAAGGTCGTCATTTAGTTAAATTTTATGTAGGTTATTATGTTTTGGTTAGGGTTCTAATTCTAATTAATACAAATTTCTTTTAAATGAAATTGAAAGTATTTGAATTGTATAATTTTGTTGAAGAAATGTTAATTATTGATTAACATTTCCCAATTTCTTATGAAATTAAAATATTCTTAGTGTTCTATTTCATTAGACATGTCGTTTCTGAAGCTATATTGAACTGTAACTACAGTTTATATAATAATAAATTTTATAGCAATATTTTAACTTATGTTAAACCAATTATAGCTTTCTAATTATATAACTCTTAATCTATATTGATATAAACAAAAATTATTGAAAAAAAATTCAATTAAAGCCTAAATACGATTGAGCACAAAAAGAAAAATGTATTTTTTTCTGTTTCATTTACATAAATTAATGAAATTATATCAAATGCTTTAGGATATATCATATTACCAAGTCAAAATGTGCATAAATTTTAATCATATAATTTTAATGTAATTCTTTATTTTCATATTACAATAATTTTCTTTTCTACTTTTTACTTTGTCTCGCTGACATATATAAAACTAAAATAAAAAAACCATTTTTACAGAATAATTTCTGTATATATGAAATTCAGTTGTGGTGAAGTCTTCAATTAATGCAATGATAGAATCTAGTCACATATTTTAGTATGGTTGGTGGTGGAATTGGGTAGTAGACAAGACAAAAAAATATGTTAAATGTGTGAAATTATATTTGTAAAAAAGGGTAAAGAGTCATTGGCAAGGTTATGAAAAATACGAGAGTACATTTTAATCAGTTTTTCTTTGTTCTTCGATTTTTATATTTATGATTTTTTTTTTGCTGTACTTAGTTGAATGAATTATATTTATATTTATATTATTATTTTTGTTGCACGCAATTCAAGTAAAGTGATAATTATGATTATGAACTTTATAGTCGGAGGGTGTTGAGTATAGTTTCTTATTTTTTTTTTGTTATTTAAACTTTCGCAAGCTATTTTAAAGTATGAAAAATTAATATCACAATTTATAATTTTGTTAAGGTGTAGCTAGTTTATTTCTTGTCAACAATATTTTCAAAAATTATAATTATATATTCTTATTAATTTTAGTATATTCGGTTGATTGGCCGAAACCAATTCTCCCATAGCACAAATGACCGAATTGAGAATTGACAGATTACAATTTTGATCAAAAACATAATTTAATGAAACTCACAATTGAACGAAAACACAATTATAATTACTATAATTATAATAATTAATTATATTACATATATTTTATATTCTGTAAATTTACCTTACTCTAATTATCCATTCGGGCAATTGTGCAGCCGGTCGAATGTCTACAAATTAGTTTTATCAATCACATTTTTTTTTGCTTGAATTTTATAAATATTTCATTTTTATTATATATTGTAAATTTCGGTCTATATTAAAAAATTAATCTAACATAAATTTGATAAGATAAATCTTATCAAGCAAATCAACAACAGTATTTTATTAATTTTTCATAATAAAAGAAAAATTTACTTAATAATATAAATTTTTTGAATTTTTTTACTTTATATAATTTTATTATTATTTAATTCGTTTGCAAATATATAATAATTTATATATTTTGACCTTGTAATTAATAAAAAAAAACAAAAAAATTAATTAAATTAACACGAACTGGTCAAAATTTAATAAGAATATAAACATGATATAAATTGTATAATGATGTCACATTAAATTAACGTTAAACATAAAAATATGTACAGAAAATTGAAAGAAAATCTTTTATAAAATTGAAATTTATTTGTATAAAAAATTGAAGAAAATCAATTTAAATACAAATTTAAAAAAACAAATTTTTAGTCCATATTTCAACAAAATTATTTATAATTAAATAAATTTTGAAATTTAAATATAATTGTAGCAAAATAATTAAATTATTTGTATAATAACATTTTCAAATTAAAGAAATTTATGTTTGGGAAAATTATTAATTCAGTATAAAATTAAATGTTTGGAAAAATTTTCACAATTATAGTGCCTGTATAAATCATACATTTATAAATATTTATATATATATTAAAAAGAATATTCCAGAATTCAAAATTTTATGAAATTTCATATGGAAAAATTGAAATTTATTGTCTGGATTTAATTGTAATTTAATATATTGAAATGTTTACTATATTAGAAATACGTTTAAGTTGGTAGCAATTGTGACATTTTGTTTCGATAACTCAATTATCTATATAAATTGTTGACAATTTAATTTGCAATTAATCTTTGATACCTTCTTAAATCATCGTATAAGACCGAAAATATATAATTTTAAATGCAATGTTGCCAAATTTAATTTAAAAACTATCTTTTGATATGAAATAATCTAAATTCAGACAATTGACATATAACATTAGAAATATAAGTGACACTATAGTCACTATAAAGACACTATAGTTTCCAATATTTAATATAGATTCTGATATCCTCCACCTTCAACGGACTCCACAATTAAATCATAAAATTGAAATTAAATTGGATTACATTGATTTATATGTAAATCTGAAACTAAAATAAAATTATTACCTAAAAAATGATTTATTTTAATTATACATAATATACTTAACATGAATTAAATTAATTTTTATAAGTATACATAAATGTATTATATTATTATATATTTACTTTTATTTTAATTAAATATTTCGCGTGTCGGACTTCATATACATTAAAATTAGAGAAAACAACACGCAACAATTTTTATTAAATTTATGTAAACAGTGCCCTTAAAAAGATAATTATAATTGTGACATATTAAATTTTTTTGTGAATTTTAAAGTTTTTTTTAAAAAAAAATTATGAAAAAAATTGGCTTGCATTGAATATTACGGATTTTGAAAAACTTTCCAAAAACCATATTCATCATAATTTCGAGTTGAATTTCTTAACCTTAAAGGGTTTTGCATTAATTTTGCATTAAATATCAGATAATGACAAATCAGTTTAATTTGATTAAGATTGTATTGATATTCATATAAAAAATTCAAATTAATAAATATAATTACTTTAATTTAACAGGAAGCACAAATAATAATAATATAATTCTTTTTATAATAAATTAAATTTATTCTAATGAAATTGACCACCTCATAAAGAGGCACAAAATTACCAATTTATAATATTAAATATTAATTATTTAGAATTATTATAAATATAAAATTTATTCTTATATTTTCCAAAAAAAAAAAAAAAAAACCGAAAACAATAAACATTCTTAAAAAAATTGATTAAGTATTATATCAATAATAAATTCGTGAAAATAATCCAATGATAATTTTCAGAAAGATAAGAAAATTAATAAATATATTTGTATATACGATTCTATTTCATTTACATTATACATAATATACATAGTTTTAATAAGAAATTTTTATGTATATTATTAAATATCAATAGTTTTTTAATATATTTTATAATAAAAATAAAAATACACAATCGAAAATAAAAAAAAATATATATTATATTTTTTAAATTAAAAATTATAATATGAAAATCAATCAACGATAAAAATTTAAATATAAATAAAAACAAAGATAAATTTCTTATTCCTTATAAAAAAAAATTAAAGTATTTTCAATAAATTAATATTCCAAAAAAAATTTTGATACAAACTTTTTTATTATTTTTGTAGCTTAAGTTTTTTTATAACCAATTTATTACAAAAAATATTATATACACAAATTATGTAAGTAAATTTTTAAGAAATAAATTTATAATTACTTTATACTTATATAATAAATATTAATTACTTATATACAATGAAAAATAAAGCAAATTCTAAAATAGAAAGTAGAAAAATAAAAATTTTATATTGTAATATAAATTTTTTCTACAATTAATTGTAATATCGTATAACATAATTTAATTAATAAAAAAAGAAAACAATATTTATAGTATTGATAATTTTAATAAAAAACAAAATCAAAATTATAAATCTTATTTATAGTTTATATTTGAACTGTCAGTCTTTTATCTAATATCGGATTCAGAATGCTGCTTTAAATACAAAACAAAATGGCACAGAAGATTTAAATATTTTGAAGTATATTTCATGAATTTCGTGGATTTTCAATGTTGTCCTATCTTTTTTTTTTTTGCATTCTTTTTTGTTATGTTGAAGTAACATTTTATGAATCTGGGGAATTAGTTAATTCTAAAAGCAATAAGTAAGTAATATTTTTTTTAAATATCTGCATAACTTGTTGAACATTTGCATAAACTAAAATGAAAATTATTACAGATTTATATTGAATTGATTTAATTGATTCTAATAAAAAAATTAATTTGTAATTTATTATAATTTGTTTCTATAAAATGATAAATCAATTTAAACACCCAAATATGTGGTAAATATATGACAGTTAAATCGATATCCGGCTAGTTTATATATCGTAAACAATTCATCGCAAGGAAATATTCATCGCGAAATTTATCGCAATAGAAAATTTTGAAAAATTGCCACCAGTTATATTCTTGAGATTGAGAAGCATGGCTCACAATTTTGATATTGGAAGGGTCACAAAAATGTATGATGATGATGTCAATAATTAAAAACTTAATTCCTATAATATTGTTTTTATTTTTGTGTACACAATAAATTTCGTTATGTTTAATTTATCATTATTTCAATATTTAACTCAATTTACTATTATTTAATTATTTAACTTTGGTAGCCAGAACAATCGCGCAATTGTTCTGCCTACCAGAGTGAAATAAATAATAATAAATTGCTTGCGATGAATTGCTTACGATGAATTTCTTCGCGATGAATTCCTACGCGATGAATTGCTTGCGATAAACGAGCCTAGAATCGTTGAATCGGATTACAATTACATATTATAATAATATGAAATGTTTTGTATTTATAATTTAAATATATACAATTTACAAAAATTTATAAGTAAACAAAATTCATATATTAGTCATTTTTATTAAAAATTTATAATAATTATAATTTAGAATTTATTTTTAATGTATATTATATTTGAAATTATTTAAATAATTTTAATTACTGAAGCATTTTTTAATTAGTTTTCTATCGTATACTTTATTTTTAAATAATAAAGATTATTTAAAATTGTTTGATTTTACTAATTTAAAATTTTCGGAAATATAATGTTAAATTTATTAAATATTGTTTTATTTTATTTTAATTTTTTGTTAAAATAAAAAAATCATTTTAAATAATTAAAATTAATTTATGACAGACAAATTCGTATAAAACAGGATCTTTAATCATCTTTAATATTAGAACTAAAAAGAAAATATAATATTAAAACTAAAATAATTTTAATTTCAATATTATATATTTATATATATATTTACATTTTATTAATTTACAAATATATTACATAATTATTTCGTATATTTTTTAGGTATTTAAGTTTTGTTGTATACTTTTTAGCTTGCAATATTTTTATTTTTTAAGATTTTCTTTGATTTTGATTAATTTTGTATCCAAAATTTGTTATTTTGTAAATATAAATAATTTTTTTCGTAAAATTATATGTTTAATTAATTAAAACTAAAACAATTAAACAATATCAAAAAAAAAAAAAAAAATATTACATAAGATTAAAAATTATTAATTATTATTTCTAAGTGTGTCATTTTATTTTAATTTAATAAAAAATAAAAAAAAAAATTATCTTTTTCGTAAATTTAATTTTTGTTTGATTTATTTATCGACTGTAAAATGTGAAAATGTGATTATATATAATAAACTATAAATTTTCAATATAGTATTAAAATATTGAATATGTATATATATTATAAAACTATTTTATATAAAATTGACGTTTTAGTATTCTTGTGTTAAACACTCTTTTTCATATATTTTGCACATTTTCTAAAATTTTCCACATTTTCTAAATATTTTCAATACTTTTTTAGCTTTTACAAACTTAAATTATTTTACATTTGGATGTAAATTGATTTTTTTTTTTTATATATTTACACAACTACATTCATCCACTTGTAGAATATTTATAAGTTTCATATTCAAATGTTAACATGAATGTTTTAATATCCATTGGTTCAATTAACATTCTTTGACAATTATTTTTCTGTCCCATATTCTTTAGAGCCGTTAGTGATGTACTTTCAAAACTTTCAACTTCAAGTTCATTAAAGATTAGATCTGGACCGCTTATCATAGTATTATTACAAAATTTAATTTCTTCACCAATATTACAATCATATCCTTGCCTATGCAGTAATAGCAAAGCAGAACGTGAAGGATGCCCTGGAATATTCTCGTTGGTTAGAGTTCTAACATTCAATAAATGTACATCACATGGAAAATCATGTTTAATGAAATTTAATTTCTTTTTTAAATTTGTCGAAATCAGTAGTTTATCATTAACATCGTCAATTAAATAGACAGTAGGTGGATACCTGAGGCTATTACCTAAAGAGTTAGAAAATAAACTTGGAACTTGGTATTTAATATTATTAAAGTTAATGTCTTCAATAAATAACCAGAATTTTTGACGAGTTAATGAATTATCAGAAATTCCTTCACCCATGCCGCGTCTATCATCGTGCGAAAATTTACGGTCGAGCATTACTTCAAGTTCACCAGTTCTTAAACTAGCGGCTCCTTGAGCATGAGTTGTCAGAATGGTCAGTCGTTTTGTTGTATCTTGGATAAATGCTGATGTTGTTATTGGATAATAATTGCCTTCAATACCAATCGATGATACTTTGACACGATGCTGGAATTGAAACCCGTTTTGATCTGAATAAAATTCTGGATTCTCACCATTTTCAATTTGAGTTTTAAGTCTCATGATTAATTCATCATTATAATGATATTTTCCATAGTCAATATCATTTTCCATATAAATTGCATTATCTAAATAAGTATTAGTGTTAAAAATACGAACAGTATGCATTAAAAATGGGCCATATATAACTGTAACATCAGTAGATAATGAGCCAGATGTAATTATGATTTTATTTTGGTACTGGTTCAATATATCAATTCCAATATTTTTTGTTGTTTTACTTGTTTTAAATAGATACGCTCCAGATTGAGATACTACGCTCTTATATGCAGTGAATTTAATTTCACATTTCATTGACGATTCCACATCTTTTGTTGTAACTGATTTTATGAATCCACTTTTTTCATCAAAAAATATTTGAATTTTTTTATTTTCTATTTGAATATCCCCAGTTTGTCTATTTTCAATTTCAAATATTGTATTACTTACTAAACAATCATCACAATACACTGTTGCCAAATTATTTTTATAATTATCGGTTAGTACAACTCGGTATGTTAATAAACTTATTGGTGGTAGTTCAACCAGGAATAATATTTCATATTCTGTTGCTGATATATTTATATTAAAATTTTTGGTATTTTTATAATGAAAAGTATTCCAGACAGGATTTATCTGTTGCTGTTGCACAGGCAATTCATTTTCATTCATTATTAATACATTTGGGGTAGTTGTCCGTATTGAAATTATCTCCATACGTTTTTGAGCCAATGAATTAAATATAACAAATAATTTTACAGTACTATCTTTAAAGGATATTTTCCTTTTCGTTGGTAACTTATTAAAAACTTTATGATCCAAATCGTTTAGTAAGGAATTTGCATCAAAACTAAAATTTTGTAAAAGCATTCCTATGGTATTTTCTTGTAATTTAACTGCATCTTGAATGCTCTCGAAAAGTCTTAGGCCATAATCTTCCATTACATATGATTTTGAAGTACCAGTAATAGCATCATGATGTTGAAATAAACCAAGATTTCGTCGAGCCAATATTAATTTTTCATAATCGTTTTCTAGTTTTCTGAACGACTCAAAATGTCTGTTTTGTCTGGCAATATTATAAGCAAGTGTAAAAAGAATTTCACTTGAACGCAGATTATGTTCCAATTCGTTACATAGAATTTTATAAAAGGGTCTAGTTGTAAAATATCCGGACCAATACGCAGGGTTGCTGTCAGTAAATATATCAGAATATACGAAAAAATCGCCTTTTAATGTTGGAAACTTCTTAGTACGTTTTTTGATTTCATTAAAATAATCCTTGGGCGTTCCGAATGAAATTTCTACTTTTCCATAATCTTGATGACTATTAATATAATTAATTAATTTTTTATAATTTATATATTGTGTGTCAATTTCATATTCAGTTTTAAAACTAAAGTCATTTCCAATTGGTATTAATGCTACATTATGAGAGTATAATGAGGCTGTTTTAGCATACTGCTTAAGTAAAAGTGTAGCATAGGTGGCAATAGTATATTCTCTAATGGAAGCTACGTAACGAAAATCAAATTTTGAACATATATCTGGATTAGGTCCGCATGATTGTTCAATAGAATACATGTCGAATGGCATGTTATGAGTTAAAATATTACGGTTAATATTTTGATGTATGTTCCAATTGGGTTGCCAAATAAAATCACCATTTTGATATTTGGCAAACCATTTTTTCCAACCATAATGAATTCTTTGAATAATGGTTCCCTCAAAATCACAAGCTGCCAATAAATAAGGAATTGTTGCACCATGACCGAATGGATCTACAGACCAACCAATTGTTGGTGTCGTATTAAGAGTGTTTTTTATCCATTGATGTCCTTAAAATAGATTTAAAATAAATACATACAATAATGTTGAATAATGTTAATTAATGAAATAGACCTTCGATAAGTTGATCAATCATTGCGTAAACGTGAACATTGGCTTCATCTGTCATTACCCAGCCACCCGTTGTTATTTCAAATCTTCCGGAATTGATTAAATTTTGTAAATTCTGTTAAAAATAGACATTATTAGAATATATTTATATTTATTAAATTAAATTTCTTACTTTTCTTCGTGTTGCATCAGCTTGGTCCCACCATAATTGGAGAAAACTGATTTCAGACCAAATGAATGTGAAATCTTTGTATTCTATCATTTTGGATATAACTGCATTTAAAATATGTTTAGATTCTGCTTCAAAGTATTGAAGGTAAGTCTTTAGCCATCCAGGATCATTATGAGAATGTGGAACTAAAAATATCTAAATAAAATAATGAATATGAAAAATAAGTAAAATAAATAATTAACTATCTGACTTTCAAATAATATCTGTCGTGATCTTTCAATTGTTCATTCAATCTATTTTGAAAAGTTTCATCCCAATATAAATTTCTTCCTATCCATTCAGGCTACAAAATAATATACCAAACTATCATTGAAATCACAGAACTATAGTAAATATATTAACAATTAACATACGTTGAAGTCGAATTTAGCAAAGACATCACTTGTTGTTATATTTGTTTCTCGTATATTTAAATTATAACAGTTTCCATATAATTTTTCGAGCGTTGAGGAATTGTATTGATTGTTGTCTTGTAATCCTTCAGTTTTTGTTAAGGATTTGTATGGCTGCACCAATTTATGTCCAATAGATATATTATAATATAAGCATAGTATTAATGTTGATAAAAATACGAAAGATTTTGAAGAGTTCAGATGAAATATTACAAATGCCATGTTGTTATGAAATTTACGGCATGTAGATTACTTTAATTTTGTTCTGCCTTCTATTACAAGCTTAAGATACGTATTAATTATATAAAACTTGTTCCAACGATAAAATTATAATTTTGATTTCTATTTATCATTGGTTCAAGTTGGCAATAAAATAATTTCAATAAAATTTAAATATAGACACACTTTTCTTGGATTAAATTACCATATTTAGTATAAAAATATAATTTGAATTTTACTAATTTCTAGGTTTTTATTGTTTATGCCTTGTTTATATATAGTGTAAGATAGAGTTTTTCAGAAATGTAAATTATTGAACAATTCATTTAATATTTCTTATTAATCATTTATAAGATATTTAAAAAATTACACAAATTTAAATTTTTTTTATTTATTGAAAATAACAAAAAAATAAAATAAACAAAACAATATTCCTTAATTAAAAACTAAAAATTATTAAGTTAGATTTTATTAATTAAGATGGCTGAGCTTGCATTTTTCATAATAGCAATGTAAATCGTGGCTCTATTTTAGAAAGAGCGGGTCTTATAATTTCGCCCACATGCCCACATCTCCTATTCATCAATTAACATCAATTATTGCCATGTTAGACAACAGAAGATATTCCATTTTTATAGATAACCAAAAGTTAGTAACCGTTTGATGTTCAAATAATATTTTTAAATTCAAGTCCGAAGACTTGACAAGTGTAATTGATTTGTTTTAATATTTAATTAAAAAAAAATTAAAATTCTCGCGACCCCTGAAAAATAATTGGCGATGCCCTTTTAGATCGCGACCCACAGTTGGGGAACTGCTGATTCAAAGGAATTGTAGATGCAGTAGGCCATTATTTTTAAGAAAATGGGAAAAATTTTAACAGATTTTGTTCTTATTTTTCTGTGAGATTTATATTTAAAAAAAAAATATTTAAAGGTACCTTGGTAGGCCAATCCAGCTCTGTAAACAAGGCATAAACAATAAAAACCTAGAAATTAGTAAAATTCAAATTATTTTTTTATACTAAATATGGTAATTTAATCCAAGAAGTCTGTTTGTCTATAATTAAATTTTATTGAAATTATTTTATTGCCAACTTGAACCAATGATAAATAGAAATCAAAATTATAATTTTATCGTTGGAACAAGTTTTATATAATTAATACGCATCTTAAGCTTGTGAGAGAAGGTAGAACAAAATTAAAGTAATCTATATGCCGTAAATTTCATAACAACATGGCATTGGTAATATTTCAACTGAACTCTTCAAAATCATTCGTATTTTTATCAACATTAATACTATGCTTATATTATAATATATCTATTGGACATAAATTGGTGCAGTCATACAAATCCTTAACAAAAACTGAAGGATTACAAGACAACAATCAATACAATTCCTCAACGCACGAAAAATTATATGGAAGCTGTTATAATTTAAATATACGAGAAACAAATATAACAACAAGTGATGTCTTTGCTAAATTCGACTTCAACGTATGTTAATTGTTAATATATTTACTAGTTCTGTGATTTCAATGATAGTTTGGTATATTATTTTATTTATAGCCTGATCGGATGAGTAGAAAAACAAATGGATATTGGGATGACACATTTCAAAATAGATTAAATGAACAATTCAAAGATCACGACAGACATAATTTGAAAGTCAGATAGTTAATTAATTATTTTACTTATTTTTCATATTCATTATTTTATTTAGATATTTTTAGTTCCACATTCTCATAATGATCCTGGATGGCTAAAGACTTACCTTCAATACTTTGAAGCAGAATCTAAACATATTTTAAATGCAGTTATATCCAAAATGATAGAATACACAGATTTCACATTCATTTGGTCTGAAATCAGTATTCTCCAATTATGGTGGGACCAAGCTAATGAAACACGAAGAACAGTAAGAAATTGAATTTAATAAATATAAATATATTCTAATAATGTCTATTTTTAACAGGATTTACAAAATTTAATCAATTCCGGAAGATTTGAAATAACAACAGGTGGCTGGGTAATGACAGATGAAGCCAATGTTCACGTTTACGCAATGATTGATCAACTTATCGAAGGTCTATTTCATTAATTAACATTATTCAACATTATTGTATTTATTTTAAATCTATTTTAAGGACATCAATGGATAAAAAACACTCTTAATACGACACCAACAATTGGTTGGTCTGTAGATCCATTCGGTCACGGTGCAACAATTCCTTATTTATTGGCAGCTTGTGATTTTGAGGGAACTATTATTCAAAGAATTCATTATGCATGGAAACAATGGTTTGCAAAATATCAAAATGGTGATTTTATTTGGCAACCCATTTGGAATCAAAAGATTAACCGTAATATTTTAACTCATAATATGCCATTCGACATATATTCTATTGCACAATCATGCGGACCTAATCCAGATATATGTTCAAAATTTGATTTTCGATATGTAGCTTCCATTACAAAATATAATATTGCCACCTATGCTAAACTTTTACTTGAGCAGTATGCAAAAACAGCTTCATTATACTCTCATAATGTAGCATTAATACCAATTGGAAGTGACTTTAGTTTTAAAACTGAATATGAAATTGACAAACAATATATAAATTATAAAAAATTAATTAATTATATTAATAGTCATCAAGATTATGGAAAAGTAGAAATTTCATTTGGAACGCCCAAGGATTATTTTAATGAAATCAAAAAACGTACTAAGAAGTTTCCAACATTAAAAGGCGATTTTTTCGTATATTCTGATATATTTACTGACAGCAACCCTGCATATTGGTCCGGATATTTTACAACTAGACCCTTTTATAAAATTCTATGTAACGAATTGGAACATAATCTGCGTTCAAGTGAAATTCTTTTTACACTTGCTTATAATATTGCCAGACAAAACAGGCATTTTGAGTCGTTCAGAAAACTAGAAAACGATTATGAAAAATTAATATTGGCTCGACGAAATCTTGGTTTATTTCAACATCATGATGCTATTACTGGTACTTCAAAATCATATGTAATGAAAGATTATGGCCTAAGACTTTTCGAGAGCATTCAAGATGCAGTTAAATTACAAGAAAATACCATAGGAATGCTTTTACAAAATTTTAGTTTTGATGCAAATTCCTTACTAAACGATTTGGATCATAAACTTTTTAATAAGTTACCAACGAAAAGGAAAATATCCTTTAAAGATAGTACTGTAAAATTATTTGTTATATTTAATTCATTGGCTCAAAAACGTATGGAGATAATTTCATTACGGACAACTACCCCAAATGTATTAATAATGAATGAAAATGGATTGCCTGTGCAACAGCAACAGATAAATCCTGTCTGGAATACTTTTCATTATAAAAATACCAAAAATATTAATATAAATATGTCAGCAACAGAATATGAAATACTATTCCTGGTTGAACTACCACCAATAAGTTTATTAACATATCGAGTTGTACTAACCGATAATTATAAAAATAATTTGGCAACAGTGTATTGTGATGATTGTTTAGTAAGTAATACACTATTTGAAATTGAAAATAGACAAACTGGGGATATTCAAATAGAAAATAAAAAAATTCAAATATTTTTTGATGAAAAAAGTGGATTCTTAAAATCAGTTACAAAAAAAGATGTGGAATCGTCAATAAAATGTGAAATTAAATTCACTGCATATAAGAGCGTAGTATCTCAATCTGGAGCGTATCTATTTAAAACAAGTAAAACAACAAAAAATATTGGAATGGATATATTGAACCAGTACCAAAATAAAATCATAATTACATCTGGCTCATTATCTACTGATGTTACAGTTATATATGGCCCATTTTTAATGCATACTGTTCGTATTTTTAACACTAATACTTATTTAGATAATGCAATTTATTTGGAAAATGATATTGACTTTGGACAATATCATTATAATGATGAATTAATCATGAGACTTAAAACTCAAATTGAAAATGGTGAGAATCCAGAATTTTATTCAGATCAAAACGGGTTTCAATTCCAGCATCGTGTCAAAGTATCATCGATTGGTATTGAAGGCAATTATTATCCAATAACAACATCAGCATTTATCCAAGATACAACAAAACGAATGACCATTCTGACAACTCATGCTCAAGGAGCCGCTAGTTTGAGAACTGGTGAACTTGAAGTAATGCTCGACCGTAAATTTACGCACGATGATGGACGCGGCTTGGGTGAAGGAATTTCTGATAATTCATTAACTCGTCAAAAATTCTGGTTATTTATTGAAGACATTTACTTTAATAATATTAAATACCAAGTTCCAAGTTTATTTTCTAACTCTTTAGGTAATAGCCTCAGGTATCCACCAACTGTCTATTTAATTGACGATATTCATGATAAAATACTAACTTCGACAAATTTGCAAAAGAAATTAAATTTCATTAAACATGATTTTCCATGTGATGTACATTTATTGAATGTTAGAACTCTAACCAACGAGAAGATTCCAGGGCATCCTTCACGTTCTGCTTTGCTATTACTGCATAGGCAAGGATATGATTGTAATATTGGTGAAGAAATTAAATTTTGTAATAATACTATGATAAGCGGTCCAGATCTATTCTTTAATGATCTTGAAGTTGAAAGTCTTGAAAGTACATCACTAACGGCTCTAAAGAATATGGGACATATTAATAATTTTCAAAGAATGTTAATTGAACCAATGGATATTAAAACATTCAATTTAACTTTTGAATATTAATTATATTAATTTTTAATTTTTTTTTAATAAATAATTTAAATGACTATTATTCTTAGTAATCTTAGTTATGGTAATTTATGTTTCCCTAAACGTTTGGACTATAAAAGTTTTATTTATCACGAAACACGAAATATATCAAATATCAATATACAATTAATTGTATTATTAATACAAAACGGGAGCTAGTTTCAGTTTGGGAGCCATTTCATATTAGCTGTAACTCGTAGAAAGCTGATATAAATTAAATTATGTGTGGTGTAACTTATAACAAGACATTTTTTTTTTATTATCATTATTTTGAATAAATTCCGATTGAATGACGATATGTATATCTGTATATTCCGATTGCATAACACAATAACTAAAGGGAATAAAATTTATAAAAAATCTAAATATTAAATTTATATATGAACGTTTTGAAACCCTTAAAATAAAAAAAATGTGCTAATTAGGGGTAACAGATAACTCGTAATTAGGTTTTTAACAGTGTTTAGTAATAAATAGTAATAGTACTTTATTAAATATTTCACATCTTTTAAGAGACCAATAATTCATTTTATAGAATTCGAAATTGGCACTGAAACTGCCAATCCTAAATTTTATAGACACCATCTAAATTACAAACCTAATAAGTGTGCCTAATAAAAATTTTTAACCTCGACACCCTACAGGTACTGACCTCTAGCTATGTCGCAAATACGTAACATCGAGTTAACCTGTGTGCTAAATTTCATTGAAATTGGATAATAAATAGATGCTATAAAACATATAATTATATTATATATATTTTAACTAAAGTAAAACTGCCTAACCAATAATCGAAACCCCCTTATGGTACAGACTCCAACTAAATCGCTAAAGTAACTTTTGTGTAAAATTTAATTGAACTCGTATGGATAATAATTACATCCCTCTAGAAATGTCAGTGCTGACTTGTCGCTGAGTCTTTAGTGACAGTCACTAAAGACAAATGTAGGTCTTATAAAAGACAAAACACACGATATGTCCGCCTGACCTTCATATAATGTCAGCGCTGACAGTCTTCGAGGAATACTTGATGACCGTCTTCGAGGAATACTTGCTGACAGTCTTCCGAGGAATAGTCGCTGACAGGTATTCAGGTTGTCAGCGCATACATTCAAGTGACCAGTCGGAACTCCGTCACTAATGACGGATGAAAGACATGGTTTCATTTGTCAGGGCTATTTTTACTCTTCATATTTTAATAATTTTAAAATAAAAAAAAATATTTTCATATGAATTATGACTTTATTTCAGTGTAATATTAAATTATTAATATATTAAGAATAAAAAAAAATTACAAAATTTAAATTTAAATGTTTAAATTATGTTAGAGAGAAATAAAAATATTAAAACTATTATTCAGTCCTTATTTTTTTCATATGTCGCCATAGAATTCATTTCTCCTATTTGCCAAGTATCTATAAAAATAGTTTCATATTAATAAATTAATTTTCTAAAATTTTAAATAATAATTTATTATTAAATAAAATACTTACTATGATTGATGTATTATTGAATTAATATGAATGACC